>JARHVA010000127.1:6192500-7537500 GCA_037957365.1 Torreya grandis
TAAAAAAATTCATACTTTTCCTTTTAAAAGGTTTAAAAACAATTGCATTCATCCTTTTCTTTCTTAGATAATTAACGTAAGGTAATCTAGGTATATCAATATATCATAGTAATCACACTTTCTCACACAGAACCAAAACCACATAATCTTAAAATAAGCATTGAGATATTATTTTACATAAGGTGGACCCACTTGGATTTCATCATCAAGGGTAAAACTGAATTGGTGTACTGATCGAGTATAAAAATTATGGCAAGAAGTATAAAGGCTAAACACCCGACATCCTTATCATTGTGGTGTGTGAAGTGAGGGGGTAGGCCCTAATAACAAGCCACATAATTTATTCTAACACAAAATCAGGCCTTAAAATACCTTCATGTATATAGAGGTTTCCATCCTTAAAAAAAACCCAAAACCATCTTTAGATTAGCATTTATTAGTGCCCTCATTGACCCTTTTCATTACCACATTTTAAATTTAGTCTCTTAAAAAATAAAAACTTTTAAATACATTTAGTAATGTGTGTCTTTGTTTCCACTAAAATGAGATAACCAAAAGAATATTGTGTGCTTTTTCATTTCATTTCTTTCTTTATTTTTTTTGCTACATGGTTTTGATGTGATAACAGTAGCTAAAATAAATGAAATACCAAACCTTATACTTATATATGGAGAACACCCTGAGTCCTCTTACCTATCTTGAGTCTATGGGGAGGGTATTAACTTGTTCTATACATAGGGAGATCCTGAATTTGCTAGCATATTGAATAGTAATCCAATTACCCTTAATCATTACCTTAGTACTTAAGCCATATGTATTCCATTTTCCCCTTGTGCATAGTCTTTTGAGAATATTTTTGGCATGCCCTTAGAGGTACCTAAAGCAATCACTATAGCCATGGTTTCCTCTCTCAACAATCCTCCCTCAATAGGTTATGATAATAACACATCACAACCTTTGAACAATCCATCCCTAGTAGTATTTAGTAGTCCATCTCCAATTAACACCCAAGCCTAAAATATTACGACACCTTAACTTATGCTTACTCCACCTCCCACTGATTCACCTTAGAACTTATTAATTTCAATCCCCATAACTCTCCCACCCATGCAAACTATCATAGCTTCAAATCCTCAAACCCAAACTTTAAAATAAGCTCCCTTAAGTCAACCTTCTCATTAGTACATCCTATTAAATACTCAATACATAGTTCCCTCATAATCCTTTAGACCCACTTACCTTTACGTGTCCCTACAACAAAATATACCCTTATAATCCGTACAGTATGTGGATACATCCCAACATATTATGACCACTTCTATTGGTTACCCCTTGTCACAAACCTTTCCTACTCCATTCTATATACACACAATATTTTCAATCTTTTATCAAATATTAACACTTTACATCTTGCAAGAACCAATCAAGACTCAATCTCTCTGAGTACATGCCCTAAGGGGTACATCAAAAAAGGGGTGGGTAGACATTTAGTGCTTCATAGGATTGTTTCCCCTTATTGCCACATTATTACCAATCCAACCAGTTCCTAAAACCATTCCCTAAGTTATCACTCCTCCCTTACACACTCCTCCAGTCTTTTCCCCCTTTCCATCCCTCTTTTCCTCACCTTGATCCCCCTTTCACTAGTTGACTATACTAGGTCTATTCTATTGACCTTGTAAATTTTTCAACCTCTAATTACTATACAAGGTCAACTAGGTTGACCCTGTACTATTTTAGGGTATTTTTACTTGAAAGTTTCATTAGCCCTTCAAATGACATAGCTCAAGACCTAGTGATTTATTTCTCAAAAACATATAGGGTCAACTGGTTCAACCCTATAAAAATAAAATATTTGAAATGATTTAGGGTGAGATACATCTATAAATACAAGATCATTTTTTCATTATTTAAATATGAAATCAAGAGTTACTATTTGCTCATGCTTCTTTACAATCTACTCTTCCACCATTCTATTAAGGAGTCTTATCTTAGGGTTTCTACTTGGAGAATATAGTCTTATAGATAAGTCTTGGATGATTCAACCTTTCTTATTTATCATAAAAACATAAAAACCTTTTGTAAAGACATTTTGGTGAAGGGAGAGATTGAGTCTCAATGGGTTCATATTCAAGTAAGTATATTCTAAATTTATTCTCCTCTCTTTAGTAGATAGAAGTCGCATAAGTATTGGCTCGAATAATATTACTCTTCATATTCAATACATTAAGGTCATAATCATACTTAGCTTAATTGAGATTCTCTTATACATTTTTTTATTGAATTACTAACCCCTCATGTTGTGCCATAAGCTTTGGTATACACTAGATTAGATTTACTTTCTTGTTTATTGGAATAGAGTGAACATTAAACTTAGGAATCTTTTAGGGTTGTTGTGTGATTGTGTTAGACTATAGTATTTAGAACCTTTAATATCATGGTGTATTGTGATAGGTGATCCCCTAATCAGGTCTAGAGGATCCCCATATTGGTCATGATCTTGCTTAATAAATGTATTCCCAATCAGAAGTATAGGTATGCTCTATCTTCTCTGAGCCAAGATTAATTTATAGACATGATGAATTTATAATTTCATACATTCTAGTAAACCCAATGTGAACTAAACCTTGAAATATTAGTTTAACTTATTTCATTCTTTCATCATTATTTTTATCATATTTTTGCCATATTGGATCAACTTTGTCAACCTAATGCTGATTTTTGTGCACAAGATTTTAGGTACAAGCTAGTGGATCAACCCTATCAACCTAGTATAGGTTTTTAGCTTTCTAGACATCCAATCTAGACTACTAGGTTGACCTAATTGACCTTGTATATTCCAAGTACTCAACAATAGGTTTATGCAATGCTTGATTGACCCAGCCGACCTAGTTAGTAGAATTTGTAAGCATATATCAAGGTTCTTGAATGACAACCTTCATTATCTACATCTTTGATCCATCAATGTTCCTTTCTATTTAATTATCTCTTTCTTTATAGTCTTTTCTTTTATATTTTTTAGTCTTTAAAACTACTCCTGCATATTCAACTGGATTGACCCTATCGACCTAGTTCTATATTCTATGTGATATCTAGATAACTAAGCCAACTTTGCTGACCTTGTTAATTTTTAGACCTTGCTTTTAGAGTATAGGATCAACCATGTCAACCCTAGTTTATATTCTATGCATACACTATTGACTATATAAACACTATACCTTATTTTAAATTTATAATTAACCTTATATGCTAGTAATTAGTTCACACTTTCTTTTTTTATTGCTTACATGCTTAGAGTTTATTACATAGTTTAATTAGGTGGTTTTTAATTAATAATTTAGTTTAACTATTTTATATTTTATGCACACATGACAAAATCACAAAATCTAAATAAGGATTTTAACATTTGTCTACTCAAGGCCAACCTACTTGGATTTCATCACCAAGGGGGAAGCTAACTTGATGTTTTGATCAAGTATAAAGTGTGCTTAATGGTATATTATGTCTAAGCACCTAACACCCTTATCACTGTGGTGTGTGAAGTGATGGGGTAGGACCCAATACAAAGCCTATATCATTACCACTATAGATCCTTTCAGTCCAAACTACCTGCAACCATCCTTTGATTGATTTCTAGTTCCTTGCTTACAACCAACTTCCCATCACATTTAAAATCATACTATAATAATCTTATAAACATTCATGTTTACCAATTAGTTAGCTATTTACTTTCCAAGTTGATTACTTATTATTTTCTCAATTATATTTTATATTGTAAATACTTGTATTAGCCAACATTGGTGTAAGGTTTTGTGCTATGTGCTTCAATTGGATTTTCCAATGCTGATCCAATTGATTATTCACTTCAATTCTATTATTTATTTTCAAATTACTTGTTAAAGTTATCTTGTTTTAGTTCACAATCTGTTATAGGCTTCTTAATTTTCCCTACCTACTATACTAGGTTGATCCAGTTGACCTTGTATCTTTTTCCATCCTCTGATCACTATAATGGATTGACCCAGTCGACCCTGTACTATTTACAAGCCTTGTTTTCTATGTTAGGCTGACCCAGTTGACCCTGTACTACTTTTTGCCTTCCCTATTTATCAATATATTTCTATATTTCTACTTTGCATTTTGTTAATCTCTTTTCATTCAAAATGAAGTCTCCTATCAAAATCTTCTTGGATATCTTGAATCCATTTTGATACTATATGGGATGTTCATTTATCCCTCTCTTTTCCTCCTAAGAGCACCATCACTCTTGGGTCACCTCTTCTCCTCCTTCATCCATGAACCATAATATGGTGCAAATAACACCTCAAGATGAAGTTGATGGGTCTAATCCTTTATTTACTTACTAAGAAACTTCTCATCTTTAAAATATTTAAACCAATATGGGAATAATTGATAAAAACTTACTTTATAATTGCATTAATAATCCTTATTCTAGTAATCCTCCCCCTAACACTAATTTGGGGAGTAATCCTACCAACACCAACCCACCTCCTGATAAAACTAAAATTTTAGGCCAAGTTATCCAACAAATGAACATAATGAAAAACTCTAACACCAACCAAATGATGCAACTTCAACAACATTTAATCAATGTGGATAATCAACCTCCAACTATCCATCCTCAAGCTAATCCCAATTACATTCCTCCACCTCTTTGGGATGCCTCAAATAATGTTATTCCTCAACCCATAATGAATAACAAGATGCTTCAAACCATTTAAAATGAGCCTTTAGCTCCCTTCATTGTATCCATTGATATTGGTAACATATTTCCAACTATTAAGTATGGTGGGACTAAAGACCCTACCTCATTTATCAAAGCCTTTGGAAATGTTTACAAATAATGGATCTAAACTAATACCATTAACACAACTAAACTAATGGTATAATCAACTTTCCCAACATTCTATTTGGCAACTTGAAGATCTGGTTAATCTTTTGGTTGAAGAGTTTCAACACAATGATCTCAAAAATTGTCTTAGCCACTTCATAAATGCTAATAAATCTCCCAAAGAATCAACTCATGACTTTATCAAGAGATGGAAATATTTAGCTCATAAATATGACCATAACATGACTAATGATAACTTATTCAAACTCTTTATCACTGCGTTGACTCCTTTTCTTCAATATAAGGTTCGAACCTTTGCTCCCTAAACACTTAATGAAGCTCTTGATCAAGCTAAACATTAAGAATTTTTCATGAAGAAATTCAAACCTAATCCTAAAATATTAAAAGGATCCTTTCAAAAATATAGCAATGATATCACTAGTAATACCCCATAAACTAAACCAAGATTTTCCAAAGCTGATATTCCTTCACCTTTTCATACACCTCTTTTGGTTCAACAAGTGAAACAATTTTTACCACCCTCAAAACCTTTCATATAACCCAATGCTCCTCCTAAGTGGTATGACCCTAATATATTTTTTTTCCATGCCAAAATTGGGAATTATCATGAATCTTATAAAGGGCTCACTAAATTTGTTGTCTCCTATATGCTTGGTGATTCATTTAATCATGAAGCTATGATCAATATTTGTCATCAAGAATACACTAAAACATCTCAAAAATGACAAGCTTCCAAAGCTTCTACCTCAAATAACAAAAAATATTCTTCAAATAATCAATCAAATACTAAGGATGCTTGTTCCATTGATGTTAATTATGATCACTATTTTAACAATTCTTAATATGTCAATACTACTAAGGTCAATTACCATTATAAACTGGCTCACAAAGATCTCATTACCAATCCTAAGAAGTCATATACATAAGAACAACTTCTTGAAGATACTACCACCACTAATGTTGCTTCAAAAACTCAAGAGGAACCATCTCCTCCTTTTGATCCTACAACCACATCTATTCCTCCAAAAGCTAATTTACCTCCTAAATCTCATGCTGGTTCTTCTAAATCTCATTAGAACTTCCTCAAAGAAGTCAACTCTATGCCTTGTAAGATTCCTCTTATGGAGTTAGTTTATACCTCACCCTATCATCATAAATTCTTTATGAAATAGATCCAAGAAAATAATGATCCATCCTCCTTAGGTTAAGAACTACCCTTTATTGAAACCCAACCTACCAACATAAATACCATTGAAACTATGTGTCCTTCTTCCAAGACATATATTGAAATCATTTAAGATGACATGATTAATGATGAAATTATCTTTCATGCTGATGATCCACCATTTTCATCAAAGTATCCATTAGTACCAATCTTATCCAAAAACTTCTAGTTGATGAAGGTGATAGTATTAATGTGACATAAATATGGATCATCCAATAACTCAGTTATATTAAGGATCATATTAAGCAAACCCATATTAATTTTCATGGTTTTGATAATACTAATCAAAATCCACTTGGTTGTATTTGGATTCCATTAACCATTTAAATTAAGAATATTCAAACCAAGCTTATGGTCCTTGACTTACCCCTATCTTACAACATACTCAATGGTCATCTATGGACTCATTGAATGAGGGCCATTGCTTCTTTTGATAGTCAATGTATTAAATTATTACATAATGGAAAATGGTATAAGAATGAATGTAATCCCAACCCATGGAACATTTAGCTTCCTAATCCTAAATCATAATATCATATTCCTACCATTCCTAAGATCAATAGTGATCCTTTCCCTAAGTTCATTAACATGAATCTTGATTTACAAGTTACTCTTGTGGATTTAGATGATGATGATGATCCCAATGATTTTCAACATACTTTCAATATTACTAAATTACCTCTCTACATTTCAAAATTGCTTCCTCCTTCTCTAGTACCTAAGGATCATACTATTCCTATTATTGATGAGATTAATGATTTCCCCCTCCATGCAATGCTCATGAGCCTTATTTACCAAAATATGCCTTCAATTGTAATGATTTTGGAGTGGATAAATTATTTCTAGATCCTCTCATCATGTTTCCTCATACATTCAGTAATATTAGGATTTCACCCAGTAAAACTCCTCCTGATTCTAAAGCATGTACAATTACTCCAACATATGATGATAACTATATAATGTCCCAAACTCAATCTAGAGACTTGGATGTCCAACATTATTAGAAAACCTTAGCGTAAATTCATGATTTTAATTGGGATGTTCATACCATTTCTATGGATCATACCTTAGATCTTTAGGGTCATGTGCCTCCTACCAATTATCTTCTTATTGATACTCCTTAGGCAGTAGAGCAAATTACACCTTCTAAACCTCCAAAAATTATTGCATCTCCTTTACCACATATTAATACAATAATTACCTCTGATCCTTCTCCCATCACTAAACCCATTTATATTCCAAACACTTTTAGTCCATCTACTTCTTCTACTACTAAAATTACACTAGATGCCAAGGTAACTGATGTTCATTAGATAAATTCGAAGTATGATCACCATGGAAATCAAGTTCTAGATCTTGAAGTAGATGTCAAGTATTATGGTCCTCTTCCTACCTTTGCTAGTGATGAAGCTATCCTTGAGTTACTTTATACCTGAGAACCTCAACTTATTTAGCAACATCATAAACTTGGGAATTTCAATACTAAAACTCCTTGCTTCAACAAATTTGTTTCTAGCATTGACCCTAAAACAAATCCCATTTTTTCTTTACTTAATGCACCATACCAATTTCAAGATGGTAATGGCATTCTTATTTAAGAAACCACTCACATTGATCAAATATTGTACTCCATCTTGTCCTTGACTAATTACTATCAAACATGAATTCTCACCTACTGAATATGATAATTTTAGATTATTTTTTGAAAAATATCATGAGGCTTTCACTTGGTCTTATGAGGACATGCTTGACATTGACCTTAGAATTATGGTCCATAACATCATTACTTACACTGATTCTAAGCCTATGCATAAAAAAAAAGAAAATTTCCACCTAAAGTCTCCACTTTATGTCATAAGGAAATCGTCAAATTACTTGATGCTAAATTTATCAAACCAGTGGATTATTCTGAATGGATTTCCAACATTGTTACCATTTGAAAGGAAGCCACTATGGTCATTCACATTTATATTGATTTATATAATCTTAATTTTGATTTTCCCAAGGATTACTTCCACTTACCTTCAATGGATGCCATTATTAATTCCACATCTAGTTATGAAATGTTATCTCTTATGGATGTCTTCTTGGGATATAATCATATTCATATCACCCCCAAGGACCAACATAAGACAAACTTCACCATAGAATGGGGCACCTATTACTATGTCAAAATGCCCTTAAATATTAATAATGTTGGATCCACTTACCAATGAACAATGACTCACATCTTTTATGATCTCATTCACAAATTTATTGGAACCTAAGTGGATGATCTCATTACTAAATCAAAAAACTTAAGAATCATCTTTCTGATCTTACTATCATCTTTGACAATCTCCTTAAATATAAAGTTAGACTTAATTCTTAAAAATGTGTCTTTGGAGTCACATCTAAAAAATTATTAAGATTATTAGTCTCTCTTTATGGCACTAATGTTGACCCTACTAAAATTACTGCTATCATCAATATGCCCATTCCTCATTCTATTCTTTAAATTTGTACTTATTTAGGTAAACTTGGGGCAATTAGGTGATTCATACCTGAAATGGCATATCAAATTCACTCCATCAATTCAATTATCAAGAAAGGTACTACTTTAGAATGGATGGATCCATGATAAAAAGCCTTTGATAATATGGAGTCATTTCTTCATCCTCCTTCTAATGTTTGTTGGGTGAATATTTTGTCATCAACTAACTGATGGCAAAATGGGAATATCAGCCACAGCATAAGGGAGATTTACACCACGAGGAGTGTGGCTTTACCAGATCAAGACGAGGTAAATCTCTCCTCTCATCAAGGGGAGGTTCCCTATCAATATTTGCGTGCTATAAGTATGTATATAATTAAGCAAAAAATAACACATGGGGGTGGTATAACAGCATCTACTTCTCTTTTTTCAGAAGTAATGTATGAAGGACAAAAGAGGGAAAATCTTAGTCTTTAAGCTAACAGCATTCCTCTTCTTTCAGGAATGATTTTAAACAGAAAGCAAGAGATCACCTGTAGTAACAAAGGCACAAGAACGCTCACGCAAGCACAAAGTCTTCCGTAGCTTCTCCACGGATTCGGAACAAGTATAACCGTAGAATAAAGTGAAGCACAAAGTCTTCACCTGAAACTACCAAAGATAAAATAATCTCAAAAGTAAAAGTAGCACAAATTCTATCTCCTACCCTCAAAAAGTGCCCTTAGATAATATCAACACATTCACTTTGCTTATTAAGACAGATAAACAAGAGGTTATCAGGAAAGAGTACATAAGAAACTATTTCCTAGATGACACAGATAACTTCAACACAAAGTCTGAAATCACTTGCTTCTCATTCATTTGACAAAATCTGATTTACAAATCTGAGCACAAAGTCTCAAAAGTTGCTTCAATTTCAGCAGAGTGTTTTTGCTATTGATTTTTCCCAAGGATCTTTACAAATGAGGTCTCCACTATATATAGGGAGAAAATCCTCAAAAACAGAAAATAATAAAATATAAAATATCTTGGTCAAAGATGACTCTTCTTTGACTTTTAGATATTTTCCAAAATATTTAATTCGTAATTACATGTTACAAAATTGCATGCATTCTGCACAAAACAGAAATGCATAAGGATAGAAGAAGAGAAGGAGAGTGTCAATTTTTGCTGCCGGATCTCTTCAAATGGGCCTCGTACATGGTGATCGATGCCTGAATTCCTATGCTGTCCGGTGCAACTGCATTTTTGGAGACGACCCTTGATCTGATCAACACATCTTTTAATGCTGTGATGGCTTTAGAGTGGCCAGTTAACCTGGATTTTAAATTCCCCAAAGTTAACCGAGCATTTAGAATGCTGTCCACCGAGGACATTGAGAAGGATGTTTCTTCAAAATCTTTCCGGATTGTTTTCTTGAAGTTCTGGATCATATCTTCAGGATTTTGAAGATCAGTGACTCCTTGATTTTAACATAGGAGTCTTTACTGGAGATGGTACCAACAGACATCAAAGTGCTCTTCATGAGATTTTTCATTCCTTTTCTTCTGTCGAGATCTTTCTCCAAGCTGCCAGTATTTATTCTCAGTCTTCTCCTTGGTCTTGGACTGCTTCAGGGAAACTTCAGTGGCTTGGAAGAACATCTGCTGAGAAGACGTCTATGAAGAGGGACCTTTCATAGAAACCGTAGCAGGAACCATGATTGTGTGATCAGAGGAATAAGGGAGTGATCAGGAAGATCTCCATGTTTGCTGGTCACGATCAGGGAAATGCGTTGGAAAGGGATGAGACGCGAGCAGGTCAAAAAGTGGAAGAAGAAGGGGAGCGGGCATGGAAAGAATGGAGGTTTGATCAGAGTCAGAGAAAGACAAGTGCTAGATGTAAGGGCGGCAAAAATTGCTGCCTCTTCATCGTTTAGATGCAAGGGCGGCAAAAATTGTCGCTCCTGCACGGGTGGAGGAATGGATGGCTAACACGACTGACGCCGGCAGATAGAACTGCTGACATCGGCAAAGATGCTGACGACGGCAGATGAAAACCACCGACGTCGGCAAATATGCTGACCACGGCAGAAATCGACCAACGACGGCAGAAGCGGTAGTCGGCGGGGAATTTACCGCCCACTGCAAGGGTGGTGAAAAGGAGATGAAGAACACGGGAAAGGGTGGCAAAATTTTCCGCCTTTGCATAAAAAGTGCAGGGGCAGATATTTTTGCTGCCCTTGCATAAAAAGCGAAGGAAAATGCAGGGGTGGCGATTTTTTCCGCCCTTGCTCAAGGGAAAAGGGAGGAAAGACTGGCAGGGACGAGAAGGTAACCACTTCTCATTCCGAGGCCAAGATGAAAGCGAATTCGAAATCCGCCTTGAAGAACTAACTGAGGGAGACGAAAAGACGAAAAGGACAAGTTCCGTAGGGGAGTTCCAAAAATAAGCACAGCTGATTTTGGGAACAACAGCTGGCTCCTGTTGGGGAACTACCTTCTATTGCAAAAAGTAATTGAAGGGAGTAGAATCCAAAATCTCCAGTGCCTTAGAAGCGTGCCATTGGGCCACGGAGTCAAGCTACTCAAAAATAAAGGCTCCAAAAATGAAAACAAAACAAACAAAACACAGCAAAAAGACTATACAAATATACAGGTGAATTTATTTGGTACTTCAAGAATTGAAGTACTTTGAATGCTGCCCCTCAAGAGGCAGTGACAATGGTGTTCTATCCTGATAAACCAACAAGAGGCCATTTTCTCCCTAGAATTGATGATGTGTGAATGGAAACCTCCACCAGAAAACCAACTTCCTGTGCCTTCCCTTTGGTTTTCTCCTCTTGCTCCACAGCAAGATCTGTCTTTTGACCCAAAAACCATGAATCTTTGTTTTCTTGGTGAAGAGTTCTTTTTTCTGATCATGATGTGTAGCAACATGGTCAACTACCATAATTGGTTGCTCTTTTGGTTCTATCCAGCATCTGATTTGATTGTCCTCATTTGACACCCGCCACTGATTGGCACTATCAGGCCCACTTGTCGTCATTTCAGTTGAACCAATTTTTTGGTTAGCATTCTCAAGGGCTTTAACAGGCTCTTCACGAACCTCTTCTGTGGTCAAAAAATAATTACCCTTGCCTGAGGACTCAAATAGAATTTGAGCCATAGGAGATGACGTTTGGGTGACCACATACTTTGCCTCTCTCTCAGGAAGCAACCTTTGCATCACACCTTTCACAGGAATCTTTGCCTGGGATAAGTCCATGCTCAATTCTCCTTCGACATCCTTGCAAAAGTTTCATCTAAGTAGAATGCCATATGAAGCTGGGACGTCAGCCACCAGTACTGTCATCTTGATCCTCTTGTCAGGGAATGCTGTAAATGCAAATTGAGCATCTTTGATTTGCCCCAATAGTGGTACTTGTTTGTTCTCCATAGAGAAACATCTCCCAAAAGTTTTAGTAAATGTGAGACCAAGAGATTTTGCCACTTTAGCAGGCATGACGTTGTCAGATGCACCAGAATCGATGACACAATTACTCAACTTGCAACCATTTATTAACAGGGAAACATAGAAAGGTTCTATTTTCCCAGGAGCAACTGGAGGAGTCACGGCAAGATTATTCTGGGTGGATACATTATTTGGGGGATCATGAGTTACCCTCAAAATTTCTTGTCCTACAGGGATGGCTATACCTTTCACATATTCTGCCAACATGTCCAACTGTTCAGGATGGGCTTGTAGAAATTCAAATTCAGACATTTGAATTTTAGTCTTTTTGGCATGCTCAATTATGTCAAATGTCTGAATTAGACTAGGGACAGAGGATGGGAGTTCACTCTTTTGGTTTTTGGGATGGGGAGGGCTAGTTTGTGAAGTTGAAGTAGAGGATGCAGGGATGCTTGGGGTACGTACCTTTTCAATAGTCACCGGGTCCTTTGGTTGGAAGGGTAGAGTGGTTCCCCGCTTGGCAATTGAAACTGCTGGCCGAGGTTGCTCCTCTGTCTTCTCTTTATCAGCTTGTCGGGCTGATTGTTTCTGGGACCGGGTGAATACGGCATATGATCCCTCAGTTGCATTCCCTTCACTTCTGGGTTCATCTTGATAATTTAGGTAGCCAATGACGGAGTCGCCAGCTAATTCTTCTTCTTGCTCTTCAAAGAGATTAGCATCATATTGTTGGTCCAACTCAGGTTGGAAAGGGGAAGCGCGTTCTGTTTCCAGATATCCAACCACTGAGTTAGTTGGAGGGGCTTCGAGGGCGAGGTTCCTTTGTGGGGGAGGAAGACGATTTGGCTGCCCTTGATTCCTAGCAGCATTGCCTTGGTACACTTGATTCTGAAATTTCCTCCTTGGCATATCCTGATCAGGAGAAGTAGACATAACTTGGGCCATCTATCTTCTGAGAGCTAGCATTTCATTTGCTAACTTTTGTATCATAGGATCTGTAGTATCTGTAGAAGAGCTTTCAGTAGATGAAGATAATCTATTTTTACTTGGGTCTTTTCTGATCTTACCTGTCAGGATAAGATCATCCTCAATCTCAGTAGCCAAATTTTGAACCAATTCTAGATCCATAGGGCCAGCTCGCCTCAACAGAAAACTTACTTCAGGGAGCTGCGAGTTGATAAAAAAGCACTTGAGATTTTCTAGTGTGGGCTGAGCCACGGTTGGAATTTGATTTCTCAACTTGTTGAATTTGGCTATGAAATCCCTCATGGGTTCCTGGGATTCTTTTTTCATCTGTGTTAGCTGAGCTAACAAAGCATGTGCATCTTCAGCGGGTTTAAATCTAGCTTCAAATATGGAATTTAGTGTATTCCAGTCAGTCACTGACCCGGCTTGCAAGTGATAGAACCAATCTGCAGCAGCACCTTGCAAAGTCTCCACAAAAAGTCTTACTGCCACATCCTCAAATTCTACGCCAATTACACCACATGCTATGGAGAAAGCAGCAATATGCTCATCGGGATGAACCTTTCCATCTCCAAAGAACTTAGGAAAATTTTTCCTAGAACTACGAGGTAGTTCATGCAGAGGTGGGGTTAAATTAAGAGGACCAAAGGAATTGCCCCACGGGCCTTAGGCCATTATGATAAGAGGATGAAAAGGTGGGATAACAAACCTTGGTGGAGTGTTTATAGGTAGACGACGATTGACAGCAGGAAAAGGAGTTCTACCTTGTGTTGGTGACCTGACAAGGCTAGAAGGAACACTCCTAGACCGTTGGAGAGAAGTTGATGGGGGAAATAGATCAAAATTACTCTGTTGCACCAACTCGAACACAGGGTCGACAACACCTTTAGATCTCTGACTTCTGGTGTAGCGTGGGGTAGCCAGATTTTTAAAACAAAAATGGGACCGAAACTACTTCAAGTTGAAGCTTGAGGCTCCAAGATGTGCGTTCTTCCTAGCAGCTCTGGTTTTACAGACCAGATAATATAATGGAGGCAATTGGTAAAGCTAAAATGATAATGGGTAAGACATGAAACGGAGTCGCCAGATTATGCAATGGAGAAGGGTAGGGACTGCTTCAATCTGAAACTTGAGGTTTCAGACTGCACATTCGGTCCCCAGCGGAGTCGCCAAAAAACTGTTGGGTGAATATTTTGTCATCAACTAACTGATGGCAAAATGGGGATATCAGCCACAGCATAAGGGAGATTTACACCACAAGGAGTGTGGCTTTACCAGATCAAGACGAGGTAAATCTCTCCTCTCATCAAGGGGAGGTTCCCTATCAATATTTGCATGCTATAAGTATGTATATAATTAAGCAGAAAATAACACATGGGGGTGGTATAACAGCATCTACTTCTCTTTTTTCAGAAGTAATGTATGAAGGACAAAAGAGGGAAAATCTTGGTCTTTAAGCTAACAGCATTCCTCTTCTTTCAGGAATGATTTTAAACAGAAAGCAAGAGATCACCTGTAGTAACAAAGGCACAAGAACGCTCACGCAAGCACAAAGTCTTCCGTAGCTTCTCCACGGATTCGAAACAAGTATAACCGTAGAATAAAGTGAAGCACAAAGTCTTCACCTGAAACTACCAAAGATAAAAGAATCTCAAAAGTAAAAGTAGCACAAAGTCTATCTCCTACCCTCAAAAAGTGCCCTTAGATAATATCAACACATTCACTTTGCTTATTAAGACAGATAAACAAGAGGTTATCAGGAAAGAGTACATAAGAAACTATTTCCTAGATGACACAGATAACTTCAACACAAAGTCTGAAATCACTTGCTTCTCATTCATTTGACAAAATCTGATTTACAAATCTGAGCACAAAGTCTCAAAAGTTGCTTCAATTTCAGCAGAGTGTTTTTGCTATTGATTTTTCCCAAGGATCTTTACAAATGAGGTCTCCACTATATATAGGGAGAAAATCCTCAAAAATAGAAAATAATAAAATATAAAATATCTTGGTCAAAGATGACTCTTCTTTGACTTTTAGATATTTTCCAAAATATTTAATTCGTAATTACATGTTACAAAATTGCATGCATTCTGCACAAAACAGAAATGCATAAGGATAGAAGAAGAGAAGGAGAGTGTCAATTTTTGCTGCCGGATCTCTTCAAATGGGCCTCGTACATGGTGATCGATGCCTGAATTCCTATGCTGTCCGGTGCAACTGCATTTTTGGAGACGACCCTTGATCTGATCAACACATCTTTTAATGCTGTGATGGCTTTAGAGTGGCCAGTTAACCTGGATTTTAAATTCCCCAAAGTTAACCGAGCATTTAGAATGCTGTCCACCGAGGACATTGAGAAGGATGTTTCTTCAAAATCTTTCCGGATTGTTTTCTTGAAGTTCTGGATCATATCTTCAGGATTTTGAAGATCAGTGACTCCTTGATTTTAACATAGGAGTCTTTACTGGAGATGGTACCAACAGACATCAAAGTGCTCTTCATGAGATTTTTCATTCCTTTTCTTCTGTCGAGATCTTTCTCCAAGCTGCCAGTATTTATTCTCAGTCTTCTCCTTGGTCTTGGACTGCTTCAGGGAAACTTCAGTGGCTTGGAAGAACATCTGCTGAGAAGACGTCTATGAAGAGGGACCTTTCATAGAAACCGTAGCAGGAACCATGATTGTGTGATCAGAGGAATAAGGGAGTGATCAGGAAGATCTCCATGTTTGCTGGTCACGATCAGGGAAATGCGTTGGAAAGGGATGAGACGCGAGCAGGTCAAAAAGTGGAAGAAGAAGGGGAGCGGGCATGGAAAGAATGGAGGTTTGATCAGAGTTAGAGAAAGACAAGTGCTAGATGTAAGGGCGGCAAAAATTGCTGCCTCTTCATCGTTTAGATGCAAGGGCGGCAAAAATTGTCGCTCCTGCACGGGTGGAGGAATGGATGGCTAACACGACTGACGCCGGCAGATAGAACTGCTGACATCGGCAAAGATGCTGACGACGGCAGATGAAAACCACCGACGTCGGCAAATATGCTGACCACGGCAGAAATCGACCAACGACGGCAGAAGCGGTAGTCGGCGGGGAATTTACCGCCCACTGCAAGGGTGGTGAAAAGGAGATGAAGAACACGGGAAAGGGTGGCAAAATTTTCCGCCTTTGCATAAAAAGTGCAGGGGCAGATATTTTTGCCGCCCTTGCATAAAAAGCGAAGGAAAATGCAGGGGTGGCGATTTTTTCCGCCCTTGCTCAAGGGAAAAGGGAGGAAAGACTGGCAGGGACGAGAAGGTAACCACTTCTCATTCCGAGGCCAAGATGAAAGCGAATTCGAAATCCGCCTTGAAGAACTAACTGAGGGAGACGAAAAGACGAAAAGGACAAGTTCCGTAGGGGAGTTCCAAAAATAAGCACAGCTGATTTTGGGAACAACAGCTGGCTCCTGTTGGGGAACTACCTTCTATTGCAAAAAGTAATTGAAGGGAGTAGAATCCAAAATCTCCAGTGCCTTAGAAGCGTGCCATTGGGCCACGGAGTCAAGCTACTCAAAAATAAAGGCTCCAAAAATGAAAACAAAACAAACAAAACACAGCAAAAAGACTATACAAATATACAGGTGAATTTATTTGGTACTTCAAGAATTGAAGTACTTTGAATGCTGCCCCTCAAGAGGCAGTGACAATGGTGTTCTATCCTGATAAACCAACAAGAGGCCATTTTCTCCCTAGAATTGATGATGTGTGAATGGAAACCTCCACCAGAAAACCAACTTCCTGTGCCTTCCCTTTGGTTTTCTCCTCTTGCTCCACAGCAAGATCTGTCTTTTGACCCAAAAACCATGAATCTTTGTTTTCTTGGTGAAGAGTTCTTTTTTCTGATCATGATGTGTAGCAACATGGTCAACTACCATAATTGGTTGCTCTTTTGGTTCTATCCAGCATCTGATTTGATTGTCCTCATTTGACACCCGCCACTGATTGGCACTATCAGGCCCACTTGTCGTCATTTCAGTTGAACCAATTTTTTGGTTAGCATTCTCAAGGGCTTTAACAGGCTCTTCACGAACCTCTTCTGTGGTCAAAAAATAATTACCCTTGCCTGAGGACTCAAATAGAATTTGAGCCATAGGAGATGACGTTTGGGTGACCACATACTTTGCCTCTCTCTCAGGAAGCAACCTTTGCATCACACCTTTCACAGGAATCTTTGCCTGGGATAAGTCCATGCTCAATTCTCCTTCGACATCCTTGCAAAAGTTTCATCTAAGTAGAATGCCATATGAAGCTGGGACGTCAGCCACCAGTACTGTCATCTTGATCCTCTTGTCAGGGAATGCTGTAAATGCAAATTGAGCATCTTTGATTTGCCCCAATAGTGGTACTTGTTTGTTCTCCATAGAGAAACATCTCCCAAAAGTTTTAGTAAATGTGAGACCAAGAGATTTTGCCACTTTAGCAGGCATGACGTTGTCAGATGCACCAGAATCGATGACACAATTACTCAACTTGCAACCATTTATTAACAGGGAAACATAGAAAGGTTCTATTTTCCCAGGAGCAACTGGAGGAGTCACGGCAAGATTATTCTGGGTGGATACATTATTTGGGGGATCATGAGTTACCCTCAAAATTTCTTGTCCTACAGGGATGGCTATACCTTTCACATATTCTGCCAACATGTCCAACTGTTCAGGATGGGCTTGTAGAAATTCAAATTCAGACATTTGAATTTTAGTCTTTTGGCATGCTCAATTATGTCAAATGTCTGAATTAGACTAGGGACAGAGGATGGGAGTTCACTCTTTTGGTTTTTGGGATGGGGAGGGCTAGTTTGTGAAGTTGAAGTAGAGGATGCAGGGATGCTTGGGGTACGTACCTTTTCAATAGTCACCGGGTCCTTTGGTTGGAAGGGTAGAGTGGTTCCCCGCTTGGCAATTGAAACTGCTGGCCGAGGTTGCTCCTCTGTCTTCTCTTTATCAGCTTGTCGGGCTGATTGTTTCTGGGACCGGGTGAATACGGCATATGATCCCTCAGTTGCATTCCCTTCACTTCTGGGTTCATCTTGATAATTTAGGTAGCCAATGACGGAGTCGCCAGCTAATTCTTCTTCTTGCTCTTCAAAGAGATTAGCATCATATTGTTGGTCCAACTCAGGTTGGAAAGGGGAAGCGCGTTCTGTTTCCAGATATCCAACCACTGAGTTAGTTGGAGGGGCTTCGAGGGCGAGGTTCCTTTGTGGGGGAGGAAGACGATTTGGCTGCCCTTGATTCCTAGCAGCATTGCCTTGGTACACTTGATTCTGAAATTTCCTCCTTGGCATATCCTGATCAGGAGAAGTAGACATAACTTGGGCCATCTATCTTCTGAGAGCTAGCATTTCATTTGCTAACTTTTGTATCATAGGATCTGTAGTATCTGTAGAAGAGCTTTCAGTAGATGAAGATAATCTATTTTTACTTGGGTCTTTTCTGATCTTACCTGTCAGGATAAGATCATCCTCAATCTCAGTAGCCAAATTTTGAACCAATTCTAGATCCATAGGGCCAGCTCGCCTCAACAGAAAACTTACTTCAGGGAGCTGCGAGTTGATAAAAAAGCACTTGAGATTTTCTAGTGTGGGCTGAGCCACGGTTGGAATTTGATTTCTCAACTTGTTGAATTTGGCTATGAAATCCCTCATGGGTTCCTGGGATTCTTTTTTCATCTGTGTTAGCTGAGCTAACAAAGCATGTGCATCTTCAGCGGGTTTAAATCTAGCTTCAAATATGGAATTTAGTGTATTCCAGTCAGTCACTGACCCGGCTTGCAAGTGATAGAACCAATCTGCAGCAGCACCTTGCAAAGTCTCCACAAAAAGTCTTACTGCCACATCCTCAAATTCTACGCCAATTACACCACATGCTATGGAGAAAGCAGCAATATGCTCATCGGGATGAACCTTTCCATCTCCAAAGAACTTAGGAAAATTTTTCCTAGAACTACGAGGTAGTTCATGCAGAGGTGGGGTTAAATTAAGAGGACCAAAGGAATTGCCCCACGGGCCTTAGGCCATTATGATAAGAGGATGAAAAGGTGGGATAACAAACCTTGGTGGAGTGTTTATAGGTAGACGACGATTGACAGCAGGAAAAGGAGTTCTACCTTGTGTTGGTGACCTGGCAAGGCTAGAAGGAACACTCCTAGACCGTTGGAGAGAAGTTGATGGGGGAAATAGATCAAAATTACTCTGTTGCACCAACTCGAACACAGGGTCGACAACACCTTTAGATCTCTGACTTCTGGTGTAGCGTGGGGTAGCCAGATTTTTAAAACAAAAATGGGACCGAAACTACTTCAAGTTGAAGCTTGAGGCTCCAAGATGTGCGTTCTTCCTAGCAGCTCTGGTTTTACAGACCAGATAATATAATGGAGGCAATTGGTAAAGCTAAAATGATAATGGGTAAGACATGAAACGGAGTCGCCAGATTATGCAATGGAGAAGGGTAGGGACTGCTTCAATCTGAAACTTGAGGTTTCAGACTGCACATTCGGTCCCCAGCGGAGTCGCCAAAAAACTGTTGGGTGAATATTTTGTCATCAACTAACTGATGGCAAAATGGGGATATCAGCCACAGCATAAGGGAGATTTACACCACGAGGAGTGTGGCTTTACCAGATCAAGACGAGGTAAATCTCTCCTCTCATCAAGGGGAGGTTCCCTATCAATATTTGCATGCTATAAGTATGTATATAATTAAGCAGAAAATAACACATGGGGGTGGTATAACAGCATCTACTTCTCTTTTTTCAGAAGTAATGTATGAAGGACAAAAGAGGGAAAATCTTGGTCTTTAAGCTAACAGCATTCCTCTTCTTTCAGGAATGATTTTAAACAGAAAGCAAGAGATCACCTGTAGTAACAAAGGCACAAGAACGCTCACGCAAGCACAAAGTCTTCCGTAGCTTCTCCACGGATTCGAAACAAGTATAACCGTAGAATAAAGTGAAGCACAAAGTCTTCACCTGAAACTACCAAAGAT
This sequence comes from Torreya grandis, assembly GCA_037957365.1. Lineage (NCBI taxonomy): Eukaryota > Viridiplantae > Streptophyta > Pinopsida > Cupressales > Taxaceae > Torreya > Torreya grandis. The sequence continues at coordinate 6,212,489 of JARHVA010000127.1, forward strand.
AAAAGAATCTCAAAAGTAAAAGTAGCACAAAGTCTATCTCCTACCCTCAAAAAGTGCCCTTAGATAATATCAACACATTCACTTTGCTTATTAAGACAGATAAACAAGAGGTTATCAGGAAAGAGTACATAAGAAACTATTTCCTAGATGACACAGATAACTTCAACACAAAGTCTGAAATCACTTGCTTCTCATTCATTTGACAAAATCTGATTTACAAATCTGAGCACAAAGTCTCAAAAGTTGCTTCAATTTCAGCAGAGTGTTTTTGCTATTGATTTTTCCCAAGGATCTTTACAAATGAGGTCTCCACTATATATAGGGAGAAAATCCTCAAAAACAGAAAATAATAAAATATAAAATATCTTGGTCAAAGATGACTCTTCTTTGACTTTTAGATATTTTCCAAAATATTTAATTCGTAATTACATGTTACAAAATTGCATGCATTCTGCACAAAACAGAAATGCATAAGGATAGAAGAAGAGAAGGAGAGTGTCAATTTTTGCTGCCGGATCTCTTCAAATGGGCCTCGTACATGGTGATCGATGCCTGAATTCCTATGCTGTCCGGTGCAACTGCATTTTTGGAGACGACCCTTGATCTGATCAACACATCTTTTAATGCTGTGATGGCTTTAGAGTGGCCAGTTAACCTGGATTTTAAATTCCCCAAAGTTAACCGAGCATTTAGAATGCTGTCCACCGAGGACATTGAGAAGGATGTTTCTTCAAAATCTTTCCGGATTGTTTTCTTGAAGTTCTGGATCATATCTTCAGGATTTTGAAGATCAGTGACTCCTTGATTTTAACATAGGAGTCTTTACTGGAGATGGTACCAACAGACATCAAAGTGCTCTTCATGAGATTTTTCATTCCTTTTCTTCTGTCAAGATCTTTCTCCAAGCTGCTAGTATTTATTCTCAGTCTTCTCCTTGGTCTTGGACTACTTCAGGGAAACTTCAGTGGCTTGGAAGAACATCTGCTGAGAAGACGTCTATGAAGAGGGACCTTTCGTAGAAACCGCAGCAGGAACCATGATTGTGTGATCAGAGGAATAAGGGAGTGATCGGGAAGATCTGCACGTTTGCTGGTCACGATCAGGGAAATGCATTGGAAAGGGATGAGACGTGAGCAGGTCAAAAAGTGGAAGAAGAAGGGGAGCGGGTGCGAAAAGAATGGATGTTTGATCAGAGTCAGAGAAAGATGAGTGCTAGATGTAAGGGCAGAAAAAATTGCCGCCTCTTCATCGTTTAGATGCAAGGGCAGAAAAAATTGTCGCTCCTGCACGGGCGGAGGAACAGATGGCTAACACGACCGACGCCGGCAGACAGAACTGCCGACATCGGCAAAGATGCCGACGATGGCAGACAAAAACCACCGACGTCGGCAAATATGCCGACCACGACAGAAATCAGCCGACGACGGCAGAAGCGATAGTCGGCGGGGAATTTACCGCCCACTGTGAGGGTGGCGAAAAGGAGATGAAGAACACGGGAAAGGGCGGCAAAATTTGCCGCCTTTGCATAAAAAGTGCAGGGGCGGATATTTTTGCCGCCCTTGCATAAAAAGTGAAGGAAAATGCAGGGGTGGCGATTTTTGCCGCCCTTGCTCAAGGGAAAAGGGAGGAAAGACTGGCAGGGATGAGAAGGTAACCACTTCTCGTTCTAAGGCCAAGATGAAAGCGAATTCGAAATCCACCTTGAAGAACTAACTGAGGGAGACGAAAAGATGAAAAGGACAAGTTCCGTAGGGGAGTTCCAAAAATAAGCACAACTGATTTTGGGAACAACAATGTTAAACCTTTGATTCTATATACTTCTTCCACACCTATTTTAGTTAGGGAAATGCTTTCCCAACAAGATGATAGGGGAAGAGAGTATGATATATACTACATTAGATGAGGCCTCATTAATTATAAATCATGTTATACCAAAGTTGAGCATGATTGCCTCATCATCTATTTTGTAGCTAAAAACTTTCACCACTACATGCTTTACCAAATTACTTATGTTATTGTTCATTCCAACCCCCTTCATCATTTATTATCCAAATCATTTCTTCTTAGAGATAGAATTGGTAAGTGGATGGTCCTCCTTATGGAATTTTATCTCCACATAGTCACTCAAAAAGATGTTAAAGGACAAATCATATCTATTCAACTTGCCATAACTCCCATACCAACCACTTCTTTTCTTCAACATGATCTTCTATATGACAATATACTTTACATCAAAGGTATTAATCAAGATATTTATCTCAAAGATTATTTTCATAGCTTTATCACCAATATTAAAGAAAAAAAACTAGATGAATCTACTTCTCCTTTCGGTACTACTAAAATAAAAGTAGATATCGAGGAGCTTTTTGAAATCAATGTCAACTTGCATGAGGATACTTGGACCCTTCACTTTGATGGTGCTAAATGCCTTCAAGGAGCTGGGCAGGTTACATTCTCACAAGTCCTCTTGGCAAGATCATTCCTTTATATTTTTACTTCACCTTTGATGTCACCAATAATATGGCCGAGTACAAAGATCTTATCTTAGGCATGCAAGCTACTCTTGACTTAGACATTTAATACCTTCTTACTTTTGGTGATTCTTATCTTATTTTCCATTAATTAAGTTCTGATTATCAATGTAAAAGTGAGAAGATCATCACATATCATCAAATTCCAACCACTATTGATAAATATTTCATATCTTTCACTATTAAGCATATTCTTAGAGATCAAAATTCCATTATTGATTCTCTTACTCCTTCAACATCTCTCTTTCATCTCCACCAAGTCCTTTCTTATCCCACTTTTCTTATATAAATAATAAAATCTCCATCCTTTACTCAACCACTAGATTCAATTATCTATCATATCAAGGCTATTATCATTTGAAAAATCCCATGGTACCAAAAGATCATTCAATTATTAGAACATCAAACTTATCCTCTTAACTTAGACTCTTGTGAAAAGACATGTATTCATAAACAAGAATTCAAATATGTATTTCAACACAACATAATTGATTATAACAATGTTGAAGGTACCTTAATCTATTGTGTTATTCAAGATTAGGCCCCTCCTCTTCTTGAATAATCACATGGGGGAATTTGTGGTTGTCACTGTAGTGGACATGATACAATCTGCAAATGATTACGTATGGGTTAATTTTGGCCTACTCTTGAAAATGATGCAATAGAATATGATAAAAAGTGTAATATTTTCTAGCTTCATGATGATATAATCCATTAACCTCTATTTTAACTTCAAAATATAAAATATCCTTTGCCATTTTCTACATAGGGATTTGATCTCATTGGCAAACTACCTTTCTCCCAAGATGGGCATTTTTTTATCATCACCACTACCAAATATTTTACCAAGTGGGTAGAAGCCATGCCCCTTATTAGCATCACTAGTCATACCATTTCAAAATTTATTCTTATTCAAATCATTTTCCACTTTGGTGTTCCCCATATATTCATTTTAGATAATGGTGGTAATTTAAAAAACAAACATGTTAAAGACCTTTGTAATAAATTTAAGATTCATCACAAATTTTCCATACCTTATCATCTAAAATGCAATGGCTAAGCTTGCAGCTGAGCATAATAATAAAATTATAAAAAGATAATTCATGAAACCTACATGGATTTTCACCTTCATATTTACCTTACACTTTGTGCCTATCAAACTATCTTATGCACTACCACTAGGGAAACTCCATTTTCACTAGTTTATAGTTTTGAGTCAGTTATTCGTTTAGAAGTTGAGTTTACCTCTCTTTGTATATCTCTTCATGGTATTATTAAAAATGAAGAATTAAATGAATCTCATCTTAATTCCCTTGATATAATTTATGAAATTCATCTTTTTGCCTTACAACATAACCACCAATACAAGGCTTGTATTACCAAATAACATAATAAATGTGTTAAAGCCCATACATTTAATGTTGGTGAGCTTGTCCTCAAATTAGAATATACCCATGATAAATAAGGTAAATAAACCCAAAAATGGTGGGTCCCATATTTATTTAAATATATTCTTGGTCTAAGAACCTACTTATTCGAGCAACATTTTAGACGATAATTTAGGTGACGGTTCTACCCCAATTGGTGGCAGAACTTCTGGGAGCCATAACTTTTGCACCATAGCTCCGTTTGACTCCAAATTTGAACCATTAAAAATATTAAAATGAGGGGAATTTCATGATATTTTATTGGTTGGTTTTTACTACAAAAAACCAAATAGAAGTTCCCTAATTTTCAATTTTAGTAGTGCAGTCTAAAAATAGTAAGTTTCTAAAAATAGTATTTCTTTGAATTCTATTTTGTTGTGAATCATGGAAGTCAAACCAATTAATATCACTTGATATTGGTGATATTTTACATCCTCCTCATAATTTTAAAATCTGTATAAATAAAGATGTAACCTGAAAATAAAATTAGACATCTCTTCTTAGAGATAGGCATATGTTTGGATCTACAAATTTGATCAATAAAACATCTCTTCTTAGAGATAGCATTATTACAATTGTGGTGTTCTTATTTATTGAATTATATTTCAACCAAAGTGTCTAAGTTTTGGATCACTTACCACCTTCAAACTAATGAATTCCATTTTTTTAAGGAGCCTACCAATGCACCATTCCTTAAAAAGTACTTTTCCTAAACATTTCATTATTTTTATGCTTTATATCTACATTTATCTAACACTTTTTTAGGTTACTTACATGAGTCTCTCCCTCTACAGCAAGTTCCTTCCTTTCACAAACCTTTAGTCCTCCCTTTTGGTCTCTTGATGTACCATAGTCTTCTTTATCTTCTTACATTTTCTCTTTTTGACACCCCTTGGGTTTTCATTTTATGATTTGGTTCATAAGACCATGGATAGGACCCAACACTTCTCACAAAACTACCATCTTTTTGCTTACCTCACTTTATCTTTCACTTACTTATTCACACCTCGTGGGTTTTTCTTGTATGAATTTTTAGTGTAAGACCATGAATAAGATCCGACCCTCCTCATAAAATTACCATCTTTTCATCTTTTTACATCATTGTTCTCAAACCTTAGATTTTGCTTCTTTTGTTAGATATAATTTGCACAACAATTAATTTTGGCATATTTTTAATCCATTTCCATCATTCTTATGATAAGGAATCACATTTTACTGTCATTTTATCCATTTCCCCCCTTTGTCACATTTTTTATGATTTGAAGTAATTCAAAATTTTCCATATGTCACTCCTCTTAATTTATCCTTTCTTTCACTCCTCATTAGATAAAATAAGGTTGAACTCAAAATAACACTTTTATTTTACCTATATTTATGAGACTCTTACATCCCATGCTTTTTGAATTTCTCTCTCTCAACAACCAAATCCCAAGTATTCAAATGAAAGTCATTTTCAACACCCATGTTTGATCTTCAAAATACATATGGAGGAGGAATAGAAAAGTCCATCAAGAAAGTTAAAAGCTAAATCATTTGAAACAAAAGGCAATGATATCTAAAAGGCAACATACAAATTTCAAAAGTCAACATCACACCAAATGACATGATTACAAGCACATCTCCTAACTCTAATCGAAGCTAAAACTTCATAATTGGCCTCACATAAAGCACAGGTCTTTTGAGGTATGCTAGGTTAAGAGATTAGAATAGGGAAATTCAAAAAACTCTTTGGTGTTACCTAATTTATCACACAAGTACCCAGTCTTCCTAATAGATCGATGACTCTATAAGGGGTCTTAAGGAATGGGGATCACGTTGTGGGAAGGTAGGTCCATTTTATTTTGCATGCATATAGCCTTCATGGGATGATATATATACTTCATTTGTTAACCTAAGAGTTGTGTATTCAAGATAATTTATTTAGTCTTTAAGGTTGAAATTCCTTTTGTTTTGACAAACCTAATTTGAGTGTCTTGACTTCGATAAAGAGTTCCTCTACCTTGGGTTTTCCTTCATTCTCCACTCCATCCATTTAATTTCCCCCTTGACAGACAAATTATGATTCTAAATATATTTTCCCTTCTTTAATTCCTTTTTATTCACCTCTTAAAAACATGCTAGCACTACTTTGTTTTAGTTTTATTTATCTTTAGAGCAAAACAACATGTTTGAGCAACTATGGATTACTTTCTTTACACCATAGAATTACATTCCTAGATTTGTTTTAATTTTATTTTACCATTTGTCATTGTTGTACTATCTTGATATTATAAACACATAAGTGCATACCCTTTTTCTATTATTGAGGCGAGGTTGGCTTGTTACTTCTCACTCATTAATGTTATTTTCCTTTTTATCACCCTTTTTCCATTGTTAAGTGAGATAAGGATTGTTACTAGTAACTTATCAATATTGTTTTATCATTTTCTTTCTCCTTTTACCATTGATGTTTTATTACCATCCTATTTGAAAATATCCTTTGTTGGAATTGGTGAATTTACCTTTCTTACTTAAGGATAACTTGTTTGAGTTTTTCAGTCTTTAGTATCCTTGGATTTTCAGTTACCCAATTTACTCTTGTTTGACTTGGTCATTTAGTATAACGTATCACTTGTCACCCTAGCTTTCTAAATTTCCCAAGTATGTCCTATGCTCACAACACTAGATATCTTGGCTTTTCTTGCCTTTTTTTAATCTTTAGTTTTGTATTCTTGGGTTTGTTGAAAGTAGTCTCTGTGCCCTACATAAATAAAACTAAAAACATAGTAGACAAACATCACACAATAAAGGTAAGTCAAGGTACACATTACATTTAATTTTTAGTTATTTTCCCTTTTAATCATTTACTTTCATTTATTTTTGCTTTAAAATACTACAACTTTTTTCTAGCATCAACATTGTGTATTACTATGTTCTTTCTCAAAGCACCATCGCCTGTAGCACCTTAATGAAACATGATGATATTTGAGTGGGTAATATGTATACACATAATATTTTCAACCTTTTATCAAATACTAATGCTTTACATCTTACAAGAACCCATCGAGACTCAATCTCTCTGAGTGCATACCTTAAGGGGTGCACTGGGAAAGCAGTGGGAAGACCTTTGGTGCTTCATAAGATTGATATCCCTTATTTACAAATTATTACCAATCCAAATAGTTCCTAAAACCATTACCTAAGATATTAATCCTCCCTTGTACACTCCAACTTTTTTCCTATTTCCATCCCTCTTTTCCTCACCTTGATCCCCCTTTCACTAGTTGACTATACTAGGTCAACTAGGTTGACCTTGTATAGTTTTTAGCCTCTAATTAATGCATAGGGTTAACTTTGTTAACCCTATACCATTTTTGGGTATTTTCACTTGAGAGTTTCATTATCCTTTTGGCTGACCTAGCCCAAGACCTATGGATTTATATCCTAAAAACATACAAGGTCAATTGGGTCAACCCTATACAACCAACATATTTAGAAGGATTTAGGGTGATATATATTTATAAATACAAGATAATTTCATTATTATTTAAATATGCAATCAATATTTATTATTCACTCATGCTTCTTTATAATTTTCTCTTCTACCATTCTACTTGAGGAATCTTAGCTTAGGGTTTCTACTTGGATAATATAGTCTTATGGATAAGTCTTGGATGTTTTGGACTTTCTTAGTTATCCTTACAAACCATAATAACCTCTTGTAAATCCCCTTTGGCCAAGGGAGAGATTGAGTCTTGATGGGTTCACATTCAGGTAAGTGTATTCTATCTTTGTTATCCTCTTTTTAGTAGATAGAAGTAGCATAAGTATTGGCTCGAATAATATTACTCTTCATATTCCATGTATTAGGGTCTTACTCATACTTAAATAAATTGAGATTATACTATACATGTTTTTATTGATTTACTAACCCCTCATGTTGTGCCACAAGCTTTGGTGTGCACTAGATTAGATTTACTTTCTTATTTATTAAAATATAGTGAAAATTAAATCTAAGACTCTTTTAGGGTTGTTGCATGATTATGTTAGACTGTAGGCTTTGGAACCCTTCCTAACATGGTGTATTATGACAAGTGATCTCATAATTAGGTCTAGAGGATCCCCATATTGGTCATGCTCCTGCTCAACAAATGTATTCCCAATCAAAAGTGTAGGTATGCTCTATCTTCTCCAATTCAAGATTGATTTATAGACATGATGCATTTTTGATTGGATACACACTCTATACACATCAACACCTAGAAAAAAATTCTTAGGGGGTATTATTCAATATAATACCCAACCTAACCTTTTAAATATCTTTATGAATAGGATGAAAAATCTAGAAGCCTCTGCCTCTAGGTAGAAAAATATGCTCATAAATGAGAAAATTTGCAATGAACCCATTAATCTAGATGTCCTTATTAGACCATACCCCTTGTAATGGGAACTTTATAAATTTATAAAATTTCAAAACAAGGAAGATCCTTAGCAACATATTAGAGCATTTAGACATGCTTGTTATCTCATAGCTCATGATGATGCTCTCCTCCTAAGAACATTTCCCATGTCATTAACTAGACCATCTCTAGATTGGTATAGGTCTATCCCTCAACATTCCTTATTCTCTTTTGGGTATTTGGCCCAAATATTTTTAGAACACTTTTCCTTTAACATCATAAGGAAAGTGACCATAAACAACCTCTATACCATTAGATAATTTGTTGATGAATCTATTGTCAGTTTTATGGATAGACAACAAAGTCTTTTAAACTAACTTAATTTCTCCTTTCCTCAACCAAAATTAATCAAATTATTTGAAAGATCATGTGTTAATCATATCTCATCAATATTATGGGTTTAATCCTTTAATAATTTTGGTGAGGCCTTTTCCATGGCCTATAAATGAGAAATGCAAGATTTATAAGAAGGAAAGGTTAAGTTACGTAATAAGAAATTAAAAACTAGTCCCTCAAAAGGAACTAACAATAAAAAAACTAAAGGCACTAATAATTATGTGGTCTTAAATTCAAAACCTCTATAGATAAAGATCTAATCCACACCCTTTACTTCGTAAATGTAAACATTAAAATTTTTAACATGATTTTCTCCTCGACAATACACACCCTTAAGGGAATTTTATGCTTTCATTTTATAAAATCTCTTAAAATATTATGTTATTGAAATTCCTCTAATTATACTCCTTGATGAATCTTGCCCCAAGCCTAGTCAGTTTAAAGAAAATGACTTTTGCAACTACCATCATGTATTAAGTCATGATGTCAATTGATGTCACTACTTTAAAGGTCTAGTTCAAAACCTTATTGAACAAGGAGAATTATAGTTAGATAATCCTAATTCTCCTCCTAATCAATCCATATATATCTTTAGGCAATCATTACCCAACCATCCCTCTATGTCTAATTCTATACAAGCAAACTCAAGATGCACCATGGATCATGAGACCCATGTGATAAGTATAATCCATGATAAAATTATACCTAAAGAGGTTGGTATTAATTTTGAAACACCTTCCAAAACAACTAAAATTCTATATCTCCTTATAGGAGATGCTTTCAAACCATCTAAATCAAGTAGATCTGTCTCTCATACTCACTCAAGTTTTTTGGATCTCGTTATTTGGGATCCTCTTGAGGAAACATTACTTAAACCCATTTAAGACAATCAACTAAAAATGAAGGATGAGAAAGTTATCAAGGTGGATACTTATTTGGATATCCCAAAAGATACACATACTACTCATTTAGTTACTTCAACACCTTTTCATAGCATACCCATCCCCTCTAGCTTACTCTCTCCTAAGAGGACTGCTACATTACATTGACCAACTCCAAAACTAGCTTCCCCTATAGCTTAGGCCAAGCCAAATATTGTAAAAAGAGAAATTAGGGGAAATTTTTTAGGAAGTGGAAATAAAAACTTGGGGCGTCATGAGGTAAATCCTTACAACATCCACCCATAAGAATTAAACTCCCTAAAGAGGATATACCTGCTACCTCTGACTAGTATATTACTAAGAGGTCAAAATGAGTTTTAAATAAAGATAAAACCTCTTATAAAAATTACTATCAACCCCTCTTAAACCCACTAGACTTGGATTATTCTAAAAATATGGCAAACCCACCATTGTTTCAAAGAAATGTAATACACATAGCCACTCGATCTCAGACCTAGGGTCATAAAACCCAAAATCCCAACCAAGCCAAGGTGACTATTGAAAAATATCTTACTTCTACCATAGACAGTCCTACAATACCCATCCCAAAACCTAAAATTTTTATTCTATGGAAAGTGTAGAATATTAATGCTTTAGAGTTGATAAAAATCTTAGTTGTAAAATAACTCCATGAACTCTCCATTAAGATGTATTTATATGAGCTTATCCAAAAATATTCATACCATCATGAAGATATTATAGAGGCATTTTGAAAGCTACTAAGATAAAATCATATTAACCTCAAACTCTATCAATTTTCATTACATATTTGTAAATTTTTTTATCCATCATATTTCACAATTCTCAAATATCCCTATTATAGCCTGATGACTAAGATCCAGTGTTATTTATCACTGCCTAAATTAATCAGACCTAGATAATAAGATTTATTAGTAGAAATGGAGTAAGTATAAATATTATCACCTCACATGATTTTAGGAAAATCCAATTACCTATAATTGTTAGATCTCAATATCTAACTATCCTAAGCATTTAATGATACTTTTACCCTTAGATTAGGTACCATTTTCTTCTCCATCTAAGTAGGTATACATAATCTTCCAAAGTTATTTTACATAATATAAGGAGAATTTTAATATAAAATCCTACTAGGATGTTCTTGGATATGTGCTATGCATTACATTCCCTCTACTTTGCACCGATGTCTAAAATTTGAACATGAAGGTAAGATCCATGTTGTTCCAGTAGATACACACCCATTCAAGACATGTAACTTAACGTATAAGCCTAATGATGTCTTATAACCCTTAAATAAATTGAGTCCATTATATTTGAGGGAAAAATATTCCATATTTACCATACCTTCATCTTGTATACTTGATGTAAACTCTTTTGACTCATCATTCCAACAAATTTTTGTAGGGTAATATCAGTTGTTAACACTGCACACTTTATCAACTCCTCAATAATATGGATGTCCTAATTGATAACATACCTACCAACCCAATCTAGGATACATAATACCCTTCATAAATCCTCATCTGCAAATGCACTTAGCCTATAGAGGAATTGACTTAGAATTGCTAACCTATCAAGGCATCATGAAAACCATATCCCTTCCTTTAGTCTTCCCTAACCTAATAGATGTACATTATTCCTCAGTCCATGTGATGGAGTTTCAAGATGATGAATCCATTTTAATGTATTTAAGGGTAGGATATTCATATCTAAATAATATCATACCATCCAAATCTCCTAATCTTTTAAATGAGGCCACAATAGATATTAACATATGGATGATTGAAGCCCCACAAAATATCAAAGTGAGTCAATCCTTAGATTATTAAGAATAATAGGACTTTTTAGCATTCCTTTCTAATCATATCCAAGTTTTTGCATGGTCTTATAGTGATATGCCTAGAATTGACCTTGCCATAGTCATCCATAACGTTATTTACCATTCCTAAAGCTAAACTAGTGTAGTAAAAGTTTTATAAGATGCATCCTCATCTAGTACTACTTGTCAAATAAGAATTGTAATAATTTTTATCTATTAACTTTATCCAACCCATTGATTACCATTAATGGGTATATAAATTGGTACATGTCCTAAAAACCATAAGGGGATTGTACCTTTGTATTAAATTTTTTGACCTTAACCTTGCTTGTCCAAAAGATGATTTTCCCCTTCCTAATATCGACCATCTCATGGACCTCACTATAGCAGACAAGATGTTATTATTAATGGACATATTTTCTAGTTACAATAATATCTTTATCACCCTAGAAGATCAACATAAAACCTCATTTATTACTCCATGGGGGATTTTTTGTTATAGGGTCATGCCCTTTGGTTTAAAGAACATAGGAGCCACTTAACAACATGTCATGACCTATATTTTCCATGATTTAATTCACAAAATCATTGATTACTATGTGGATGATCTCCTTGGTAAATACAAGCTTTATAAGGATCAATTATCCATCCTTCAATAAATCTTCGCTCATTTAATCCAATATCAGGTTCATCTTAACCCCCAAAAGTGTGTTTTTAGAGTTTTATTAGGTAAGATTTTAGGTTTTATCATTTACATTTGAGGAATTGAGGTCTATCCTACCAATATTAAGGCTATTATTGATATGTTATCTCCCTTTAACCTCAAGCAGATTCATATTCTATAAGGAAAACTGTAGTCTATTTACCATTTTATTTTGTAATTATCAAACTGATGTCAACCTTTCCATCACCTTCTTAAGAAAGGTACCTAGTTGTGATTCAAACTATCAAGTAACATTTGATACTCTTAATAAATACTCTTATCTCCCCCTATCCTTATTACACCAAGAGAGGATAAGCCTTTTTAATTATATATCTCAGATACAAATCATACATTAGGTGTCATAATTACCCATCAAGACGATCAATATAGAGAGCAAGAGATTTATTATATAAGTCATACTTTGGCTAAGTATGAGACTCATTACATACACATTTAAAAACTATACTTAACCTTGGTATTTGTTACTTCCAAGCTTCACCACTATTTGCTTCATTACAAGACTTATGTGATTATCAATAATGATCATCTTAAGTTACAAATTCAAAACCCTATCAAAATTAATGGATGGTAAGATGGATGATGCTACTTACTAAGTTTGATCTTAAGTTCCTTAAAAAAAGTCAATTAATGGGAAGATCATTGCCAATTAATTAGCTAAATCACCCTTTGCTGATAACCTACCATTTAGCTATGAATTCCTTGATGAAGCTATAACCTCCACATCCAAGAAAGATCTCAAATATCAAATGACATTATTCTTTGATGGATCTAAGTGAGAACATGGAGGGGGAGTAGGGATTATTCTAACACCATCTGAAGACAATCCTATTCCCTTATATTTTAATATTTATTTAGATTGTACTAATAATATGGCAAAACATGAAACCCTAATTATATGTCTCCAAATAGATTTGGCTCTAGGCGTTAAGTCAATTTGTATATTTGGGGACTCCCAACTGGTAGTCAATCAAATAATTGGCATACATCAGTGCAATAATAAAATCCTCTAGAGGTATAATATGTTATCAAAATAATTGTTAACTACCCTTAATTGTTATGTCATCCAGACCTCTACTCGATCAACCAACAAGTTTGTTGATACCATGCTTCCTTGGCATCTTTTATCCCATCCTCTTCCTAGCAGTCTAAATTATTTGACTTTATTCACAAGGTCACTCAACCTTCTTATACTAAAACTGATCTTCCTTCTATCCACATCATAAAAGAAAACCATGTTGATCTCTTGTACACATATATATTTGATTATTTGTCTAAAGGTATAATTCTTTTAGATTTATCCAAAAATGCTAAGCGTGCTTTTAAATAATGTAATTCCCAGTACATAATACTAGGGGGTGTGATTTATAAGTGGGTATTTGATGGTATTATCCATTTTTAGCTCCAAAATTATAAAATAACTCTCATTATCAAAAAAACTCACGATGGAATCTATGGTTGATATTTCAATGGTTTAACTATCACTAATAAAATTATGTGGTTATGATACTATTGGACCACTATGAATCAAAACTATTTTGAGTATGTCAAGAAATGCGTAAAGTGTCAACAACACACGAACTTATCCCATATCCCTAATCATGCATTACAAGTACCTAGGGACTTTTGGCCTTTCTCCCAATGGATTTTGGACCTTATAGGGCAGATTAATACTAAATATTCCTAGTGATAGAGATTTATCATTACTACTATCGAGTATTTCACTAAGTGGGTCAAAACCATTCCCCTTATTTTAACCAAGGTAGATAAGATTCTTGACTTCATTAATAATCACATCATATGTCATTTTGGTGTCCTATATAAAATCATTATAGATAATTGGATTTTTAATAAAATAGTGAAGTCCAAAAGTCGTGCGATTCCTTTGGCATTAAGCTAAGCTTCTCATCACCTTATTATCTGTAAGCCAATGGACAATCCAAATCATTAAAAAAAACCCTTATCAAAATGTTAACCAAAATAGTCAATGAGGCTAGAAAGGATTGACATGTTTGCATTCCTTTTTCTTTATGGGTGTATTGAACTAGTAACTAAAAACCTACAAGGTCTACCCCTTTTTATTTGGTCTATGGTATCGAAGTAGTTCTCCCCCTCAAGGTCCAAATTCCTTCCCTTTGAATCTCTCTTAAAGATATTATTTCTGAAGAGGATTATCATCAAGATTAATTATCATGGCTAAAATGTTTAGATGAACATCGAGCCACATGCCTTGATCACCTTTGTGTATATCAAGAATGAATAAAATATTAATATAATAAACATTTAAAGCAATAAGAACTTAATATCAATGACCTTATCCTTGAAAAAAATGAACATGTCATAAATATAGAAAGAAGTAAATGAGTAATATTTTCTCCTAATTAGATTTGACCCTATATTATGACTCATAAATATGGATCTGGGTCATATAGTTTGGCCTCCCTTGATGGAAAACCAAAATGTAAGCCTCTTAATGCTTTGGATTTGTGTCCTTTCTACTATTTATTTTCCTATTACAGACTTCAATCAACATAAGTTCTCCTAAAATCTTATCCCTTACCTTTAAATAGACCCCATAATAATTGAGAATTATATGGATTTATGGAAGGATACCAATTTTATCCTTGAATATAAACACCTTAGCTCTATTCACACCATCTTCTCATGGATTGGCTCTACATAAAATAAAAAAAATCTCCAAATCATTATTTCCTAACAATCCTTCATCTTAAAATCTTATTCAAAATAAATAACACATGGAATTATTTTGTGGCTTATAAATACACCTTAAGTCCAATCCATGAAAAAAAGGTTTGAGATATCAAAATCAAGAAAAAAGAAAAAAGATAGGTTGATCCTTTGAAGGGCAACTATTATCAAAATCAAGAAAAAGGCAAAATTATAGACTGGTCTCTTGAAGGATAGTTACTAAGATACATATATCCAAACATGTAGACCACTCCCCTGAAGGATGTATATGTGCCTAAGATTTAGGAAACTTACCAAATTGATCAATTTTATATTAAAATCAAATCATGTAAAAATCTATAAAATCAAAATT
Organism: Torreya grandis; assembly: GCA_037957365.1. Lineage (NCBI taxonomy): Eukaryota > Viridiplantae > Streptophyta > Pinopsida > Cupressales > Taxaceae > Torreya > Torreya grandis. The sequence goes on from JARHVA010000127.1 coordinate 6,227,743, forward strand.
ATATCCAATGAAATCTTCCTGCATTGGTCAATTTTCATTAAATTTGTAGACTTATCACATTGATCAATCTACATATATCCATTGGCTAGATTAAGGTTTAAGTATCAAAAACATAAAACATGTGTATTCCCATAAAATTAAGTGTTCCCCCAATTCCTATAATACCCTCTTCTTTAAAACAAATGATCTCTAAATTTAATTGACAAGAGATTGTTAAGGATTTTCATTAACATTTGATAAAAGGGCATAAATGGAAAAAAAATGAGGGGCCTAACATTGGTTAGGGTCCAAGTCAACTATGAGTCATGCATCTTTGATCAGTTATATAAAAATTTAAATCCATGTAAAATTATAACATATTCCATAATCAACCATGATATAAAATCCCATCCATATAATCTAATAAGTATGATAAAAATTAGAAGCTATATAAGCACCATCCATATAATATAACATCCATAGAAAAATATGTCATAAATCCATAATAAACCCTAAATTATCACATGTAATTAAAAATCCATAATCCACTATGAGTCCATTTAAAACACACACACATGAATCTATAGTTAAGATAAAAGCTACATCATATAATCTAAATATCATAATCTATATAAACACTACACAATCAATATAATACATGATAAAGCTAAATTCAAATGCCATATAAATGTAATCCACATAATCCAAATCCATAATCACATAACACAAGCTTAGGTTATAAATGTGAATAACATATACTCATAAATATATATCTAAAAATAAAATGTACATCATAAAGTGTCATAATGTGTAAAATATACAAAGGCCAATCCATATGGTTAGCCATATACATGAATACTTAGTGAACTAAATCAAGATCAGGTAGATATCAACTCTAGCTCCTCCATCCCTCTTATCTCTACCCTGTAGCACACTCCCCACACTAGTTGTGGTAGTATTTTCCCCACGTGGAGTCTGACCCTACCTAGCTATGTAGCTGGCATATCTAGGAATCTATGCTAATAGATATATAAAATATACTCATAATATCATAGCTCTACTACCACATCCTAATATCTATCTAGGATCACACTACCTGGAGGCTCCATCCTCCTATCCTATCCCCCTCTTCCTATAGTAGATCATGATACTATGTTCCCTACTACACCTTCCAATACCTAGATCCTCTCGTGCTGATCATGATATCTATCCTATGTTTGACATGCCTCATCATATCTCTATTGAAATGCACCATATTAACCATGTATATCTATCAACTATGATTTTATCTAGTCTCACTCAAAAACAAATCTATAATATTATGCCTAAACCACATCCCTCACTACCATAATCACCTATATATCTCCATCTCCATCCCCCTCCCCATCTCCTCTTATAGACTCTGCATCTACCATCTCCACATCCTCCATCTCCTACCTCTATCTTAAGACCTTATCCTATCCCCCTCCATGCTAATTTACCCACCATAATAAATATGCCTTTGTCACTCTAACATTATCTATTTCCATTCTCTCTGTCTCCTCTTCTACTAATAGCTCAACTGTCAGGAACTTGGAGCACACAAAGCTCTGATACCAGCTGTCAGGATCCTCTCCTAAGAGTATAATTGATTACTTTTGTATAAGTAACTAAACACATAATTAAACCAGAAGTAATATGTAACTAGAATTTAGAAATAACATAGAATATGAGATATGAGAAACAATACAATATGTATTAGCACTCTTCCAGAAGGAAATACAATGAAGAAATCTCACTCTCTTCCTTACACCTCGTAGATGTACAATAATTCTCCCTCAAGAGTTATCTCTCTCACAATCAATTATAATCAACAATCAACTTAATAACTGAGTTGTTGTTCCCTCCAAGTGACAATCAACCCAATGGTTGTTGTTGCCTACTCTAAGTACCGGTGACAATCAACTCAATGGTTGTTTTGCCTACCTTACATACACACAACAGATCTTCTTGATCTTGCACCTTGCAGATCTAATTGACCTTGCTCCTTGTTGTGTTGTACATCTCCTTGATCTTGCTACCCCACAAATCTAACTAACCTTGCACACACACACCCATAGATCTCCTTGATCTTGCTACCCCGCAGATCAACTGACCTTGCTTACTTATAGATCTTCCTGATCTTGCACTCTTGCAGACCTTCTAGATCTTACACTTGAGGATCTAATGCTTCTTAGTCCTTGATTACAATACAGCCACATGAGTCTCTTAAATAGATCCCAAAACAAACAATAATTAGAAATGTATACTCAAGACTAAAATTAGTCTTTACATGCAAACTCACTATTCGTCTAAAATTAGACTAGTTTTGGAAACACACAGGTGACTGACGTCGGTTCCTATCTGACCGATGCCAGCTGACAGATAACTAATGTCAGTTACTATGTACATTAAATATGATTGATGTCAGTTATCCTGATCGATGTTAGTTACTTTGACACTCAATAACCTCCACCATTTGCATAATAGTGAAGCTTTTAGCTTCGTAACTTAACAATATCCCACTTGGAGATAAATAGCTACACCTGTACCTATACCTATACATCCTCTAATTTATTTTTGGCTTGTATCCCTCTTCAAGTTCAATCTTGAAGACCAATAGAAGTTGAATGAAGATTCAACTTCTCCTTTATTCCTGGCTTTGTTAACATATCTGTAGGGTTGTTATCCTTGCTAGCCATCATGACTGCAACAACCTTCTACAACTCTAAAATCCAGCTAACCGCCGTTCCACCAACAGTGAACAAATATCCTATGGTGCTTCTCCTATCATCCAAGTCACCTGCCATATCTGAATCTACATACCCATGTAGAGAAGTGTTTAACCCTCCATAGCATAAATGCTTACTGCTGGTCCCTCTCAGATATTTGAGAATCCACTGAACTGCTTTCTAGTGCTCCTTTCCTGGATTGGCCATAAACTTGCTGACAACTCCCACTGCTTGGGAAAATTTAGGTCTAGTACATACTATTTACCCAACCTCATCATGTGATTTAGGACACTATTCTTTGCTCAACTTGAACTATCCAACCATAGGTGTGCTAACCAGTTTTACATCCTGCAAATTGAACCTCTCCACTACCTTATTCACATAATCCTCTTGAGACAAAATCAACCTGTGATTTTCCCTATCTCTAGAAATACTCATGCCAAGGATTTTCTTTGCTACTCCTAAATCCCTCATGGTAAATGTCTAAGCTAATTTACCTTTAGCTCAGTAATTCCCTGCATGTGTGACCCTACAACAAGCATATACACTACATACAGTAACAGGATAATGTAGCTATCATTATCCAACCTGGTAAAATAAACACAGTGGTCAAATTGACATTGACTAAAGCCATGCTTTTTCATAAACCCATAAAACCTCAAATACCACTATCTTGGAGCTTGCTCAAGACCATATAACCTATCCTTCTATCTCACCTATCCATTCTCTCCTTTCTTTAACCTATGAATCCATTCATCTTTCAGTGCTTTATTTTTGGCTGGAAACTCTACCAAATCCCATGTTTGGTTCTCTTCCAAGGAATTAATTTCCTCATTCATGCCATGCTCCCACTGTTTCCTGGATTCTACCTGCATTGCCTCTTTAAAACTTCTTGGTTCTCAACCATCAATGATCAATAAATAGTATAAAGAAGGGAAATAACAAATTTGAGGTTTACTTACCCTTTCAATGCTCCTCATGGGCATTTGAGACTCCTTGACAGCTCGCTATCTGCCTAAATTTCATTCTAACAGTGACTGATCTCGGTCATCTCTCAGTCTACACCTGACCGATGTTGGTTCCATGTGATCGACCTGATCGACGTTGGTTCTTACCTAACCAACATTAGTTTCCACCTGCTTAATATCACTAACTTTGGTCTCCACCAGACTAATGTCAGTTCCATCCTGATCGACGTCAGTCTCTGCCTGACCGACGTCGGTGTCTGTGATTTCCTATGAGTGATGATTTTTTATCCACAAGCTCAATTTGGATCATAACCTTGTCCAAATCAACATTGCCCTGCTCAAAAATATTTAGCCTCTTGCCATCACCTTCTCCTTGAAAACCAAGGCTTTCCAGTTCTTAACATTTGACTTAAGAACATGCATTCCCTTCTCACTCATGTGACCAAGCCTACAGAGGTAAATCTTTGCATCTACATCTCAAGTAGATAAAACAAAAGGAGAATCAATAATACAAGTAGATAGATAAAGTGTACTACTTTCTTACCTCTTACTAAAACAAGTGCACCCTTGAAAACTTTCCAATATTCCACTGTGAGAGTTACTATGCAACCCTCATCACCCAACTTTCCTACAAAAATTAAATTCCGCTTCAGGACTGGGACATGCATGACATCCTTCAACATCCATGTGTTGCCATTCTGTAATTTTAGTTGCACTTCCCCTTTGCCAACCATTTGACAAGGCTCACCATCCCCTAAATAAACTTTTCCAAAGTCTCCATGGACATAATCATGGAAAAATTCTCTATTTGGGGTTGCATGGAAAGAGGCTCTAGAATCTAAAACCCAAGATTCTACTTTATCCAAGGAACATATAAGAGCATCCTATGCAACAATACCTACATCATTTGCTTCTTTATTTCCTTCATGCTGATCTTCTACCAACCAACAATCTTTCTTTACATGCCCTTTGTTTCCACAATTCTAGCAGGTTATACCTCCATTTTTGGATTTAGATCTCCTATCTATCTTTGACCTTGATTTCCCTTGCTCAATCTTCTCTCTTTGCTTTCCCCTAATTTCAACACTTAAAGCATTACCTGATGTTTCCCCTATGCTTTTCCTATGAATTTCTTCATTCAAGATTACACTAACAACATCATCAACTTTCAAGATATTTGAAGCAGACACAGTATTACTAACTGTCATTACCAAACTGTCCCAACTTTTAGGTAAAGAGCATAAGATTAAGAAAGCCTTAATTTCATCATCAAAATCTATATTGACTGAAATTAACTAATTTACTAATCCATAGAAATCACTAAGATGACTATATACTGATCCACCTTCCTGTATTTGCAAATAAAATAATTGCTTCATAAGAAATACCTTATTCGAAGTTGAGGGTTTTTCATATAAATTTGCCAAAGATTCCATTAACTCTACCATTGTCTTTGCCTGTGATAAGTTTGAAATCATAGACAATGCTAGGCTCAACCTTATATATCCCAGAGCCTTCTGATTAAGAACATTCCATTCTTCATCTTTCATATATGTGGGCTTTCTTGAAACCCCACCCAATGATAAGTACAGATCTTTTTGATACAGATAATCTTCTATCTACATCCTCCATAATTGATAATTCTTGCCATTAAATTTCTCCATTCTTAGTGTACTTTCTTCTACCATTGCTTTACTCCCACTCAATTAGAAACCCCTGAGAGTGACCTGTAATCAACAAACACTAACCTACTCTGAACCAGGCTTTGATACCACTTGTCAGGAACTTAGAGCACACAAAGCTCTGATACCAAGCTCTGATACTAGCTATTAGGATCCTCTCCTAAGAGTATAATTGATTACTTTTGTATAAGCAACTAAACATAGAATTAAACCAAAAGTAATATGTAACTAGAATTCAGAAATAGCATAGTATATGAGATATGAGAGACAATACAATCTGTATTACCACTCTTCTAGAAGGAAATAAAATGAAGAAATCTCACTCTCTTCCTCACACCTCATAGATGTACAGTAATTCTCCCTCAAGAGTTCTCTCTCTCAAAATCAATTAAAATCAACAATAAACTCATTAACTGAGTTGTTGTTTCCTCCAAGTGACAATCAACCCAATGGTTTTTGTTGCCTACTCCAAGTACTGGTGACAATCAACTCAATGGTTTTTTTGCCTACCTTACATACACACATCAGATCTTCTTGATCTTGCACCTTGTAGATCTAATTGACCTTGCTCCTTGTTGTGTTGTAGATCTCCTTGATCTTGCTACCCTGTAGATCTAACTGACCTTGGATACACACACCCGTAGATCTCCTTGATCTTGCTACCCCACAGATCAACTAACCTTGCTTACCTGTAGATCTACCTGATCTTACACTCTTGTAGACCTTCTAGATCTTACATTTGAGGATCTAATCCTTCTTAGTCCTTGATTACAATATAGTCGCATGGGTCTCTTAAATAGATCCAAAAACAAACAGTAATTAGAAATGCAAACTCAAGACTAAAATTAGTCTTTACATGCAAACTCACTGTTCATCTAAAATTAGACCAATTTTGGAAACACACAGGTGACCAACGTCGGTTCCTGTTTGACTAATGCTGACCGACATATAACTAATGTCAATTATTGTGTACACTGAATATGACCAATGTCAATTGGCTTGACCGATGCCGGTTACTTTGACACTCAGTAACCTCCACCATTTTTATAACAATGAAGCTTTTAGCTCCACAACTTAACACTAACCCTATAAATTATGGCTCAGGTAACTCCACCTTTGAGTCATATCTCTTATATATCTGAGGTGCCTCAGGTATATCCTACATCATCCCAAACTATCATCATACATTCCAAAAATTAAAAATATCCACATGATTTGGGTGTCTCCCCCACAACTGCCTCACTCGATGTCCTACAATAAATTCCATCTCTATCCCTGCTCATGCTGGAAATATTACATATGGCCTCCATATCACCTCATGATCCTTTAGCTCTTCCAACACTTGTATTTAATAATATAAATCTTACACTCTCCCATATCCATATGGATATGAAAAGTTATCCCTCCATTGCCAAAAACCAACATTAAATGTAAATTGGTGATAAATCATGCATGGTAGCCCTAATGGATACACTATTCAAATGTGGTTGTATGCCTAGCACTATAGAACATAAGTAACATCTAAACCATAATGTCATTACATCCTCTTCCCCCATAACTCTTTATATATCTATGCAAGTAGGGTTTGAGCCCATGCAAATACTATCTAGTGATCCCACATGTCTACCAACACCCCTATCAAGCTCCAAGAGAATCCCTTCCACTTGAGTATGGTAAATCATTGCAAGAGATGTCCATCATCATCATTGTAATAACCCATCTAACATTCTAGTCCTGATCATATAAAGCCTCAAAATTGAAGCTTCTTAATGTAAATCTAATATCTATAATATCATCCCCATACAACTATGTCAATGCAATGTCCCATCATCTTTCATCCCTTGGTATGATATCTACTCCATGTATTAGTAGCTAGGGTATCCTATAGATGTCCTCTAATATAATGGTCATCTCCCTTATTGGTAGATAAAAATTCCCTATATCTAGGTCCCATCACTCCAATAGTGCCATTAGTAGACTCTAATCCTAGTGTACCCAATGATAGTGGCATAATCATCCTAAGCCTAATGGCTCAAGATGATCCCAATCTACATATCCCATCACATCCCATAGTTTCTCTAGTAAAGGTGGTACTCAGTCTCACATCATCAATAGTACACATGAATCTAATCCCACAATCCCCTAGATTCATTTAATTTTCTAACAACTAATCCTATCTTTCAAGTTTTTCTTATCCCTTAATAATTGACATCAATACTTACATCATCAATCTTCATTGGTCATTAATCATCACCAATTGATAGATCAGTGTTGATCCCTAATTATTTAATGGTCATTATTAGGGATTTAGTATCAATCTCTTTAGGATTGATGTTGCTCTATGGTAAACCCTAACCATGCCAAAAACCCTACCCTAAGCTAGCTCAAAATACAATAAATTCAAAAAATTAATAAAAACACCAAATTTTTTTTACCCCTACCCTATTGTGAGATCATCATTGTCATCCTCTACTCCCACTAGCATCCATCATGTATATCTCACTCACTATTGACAAATGTCATTTTTTTTGGCTTTAGCTTAGCTTGCAAAATCTCATTTACAAAATAATCTCTAAATCCATTCAAAGGCCTATTTATATCCATTTTTAATCGATGCCAATTCTTTCATGATCAACATTAATTCTTTCTTAATCAATATCAATCCATTAGATCCATGCTGATTTGGTCTATTTTAGCTCCCTTACACTACTTAAAAATGTCTTGCATCCTTATAGACCTATTCTAAGGCCACATAAGTTATCCTTTATTATAATTATACCATCCTTTATCACCCAACATTACTGGCTTATCGAAATATACCACTTGATCGTCTCATATCCTTTTGAGGTCTACATTTATTTTAATGTTTACCCCTATGGATCTTAAACATGTACCTCATCTTAAGAGCACTTTGTCCCTAGGTAACACACATGTACTAAACACACCAAATGCTTTGGTCAGCCCATCCTAACCATTTCCATCTTGAATACCTTTGATAGATCCTTTACATTCCTATTTATGGTAATCCATTACTTATTTACCTTTGGGCATTCCTATTCAAGATATCCTATATCTTATTAGTACATAATTATACTTCATGCTTATCCTTACATCTTCAATACTCATTTGAAATCTATCCTATCCATTACCATCTCATTTTCAAACCCTTATCCATATCATTATCCTTCATTGGCTCTTGGTTTGAGGGGGAATACTTCCCCATATTAAACCTATCGCATTAGACTCATCCTAGTTTTTGTCTCATGACAGGTTATCATAAACCACTCAACAAAAAGGGGAAAATGTAGACACTATAAATTTACACCATTTTATTATGAATAAATGTGTCTTACCCCTTATCTATATTTTTATGCTAGTTAATATAGTTTTACCATTTGTCATCTAATATTATGTAATTAATATAGTTAATTACCATTTTACCTAGGTAATTAGTTAACCATCCCTAAATATAATAAAATATCCCCAAGATTTTTAGTGGTAATTTATTTAAACCTCCCTAACAACCTCTCCATATATGAAACCTATTAAAAACCAATTTGGACTAAATTTAATCCATTATTTTGAGTTGTTATAACTGACAAGTCAAACTTGGACTGAGTTGGTAATGATTTATGCGATCATCATCGATTTATAGTTAGTCCATCCTTAGGCTAATGGATCCTAATTTTTGCACACAAAAATTCTAATAAAATTCCCTTAGATTACTATGAAATAATGTTATCCTTATTTTACCCTATTCATACTCTATCCAAGGCCAAGTACATCCCTATCAATGAGGTATTTTTTTGCAACATAAGAAAGATTTTTAGAGGTAAGTATGTTGTATGTTTGAATGATTTCTTATTACAGTATTGCCCATTTATATATTTTTTTTACTATTGTAAGTCTATTTTGATAAAATATTAATTAGTCACTAAGCCTTTTTAAATACTTTATATCGCTCTTTAGGCCCCATCCTATTTTTTTCAACACCTATTGTAAGGATCAACCATGATTCTTTCTAGATAAACATCAATTACCTAATCAATACCTATTTTGAGACAATTATCATTGATCCCTATGTTTTTAATTTTTCTAAAACATGAGAATATATTATAAATCTTAAATATTTCAAATTTACTATTTCTAAGTCCTTCAATCATGCATTTTTATTTGTATATGACCTTGCCTAGTGTTATACATGACATTGTTTTAATTCAAGACTTACCCATAGTTCCTCACCCATTATTCATTGATTAAAGATACATTTTTTTAAATTTAGGACTTTGTGTGATTATCTTTTCCCCAACCTTAGAATCCATCACTGAGTAACTAAAAGCAATTCAATAACAAGAATACTTAGACACAACATATTTGAATGAACATTTTGATAATATCTATGCATTAGATTAATTTATTTCATTTTAGTTTCATAATCTTATTACATGATTTATTATAATTTATGTCATTATATTATATAATTGATTTCATAGAACAATAGACTAATATATTTATAAGGAAGTGTACCACTTCTTAGAAATGATCTTGTATTAGGCATTTCACCTATCTATCTTATTAATCTAATCTTGTCCAAGTTGTCTTTAATGTGCAGGTAGTCCTTCCTAGCCAAAAAAGAGAACACTCCTCATTGGATCAATGGAACAATTACCCCATCATAGGTATTCCTATTTAAAACATGTATCATTTCTATTTTTAGTTAGGTAATTTTATTTAAATAAAAATGAACCAAAAGATACTAAAATAAAAACATACTAAATTAAGCTAGGAAGCATGTCAATGATGTGTAACTCATAACCAATCACTAATTATCTCAAATTTTACACATGTAACTTCATTATAAATAGGGTATTGAAATATTTTGTGAGGATGACCTAGTCCTATGCATGGTCTTACACTAAAACTCACAAAGGGAAAACTAATGAGGTGGAAACAACTATGAAAATGATTTTAAAAGATGTTTTTAATGTGGTAATTTGTGTGGATAGCTTGGTCTTATCCATGGTCTTATAATGCAACTAAGAAATGGAAACCCTAGGGGGAATGATCAATTAACAAAACAATTTGTCTCAAGGGGAAATATTAGGAATGTTTTTAATGAAAGATAGAATATAAAAATCATAACATAGGCATCTATGAGAAGTCCTTTGGAAATAAAGGCACACTAAGTACACAAGAAAGATACTAAGTGGCTAGTGACCATCAAAGTAAAAAGGATACCCATTCACAATAAGCACAAAGTTGTATAGTAAAATAAGTGAGATACTAAGATTGACTCATACTAGTTACATTAAAAATAAAATTAAAATGGACCTACCTTCCCACAACATGTTCCTCATTCCTCATGACCTCTTATAGATCCATCGATCTACTATGAATAATGGGTACTTATATGAGAAATTAGGTAGTACTAAAATATTTTTTATTGTCCTTTCCAAATCTACTAGCCTATTGCACTCCAATGTACCTTGACTCTATCATGATGCCAACTATAGAGTTTTAACTTTGATTAAAAAAAGGATATGTGCTATGAATCACATCTTTTAGTGTGATTTGATTTTTGAAATGTGTATGTTGCTTTTTTATCATTGCCTTTTGTTTAAATGAATTGGATTTTATATTTTTATGGATTTTAAGATTCCTCCTCCATACAAATTTGGAATAACCAATAGGAGTGAGAAAAGTGATAAACATGAATGAAATTTAGACATTGGTTAAAAGGAGTTGAATATCCAAAGCTATGATTGATTAAACACATAGGCTTACCTATGAACCAATATGTTATCTCAAGTTTCAACCATGTGTATGTTTAGTTTGAAAAAGAAGATAGGGGAGTAAAAGTAGATCCAAAGTGGATCGATAAGATAGAATTATAATAAGATGACCTATTTACTAATTGATCACATAGTAAATAAGTATTAGTAAGGGTAGTGAGGTTTGTATAACCAAGTCACAATAATAATTATCCATGTTATTGAGAGAAGGTAGAAAAAAAGCATGAGAAAAGGTAAAGACATTCATGAAAATAAACTAATTCATAAATATAAGTGTGTAATCATGGAAAGCATGAAAAGAAACCATAAGAAAATATGAAAGAAAATGAAACCATATATAACACATAATTCATAATATAAATATCCATGTGAAATAGATAAGTGAAGAAACATTTGACACATAGTCAAATTTTATAAGATACAAATAAAATTAGATCACAATTCTAATCCAAAATCATAATGAAGAGTAAAGTATAATAACACCATGTTGTGATCACAAATATTGATAAATTTGTCCACAAATATTATCCATGACATCTAAAATATCTTTGTGAAGGTGGACCCTAACTATAACAAGAGTCTTATATATCCTCATGTAAATCTATGAAAAGACCTCTCACCAAATCTCCTCAACAAAAAATGTAGGCATAGATGAAGGATCATGATCATGATCATGAGGGCTCTCATGTATAAAATACACAAGAAGGGGAATAGATTATGGAATATGTATGGTATCTATGGGATAAAAAGGTGGTACCATCAGTTGAGAAAGAACCATATGTGGAGGAGAAGATGTAGGTGGATAAGGAGCCATAAGTGAATAAGGAGGAGCCTTCTTACATGGGAAACCTATGGGAGGAAGAATAGCGGGTGTAGGAATGGTTATAAGATGATCATGAAAATGCTATTTGAAAATGTGATAATGACCGGTATGATGGGTACCACTCTGGTACCAAAGATAATATACCTCTCCAAATTTTTGGATATACTTAGGTAACAACTTGGTAATAGATACAACCTTGTCTTTGGGCTAGGTAAGATTAGGATGTAATGTGTCAATATATTAAAAAATATTTTGAAAATGCATGGAATAATGATTATTTGTGCCATAAAAACAACATATATGCTTATTAGTAGACTTTGGGGGTCTACTAATAGAAGTAGAAGTTGGGGAATATTACTATAACTAGTAGTATCTGGTCTAATGATTGAATAATTTATGACTATGATAGTAAATTTCATCATCCCTTTGGGTAGGTAGGGAATCAAGCTATAACAAAGGAAGATGGCTATCACCAAGGGAATATGGGGGTAGTTGAGAGACTAGGCTAGGATTATCTAAAAGAGAAGCATAATTTGATGTAGGATGAGGCTCAACTAAAGGTATAATGAGAGTAGGAGCTAGACTAATCTTAGATAATGGTTAATTAGGATTTAGATAAGGCTTAAGAAGAGTATCCAACATCTCTAAGGGAATTAAACTTAAGAAGATTATCCAACATATCTAAGGTAATTAAACTATAAGGATCCCATTATATAGTAAAATGATAAGGACCAGTCATAACATGATCCATGAACATGCTCTTAAGAGGATCTGCTAAAATTAGAGATGTACCATGCAATCACTTGATTTATACCTTAAAAAAATAGGAATAATGTTATAATTAAGTATTATGAAAGAAGGAATATGATAAGATGAATGAAAATACTATAACAAATAAGTATGATACTAAAGAATCTTGACATATCTAGCCTAGACAAGTTCCCCTAGGAATACATCATCTAAAGTATAACCATCATCATAATTAGGTGTATGATGGTTGATGGTATAGGTAGGTATGATCTATTCATTATAAATGGAATGATGAATATATTATTGAGTCTTGGTTAAGACCATGAGTATGTCATTAATAGAATGTTGACAAGAATGTAGTTTTAAAGATGGTGGAAGCTGGGTGATGAGATGAGGGGAGAGATCCAAAGTTTTGATATTGATGTTGATTTCATTTGGATAATCATAATTATAATCTAAGAGTTTATGTGGTATGTTATTTATTATTTTAGGGTGACCATGATAACCTCAATTAGAGTTGATAGGATGATTGAAACATTGGGATTCTTGAAATGGGATACTAGGTAAGGGTTAAAGGGTTAGAATTTTAAAGACACCATGTTCTTTTAATTATTGAGAATTCTAAGGGTTTGTGTCTCTTTTAATCCTATATATAACACCATTATGGGAAACTTGAAACATTGGCAGGTAGAGGAGGTAACAACCTTCATGTGATGAGTCTAAGGTCTACTGAGCAACATATTATAGGAAAAGGGAAAGTTAAATATCATAACCTTCAATCAAAGAGTGATAGGAGGGACATTAATAGGAATATACATGAAACATCTAGGAGGAATTTTATTTTAATCATAACCTTGACATGTATTACATGTAGAATTAATATTACACTGAAAATATCCAAGAGTTTTAATGAATTGAGTGAGGCAACACAAGTTCCTAACCCCTCATAAATCAAAGCATGCTTCACTTAAAAATCACCAATATGAACATTAATAAATAGTTTATGGTCATTTTTATGAAGTAAAATTTCATATGGAATCATTAAAGTGATAGGAAATTTGAGGGAAAGAGAAGTGTCTATTGTTTATCAATGTGTATAGACATCTCTTCACATTATTTTAAGAGACTATCTTCAATCCTAGATTAAGTAGCTCCACATCTTGCTAGGGGAGGATGAGGGATGTTTATTTTAAATAATTACAACATATGATTATGATGATGGTTGAATGAGTTTAAGAAATGGAATTTGCAATGGGAGATTGGTAACTTTTGCAATAGGGACCCATTCATCATAACCCCTGGGGGACTTATGGATAGAGGCATGTAAGTTTTAAGAGCTCTTGAGAAGAAGGATTGGAAGTGCATTAAAGGATGTGTTGATAATATTCATTTGGTTTAGTTTGAGGACAAATAGGTTGATTGGATTTAGATTATGGGATTATTGATTTAGGTATTTATTATGATGGAGTTGAAGAAATACTATAGGAAGGTTTAGGAATGTCATCGATGGGTGTGGATGTTGGGGGAGTGGTATATATAGTGTGAGAAGTGTTATACAATTGAGGTGTTGGAAGTGGATCTTGGAAAGAGATAAGGTCTTCTTTCCCCAACTCTATTAGATGAGATGGGGAAAAATCTTAGATAACATGGAATGTTTGGGAGGTTTGGTGTGTGTGTGTGTGTGTGTGTGTGTGTAGAATTAATGAAATAAATTACCTTTCACATATTAGTCATATTTACCACATTCTCTTCAGGGGTTTGATTTATAATACTTTCAATTTTATTAGTGGAAGGAGTAGGGTTGTAATTGTTATTTTAATTATTATGAAGAAGGTATTTATATATGGAAAGATGAACATTAGCCTAGTTTAAAGATTGATTTTTTTTTAATGTTTCATGAGATTTAAATTTTATGTCATATGCTTGTTAGAATTTATGAATGAGTGAATCGTGATAAAATTTTGGGCCAAGATAAAAATCCATAGCTATATTATGTAATTATCTACAAGTCTTGTTAGAGTAGCCCCAACTTGCATGAAACTATTTTTTTTTAGGATCATACCATGATTTCATAGGATGAGTGGGGTTAAAATATAATGTTATAGGCCTTGGTATACAATTTTGAAGCTTGGATAATGATACCAGTTTATGAACATTAATGTTGTTTGTTTGAGAAAAAGTTAGATTAGGGGCATTGTTTAGATGGGGAGCATGATCCATAATGTTGTTAGGAGCAATGTCTTGAATATTTTAAATGGTGTCATAAGAATCAGTGACACCATCATTGGTAGCATGATGGTTTTTATTTTTAATGAGCATGTGAGTTCCCATGAGAGGTTGGGATGGTTCGAATTGGCACTTGAGAATATATTGGCATTGTTTCTTCCAATTTATTTGGAGAGACAGTCCTAACCTAATATTGTAGCTTAGGGTAAAGATCATTAGTGAAGAGATAAAAAATATTATCATTAACCATGTTATGCTCACACTTATGTGATATTTCAATTTCAAGTTTCTTACTATTGATAAAGTGAGCCAAGGTATTCTTAGGGAAATTACTAATTTGAAACTCCTAAACTAAGGAGTTAACTAGATCTTCCAAGATAGTGATAGAATGGGATTTGAGTTGATTATACTAATCTAAATCATCTATAGAGAGATTTTTAGTTAATAACTTGGTAGTATCAAAATTATTAAGTTTGACCCAATCTTTGTAGAGATTACTAAATGTTTTTAAATGTAATGTAGGATCAGTTGACCCACTATAACTAATGGTAGGTGTGATACCTCCTATGTTGATATTGGTAATTTGAGGTATAAGAACTTCATTTTTGAGATGTTTGATATTTTTTTATGAAGGTGTGGTTGAGGACTGAGGTTTCCATAGGAATACCTAAGTGAGGTTGGGGGGGTGAGTTTTGATTTTTCTCTCCCCATGAAACCTGTTGAGGTTGATTTTGAAGGTGAATGAGATGATTTTGTACCTGCAACATTTGATTGGATTTATTAGTTTGAAAATCATTCATTTGGTTAAGAGTTTAAAATAAGAGTTAATGGATTTGAATAGTATTTTAACTTGTTCATGTATCATGTAAAGAATTGGCATTGGTATTACTGGCTTGGGTTGAACTATGAGTAGTGGCATACATGGCACTATTGGCATGAGAAACATTGGTAAAAAAAGAAGCACTAGTAGAATGATTAGCATGTGTAAGGAAAGATGAAATAGTGGAGTGATTAGCATTTGAAGAAAAATAATCATTAATAACATGATTGGTATTGGTATCAAATGATGCACTAGTGTCTTGATTTAGGAGGAGGGACCTTGGAAAATGCCCACTAGAGGTAGAACCTACAATGTTAGTAGAGATAATTTGCATGGAGGTTTAAGAGATCATAGAAGAAGAGATCATAGTGTGAGGAGTAAAAGTAAAATTGATAATTTGAGAATAAAATAAGGTTTCACCCCCAAATCTATCAGATATTGTAGGGGAAGGTGAATGGGGTTATTCTACTTGACCATGTATCAAGAGATTATAAATAATTGAAGGGTCTTTTCATATATGTTGAGGAAAAGAATTAATGAAGAAGAGAAATTAAAGTGTGTACTATAATTAAATCTCATCTTATAAGGAAAAAATAGGATTATGAACTAATGATGAATGATGAGGAGTCACATAATTGGTAGTATGAGTGGCAACATACACATTGCTTTCATCCAAAATGGAAGCCACAAGCTATTTTTGGGGAAACCTATTGGGATTGGTAAAACTCATAATGTATATTGGATTAAACTCTATATTATCCTCAAATAATAAGTTCATCATGAGAAAAGGAGACTAAAATGTTGATGCAAAAAAAAAAAGGGGGTAGAGAGTTAAACTGGTCGATTGTGTTCTATAAACCAAGGAACAAAATAGAGAAAAGGGAACACAATTATATAGATTGACTGTATAATATTGAACAAGGAATAGACCAAGAAATAATAAGACACAATTGGATAGGTCAACTGCATATTGTTTAGGCAAGGGACTGCATAGGAAGATAAGGATACATAATCAGACAGGTCAACTATGTAGTATAAGTAGAAAGGCTAAACAATTTGAAAGAGATTGTATCGATAGGAATGGAAATGTTATAAAATAGAAGAACATATGGAAATATAAATATAATCAAAATGAAATTAAGGATAAAAATAATTGGATCAATGTGATAGATCTAATTAGAATGCATAACACTAACCTTGCACCAACACTAGCCAATGCAAGTTTTATAATACAACATACAATGATTAAAGAACAAGTAGTAATTAGAAAGTAAATTATAACTAATTGGTCATCTTGAGTGTTATTAATTTATAATGAAGTTTAATTTTTAAATATGATTTGGAAGTTGGCAGAAACAAGGATCTAGAAAGTAATCTAAGGCTAGTTTCAGGATGTTTAGTTTGAAAGGGATATGTATTGGTGATGGTATTGGTTTGGTATTAGGGCCTACCCCTTCACTTCACAATCCCACAATGTTAAAGTTTTTGAGTAATTTTATAATATATACCATCAACGACATGTTTATACTTGGTTAGAAAACCAAGTTAGCTTCACCCTTGGTGATGAAATCTAAGTAGATAGGCCTTGGGAAGATAAATGTTTAATTCTTTTTGAATGAAAAGTGATTTGGTAGTGTGTGAAAAAGAGAAAAATATTGTGACTAAAATGGTAATTTAAAAAATTACTTATTTAATCTATGTTCATTAATCTAAGCATGAAAGTAATTGAAAAGGAAATGTGAATTAATTACTAAAAAATATAAGTTAATTCCTTGATTGAGAAGAGTATAGAGTCGGTTCAGGTGACAATGTATGCAAACAATGCAAAATAGAGTCAACTAGGTCACTACTATTCTACAGAAGTAATATATATATATATAAGAAAAAAATTGAATAGTTTGAGTTTGTATTCTAGATGGAAGATAGGCTATATAATTGTGTTGAATAGGTCAACCTAGTTTGTTATAGGGCTATAGGTTTATAAACTTCAAAATTGTGAAAAATAGTATTGAAAAAAGAAAACTAAAATGATATAGAGAGAAATAAATGAACCTTGATTTTCTTGAAGTTGTTTAGATTGAAAATTTTTATGCTATGATGCTCTAATGCTGATTTAAAATTTTACCAATAGGGTTAACTAGTTTGATGAAGTTTTGAAAACCCTGTATGTTGAAGAAGCTACGAATATAATAGAATGGTTTGACTGTGTTTGTAGACCTATATGTTGATATAATACAATTATAGATAGAGTTGATTGGTTTGACTATGTATGTGAATTTGGAGATGAAAAATAATATTGTACCAAATTGATTGATCTAATAATTGATATTTGTCAAAGACCTACATAGACAGAACAAAGCCATTTTGGAGAGACTATGTGTTAAACATGTGCATAAAATGATAGAACTATATTGATTGGATAGATATAATACTGTAAATATAGAAAAATATAATATGGTGACAAAATGAAAGTGTGAAAAAAAACCTACAAGGGTTTGATTTACCTTAGGTTCACTAGAATGTATGTAAAGAGAAATGTAGTTGATCTATTAATTTATCCTAACTCAGAGAAGATAAATCTGACTTACACTTTTGATTTTTGATACATTAGATATTCAGAGTTATGACCAATATCGATCTTCTAGACTAACCAAGGGATCACTTACCTCCAATCAAGCAACACCATGTTATAATCCTAGTTAGGTCTTATATTTTCATATTCATAAAATAAATGACAAATAAAGTAAAATCTAATCTAGTGCTCACCAAATATTTTGGCACAAAGTCAGGGTAATAAACATAAAAATTAAACATGCATAGTAGATATATACTCATGTCAATGTATATGAAATCCTAATTCATGGGATAGAAGTACAAATACAAATCTATTAACTCTTAAAAAGAACAAAGTAAGAATACTTACCTTTGAAGATGAACCTACCAGCCTCAATCTCTCCATTGGATAAGGTGCTTCACAAGAGGTTGTTGTGGTATGTAAGGATAACAAGGACAAGTCATCTCTAGGATACATAAATTTTTTATGCATCCAAAAGACTTCTCCATAAGACAAGATCTGTATCTCTAAATAAAGTATTAAAACCCTAAGTTATTCTCCTTAAGTAAAATGGTGGATAAGTAGATGCAAAATATAATATTCTTCTTCTTCTCTTCCTAAATAAATGATGAAATGAATGCGTATATATAGTTGAATCTAACCCTAAACATTTTGAAAGATTAGCTGACTAGGTCAGACCAATCAACTCTATATCATTATTGATAAAAACAAAATAGGTCTTGGTTGAGGTTGGTCAGGGGTCAACCTAGACCCTAAATGAGTTTTATCAATTAGATTACAAGGTTGATGGGGCCGATAGTGTAACGTAAATCATCAAAAATGGTTTTAGGCTTAAAAGGAGTTAATGAAGGCAAAAAATGGTTAGATGAGGGGATAAGAGAGAAGACAAAGCTTAGGGAAGTGTTTTTAGAGATGGTTGTGTAGATAGAAAGAGATAGTATAGGGGAAAAAAAATATTATGAAGCACCATTGGAATGCTCACCCCTTTCCTGTTGTACCCTTTAGGGCATGCACTTGGAGATATTAAGACTTAATGGGTTATTGAAAGAGAGAAAGAATTAGTAATTGATAAAGTTTTAAAATATTATGTGTATACACTAATATCACATTATATGATATAAATCAACACTTAAGGCCTTTGATGTAGCATGTTTTGAATATGCCTCCAAGGAATAGTTTTTGACTAATTTATTTCCATGACTCCTTAAGGATTATGCTTTTTGTTATTTCTATGACCTCCCATTATGATCAATTACTTAAATAAATCATTTGGTTTATCACTTTATAGCACATTTTATCATTAATATCAGTGATAAATTATCCTAAATGCATAATTAGAAAAAATTTTATAATATTATGCAAAAGCTAAGACATGAAAATTTTTACAACATTTTATCTTAAATAAATGTACAACCAAAAATTTGGTCTTTTCTAGTACTTTATAAGATTTTTCTTGTTGTGTTTGGAATACAAGTGTGCATCCCTAATAGTGCTCATATATTATTGTATATTTATTGTTAGAACTCTTAACAATGAATAAATCATGGCCATGAGTGTTACATGATTAGCTAAAAAATTATTATGATTACCTTTACTATAGTGGCACACTCAATTTTCTCTTTGGTGCACTTGACCATGTCTATTACATAAACACTTCCTCCATGGTTGGCCTCTATAAGTTTTCCTTTAGAAATTTTCATGAATTTAGCCAACTTGGGAGTGAATTTTACAAGGAAAAGTAGATAATAATTTAGGGAACATGATGAAGTAATTCCGTCCTCTTGGAACAATTTTAAAATTTTATCTATTCAATTATCAATGGAATCGATGATTATGTGCATGTTGTGAGACCAATCCTATAAATAAGTTCTCATGTGCATTATAAAATTATGACATAGGCCAATGTTGAATAGTGTAATAAAATTAAAATGAGGGAACATGTTTTCTATTTATTACATTTATAAATCACCAAAATTGATCTCCATTTCAAAAAAAATATATCTTGATATAATTTTACCTGTAATGGATTAATTTTATTCTTTATTTGGCAATTATCAATCAATAACTAATATAAAAACTCTAAGGACTTTTATTCTTCCTCAATGATGTTATTTAGTAGTGTATCATTAGTTTTATTTTATATCCATATCATTTTTTGTTTGATTCCTTGAATAATGTTCTTGGCTAGCTATCCTACTTCTACTACCACTGACTCAAGATCTTATGCAAATTCATCTCATATTTCTCACTTGGTTTGTATTTTCTATTCTTTTTCAAAGTAAATGATTCATCTTATATATCATACAAGGTTGGATTCTTAAATTTGTTTGTATTCTTTTGGTTAACTCTTTCTCATTTCTTGGTATATTTTAGAATTTTAATTTTAACTTTAGGTTCCTCTACTATAACCATTTATTTTATTTGGACTTGGAAATATAGATTATCTCAATCAATTTTTTTCCTCTTGTGACATGGAAACATCATAATATTTGTGTGGTATGAATAGTAGGGATTATTTTTATAGGAATTAGAGTTACACTAAAACACTTATTTTGGCATTTAGGATACATTTCATTTATAAATTGGATAACTTTTGGGCACTCAATAATTTGTAGGAAAATCAGACTCTTGCATCGACATAGGTGTATGTCTACAATGTCAGTGTCTAGGAAGGTAGAAAATAGGTACATGTCCAAAACTAATAGTGAAGGATAATGATTAGGTTTAGAGATTTGTACATAATAAGAAGACCTAGCCATCATAATAACAATGGTTGGACTAAGAGATAAATAATTGAGGCACAAAAAGATAGTGAACATGATCCTTTTGGTAGATATAAGGTCTATAACTAAATGGCAAGGTCATGATGGATATTTTCCAAGTGTATAAGACTAGAGTACTCCATAAATTAGATTTTAGTATCTATATTTTCCATCCTTTAATATATTAATTAAATTTATAGATTAAATAAAATAAATGCATACCTAGATGTGTATAACACACCTTATCTTTGTGTGAGCCAACTTGAGTTCTTTGCTAGTGATTGAATTGTAACCAAGATGATGCTGTAATATATAATTAGTGTATGAAATTTTAAATTTTAAGTGTTAATAAAATTTTTATGCACACTAAATCATGAAAATGTAGCCTCTAACAGTTTGGGATCTCTATAGAGGTAAATTCCACTCTAGGACACAAGTTGTAGGTATGGGTTAAAACAACTAGGTGGTGGAATAGTCCGTTGAGTATGTATATTATTGAATAAGTGTGCATGGATGGGTGAAATATAAAATAAATAAAAATATTATTTGATTTGGATGGGTTATAGTGTAAGCTAAGGTGGGTAGATATCAAAAGAAACTCAAAAGGAGGGAAGATAGTGTTAGTAATATATGACATAGAGAAATATTAATGAAATAAAGACAAAAATAAAATGAAGAAAAAAAATAAAAGAGAAACATAGATTTAATGTGGTTAACCCAATATTGGATATATCCACACAAAATAACCAATTATTCTTTTATTCAATCCAACAAATGAAGGGATAAACCTACACTACATCCACGACAATCTCCTCTTCACTCACACACAATATGACACACATATTACAATGAAATCATATCAAAGGAGTATTTCATATTATGGAAAAAGTGCACCAACCTAATTTTTACCATTAGTTCTGTGACCTAATAGTGAATGGTCTAGATTTATTACAAAATTACAATATTTTACAATGCATTTTTCATAAAAAAATTGCTTCAGGGCTACTGCTCTAAACCCCCACCAAGGGGGGATCCAAGTATGGTTACCTCCCCCATGGACCCCCATAGTGACTATAGTTAGGGGCGGGGGGGGCGGGGAAGTCCCCATACCCCCCCATTGAGAACTAGGCATTCTAATAAGATTAGGATCTACCATCTAACAGATAGAGTGGAAAAGAAATTTCTATGGTCAAGATAGGGATTAATTATAGGTTGGTCTTATACATGGATAAGTCTCTTTGAAACTAAGGATTTTAAATAGAATTTATTTCTTACATGTATATAAACATAGTGAAGGAGTTCGAGGGTAAAATATATAGTAAAATCCAAGATCTTAGCCAAAGTTTACTTCTATTTAGACTAGTTATTTCTCACCCTTAGAACAAAGGGTTATGACTTGGATAAAAGAGGTAGTTAAAGTAGTTATTGCTCACTTTAGAAGGATGTATCACTAAAGAGACTTTTACAGACTTAAATAAATGAATCATTCAACCTTATTGCTTATAATTATTGACATTGTCCAATCCTCAAATAGTTTTTACACGTCCTATATTAACCTATAATAATAATAATAATAATAATAATAAAAATAATAATAATAATAATAATAATAATAATAATAATAATAATAATAATAATAATAATAATAAATAAGTATAAGTAGAATTTTCACACCTCAAATTAGTAAATCACCAATAGGGAATCAATCATAGTCAATCACACAAATTTAGAGAAGAAACCCATTGACACAATTGTATGACAATACAAATGATTTATTATTATATTGATTAAAATTCCAACTTCCTTTCAAAATGAGAGAGTTATAAGTAGATATAAACATGGGGAGGGGTCACCTCATCCTCCAAATTCATTCAAAATTTAGGAATTATATGTTAATGATTAGAGAAATATTTATATTTCAATGCAAACTCTGCATGTACAATTTGAAATGGCCCAAATTATATCTCTAAAATAAGACACATAATTACAAAATCATGAAATGTGTGCATGTTACATGATTTCACAATTAATACTTACATTTATCATGAGTATAATATAATAGAAGAAAGAATCAGTTACATGTGTTAATTCTTATGTAATAAATACCTATAATATTAACCTAGGAAGCTAATGTCTAATCAGCATTAGAGCTTACATTGTCAAGGGAATAACAATTGAAGTAGTTGATAGAGTAGGAGTGGTAGCCAAAGTTGAACTATAATTAGTTTTTATAGCCTATTTTTTTGCCTTAAATTCTTGATAACACTTGTATGCTTGATCATATTGAGCTTTGATTATGTCTAGTCTGAGAAAGGATGGTATATGCACCATGGAGGCTTTTTCTAGTTGGTGGCCATGTTCTCCCTTCAAAGTTTTAAACTCCACTTTAATGATTTGAACATCTATCACATTATTACTTATAAAACCAATTTCTTGCCTAATATCCTCCCTTGTCCACCCTTGTATACTTTGATTTAAATCTATATTAGACTTCTAGAGTAACTTATCAAAACTGGCTATGCCAATTAATTTTCCTAAAGTGGCTTGCTTGAGACAATTTCATTTTCTTTAAAATTTGTATACTTTATCTCTCATGCTTAGATAATTTTGGAATTAAGATTTGTGCACTAGCCACCCATTCATGAGCCTCATATGTTCTAATAACTACCAATTTGATGGCATTATCTAACTCAAGATGAGTCATCAAATATAAATGGATAAAGGCCTTATTTATAGTATAAGTCATGAGAAGTCTTAATTCATTTGCATCTTCCTTCAAATAATTAAACAATTTAATAGTCTTAGTCAAATGGGGATACATTTCAATCATTATTGTATTAATAGTGTCAAGAATGTTATGTAGTTTGAGGGTTACATTCTGTATATCATATTATATTTCCATGGGGGCATGCATAATTTTTTTCCAACACCTGATTTTATTCTTTTTGAATCTTTTACCTAGCCTGATTAGTGCCTCTATGTGGTTCCATTAAGGCCTTTGTATGTGTCTTCAAATAAGATATAAAATATTCATTTTATAGAGATTACCCAATTCCTTATATCTTCCTTTTAGATAATGAAAAGACATATTATCTCTTTTCAAGAATTAGGTCTCCACCAAACTCATCTAGTATATTTCTATTTTGGTTGGAACCTATAAACTATCCCTGTAGATTTGTCAAGAATGGAACTAACTATGAGAAGCATCAAAATCACCAAGTTTAACCTTTGAGTATCCTGGGATCTTAATCCCTCTACCCATTATAAGATTATTAATTTTTTTATCTTAGCTGACTGAGTGACCTAGCTAGTTCCCCTTGACATAACATCCTTTTAAGAGATCATTAATTCATTCACTTATAGTGGGTTTGGCTGATATATGAATATGAGAATTTGCCTCTCTAAGTTATCAGTTTGGGGAATATGGTGAACAATTTAGGTGTTATACTTATCATCTCTTATAGATGACACAGTGGAAGTTAGTTAAGTTGTGCTAGATTGGGGCATAGACAAACCTAACTGAGGGAATTAGATATATGGTTGTGTACCCTATTAAAAATTAAAGACTCCTATTTTTTTTGAATGGAATTTCTTGTCTCTAGTAGATCTTGAAAAAACTTTAGAATCATTAGTAATAGGAATTTCAATAGTTACTCTAGTAGTTTATTAATACAATGTTATTGTACTACCCAAATATTGCTAAAAATAATCAATATAATAGGTGACAAACATTGTAAAAGGTAAACTAGAAATAAACAAGGATTAAGGGCATTCCTTGATTCTTCATTTTTTGTTGGTGTTTTATCTTTTAGTCCTTGGAGACTTATGACCTTGGATTGTACAAGGTTTTTCTACTCATCTTTTTTTGGTGTTTCCCCTTCACCTACATGCCTCTCTTGTGACACTATCTTAATAGTTAAACTCACAGGTGTCCTAACAGGTTGAGGAAGGTTCTTAGGATCTCCTTATCTATTATATACCTTTATTATTGTCTTATTAATTGAAGGAGTGGTTTTTGGAGTAGTATCAGATAAAATATATACATTTAAAGTTATAGGTGTTGTACATATAGTAGTAAGGATGAAATGTGAAGAGTTAGAAGAATCAACACTAATTGGATCCTCTTCTCCTTCAAGAGAACTTATAGTAGTAGGGGACTTCTCTACATCATGTTATTACTTCATAATTTACCTTGCATCTTGGAATAATTCTTAGGAAGGTTCCCCTTATGGTTGAACCCATTGGGAAGGTTGTGAGTAACAATAATCAATTGAATCCCATCCACCTAGAAGTGGAACTTGATTTTGAGCCTTTGTAATAATGAGTTGTGGATATTTTTGGATTGAAATTAGAAGATCCTCTATCCATGCAGTCATATGAATCTTGGTCAATACATCATCATCATCATCATCTTTGGCATTCAAGAAGCTGAAATCATTTTGTTAGGGTACATGCTTGTATGAGATGCCCAAGCTAGTGACATGCTTCTAAATTTTGCCTCTTGGGTCACAATCCTGATGTGGTAGAGATACCAATTAATGAATATCCCTTATTCATCCATCAACACAAAAGTACTTCATGTTAGTGTAATTAATTCAACGTAGAATCAAATAACATCCATGGAAAATGACTTTATGTTTCTTTCACATATATTCATCTATGATCCACTAGAAATGAAATTCCATCTCATGTTCTAAGATATTGTCTATAACATACTTTGATAAACATATGGGTCCCACCTTGGTTCCCTCAATAATTATCATTATATAGTTTGGATACAACTAGTAGGCTCCCCTTGGCCATAGTGTATTCTTGATAATATTTAAATGTTGGGCCAATGGTTCCTTATGGATGTTACTCTAGACTTGGAATAAAAATTCTAAAAAATATGAACTATATTTCTCATGTAAGAGTAAATGTGAAAAAAGGAATAAAAATAACATATCCTATTCTTTATGAAATCCAGGACCAGGCTCCAGAGTGATCCATTATGCACATATATAATATCCATGACATCATCCAACAAGTAATACATCATAAATAAGTGAAAATCGACTATATTTTTATAATTTTTAAATATTTTCTCCTAAATTTTGATACGAATGATCTCACCTAGGGCAAAGGTCAATTCTAATGTTAACACTAATTCTAGTAGTGACACCCATTCCATTCAAATATAATAGATACTACCACACCCATATAATATATTTAACAAATCCATCCTAATGGGAAATCCCATTATGATCTTGGTGATTTGGACTATAGAAGTAACTTTAAGGCTTACCTTCTCTCTTGATATTATCTACCTTCTCAATGTGTCTTCAGTTATGTTTCTCTTTATCTCATCATATGTAGAATTTATGAGGGGAAGTCATAGGTACCTTTAAAAATCAGCCCCTAAAATATAAACCATGACCATCCTTTTGTTTTGTTGATGTAAGAATCTATTAGATACCTTACCTATGAAGAACAAGTCTCGAAGTAGGTTGATGTAAGGCATCACTTCAAGTTTTACTACTGTGAAATGAAATTTTTTATGTTTTAATGGCATCAAGTCTACCATTAGTTATTTTTATTCAGCTATTAGTTTTTCCTCACCTGAGTGGGAACCAAAATTCTCCACAACATCCCATAGAGTTGTTAAATTTGCATATTTAACATTAAACAAAGTCAAGTCAAAGATTGTATTTATATACTCAATTAAATTTTTAATGGATAAATTTGATGGTGGCTAAGCTCCTTTATATGATTGGATGATAAATCCATTTATTATTTATGTATTACTTGTTTAATTCACATGATAATTCAACTGATAGTATGTTATAAGCAATTCACAAGAAAACATAGAAAACTAAGGATTTTAACTCTTTATGGAAAGCAAGTTCTCTTATGCTCTTCAATAATCAATAAGTGATAAGTCTATTTAAAATTAAATCATATATCTCAATGATGTCTACATTATTTACAATTCATGTGACATTAATTTCTAATGGATCTAGGCTTGTTTTACTTATTTAATTTGAATTTGGAAACTTACTTTAGAGGGTATGCCACATAGGTCTCTCATGCATCAAAAAATGCCACATTGTCATCCCTAGAAAAGTGTCACCTAGTCATTAGTTTTGTGTTGATTTAATTTTTACATATAGCATGATCTTAAGAGTTGGGTGTAATAACCTTTATCAATTTCCATTTCTTTAAATCATGTGATTCCATAGATATATGAAATGAGAAGACTCACAATTTCCACATGTCATAATTTTTCCATAACACTCCTTTACCATTTTATGTGAATGTGTGAAGATAAAAGTATTAAATACCAAAACATGTGAATATGGGGATACCAATTTGAAAAACATCTAAATTTTTGAAGACTAAAATAGTGAGAGCCTGAAAGTCACAAAGTATGAAAGTTGCAAAATTCTAAAATCCATGATGTGCAAAAGTTGAGATGTCAAAAAGTCACGAAGAACCAAATACACCAAAACTTGAATCCATAAAGACCAAAACACACAAATACCAAAATACATGAAGACCAAAACATGTAAAAACCAAAATACACAAAGACCAAAATACTTAGGATTTTCAAATTGTAATTGTATTTTAAATTTAATAAAAACCTATATACATATAATAATTCTAAAAGCCATTAATATGTTAGTCTAAATAAGTCACACAAAGTGGAAAAAACCTTGATATCAGGAAAATATAAATTGCATTGACATAGATTATTGAAGTTAATAAAAACC
The DNA here is from genome assembly GCA_037957365.1 of Torreya grandis. Taxonomy (NCBI): domain Eukaryota; kingdom Viridiplantae; phylum Streptophyta; class Pinopsida; order Cupressales; family Taxaceae; genus Torreya; species Torreya grandis. Next base: position 6,255,619 of record JARHVA010000127.1, read on the forward strand.
ATTAACATGGGAATCAAGAACTTTGAAAGCTCAAATCTTGTTAAGTACCCACATGATCATGAATCAAAAAGATTTTCAAATCATAAATTAGGCTTTCAAAAAATAATGGGCTCGTAATAAAAAAAATGAGATTGTGATGTGTTGAGTACAAAAAGCTATGACTTACAGGGGGAATACTCCCTAGTATTTGAGAACCCAAAATCCCTCATTTTGTAACTACAAATCAAACATGAATCATATCAGAAAAGAATAATTAAACCAAAAACATAAAATAGGCTCCCAAAACTTCAAGAAAGATATTGTCCTTTCTCATATATTGGATTTTTGTGTGATGAAGTGATGTTGATTTACCATTATTTTGAATATTTTATAAAAAACTTGGAATAAATTGTAGGTTTAATTTTATCTTATTTAAAGCATATTAAAAACAAGGGAATCTCAAGCATTGTTCTGCTACTAACTAGTCATCCATAACCTAGACAAAGATACCTTTGATTTACCCCTTTATACTTCCATAAGTTTACATGATGCATGATACATCAATCTTATTTTATCATGTGAATCTTTTATCATTTTTATAATTTACTTTGAATTTATTGATCACTCTATAAGATGCATTGGTTTTCTTCTTCTCTCTTTTTTTTACAATATAAATGAAATAAGGGGGATGGGAACCACTATGAGTTGGTGTGTGTATGATTAAAACTAAATTTACCAGAATATTAATATTAACCACATTTGCATCAATGGTTATTACCTCAAACAAGTATTTACGTGAAAATTGTGGTTGATATAAGGAAATGAAAAGGCTTCCTAAATTTGTACAAAGTAATGAGAGGAGTTTTTACATCCCTGATAAAAATATTCAATTGTGACATAACCTTAGTTCACTTTTTTTTTTCATACTTGAATTTTGAAAATCTCAAACACAAAGGTGTAAAACATGCAAACAAACTAGTTGTATGTTCCATATATGCTCTTCCTACACTTGTTTTCCCTCTTGGACCTATCTTCTAAGACTTAATATACAAACTTAAGCATACATGAGGAGCATAATGAATTGGATATTAGATTGGTGATACTAGAAGAAGTCAATCAGATTGTCATGAAACAAAAGACATCTACTCTAGGAAGCAGAGAACCAATATAAGGAAATAAAATGTTGAAAGTAGGAAAAAATTAATCTAAAAATCATGAAAACTAATCTAATGAAATAAAATGATAGAAAACAAGAAACCTAACTAGGAGATTAGTAAACTTAATTTACTCCTACCTATACTACAACATTTATTGTCATTCAAGGACATCTTTAGATGGTAGAAACATGAAGTACTGCTTCAAGAACTACCCATTAACTAGATATGTTAATTGATTGCCTTGGAGGTATTTTAAATATATATCATTGTTACCAAAAAAAATATGATATTTGATAAATATTGATATATAAGGGAGTGAAATTTTCATCTTATGCTTTCTTCTCATGGGCTTTGTCTCATAAAATCACCAAATCATTTATTTTCAATGCTTTAGGTTTTGATTTTCTATATAACCATATTTGACTAGGTCCTGATGCCTGCTAAAATTTTGAAAAACTTATATCCTTAAATCTTCCATCTCTATTATGTCCACCAATTAGGACTCCACTTTCTTACCAGGTTTCATGTATTCTTGCATGAATTGATATGTTGGAATTTTGAGCATAATTTTGAATATTGGTTGGTGTCCATATACTAGTAGGTATGGTGAAGATTTGAGGTCTTTATTGTATCTTTTTTAGTCTACCCATAATGTACACTTTAGTATATGATGTCACTCTCTAGGTTTATTTTTAGCTAACTTATTGATAACATCAACCATATTCTTATTTTTAGATTTAGCCAATCCATTTCCCTATGGGTAATGATTGGTTGATGATCTAATGATAATTTGGTTATCATGATCACATTCAACAAACTCAGATGATTGAAATGCTAGCCCATTGTCACAATCTAAATAAATTGGATTACCAAACCTTGTTGTGATGTATTTTTTTAATAAAACTAATTACATCATGTGCTCTATAATTCCTCATTGCCATTGCTTCAGTCCACCTAGTGTAAAAGTTTGTAGTTTTAAGTAAAAACTTGTGGATGATTAAGGAATTTAGATTGATGATAATGATGAAATCCAAGCCCCACTAAGAAAATGGTCTTCCTTCAATTTTTGATTGTAAAGACATTAGTATGTGTACATCTCTTTTTATAAATACTTGGCATTTATGACATTTTCTCACATAGTTGTGTGCATCTTTTAAAAATTATTGCCTAATAATATATCATTATAATAATATTATACACTATGGTGTTTCCAGATGGGTGACCACTACCTATATTTTGATGAAAATTCTCCAAGATTTCATGAGGTTCTTCTTATGATACATATCTCAAATAGATACCTTCATAATTTTTTCTATGGAGTATCTCCTTTATAATCATATAATGAGTATATTTAAGACTTAAGGATCTTTTTTTTCTCTATTTAGCTCAGGAGGACAAGTAAATGTGAGTAATTATTGAATGATATTTACATACTAGTCTCATACAGATACCTAGGTCTTGAGGACTTCCTCAATTGTGATGTGTGGATTAGGCTTAGTCATAAGTGAATGATGTCCTATCATCTAAAAATTTTAGTAGGATTGATTTCTATGTCAAATTCTTGAATCTTTTCTATCTATTTGTGTCTACATTCTCCTAATTAATTTTGTCCCAAAGTGATCTTAACATCTAGATCTGGCATGATATCAATAAATTTAATGTCAAAACTTCCTTACTACTTTGAAAATAATATAAATCTATTTTTCTATCATAGAGTATTTGAGCTCTACTTCCTTCAGATTTATTCTCATAAACACAATAAGATACTCATTTTCTTCCATTTTATAGGTAAATACAATAATTATTATGTGTTTTGAAGTAAATGAATATAATAAGAAATATTTGTTAAAGTCTGGGATGATGAACATTGGAGCTTGGGTAATGGTTTCCTTGATGTCTTGGAAATATTTTTAGACTTTCAGTGTCCATTCTACCTTGGTGTCATATTTGAAAATTATGTTTAGATGTCTAAAATTATCTAAAAAACTAGATATAAACTTCCTCACAAAATTTATCTTACCAAAAAAGGACTTGAGATCTTTATTACTTCTTGGGAATGTTATCCTTGAGTTTATTTGAATTCTAACTAGATCAATCATGATCCCATCCTTAGTGATGATGTGTCCCAATAATTTTACTTCAATGACACCAAATATGCTCTTATTAGGGTTGAGAAAAACTCCAAACCTTATGCATATTTCAAAGATTGATTGTAAATGGATTACATGATCAGTTATATTCTTTGCAGAAATCATGAGTTCATCCATATCAGTGATCATGCATTTACCTATCAATATTTGAAATGAATGCTCCATATCCCACTAAAACATATGTTAACCAAGCAAAAATACATATTTTTGTATGAACAATTACCCCACTTTGTAGTAAATGTAGACTTCCTTATGTCCTTAGATTCCACTAGTACCTAGTTATAACCTAGGAACCCATATAAGAAAGAGATCATCCCAAAACTACTTACTACCGAGATTACCTCATTTGGATAAGGTATAGGGTAGTTTACTTTATAAAAATATTTTTTTATATTCCTAAATTTGACACAAAATCTAATTTTCCCATTCTTATTCTTGACTGGTGCCAAATTGATAACCTAAGTTAAATACTCGATGGGGAACATTATCCCAATACTTAATATTTTTTGTACTTCCTTCTAGATAAGGGGTTTTGATATTGGATTAACTAGATTTTATATTTATCTAAATAACTATGGTCCTATTTCAGTGGGATTGTATGTATTATAACTCTCAGGTTAAAAACCTTTAAGTCTTCTTAAGTCCATGCAATCACATCCTTATACTGAATGAGAAAATATCTACCCTTTAATTTTTTTCTCGAGTGTAGTTGAGACAAGTGTTGCCATAATGTGGATCCATATCATCCAATAAGTTTTCTCCATTTAACTTAGATTATTTAACTTTGGATTGCCTTTGTTTCTAGGCTTGAGGATCCATATCAAAATTTCTTTCCAAAGAAATCATTCCCAAAGGTAAATTATTTTCCTTGAGTTGAATAACTTCATCTCCTCATAGTTAATTCTAGCTTGGAGACCTAAAACATTTATCATCAATGATTTGAGATTCAAATCATCCTAAAATATTTAAGAACTAGACCTATGGATCATCTTCAAACACATAAAATTTTTCCACATTATCAAGAATTAATGGGTAGGGCACTAGCTCTATAGAAAATATCAGCACCTTGGATTCCTATAATGGTGCCAAATTGGTAGCTAAAACATCTAATTAATCGGTTGCTTGGTTTTGTTCTATAGGAATACATACTATATTATATGATTTAAATATGTTTATACCTTTTTATATATGATAATTTTCACTAGTATTTATTCTTGATTTGATTAATCACTAGCTCTAAATCTCCACATATCAATAGTTACTTTACATTGCTCTTGAGGGCAAACTATAGTCTCAAAATGAGTGTTTCATAATTTATTTTATTATTTATATAATAAATTGTAATATATAGGTTGATAGGTACTTATTAACCCATGGGTCAATCATTTTGACACCAACACTTGATCCTTTTTTAGATCTCACTCCATCAAAATGAAGAGTCCATAATTGGGAAGGTCTACAAAATTCTTGTTCTTACATTTCATACTTTATGGTAAAGATGTAGATCCCAAGATTATGAGATTTTTAAATAATCTCTTCATTATTAGTATTTTGTTCTATGATGGGATGATTCATCCTAGGCTCCTGATGGATTTGTAGTTTATTTAAAATTCCTCTCCATGGCAACGATATGTGAGAAAAATCTATTTCCACACATCCATTTAGTGTTTTCAACCAATCCCTACTTAGTAGTAATGCATATACTTCTAGGATATCTAACATGGGTATTTTACATTCATTTATACATGTGGCTTAGATATAACCTGAATATGCATGTTTTTAAATTCTCCAACTACTATCACTATTATCTTGTCTAATTATGAAACCATCATCTTGGACTAACTTGGAGTTAATACAATTTTTTGATAAATAGACATTGTAATTATAGTAGCTAAAGATCTACATTCAAATAATTAATTGTGTATATTTTTACCAAACACTCTGGTGTTTAACAAGAAGGGAGGAACTTCTGGCTTAATTTTATATATGAAATTTGCATGATCAGATTTTGGCTTATTTGCAGTAGGTTTCCTTGTAATATATTTCCACATGATCTCTTTCTGTTCTATAATCTAGGCCAACTCATGAAGAGTTATGTTCACTTTTATTCTCTTCATGTCTTCAATTATGTTATATCCTCCTTTACTTTTCACTTGTGTATTTGGGATTTTACCATTCCATTTTGGGGGAGGTGGATTGTTATTAGCCTTCAGATTTAGAGGGATGATCGTGTTGTTTGGAAGAGTAGATGTGGTGAATGGTTTATTTCTCCTTAAGTTGTAATTACTTATTTAGAATGATTAGAAAGCATAAAACTCATCTGAATTGTCCTCTAGTTTATTATCATCTTTACTTGGGAATGAAAACATGAGTTTTGAGGACCATAGCTATGTTTTAGGAAATAGGAGCCTCAAATAGTTCTAGCAGATTGTTCATTATTTATTACCTTTCCAATTGTCTATGAAATACTTCAAATTCTATACAAAATTCAACACATTCAATCTCACCATTTCTTTTTATGCTGTGAACTCTACACCAATTAGGTAAGTCTATCTTTATTATGCTAATCTTGGGCAACTTATTAGCTTGATATTGTTCTAAATTATTTGCAAATTTGTTGAAAGTCTTGCTATACCTTGGGAACCTAAAATTATGATTATTTTTATGTCCTACACCATACCTATCTTATTTTACATGTTTATAAAGTCATTACTTCACTTTTAAATCAATAAATACTAATTCTAACTTGGTAGAATTTACACTTTGAGTGATAGCTACAATGGTTAGGATTTAATGCTGACTTTATTGATGATCATTTATCTATGCATGATTATTCATGAAACCATGATTTTGATTTGATGTTATCTACATTATAAGAGGTAATGCATACATCTAATTTTGATTGAATGCATCAACATTATAATTCACATGAAGCACTAAATTTAAAGATGAAAAACTAACATTAAGGTTGGGAAATTTTGGCATCTGAGGATTGAGTTCTCCATAAATGTTAAGTATTTATTCATAAGCTAAAGATTGAGTAGTAATAGTAGTAACTATTCATATAAATACTAAGGTGATTAGATCTAAGTCATTCTTGTATATTTCAAGTGCTAAATCTTATCCTAATTTATTTGAAGCATTCATACAAGTTTAAATCTAATATAAATTCATATTGAAAGCATGGATTGGCTTATTGGACTCTCTCTTCATACTAGTGAAGTGCTGATACGTAAGACTTGGGCTAGTAACATACTTGAATTGAGAAATAAAAGTGGTTTGACATAAGTTTTATGAAGTAATTAAATTCTCTGACAAGTTGAAAAACCAATCATAAGGAGCATCCTATAGTGTGAATGGGAAAATTTTGCATGCAATATATTCATATATAACATTCATTAATCTTGAGCCAATCTTGAAAGACATGATATTATATTTTTTTATTCTTCCCTCTGAAGGGAAGAAATAAGGTAGGTAATTTTCATGATTCCTTGGAAATATATGCACATATCCTAAAAGGGTAGTAATAGACATAACTAACCAAGGCTAAGCCATATGTTGATTACTAGGTTGAGCATTTTTTATTAGAGAAGGTGTTCTGAATTAGGGTATTATGGAAAAACTTGATGTAGATCTAGGCCTTCAATGGGTTAACAATGGTGAAACCAAAATATTGATTCAGGCTCGAGACTTGGTTATTCTTCTTGGTGTCTCTAATACAACTCAAATAAAGAGGATAAACTCATCTCAGATGGATATGCCCTTCTTATAACACCAAAATAGATGTTGATTTGGTTTTTATGCATACCAAATCATGAATGAGGTATCCTTTAAATTTTTAAGATATTTATGGAGGTAAAATCCACTTTGGGGCATGAGTTATAGGTATGGATTAAAATAACCACGTGGTGTAATATTTGTTGAGTATGTCAGTTATTAACTAGGTGTGAATTTATGAGTGAAACCTAACAAAAATTAAAATATTTTTTGATTTATATGGGTGATATTCTAAGCTAAGGTGGGCATATCTCAAAATAAACATAAAAGGAGATAAGATAGAGAAAAAAAGAAAGTTATGTGGTCAAGAGAGGGATTAATTCTAGGTTGGTTTTATACATGGACAAGTGTATTTGAAACTAATTCTCATAGCTAACAGTTATCAATTACACACATACAAACATAATGAAGGGTTCTGATGCTAAAGGATATAGTAAAATCTAATATCTCAGCCAAAGGTTACTCTTATATAAAGCAATTATTGTTCACCCTTATAATAGAAGACTTAGCACAACCATAATTATTTTTTAAAAATATAATAAAATAAACAATAATGGAACAAATTTCACCTAGAGTTTAGCATAAAATCATGTAATAAAATCCATAACTTTGTAATAGCCAACACAATAACTAATCCATGTACATAACCCATCAATGAATTCATTAAGAAGCATTTTAGCCACTTAGTATTTGGATAGAAGTGGGTTGGGGTGGTCTTCACCACTCACCTCTATCTATGGTTACTTGTTGGCCTTCCCAATGGAGTTGTTACTAACTTATGTCCTTACTTGATTACCTTTACAAACTATTAAATAGTTAGTACCTCATGGGTAAATCAATAAATTTCAACAAAATGTGGTAAAGTAAGATCATATCTAATAGAAGAATAATCATACTAAGCTTGCCTAAGTATGATATATCAAATCACAAGTAATAAACAAAGATCAAGGGAAAATGACTATTTAAAAAATCAATACAAATCATTTGAACACATTTTCATTTCATAAGAAAACTTATGTACAAAGTTTGACACAAACTACTTCAGGAAGTCTGCAAGATTCATGGGATGATTTAATAACCATGGTTAAGTTATGCTTAAGAATATCTTAGAATTCTACAAGAAGGGCACAATCTCATGAAAAATCATGCCTAAGGATTCTATATTGACTTAGGTTAGATTTACATTTTTCAATATTACTAACATGAGTGTCGCATGAGTTTAATGTACTTGATACATATTAATAGTCTCAAGGACTAAATATACTCATATTAAGTCTTTCTTCAATCTTGTTCTTAAATATTTTCCCATTGTCCTAGATCCATGATCTTAACCTAAGCATTATTGCCTTTTTTACTTTAAGATTAGAGCTTACTTATTCTTAAATTCCAAGGTATATTCTTATAATAACAATATAATTTCCTTAACTTATTTTACCATTAAAAGATATGAACCAACTTGTTAAATGTATTTAATGGCCTATTCTAAACATGGAGCATTTGATCTTCAATCACGATGTGATTTAGCTAGGAATATCCATACCCCTTTTAAAACATTCCATGATGTATATTATTTCCAAATTACCTTCAACATATGCTTGAGATTTACTTAATCTTATTAAAGTTTGATTTCAATGAATTATTTAGGATCTACCCATAATAGACCACTACACTTTTCAATGCTTAATAATTTAAAAGTGGAATGATTATATTCTATAAGACCTTATCGAGGAGATATTTACATTTTTAGTTGCTTAAGTAATTATCCCATCTTAACCATTTTTATACATTATATCAAGTTTCTACAACCCTCACATAAGTATTACACTGAATATAATCCTTTCAATTCACTAATTATAGTACAAGGATTTCATTTTACTAAATCATATAATTATAGTCTAAGGTCTTTCATGAAGTCTCAAAAAAAATTATTAGTTAATCCATCTTACATAGAGGTTGGTATAAAATATAGTGTTTTGAACTTTCCTTTAAATATAAATTTCAACTACACCAAAATACTACATTATAATGGTTATCATAAGTGAATTTTTCAAATAATAATGCCACTTAGCTTTTACAAGATTTAGGTTAATTGTATAGAAAGCATTCAAGTAACTAAACATACTAAAATTATGTTTCAATTTTCATATTATCAATGTAAAAAATGAATCATTTCACACTCATGCTAATTTTTACAGTTGGGTTCTAAGATAATCATTTGCATCTTCAAATAACCAAGTAATTTTAAATGACAATACCAATATTTTATATGTGCAACCAAATACATGAATAGACATATAGATCATGAGTCAAACATAAACCAATATCATATAGCAACCCAAAATACTATAGATGTATAATTTAAGTTTTCAAACTAATTATTCTAAATAAGTGTCTAATTACAAATAACATGATAAATACCACATATTTATGTTCTTGTATCAAAGGTATTAATGAACCAAATTAATTTCATCATCAAATAGTAATACACGATTAAACAAATAATCAAATTATCAACTATGATCATATCATGAACTAAAATTACATTATAACATACATTTCTTTGTATTAAATATAACTATGATGAATAACATGAATTATAATCTTAAAAATTACATAACAATTTTAATTCATTTACAACCAACTATCATAACTCAAAATAAGAATAAATGAATCAAATCATTGAATGCAATCCATTGAAGATAAAAAAACCTTTCCAATCCGAATGAGGCCAACCATAAGTGGCCCTAGACCACCCTGACCATTAGTTGGATACAAATTAGGGAAGTAGATAAACAGTGGAGAAAGGGATATGAAACAAATTGAGCTTGACAATATTCAAACAAATGAATAATATAAAGAAAATGAACCACATAAACAAACCCACCAAGATCCATAACTTGGTACCTGATCATGACTATAACTTACTTTTTGAGCTTCTCAATTTATGGGCCATAGTCTATTTAAGAATATCATATGGATCATAAATCCTTATGCCATAATTTATTTGGCATTTATCTTCACGTACTGACTTAATAGATATTTATTAGTTAAAATTAAACTTGTAAAATAAGATAATAGTTTTAGCTAATAAAATTAATAGATTAAAAACTTTTGTAAAGATATAGGTCACATTTTTTGACCAAAATAGACTTTACCAAAAATAATAAAAGCTTTAAATATTAACTCTAATGATTAACAAAATCATAACACATAAAAATAATCAACTGATCAATGTTTTCAAATGTAAGTCGACCTAATAATGAACTAAAAATATTTACAATATCATTACCCTAATTATGCCATTAAATCCAACATGATTTCCATAAACATGAATCAACCCAATAATGATACAATAATACAAGAAAATTCAAACATATCATGTAGATGGAATAAAAATAATAAAATATTATTTTTTCACAAAATTCTAAAATCATTTCAAACCCCCATGTAGACTCAATATATCATTTACCCCAATGTAATGTCATGGTTAAAAATCACCAACAAGATAAATTTATAAGTATTATTTAATAAACCCAACTGTATCCAAATTATCATTTTTGAAATATAAAATCAAATCAAATATCTAACATAGTTACTAAACAACCCAACTGCAGTCATTCAAACAATGATTTTATAAATAATAACAACCCATTTAAGGGTTTTGAATTTTAAAATAAATATAAACAACACATTATCACCAACAAGGTCATAGCCTCTTCTCAAAATAAAATGACATCACAGTGTTTCAAAACCTAGCCACAAAATAAAATATATATGTAGTGAGTATACACCACACATAACCACTAAATGAAAAATAAATAAATGAAACATCAAACATAGTCACTATATGAATTAAATAGAATCTATGGCTGAGGCATCCATGCCATTGATGTAGATCGTACACCAATTTGCCTCACTTGACCTTGTTTCTAAATCCACTTCCTTTGCCAATGGTTCACTAGACCAATCCTTCATGCAAGACTCCAAATATCTTTTGGTTATTAGGTGGATTATAATATGTTTTTTTAGGTTATATAGGGTATAATTAACCATATATTATCAATCAAGAACTCTCCAACAGTTTTCAAGTTTCAATTCCTTTCTCTACATAACTTTGCATACATTCTACACACTCCTTGCAGCTCTATTTTTTGTATTTCTTAGGTTGTATGAAAAATATACAATGCTTAAAAATAAAAAACTAAGTATTTATAGATATATTTTTCCCTATTTTTTCACCATACCAAGTATTAGTATTTAAATCATAGCTTGAACCAACTTTTTAACCTTATTTATGCCTCTATTTAGGCCTATTTACCCCTTTTACACTCTCAATCAACTTTAGACTGTACAAATCGATTTGTACATAATCAAACTATGAAAATATATTAGGTCACATGAAACATAGTATATTTACAAAAATTAGGTTTTTTTATGGTTGGAGTGTTCTATATCTTCCAAACCCTAGTTTAGGGTTTTCTTATCTTAGTCTGAGCCGAGAGCACACTAAATTCCATTGTGGGTGACTTTATGGGTTTCAAAGATTCAAAATTAGTTTTTTAGATCTAAATTTGCCTTGGTCATGTTTCTTAATTGTTATATTATTTTTATCAATCCTCTATTACAAATTTCCTTGTCAAAAGCCACTTGATTGTGTAAACAAAATGAAAATCTACAGGTTTGTCTTTAGTTTTGAAAGCTCATACCACATTATTACTCAAACAAAAGATCCTAGAATAATTTAAAGGATTAATAAATACATACCAAGATGTTATAAATCATTTTAAAATTAATCCCTTGTTTTTTTCCTCTCAAACTTCCAATGCACAATCTGTAAACAAGGAAACTTACACAAAATAGGGGTCTATGCACAACATGTCTGAGAACCAGACAACTTTATTGTTATTCTTTACAATAGTAATCTCAAATCACATTAAAAACCATTTAAATAAACATTAATAATAATTATCAAGTTCCATTTATTATATAAATTTGAAAATATAGTCTACAATACCAACATACAACTCATGAACAGGGTTTATATCTTACCACCCTTAATAGGGTTCTCTCTTTTCTTTGTCTCTTTGAAGTTTTTATATTACAAACATACCTAAGAATATATCCATCCATAAAATTTATTCAAATAAAGTTTTTTTAATGCTATCATTCATCTTCCTTGAATGGATTATTAATATACTATTTAAATACTAACTCCACAAACTCCTAAAAGGGATACATTACTGAATCTTGATTCCTTTTCCCACGTAGAGGTTTCTTGCTCAAAATTACATTGTTCTTGATTTTGACACTATATAAACTATAATTAGAACCATGAATTTTGAATTATGACATTTTATGAACCTTATATAATTCCTAAACCCCTATAATCTTTTGTTACATCTTTACTTCTTCTCAAATGCATAAATGTCCTTTGACAAGGCTTGGCAACATTTAAATATTCAAATAATGCTTTTGGCAGGAAAACTAATAATTCAAATTATATGCACTTTTTGACTCTCTAGACTTCAAAAATGGAATAATTATGACCTATAACACCTATATGTCACCTATTAGACTATCTTAAGACAAAAATAGATCATTTTTGGGGTCCTTATAAGATACCCCTGCATCATCTACCAAGTTGGAAAAATGTTTGCCACATGTTTTTGGTGATGCACTTGGTGTATGCTTCGATCTGACTACAATAAACCTCCTTATATAAGGCATACTATTTTACTTTCATCTCATAAAGGTGAAAATGTTCTTAGGCCCCACATTTTAGCCTTCCTTGATTTAACCCCTTGAATAACATACCTGTACATGAAAAAAAATTCTCAAGGAAAACATAGCTGTTGTCATCTTCTTCTTGACTTACAAGGTGTATACCACTCTTCTTCCTCTAAAAATTGATCCACATTCACCTTATTTCCATCATCAACCACTATTAAAAGTATGTGCTCTTATTCTTTCATCCATACTTCTTGTGCTACCCATGTCACATCACATATAACATGTTTTTTATCCTTGCATGCCACATGCTTGTGGAAACTCTTGATTTATTTTTGTTCATTAGCATCATGATTAATCTCTATCTCTTGCACATGAAAGTATTATATGATAATTTTCCATATCCCATCTTCTTGATTTGTCATTATTACATGGTTATCTTGTTCATGGGCCTGATGCATATTTCCTAACTCTTTGTCATTCTCTTATTGTTCAAGATTCTCTTTCAAGCATTTGAATTTATCCATTCCTTCTTTGGCTACCTGATCCTTACCTACATTTAGATCATGGAAAAACTCATTAAACATAAAATTTGGAGCCTTCATGGCTCTCTCTCTTGGGATGCCTCCTTGGACAATTTAATCTCTAATCTCTTAGCTTGCTTGGTGTCAATCTCAAACCATTGTTCATCCATCTTAGCTGAAATATCTATCACTATTCTGATGTCATCTCTCTCAAAGGCTTGGATACCCTTGTTTTGACTATCCTCTTATTTGAGCACTCTCTTGGGTGTTATATCTTCTTCTTTATTAAAACTACTTATTGTCACCTTACATGATTGATTATCCTCTTTCATGTCCATCTTTGTGGAATCACTACTCTTCATGCTAACCATCTCAATATAAATTACCTTTGCCTGTTGCTTTGGTGCTTTGACCAAACCTAATCCTACCATGGATTTGTTCTAATATTGCTTGGTTTCCATCATCATTATCCTTTCATCTCTTCTATATTATTCACCCTTAAATGTGATAAGTATGTGTACCTATCGATGTTGATGGTATTTGTGTTGGCTTGACCATCATGAATTTCATGCCTATCAAACTATCATGGTCTCCATAATATAAAATGACAAACATCTATGGGCATAACATCACATAAGACTTCATCTCTATATCCTCTTATCTTGAATTCAACCTAAATTTACTCACTTACTAGGATTTGATGTCCATTCTAAAACCATGAAAACTTGTATGGTTTAAGACATGGAATAATCTTCAAGCCTAAATTTTTATCCATCTCTAAAGACATAATATTTTTAGTTCTTCCACCATCAATGACTAAATTACAAACTTTACCTTTTGCTTTACACCTGCTTTTGAATAATCTTCTCCATTGGGATGGATCTTTGACGTATTTCATCTACTACAATAAGATTCTTCTCATGAGTAAAGACTCATGTATTAATTACCTTATTTCCTCATTATCTTCTCTTGCACTCTATTGCTACATACTTCTGCTCATGCTTAATGGACACTCTACTACCCTATATCCCTCTATATGACAATGCCAACATTATTTGTGAAATCTTTGTCTTGGTCTATGTCTCATAGGACCTTATTATCTTCTAAATGTATTATCTAAAAATGGTATAATATCCTATGCATGGTTCTATAATCCCATGCCATGTTCTTAAATTGTTGCATGCACTTATGGTCTTTCTTAAAACACCTCTTCATTTTCTCTCTCTCACATGTCCTTGGTTGAAATGGAGTTACTTGAACTTATTGCCTATCATATCCTTCAACTTACTCTATCACTACTAATTATACCCTCTCTCTAAGAGAATCCTAAATATCCTCCATCCTCATAACCAATAGGGTAATTGACTATGTCAATTAGTCCACTACATGCTTAACCAAGTCTTCTTGATCCCTGTTAACTCTCTCCATGGAACACTGTTCTTAGTTCCCCATCCTGTAATGCACCTAAAAAAATCATGATGTAAAATATTTCCCACAATCCAATAATACTGTTTAACCTATATCTAATACCAAAATGATGTATAGAATACACCAATTTGCCTCATTTGACCTTATTTCTAAATCCACTACCTTTGTTAATGGTTCACTAGACCAATCCTTCATGTAAGAATCCAAATATCTTTTAGTTTTTAGGTGGATTATAATATGTTTTTTTAATATTATATAGGGTATCATTAACCCTCTCTTCTCAATCAAAAAATATCCAACACTTCTCAAGTTTCAATACCTTTCTCTACACAATTTTGCATATAGTCGACACACTCCTTATAACCCTATTTTACCTATTTCTTAGGTTGTATAGAAAAATAAAAATACTTCAGAAGAAACCATAAGTATTTATAGATACATTTTAACCTATTTTTCACTATACCATCTCTTAGTATTCAACTCATAACTTGGACCACTTTTTTAACCTTATTTATGCCTCTGTTTAGGCCTATTTACCCCTTTTATACTCTCAATCAAATTTAGAACATAAAAATGGATCTGTACATAATAAAAATATTAAAATATATTAGGGAACCTAAAATATATTATAATTACAAAAATTGGGGTTTTTTAATGGTTGGAGTGTTCTATATTTTTTAAACCCTAGTTTAGGGTTTTTTTGTCTTAATCTCAGTCAAGAGCACACTAAATTCCACCATGGATGACATAATGGGTTTCAAAGATTAAAAATTAGTTTTACAGATATTTATTTACCTTGGTAAAAATACCCAATTATTATATGGTGTTTATCAATACTCTGTTATAACTTTCCTTGTCAAAAGTCACTTGACTGTGTAAACAAAATAAACATCTACAGGTCTGTCTTCAATTTTGAAAGCTCATACCAAATTATTACTCAAACAAAAGATAATAAAATAATTCAAGGGATTAATACATACATTCCAAGATTTTATAAATCATTTTCCAATCACTTATATGTTCTTGTCCTGTCAATCTTCCAATGCATAGTCCGCAAATAGGGAAACTTACACAAAATAGGGGTCTATGCACAACATGTTTGAACACTAGATAAATTTATTCTTATTCCTTAAAATTTTAATATAAAATAGAATTAAAAAATATTTAAATAAACATTAATAATAGTTATCAAGTTTCATTTATTATCTAAATTTGAAGATATACTCTACAACACCAATAGATGACTCTTGAACAGGGTTTATATCTTACCACCCTCAACAGGGTTCTCTCTTTTCTTTGTCTCTTTAAAGTTTGATATTACAAACATAAATAAACATATATCCATCCATCACACTTTAAAACCATTTTTAAATATTATTCTTTCAAAACAAATCACATGTAATTAGCTATAATAATAAAGACCTCAAACAAGGTTTGTGTTATTTCTTCCTTCAACAGAGTTTACAAAGACACACCAAATTATTCAAATAAAGATTTTTAAATGAATAAATCATTTTCCTTAAATTTATTATTAATATAATATTCAAAAAATGACTCCAAAAATTCCTAAAAAGGATAAATAATTGAATCTTGATTCCTTTTCCCACGTAGAGGTTTCTTGCTCAAAATTACATTATTTTTTTATTTTGACACTATATGAGCTATATTTAGAACCATGACATTTGACTCATGACATTTTATGAACCTTATGTAATTCATAAACCCATAGAATTTTTTTTTTACACCTTTCCTTCTTCTCAAATTCATAAATGTCATTTGATAAGACTTGGTAACATTCAAATATTCAAATAATGCTTTTGGTGGGAAAACCAATAATTCAAATTATATGAACCTTTGGATTCTGTAAACTTCACAAATGGACTACTTATGACCTATAAAACCTATTATACTATCTTAAGACAAAAATGGATCATTTTTTGGGTCATTATAGGATGCCCTTGTATCATCCTCCATGTATAACAAATATAAATTCAAAAGCGTAGACCCTAGTTAGGGTTTTACCCACAAACACCATAATGTAGACAAAATAATGTCATTATTTATGGATAAAATGCTAAATTGTTTTTCTATTAATAAATCACTTTCAAACTCAAAAATATAATTTTAAAAATATTAATTACTTAGATACTTGAATTTAACCACAGAAGAAATTTACTCTTCTCTTCTAGTCTTCCAAATTCTATACAAAACTAGCACCAAAAATCCATGTGCATCAAACAAAGCCACCTAAACAATATATGAAAAAACAAACCCTAGTTAACTATACTCATTTCTTTCATGGCCATCAATATTAATAAATCAAATTATAGTTTAAGATCCTAAAAAACCACATGCAAAAACTATATTACATTCCCCTTGGCCGCCATACCAATTTTTTTGGTAGAGTCTCCCCAAGGTGTCAAGCTCTTTTGAAATACTGAGTCCAAATGAACCCAATAAAACTTAAAAATTCAAAGAAACATATCAACCCCATTTTCATGTATTTTGAGTTAATGACACCACTCTAAAATCATATGGCACAATAAAACACACCAACTAATTACCAATTCCCCTAAGGTCGGTCCAAAAACTAAACAACCTAAGAACTTACCAAAGCCAAACTTGGCTATCAAAAACATGCCAACCAAATAATAAAAACAAGTGTCCATTGATTAATTAAACCCTAATGCACAAGTCTAAAACATATAACAAATAGTATGTGTATATAATTGCATGCAACTATAAAATGTTTATTTTAAAACATTACGTTAAATAACGTTAAGATAACCAAGAAAGGTAATAAAACATCAACTATTAAATGATTGAGACTAAAAAATATCAATACAAGACCAGATATCCTTTCAAAATCAATAATCATAGAGTTAATAAAAAACATAAGAAAGTAGAATGAAAACAATGATGATAACAACAAGAGATAGAAGTCACCCAACTAATTAGAACACAACCAAATAAATAATTCTCGCAATTGATAACATCAAGTAAAATGATGTTTGTACATACATTGAATCTAAATAAAATCAAATAATAATGAAATTGAAAATAAAAAAATAACACACAATATTTAAATTATAAAAATATAATGAACAAATAAATAATACCTACAAGCTCAAATTTATAATAAAAACATTTCTCCATGTTTCCTTGTTATTCAGGTCTAGACACAACCTAGCTCAAGTACTTATCCATTTTGTCAACAAATAGAATATCATCAGTATCTAGACATTTAAGTATAATAAATTTAATAAAAACATTTAAATAATACATATAATTAAATAATAAATTAGTACACATTAGTCATAAATATCTAATGTTCTAATGAAAATGTAATCCATAGTTATCTCAACAATTATAATATACAATGTGTCAATGTAGATAAAAAATCTGTATCACCAAAGTAAATCAATAAAATATGTCTCAAATAGTTCATACATAATCTATATCATCATAAATTAATTAAATATAGGTCAATTAGGGTCATGACATCCTCCCCCACTAGGAAAAAATAACCATCTTGATGATCAAAACAACCAAGGATACATTATCTTGAAAAGATTCTCATCTTCCCAAGTAAGACTTCTTTTTGATAAAAGATCCCATTGAACCAACACCTAAGAAACTTCATGATTCCTTAATTTAACATTAAGATGGTCTATGATCTTCACTTGATATAACTACATATTTTCCTCTTCTAAAACCTAAAGATGAGTCCAATTCAAAACATGAGATGGATCACAAATATACTTTCTCAATAAAACAAAATGAAACACATTGTGAATCTGAGATAAGGAAATTTGAAGGGATATATCGTAGGTAATAGGAATAATTTTCTCCAAAATTTCAAAGGGTCCTACTAACCAATGGGCTAGTTTGTAAGACTTTCCAAATTTAATTGAACTTATCTATAGTCTAATACATAGAAAAACCTAATCTCCCACTTAGAATTCATGTGGTGTCATTTTCAAATCAGCATAGCACTTTTGTGTATTAAATGTAGCCATTAAATTCTATCTTATAGTTTCCATTTGCCTATCATAATCTTGTAGAACATCAAGACCATCAATAGTCCTATTTTTAAAACTTTCCTAGCCAAGTGGAGTTCTACACTTGCATCCATTCAAAGCTTCAAAAGGATCCATTTTAATCATTGAATGGTACATATTATTATAAGAAAATTTCATAAAGTGTAAATAATCTTACCATTTACCTTGTTGATCCATAACATAAATTCTTAACATGTTTTCTACAACTTGATTTAATATTTCTATCTAACCTCCGTTTCTAAGTGATAAGACGAATTAATATTCAACCTTGTACCAAAAGTAATAGTAAAAGTTTCCCACAACCTTGAAGTAAAATGTTTATATCCATATAAAATAATAAATTTAGGCATGCCATGAAGCTATACTATTTATTTCATAAACTGTGAAGCAAACACATATGCATCATCAGTCAAGTTTTTAGCAATGAAATGGCCAACTTTTGTAAATTTATCTATTACAACTCGAATGGTATCATGTTTTTTTTTAGATTTTGGCAAACCAACTATGAAATCCAATGAAATAATAACATACTTATCTCATGGCACATCATGAAGGTACAATAATCTTCTTAGATGGTAATCTTCAACTTTCACATGTTGTCATTCCAAACATTTGGACCTAAAGTTAGTAACTTCATGTTTCATTCTAGGCTAATAATATAGCCTTTTTAGTTCATGGGTCATCTTCATGAAAATTGGATGAGAAAAATGAGGTGTAGCATGCACTAATTTAAAAAAAAAAAATCTTTAAGTCACCAAACTCAGGTACATAAATTCTATTTTTATGTTTAATTAAACAGTCAAAATAAACTAAAAAGTCAAAAAAGTTATTTTTAACTAGGTCATTGGTCAATTTTCACTTACATCTTAGAAAAAATTATTAGAATGATGTTGCTACAATAATTCAACAGTATCAAGATACACATGTCATCTAAGTGCATAAACAACATGATTATCCTTACCTTTCACATATGAAATATTCATATCAAAATTACTAAAAAAATATAACAATCTACACTATCATGCATTCAGATCATCCTAAGAAAATATATATTCCAGGCTACGATGATCATATTTTACTTCAAAATGCTTACCCAACAAAAAGTGCTTCCATTGCTTCAAAGAATGAACAATAGAAACAAGCTCAAAGTCATGAGTGATATAATTATTCTCATGATCCTTTAGTTTTGTGGCTCATAAGCCACAACTGAATAGTCCTGAGTTAATACACCACCCAATCCTTCTTTAAATGCATCAACCCATATTTTAAAATTTATATTGAGATATAGTGCAACAACTATAAGTGATAAAGTTAAAAACTCTTATAGCATTAGTAAAGATTTTTAACCTTCTAAAGTCCACACAAATCTCTTAGCCTTGAACTACAAAGAAGTTATTAGGTTAGCCAAATTATAAAAATATGCAACAAATATTATATAATAACTATTCAATCTCATAAAATTGTGTACTTCATGTATGTTTTTAGGAGCAGGGCACTCTTGGATAACTTTAATTTTTCTTGGATCAATAACAATACTAATGCTAGATATAATATTACTCATATAGTCGATCTCCAACTAAAATAAAGCACATTTAGATAGGCTACTAAATAGTTTCTATTGCCTTAGCCTTTATAGCACTAAGCACAAATGTTGTTTATGTTTAGATGCATTCTTAAAATAGATGAGTATATCATCAAAGAATACTAGAATAAACTTGTATAGTAAATATTTGAATACACTATTCATTAAATTTATAAATATAGTAGGTGAATTAGCCAAACTAAAATACAAATTTATAAACTCGTAATGTCCTTACCTTGTTCTAAAAGTAATCTTATGTATATATTCTTCCCTGATCCTTAATTGGTGATACCCTGATCTCAAGTCTACCTAAGAAAATATAGTTTTATCCTTAATTTAATCAAATATATCATATGTCCTTGGAAAATAATAATTAGTCTTAATGGTAACATTGTTAAACATGTGATAGTTAACACACATTCACAAAGTTCCATACTTATTTTTCACAAAGACCACTGGTGCACCCCAAGGTGACACACTTGACCAAATATTACCATTTTTAGTAGTTACTGCAGTTGAGATTTTAGATCCTACAAATTTGATACATTCATATGAAAAGGTGCTTTAGATGTAGGGGATACCCCTAGATCTAGATCAATATAAAAATAAAATTCACACTTAAAAGGCAAACCAGGAAATTTATATGGAAAAGCATCACAAAAATCTTATAAAAATAGATATTCCTTAAATGTTATTTCTATTTGAGGTGTAGTTTCTTGCATCATAACAACATATAACTTACAACCTTTATATACTATTTTCTTTAGTTGTAAACCTGATATTAGCTCATATAGTTTTGATTTCATCAAACCTTGAATTTATACATGATTTTTAAAATTGTTATAGCAATTTGTCAATTTGCTACAACAGTCCAAATTGGCTTTATGATGATGCAATGAATCCATGCTTAAGATAATATGAAAATATCTGAGAGGAGCTAAAAATAAATTAACTTGGGTATAAAAAACACCTAAGTCTAATCTTACTCCCTCAAGACACTTAGTAATTAGTACTCTTTTACCTAAGACAAAATCAACATCCAAACTAGCCTCCAAAGTCACCAGATTCAACTTACAACATGTTACTAACTTAGGATCCATAAAACTATCAGTTACTCCTGAACCAAAAAAAATTGAAATATAAAAATTATTTATTTTACTTCTACATCAATAGGAGTTGTTTGGAAATCCATGTTTATATTATCCACAACTACATATACTATATAATTAGTTGATTGGCTAGATTTCAAATTAGCACAGTATTTATGGTAGTGGTTATCTCCACATTCCCACAATACTATAGTTCTTTGTAGAGTCATTGGAATTGTATTGGCTCCAGTAGCAGGCACAGTTTGAATACCTTGAGTTAGATTTATTTTAAAATTAGTAGTCTTAGAAGAATTTGGATTCTTCAAATTCTTATTCTTCCCTTATAATTTATTCAAACCACTCATACTCCTTGTAAATCTATGATTAGATTCATATTTATTAAAAATTTATGAGAAAGGTACAAACTTTTATTCTTAGATTGTTGTCTATTTTGTTTAAAATCTTGTCTTGCCTTTTGACAAGCTTTCCCTTTTACTTCCTCCCTATGAATAAATTTGATAGGAACAGTTAGAGTCTTAAAATTGAACATATTCACATCATTAATTAACGTTTCTTTCAATCCCAACATAAACTTAGTCACTTTAGTCTCTTTGTCATGGATGTAGTTAATATGACACAACATAATTAATGATTTGTTTTCATACTCAGCCACAATTATCTTATTTTAATAGCTAAAAATCAATGATTTTATTTATGTTACTTGAATTTAGAACTAAAATACATATTTTTGAATTGTATTTTAAAGGTAGACTAAGTAAGATTCATTAGCTAGTAACCCTCTAATGCACATAGATGGCTCCACCAAAGAGTTATAACTCTTAATAGATAATAGGTAGCTACATTTTCTTTCACATTAGAGGATATATTATGTATACTAAAATAATTCTACAGGTCTACTAACCATGCATCATTTCTATCATATAATTACTCACCTAAAAAGTTTGGTGGAGGTAATTTCCTTAGTGCTTTAAAAATATGATCAACCACTTTACCAGGATTATTCTAAAGTTTCAGTTCATTAACTTACCTTTCATCTCTAACTCAAAGTTATTTAGATGGAACCCCTTCTAAATTTTTCAACCTTAATTATTGGGTGTCCAATTTAGTTTGAATTAAATGTAATGCAATTATAATTCCATTCAAAACTACCTCCTAGTTAACATTGGGATTATTTTCTTCATAGTTACGGGCCTCAAAATTATTATCAAAATTATTAAGAGGTGGTTCCTCTTTATTAGTAATATCATCCCTATGACCTTGACCTATTCCTCTAACTAGGTTAAATTTTTTTAGGTTATTATTTGCTATTCCATATCTTGTCCTCACTATCCTCTAGTGAAATAAACAATAATTGTTTAGAAATTGACAAAAAATATTTTCCAAAGTTATCTATAGTAGTAAACTATGCTCTGATACCAATATGTCACAACCATAATTTTTTTTATAATTATAATCCAAACGATAAAAATAGAACAAAGTTTAACCAGATTTTAACATGGAATAACATAATGAGATCCACAATAGTTAGACCAAGTACGTAATCCATCAATGACTTCATTAAGAAACATTTTAACCACTTAGTATTTGGATACAAGTGGTTCAGTGTGGTGTTACCCACTCACTTATATCTACAACTGCGTAGTGGACTTCCCAAAAGAATCATCACTAACTTATGCCCTTACTAGAGTATCTGTATAGATTATAGAATAGCTAATACCTCATGGGTAAATCAATAAATTTTTGTAAATTGTCGTAAAGTATGATCAAATTCAATATAAGAATCATCATACTAAGATTTATTAAGTTTGATATACCAAATCAAAATCCACAAACAAGGATCAAGGGAAAAGGACTATTTTCAAAACTAATGCAAAGCATTTGAACACCTTTTCATTTCATAGGTAAAATGACACACAAAGTTTGACATGAACTACTTTAGGAACTGTGAAAGCTTTATGGGATGCTTCAACAACCATGATTAAGTTATGCTTAGGAATATTTAACCATTCTATAATCAAGGTACAAGCTCATGAAAAAACATGACTAAGATTATATAATGACTTAAGTTATATTTACATTTTCTAATATTAATGACATGAGTGTCATATGATTTCAATGGACCTGATACATAATAATACTCTCATGGACTAAATGTGCTTATATTAAGTCTTGCTTCATTATTTTTCTTAAATATTTACCCATTGTCTTAGATCCATGATCTTAACCTAAGCATTAATGTCTATCTTAATTTAATATTAGAGCTTAATTGTTCTTAAATTCTAAGGTATATTATTATAATAAACATATAATTTAATTAACTTCTTTTACCATTGAAGGATATGAACTAGCTTGTTAAAAGTATTCAATGGCCTATTCCAAACATGGAGTACTTGATCCTCAATCGCAAAAATGGATAAGCACCATCTCAAGTATATGGATAAGCACCAACTCAAAATACAAAGTTTGCAAGCACCAACTTGAAGGAGCACCAACCCCTTTGCCGAGCACCAACACATTAACTATTTGTGAGCACTAACCCCTTTTGTGTATAAAACACAACTATCTCTCAATGTTGCTTACTCTACAAATGATAAAACTCTACAATATCTCCTAATTTTCTCTCTTCAAAAAAAAATACAAACCATGCAATCTCTTAAATATTACAAATGGCTTCTTAAGCCTTTATTTATAGCTTTCCAAATGACCTTTGGCATTCACCCTTTATGACTCTTCAATCCTCATGGAAAATGGTGCCAAACTTGCATGACCCTTCATATCCTTACATTTGAAAAGTCATATGGTGATGCTTTATAAGAAAATGCATCATTTCCTCTTTTGTCTTTATCTTGGTGACTTTTCATATTTCTCAAAGTGTCCCTTCATGGAAAAATGCATCATACCCTCTTTTGTCTTCACATGGTGACTCCTGAAATTCCTCAAGCTGAATCTTCATGAGAAAATGCATCCCATTCCTCTTTTGTCTTTTACCCCATGACTCTTTGACTTCTCCATGGGCCCTCTTTTGACTTATATGCAACCAAAAATATATTCATTAATATTAAATAAATATTAATACACATTAGCCAATATATGAATATTAAAAATACCATTAAATGCAATGGGGCCTTTATCACCAATAATTGTAGACCTTTGACATCAATGACAATATTTCTAACAATCTCCCCCTTTGTCATTGATGGAAACCTAAAACTAAAAAATGCCATATCCTAAAACTTGCACATACTACCATCTGAAAAATGTACAGTAACTCTCCCTTATTTTAGAAACTTTTACCTATTCCCTGTACCTATTTTTGCACACGTACCTATTTCTATTCTTTTCCTCCTTTGACATCAATGGCAAAGGGCCTACCTAGAGCTAACACTTAGCTCCCCCCTCAACTGATGCTGAACCTCAATGGCAGGAAGTAAAAGAAATTACTCCCAACTTCTCCTGCAGATACTCAATTTTTTTTGGTAGTTCCTTTATGAAAATATTTGAAATCTACTCTATAGTATTGACATATTCCATCTTAATCTATTGATCTGCAACCTACTCTCTCAAAAAGTGATATCTAATGGGAGTATGTTTTGTTCTTGAATGCATCACTAGATTCTTTGAAATATTAATAGCACTTGTGTTTTCACAAAAAATAAAAATAGGATCATCATATTTTACCTTGATATCTTCCAAAGTTTACTTCATCCAAAGAACTTGAGTACAACACAATGCCACTACAATATATTCTACTTTTAGTTGTAGAAAGTGATACTAAATTTTGTTTTTTTCTTAGCCATGATACTAAGCTATCACCAAGGAGGAAAGATCCTCCACTTTTAATTTTTATATCATCTAAATAACCTACCCAATCTGAATCTATATAAGTAACTAAAGTGAAATCTTTCCCTATGGGATACCACAATCTATAATCCAATGTCCCCTTGATATATCTAAATATTTTATTCACCAACTGAACATGACTATCTTTTGGAGTTGACTGATATCTTGCAACCATATCTATTACATGCATGATGTCTAGCCTTAATGCTATCAAATATAAAAACTATTAATCATAGATCTATATAAAGATTGATCTGCAATGGGTAAATCTTCATCTTTTCTCACCTTATTTCCTATACACATTGGTGTGCCAACTGCTGCACAATCCTCAAAACCAAATTTCTTCAACATTTCCTTGGTATATTTACTTTGAGATATGAAAATCCCTTTATCTAAGTGAAATATTTGAAATCCTAAGAAAAATGACAATTCTCCAAGCATAGACATATCAAATTCTTTTTACATATTACCAAAAAATTCTTTTGTCATATTTTAAATGTTTCCTCCAAAATTGATATCATCAACATATACCACAAGAATCAATTGATTCTCACCTTTTGTTTTGATATAGAGATTACTGTCAACAAATCCTCTCTTGAAACCTTAATCTTATAGGTACTTATCAGGTCTTGCATACCAAGTTTTAGGAGCTTGTTTCAATCCATATAGTGCTTTCTTCAATCTGCATACATGGCTACTAATATTTGAGAGAATAAATCCCTTAGGCTACTCAATGTAGACCTCTTCTTCTAGATTCCCATTTAGGAAGGAAAATTTGACATCCATTTGTAACACTTTGAAAATTTTAAACACTTCATATGCAAGAAACATTCTAATAGCCTCTAGCCTTGCCACTGGTGCAAAAGTTTCTTAAAAATCTATTCCCTCAATCTAAGTATATCCTTTACATACTAATTTTGATTTATTCCTAGTCACTTCTCCATTTTCATTCAACTTATTTCTATAAACCCATTTTGTTTGTATCACATTGTGATCTTTTAGTCTAGGCTCTAATTCCCAAGTATCATTCTTTTCTATCTAATTTAATTATTCATCCATTTCCTTAACCCAATGCTTATCATGTCTATCTTCAGAAAAAGTTCTAGGCTGAATTTTGGATAACAAAGAGAAATTAATTTTCTCAGATTCACTTACCATCATTCTTCTAGTGTGAATTCCTTTATTTATCTCCTTGATGATGTCACTTTCATTATGATTTCTCTAAACATATTTGGATAGAGTTTTGGTGTCCCTTTTATCCTTCTTTTCATCTTCATCTGATTCTTTAAAATCTTCTTCTTCAATGATTTTAGGAATGTCTACTAGATCACTGATTCTTTGTGTTCCATCTTCTTCTATCTTGATACTTGCACTTTCAACAATTTTCTTTGTTCTTTTTTATAACATTTATAAGCTTTAATTTTTCAAGAATAACCAAGAAATATACCTTCATCTGCTCTAGATTCAAACTTACCAAGTTTTTCATCAGTTCTCTTTATGAAGCATCTGCTATCAAAAACTCTAAAATAATCAATTATTACTGGTTTGTCTTTCCATATCTCATAAAGAGTTTTGTTACTATTGACCTCAATAATGCTCTATTCTAAATATGTACTGCTATAGCAACTACCTCCAATATTTATCTAGTATCTTGTATTCATTTAGCATTATCCTCACCATCTCTTGAAATGTTCTATTTCTCTATTCAACTACTCCATTTTACTATGGAGTTTTGGCTATTGAATAATGTCTCTTTATTCCATGGTATTCAACTAAATAAATAAATTTATCTGACATGAATTATCCTCATCGATCTAATCTTAGATACTTAATTTTTAAATTGGTTTCATTCTCAACTAATGCTTTGAATTATTTGAAATGTTTGAAAGATTCTAATTTTTCTTTAAAAACATTACCCAAGTCATACATGAAAAATCATCAATAAGAAACATGAAATATTTCTCACCTTGAGTACTTTGAGTTTTCATAGGTCCACATAGATCATTTTAAACAAGTTCTAACATCTAAGTGGTCAAGTACTCTTTTGTTTTGAACCATCTTCTACCCTACTTCCCATGCTGACAAGGTTCACAAAGTGTGTCAAATGGCTTTATAATCTTTAGAAGGTTTTTGACTGCTTCCTTTTTGTTTATGTTCATAATATTGTCTAAATTTATGTATCCCATTCTCCTATGCCATAACCAACTTTCTTCAACCTGACTCAAATAACATCTTTGACCTTTGATGTTTGATAACATATACAAATTATTGCCTATTATCGGAGCATATGTAACCAACACATCTGAATCTTTTCTCCTAATTTGAAAACCTTATATATAAAAATTTAGTGTGTGATTTTGATCATACATTTGAATTACACTCAAAATATTATGCTTAAGACCTTCTACATACAAAACATTTTTAGTTTTAGTTATACTATTATCCAAACTTAGTGTACCTTTTCCAACAATTCTGGTAGTAGTATTATCTCTAAATTTCATTATGTCACCATTGATATTATTCAAGGTTATGAACTTGATTTTGTCTCCTATCATATGCCTCGAACATCCATTGTCAATAAACCATAGATTTTCTTTTTTTTTTGCATGCAAAGCTGTTTGCACCAACATAGATTTTTTAGGTTGTTTTTTCTACCATGAACCTATCTAAACTTTCTTTTTGATGAAAAGAGCCTTCAAACTCTGGTCCTTTTTGATTGACTCAAACATGCTTTTATAGTACCAAGCTATGTGTCCAAATTTGTTACACTTGTAACATATTATGGGCTCTTCATTAAAGTTTGATAGAGGAGCAAAAGAGTTGTGGCTTCTGCTTGACTCTGCATGACTTTCCTTCTCCTTATTTCTAAAATTGTTAACCCTTTTTAAACATTCTATTTTATTATGACCATATCCATTAAAATAAAAATAGTAACCATAAAAATAAGACCTATTTGTGTATCTCTGATCTGATTGAATTTTGTAGCTCTGTTCTTTCCAGCCTTCTTTAATTGAGATGTCCTCTGTATTCTTAACTTCTTCCTTTTTTATGTCCTCTTTTGTAAAGGTTCAACATATCTCTTTCCTTTTTCCTTATCTATGAAAGTAGTGGCCTCCCCTTTCTCTTTTTCAAATCTGATACCTATCTTATCTAACATTGATCTTTGACTTTATAATATCTTATTCAACATATTAGTGGTATTCTCAAATTTTGAATCATTGACTGATCTATCATTGATTGCTTTATTTATTTTCTCAAGACATGATTTTAAAGAATCAATTTCAATAACATACCTTTCACATTATTTACTTACTTTTTTCAACTGTGCCCTTAGATCTTCTTCATTCTTCTTGGTTTCTTTAAAGTATGCTTGTAGATATTCAATTATTTCCTTTGACTCCTTTTCATTTTTATCGATCTAGAGCTTTAATCTTCAATTCTTATTCTCAAGAGATTTTAACTCTTCTAAAGTAAAAATGAGTTCTCCTTCCATATTCACTTCAACTTCATTCTATTCTTCTTCTTGATCATCTGTACTTTTGTTTTTAAAGGAATCTTCATGTATGGCGATGAATAGAATCTCTTATTTTTTTGAATCACTAATTCTACTATCTTTGACTGAGCTAAGATCTTTAGAATACAAACTCTTCTCAAATCCCTTCTTGAATTTTCTTTTGAAATTATTCTTGTATGTAGACTTTCCTTCTTCATTGTTACCATTACCTTTATCTGGGCACTTAGCTATAAAATGCCCAATATTTCTATAATTAAAACATTTAAATGATAATTTTCCTTGATATTTACCTATGCCCTTTTTCGGCTTGTGAATGAATAGAGCTCCATTGTCATCTTCATCATCACTAAAACTATCACTTAATTCTTGAATCTTAGCCTTCTCTTTATTTAATGTATTGAAAGTAGCTTCTCTTTTTAAGGGTTTATTTTATTCAATCCACATCTCATATGTTGTAAGAATACCATGTAATTCATCCATCTTTAGCTTGGCTAAATTCTTCATCTCTTCATTTTCCAAAACTTTTGCATCATATCTCAATGGTAGAGATCTCAAAACTTTTTGAACCACAATTGATTATTCTAACTTTTCTCCAAGACCTTGAATTTGATTAACTATTTGATCAACCCACAAAAGATAACTTGCTATATTTTCTTCCTCTTCCATCTTCAAACTCTCAAACTATCTTCTAAAAGTTTGAAGCTTAGCTTGCTGAACCTTTCCATCACCTTTGTAAATATTCTCAAGTTTTACCCAAGTTTCATGAGCATATTTACATTGCATAACTTTAACAAATTTTGATTCACATAAACCACATAAAATAACATTTAAATCTTTATCATTATTTTCACTTGCCTTTTTTCTACTAGAGTAGTTACAAGTGTCTGTGGCTCTTCATATTCCTCCACCACTGCTTGCCAATTGTCAAATCCAAGGGCCATCAAATAAGTCTTCATCCTTATGCTCCAAAAAACATAATTTGTCCCCTCAAACAAAGGTGACTTATTTTTATAAAAACCTTCATGTGATCTAGCCATCGTGTTTTCTTGATCTACCTTCAAGGTGTAAAACTTTTTCCAAAGGAACTTGCTCTGATACCAATTATTAAGCATGAAATATATGGAGAGGGGGGTGAATCAGTATATTATATATCTTTACTTAATTTGATTTCTTTTCTTTAACCACTTAATCACACATTCAAGATATGTAATAAAACTAAAACAATAATATTCACCAAACAAGAGAGAGAGAGAGAGAGAGAGAGAGAGAGAGAGAGAGAGAGAGAGAGAGAGAGAGAGAGAGAGAGAGAGAGAGAGAGAGAGAGAGAGAGAGAGAGAGAGACCAAATTTTTATGTGAAAATCCAAAGTGGGAAAAACCATAAAGAATAATCTCAAGTATATGAATGAGCACCAACTCTAAATATAGAGTTTGCAAGCACTAACTTGTAGGAGCACCAACCCCTTTATTGAGCACCAACATATCAAAAATTTGTGAGCACCAACCCCTCTTGTGTATAAAACACAACTATCTCTCAATGTTGCTTACTCAATAAATGATATAATTCTACAATATCTCCTACTTTTCTCTCTTCAAAAAAAAAAAAAAAAAAACCATGCACTCTTTTACATATTATAAATGGCTTCTCAAGCCTTTATTTATAGCTTTCCAAATGACCTTTGGCATTCACCCTTTGTGACCCTTCAATCCTCATGGAAAATCATGCCAAAGTTGCATGACCTTTCATACTCTTGAATTTGAAAATTCATATGGTGACCCTTCATAAGCAAATGCATCCTTTCCTCTTTTGTCTTTATCTTGGGTACTTTTTATATTCCTCAAAGTGTCCCTTTATGGAAAAATGTGCCATACTCTCTTTTGTCTTCACATGGTGATTCTTGGAATTCCTCAAGATGACTCTTCATAAAAAAATGTGTCTCATTCCTCTTTTGTATTTACCTCATGACTCTTTGATTTCTCCATGGGCCCTCTTTTGACTTATATGCAACCAAAAATATATTCATTAATATTAAATAAATATTAATACACATTAGCCAAGATATGAATATTAAAAACACCATTAAATATAATGGGGCCTTTATAACTAGTAATCATAGACCTTTGACATTAATGACAATATTTACAACACCAAAATCATTATCCTTTGAGGTCTGGCATTTTATGGAGGTCTGAATGTTTTCATGAATTATAATATTCTAGTATTTAGCATCTTTATCTATGATCCTCTATAAAAAGAATGGCATGTAAAAAAATTGATTGTTGTTATCATCCTCCAATGAGGCATTAAATGTTTGGCATCTCACGAGCCTATAATAATTAATGGCTATATTGGAGAGGCATTCTAAAATAAAATACCTTACATAAATTCAAAAAAGATTGGCATTTGGATATGTCTGGATTGGCATTTGATTTTATCTGTTGACCAGAGCATGGAGCCAAAAAAAGGAAGCATTGAAATAAAAAAGAGGTTGGTAACATTTTTTTAGTCCAAAAATTATAAAATCTATAGTATTTAAATTCATAGCTTCAAATTAAAGCATCATCTACCTTTAAATCCTCAAAACCACTTGATAAATTCTCAAAAATCATCTATTATTTACCCTAAATCACCTATTTGTTTCTCAAAACCACCTAAAAAATAATTCCTTTGCTACAAAATTTTGTAAAAGCCACTTATTGAGAAATAAATCACATTAAGTGAGAGGGTGGTTTAAAAAAAATCAAAATTATATGATTTTAAATATCAATTAATCCTTTTATATTCTTGAAATGATGCATAGGTGAGTTGGTGGGAAGGTTTGTTGTTTGAGGATAGGTGGGAGGTTCAAATCCCCTAAAATCATAAAACTTTGATTAACCCTATCCTCTACCTTATTTATCCCTCATATAACCCTAGAGGTTCAAATCAGGGAGAAATAAGGAACATTCACTCATAAGCCTTCACCTCATCTACCCATTTGTTACAATTGAAGGGTATAAATCTTGATTAGTGGAATTTTAAAGTATATAACAAGGTTATGTGTGCATATGCATAAATCCATCTAAGTAGGTGCTATTGATTGGATGAACCCTTTTTAGTACTATTTAGGTACCAAGTATTAGATTTTTTCCTGTACATTTATGCTTCTTTCCCATACCATTGGGTATACAAAAAGGGTAAGCTTCTTCATACTAATGGGTATAAAGGAATGGCACATATAAAAAAGGTCTAATATATAGGTTTGGTGGTATATATAAAGGTACTAGTTTAATCATGGGAGTCCTATGTCTAAAAAATTAGTGCAAGGTATGTAGTGGATTTTGAAATTCAAGTTGCATTTGGTTACACACTTGATCAATTTCTAGGAAAATAATATCTTTCTTAAGATGGATTGTTTTAGTTCATATGAGTGATACATGAATGAAGTGCTTTCACAAGGAAGATGGTCTCGAATAATAGTTTCATGAATAAAATTGTATTCAAATAACTCTAAATTATAACTCATAAATATTAAAGATGCATTTGAGTTTGATGATACTTTACAAAATATAAATTTAATGTTGCCAATAAAGTGACATATTATGGGTAGCAAAATGTGAATAAAAATAAACTTGTGTTTAGAATCATATGCATACTTTAAATACAAAAATGATGTTTTAGTTTTAACTACTATAAATGCTTCTCCAAACAAAATCAGTGTGCTATCAAAAAAGAGAGATGAAGAAGCTAGTGAGGAAA
The DNA here is from genome assembly GCA_037957365.1 of Torreya grandis. Classification (NCBI taxonomy): domain Eukaryota; kingdom Viridiplantae; phylum Streptophyta; class Pinopsida; order Cupressales; family Taxaceae; genus Torreya; species Torreya grandis. The sequence continues at coordinate 6,288,204 of JARHVA010000127.1, forward strand.
TAAAAAAAGAAAAAACAAATAAGAATGACTAACTAAAAAAAAAACTAACTAAACAACAAAAAATTAAATAAATAAAAGAGAAACACACTAAAAGATATAGTATATAGAGGAGGCACCAAGCCAAATCAGATAACAAGAAATGATTGAGAAACCCAAAATGAGGAATAATTTTTATCAATAAAATAAATCATACATATTACAAGTTTTGAAAAGAGACATTGAAGCATATGTGAACATCAAACTTTTGTCAAGCAAAGCATGATGTGTTCATTAGTATTCAGTTTATAGCTAGATTCTAGCTTATACAGATGTAAATATGTATTCATCAAAAAATTAAATTTCCTAAATATTAACTAAATAATTAGAATATAATTGAACATAAACCTGGATATACCTAGAATAGATGAGATGGGGCTACACTATAAGATTGAGTGAACATCTATCTTTTGAAAACAATGATCATATTAGATACTTGTTCTCAAAAAGGAAGTGCAAATAAAAGTAAGAGTTCTTGCATTTACCTATAAGAGTTCCTCCTCTTGATAATGTGGTTTCTCTACCTTTAATAACCTTTACCAAGAAATTAGTCAATTTAACTACTAACTTTAGGTTTAAACTTATAATTTAAAGTTGGGAAAAGGAACTTTATAATTTAAAGTTAAGTTAATTTTATAAAATAAAGTTATAGGTTTTAGGAAAACTTTTAAGTTCATAATGAACTTTAATAATAACCTCTTTTAAATATTTATGTTTAAAAAGATTAAACAAACACTTGGGTTGGGGCCCCATAATGAAATGAATCTTGTAAACTAGTCTTAAAAAATATCAATCCATCATGACATGATCAAAATAAATACAACTAGACCATATATGTTTTCATTACTTAAGTAAATAAAAAATTTGTTCAAATTGAATCAAACCATACGTCAGCCTAAAGTATCATTAAATCTGAAGATATCTAATGATAATTTTTATTTGAATGTTTAAATAATAAGTTTTTGTCAAATAATTGATTTAAAATTGATCAAAATAGGAAACTTCAAAAATTTGTCCATGTTTTCTCCATGAGTCCCGTGTGCCCAGCTCCACTGACATTTATAGTGATTTATGTGTGATCTAAAATTTGACATCTATATCAATAAATTAGATCCATCAAATGGGGTCTCACAGAGATTAAATAATTCTAAAAATGCACTTCAAAAATTTAAAACATTATTTTTTAGTTTTAACATAATCAACCTATGACCAATCATGTTGAATATTGCTCACATATTATGCCATAAAATTGATTTAGAAAATAATCATTTACTAAGGAAGTCAAAAATATGGTAAATAATTCAGTAATCTCACATAAATCAAACAAATCAATATCATTTTTTGACTACAAACATATCTACCTTGCCAACACTGAAATGCTTTCAACATGCATGAAAATAATGAAATTCACTTTATGTAACTTGTAATCAAATATCAGAGTTTTTACAATAATATTGGGTGAGAATAATCCATCACAGAGAACAAATTTCAAGGGAAAATAATATATCTTCATGTTGCCAAATTTATCAAATTTGATTGTAAAATTGGAATGAAAATTTGTTTAAGGAAACAAATTATTAAGTTTTACGATCAAAACCATAAGGTTTTGAACTTAAAACTTCATTCAAAATCATCTCACTAGTGATTTTTTTTTAATGTCTAAGAAAACTAGTAATTATAGCATAAAATATTTATGAATAACTCAAGTGTATGAATACACAAACATTTATTGGGTAACATATCAACATTAAGTTGAATCAAGTACGTAGAAAATTCAGTTTAGCATGTAATTTTATGATTTCAAGATTTATTCAAATCATGGTGTCATGAAATATTGTTAAAAAATTAATTTCTCAAATACCCAAATAAAAATTTGGAAAGCTCTAAAATTCCACTATCATGGGTTGAATAATTCAACATTTACTACCATATGTCTCAAAAATGGACTCAAAAGGGGGAAACAAAAATAAACCAAACTAAACCCAACAAAACCCTGACAAACAGATCTAATAAAATGGTACCAACTAAAATCTCATCAATTTTTTTTCATGAATAAACTAATAAGAGCATGGATAAACAAAGGCATTTTACCAAATCCAAATCCATATCTTCATTGAATGACAAAATTTTGGAAATATAAAAATTAAACCATTTGAGTGAGTTTTTTGTTAAGAAAAATCACATTTCAATAGAAAATATGCTCCCACATACCCAAGAAAACCCCAAATAGGTGCACCTTTTCATGGATGCTACATTATAAGGCTATCCAAATAAATTTATAAAAATTTCAAGAACAACATGCTTCATTACCATCCAAAGTTTAAAAAATAGATCCCAAAATGAGATTTCTTTCTTAATTTACTCTAAAGAGAAGGGTACTAGGATTAAATGTGGGTTGTGAAAAAATTAAAGATAAACCTACTCCTATTTCCACCCAAAAATCTTCATTAAACTTAACATATTTCCAAATTTAGCCAGGATGTAATTCATGAGCTTATCTAATTGTTGATCAACTTGGATGTCATAAGTAAGAGGATAACTATGAAAATTGCCAACTTCCAATAACACTTTAAAGACTTATTAAATGTTGTTGTCCTCATGTGCATACCTTTATTATTCTATTTACTTAGGCACAAATGTCTTGATGTCATCTTGGTGAAATATGAAGAGAGAGTGCTTTTACACCATGACATTATTTTCACCTTTACAAGTGGGTTGAAGTAAGGATATTTGTGTGGAATTCACTTGATATCCCTATCTTTTGGATCAAAAAGGCCCTAGTAATAAAACAATACCAAGCATTTGCAAAGCTAACCATATAGGTTAAAATTTCATTTTGAAATTTATATTATGACTTAGAACTTGCATGCTTTGATTCTTTCAATCATTTCATTGAGGCATCTTTTTAAGAGCTTGGTTAATTATTTTATTGACAACCAAACTAAATCCATAGATTATATGAAATGAAGTTATTATAATCTTTCTATACCAAATGTATCTTAGTAATAAATGTAAAATGCTACCACTAACTTATGCAATGAAATGTGAGACAAATGCTTAATTTCTAATACTAAGGAGATTACAATATTTGCCAAGATTATGGAGGAAAATTGAATGATAGACTACCAACTTGATTTGCCTTGTTATTCAATATACCAGGTAGAGAAAACTATGATGATGGTCCTTTTGTTGAATTAGATAACAAGAGTCACCTAAAATAACTTAATACATATAAAAAATTAATGAAAATGATAAACACTTCAATAGCCATATATAATTTAATCACACAAGCTGAAAAGGTATAATAAGACAAGAATATTTTGAGTCATTGGCCCCTGAAAGGTATTTTAGCAAAATGACATAATTTTTAAGGTTTAATTTTTTTAAAATAAGGTGTTTAGATTTTATTTAACATATACTTGGAGTGATAAGGAACCAATCCATCATGCATAGTCTTGATAATGGTTGCACAGTCTCCAAAATTATTTTTATTAGATTAATAATTAGTCAAAGGTGTCAACTAATATTATTGGAAGAAAAATCTCAAAACTCAAGTGGAGTTTGAATAAATTTGGTCTATAATAGATGACACATACCTAACATGCAACAAACATTGATTAGTAACATAAATTTGATAAATCTAATCAGAAGGCTAAGTTGATAATTATGTTCAGAGTATCGAATGAAGTCTAAACACACATCCATGAATCAAAAACATCTAAGGAATATTGGGATAAAATCCAAACTATATATGAGGCCAAAAATGAGAGAACTATTCTATATTTTCAAAGTCAACTCCACTCTCTCAAATTGAGATCAACATAAATAATGAAGGCCTTTTTAAGATGTCTTTCAACACTGAGGGCATCACTTTGATCCTTGGGTGAGATAGTTTTAGATGACTCTATTGTACCTATTATCTTAAGAGTAAAATAACCCTCATATAGGATTTTTGTGACCACTTTGATTGTCACATAACATAAATGAAGTTTTGAAAAACTAGTGAATATGTTTCACTAGGAAGAGTCCTTTAATACTCATGACAAACAAGAAGAAAATTTACTAGATTCTCATCAAATTAAAGGAAATAAACCATTTAAATCTTCATCAAAACATACTTCAAGGAATAATTATCAAGGAGGAAAGTCACATAAATAATGTCTCATTTATGGTCATCAGGGACATGAACTAAAATATTATTGGTACAATACCTTTAGAAAAGGATATTATAGTGGTCATAAATTCACTAACCAAAAAACATCCCCTAACTCATTCAATAAGCCACAATGACAAAAAAAAGTTGACTTGGTAAAAGAAATCAAAGTAACAAGGCAATATTGTTGAACAAGAAGAACATGATTGGGAAGATGACTATCTATACTCTATACATACTCATGATGTATCTACATCACAAAGTGATATAGGGTATATTTAATCAAGTGAAACTTGACACATGATAGGTTAATTTTTTTTTTTAACTTTAAAGGACATACCCAATAAAAATCATGTTTCTTTAAGTGATGATAACTCATATAGTGTGCAAGGCATTGGCAACATTACCTTACCCTTAGGAACATAAACATGTAAAATCATATATTTTCTCTATTTACCTAGATAAACCAAAAACTTATTATCAATAAGTCAACTCTTAGACCATAATTTGAAGATTGACTTTGACTATAAAGGTCATACAAAATTGTGTTTGATCAAAGATAAATCTAGAAACTCAAAAATTATTTCAAGAGCATCCATTGTGAGCCACATGTTTTAGCTTGATTTCATTAAAAATAATAATCAAACACTCATATAAAAGGACATAAACTTGGCACAACTATGACACATAATATTTGACCACATCAATTTTTGATATCTTGACATACTCCACTGTAAAAATATGTAAAGAGGATTACCACCTCTTAAAAAAGATACAAATAAATGTCATGATTGATTAGAAAGAAATCAACACTAAGTTCCATTTCAAAAAAGTACCTATAGATCCAATGGTAAACTTGATCTGGTTCACACATATCTATGCAGACCAATGACACCTAACCATGTTGGATTTAAGTAAATCATACTCTTTGTTTATTATTGTTCCATAAAAATGTGGGTCTACTCTCTAAAAATAAAGGATAAATCCTTTGAAACATTAAAGAAGTTCAAAGTGGATTTTGAAAATGAATCTAGTCAAAAAATCAAGACCCTCTGCATAGATCATGGGGGGAATTCACTAGTAAATATTCTAAACATTTTATGTAAGAAAATGACATCCATCATCAAATGGAACCTCCACATACAACATAATAAAATGTAGCTTTGAATGGAGGAATCATACTATTATAGAAATGGTGTGATTTATGATACGTGATTCAGGCTTGACAAAGGCATTTTGGGCAAAAGCTACCAAAACTACCGTATATCTACTCAATAGAGTACCCATTGTAACTCTTGATGGAGTAACTCCACATGAAGCCTGGTCAGGGAAAAAACCATATTTAACACATCTTTAGGTTTTTAGATGTCAAGCAAGTATGTATATTCCCAAAGTGGAATGGATTTAGATTGATATGAAATCCAAAAAATATGTGTTCTTAGGGTACATTGAAGAAGCACTTGCCTATAGACTCATGGATCCAAAAACTAGAAAAATCTACACCAGTAGGGATGTTGAATTATTTGAAAATAAATAAATAGAAATTCCTTCTACAAGTACTCATGATAAACATATTAGTCCCATATAAAATTTCAAATATGGTAATCTTTGAGATGAATATAGTAATGATGATGGGAATAATGGTGTAACTTCACTACCTATAAGAAAAAATCAACACATGCCTAAATGATACACAAATGCACTCAAAGATACAAAGTTAGATGGTGTTCTAAACACATCCACCACTAGACCAAAGACTTATAGTATGGTTTTTAGTGAGGTCAATTTGGCCTAAATAAGTACAATTATATTTGTTAATCCCTCTATAATTTAGGAAGCTCTACAATTTAAATCTTGGAAATATTCTAGGGATGCAAAATATAATTCATTGATGAAAAATAAAACATGGTATCTTGTAGATCTCCACCAAGGAAGAATCCAATCAGATGCAAATGGATCTTCAAGATGAATTACAAAGTAGATGGCAATCTTGACAAGAACAAGGCAAGACTAGTTGTGAAAGGGTATGCTTAGAAAGAAGGTATTGACTATGAGGAGACATTTGCTCCCACAACAAAGATCAAAATGATCAGAATGTTTTTTACTTTAGCTACATATTTTGGATGGAAAGTCCATCAAATGGATGTAAAAAATGTCTTCCTTAATGGGGACTTATAGGAAGAAGTCTGCATGACTCAACCAGAAGGTTTTGTTAAATCTAGAAAAGAAGATAAAGTTTGTAGAATTGTCAAGTCACTATATGGTCTTAAAATGGCTCCCAGGGCATGGTATATCAAGACTGATGAGCATATTTTGAAACATGGATTCAAAAGGAGTCCATATGATCTAAATCTCTACCTCAAATAATAAGGGGGAGATATTGATTATAGTTGTATATGGAAATGATGTAGTCATCACTGGTAGTTTAGTGAAGATGGTTAAATCAACAAATAAAGATCTAAATCAATTATTTAACATGATAGATTTTAGGCTTCTACACTATTATCTTGGCTTATAAGTTTGGTAGAGAGAAAATCAAATTTTTGTATCTCATCTCAAATATGCGATGACAACACTTGATAAATTTTAAATTATGGATATCAAACCATTTTACACACCTATGGAGACAAAGCTTTAGTTGTCTTAAATAGATCCATCGCCATAGGTAAATGTAACTCTATATCGATAGTTGATAGGGAGTCTCATTTACCTAACCTATACTAGGCTAGACATTAACTATGCTGTCAATTATCTCTCAAGGTTCATGCAAGAGGCTAAGAGCAGTCATTAGATAGTAGTAAAGTGAGTATTGAGGTACATTATAGGAACTATGGATTTTGGCCTAGAATACAAAAATAATGATAACTTCTTATTAATAGGATACTTAGACTCAGATCATGTAGGGAACATTGATGATAGGAAATTTACTTTAGGATTTGTATTATTTTTGGGATCTAGACTAATATCATGGGGGAGTAAGAAGAAAAATTGTGTTGCAAGGTCCTCCACATAATTAAAATATCATTCCATAGGAAGAGCTATCTATGAAGCGATTTGGCTCAGACATATACTTGAAGGATTTGGATTACCATAATATCAACCAAAAATTCTTCATGTAGCCAATAAAGGAGTAGTGAAGCTTGTTCATAATACAATATTTTAATGAATGCACTAAACACATTGAGGTGAAACTTCATTTCATTCATGAATATGTTCATAACAACATCTAGCTCCAATATTGCCTGACAGATCAAAACCATGCAAATGTTTTTACTAAAGCACTTGTGTGGGAAAAATTTGAGGCATTCAGAGAATTTATCTCCTATTCACTTGAGATAGTGTTGAATTAAGGGGGTAATTTTAGGGTGATTAATTCACCATTATAAATAAATGAGTAATATTTAATTACTCATAATTACTTGTAATTAGTAATTAATATGGTTATTTATGATAAATAAGTTGGGTTATTTAGGGGGTAAATCATAATAATATTTAATCATGATATTTTGTTACTCCCATGTAAGATTTGGGAGATATTAAGTTTTATTTTTTTTATCTCTCTTATTTTTTAGGACCTATTATGATCTCATATTCCTCTATAAATATACAACTCAGCTATGTAATTCTCTATTGGGTTCAGTATAATTTAATTAATCCTCCATTTAGTTAATAATAAATTAATATTATATATCAACTCAAAATACTATAGCTGTCTAATCCAAATTATCAAACTACTTATTCCAAATTTGTCTAACTACTAGTAACATGGTAAATACCACATATCTATGTTATTCTATCAAAGGTATTAATGAACTAGAGTAATTTCATATTCAAATAATAATACAATATTGCATAGATAATAACATTATCAGCTATGATCATATCATGAAATAAACTTACATGATCACGTACATCACTTTGTATTAAATACAACTATGATGAATAACATGAATTACAATCTTAAGAATTATATACCAATTTTAATCCATTTACAACCAACTGTCACAACTCAAAGTATGAAGAAATGAATCATATCATTAGATGAAATCCAAATGGACATATTTCAGAATAACCTACAGGCCGAATTTAAAAATATTATTTAATAAACCTTACTGTATCTAAACTAAGGTTTTTGAAATATAAAACCAAATCAAATACCTAACATAGTCAATAAACAACACAATCATACTCTTTCAAATAATGTCTTAAAAAATAATAACCCAACCAAGGGCTTCAAATCATAAAATAAATATAAATAACACATTATCACTAACAAGGCCATAGCCTCTTCTCAAATTAAAATGACTTCTTAGTGGTTCAAAACATAGACACTATATATATATATATATATATATATATATATATATATATATATATATATATATATATATATATATATATATATATATATATATATATATATATATATATATATATATATATATATATATATATATATATATATATATATATATATGTAGTGAGTATACACCCACACACAACCATTAAACAAAACAAAATAAACATAATAACTACCACATTCACTATATGCATTCAATAAAATCCATGGCCAATCCACCCATGGCTGCCATGTATAATAAACAAAAGTGAAAAAGCCTTGACCCTAGTTAGGGTTTTACCCATAAAAACCATAACATAGGAAAAACAATGCCAGTGTTTATAAATAAAACATTAACTTATTTTTTAAGTAAAATCTCACTTTCAAAATCAAACACAAAATTTAAAAAAAAATTACTTAGTTGGATATTGGAAGTTGACTAGAGCATAAATTTTCTTTTCTCTTCTAGCCTCCCAAATTCTATGCAAAATAAGTTTTAAAAATCCACATGCATTAAACAAAACTAGTCAAACAATATATGTGAAAATAAACTCTAGTTAACTTTAATTAACTCCATGGTATTCAAGATTAATGAATCAAAATATATCTCAATCTCCCATAAAACCTCATATAAAAACTATATTACATTCCCCTTAGCCTCCATGCCAATTTTTTTGGTAGAGTCTCCCCAAGGCATCAAGCTCTTCCAAAATACTGAGACCAAGTGAACCCAATAAAAGTTAAAAATTAAAAGAAACATATGGAACCCATTTACATGGTAACTTGAGCCATGAATCTAAAGTTATATGACACAACAAAACACACCAAATAATTACCAGTGCCCCCAAAGTGGGTCGAACAACCAAACAACCTAAGCACATGCCAAAACTAAACTTGGATATCATAAGCATGTCAATTGAGAAATAAAAAAAAAGGTTTGTTAACTACTAAAACTTAATGCACAAGTCTAAAACATAGAATAAATAAGATGTGTCTATAGTTTCCTACAATCATAAAATGGTTGTTTTAAAACATTAAGACAAATAAAATGGATGTTGATCAGACCAAAATCAACCATTTGGAGGAGCAAATGAGAGATATCCCAAATAAACTTAAAGATTATGAGCATAATCTTAGAATGCTCATCAAGGAAAGTGGAACAAAGATGGAGAAGGTAACATCAAGCATCTGTGCTGCTGCAGCTAGCCTTGGAAAAAGAGCAAATGAAGAAATAATATCCTTAGAGGGTCCAAGTAAGAGGACTAGGCAGAGTTTGAGGAAGAAAGCCTTGCAAGATGCTGCTACTTCGGCTGCTAACTCCATCCAAGATATTTCTACGATTGGGAAGGAGGTTGTTAAGGTGATCATGGAATTGCAATAGAAGACTAGGGTCTTCTTTGTTGATTTTGTTCCTGTTCAGGTCCTTATTGCTGGATGTTGTAACTGGTTCTTGTTTTTTATCCTATTTTTTGGTTCTTAGTCTTAAACTTATTTTGAGTTTCCAGGTCTCTGTCAAACCTGGGTACTTTTATTGGTTTATGTTTGTGGTTTTAGGTCCCTATAAAACCTGATTTTGATGCTACTCTTCAGTAGGATTCAGGAATGCTTTTCCTGGTGGATGTAAATGCTTTATCTTTTTTATTTTTGTTAAAGGGTTTTGGGGTCCCTTCAAAAGCTACTTTTACCTTAACCTAAAACATTAAGATAAATAACATAAAGATAACCAAGCAAGTTAATTAAACATTGATAATCAAAAAGACTGAGAATACACAAGAACAATACATAACAAAATATTTTATCAAAGTTGACAGTCATGGAGTCAATGAAAAACATAATAAACTAGAATGATGAAAATGATGATAACAATAGAAGGAAAATAGTTGCCAAACTAATTATGATAACCAAAGAGATAATTCTCATAATCAGTAACATCAAGTAATATGATGTTTACATGCATGTCAAACTGATTAAAATCAACTAATAATGAAATCTAACATAAAATGATGACACACAACACTTAATTTATAAAAGCATAATGACTAAATCAATAATACTGATAATATAAAAATTTACAATAGAATTCACTATTTCATTTATCCACATTATTTCTCCAAGTTTCCCTATTGCTCAGGTCTAAGCATAACCTAACTCAAGTACCTATCCTTACAGTAAAAAAATAGACTATTAGTAGTATCTAGACATTTAAGTATAATAAATGCAATAAAAATGTAAATAATACATATAATTAGATAATAATAAATCATTACATATTGATCATAAATATCCAATGTTATGAAAATATAATCCATAATTGTCTTAGTAATTATAATAAATGTATCAAAGCAGATCATAAAACTATAACACCATAGTAAAGCAACACAATATGTCTTGAATAGTTCATAACTAATCTATATTAGCACAAATGAATTAAATGTAAGTCAATTAGGGTCATGATAGGATTATGACTCAGAGAAAACTCACCATGTTGTGTTGTGTTTTGAACTCTACACCAATTAAGAAAGGTTGTCTTTATTATGTTGACCTTGAGAAAATTATTAGCTTGATATTGTTCTATAGTATTTAATTTTTTTTGAAAGTCCTGCTATATCTTAGGAACCTAAAATTATGATTATTTTTCTATCTTTCACCATTATCCATCTTATTTTATATGTTTATAAATTCATTACCTAACTTTTGATCCATTATTTGTATAATATTTAATCTATTTTGGTAGAATCTACACTTTGAGTGACTTCTACATTGACTAGGATTGAATGCTAAATTTGTTGATTATCACTTATCTATGCGTGATTATTCATGAAAACATGATTCTAATTTGATGTTAGCTACATTATAGGAGGCAATGCATATATCTAATTTTGATTGAACATAGGAACATTATATTCACATGAGGCATTGAATTTAAAGTTAGGAAATTGACATTAAATATAAGAACTCCTAGCATCTAAGGATTGAGTTATCTACCAATGTTAATTATTTCTTCATAAGCCAAAGCTTGAGTAGTAATAAAATTAACTCTTCACATAAATACTGTAGTGACCAAATCCAAGGTATTCTTATACATTCTCATGCTAAATCCTCTCCTGATCTATATGTAGCATTCACCCAAGTGTACATATTCTAGAACTTCATATTGAAAGCATAGATTAACTCATTTCACTCTCTCTTCATACTAATTAAGTGCTGATACATAAGACTTGGGCTAGTAACCTACATGAATTAATAAATAAAGGTGATTTAACACAAGTTCCATGAAGTAATTTAATTCTTAGGTAAGTTGAGAAGCCAATTGTAAGTAACATCTTGTAGTATGAATGGGAAAATTATGCATGCAACATATTCATCTATAACATTTATTAATATTAAAGTAGTCTTGAAATACATGATATTCTCTTTTTTTATTATTCCTTATGAAGGGGAGAAATAAGGTAGGTACTCATGATTCATTGGTAGATTATGCACATATCCTAGAAAATAATTACCAGACCCAACCAACCAAGGGTGAACTATAAGTTGATTACTAGGTTGAGCATTTCTTGCTAGAGAAGGTGTTCTAACTCAAGGTATTATGGGAAATCTTGATGCTAATCTAGGCCTTTGACAGGTTAGCAAGTGTGAAACCAAAGGAATAGTTTGGGCCCAAGATTTGGTTATTCTTTTGGGTGTCTCCATTGTAACTCAAATATAGGGGACAATATCTTTACAGAGGGATATGCCCTCCTTATATCACCAAAATATATATTTATGTGGTTTTTATGCACACCAAATCATGAATGCAATAACCTCTAACATTTTAAGATCTTTGTAGAGGTAAAATCTACTTCAAGTCATGAGTTTCAGGTATGGGTTAAAACAACCAAGTGGTGTAATATTTGATTAAGTATACAATTTATTAACTAGGTGTGCATGGATGATTGAAATTTAAAATAAATTAAAATGTTATTTGAATTACATGGGTGATATTTTAAGTTAAGGTGGGAAAATCTCAAAAGAAACTCGAAAGGAGTGAAGATAGAGTATAAAAAAAAGTTATGTGGTCAAGAAAGGGATTAATTCTAGGTTGGTATTATACATGGAAAAGTATCTTTGAAACTAATGCTTGTAGCTAACATATATTACTTACACACATACAAACATAGTGAGGGGGTATGAGGTTAAAGGATATAGTAAAATCTAAGATCATAACCAAAGGTTGATCCTGGTTAAATCAACGATTGCTCGCCCTTATAATAGAGGATTTATCATGACCATAATTTTTTTGATAGATATAATCCAAAAAAGAATAATAGAACAAAGTTAAACTAGAGTTTAGCATGGAATCACATAATGAGATCCATAATTATGTTACATCTAACATAAAAACTAGACTAAGTACATAACCCATCAACAACTTCATTAGGAAAATTTTTAACCACTTAGTATTTGGATAAAAGAGGGTTGGTGTGGTCTTACCCACTCACCTATATCTATGTACTATTTGGTGGCCTTCTTAGTGGAGTCATTACTAACTTATGCCCTTACTTGAGTACCTATACAAGTTATAGAATAGCCAGTACCTCATGGGTAAATTAGTAAAGTTTAGAAAAGTGTGGTAAAGTAAGATTAGATTTAATAGAATAATCATCATACTAAGTTTTATTTATCAAATAATAAGTAAAAAACAAAGATCAAGGGAAAAGGACTATTTCTAAAAGAAATGTAAAAGATTTGAACACATTTTCATTTTTTAGGCAAACTGATGTACAAAGTTTGACACAAACTACTTTAGGAAGTGTGAAAGCTTCATGGGATGCTTCAATAACCATGCTTAAGTTACATTTAGGAACATCTTACCATTCTAAAAGAAGGGTACAAGCTCATGACAAAGCATGCCTACGGATTTTATAATGACTTAGGTTAAATTTACATTTCTCAATATTACCAACATGAGTGCCACATGAATTCAATGGACTTGATACATATTAATAGTCTCATAAACTAAATGTACTTATATTAAATCTTGCTTCAATTTTGTTCTTAAAAAATTACCCATTATCTTAGATCCATGATCTTAACCTAAATATTATTAGCTTGCTTAATTTAATATTAAAGCTTACTTATTCTTAAATTATAAGGTAGATTCTTCTAATAACAATATAATTTCATTTTCTTTTACCATTAAAGGATATGAACTAACTTGTTAAAATTATTCAATGGCCTATTATAAACATGGAGCATTTGATCCTCAATCACAATATGATTTATCTAGGAATATACCTACCCCTTTAAAAACTTTTCCTAAAGTATATTATTTCCAAATTACCTTTAACATATGCTTGTAATTTACTTAGTATTATTAAATTTTAATTTTAATGAATTATTTAGGATATGCCCATAATAGACTATTGCAATTTATAGTTCTTAATAATTTAAAAGTAGAATGATTATCTTCTAGAATACATTATCTAGGTTTTGGATACATTTTTAATTTTATAAGTAATTATCCCATCTTAATCATTATCATACTTTCTATCAATTTACTAAAACTCTTGTATAAGTATTAGGCTAAATATAATCCATTCAATTCACTAATTATAATACAAGGATTTCATTTAACTAAATCATATAGTTATAGTCTAAGGTATTTAATGAATTCTTGACAAATTTCATTAGTTAATCCATCTCAAACAATGGTTGGTATAATATATAGTGTTTTGAAGAGTTCTTTAAACATAACTTTCAACTACACCAAAATACTACTTTACAATGCTTATCATAAGCGAACTTGTTCAAATAACAATGTCACTTAACTTTTACAAGATTCAAGTTAATTATAGATAAATCATTAAAGTAACTTAACATACAAAAATTATGTTTCAATTCCCATATTCTAAATATAATAAAAGAATCGTGTCATACTCATGCAACTTTTGCAGCTAGGTTTTAATGCAATATTTGAATCTTCAAATAACTAAGTAATTTTCAATAACAATACCAATAATTTACAAGTATAAATAAAGACATGAATATACTTATGGATCATGAGTCAATAGTAAACCGATATCATATAACAACTCAAAATATTACAATTGTCAAATCCAAGCTATCAAACTATGTATTCCAAATAAGTGTCTAACTACAAGTAACATGATAAATAACACATTTCTATGTTCTTATATCAAAGGTATTAATTAACCAATGTAATTTCATATTTAAATAGTAATACAAGATTTCAAAAATAATCAAATTATCAACTATGATCATATCATGAACTAAACTTACATGATAACATACATCACTTTGTATTAAATACAACTATGATGAATAACATGAATTACAATATTAATAATTACATAATAATTTTATTTCATTTATAGCCTACTATCATAAATTAAATTAATAAAAAATGAATCAAATTATTTCATATAATCTAATGAATCTAAACCACCTTGACATTCCCAATGATCCCAACCATAAGTGGAGCTAGACAACCCCAACCATCAGTTGGATATGAATCAGGGTAGTAGAGAAATGGTGGAGAAAGGACTATGAAACAAACTAAGATTGACAACATTAAAAAAAATGACTAACATAAATAAAATGAACCGTGTAAACCAACCCACCAAGATCTATTAACTTAGTACCTAATTACAATTGTAGATCACTTTTTGAGCTTCTCAATTTATAGACCATATTTTATTTAATAATATAATAAGACTCATAAATCCTTATGACATAATTTATTTGGTAATCATCTTCATGTACTAACTTAATAGATATTTATGAGTTAAAATTAAACTCATTAAAAGAAGACAATAGTTCTAGACAATAAAAATTGATAAATTAAAAACTTACGTAAATCTATAGGTCACTTTTTTTGACAGAAATAGACTTTACCAAAACTAGTAAAAGTTTTAAATATTAACTTTAATTATTGAATAAATCATAACACATAAAAATAATTAGTTTATCAATGTTTTCAAACATAATTCAACTTAATAATTAACTAAAAATAATTTTCAACATCATTACCATAATTATACCACTAATTTCAACATGATTTCCATAATGCTGAGTCAACACAATAATGATCCAAGAATACAACAAAACTCAAACAGACCATGTATTTAGAATAACAATAATAAAATATTATTGTTTCACAAAATGATGCTATCATTTCAAACCCCCATATAAACTCAATATATCATTTCCCCCAATGTATGGCCATAGTTCAAAATAACCAGTGGGTTAAATTTACAAATATTATTTAATAAACTTGATTATATCCAAATTAGGGTTTTTGAAATATAAAACCAAATCAAATACCTAACATAGTCACTAAACAACCCATTTGTATCCATTCAACTAATGTATTCAACAAAAAAAACAATAACCCAACCAAGGGTTTTAAATCATAAAACAAATATAAACAACACATTGTCACTAACAAGGTCATAGCCTCTTCTCAAAATAAAATGACTTCATAGTGGTTCAAAACCTACCCAAAAAACAAAATATAAACATATTGATTATACACCAACACACAACCACTAAACATAACAAAATAAATATAATATCTAACACAATCACTATATGCATTCAACAAAAGCCATGGCTAAACTATCCAAAGTTTCCATGTATAATAAATAGAAATTCAAAAGCCTCAACCCTAGTTAGGGTTTTATCCAAAAACACCATAACATAGGACAAATAATGGTAGTGTTTATGGCTAAAATGCTAACTTATTTTTCCATTAAAAAATCACTTTCAAAACCAAACATATAATTTTAAAAATATTACTTGCTTGGATTATAGAATTCAACCATAGAAGAAATTTCCTCTTCTCTTCCAGTCTTCCAAATTATATACAAAACTAGCACCAAAAATCCACATGCATCAAACAAAACAAGTTGAATAATTTATGCCAAAATAAACCCCATTTAACTCTACTCAAATTTTACATGGCCATCAAGATTAATGAATTAACATACAATTCAATCTCCTAAAAAATCTCATGCAAAAACTATATTAATTCCCCTTGTTTGCCATGCCAAATTTTTTGGCAGAATCTACCCAAAGAATTGATCTCTTCCAAAATATTGAGTCTAAATGAACCCAATCAAACCTAAAAAAAACCCAAAGAAACATTTCAACCCCATTTTTATGGTAACTCAAGCCAATGCCATGACTCTAATTTTGTATGGCATAACAAAACACACTAACTAATTACCAATGGTACTAAGGTGGGTAAAAAAACCAAACCACCTAAACACATGTTGAAGCCAAACTTGGCTATCACAAACATGCCAACTAAACAATCAAAACAAGGATCCATTGATTTCTTAAACCTTAATGCACAAGTCTAAATCATAAAATAGATAGGACATGTCTACAATTGCCTACAATTATAAAATGGTTGTTTTAAAAAAATAAGTCAAACAACATCAAGATAACCAAGTAAGGTAATAAAACATAGAAAATTAAATCAATTGAGAATACATAATATCAGTACATGATCATATATCCTATTGAAGTTAACATTCATGGAGTCAATTAAAACATAAGAAAATAGAATGATAAAAATGAGAGGACAATAGTTGCCAAATAAATTATGAATCAACCAAAGAGACAATTCTTGTAATCAATAACATCAAGTAAAATGATGTTTGCATAAATGTCAAAACGAAAAAAGTCAACTAATAATTAAATAAAACATAAAATGTCAACACACAACACTTAAATTATAAAAACATAATGACTAAATAAAAAATATTGACAATCTCAAACTTTACAATAGAATTCACTATTTCATTTATCCATGTTATTTATCCATGTTTCCTTGTTTCTCATGTTTGAACATAACCTAACTCAAGTACATATCCCTACAATCAATAAATAAACTATCAATAGTATCTAAACATCTAAGTATAATAAATGCAATAACAATATTTAAATATTACATATAATTGAATAATAAATCAGTACACATTAATCATAAATATTTAATGTTGTAATGAAAATTTAATCCATAATTATCTTAGCAATTATAATAAAAAATATATCAATGTAGATCAAAAAATTGTAACACCATAGTAAAATAAGAAATTATGTATTGAATAGTTCATAGTTAATCTATATCATCATAAATGAATTAAATGTAGGTCAATTAGGGTCATGACATCCTCCCCCACTTGGAAAAAAGAGTCCTCTTAATGATCAAAATAGACATGGCTAATGTTGCCTAAAAAGACCCTCATCTTTCCAAGAAGCACTTATTTCTTATCAAATATCCCATTAAACCAACACCTACGAAACCTCATATTGCTCAATGTAATGTTGCAATGGTATAGGATTTTCACTGGATCCAACTGCATATTTTCCTCTTCTAAAATCTGAAGATGAGTCTAATCCAAAAAATGAAATGGGTAAAAAATATAATTTCTCAATAAAGCAACATGAAACACAATGTGAATCCAAGACAAGGAAGGTGGAACTATTTTTCTCCAAAATTTCAAAGGGTCCTAAAAATCAAGGAGCTAGTTTGGAAGACTTTCCAAATTTAATTAAACTTTTCTACAGTCTAAAACATAGAAAAAAACTTATCTCCCACTTAGAATTCATGTGGTATACTTTTCAAATCAGCATAACTCTTTTATATATTAGAGATAGCCATTAAAATCTTCCTATAGTTTCTGTTTGCCTATCATAATCTTGTAAAACATCAGGACTAGCAATAGTCCTATTTTCTAAACTTTTCCAGTCAAGTGGATTTCTACACTTGCATCCATATAAAGCTTTGAAAGGATCTATTTTAATCACTAAATATTACATATTTTTATAATCAAATTCAATTAAGTGTAAATAATTTTCCTATTTACCTTGTTGATCCATGACATACATTCTTAACATGTCTTCTATGACCCGATTTAATCTTTTTATTTAGCCTCCATTTCTATGTGATAAGACACACTAAAATTTAACCTTGTACCAAAAATGGCAATCAAAGTTTTCCAAAACTTCAAAGTATAAATTTTATCTCAATCTAAAATAATAACTTCAAGCATGCCATGCAGTCATACTATTTATTTCACAAACTATGAAGCAAACACAGATGCATCATTAGTCAAGTTTCCAGTAATAAAATGTCTAACTTTCGTAAATTTATCTATTACAACCAGAATAGTATCATGTTTATTTTTAGATTTTGGAAAATTAGCTATGAAATTCAAAGAAATTATAACCCACTTATCTCATGGTACATCATGAGGGTACACCAATCCTCTTAGATGGCAGTCTTCAAATTTCACATGTTATAATTCTAAACATCTGGACCTAAAGTTAGTAACTTTATGCTTCATTCTAGGCTAATAATACAACCCTCTTAGTTTATGGGTCATCTTCATGACACCTAGCTGATCAAAATGAGTTATTACATGCAATTCTTTCAATAAAATATTCTTTAATTCACCAAACTCAAATACATAAATTCTATTTTTATGTTTGATTAAACCATCATAATCAATCAAAAATTATGAAAATTTATTTTCAATAAGCTCATTATCTAAATTTGTAATTACATCCTAGTAAAATTTATTAGAATGTTATTGTTTCAATAATTCAGTCTTGAAATTATTATGCAAAATATATAAGGCAAAAAGATGCATTTTTTAGTTGAATACATTAACAACATGATTTTATTTACCTTTCACATATGAAATATTCATATCAAAATTACTTAAAAATTACAACCATCTACACTGACACACATTCAAATCATTCTAGGAAAATAAATATTTTAAGATGTGATGATCAGATTTTACCTCAAAATTCTTACCTAATAAAAAGTGTTATTGCTTCAAATCATGAACAATGAAAACAAGCTCAAGGCCATGAGTGGTGTAATTATTCTCATGTTCCTTTAGTTTACATGACTCATAATCCATAACTAAACTATCCTGAGTTAATCTGCCACCCAAGCCTTCTTTAGATGCATCAACCCATATTTTAAAATTTCCATTTGGATCTGATACAATAAGTATAAGTGACAAAGTGAATAAAATTTAAGCTTAAATAAAGTTTTTTCACATTATGAAGTCCACAAAAATTTCTTACCCTTGAATTGTAAAGAATTTATTAAGTTGACCAACTTAGAAAAAATTTCAACAAATCTTATATAATAACTAGTTAGTCTCATAAAACTATGTACATATATTTTTATGATAAGGCCACTCTTAAATATCTTTAATCTTTGTTATATAAAAAATAATAATAGCCTTAGATATAATATGACCCAAATATTGGATCTTCAATTGAAATAAAGCACATTTAGACATCTTACCAAACAATTTATGTTGCCTTAGCCTTTACAACACTAAGTGCAAATGTTATTTATGTTTAGCTACATCATTATAAGGGATAAATGGGTATGCGTACATAGTTGGGGGATAATTTTTTGGACATTTTAGGTATCATGATCACATTATTAAATAATATGATCACATTATTTAATTAACATGAACATGTTATTAAAATTATGGCTCAGTAATTATCGAGCCATAATGTGTATGCATTATTGAGAAAAGAATAATGCATACATGTTATTGTAAATTCAAATAATGTGTAAGCATTATATAGTTTGTACACATTATATAGTATACTATAAAATGCATACACATTATATAATTCGTACGTGTTATATAGTGTAGTATACAACGGGTATGCATTATATAACATGTAGGAATTATATAGTATACTATATAATGCATACACATTATATAACGTGTACACATTGATTTATTATAAGTCCAAAACTAACTCCATAAGCATTTGGGAGTTGCATGCGAAACCAAATTTGTTCATAAGCTTATATTTATTACTCTAAATGTTAATTTTAAATTTAGTTTAGTAGATATAAGAAATAAGGGTCACTTAGAATTTGATAGAGTTGGTCTCACAATTGCATGACTTAAAATATGGAAAATAGTTTTTCAAAATCCAATTAGGTCAGTACTTATGCATTTTTAGGGTCTAAGTATTAAACCTAGGGATTTTCAGATATAACTTTTGCAATTGATATCCATTTTTGGTAAATATATAATCATTTTTTAGGTTTTTGTGCCTTCCAAATTAATTCCTAGTATTTCTAGGAGTCTTAGGTTTGTCAAAATTTAAGTTTTAAAACCACTCACTTTTAAATTGATGAAAAGTGGTGTGATTTTGGTATCATATTTCATATTGATGACCTACACACATCAAACAACCACTTTGTGTTAATTTCACTTATTCATCATCATTCCCTCATCATTGATCACTTCCTACTCATTCCCCATCACCCCTAATCACTTTATCATCATTATTTATTATCCCTAATCACTCCCTAATTAACCCTTATTATCTTTAGTCATCTCTAATCACTCTCTCATGATCCTTGATTACTCCCTCATTGACCTTCACTATGCTTCATCATCCACAATAACTCACTCCTTTTCCTTCCTCATCCCTCATCACTTCCTTATTGATCCTCACCATCCCTCATCATATTTAATCATTCTCTCATCATCCCTAATCACTCCCTCATTGGATCTCACCATCCCTCATCATCCCTAATCCATCTCTCATTGGCCTTTACCATCCCTAATCATCACTTTATCTTCCCTAATCACTCCCTCCTCATCCCTCATTATCTCTAATCACTCCATTATTTAACCTCATCATTTATAATCACTCCCTCATTTCCCCTCACCATCCCTCATGATGCAGAGCCCTATTTCATACTCTGCTTGTCCAAGCTCTTTGCCAATATCCATGTAGCTTTCAAGTTTGTCTTTTCTTGATTGATCTCTATCTTTAGACCCTGCACACATTTCAAGTTCATATATTCATTTTATTCATTTCATTTATTCTCCACCATTCTTTGGATGGTCTCACTAAAATCTTCATTTTATTATCCTTACTCAATGCATTCAATCTCTCTTACTTTAAGACTACCCCCCTTACTAGTATTTATGATTTATAACAAATTGGATCAAATCTTGTCTCTATTTACTTAGGATTTAATAGGGCTCTGAAAAAATTCCTTCCACTCCTTTTCATTCTCTCTAACTTCTCAACCCTACTTAACTTCTTATCACAATCCTCATATCACACACTACCTCTTACTCTATTAATGACTCTTCTTATGCAGACTCAAATTAACCTCATTTATGGATACCCTATAATATATCCCATTTATTCACAAATTTTTAGGCTTTGGTTCAACTATTTTATAACTTCTTTTGGCTCTTTCTACTCTTGGAATACATCTTTAGGTTTCCTTCTACCCTATCTACCAGACAATCCTCCCCCATCCATACTTATCCATACTTACACAAATTAAAAAATTTATATTTTCTTTTTTCATGTTTAACTCAAAATTTTCATCTAATTTCATTAATTATTGATAGTTACAACTCTTAAAAGCTCACTTTGAAATTAAAAACCCTAATACAGGGTTTGGACTGGTTTCACAGACCTAAGAAGGGTCAAAATGAGATTTCAATCTTCTAAAGGCATTTATTATGACTTTGAATATTGTATTAGGTATAATTTGACAATATTAACATTTTATTAGTGTTATATTTCCCTTTTTAAGATATAATAGATTGAATTAACCAAATTTAAATAGATTATATACTCAGTCATAGGTTTGTAGTAATTTGAGAAGAGGTTTTTTGTTCTAATTCAATCCAAAAAGGGTTATAAATCAACATGAAGGTTAAATAATCTAAAAAATTTTCATACACTTTAAAAAATCAATGCCTTCCATCTATAACACTAAATTTTCCCATTTTCATGAGATACCACTTTGATTGTGTTAAGTTTCTTGATGACTGCAGGACTATGTTAGTTTACTTTTTGCTCATCTAAATATATGAAAGATACATAAAATAATATAAGAATTCATGATAATAAACTCACCAAAATATACATTTTAATATTCACTCCAATACATGCATATACCTTCTCACACATATGTATACTCAAAACTTTTGCTCATAAAAGATAGGGTTGTGTTGTTTAACATAGAATTTCCTTAGTAGAATAACACCATAAAATGTTTAAATAATATTAATGAATTTTTATTTCAAGTTACTAATTACTCATACATTCAAAAATACCACCACATATAATCTCCTCTTCCATAAGACTCTGACCTTCACTTAGATTTTAAGGCACAATTTGTAAAAGCACAAGGTATATAGTTTATAATTTAAACATTAAAAAGATTTGAAACTCAAATTAAAAATGATATAATCACCATAAAATAAAAGGTATTTTCAAATTACCACTCACAAAAATATAACAAACAACTTATTACTAATCATGTATCATGATCATGCACATTGTCAACTATCTTTGCACATATTCAAGAAGATGCAGGGTCTTTTTGCTTTCTTGTCTACAAATAATCAAAACTTGTCTTTATTGAATTTTTTAGGTTAATTTAAATTAATCCTTTTGAATCATATGCCCTAAAACTCTCTTTAAATTTAACTCTGAATACAAAATAAGACATGGACAAGAATCTTATTACCAAATAACCATCAACTAAATTCTAACTTCTTTTGTATGTTGAGAGTGTCCTCAACTAACTAAAATACTAACATATTTCTCAAATATGAGTTTAGGTATATGTTTTTTAAGATCCCAAAATACTTTCTAAAGTCTAACCACACCAAATTCAATGTTGGACTTTTTGAAACAAGATTTAAGTCTCTATGAAAGTTCAAAAATTTAAATGAAAGATTTGGTGAGAAAGTCTAATACAAATCTAATTCAAAATTGACACAAAAATAGATACTTAAAAAGACTCCTACAGACTTATTATGACCTTGAACACCTTCTATAGACTCTAAACATGTAAACTAGATCATTATTTATATTTGGTAGTATTGCTCTTGCATCACCTCATCACCCCTAATCACTCTTTCATCATATATCATCATCTCTAATCACTCATTCCTCATCCCTCATCTCCCCTAATCACTCCCTCATTAATCCTCATCATCACTCATCATCCCTCATCACTCCCTCATCATCCCTAATCACTCCCTCATTTACCCTCACCATCCCTCATCATCTATACTCAATTCCTCCTCATCCCTCCTCATCCTTAATCACTCCATCTAATACCTTGATGGTGGTATTTTTTTGGATTTTAAAAATGTTAGGAGATACAAGTGGAGGGTTGAGTGCTAGCATAAAATATAAGACATTGTGATCGAAATGATGCAGAGGTAAATTTTAAACATAAATATTTAAAACCTATGAAAAAATATGGGCCTATTATAAATTATGTAATTAACAATTGAAAATCCACCAAAAAAAGAGAAGCAAGTAAAACAACGATAACACCAAAAATGGGTAGTAAATACATGAGGATCACCAAGTTATGCAATTTCCTGAAACCAATCAATTTCTTTTCATATAAGTACATTTTATGATCTGAATAATTACATTTAAGGCCTTATATTTGTATCTATATTTATTGAGTCATCATATCAGAGAGTGGAAAATGATTTTCAAATGATTATAACAAGTAGTCCAAGATTGGAAAGTGGTACTTAATTCATAACTTCAATATTCAATCCAATGAAGAGTGTCACACTATGAGTTCTCTATTTCCACATCTTAAGAAGTGGGTAAAAGTTATCTATCATTATAAAAATTTAAGTAGATAATATATTATGAACCCAATGCTATGGTTGGAACTAAAATATCTCTACTTCCCCCAACAAGAAATTATATGAATTAAAAATATTGTTTCATTAACAAATGTAGATCAATGGTGAAACAATACACTTAATAATTTATAATAGAATTTAGAAGAATTTAATTTATCCTAAATCATATGTTAAAAAAATTAACTTAAAATTTATACATCATATATAACCCTACACTAGTGTATGGTCTAGTGTAGGCCTTGAGAAATGGATCACCTAGTAGTGTCACTTGGATTAAAAAATCAAACTTTTTAAAGATGAAATCCTTTGTGACATCTTATAATTATAGGTGTGTGATGTTTTAAATGTGGTCAACCATGTATTTACCATTGACATGTAGTCTATGAAGTAAATCCTTTAATTTTTTTGATAGATTATCTAGATCTGAAATACTATATCGTAATTAGTTCATAATCTTTCAGTCATTAATGATCAAAAGTGAAATAATATTGTCATTTATAGTAAGAAGTATACTCTTAATGGTAAGAAGTAAATGTTTAATGACATCCTTATGTCACCATATCATAGTTTGGTTTATCCAATAATAATGAAGATGAAATAATTGAAACATAAACTAGATGAATACAAGGATATATTTTAGTCACCTAAATAAGTTCCTACATACTATACAATAAATAATACTATTAATTTGATCCCTTAACTACCTCTACCTCAATCCTCTTTATACAACATATCATTTCTAGATAATGAATAGATCAAGTGGTAGATCCATGAATGCATGGATAATGGACACATCATGCCCAAATCATTGCCTTGCATAAACCCAATTATGTTTGTGTCAAAGTTGTGAATCTATTAAAAAAATATTAACATGATTAATGTGAGGAACTATTATCCTAATTTAAATATTAAGGAATTTTTTTTGTCATATCCATGGTGTAGAAGTCTTTTCCAAAATTGATCTTAAGTTTGGGTATATTTTATTCATGTTAAACCTTTAGACATTTGGAATATAGTCTTAAAAACAAAGGAAGGATTGATTGACTAGTTGATTATGCCTTTTAGGTTAACTCATATAATGAATTATTTCATTTAAAGATGTTGAACAACATCCCCAGGCCCTTTACATATGCCATTTCTTTAATCTACCTTGATGACATCTTAATCTTTTAAAAACATGGGATGAACATCTACACCATTTTGAAATAGTGTTTCACATTTTTTAGAAACATATTTTTGTGATAACATGAATAAATGTTCATTTTTCATGTAAGAGATAAAATATTTGGGACACATTACACACACAATGAGTGTATGTGTAAACCTAACCAAGATTAAAGTTATACAAGAATGGGAAACACTGAATAATTTTACATCTAATTCAAATCTTTTTAGAATTAGAAAATTATACAAAAAATTTGTGTTTAATTTTTATCTTTTGAACCAAACTACTAAAGGTAGAATTGAATAAATTTTCATTTAGTCAGTTTCACAATAAATATAATTCAATGAACTAAAATTTAGACTCTATATTGTGTTAATAATTATGTTACTTGAATATAAATTTGGAAGATCATCCAATTCATTCAGTAGTAAAATTGACTATCATAAATGGGTATTGACAATACAAGTCCTCAAAATGAGTTAATTTCTATTATAATGGATTAAACAACATATGATTAGAATCAAAGATATCTTTAGAGTATATACTTATTGCAAATGATGAGGGAGTGATTTGGGATCATAAGGGATGGTGAGTGTCAATGATGGAGTGATGAAGGATGGTGAGGGTCAATGAGGGAGTGATTAGTGATGATGAGGGATGAAGAAAGATTGATTAGGTATTATGAGGGATGAAAAGTGAGTGATTAGGGATGATGAGGGATGGTGATAATCAATTAATAAGTGATTAGGGATGATAATATTGAGTGATTAGAGATTATGAGAGATAACTAACATTAATGAAGGAATGATTAAGGATGAGGGGGGATGAGAAGGGAATGAGTAGTGATGAGGAGGTGATTAGGTATTATGAGGGATGAGGAAAGAGTGATTAGTGATGATGAAGGATGGGGAGGGAGTGATTAGGGATGATGAGAGATAGTGAGGGTCAATAGAGGAGTGATTATGGATGATAAGAGAGTGATTAGATATGACTAAGGATAGTGGGGGTTAATGAGGGAGTGATTAGGGACAATGAATATGAATGAGAGAGTGATTAGGGGTAATGAAGAATGAGAAAGAAGTGATCAAGGGTTAGTGAGGGGCGATGATCAAGTGAAATTAACATGTAAAATGGATTTTTGATGTGTGAAGGTCATCAATGTGACCTATGCTACCCTAATAACACCACTTTACATCAATTTCAAAGTGACTAGTTTGAAATTTTCAATTTTGACAAACCTAAGACTCCTAGAAATGCTAGGAATCAATGTAGAAGGCACAAAAACCTAAGAAATGACTATATGTTTACCAAAAATGGATATCAATTTCAAAAGTTATGTCTTAAAATCCCTAGGTTTAATACTTAGACCTTAAAAATGCCTAAGTACTGACCTGATTGGATTTTTAAAAACTATTTTCCACATCATAAGTCACGCAAGTATGAGATCAACTCTATCAAATGCTGAGTGACCCTAATTTCTTATATTTATGAAACTAAATATAAAGTAAATCTAAACTTATACTTAACATTTAAAGTAATAAATGTAATCTTATGGACAAAGTTGGCTTCATGTGCAACTCCCAAATGATCATGGATTTGGTTTTGAACTTATAACAAATCATTTAGAGTAGTAAATATAAGATTATAAACAAAGTTAGCTTCACGTGTAACTCCCAAATGCTTGTGGAGTTGATTTTGGACTTATAAAAAAGTAACACATATTTGTTATATAACATGCACATGTTGTATAGTATATTATACAATGCATACACATTACAAAATATGTAAGTGTTATACAACATGTACACATTCTATAATTTTTACGTGTTATTTGAATTTAAATTGAAAATTGAGCCTTTAGGTTTGAAAAAGACTTGGATTTTTGAGCCAATGTCTTGGGACTGTGCATCTACAGTTGACATCAAGATTTTTATGAAAAACCAAAAAATTTCAACTTCAATCACCAAATACGCTATGGATTTCATCATCAAAATTCAAAAAATTATTACTATTATGATGAGCACATTATCTTCTTTCTAAATGTATGATCTTAAAAAAAATTGAGCTATTCTAAGGGTTCAAACTATATTTATTTCTCACCTTTTTTAGGCCACTACATGCCATACCCATACATGCCTATTCATGTTTATAATTTTTTTTTCATTTATCCAAGTGCAAAATAAATTATATGGTAACAAACTAGGCCTAATTCTACACATTTAAAAACAATCAATTTTTATTTTTTTGAGGTAGTTAGGGTGGTCGCACGGTTGGCTATCCATTTTTTATCATTTTTTAGGATCTACTTAATTCCAAAACTAATAAAAAAATATTCATCAAAAAAATATTATAAAATTTTCATAACACAATAGAAGATCTTATCTAAATATTCGTTAAAGTGTTTCTAATAATATTTAATGATGCTCAAAAAATGGTGTGTTGCAGGACCATCTATCTACTATGTTTTATTAAACAAAATAGGAGGTCCTCTTCAAATTTTATATGTTTAACCTATTTATACTTAACCATTTTTCAAAAAAAAAAAGCTCTTTGGAAACTAGACTCGAAATGCTACAATTCATGTTTTTATACCATCTTCAAATTTTGAGTGTAGCCTTTTCAATTAAAATTTTTTTGAGTGTAGCCATCTCAAATTATTTGCAAAAGTTCAATTTTTTGAAATTTTATAAAAATCATGTCCACGGGTAGGCCCTTTTTTATCCCCCAAGGTGGTGAACTTACCTCAATATATCATCAAAGAATACTAGAACAAACTTGTCTAGAAAATATTTGAATACACTATTCATTAAGTTCATAAATGTAGTAGGTGCATTAGTCAAACCAAAAGGCATTAACATAAACTCATAATGATCATAAATTATTTTAAAATTAGTCTTATGGTTATATTCTTCCTTGATCCTCAACCAGTGATAACCTAATCTCAAGTCTATCTTTAAAAGTACATTCTCATCCTTTATTTGATCAAACAGATCATCTATCCTTAACAAAGGATAATAATTATTTATTGTAACCTTGTTAAATATGTGATATTCAACACACAATCATAAATTTCCATCCTTATTTTTCACAAAGACTATTGGTGCACCCCATGGTGACACACTTGGCCTAATACTATCATTTTCTATAAGTTTTTGCAATTGAAATTTCAACTTTTGCAAATCTTCTACATTCATATGATAAGGTGATTTAGATGTAGGGACAATCCCTAGAGATACATCAATATAAAAATCAAATTAATGTTTAGGAAGAAAACCAAGTAATTTATATGGAAGACATCAAAAAATTCTTTAAAAAATGAATATTATTTAAAAATCATTTCTATTTTAAGTGCAGTTTATTGCATCAGAACAACATATAACTTGCAACCTTTATGTACTAATTTCTTCAATCATAAATATGATATCAGCTTATGTACTTTTTATTTCATAAAACCTTGATTATACATGTTTTTCCAAATTTTTATAACAATTTATCACTTTGCTATAGTAGTCAAAATTAGCTTTATACTGTTGCAACCAATCCATGCCTAAGATAATATCAAAATATCTAAGAGGAGAAAAAAATAAATTAACTTAGATTTGAAAAACACCTAAGTCTAAGATTACCCCCTTAATAAACTTAGTAATCAATACTTTTTTACCTAAACCAGACTCAACATCCCAACTATCTTTCAAAGTCATTAGATTCAAGTTACATCATGTTACTAACTTATAATCCATAAAACTATCAATTACTCCTAGATCAAACAAAATTGAAATAGAAAAATTATTTATTATACCTTTGATTTCAATAGGAGTTGTTTGTAAATATACATTTTATTATCCATAGTTGTATACACTCTATAATTATTTGATTGGATAGATTTTAGCTTAGGAAAATCTTTATGGTAGTAGTCATCCCCACATTTCCAGAATACTATAGTTCTTTACGGAGTCACTAGAATGGTATTGGATCCAATAGAAGGCACACTTTGACTACCTTGGGTCGAATTTATTTTAAAATTAATAGTCTTAGAAGAATATAGATTCTTAAAATTCTTATTCTTCCCTTGAAATTTATTGAAACCACTCATACTCCTTATAAATCTATAATTAGATTCATATTTCTTAAAATTATTAGGATAAGGGAAGTCATTTTTATTCTTAGATTACTATCTATTTTGTTTAAAATCTTGTCTTGCCTTTTGATAAGTGTTCCCTTTTTATTCTACCTTATGAATACATTCAATATCAGTAGTTAATGTCTTAGGATTGGTTGTATTCACATCATACATTAATATTTATTTGAACCCCAACTTAAATTTATGACTTTAGTCTCTTCATCATGTATGTAGTTAATACAATGCAACAAATTTAAAGACTTATTTTCATATTAAACCACATTCATATTATCTTATTTCAATAGCTAAAATTAGTGACTTTATGTTCCTTAAATTTGTAACTAAGATACCTCTTTTTGAACTAAATTTCAATGGTAGGTTAGTTAAGAGTTATTCACTGGTAACCCTCTAATGCACATATATGGTTCTACAAAAAAGTTTTAGCTTTTACTAGATGATAAGAAGTTATATCTACCTTCACATTAGAGGACATGTTATGTAGATTAAAATACTTATACATCTGTACTAACCATGCATCAGATGCATCACCTAATTTCTCACCTAAAAATATTGGTGGAGATAACTTATTTAACTCTTTAAAGCTATAATCAACCAAATTAATAGGGTTATTTTGAAGTTTCAATTCTTGAACTTGCATTTCATCTCTAACTGGAAGTTATTTAGCTAGAACACCTTCTAAATTTCTCAACCATTATTCTTGGGTGTCTAGTTTACTTTGACATGAATTAAATGTAGTCATAATTCCATTAAAAACTATCTCCTAGTTAAAATTTGGATTATTTTCCTCATGGTTAAGGGCCTCAACATTATTATCATCATTACTAAGAGGTGGTTCCTATATATAAAAAATATTGGCCCTACAACCTTGACCTCTTCCTCTACCCAGGATAACATTTCTTGGGTTATTATCTACTATTCCAATTCTTGTTCTCACCATCTTTTGGTGAAACAAACAACTTAGTAAAATTCAACATGAAATATTTTCCAAAGTTACCTAGAGTACAATATTGTGCTCTGATACCAATATGTCACAACCACAATTTTTTTTATAAATCTAATTTGAATAATAGTAAAAAAATAAAGTTCACCCACAATTTATCATAGAATCATGTAATTAGATCAATAATTATGTTATAGCCAACACAAGAACTATACTATGTACATAACCCATCAATGACTTCATTAGGAAGAATTTTAACCACTTAGTATTCATATATAATTGGGTTAATGTGGTATTACCCACTCATCTCTATCTATGGACTATGAATTAGCCTTCCCAATAGGTTCATTACTAAATTATGCCCTTAATTGAGTACCTGCATAGGATATATAATAGCCAGTACCTCATGGGTAAATTAAAAAACTCAATAGATTATGGTAAAGTAAGATTAGATTCAATATATGTATCATCATACTAAGCTTTCTTATGTATGATTTACCAAATCAAAATAAGTAGATAATGATCAAGGAAAAAGGACTACTTCCAAAAACAATGAAAATCATTTGAACACCTTTTCTTATCATAGGCAAACCTTCATACAAATTTTAACATGAACTACTTCAATAAGTGTGCAAGCTTCATGGGATGCTTCAAAAACCATGCCTAAGTTATATTTAGGAACATCTTACCATTCTATAAGTAGAGTATAAGCTCATGAAATAACATGCCCAAGGATTCTATAATTTCTTAGGTTAGATTTACATTTCCCAATATTATCGACATGAGTGCCATATGATTTCAATGGACCTGATACATATTAATAGTATCATGGAATAAATGCACATATATTATGTCTTGCTTCAATCTTGTTCTTAAATATTTACCCATTGTCTTAAATCCATGATCTTAACCGAAGCATTATTATCTTGCTTACTTTAGAATTAGAGCTTACTTATTCTTGAATACCAAAGTAAATAATAATAATAATAATAATAATAATAATAATAATAATAATAATAATAATTTCATTAACTTATTTTACCATTAAAGGATATGAGCCATCTTGTTAAAAGTATTAAATGACCTATTCCAAACATGGAGTGTTTGATCCTCAATCATAATATGATTTATCTATGAATATCCATACCCATTTAAAAATTTTCCATGTAGTATATTATTTCCAAATTACCTTAAAAACATGTGTAAGATTTACTCAATCTTATTGAATTTTAATTTGAATGAATTATTTGGGTTCTGCCCATAATAGACCACTACACTTTACATTGCTTCTTAATTTAAAATTTAAATTATTCTATTCTAGAATACATTCTTTAAGAGATGTATGTTTTTAATTGATTAATTAATTATCCCATCTTAATCATTATCATACATGATATCAAGTTACTATAACTTTCACATAAGTATTAGGATGAATATAATCCATTCAATTCACCAATTATAATATAAGGATTCAATTTTACTAAATTGTATAGTTATAGTCTAAGGTCCTTAATGAATTCTCAATAATTTCATAAGTTAATCCATATCACACAAAGTTTGGTATAGTATATAGTGTTTTGAAAAGTCCTTTAAACATAACTTTCAACTACACCAAAATACTACATTATAATGCTTATCACAAGTGAACTTGTTCAAAGAATAATGTCACTTAGTTTTTACAAGATTTAGGTTAATTATATATAAAAAAAATTGAAGAAAATTAGCATACTAACATTATGTTTCAATTACCATATTCTTAATGTAATAAAATAATCATGTCCAACTCATGCTAACTTTTTATAATTGAGTTTTAAGATAATTATTTGCATATTCAAATAACCCAATAATTCTAAATCACAATACCAATAATTTACAAGTAAAACCAAATACATTAATACATTTACATATCATGAGTCAACAATAAAATAATATCATATATCAACTCAAAATATTACAATTGTCTAATCCAAGTTGTCAAACTACTTATTCCAAATAAGTGTCTAATTACTAGTAACATGATAAAGACCACATACATATTTTTTTCTATCAAAGGTATTAATTAACCAAAGTAAATTCATATTTAAATAGTAATACAATATTATGTAGATAATCAAATTATCAACTACAATAATATCATGAACTAAACCTACATGATGACATACATCACTTTGTATTAAATACAACTATGATGAATACCATGAATTACAATTTTAAGAATTACATAACAATTTTAATTAATTTACAACCAACTATCCCAACTCAAGGTAAGAATAAATGAATCATATCATTGAATGTAATCCAATGAAGTTAAAATACCTCACCAATCCTAATGAGCCCAACCATTATTGGCCCTAAACCACCCCAACCATCAATTGGATATAGATCAAGTAGTAGAGAAATGGTGGAGAAAGGACTATGAAACAAACTAAGTTTAACAAAATTCAAACAAATGACAACCAGAAAGAAATCAAACCATGTAAACTAACCCACTAAGATCCATTAACTTGGTACCTATTTATTATTGAAACTTACTTTTCAAGCATCTCAATTTATGGGCCATATTCTATTTAAAAATATAACATGGCTTATAAATACTTATGCCATAATTTATTTGGAAGATGTCTTCATGTACTAACTTAATATATATTTATGAGTTAAAATTAAACTTGTAAAAGAAGATAATAGTTTTAGCTAATAAATATTAATAAAATAAAAAACTTACTATAGGTGAATTTTTTTGATTGAAATAGACTTTACTCAAAAATAGTAAAAGCTATAAATATCAACTCTAATGATTAATGAAATCATAACACATAAAAATAATCAACTGATCAATGTTTTCAAACATAAGTCAACTTAATAATGAACAAACAATCATTTCCAACGTCATTACTAGAATTATGACACTAATTCCAACATGATTTCCATAAACATGAGTCAACCTAATAATGACCCAATAATATAACAAAATTTAAACATATCATATAAACATAATAAAAATAATAACATTATTTTTTCACAAAACCCTATAATCATTTCAAACCCCCATGAAGACTCGATATATCATTGACCCCAAAGTATGGCCATAGTTCAAAATAATTAGAATGTTAAATTTCCAAATATTATTTATTAAATTGACTATATTTAAATTAGGGTTTTTGAAATATAAAACTAAATCAAATACCTAATGTAGTCGCTAAAAAACCTAGTCGTAGCCACTCAAATAATGGATTCAAAAACAATAATGCAACAAAGGGTTTCAAATCATAAAACAAATACAAATAACACACTACAACTAACAAGTATGTTGCCTCCTCTTAAAATAAAATGACTTCATAGTGGTTTAAAACCTAACCATAAAATAAAATATATACATAGTGAGTATACACCCATACGTAGTGAGTTTACACCCACACACAACCATTAAACAAAACAAAATAAACATAATATATAACACAAATTCATAGACATTATATTCATTCAACATAATCCATGGCTGAGGTGTCGATGGATACCATGTATAGGAAATATAAATACAAAATCCTTGACCCTTTTTAGGATTTAACCCACAAACACCATAATGTAGGCAAAATAATGTCAATGTTTATGGATAATACACTAACTTGTTTTGGCATTAAAAAATCACCTTTAAAATCAAACATAGAATTTTAAAAATATTACTAACTTGGATACTAGAATTTGACCATAGAATAAATCAATGCAAAACCAACAGAAAAAATCCACATGCATCAAACAAAACTAGTCAAATGATATATGCCAAAACAAACCCTAGTTAACTCTTCTCAACTCATGCATGGTTGTCAAGATTAATGAATCAAACTAAAATTAAATTTCCTAAAAAACCTCATGCAAAAACAATATTACATTCCCCTTAGTTGTCATGCCAATTTTTTTGGTAGAGTCTCCCCAATGTGTCGAGCTCTTCAAAAAGATTGGGTCCAAATGAACCCAATAAAACCTAAAAACCCAAATAAACATCTTGACCCCATTTTCATGGTAACTCAATCCAATTATATGAATCTCAAGTCAAATGTCATAGAAAAAACACCAAATAGTTACTAATAACCCCATGGTGGGTCGAATAACCAGATAACCTAAGCACATGTCAAAGCCAAACTTGGCTATCATAAACATGCCAACTGAGTAATCAAAACAAGGGTCCATTGAATAATTAAACCTTGATGCACAATTTTAAAACATAGAAAAAATAGGATGTGTCTATACTTGTTTACAATTGTAAAATGATTATTTTAAAACATTAATTCCAACAAGATCAAGATAACCAAATAAGGCAATAAAACATCTACAATAAAAAAGATTGAGAATACACAATATCAATACATGACCAAATATCTTATCAATGTTGATGGTCATAGAGTTAATGAAATACATAAGAAACTAGAATGAAGAAAATGATGATTACAACAACAAGATAACAGTCACCAAACTGAGTATGGCATAACCAAAGGGATAATTATTGTAATCAGTAACATCAAGTAAAATGATGTTTTCACATACATAAAAACTAACTAAAATAAAATAATAATGAAATCAAATATAAAATTATAATAGATAACACTTAAATTATAAGAACATAATGACTAAATCAACAATACCGACAAGCTCAAAATTTACTATAGAATTCATTATTTCATTTATCCAGGTTATTTCTCCATGTTTCTCTATTGCTCAGGTATAAACACAACCTAGCTCAAGTACCTATTTGTAAAGTCAAAAATAGACTATTAGCAATATCTAGACACTTAAGTATAATAAATTTAATAATATTTAAATATTACATCTAACTAAATAATAAATTAGTACATATTAATCATAAATATCCAATGTTGTAATGAAAATTTAATCCATAACTATCTTATCAATTATAATAAAAATGTATCAATGTAGATCATAGAACTATAACACCATAGTAAAGTAATAAAATATGTCTCAAATAGTTCATAGCTAATTTGGATCAACACAAATGAATTAAATACAAGTCAGTATTGTTAGGATAGGATTATGACTCAAATCAAGGAGGTATATAAAGTATTTTTTACTCACTTTAAAAGGATATTTAATGAAAGACACTTATACACACTTAATAAAATTAATAAGTCAACCGAATTGATTATAATTATTGATATTTTCCAATCCTAAAAAACTATTACACATCCTATATTAACTTCTATTAATAATAACAATAAATAACTCTAAGTAGCATTTTACACCTTGAATTATTGAATCACCAATATGGAATCAATCATAGTTAATCACACAAATTTGGAGAATAAACCCATAAACATAGTTGCATGACAATCCAAAATATTTCTTCTTGTATTGATTAAAATTTTAACTCCCTTTTAAATGTGAGATTTAAAAGTATATATAAACTTGGGGAGGTGTCACCTCATCCACCAAATTAAGCTAAAATTTGGGAATTACATGTTAATGATTAGAAAAATAGTTCTATTTAAATGTAAACTCCATAATTATAATTTGAAATGGCCAAAACTATATCTCTAAAATAAGACACATACTTAAAAAATCATGCAACACATGCATGTCACATGATTCCATAGTTAATATGTATATGTATCATGAGTAGAATATAAATAGAAACAATATTCATTTACATGTGTTAATTATTATACAACAAATACATATAACATTAACCTAGGAATCTAAGGTATTCTTGACATTAAACTTTACATTGTCGAGGGAGTAACACTTGAAGTAGCTGATGGAGTAGGAGTGGTAGGCATAGTTGAACTAGAAGTCGCTATTGTATCATTTTTATTTGCCTTCAAGTCTTGATAACACTTGTATGCTAAATTATATTGATATTTGATTATGTCTAGGTTGATAAGGGATGGTCTATGTACCTTGGAGACTTCTACTAGTAGGAATCCATGCTCTCCTTCAAAGTTATGAACTCTACTTCAATGATTTGAACCTTTGTCACCCTATTCCTTGAAAAACTAGTTTATTTTTCAATAGCTTCCCTTATGCACCATTGTATATTTTTATTGAAGTTTCCATCAACCTTCTATAGTACCTTATCAAAATTGGCTATATCAATTAATTTTCCTAAAGTGGCCCTTGCTTTAGATAATTTCAATTCCAATAAAATTTATATAAATTATCTATAATGTTTAGATAATTTGGAATTAAGGCTTATACACTAACCACCCATTTACATTCCTCTTTCATTCTAATAACTACCAAGTTTAGGGCACTGGTTGCCTTGAGAGGAGTATCAGATATAAATGGATAAATGACTTATTTGTAGTAAAAGTCATGAGAAAGTTTAATATATTTTCATCTTCCTTCAAATAATTAAAGGCTTTAATAGTCTCAATAAAATTGGGAGACATTGAAATCTTTATTGTATTAATAGTATTAAGAATTTTATATAATATGATCACTACATTCTACACATCATCTTCTATTTCCCTAGGGAGATGTAAAATATGTTATTGCTCTAGAACCTGATTTAATTCTTTTTGAATCTCTTATCTAGTCTAATCAATGCCTATATGGAGTTACATTAAGGCCTTTGTATGTGTCTCCAAATAAGCCAAAAAATATTCATTGTATGGAGATTCCCTAATTCTCTTAGTCTTCCTTTTATATTAATAAAATACATCATGTCTCTCTTTAATAATTAGGCCTCTACAACACTCATCTTGTATCCTTTTCTTTTTGACCCTCTAAATTATCCCTATAGATTTTTAAAAAATGGAACTAACTATAGGAATATCTAAAATCACATTATCAATTAAGATCCCTGGAAAAGGCCTTTATGATTCTTTTGAATATCTTCATCTATGCTCCACCAGAGTTAATGTACGATCTCTTTGACAAGATTGTTTAAAACATACTTGGTTAAGCACAAGGGTCCCACCTTGGTTCTCTCAATCATTATCACTATATAGTTTGGATAAAACCAAGTAGTATCCCCTTGGCCATAGTGTATTCTTTATAATAACCAAGACTTAGGCAATTTTTTATTCATGGATGGCCATCTAAACTTGGGGATAGATGTTCTCATCAACACAAACTATATTCCATGTTTAAGAGTAAATGTGCAAGAAGGAATAAAAATCATGTACCATGTTCCTTATGTAATATGGGGCTAGAATCTAGAGTGATCTATTGTACACATATAACAAAAACATGAAATCTTATATCAAGTAAGACATCATAAAGAAGTATCCATTGAATACCCTCTTATCCTTTTTTGACTTTTTTCCTAGAGTCTGATACTAATGATCTCACCCAGGGCAAAGGTTAATTCTAATGTCAATAATAAGTCTATTAGTGGCACCTATTCTAGTAAAATATAATGGGTAATAACACACACACATATAACATATTAAAAAAAACATCCCTATGGTAACTCCCATTCTAAAGTTAGTGATTGGCACCAGAGAATTGTATTTAAGGCTTACCTTCTCTCCTAGTTTTATCCACCTTCTTGATGCATATTCAACTATGAAGTTCTTTTTCCATAATGTGATTCTCATCCCATCATATGTGGCATCTACAAGGGAAGTTTTAGGTACATTTGAAAATCATCCCTTGAAATACAGGCCATGACCATCCTTTTGTTTTCATGAT
This sequence comes from Torreya grandis, assembly GCA_037957365.1. NCBI lineage: Eukaryota > Viridiplantae > Streptophyta > Pinopsida > Cupressales > Taxaceae > Torreya > Torreya grandis. The sequence goes on from JARHVA010000127.1 coordinate 6,326,344, forward strand.
GTAAGAATCCATTAGATACCTTGCTTATGAAGAACAATTCTTGAAGTAGGTTGATTCAAGGCATAAGTTTAGGTTTTAATATTATGAAATAAATTGTTGACATTTAAAGGGTATCAAATCCACCACTATTTTTTTAACTATTAAGTTTTCCTCACACAAGTGGGAACCAACATTATCCATAATGCACCATAGAGCTGTGTAATTTGAATTTTACTATCGAACACAATTGAGTCAAAGATTATATTTATATACTTAGTTAAATATTTAATGGATAAATTTAATGGTGGTTGAGCTCATTTGTATTCCCTAGATGAATCCATTTCTTATTTTTGGATTATTTGCATAATTCACATGATAATTTAATTGATAGTTTTTTGGAATAAATTATATGTAAACATAGAAAATTAAGGATTTTAACTCTATGTAAAATGCAAATTTTATTAGGCTCTTTGATAATCAATAACTGAGACATATCTTTAGATTTTGATCATATAGCTCAATGATGTTTACTTTAATTATGATTCATGTGTAATTAATTTCTAATGACTCTAGGCTTATTTTAATCATTTAGTTTAATTTTAGCAACTTAGTTTGGCAGATATGCCATATAGACCTCTCATACATTCATAAAATACCATAATTTTATCCCTAGATAAGTATCACCTAGTTTTTGGTTTTGTGTTAATGCATTTGTACCATTTAGTATGATTTTTGGAGTCTGGTGTTGTAACCTTTATCAATTTCCATTTCATCAAATCATGCAATGCCTTGGATGCACAAAATGCAAAGACTCATGGATTTTGCATATCAATTTTTTTTCCAAAATAATCCTTTGCCATTTTATGTGAATGCACAAAGACAAAAACATGTGACAATGTGGAGCCTAGTTTGAATGATGATGAAATCTATGAAGAAAAAAATAGATAAAAATTCACAAAGTATGAAAGTTGTGAAATGTCAAAATCCATGACTTACATAAGTTACAATGTCAAAAAGTAGTAAAAACTCAAATCCACAAAAACCTAAATCCATGAAGACCAAAACATGTGAATACCAAAATATATGAAGGCCAAAACATGCAAAGACCAAAATATGAGAAGACCAAAATACTTAGGATTTTAAGATTTTAATTATCTTACAAATTAAAATGAAACTTGCATACATGTAGCAAATCTAAAAGTTATTAATATGTTAGTCTGAATAAGTCACATAAAGTGAAAAAAAATTGATATAGGGAAAATAAAAATTGCAATGGCATAGCGTAGTACACTTAACAAGAACCATCAATATGGGAATTAATAACTTTGAAACCTCAAATCTTGCTGAGTACCCATATGATCACCAATGAAAAAGATTTTCAAAATTAAAACTAGGATTTCAAACACTAATGGGCCCCTATTCAATAAAATGAATTGAGAGAGGGGTGTTTTGAATAGCATATAAGTAATTTTAAATGATTTAAATTAGAAATAGAAAGGTTATGAGTACACCTATGTGTTGAGGCAACCATCTTACCTTTTAGTAATTTGATTTAAAAGGATGCCTCATTATAAATTATTAGATCTTAACCTGTGTGTGTGTGTGTGTGTGTGTGTGTGTGTGTGTGTGTGTGTGTGTGATATTTGAGGACACATACCCCCAACATTGATTTAAAAATTAGTTGAAATAGGTTCATTGAGATTGTTTCAACTCAATTGTGCAAACCAAATATGTGCATGCTCTAGTGAGTTTGAGTGATTTAATCAAATCGTAACATATATATATAGTGAGGCTGGATGATTTAATCAAGTTTAATTAATAATATTAGTAATATTGAGTTATTTAATCAACTTAACCCTCAAAAGGTGAACCAACTATTGTAGTAGATTGGCTCAATAATAGTCCATAAAATTCTAACCTGGGTATAATAATAGTCCATAATAGTAGTTGAAATATAGAAATTGATTTGATTTTAAAATTCTAGGTTTTATTTACATTGAATATACACCTCATATTTGTCTCAAGCTAAAATCTAGGTATAGTAATAGTGTGTGTGTGTGTGTGTGTGTGTCTATATATATATATATATATATATATAATGTTGCCAAAAATGTGTATTTGAATCATATACTATGAAATATGGTGAATCTAAGATTAGTGCAAGTGTGAATAACATATTTAAATAACATTTACCCATTATAATATGGTGAATTTGAGTACTAGTGTAAACGTCAAGAACATGTTTCCATAACATGCCCACACTATAATCTAGAGAATTTGAGAACTGGTATAAATGTGGAGGACATGTTTCCATAACATGCTATCAATATAAACTAAATAATCTATGAAAGTGTGGAATCCATGCCTTTATGACATGACTCCACTGATACACCCCCCTTTTAATGTGAGGAAAAGAAGAATCTGGTACTTACCTTATATCAAAAGGATGAGATAACTGTATAATCTATGTATGGATCATTAACATATAAGGGTAACATGTCTAGGTAGATATAACATTTAGGCACATAGTTATATGATCACATCAAGTTCTAAGATTCATGATGAATATCATGGAAATGTCTAGATAGTAACAATATAATCTTAGTAATCAATCAAGTACACACACAATATTACTCAAAAATAAATCAACAATGAATAGTCCAAGGAAACCTCTTACAAGGGGCATATTTAAATTCCACACAATTGAAGGGAGATGACTTAGTCAAACATAAAAAAGTATGAAATGACATTCAAATTTAAACATATGAAAAACCATGACATGTTAAAATGTAAAAATAGGCAAGCATGGGCATGGGGGTCATATTCAATGGAGCATACTAAAATGCTCAAAATGGGAAATATAATTAAAAAAAATAGAAATCAAGGAGAATAGGTAACCAACAAGAACATATCATATTGTTTCCTAAAAATATGTGTTTTAAAGTAATGTTAAGTACATATAATATCAATTACATTATGAAAGGTATAAACATAGATATATGCATGTGTAAGTATATAAGCTCAAGCATTATAATGGAAAGTAAACATAGAATAATATAACCTTGATTTATCATGATCAAATAATTATATGCCCCCAATATACTTAGGACATTAGTAGAGGGAAATTCCAACATTTGTATGTGAACATATCATGTACCTGGGTATACATGTATCACACTAAAATGAAGTGTGAAACATATGTGTATATCAAAAGGAATGATGTAATATCTACTAACATGAACTAAATAATATATGTATTGGAAATAACACAACTAGAAAAATGTTATTAAATTTTGGTATTCTTCGATTATTTTATTTATTTTATTTTTTGGTATATTTATAAAGGTAAATTATAAGAAATTACCCATCTAAGGGATGTTCATCTGGAAGTTTTTTGAACACTACATATGGTATATCAAGCTACTGGTACTCCTGAGGAGCATGTATATGTGTAATATCAATTGATGTAGGCTCTATAATGCTCTATGTATGTGTCAAAGGAATTTGTGGTCTCAAATAGGTAATATATGGAGTAGGGTCCATGTAAGCCATCATTTTTTGCTCTTTATTATATCTAAAGTAGTAATAATATGAACATTTTTAGTACTTTGGATAATTGAGTTTAATGCTTAGTAGTAAATGAGGATTTTGGAATCTAGTGTATCTCTTATGTAATGGTCTCTCAAATATGGGTTACCTAGGAAAGGGGATTGCCTATTCCTTACCCTTTTATGAATAATTTACCTTAGTAGGCTTGATAATTAACTACCTTGGAATATTTTTTTCATTCAAGTGGTTATTTATATGAAATTATAATAACTATGACTACTCTATTGATATGAAGGTATTTAAAACACCCATAAAATGTGGAAGGTAATACATGTATGCAATTATAAATTCATCATGTCTATAAATCAATCCTAACCTAGAGAAGATAGATCATACCATACACTTCTGATTGGTGACACATTAGATAATTAGGAACATATCTAATACAAGGATTCACTAGACCTAATTATGGGTTATCTTAACACAATACACTATGCTAGGGAGGGTTCCAAAGCCTCCAATTAACCACAATCACACAATAACCCTAAGGGAGTCATATGTTTTGATATCTCACTAAACTAAGACAAAGTAAATTAAAACCTAATCTAGTGCTCACCAAATATTTTGGCACAATATGGGGGTTACTAAATAAAACAAACATGTATAGGAGAATCTCAATTAAGCTATGTATGAGCAAGACCCTAATACATGGAATAATAAGATTAATATTATTTGAATCCAATACTTATGGCACTTCTATCTACTAAAGAGAGGGGAAAAGTTAGAGAATACTTACTTGAATGATGAACTCATCAAGATTCAATATCTCCCTTAGATAAAAGGGGCTTTTCAAGATGTTTCTATGGTTTGTAAGGATCACTAGGAAAGACCAAAGCATCCAAGACTTCTCCAATAGACTAGATTCTCCAAGTATAAACCCTAAGCTAAGATTCCTTAAGTATAATGGTGGAAGAGCAGATTGTAAATAAGTGCAAGTGAATAATAACTCTTGATTTCATATGAAATAATGACCAAATGATCTTGTCTATATAGGCATATTTAACCATAAGCCCTTATAAAAATTTTGGTTGATAGGGTCAACCTAGTACAACTAAGGACAATAATTCACTAGGTCAGCCAAGAGACAACCTAAACCCATATAAATATAACCTAAAATTATACAGGGTCAACCCAATTGACCTAGTATATTAAACATAGGTTGAAAAATATATAAGGTCAACCCAATTGACCTAGTAAAACAGACTATCAAAAGGGGCATAAGGTGAGGAAAAGAAGGATGGAAAGTGGGAAAAGACTGGAAGAGTATACAAATAAGGAGTAATAGATTAGGGGAATGGTTTCAATATCTAGTTATATTGGTAATAAGTGGAAATAAGGGATAAAAATCTTGTGAAGAACCAATGGTCTACCTACCCCTATCCCAGTACAGCCCTTAGGGCATGCACTTAGAGAGATTAAGTCTCAATGGGTTACTAAAAGATGTAAAGCATCAATATTTGATAAAATTTGAAAATATTATGTGTATACATATGTCTCACTTGAAGCTCATCATGTGTCAATAAGGTGCAACAGGGGATGGTACTTTTAGAATGAACATAAGAACACATAAAACTAATGCTTAAAAAAGTTACAGTATTTTAAATCATAAAATAACTGAAAGTAAATGACTAAAAAGGGAAATAATTGAAAACTAAATATGATGTATACCTTTACTTACCTTTATCTCTAGATGGTTATCTATTGTGTTTGAAGTTTTGATTGTGTAGGGTATAAAGACTGCTTTTGACAAACCTAAGAATACAAAACTAAAGAGCAAAAACAAACAAATGTAGGAAAGCCAAGAGAAATAGTGCTATGTGGATGGGATGTACTTAGAAATTTGGAAAGTTGGGGTGATAGGTGTTATGTTATACCAAATGACCAAGTCAAATTTTTTTAGAGTAAATCAAGTAATTGAAAAGCTAAGGCTACTAAAGACCTAAAAATTCAAACAAGAAAACCTTAAGTAGGAAAGGCAAACTCACCAAATCAAACCAAGGATACATGTCAAAAACGATGGTAATCAAACATCAAATATAAAAGCAAAAAATAATGGTAAAAAAAACATTGATCAATGAGTAGTAAAAATCCTTATCTCACTCAACAATGGAAAAAGGTGTATAAAAGGGAAAAATAGACTCGGGGATCTGAAAAAAGGGTTACACAACAAATGAAAAAGGTAAATAGGAAAGAAAAATAAGTTTAGGGATGTAAATATATGGTGTAGAGAAAGTAATCCATAGTTACTCAAACATATTTTTTTAATATAAGGATAGCTAAAATTGAAACAAAATAGTCTAGCATGCTTTTAAGATGTGAAAAAATTAAAGTAGAGAATAAGGGGAAACAAATTTGGAATCACATGTTGCCTGTCAAAGGGGTAAATGAAATGGGTGGATAGGAGAATGAAGGAAAAACTAAGGTAGAGTAACTCTTTATAAAAGTTAAGAAACACAAATTAGGTTTGTCAAAATAAGAGGACTTTTGACCTTAAGGACTCTCAAAAACTTCTCTTAGCCATATGAGTCTTAGGTCAACAAATGTAGTCTATAGATAATCACATGAAGGCTATATGCATGAAAATTAAAATTGAACTACCTTCCCACAACATGTTCCCCATTCCCCAAGACCCCTTATAGAGCGATCAATATACTATAAATATTGGGTACTTGCATGATAAATTAGATAGCACCATAGAGTTTTTTTAATTCTCTTATTATAATCTATTAGCCTACTACAACCCAATGGAGTTTGAGATTCAATTAGAGAAAAGGTATGTGATTTTAATCATGTCTTTTGGTTTGTTTTTGACTTTTGAGATTTGTATGTTGCCTTTTGTATATCATTGCCTTTTATTTAAAATTAGTTGGCTTTTAATTTTATTGATGGATTTTTCTATTCCTCCTCCATACAAATTTGGAAAACCAAACATGGGTACTAAAGATGACTTTCATTTGAATACTTGGGACTTGGTTGCTAAGAGAGAGAACTTCAAAGAGCATGGGGTCTAAGAGTCTCATAAATTTAGGTAAAATAAAAGTGTTATCTTGAATTTGACCTTTTTTTATCCAATGAGGAGTGAAAGGAAAGGAAATCAAGAGGAATGACACATGAAATAATTTAAATTACTTCAGATAGTAAAAAATGTGATAAAGGGTGATAAAGGGATACAATGACAAGACAATGTGATTCTTTATCATAAGAATGATGGAAATAGAGGGAAACATGATAACATAGATTGTTGTACAAATTTCATTTATTAAAAGAAGATAAAGCTAAAGCTAAGAACAAGGATAAAAAACACATTCTTAGAAAAGGAATGAAAAGATGGTAATTTTGTGAGGAAGACTAGATCCTATCCATGATCTTACACTGCAACTCATAAAAGAGAAAACCATGAGGGTGTTAAAAATCATTTTGGAAAATAAATGAGGCAATAAAAAGATGGTATTTTGTGAGGAATATTGGGTCATATTCATGGTTTTATAATACAAGTCACAAAAGAGAAACCCAAGGGGTGAAAAAGGTGTGTAAAAAGAGTATGAAAATAAAGAAGACTATGGTATACCCATGGTTTTACAATACATCTCATGAAAGAAAAGGGAAAACCAAAAGACCATAAAGGAAGGACTAACATTTTATGAAAAGAGAGAACTACTGTAGAGGGAGAGACCTATGTAAGTAACCTATAAAAAGTGTTATATAGATGTACATAAAAATCATGAAAAGAGGAAAAGAATTAGGCAATATTGAGGAATTATGCATTGGTGGGCTCTTTGAAAACATGGCCTTCATTGGTTTGAAGGTGGTAGGTACTTGGTCCAAGAATATCTTTGACCAAATAGGGGCCCCACCATTTTTAGGTGTATTTATCTTCTTTATCATGAGTTTAGTATAATTTAAGGATAAGATCACCAATATTAAATGTGAAAATTTTAGCACACTTGTTATATTGTTTGGCAATATGAGCCTTGTATTGGTGTTTATGTTGTAAGGCAAAAAGATGGTTTTTATCAAGGAGATCAAGGGAATGAAGGTGAACTTCACATAATTATTCATCAATAATGATACCATGAATAGATATATGAAGAGAGGTAAGCTCAACTTCTAATGGAAGAACTGATTTAGAACCATAAAATAAAGAGAACATGACCCCAGTGGTAGTATGTATTATAGTCTGATACGCCCAAAGAGTAGGGTAAAGATGAATGTGCCAATTTGTATGTGTTTCATGAATTGTATTTTGGATAATTTATTTGAGAATTTTTTTAGTGTCCTCAGCTTGGCCATTGTATTATGGATGATAAGGTTTAGAAAATTTGTGATTGATCTTGAATTTAGCATACAGTTGTTTGACATCCTTAATTTTGAAATTACCACCATTATTGGAAATGATAGTATGGGTAACACCATAGTGGAAAATGATTTGATTAAGAATTAATTTGGTGATGGTGTTACTAGTAACATTAACAAAGGGCATGGATACCATCTTAGGATTGAGGTAATTTACCAATGAGATCTAATCCCCACATGGAGAATGGCCATGGAGAGTTGATAGTTTGAAGCTCAGATGGAAGTGAATGAATTAGATCATCATTAAGTTGGTAAGGAGTACACTTGTTAGAAAATTTTATTGCATCCTTTTCAATAGTAGGCCAAAAATATCCCATACATAGGCATTTGTAGGATATAGTATGTCTGCTACAGTGGCCACCATAAATGCTCCCAGGTGCTTGATTAAGAAGAGGAGGGACCTCATATTTTAGAACACAAAAAATCAAGGTATCTTTAGCATTAAGATAATAAAGGATGTTATATTGAAATATATATTTAAAATCTTGTTTATGAATATGTGTCTTTTCATGAGAGTCTAAGTTAGGAAGATAAGTTTGGTGTTCCAAGAATTGAATGATGTCTTTATACCACAAGATTTATTGAATTCTAATAGACTTGATGTGGAAGATAAGCAAATATTGTGGTTGAGTAGAAGATGAATATTTTATTATTTATATAAGAAAATTAGGATAAAAAAGAAATTAGTGGGGATGAAAGAGAGATGATGATGAAGTGAGGGAATCAATAATGAAATTTTGATCTTGAGCGATAGGCTCAATAGTGAAAAAGATGAAATCCTTAGTGAGAGTGGTTGTAATTTGATGATAGGAAATGAGATTTTTGATTTTGCATTGGTAATAACCATTAAATTAGTATAAAATAAGCTAAGAATCACCTAAATAATGAAAATATTTAATTTCTATATCAAGATCAACTCTCATGCCTAAGATGAGGGATTTGTACTCAACCATATTGCTAGTGACATCAAATGTTAAGAGGAAGGCTAAAGGAATGATTTTTCCAAGAGGACTTGTAAGAATACAACCTGCCCCAACTCCTTGAAGGAATTTATCACCATCAAAGTAAAGTGTCCTATTGAGGTCAACATACCCCCATTTCTAAAAATGGGGACCCTTATGTCAAATTATGCAAATTTATACCTTAAAATTAAAAGGTCACTTAATCAAAGTATCCATAGCATGTTTACATGTTATTTTTATTTTAAGATCATCTACACTTGGCATATTTAACATATTTATGCATAATTCTAGTTTAATCTTGTGGAAAATTTCTAGCATTATATCTATATGTTTCAGATGGCAAGTTTAATGGAGACCTTGAATGTACTATGTCTAGATTTAATGGTTTTATCTTAATTTTATATTTTTAATATCCTTTGGTTTGTCAAAATCCAAGTTGAATTCAATTTGATCATCTTGAAACCCTTGGCTAAGAGACCCTATCTTAGGCTCATTGATTTAAATTCAAATTAATGGGAATAATTTACATGGGAACACTTTAAATATGTCATGGATTTAGTTCAATTTGTTTTATCCTAAGGCTTAGTTCTATTTTTCTAAGGTATTTTATCTTGTAAAATTTTTAAAATTTGCATTTTTTACCCTTAAAAATATTTTTTCTATAAAAATTTTCCCTTTGGAAATTTTGTTCCATGAAAACTTGCCCTTTAGAACTTTTTTGTCATAAAAATTTTCCATTCATAACTTTTGTGCAAAGATTTGGTCTTCAAGGGAAATGTGTTGAACATTTTGTTTGGGATAATTTACTTAAAATAATACACCTTCAAACATTTTGGTTGGGACCATTTCCCTGAAAGAATACCCTTTTGACATTTTGCACTTACCCTTCATCTTTTTTGAATTTACCCTTCAAGATTTTTGGAATGACCTTTCGGGATTTTATCATGGGCATTTTTCCCTATGAAACATACCCTTCATACCTTTTTTTTCCCTAGACTAATTCCTTTAGACTTATCTTGGGAATTTTTTTCAATGAAATAGACCCCATGGGATAATTACTTCGAACATTTTGTCTGATAAAATTGGTCTTTAGAACAATTTCCCTGGACAAAAGGCCTTAAACAATTCCCCCAATGATATACATGTTATGGAAAAAAGGTCTAAAATAGTTTCCCCCTACAAAGAACCCAAATACCTTACATTAGAGTCAACAAGTCAAAGCCCAAAAGCCTCATAAAACTACCAAGTGTCACCCCTACATTCTATCACTTTATATATGCTAAGTCTTTTTTCATTTATGTTTGTAGGAGTGAACTCAGAAGTGACAAGTGTTAAGATCATAGGGAGTAAAAAAGTCAAGCACCAAGATATATGGTGTGCATTAACTCATGTATCAAAAATCTAACAATGTGAGAATAAGCATGGAAGCAAAGGCTTTTCAAAAAACAAGCATGGTAGTGACAAGTGTCACTATTGTGGGAACATATAACTTTGGGCCATGTATCTTTTATTTCATGGGTTCCCTTTTATTATGCTCAATACTTAGCTTAAATATTTTATTATTCCTAAATTTTTAATTCATATTTGATAACACAAAATAAAACCATAGTATAAAATCTTTGTGCTAAGTTCCATATTTTCCTTGAACCTTAATTAAACATTATGCATCTCTACAAGATCAATGGTCCATGTTTGCTCATAAGAAATTTATTTAAAAATGTGTATTGATTCAATATTTCAATGAAGCTTCAGTAAAAGTGAGGTGGTGAAAGGTGTCAAAATTTCATTAAAGGGATATTGAGTAGCCAATGGTAGTCCACCTATTAGATCGATATCCAACAATATGCATTAGCTCGTATGGAGATGATCCAATGGAGCGAGGCAAATCTATACTTTTCAACTAAGATCTAAGAAAATGAGGGGATACCACATGGTAAAAGTGTACTAGCTAGTAGATAATGGTAGTGCAAAATTTAGAGAACAAGTATGGAAGTGCCAAGTGGCATAACATCAGAGACCAAGTATAGAAGATAACCAATGGTGTTCGATCCTTTGGATATACATCTATAACTCATGGTAATTTATGTGAGGATAATCTTATGATGTAAGATGAAGGAAATAATTTTGATAGGCAACAGTCATTTATTTTGAACATTAATGAGCATAGTGCCACAAAGTGCCATGAAGGTGACACATAAGTAGAGAGTAAAAGAACTGAATATCTAGTGGACCCGTGAAAGGTAGAATATAAATGTATGATCTAAGGCATAATGCTCACTTAAGTTTGAATATTTACCACTATTTATCACTATAAAATCTTCATAAATTCACTATTTCAACCCTATGATGACCCCAGTCTAGCCAGAAAAGTCAAACTACTAATAGTGTAATCATAATTCAATATGGAATCGATGTATGATCCAATAATGAATAATTTGATCAAAATTCATGACCTACACTAGCTTAAAAAGGATTTTCTTAGGAAAATATGGAACTCTATTTAACTCTAGCAACACAAGGGTCCTAAAGTTAGTTAAATTAAGAATATTTTTCTTATAGATGAGCATTATATATTTTGAACCTATAATATTCTTTCTGAAAAGGGCATGTGAAACTTGTCAAACACATTGCCTATAAGTCAGCCCATTAGGGAAAATCTAGGGTATTCTATAATATAAAAAAAATGACACCTATCCTATACACTTTTAATTTTGTGATTGGATATGACTGACTGACATACCTCCTTGAATTCTATAAAAGGAGTATTGCCAATTTTTAAAAGGGGGGAGTTCTTAGAGCCCAAATCACTTTTTAAACTTTTGATCAACTAATACAAGAAATGAATTCTAAAAAGTTTGTCCATTTTTATTTGTGTCTTTTATTATCATGGCTTCTTTCTCTCACTTGTTTATTCTGACTTCTAGATTTGAATAATTTTTTATGAATTTTTGGTGTGCACATTTAATTACAGAGATGTTAACTTGTGCTAATGCTATGTTGACTAAAATTTATTAGGTTCATTTCATTTTCTTACTCTTCTTTCATTTGGGATAATGTTGTTTGCTTGCAAATATTTAAAGTGAACCAGGTTCTTATTTTCATTATTTCCACCTTCCTTAGAATTCGACCTAATGTGTGATAGGATTTTGGCTTAAGCTATTTCATGTTACGCCTTGGTTAAGTGCATGCTTGGATGATATTTGAACTTTTTCATGATGATTGGGATGAATATCAATAACATATTTGTTTTGCCTTACCCTTAGTTTTGTTATTTTTTTGACCAGATAACTTTAGTTTAGCATATCATTAAAAATATCCATCTTATATTAATCCCTAAATTAGTTCTTGATCATATTTCACTATCCTTATCATATCATACTGCATATTTTACATGGATATACTATTTGGCCATGGTGGCTCCCAACCACTAAATATTATGAAATAGTCACTTGTTCTACCTCTATTCCATCAAATATAATAAGATTATCACAACCTACATCTCATGAATTTATTTCTTATGAATTATAAAATGATAAGTGTTGCTTAAACACTCTAGGCACCTATGATACACATTTAGGCATCAATAAGTCCAAGTATCCTCATGTAAGTTGACATCAATTTCAGGAAGCTCTTTGATAACTACTTTAGATTGAGTAGTATTAGGGTAAATAGGGGATTCATCTATATTATTTTATTTAATATTATAAATAAATTTAATAAATTAATATTTGAGATAAATATCTTGATTAAGACCTTAAATATAGAGAATATTGTCATTTGGAAGACCATCTTGAAGGTGATTGGTAGCAGGCACAGGAGTGTGGTAAGTTGATCATCTATGACTTGTACTTTGATAGATTTTTAAGTTATAATATGGAGATAAAATTCCATAAGGAGGACCATCCATTTACAAATTATATCTCTAGGAAGAAAGGCTTTGGATAAGAAGTGATGAAGGGGGTCTAAATAACATAACTGGTTTGGTATAACATGTAGTACTGAAGATTTTTAGTTATGAAATAGATGGAAAGGAAACCTCATTAAATTTTAGTATTTATTTCTCATAATCAATAAGGCCTTGGATAATGTAATAAATGTCATACTATTTTAAAATATCATTTTATTGGGAAAACATTGCCCCAATTGATATAGGTGTGGAAGAAGTATGAAGGATCAAAGATCAATCATTGGAAGGAGGATGAAGTGTAGACATGTGAAGTAATGGCTCTTTCATGTTATCAAAATATTTTTGACAAGGGTCCATCCATTCTAAGCAATTACCTTTGTAAGGATTCGATAAGCCATTATAGGTAGGGATGAATAATTTAATTGCCCCAAGTTTGCCTAAGTAGGAATGTTTGGTATGGAATGAGGAATAAAAATGTTGATGATAGCACTTATCTTAGTGAGGTCAACATCAATGTCATGAATAGAGATGAGGAATCTTAAAAAATTTTTAGATGTGACACCAAAGACCATTTGTAAGGATTGAGTTTAACTCAGTATTTAAGAAGGTGGTCAATGATGATAGTAAGATTTGATAGATGTGTTTTATGACATTTAGATTTAGAAATGAGATCATCCACATAGGTTTCAACAAATTTTTGGATAATATCATGAAATATATGAGTCATTTCTCATTGGTAAGTGGTTTCAAAAATTTTGAGGCCGAAGGTCATTTTGACATAGAAATATATGCCCCATTCCATGGTGAAAGTTGTCTTATGTTGGTCCTATTGTAGCATCATTTTGTACCCTTGGAGAGAGTTATTTAGGCTCCCTTAAATTTAGATATACTATTGGAACAACCCCAGACTATGGGTGACCTATGGTGGGGTTTGACCTCTGAAGAAGGCCAACTTCCTCTTGATGGATCACCTATACTAATGTTGGCACTGAGAAAAGGGTTAGAAAAGGGGGAAAAATATCCTAAGAAAGATAACAAGGTGATTCACCAAATTAATTTATAACTCACACAAGCATGAATTATACATTAAAGAAGCATAAGAAAGTACTATCTCACATAATCTCAAAATCTAGCTAATTGCATAAGTATTTCACACACTAGGTTCAGGAAACAATGAATGAAACTAGGAGGGATTCTAATATTCTTACCAATATCACATTAATGGTAGAAATAAATAAAAATTAATACCTAAAATTGACTATAAAACACCCTAAAATAGTCAAGAAATAAGGATAATGGGCATGGAAAATTATCCTTCACAATACCATCATGCACAAGCTTACTAAACATAGTTCAAACGCAAGAGACAGGCAAAGAAAGTATTTATGTATCTTCAAGAGGTATTTCATAAAAGTTTTGATAGGGTCTAGCCTTATCAAATGAGAGTCTTTACTCTTCTGTAATTGAGAGATAAAACTCCATGTCAAAGTGAGAAAGATTCCTTTCTAAAAACTGAGAAGAGCTAACAAATGGAAAAAATTAGATATATAGGAAAAAGGGGAGGAAAAGAGTGAGCATGCAATCATAGGTCATTAAATGATCTGCCCATTTTGATGAATTCCCCCACCATATTTTGATCAAATCAAAGCTAAGACATCAAAGGCAAGATAATATTCATTTGTCCCAATACCCTCTGAATCATTTCATCGATTGAGCAACACATTAGAGGACAAGAGTTTTCCAAAGGTGGTGAGTCATGACTAATTATGTTGGGGAAATGATATTTATCATTTTGAATATCATTGAATGATCTAATATATTTATCCAATTCCCCAATATTCTTCATTACTTCCCAAGCCATCTCCCACTTTATTTTATGTAAAAAGAAAGTCTTGATGTCCATAGACCTGATAAGGCCATACTATGTTCGCTTTAAGTGATGGTAAGTACCTAATTGTCAAAACTAAGACCCTGAAAAAGGAAGAGACACCCCTCTATAATCACATTTATGTTTGTATCTAATCTATTCTTGAATATTTATCTCAATAATAGATTGAAGACCAATCAAAATTATTAGTTTTTGTATAGTCATTATATTGATGCAGATCTACAAATTACATAGCTTACTTCAAGAACTATTAATCTATCATTGATATCTATATTAGGCCATTAAAATACCTATTTTGCCTTTAATGAGATTTAATGGTGATGTTTGATCTTGAAAAATCCACTTTGGTTAAGCTTGGATCAAGTTTTGACCTCCAGTCGAAGTCTCATAACTTCACCCTTTCATTTTATCCATTAATCTTGATCTAGGCCTTCAAGATTATATCACCTTCGACCTTCAACATTGATTGTGGATCTGTGATCTACATTGGATGAGCATCATCGGATCTTCTTTGTTAGGCACCATTGATCTTAATCTATATGATGAATGTGAGCGATGTATTTTATATTTGTTTAAATTGGTTGAAACACTTTTCACCTATGCATTTGTCCTTGATATTCACTAACCTTTTGACATCATGCACCATCAATTTTCTAAGACCTACTGACCCTATCAGTCACCATGCATCATTATATATTTTATTGGGTACTTGAGATCTTTCCACTTGTCCACTTCACATTTATGTTGACCTTTTGACTTGATTCTCTCCATCGATCTACTTTGGTATGATTAAATGTGCAACATAGATATTCTTGGACCCATTGACCTTGTTAGTCACCACACACTATTAGATCTTCCATCTGATTGAATACAAACCATTAGATCTTCTTTTTGAATCTAAATGTCTATTTATGAGGCTCAAATTTGACATCTATGTGCATGTTTAAGGATTTTTAAATCCAAATAATTACTTATTGTAGCTTTAACTTGATATCCCTGTGAACATCTCATTCTAAAAGTCTAACTTTGAAGGCTTGTAACTTGAGATAAATAACTCACCAAGTCAAAAAATTTGTAGAGGATGTCTAAGGCATGAAAAAATTCATGTCCATGTAATCTTTTGGCTTGGGAGGCTTTCCAAGTGCATTTATTAAATGCATAATCAAGTTGGTCTATTCATTTTTGCATGACATGCTAGTGATGGTCTGGTTCTTCTAGGCTTGTGCTTGAACTTTAAAGGCTCAAAATGAGTCTTTGATACTTGTAAAACTTAATTTATGTCCATAAAGATCATGATCACCATGAGAACCTACTGATTCTTTTAACCTTGTAATCCTAGACCTGTTTCTAAGCCTTTTGATCATTTACTCAATATAGAACATTTCTCATCCATTCAAACCATACCAAGACCTGTAAAAACTGATCCATCTGGGAAAATTTCCATATTTAGGCCAAAATTGGCCAACATTTTAATCAAAATCTTGTGGTTACATGCCTACTATGCAAGAGACTAGTAGCCTTGAACTGATCCATGGGCATGGAGTCTCAAGATTTCTTTCTAACTAAAAGTAATATGAGATTGATAAAAGGATGACCCTTTCTAAAACTTTGATTTTGAAGTAAAAAAGGAACAACAAATAAAAATAAATAACTATGCCACAAGCACTTGTTGAAAGTGAAAAACACATCTAAAAGGAAATGTGCTCAAATCACTTAGAATAAATCATGAGAAACTACTCTAATATGTTACAATATCATAAAAAAACTACAAACCCTCCTAATAAAAAAGCTTTAAATTAATGACATTGAATAGCATGGGTAATACCTCTCCATCTAGTTGGGCAAGCTGAAAATCATTATGCTATTTACATCCATGGATCAAATAAAGACCACTCCACAAGATGTCAAACTTGGTATGGTTTCCTGGTTTGACCTTATTTGAATCCCATTTGAGGACTAGGTCCCCTTCCTTGAAGTACTTTATTGTGCTCTCTTGTCAAAGGCTTTCTTGACTTGAGCTTGATGTGAGTCTAATGTATTCATTGCAAGGCCCCTAGTTTCTTCAAGCTCCATGAGCTCTATCATCCTTACATTAATAGACTCACTCTCCATCAACTCAAGTTGGTGGGATAACTCTAATGCAGGTAGTTCAAGATAAATGGGAAATTTGGCTTCCATTCCATATACAAGGGCATATAGTGAATTGCCAATAGTAGCTTTGGGAGTCACTCTATCAGCCCATAAGGATATCCTTAGCTTTGTATGTCATGTTCTCTGATTTTACTCTATAGTTCTATTGATAATACTTAGTAAGTTATTGTTTGTGGACTCTACCAATCCATTACCTTAGGGGTAGTAATTGGAGGATGTGATGAGGTTGATGCCCAACTTAAATATTCATTCACTTATCTTCATGCCCATAAATTCTAAGGCATTATCTAAAATTATGGTAGCTAAGACACCAAACTTGGTTACTATGCTATTATATAAGTCTAATACTATTGTTTCATTGGCTTCTTTTAAGGTAATTTCTTCCACCCACCTAGTGAAGTAGTTAGTTAGAATGAGCACCCATTTATGCCCTACACTTGAAGGTGGATTGATCATTCCTATGAAGTCCAAACCCCATTACATGGAGGGTTGATCTATTTGGATTGGATTGAGAGGAAGAGATACTAATCTTTGTTTATGTATAAATAGATCACAATTCTAAAATTTTATAATCCATGCATAAGCATCATTGAACAGGCTTTTCCAGTAATAACCAATTCTCATTACCTTTATTGATATCATTCTTGGAGAAAAATGGCCTCTTACAGGTCCATCATCAAATTAATCTAAGATCTATATCACTTGATTGCCATAAATATACTTAAGAAGTACCATATTGAGGTACCTTCTAAAAAAATCCATTAACTAATGCATAGGGTATGGACTGAAGCCTAAAATACCATCTTTTTTCTCTGTCTAAACCTTGAGGGCATTCTTCTATCATCAAGAAATGTGTCATGTCTTGAAGCCAGCTATTATGAAGTGGAGGTGAATCTATTTTTGAGTTGTCTTATGTCACCAAAATAACCTTTTTATCTTCTTGAAGATCATCTACCATATTCTTACACAAGCCTTTTCCTCTTACCATCTTGGTGATTGATTTAACTATTTTGAGAATAATGGAGTTTTATTCTTATTTTAGTTAAGGGTTTGGATTAATAAACTAGTAAATAATATTGTAATAATTACAATCCTATTTTTTATAATTTATTTATATTTTTTACCTTTCTAAAAATAGTAATAAATAAGGAGAAAATATAACTTATCTTGAAACAAGTTGAGATGGCTAATATAGGGTCTAAAACTAGCTATGTAGGATTGAGATAGTTTTGTAAATCAAAATATAGATTTAATTTAGTGAAAGGATAGGAGAACCAAAAATAGGACACTTTAAGATTTGGTGCTATTATCCATTCCTACAACTATTATCTAAACTAGTCACAGAGACCTAATCTTTTTGATTCTTTACACTATTCTTGTGTGAACCTGCCTATCAAATCTTGAGTGTTGAATGTCGATGGAGCTTGTTGTAGAGTTATTTCAATCTTCAAACCCTAATCATCCATCATGTTTGGTAAATATAATTTGAATCAATTGAAAAGGGGGGGGGGGGGGGTAGTGTGTGTAAGATTCACTAAATGTGTAATCCACACCCCTTATATGTGCATGCTACCTACATACCAATACTTTGAGGAGGGATCAAGCCATATGTATTTCTCCCACCTAAAGTAATTTGAGCAATAATATGACACAAATTAAAAAATGCCAAATTGATAGTACTTGAGGTGGTTAGGGACTAGTATGAGGGTTTGAATATGTTTATATCTATGTTGGGTGACTATATATAAATAATTAGGAAATTTTGCCTTAGTAGTTTGTTTGTATTCTTACTTGTTTTTTAAGATTTTTCACCTCTCCTTTGTAAATGAACTTTAGATGGGATTTTATAGGGAATTATTGGTCATGGGTTAGATGTATTCATGTTAGGTTGACATAATCAAGAATATGAACCATATGAAAATGACCATTTGGGCTCAATTTGCAAAGGGACAAGAGCACTAAAAATGGGACACCCAAGGGTCTAGTCCTATAGTCCAGGTATGACACTCCTATCTTATAGGCTTGAGACCTAGGGGGATAGGATTGGCCTAGGAAATAAACTTTGGCTGAGTTAGAATGATTGTTTGGAATGATATAGATGATTAGAAATGAACAAAAAGGTGTTTAGAAGGGTCACAAGAGCATGCAAGAAGTACCTATGGATAGGGTGTCACAATCCACACTAAAACTACCAATTTAGATATTTTATATGACTACAGTGACTTTTATCTTCACATCATACTCCATGAACTTGGTAATCCAACTTGATATTTTCTCACTCAAATCTTTGTTAAGGAGAAAGTCCCTTACCCTAGGATGAAACACCATAAGATGAGTCTTAATGTTGGAAAATATTTTTCTAAAATTTTTGAGGCTTCTCAAAGTTGTAAAAATATAATTTTATATGAAAGTATACCTCACCTCATATCCCTCTAGTCCTTGACTAAAGAAGGTAATTGGATACTCAAGTCCTTCACCATTCTTATGCATCAACATAGCTGATATGTTTTCAATATTGGCAAAGGTGTACAATATGAAATCCTATGAGAAATCAATATTCATGAGTGAGGGTGCTTAGGAAATGGTTTATTTGACGGCTTTAAAAGCTACTTTACCTTCATTTGACCAAGTAAAAACTTGGCTTTTCTTCAACATGGTGGTGATGGGTTTGACCAAATTTGTAAAACCAAGTATAAACCTTCTCAAAAAATTTACTTTCCCAAGGAAGCTCTGGATTCCTTTCTTGTGCTTGGGTAGAGATAGTGCTAAAATGGCACTTATTCTATCAGGGTCAATGGATAATCCCTCCTTTGAGATAATGTGACCTAATAGTTTACCTTTGTGAATATAAAACACACATTTTTTGGTATTTAAAGAGATCCCATACTCTCTACTTCTTTTAAATATCAACCTTAGATGGTGTTTCATGTAACTTTTCACTTAAGTTCTAGGAAATAGAGAAAAGAAAATCAATATGGGTATGGTTAAAAAACTTATTTGGTTGTGTGTGCACTGAATTAGAAGATGTGAAAAGCTCCTCTTTGTCTTGTGAGGAAGACCTACATATAAGAAAGCTTTAAAAAAACTTGTTTATTATATAGATAGTTGGGTGGATTGCCTAGTGATAGCTAGATCCTGAGAGTGAGAGCTTCCTTAAGGTCTGTCAATCCACACGTTTTAAATAATTAAGTTAACAAAATTGAAAAGAAGGTACTTGCATTAATAATCAAAAGGTAATGAAATTAAACACAAGAATTATTGGTAAGAAAATAAACTATAAAATATCAAATTAGTGATAAACTAATTAATACTAGTGCTAAGGGGTCAGGGTATGCTTCAAAAAATATGAAAGAAGCTTGTAAACAAGTAGGGACACAAAAAAATAGATTTGGTTTGGTGTAGGTAGGTGGAATTAACTTTTTAGTTTTTGGTTCCATATGTAACCATCATCGGTTATCTCACCATCATTAATTGAGGCTACTGTCATCGATTAAATAACCATCATCAATTGTCTGTTAGTGAAACTAAGAGTGGAATTAGGGTTGGTGTTGTTGATTGATGGGATTCATAAGGTAAGTTATAAGAGGTAGATAAAGTATAGGCTGATATTAAAATGGAAATATGATAATTAGATGCTCAAAATCAAATACTTGTCTTACTAGAAGTTGATTGGGTGGATGGTTGAGGTGAATTCCCTGTTGGTGGAATTTGGGCTGATTCTGATAAAGTAATGGTAGCTCAAAGCTTGGTTGAGAGGCAACAACAAGTTGGCTCCCATTAAGATGGTTGATGTCACTTTATAATTCTAATGATTTTGATTTACTTGTAAAAAGAGATTCTAGATACATAAATCTCTTGATAATAATTGCATATGATCTTATCATATGGCCCTCTCTCTTATAAGGAAGGAAAGAGGTAGAAGTGAAGGTGTAACTAGGACATATAAATATAAATTATCCATACAAAGGTTCATAATAGGATTTATATGAACTATATTTATAAAATCAAAGTAATGGTTTACATTCTAAAAGTCGAAGTGGTGTAACCTAACCATCATCGGTTAAGGGCCTAGGGAAAATGTGGGTTAAAATGGTGAAAAGGTGAATTAAGTTAGTCAAGTGGCTAACTTGACTCTAGGTTAGGTAAGTGGGTTAGGTTAGGTAGGTTTTTCAACCTTTTAGGTGTAATTTAAAGAGGTTAAAGAGAAACCTAAGGCATTTTGACAATTAGGACCATGTGTGTAGTTTTCTAATGTCTATATTTTGCCCCTTTTTGTTAAGTGGCTTGTGTGAATGAATAACAAAAAAAATGGATAATAGATCAAGGTTTAGTTTCCTTAAGAGTAGGAGGAGGTTTTCCCCTTCAAACTAATAATTAGTGAGGTGAGACTAAAATAGGTATGGGTTTGATAATGGGTAGATGGTGGGTCATGAGGTAGGTAATAAAAAAATGGTTTGGAATTTGAGATGCAAACTTACATACAAAATGTGACAAAAAGGTGCGATAGCCAAGATCATGCAAAGACTAAAACTAGCAATGTTGGTAAAAATAAGGGTCAGTGTTAAGTACGATAAATGACAAGTGAACCACATGACCACCTGTAGGCATGACAATTGGGAATACTCATAACACAAGTCTCCTTAGCGATTTTTGTGTTTCCATTGGGTATCCAAGGTAGGAAGTGTTCTTGAGGAAAACAAAAATGGGTCAAGTGTCACAGGTATCTAAGGTAGGATGTACTCTCAATGAGACACAAGTGGGTTAGTATGAATGAGGTGGCATAAAATGTAAAATGTCAACATGGAAATGTTATCACTATGGTCGAAAGGACCAGGCAAAAAGTGTCAAAAAATTACATGTTAGATGGGCCAAAATAGACTAATGGTGAGGTGACAAGGTGGTTGGGTTGGTGGGAGTGGCCAAGCTGACTCCATGTGCATGAGTTACATGGAAGCTACATACATAGTTTCATAGAAATAATATCCAATAAAAACTTTAGGTCAAATGTAGTTCTTCTAGTCTAGGTAGATAAAACACTGAACACCTAGGTGAGATACCATAAAAGTTTAAAAAAGGGAATGGGGACCATTACCAGTGATGGTTAGGGGTACCCCAAGGGTTGATTGACACCAGTCATCTTGATCAATGATGTTTAGGGTAAACCCCTAAAATACTAGAAGGTAAAAAGTGAAAAGATGAATTGTTTTTTCACATTTGATTTTTTGCATTTATGCTCTAGGTGAATAGTGCATTTTTGGTTATTGGTGTGCTGACATTGTTGAGGTATAAGCTTGCGATTGGTTGGCTTGCCCAAGTGAGGGTCAAGCTAGTGGAGGGTGGTTAAAGATGTGATAGAGTGGTGGGGCAAGGCCTCCAACCATTGTAACAATCATAGAATGAGGTAGGATTTTTTTTAATTGATAACTATGGCTGATTTTGAACATAGTTAAGGGATTTAGCTATTTGTTCTAGCTACTTGTGAATACCCTAGGTAGGGTTTGGGTATGGTTTAGGTAAAATTGTGGGTGTGATTAGGAATTGGTGGGGGTGGGTTTGTAAATTAAGTTAGGGGAGGGTTTAGCTTAATAATTTTGTTGTATTTTAAACATTTTAGGTAGTTTAGGAATGAGATAGGGTTATAATAGAGGTTATTGGTTTGAGTCCCTCCGTGGTTTGGGTGAAGGTAGTGACTAGTGATAGTCAACCCCAAGGAGGATAACTAGTCTTAAGGGACTAATGATGTTTCTAAGAACTACCAGCTATCAAAAGACTGGTTAAAAAGGGGTGGGTTTTGATTCCAAATGTGTTTTCTAAAAATAGCTTAGGATTAGAGATTATAGTTGACAAGGGTAGAGTTTATAGTATAGTTTTTTGGTGAGGTGAGCAGTAGCTTAGCTGATAAGGGTTGGGGAGATAGGGGATATAATAGGTGTGGTTTTAACAAAAGGATGTAGTGGCCTGAATCAAAATAGGTTAAGGAAGGCATGAGTTAGTACTTATTTTTAAGTGGAAAACTAAGTATGCATGTTTATTTTATGTTACATTTGTAGGCTCATGAGAAGATTTGCTTGAGGGACTAGGTTCCTATACTCTTTATAGAGATTCAAGATGCCATGACTGCTGATGAGTGGTGGCATATGGAAGCCATTAGATTAGGTATGATGCATCATTATCAGTACTTACCCTAAGATCTTGTGATGATCATCATGCTCATTGAGAGATGGGACCCTATAATGAATACTTTTTGGTTACCTATTGGAGAGATCACCATCCTCCTAGAGGATGTGCATAAGATCACTTATCTACTAATTTGAGGAGATGTAGTTTATCAGATTAATAGTGATGAGATAGACTACTACATGGAGATGATATATGGTGAGGATCACATTCACGTGTGGTTTCACATAGGTAAATTCAGTTATGGTCCATTATACTATATGTCTCATGAGGATAGATTCTTGTTTAAGATTATGATGATAGCCCTAACAAGTTTTATTCTACCTAATTTAGTTGGGGGGTAGTTTCCACATATTTTTATTAGTGTTTTAGTGTATATGTTTCTAGAGAGGACCGTGTTTAGGTGGGTCCCAATTTTAATGGTGTAGATATGCTAGGAGCTTTGGGGATTCTAGGAACATAGATGGTATAGGATCAGTGTCAAAATTATTCTTCACTTTTGGGCATTCAAGTGCATTTAAGTGATGAGACCCTTGGGGCTACCGATGGAGGGTTATCTACCAACTGATTATATAGTGAGCTTCCTATGTTAGAAGAGAGGTGGAGACATGATGGGGGTAAGTGGAAGAGATAGAGATATTGATTAGTTTTAGGATGCTTTGGAGGGGTTAGTGCCAAGAGATGTGATACGGTGACCATATGTTGGATGGTCATAGTGGATTGGATATAGGTATCACACCCTAGGGATACAGAACTAGTAAATGATCTATGATAGATTGGAGATGGAACTAATTTCATTTGACCAGGTATGAATTTAGTGTAGTTTAGTACAAGGGATTTTGCCTAACATTCCTAGGTATAAGAGAGAGGAGGTTGAGTTATTTCTTCCTAAGCCACATCTATGAGACATGCTACATGACTTTGAGGAGATTGAGTAGGAGGCTCGATTGATGATGTAGGTATTACTGATGGTTATGTAGTATTGTATCAAGGTAGATATGCCATGACTAACTTCAGATGGGGTGATGGGGGCCAACAAGTCATGGATATTGATCTAGTAGGAGCATCAAGATAGGGAGATAAATAGGCAACAACAACACTCATCATAACATAGGCCCAAGTTACCACATTATAAAGGGAGGTAACCATATTATAGGGTTAGGTGTCCACCTTGTAAGGTTAAGTTCAAGCATTGATGGTGGAGAGGGACCAGGCACATGATACCTTTGGCATGGTTACATAGGTGAGATATGCTCTAAGGTAGGGTGGAGGGGTAGTGACATCACCAACTAGTTTTATTCCTCAAGCATGGTATTTAGCCATAATTCAGGAGCTAAGATATTATGAGGCCATAGTTCTAGCTCAATTCCTAGCAGAGCTAAGATGGGGGGAGTACAGGGTTAGCTTGGAAGGTGGCCTAATTCTCATGACTCTCAGATAGTGGGCTTCGATAGTGGGTCCCTAGGTAGGTATCCTAAGAGGACTACCACTAGATGGGGCTATAGGTTTAGGTACAATTGGGGTAAGTGGTAGTGGTATGGGTGTAGGTGCAGGTGCCCCATGATCATGTATGGGCATGTTTTGACATATTGGTAGATATAGGTATACTACATTTTGATATTTGCCTATGTGCTGATGTAGTGAGATATATATGTGAAGAGAGAGAGATCAAACATTGTTATCTTTATTATTTTATGATGACATGATTTATATATTATGTTTATGGATGATGGTGTTATATATGATGTTTATTCTTATGATTGATGTATGTTTATGGGTCATGGTGTTCATATTTATAATTGATTTTTTAAGATATGTTTAACTTGGTAAATTAGGTGTGTGATGTTAGAAAGACAGCTATGATGCCCTAATTTTTTTCATGGATGTGAAAGTATGTGTTATTGATGGATGTATATAATGTGATAATGTTTATGTGTTTAGCATGAGTTAATGCTTATAAGATGAATTATGCTAGTGTCATGGTAAATGGATAAAGTGATAGATGGTGTATGGATTGATGTCTTACTCATTGGTTTGATTTATGCTTATGATGGTGTAATGGTATGATTGTATACTCATATGATGTCATGATGGTTAATTGATAGGATGATGTTGAGGATATGTTATTATATGTTTTCCTTATGTTTTTCTCATAAATAGCTAGATGATGTTGCTTGTATTCATATTTGACAATGTTCACACTTTTGATTTGACAGATGTTGTTTATGCTTATGGAGATAAAATGTGAATATGGATGAAGGTAAGAATACATGAAGTAAGTAAATAATAAGATAAGAAAAAGGAATACAATGCCTTTCCATTGGCAAGGACTGAAATAAAACCTAAGGTTGGATTGGCTTAGTGAAAGTAAGCCTTTCAAATACTTTGCATTAACATGTTTATGTTGATAAACATGTATCTTAATCACATTATGTCAAGTAAGATCATAGTCTCATGCATATGATATGTGGAGGGAGAATGGGTAAAATTAGAACCTTGAGTGAGACTAGAGTACCCCTTATGTAGGTTTCCAAAGAGGTAGTATAAAAAAGTCTATGCTTATATATAAAGTATAGATTGATTGATGCAGGGAGTTTACTGAGGAGGGCCAATTATGGCCTTCCAAGATTATTTAATTTATGAGAGTTGATTATGGGTTTCTTGTTGATTTTAATTTTTCTTAGGGGTCTTTGGTAATTTGAATTTTCTTTAAGGTTAGGGAAGCTGATTGATGTGAGAAGCTTCTGAGAAATTGCTAGCTTTGAAAAATGCTTTACTTAGCCATCCTTCAAGGGAGTGGTCTAAGTTTATATGCTTAGTTTAAATGCTTCTGATAGTTATCCTTTAAGGGATTAGTCCACCTTACATTTTTACAATTTTAGTTGACTATTAAATAGTTATCCTTCAAAGGAGTAGTCTATGAATGCTAGGGGTGACCCATGCTTTTTTTTTCACTTTTGATATTTATTTTTCTTGATATATACTTACTTATATATGCTCAAGGGATTACCTTTATGAAGGAAAGACTAAGTTGACACGAAGGTTTAATAGGTGAAAAAGGGATATATATGATAATTACCATAGGAACTGATATCAAAGAGATGAGAAGTACTATGAGAATCATGTCATGGATAGAGTCATGGTACTCACCATTCAAGATTAGGCTATGATTATGATGGATAATCACATGATTAAATTATAGTCAGTTTCCCATAAGAAGAGATAAATGATTGTAGTTGTAAGGGATGAGCTTAAGTTAGGCAAATGAAGATTATGAACCCTAATTAACAATAGAAATGATGTATATGTGAAGCATTAATAGGCTCAGGTTATGGTTTTCCTTTGAAAGAGGACAAATGGTAAGCCCCTAATCCATAATTATGGGTTATGATGTAGGGTCCAAGCCAATTGAAAGTAAATTTACCCCTTTTGATTTTCTCCATATTAGTTACATGTTGATTTTACTTGAGGATGAGAACTCCAATAATGAACTCTTTTACTTTTGAGTATTTTTTATAAGCAAACTTGATTCATTCTTGATAGACATAGAGATGGTAAAGAGGAGCCAAATGATGCTCATCAAGTAGATCAAGTTGGGCTAAACACTCTTGATGATAATCATCTTCTGAAATGAGATCATGTAAAGATATGTGGAGAGAAGGTATTTGGATTTCAAGAGGTAATACAGTCTCATCTCTAAACATGAGGGAAAAATTTGTAGCATCTGTAGGGTTTATGATGCTATTGCAGTATGCCTATAAGGCAAAAGAGATGTGCAAGTGTCAATCATGACCTGAGGCATTGACCATTTTGGTAAGCATGTTGTAAAGGGTTTTTTAGAGGCCTTTGCTTGTCTATTTTCTTATGGGTGATAAGTTGATGAAAATCTTAGTTTAATTCAAAATACATCACAAAGACCTTATATTTATTTGTTTTTGAAGGATTTACCATTAATGATGATGATCTTATGGGAAATAACAAAGTGGTAGATGATATGATGGGTGATAAATTTGAAAATATTTTCAGCTTTTGTTGAGACAAGAGGAATAGGCTCCACCCATTTGGTGAAATATTCAATTGTAGTGATGATAGAGTGATGTTGTGAAGAGTGGGGGTTAATTTCACCAATTAGGTTAATACCCCATTGTGATAAGGGCCAAAAGTCCAAAGAAATATGAAGACTATTGCTAGGTGCATGATGTAAATTAGTGTGTTGTTGACACTTGCCACACTTTTTCACATAAACATAATATTCTTGTTTAAGGGTAGGCTAGTAATAGCCTAGGTGAAAGATATGCTTAGCCACAATGAGTCCACTAAAATGGCTCCCATAGATACCATCATGCATTTATTTGATAGCATGAGAGGCTCTTGGACTATAGAGGCAATAGAACATGAGGCCATAAAAACCACATTTGTAAAGGATTCCTCCCATAATGGTATAGCAAGAGGTGATCTAAATAAATTCCAGAGGGACATTCCTAGAGAGGATAGAAGGAACTATGCCAAGGTGAAGGTAGTCTAAGGTTTGTTGATACCAAAGTTTAGGTAGAATTTCTTCCACACTAAAGATGGTTGGAGTGTCTAATTTGGTGTAGGAAAGTTTAGTGAGGTGATGGAAAATGATTGAAAGTTTGGAGTCCAAGGGTACTTATGGGATCTGAGAGGTAAGAGAATCCATGGTGTCGGCAAATTTATTGGTAGATCATGATGTGGTTTGAATATGTAGTGTTTTAATGATGTCAAAAAATTTGTGACTAACTATCTATATAGTTTCAAAATCTCATTCTTACACTAGTAGATGTCATTGGCTTGATTGACCACAAGTTAAGAATCCTCAAAAATATTGATTATTCTAACTCTTAAAGCTAATGTAGTTTAGAGGCATATCATTAGAGCTTCATATTCAGCCATATTATTGGTACATTTAAAGTTGAGTTTAAATGATAAAGGAAGTGGTTCACTAATAAGGGGGATAAGGATGATACTAGCTCCCCCGCCATGTTGACATTTGAAACCATCAAAAAACATGGTTACTTGATTAGTGAAATCCTCTTGAGATAGGCTTACAATAGACTCATATAGAAACTCAAGAGGAGGAGGTTGGTTGTTTATTAGGGATACATTAGCTAATTGGCTAGTAATTTCCTACCCCTTGATTGATTTAAGATAGAGGAACTCAAGGTCAAATTGAGCTAAAAGCATGAGCCACTTAGCCATACACTAGTTTTGGTATGGTTTGGAGTACATGTACTTGAGTGGGTTGGTATTAGTTATGATAAAAAATTTGTGGTTGAGAAAGTAGTGGAAAAGTTTGGTGGCCATGAAGACTTGAGCCAAACATAATTTCTCAGTATGTGTATACTTTATATCATACTTGATAAATGTGTGGCTAATATAATAGATGGTTTGATCTTTGCATTGTTTATCTTGATGGGCAAGCATTGCCCCTAGTGAATGGTCAGTAGTAGAGATATAAAGGTAGAAAGGTTGGCCATCCTTAAGAGGTGTCAGGATAGGTGGAGATAGAAGATACTCTTTGAGTGCATCAAAGGCCTTTTAACAATCGATATTTCACTTGAAAGAGATGTCCTTTTTCAAGAGGTGGTAGAAAGGTTGACATCAATCAGAGAGATGGGAGATGAAGTGACAAATGGATTGGAGTTTCCCCTATAAATTTTGGAGTTACTTAAGATTGGTTAGAGGTAGCATCTCGAGGATGTCTTTAGTTTTGTCTAGATCAACCTTAATTCCTTGAAGGGAATTGATGAATCCAAGAATTTTTCCTATTAGGACCTCAAAAATACATTTCTTGGGAATGAGATGGGCATGATAATGGATAAGTCACTCAAAGATAATCTTGAGAACAACTGAGTGGGATTCACAAAGTTTGGAATTCCTAAGAAGGTCATCCACATAGTCTTTGATGATTTTAAGGATAAGGTCATGAAAAATATAGGTCATGGCACATTGGTAGGTTGCACTAGCCTTTTTAAGACTGAAGGGCATGAATCTAAGAAAAAATCTCCCATGGGGTGATAAAGGTAGTCTTGTGCTAATTTTTAGGAGCAATCAAAATTTGATTATAACTCAAGAATCTATCCGTGAGTGACAACATCTCATGGCCTACTATAAGATCAACAAGTTGGTCAATGCTAGGTAGAGGAAAGTCATCCTTTGGGAAGGCAAGGTTGAGGTCATGAAAGTCCACATAAATATTTATTCCCCCTATGGATTTAGTGATAGGAATGATGTTCAAAACCCACTAAGGATAATCAATGGGTTGAATGAAGTTGATAGAAAGGAGGCATTAGAGCTCTTCTTTGACAAGAATGGATATGTGAGGATGTATTCATTGAAGTTTCTATCTGATAGTTTTGGTGTCATGATTAGCTATAATGTTGTGGGTGGCAATGGCTAGGTCAATACCAAGCATGTCGGCATATGACCAGGCAAATAAAATACTACAGTCTTGGAGGAAGGTAGAGAAGTCTTGTAGTTCCTTAGGGGTGAGATTTTAGCCTAGTTTGACAACATGGGGGTTATTTAGAGTGACTATTTAAATATATGTGGTGGTTTTATTTAACATGGTTGAGGTCTCTAGAGGTAAGGAATTGTGTATGGAGGAATCAGGTGCACCAAGGTAGGTGAGAATATAATCATCATCCTAACACTAGATAGTGTGAATGGTAGGAGAGTCTTCTCCCACTAATTCAAGATGGATGAGAGGGATGGATATGGTTACCCCTTCCTTTTGATAAGTTAAGGGGATGAGGGTAATCATGTTGACAAAAAAAAATTAGGTGGGATGATGTCCTCATCCTCACACTCAGGTGGAGGGAATGTTGATGAAGAAGGGGTATCTTCTTCAATGATGGTAGTGGTAGGTTTTTTGGATTTATTCTTATTAGGGGAATAAATCCAAGGCCATGTTTCTCATGAGGCTTATAGGTGTCAAATGAGACCAATATGTGTGTGCCATGCTCATACCATCCTAATCCAAATCCTTTCCAAGCACACTTGTGGAGGTATAGCTTGGAAAATTCTAGGTTGTCCAAGTAAGAGAAGTTAGAGATGAATGGCTGAGGTGGAGAGGGAGTGGTGGCAGCATTAAGTGGCTTGTGAATTCCCCCATAGATAAAGTGGGTTTGATAGCTTAGAGGACCCAAGGGGGTAATGGATCCAATGTTTGGGTCATATCTTGGTTGATGGTTGAGATTTCCATATTCTTGGGGAGTTTGAAAGGTGTCAAGGGTGAGAAGGTTGTATTCTCTAAGGGTAAGGTGTTGAAAGGTGGGTTCTAAAGGAAAAGTGATAGGTATCTAATATATGGGAATAGATGAACTGGTAGATGCTTCAATGGAAAGGAAAGCAATGGCTTTGGCTTCTGTGAGTGAGGGCTTGGTGTTGGTCATTTGTGGTGCTTTAGATGGAGGTAAGAGAATGCCATTAGGTTGATAGGTCATATTACATGCTACAAAAGGGCTATGGTCAAATTGTATGGTAAAAAATTGACCTTTGTGTTCAAACTTGACACAAACATGGAGGGTGGAAGGTACACAACCCATGGCATAGATCTAAGGTTTTCCTAGTAAAAAATTATACTAGAAGTCACCTTCAACCACATAAAAGAGTTTGGGGAGTGTGTGATGTCCTATCCAAATCTGAAGGATGATGGTTCCCAAGGTAGTGGTCATAGTTTCATTAAAAGATATAAATATGGATGAAGTTTTAGACATGACATTATTCGGTAGCTTGAGTTGGTCATAGGCATGGGTAGAGATGATGTTGATACTAGCTCCCCAATCAATCATAAATTTTTTGATGTGGGTTTGGTTGATATGGGTAGTAATAAAAAGAGGGGGATCCAATTCCTTGGGATGGATATAAGGTATCTCCAAATCTTTAAAAGTAACAAGGGTGGAGAGTTGGAGAGCACCTATGAAGGCCTCTATAGGTTAGTAGTCTCCTAGTCTAACCTCAATAGCCTGTATAGCCTCTATCATGGCTTGGCGATGGTGGGGTGAGGTGGAAATGAGATTTTAGAGGCTCATCTTAGCTGGGGTCTAATGAATTTGTTTAAGAATGACCTTGCTGATGGATTTAGAGGGGTTATCCTCTAAGGTGCCTAAGACGGTAACTTTGGGCTTAGTTGTAGATGTAGAGGTTTGGATCTAGTTTGGTTTAGGATGAGTTGGTGGGTATGTCCATGGAATGGACACTTTGGCCTTCTTTTTATCTTTTTGTTATAAATGTGTGACCAAATTAATGGTATGGATAGAGGGGAAAGATGTGATGAGAGGTTGGGTAGATTCTCTATCACTCTAAAGTCAGAGTGCAAGATTAGGAATGTGTTTATGACTAAGTATTAGGTGTATTGGTGGAGGAATGGATGGAAGTTCATCTAGTAAAAGATTGTACTCATATATTTGGTGGATAATAGCTTGGAGAATTATACAATTCTCTATGTCATGTTCAGTTTTCATTGGATAAGAGCAGACTTGATGGTCATTATCCCAAGTCAGCTTCAAAATAAGAAAGTCAAAAGGTATTATAAGAGCTAATGTGAGGTATGAAGTTTACAATAATTTTTGAATAATGATCATATAGGATTTTTCTAGAGGTAAGAAAGGTTTAAGGATCATGGTTTTAGCTGGTAGGATGGGTGTGTTGGTGGCAATAGGTTTCGTGAAAGATGGTTTGGGTAAGGTGGTGTGTCTAGTTGATGGTTTTGGTCTGGGTATGATGGTAGTTGGGGTATCCAAGTTTGATGGTTTGATTATTAGTAATTTAGGAAGGACCAGTGCATTAGATAATAAGTGGGTTAGCATAACCAATGATAGTGGGTGACATATGTTAAAATGGGGTTGGTTTTTAAGCAAAGTAGAAGGGTGAGGCCCTAAGATAGAGGATAAGGTAGAGGGAGGTAGAGTCTCAGTCACATGGCCCTTCAATTTTTTTTCCTCTTGGTTGGTATGGGTTGAGACCTAGGTATAGGCTTGGTTGAGGTTAATTCTAATTTCAAGAATGGGTGAACCAAACTCTGAGAAGGGAAGGCACCAAGATTTTTGAAAGGTTTAGCTAGTGATGTGGTGGTTGGAGAGGAAACTATTTTGGTTGACTGAGAAGGTGAGGCATTGGTAGAAGTTATAATTGGTTTAAGAGGTAGTGGGGAAATTATGGATTGGTTGGTTAGAGGTGCAGTTAAAGGTTTAGGTTTGTTGATGTAATGGATCCCTAGCTATTGCCAAAAATTAGCTTGATCCATTTTTGATTTTATGACCATATCTAACTTTTGAACAAGTTTAGAAAAAGGTATGTATATTGGTCTATTCCCCTTGGTAGCGGGAGCTAAGGATACAACTATGGGTTAATGAGGAAGGTTGATAGCCTCATATATTTCCTCAAGCAAGGGAGGTAAGTTTGGGATGGCTGGATACTTTGTGAGGGGTGTTTATGAAAAAAAATCTTCCCTGGGCATGATGTCCATAGTTGTGGCTTGATCTATAGTTAGGGGATATGGTGGGTTAGGAATGGTTGTTTGTTTAGGTTGGCTATGAAAAGGGGTGATTGATGATTCCAACACATCTATGAGTATATCCAAGGAAAAAGGAACCTCTTTAATTAATGATTTTAAAGGAAGAGAAGATGATTCCATCACTTCAATAGGTGAAGTGGGAGAGAAACAAGTAGGTTGGATGATAGGCTCCTTATGGACAAGTGTCTCAAGGACCATATTGACCATGATTTGGAAAAGGTTTTCTAAAGATGTCAAGAGCTTTATTTTGAGGGGCATTGGGATTATCCAACATGAGATCCCCCTCGTTGATAAGATTTTAAACAACATTCTTGAAAGTATTACATTATATGATGTCATATCCAATTACCTAATGAAAATCATAAAGGTCATTCTCATTATACTAAGAAAGTGCTAGATGAGAAGAATCAAACTGCTAGGGAGGTTTGATAGATGGAAGTTGTATAAGATTAGCATTTAGTAGCTTCTCTAGAATTGAGGCATAAGATTCTCCAAGTGGAGTGAACTATTTCTAGTTGATTCAGTTTGGGTTCCTTGTATTTTGGTTGGAGGTAATGGGAGAATTTTACTGACTGAAAATGGGTAGAGGGGTAGTTTTAATGACAAATACATTCATAGTTCCCTTGGTCTTGGTTTTGGTATTGGCTTGGTTGCCTAGTTTAGAGGAAGAGGTTTCATTGGTCATGAAGGTAGAGTTCTTGTTTCATAACTTCAATTTACCCTAATCTATGGCTCAGTTTTCTATATTACATTTCATGGTAAAAGATTCATCAAAAGTTTTAAAGCTTTGGACACGCAGTGTAGACAATATATTGTTGGCACAAGCTCAAGCAAAAAGTTTTATAAGTTTAGTTTGAGGAAAGGCAAATGAAATTTGATTAATCAAGATTCTCCATTGAGTGATGAAGCTATTAATGGATTCATCATTGAATTTATTGATAAAATAGAGGCTGGTGATAGAGACCTTCTTGGAAATGTTAACAAAAAAGTGATCTAAGAAGAATTGTGCTAGTTGGGTGAAAGAAAAGATGGAATGCTTGGTGAGGGTACTATACTAGTCAAGTGCTAGGCTAGATAAAGACATGGGGAAGGTTTGAAGGAGAAGGGCACCATTGTAAGCAATCATGTAACATGCATGCCTTAAATCCCTAAGGTATTTTTGGGGGTCTTCCTTGCTCTAAAATTTGGTAAATTTCAAAAGCTCCCATTGAGGAGGGTAAGGTCTATTGGGGATAGAAGGATGAATAGGTTCATTATAAATTTGATCATAGGATAGGATGTTATAATCCCATGAAATGGATAAACCAAGGTTTGTCATCTTGTCTATGAGCATATTCATTATGTTAGTTTGAGATGGTGCACCAAAAATATTGTAAGATTGATATTATGATCAAGGTTGGGTAACATATTGGTAATTGTTAGATGGTTGAGAGGTTTTCACATTTTGAAATGGGGATGCTAAAGTCCAAGTAGGTGGTATGTAAGGGTAGGTAAATGATAGTGGTTGGGTAGTGAGTACATACCCTTGTGGGTTAGGGATGTAACCTAGATTGGGTGAAATGGATATCTATTAAGGGATTCCTATGGGTTTGGTATGAGTGGTAGTTGGGTTGGTGATAAGAGGTGAGGTAGTGAACATCATGCTAGTAGGTGGTGAAGCAAAAGGGATAGATACCCCCAAGCTTGGTAAAGGGGTATTGACCAATGGGTTAAGTTTGATAGAGGGGAGTTTGTTAGTGCTAGTGGTGGGTACTCCAACAACAAGTGGAGTGTGATGGGTTGATGGTTAGGTTGTCCCCAAGGTAGAGGAGTCACTAGTAGGGGTGGAAGGTGTAAGGGTAGCATTTAGTTGGATAGGTTGGTTTTCAGCTATGGCATCAAAGGGTTTAGTAGATGAAGATGCTTGGGCAGTCAAAGGTTGGGTGGTGATCAAAAAAATAGGGATACCTTTCATAACCTAGGATGGCATGCCATAAGGAGGATCCTGAGGTGGAGTTGAAACTGAGATATGGTAAGGGGAGGTGTTAAGGTAGTGCTAAAGGGAAACTAGATAGTTATCTAAAAAATTGTTAAAATACATGTTTCCTTGGGGAAATACCTGAGGAAAATTAGGGATTCCAAATGGATGAGGTGAATCTTCAGCCTCAAAGATGTACTCCATAGATGAGGAGGTAGAAGAGTTTGATTTAAGTGATGAGTTCTACTTTACTAGGGCTCTTTACTCCTAGAGAGTGAGAACCGTACAAGAAAGGGGGAGGAAAAACAAGAGAAAAATCACCACTCAAACAAGAAGAAGACAATAAAATGATCCAGGAAATCAATAGACACACTATGAAGTACATTAAGCCTAGAGGTTAGTTTTAATCTCACTTTTGGCTTATGCATTAGTTTGTGTGATAGAAGTTGGCTTGTAAATCAGGTATTATAGAAGTAGTCTAAGGTTGGTTATGGGTTGTTTAGGTTCTAAAAATAATTTATATTAGAATCAATGTGTGGCTTGGTATTAGGGCCTACCCCCTCACTTCATAGTATTGTAGTGATAAGGGTGTCGGGTGCTTAGCTAATATATATATTGATATCTAGAGTTATACTCAACTAGAGAGATGAGTTGGTTCTCCCCTTGGTAATGACCTCTAAGTAGGATTGTTAGGAATGGTTAAGGTGACCACTAGGTGGTGAAATCCCATTTGATCCTTGTCTCAAATTATTTTGATGTTTTATTGATGAAAGTGGTTTGGTTAGTGTGTGCAACAAAAGTGGTGATATGATAAGATTACTATGATTTAATCCAAAGTGAACTAATATTAAAAGAAAGTAATGGATGTAGTTGATTTTAAGCCTAAAATAATTTTTAGTTTCAATTATGAGCATATATATAGAGAAGAGCATACAAATACAAATAAAATGTGAGTAAAGACTCTCAATCCCATCAGGCATGCTAGAATGTTTCATGTAAATTTTCACTTAAGTTCTAGGAAAGAGAGAAAAGAAAATCAATATGGGTATGGTTGAAAACATATTTGGTTGTGTGCATGTTGAATCAAAATATGTGAAGAACTCCTTTTTGTCTTGGGAAGAAGACCTATAGATAAGAAATCACTAAAACAAACTTGTTTATTAGACAGATAGTTGGGTAGATTGCCTAGTGATAGCTAGATCTTGAGAGTGAGAACTTCCTTAAGGGCTATCAATCCACATGTTTTAAATAATTAAGTTCATAAAACTAGAAAAAAGGTACTTGTATCAATAATTAAAAGGTATTTAAACTGAACATAATAATTCTTGCTAATAAAATAGACTAGAAAGTATCAAATTAGTGACAAACTAATTAATACTAGTGCTAAGGGGTTAAGGTATGCTTCAAAAAATTTAAAAGAAGCCTATGAATAGGTAGGGGCACAAAAAAATGTATTTGGTTGGATTTAGGTAGGTGGAATTAACTTGATGGTTTTTGGTGTCACAAGTGATCATCACTAGTCATCTCACCATCATCGATTGAGGCTAACCATCACCAGCCATGTAACTGTCACTGATTGCCTGTCAATGGAACTGGGAGTGGAATTATGGTTGGTGTTGTGATTGATGGGATTAAAAATGTAAGTTATGAGATGTAGATAAGGGTTAGGTTGATATTTAAATGTAAATATGATATGTAGATGCCCAAAATCAAATACTTTTCTTACCAAAAGTCAATTGGGTGGATGGTTGAGACAAATTTCCTATTGGTGAAATCTAGTTTGATTTTGACAAAGTAATGGTACTTGAAATATTGGTTGAGAGGTGATGGAAATTCATATCCCAATAAGATGGATGTTGTCACTTGATAATTATAATGATGTTGATTGACCTATGAAAAGAGATTCTAGATACACAAAGCTCTTGATAACAATCACAGATGATCTTCTCCTACAACTGTCTCTCTTATAGGCAAGGCAAGAGGTGGAAGTGAATGTGTAACTATGCAATATAAATGTAAATTTTCCATGTAAAGTCTCAAAAAATGATTTAGATGAGCTATATTTAGAAAATCAAAGTGGTGGTTTGCATGCTAGAAGTTTAGGCAATGCAACCTGACCATCACCAGTCAAGGGCCTAAGGAAAAGGTGGGTTAAAATGGTGAAAAGGTGAATTAAGTTAGTCAAGTGGATAAATTGACTCTAGGTTAGGTAAGTGGGTTAGGTTAGGTAGGTTTACAAACCTTATAGGTTTAGTTAAAATAGGTTAAAGAGAAACCCAAGGCATTGTGTGTGTAGTTTTTTAGTGTCTACAGATTGTCTATATGCTTAATAGATTTCTTGGAGAAAAATGTGATGACATCCAAATAGATCAACACCATATGATTTAGTAACCCTTAGAAAACCATGTCCATGGCTCTTTAAAAATTTTCTCCAGAATTTGAAAATCTAAAAGGCATCTTTTGGTAAGCATATGTGCCCCACTTGGTGGTGAAGGTAGCCTTATACTGGTCTTCTTTTCTTACCAACCCCTAGTTGTATACCAAATATCCATCCAAAAGGGAAAGACATTTTGAACCAATAACTATCTAAAGTAGTTACTCTATGGATGGTAATGGGTAGTGATATTTCAAAGAGATCCTATTCAAATCCCTGAAGTCAACACACAATCTAATTTCCCCACTCTTCTTCTTCACATGTGCGAAATTGGTTACCCATGAGGAGTGCTTAATGGGAAATATGATCTTGGATTCAATCAATTTGGTCAATTATTTCCTCATAAGCTCTTAATTTTTGGGGTTTATAGGCCTCTACTTCTACTTGATAGGCTTGGTATTAGCCTTTAATTCTATAGTGTGCTAGGATAACTTAGGATTAAAGCTTCTTAGGTTATTATTTTCCCAAGCAAAGATGTAAGCACCCTTCCCGAGCTTGAGGATCTTGTCCTTGAAGATAAAATAATATTTCATAGTTCTCTTGACTTGTTAACATCACTGCCTATTCTTTTCTCATATGGTCTCCCTCACGAAAAATACCCTCAAGGGTGACAAACCCTTTAGGAAGCTTATTGGATCTCAATTTAACTATTTTCTCTTTGTATTGATGTTGAAACTTTTCCTATTTCATTGAAGAGAATTTTTTTTCCTACTACAATAAACAATCAATTTTTTTGTCATTTTCAAAGACCTACTAATGAGCTTCATTATCTAGCACTGATGGTCTTAATACCACTTTGACATGTGGCTTCACCTTGGTCCTTTTTAACTCATTGGGGATATCAAATTGAGATCCCATAGATGACAACCTATCAGCATGTCCATTCTAGTTCCTTGGCACTACTTGGATGTTGAAAACCTAAAAATCCTCAATTAGGTCCCACACTCTATGTTTGTAAGACTTCATCAAGGGATTTTGGGTGATATTCTATTCTCTAACCTGGTACACTATTAGCTCACTATTCCCATAAAATTATAACTGTTTGATCCCTCTCTTACTATCCCATTGAAGGCCATGAATAATTCCCTCATATTATGATGCATTATAAGAGAAATTGAATTAGAACCTATAAAAAAAGTATTTATTATTAGAGGGGGATACTAGCATTACACCTACACCCACTCCATGTTTGTTCCTTGAACCATCAAAGAACAAGTTCCATAAGCTGCTAGGATCTTCTTATGGTCTAATGAGGGATGACATGGATTTATTCTCTTCATGTAAGTAGTAGACACCCATGTCCCTTTCTTCCACTCCTTGTAAGGGATCAACTAAATGATTGTCATTCCATAGTTTATCTAAAAACATGTTTCATATCTCCTCAAGATGAGTGTTTAATTTTTTACCAACAAGATGTTCATCCTCATCATAAATGGTGTAATTAAATTTTATGTTGTGTGGTCCATAGGTATCTATGTGAAATTGTGCAATAGGTTTAGCCTTGATTAATACGTTGGTTCCATATCTTGTTCTAAATTCCATGTATGACCAATTTGCTTCTAGATAACCTCCAGTCTTTGTAGTGAATTATCTAGATAGGCATAGGGTAAACTAAGGAGGTACATCTAGGATAAATAAATGTTGAACCACTAAGATACTAGGATAAGCATTTAGGGTAAAATTGAGATCTTTGATGATACTAGATGGCTTGGTGAAAGAACTATCAAGTTACAACACTCCTTTAGATTGGGGCTCATACTTTAGACCAAGCTAATTAGATATGGACTTTGGCATTACTGAGCTACTATCCCTATTATCTACTAAGAAATTATGCACTAAAGAGTCACCAATGATCACTAAAATAGTAAATGAAGGGGTTTGACCACCTTACCTGATTGCCCTTCACTAGGTCTTTTAGCTATATTGGTGAGAACCACATTTTATTGCTTGGTTCCTTCCTAGGAACCTTGATTCTTAACAACCCTTCTTGGAGTATGTCTACCTGAATAGGCATAGAAATCATGTCCCACATTGGAACACTCACACTAGACCTTTTCATCTATTCCACAATGTTGATGGGTGAACCACCAACCTTTAGTTTTGTTTTGGGAGACATAATTTCACCTTAAGTTTGTGATTTTTGGTGAACATAGACACTCCCCTGACTTTCTTTGACTCTTTAGAGCTATTGGAACCTTTAGAAAAATAAAAAGTCCATTTGTCATTGATATTGAAGGAGTAATGGTAGGAATCTCTTTGACTACTTCCTGTTTACCATCCATGTTACTTCTTTTGAACCTCTTATTTTCCTCCACTAGAATGTATGCCTAGCTATAAATAGCCTATTGGTTGAGTGAATAACACTCTTCTTTCTCATAATTTACAATTATATCACCCAACTAGCTTGGTCCTTGATTAGGGCCTTGAGCTTGTTAAGGATCTTTTGGTTTTGTCATCATGGGTACCTCTGCGTTTGAGCCATAAGAGCTTGATTGTACCCATAATTAGCAACTTGATACCATTGGTAATTGAAATATTGGGTGAAATAAATGTTTAGGATAATAGATTGCCTAAATTATTGATTTCAAGGCATGGTCCACTTATATTTTTGAGAAACATTATTTTGTATAGCAACCAAGGTGTTGGAAGTGCTTAGAACATTTGGATTATATTTACTTTGCCTATTATAGTAAGGTTTCCCTTTTCCTTGGTTTTGACCTTGGAAGCTTCCTTTTTAGGGTGGCATATTTTATTGATAATATTGTTGCTAAGGTTGATATGAGGCTTGATAAGGCCTATTTTAATTTTACTACCTCTTAACATTCACTAGCTCATTTCCCAAGGACTAAAACATGCTCTTAAGCTCTTGAAAGTATGTGTGCTCTTGGGAATAACAAGATTGGCTAGTGGAAGCATTTTCTTGCTTTGGTGAGGGTATATCAGTAATTTTAGGCACATGAGGAATGAAATAAAGGGGAGGAATATAAATAGGGGGTGGTCTAATCTCAGGGAACAATGGCATTAGTGGTCTAGGTGTTAGCTTGATAGCTTGGACTAGACAATTTTCTACTCTAATTGACATCTCATATGCATTTAGCAATGTGTTCCCTCCCATAGACTAGATCATTATTGTAATGTCACTATTTAAGGCCTCCAATAGTATAGGAATGAAAAGTTAGGGCAAGGCTTAATAGAGACTAGGATTCTATTCCAAGTCTTTTGGAACCTTCTATTGAAGTCTTGCATGACTTCATGAGGGGCTCTTTTTATTGTTGTCAACTACTTTACAAGTGACAAATGTCCAATTTTATCCTCAAATATTTTACACAAAACCTCTCTTAATTGGTCCCATGTGGAAATGGAATTAATAGTAAGGCTTCTATACCAGTCTAATACTTTACCTTTGAAAGAGATGGCTAATAACCTAATTTCCACTTTTTATTCATTAAAATCATGAATGTTGTAAAAGTTGGCTATATCCATGTGGTGTTTAGAAGGGGTTATAGTTTGGTCTCCATTAAAATAAGGGACACTCTTAAGAGATACTATTAGAATAAAATCATATTGAGGGAGGGATAGAGGACTTTGGCCATTAAAAGCCACAAAATATCTAGGGGTTGCCATGTCAATGAAAGGGTTTAACAAAGATCTTCTTGTAGCGGCAGGCCTTGAAATTGACTTAGGAGTAAATTTGCCTTTATATGGGTGTGTATTAGAAAATCTTCACCTCTTTGATGAATTTAAAGGTAGTTCAACAAATTCAAAAGTAATACCTATAAAAGATGATCTTGTAGTCACCTTTGGCATGAAAGATAGTTACCACTCTGTACCAGAGTGTTGATTGTTCTTTTAGAGTCACAAAATACTATTGTGTGAAACTATAACTACTACAAATTGATCAAACTTGATCAATATTTTATTTGAATTGTGTCCCACTAGGCATGCCATAAATTATTGTAGCATCAATATAAACCCTTGAAGAGATTTATTTAGGCTCCCTTCAATTGATATACACTATGGAAACAACCCCAAGCTATGGATCACCTACGGTGGGGTTAGACCTCTGAAGAAGGCTGATTTCCTCTTGATGAATCACCTATACTAATGTTTTCATTGAGAAAAGGGCTAGAAAAAGGGAAAAGGGATCCTAAAAAATCCAACAAGGTGATGCACTAAATTAAGCGAGAATTCACATGAGCATGAAATATACACTAAAGAAGCATATTATAGTACTAGCTCACACAATATCAAAATCTAGCTAATTGCATAAGTATTTCACACACTAGGTTCAAGAAATAATGAATGAGACTAGGAGGAATTATAAGACTCACACCAACCTCACATTAATGGATGAAAGAAACATAAATGTATACCTACAATTGACTATAAAACACCCTAAAATAGTCAAAAAATAAGGATAATAGGCATGTAATATTATTCTTCACAATACCATCATGCACAAACTTACTAAACATATTTAAAAAGCAAGATATAGGTAAAGAAAATATTTATTTATCTTAAATAGGTCTTTCATATAAGTTTTGATAGGGTATAGCCTTATCAAAGGAGAGTCTCTACTCTTTTATAATTGAGAGAGAAAACTCCTTGTCAAAGTGAGAGAGAGAGAGTCCTTTCTAAAAACCAAGAGAGAGCTTACAAATGGGAAAAAATGGGAGATTTAGGAGAAAGGGGAGGAAGAGAGTGAGCATGCCATCCTAGGTCATTAAATGAGCTACCCCTTTTGATGAATTCCCCCACCATATTTTGATCAAGTCAAAGCTAATACATCATAGGCAAGATAGTCTTCATTTGTCCCAATACCCTCTGAATAACTTCATCGATTAAGCAACACACTAGAGGATAAGAGTTTGAAAAAGGTGGTGAGTCATTACTAAGTCTATCAGGGAAAATATATTTATGGTTTTTAACATCATTGATACTCCAACTAATTTCTCCAAATTCCCAATCTACTCCATGAATTCCTACACCATCTCCTACTTGATTTTATATAAGGAGAAATTCCTTATGTCCATGGACCTGACAGAGCCATGATGTGTTAGCTTTAAGTGGTGGTAAGTAATTTATTATCAAAACTAAGAGGATATAAAAGGAGGATACACATCTCCATAATCACATTTATGTCTGCACTTGATCCAATATATAGATTGAAAACTAATCAAAATTATTGGTTTTCATAGAGTCGTTATACTAATATAGATCCATAGATTACTTCAAAAACTACTAATATATCTTTGATCTCTATATTAGGCCCTTAAAATACCTATTCTACCTCTATTAATATTTAATGGTGATGTTTGATCTTGAAAAATCTACTATGGTTTAGCTTGTATCATGTTTTGACCTCCAATCAAGTCTCATAACTTCACCCTTTAATTTTAGCCATTGATCTTAATCTGGGACTTCAAGATTATAACACCTTCAACCTTAAAAATTGACCATCAATCTATGATCAAAATTAGATGAGCACCATTGGATCTTATTTATTTTGCATTATTGATATTAATCTATACTAATGAGTGTGAGCCCTAGATTTTTTTTCTGTTTAATGTGGTTGAGACACTTATCACCCATGTATTTGTCCTTTATATTCAATGACCTTTTTACCCATCACTCACTATTAGATCTACTTTGTACAAGTGATCATGCATTGTTGATCTACTTGGACCCACTAACCTTGTCAGTCACCATGCACTATTAGATCTTTGATCAGGTACCTAAGATCTTTCCACTTGTCTACTTGACATTTATGTTGACCTTTTTACTTGATGATCTTTGTTGATATTATTTGGTATGATTAAATGTGCACTATAGATCTACTTGGACCCACTAACCTTGTTAATCACTGCAAAACATTAGATCTTCCATCTGATTGAACATGGATTGTTGGATATTCCTTTTGAATCTAAATAGTTATTTTATGATGCTCAAATTTGATGTCTAAATGCATGTTTAAGGATTTTTAAGTCCAAATAGTTACTTGTTGACTTCTACTTGACATCCCCATGAACATCTCATTTTGCAAGTCTAAGTTTGAAGGCTTATAACTTGAGATAAATAACTCATTAGGTCATGAAATTTGTAGAGTATGTTTAAGATATGAATAAATTCATGTCCATGTAGTATTTTAGCTAGAGAGGCTTTCCTAAGTTCATTTATTAAATGCATAATCAAGTTGATCTATTCATTTTTGCATGACATGTTAGTGATGGTTTTATCCTACTAGGCTCATGCTTAAACTTTCAAGGCTCAAAATGAGTCTCTCTGATATATAAAGCTTGATTTATGTCCATGAAGGTCATGATCACCATGAGAACCTACTTATCTTTTTCACCTTGTAATCCTAGACCTATTTCTCAGCCTTTTGATCACTTACTCAATCTAGAACTTTTCTCATTTATTCAAACAACACCAAGACCTCTAGAAACTGATCAATCTCAACAAATTTCCATATGTATGCCAAAATTGGCCAACAAGTCCTTAGGGGAAATATTAATCTTATTGTATCATGATAAAACATCTAAAATAGACAACATTTTGTAACCATCTATGGAATCAATAATGGCATCTATGGAAGGTAAAGGGAAGTTGTCCTTAGGATAAGCAAGGTTAAGACTGTGAAAAATAATGAAAATACGTATGACCATAGTGACATTTTTATGAATAAGAATAATGTTAAAAACCCATTTTTAATAGTCCATTGGTTTGATAAATTTAACATCAAGTATTTTGATAATTTCCTTGTGACATAAGGCATAAAGCTTGGGTGGAAATTTCTTTTGTTTTTGATGTACAAACTTAGAATCAAGATAAGTAATGATGTTATATACCATAATGCTAGGGTTAATACTAGGTATGTCCTCATAGGACTAAGTGAAAATATCATGATATTTACTAAACAATAAGCTAAAATTATCAAGTTAGGTAGGT
This sequence comes from Torreya grandis, assembly GCA_037957365.1. Lineage (NCBI taxonomy): Eukaryota > Viridiplantae > Streptophyta > Pinopsida > Cupressales > Taxaceae > Torreya > Torreya grandis. Next base: position 6,370,247 of record JARHVA010000127.1, read on the forward strand.
GAGAGTTTGTGAGAAATTATAATTGGTTGAGGGTAGGATGGAGTACCATACTTAATGCATGTGGTTTCTTTGATAATCATAGCATTGTCTATAGACACTATAAAATTGCACACTATAGTTATAGATGTTGAAATACCCTTAGATGCCCAACCTACCATCCAAACCCCCCTTTTGATCATAAACCTAAGTCAAAACACTCTTTGACCAACTCATCTTCTAACCCACCATGACCAAACTTAACCTCTTGACCAAACTTGACCATTTCACATTTTCAACCAAACTCAACCTTTAACCACTGATGATCAACACTCTAACCACCAAAAATCAACACAATAACTACCAATGGTTAACACTCTAACCACTAATGGTTAACATAGTAACCACTGATGGTCATCATTCTAACCACTGATGGTCACTCTGACCATCGCTGGTCAGATCCTTACCTACTTTAATGCATCACTTGCTATGTATGAAATAAGTATGATTACATTATCAACTTTCCTTATGTAATGCTAAAAAACTTTAAAGCATTGTAAATATCAAATTTATTTTCCTATCTAATTAACAAATTCTTCCATCCCAATTAGTAAATTTATCCTATAAAAGAAAGAGAGTAAGACCAAGAAAGGGGCTTGATGATCTTGATCTTTCTGATCTTCTTAGATATTATAGTTTTCTTTATAGGTTTTTAGTAAGTCTATAGTTGCAGTAGAGACACAAACCTCTATCAAAATCACTCCAAACTTCACCAATCAACCTATTGTTACTTTGTAGAAATTATTCTAGACCTCAACAATCAAGATAAGTATATATATCTTATCGGGATCAACAATTAGTTTGTTTGTTTCATTCTTTGCTACATCTTGAACATCACCCTCTGACCTCTCAACCAATTAATTAACCCCCAAAAACCTATTGTACCTATTTTCCATTTTCCCTCTGTCCTCTAAACCTACATATCTAACCTTTTACCTTAACCAAACTTGTAAATAGTAACCATTGATGGTCATCATGACCGCTAATGGTAAATTATCAAACTATTCTCAATCACCCTGACCATTGATGGTAAACTATCAAATTACTGTCAGTCACCCAACTACCAATGGTTACTCTAATCACTAATAGTCAGCCTAACCATTGATGGTCACTATGTAAACCCTTTTTAATAAAAAATAACAACTATTAACCACTAACCAAACCTCAACCAAACCCTATTTTATTGACCTTTGCCACCTCATAGACCTAAAATAACCACCTAACCTGACCTAAACATTTCTTTAATAACTTAAAATCTACCTTAATGTTATTTTTTTAGAACACTAGCATTCATTTGAAAAGTATTTATCTCTTTTGATTTAGTACTTTCATTCATGTTATGCAACCTTTATTTTATCAACATTAACTTGCATCAAAAGGTGGATTTCTAGCTTCTTAGATAGCTCATGGATCTAGCTTGCTAGGTAATCCACCCAACCTACCTAACTAACTAACCCTTTTCTAGTTTTTGCTTATTACAAGTCATCTTCCCAAGCCAAAGAATAGTATCTAAAATTGTTTGGATTATGAAGAACACACCCATTTAGGTTCTACCAACCTCTACCCCTCTTTCAGTTTTACCTTTCTTATGTAATAGATAAAAGTGAAAATTTGAGTAAAACATTCTAGCATGCCCAGTGGGACCTAGCATCTCTTTTTCTTCCTTTATTTTTTGCTCATCTGATGAAATCTAAATTTCTTTTGGGCTTAAAATAAACCTTTTGCATACATTGATTGCTTGCTTGTTTTAGTTAATCTAAAAATAATCAAAGTAATTAATCATAGCTTTCACTCTTATTATCATATAATTTTGCCAAACCACATAAAAAATCAACACATCAAAAGAAACTTGAGATAAAGACCAACTAGGATTCATCACCTAGTGGTAAACCTTACCCTTTCCCAACAATCCTAGTTGGAGGTCATTACCAAGGGGAGAACCAACTCAGCTTTCTAGTTGAGTTTAAACTCAAAAAATCAGTATATCTTGGATAAACACCTGATACCCTTATCATTTTGGTGTGTGAAGTGAGGGGGTAGGCCCTATTATTAAGCCACATACTCACTTTCAATACTTATTTTTAAGAGATATAACTAATTTAAAACTAACAATAGACTTCTCTTCTAATACTCACTTTACAATCCAAGTCTTCAAACATTCTTTATAACTTAAGGCATAAGCCAAAATATAGACTAAAATAAACTTATGATTAAATGTACTTTAGTGTGTTTTTTGCCTTTTTGATTCTTTCTTATTTGCTCTTTATTTTGAGTTGTGAGAAACCTACCTTATACCATCTTTCCTCCATTGCCTTGTCTAATGAGGAACCAACCTATATTCTCTCTTGGAGATCCTAACTTTGCAAATATCTTAGAGAATAACCATCTCGCCTTAGAGTGATACCTTGCATCATAAGCCACTTATGCTCCTAACATTAACCACAATCAATCAAATCTCACCTATAACCAACCAAAAACCTATCAAAAACCATTTGATCATCATCATACCCAACCAACAACCTATCAATATCTATCACATCAATCATCCCAACCTCATCAAACTTTGGGCTACCTACCACAACTGACACATCAAGCACCCCAACAATCATATCAATTACCTCAACCTACCTTATCAACCTTACCAAACCTATCAACTCAACCCAACCAACCTTATTAACCTTACCAAAACTATCAACCCAACCCAACCTATCAACCTAACCAACCTTATCAGCCTTACCTAACATCATCAATAATCAACCCGACCTCACCCATAATCATTAAAATCTTACTTATCACCTATCAAACCTCAACTATAACCAACAAATTGTCAAATACCACCTGAGCTAGTTATAATGTTAATAGACTGGATAAGTAAAATAGAGTCATCTATTTTTTATAGCCATGACCAATCAACCCTCACCTACAACCAATCAAATATCAAATATAACCAACTAAAAACCCATCAACTACCATGTAAAAATTATCATAACTAACCAAAAACCCATCAATACTAACTTAACAATTTCATAACCAAACTCAACTTCAACCTATCCAACCTCATCAACCATTCGGTCACCTATCCCAACCATCATATCGACTACCCCAACTCACTTTTAGGTAGACTTATTTTTATCAACACCAAGATTTGGTCTATCCTCTTTTCAATCCAACCAATAACTATCAAACCAACTTATCAACCTTACCTAACTTATCAAACCAACCCACCTTATCAACCTTATCCCAACAATCAAACCCACCTAACCTATCAACTCAACCAAACCTATTAAACCAACTAACCTCATCAAACCAACTGATTAGCTTATAAACTCAAGTGAAATCCATCATTGAACCTCTTTTTACACCCATTATTGTGCACACCAATAGACAAATCCCTCAACATAACAAGGCCCATACAGTAGATTTAGTTCTTAGTCAACCTATAACTAAGGAAACCATAATCCAACCCTTAACCAAACCACTTGTTAATCAAGTGGAATATTCTCAACTTTTCTTCAAAATCAAAATCAAGGAAACCAACCTACCTCTTCCACTTACCAATTTTATGGAACCTACCATTAACCTAACCTTACCAACCATCAACCCAACCTTAACAACCATTAACCCTCCCTCACTTACCATCAACCAAACCAAACCTACTATTAACCCAACCAAAATTACCATCAACCTAACCTCACCTATAACCATCCCCCAAACCTTACCTCACCAACCAAACTAAACAATCAAACCAACCCAACCAAAAAACCAACCCAAACAATAAACCAAATTAACCATTTATTTTACCTCTCTTAACCAATCAAACCAACCTCTAAACTAAATAAATAAACCATAATCAATATACCTTTTAACACAATCATAACCAACTTATTTAATAACTTAAACCTAGATCAGCCCAAAGAACTAACCGAACCTACCCTAACCTACCAAAATCAAGCTTAACTCCATTTTCCTATCCTTGGTGTGATAGAGGAAATACCACTTGAACCACTACCTACAAATTTGACCAACTAACCTACTAACTTATAACAATTAAAAACTAACACCACTTTTTGGAGAAGGATGAAGTAATCTTCACCCCTCTTAAACCCTTTTATTAACCAACACCTTCACTTTGGGATATTTTTCCCATCTTTGACCATCCATGGAAAGAACAAATTGGGAAAACTTTCCCTCCATAAGGCTTTTACTATTTATCAACCCAAACCATACCTTAACAATTAACCAAATGAACTTTTGGCCTTTTGCCTTAACCTATCAACTAACCAACCCTAAACTATTGTAAATTACCTTTCTCCTTCACCCAACCAAACTTATAGAAAATAACCTTCTCCCCATACTTAGTGGAGTCACATTCTCCATCATTATATCTAACCTTTGGATATTACCCTTCTCCACTTTACCAACCATTTGTGCTTTCTTAGGATCACATCCTACCTTGGATATGCGAGAACCAACCAACTAACTAAATGACTTTAAACTTAGTCATTTTGGGCCACTTTTTTCACATTTTTTTTTATCACCAACCATTTGAGAGTCACTTCCTCCCACAAAATTTTTTGTTGGTATCTTATCCATCAACCCAACGTCAACCAAGTGGTATACCAAATTAGGGCAACCCATTTGGATACCACCCAACCTATTTTGGGAGTTACATTCTCCCCCAACCCTTAGAGATTACCCTTCTCCACCAAACTATCACCTAACACAACCTCACCCTTTTTGTCAATCCAAATATTTTTTACATCTAATAAAGTGTCAAAAAGTAACTGGGGGACATCTAATCTCTTAATTGACATCAACCATTTATGAAAGCATAGATCTCAAGCATATCAAAATCTCAACCTCCTCAAATGCTTTTTCATCACCATGCCTGATATTTGATTAAACCAAGTTCCTTATCATCTTGTGTCTAACTTAATCTAATCCCTTATTTTCAATCACCTTCATCTCCTTATCTTTAAGGACAATCAATTAAAAATAGTATCATGTGATTATTCATCACAAATCAGTCTAATCTTAAGCATGTATACCATGGCTATACCCATCATATGATCCTCATGGTACTTTCCAACTTTGTTAGGATAGATTTCCATGGTTTTTGTCACTTAAACAACCTCTTTTACCAATCATCGACCTCCTTGTGTTATAGATTTACGTCCATAAAGGAAAACCTTAGGCCTATACAGATAATCCATGTCTAATCTAACATATAAACAATTTGGTATACCAAACTATCACTTGGGTTAACATCTCTAGCATGTAGACTACCCCCTTGAAGGATATCCCCCCCAAAATAGTAAAAATTTCTAAACTTAAGGTAGACTACTCCCTTGAAGGATAGCTATCAAACATGAACAAATCCAAACTTAGACCACTCCCTTAAAGGATGACTAAGTCAAATTTGTCAAAAGCAATAATTTGAAGCTTCTCACATAGATAAACTTCCCAAACCTATCAAATAGATAAATAATAGACCTTATATAAAAAAATAAGCAATCCCAAGAAAGCTACAAACAAATTTCACAATAGCATCAATATACTTCCCACATTGATCAATCTACACCTAGTATATAACATGGACTTGTCTATCATGGTTTCTAAGTCACCTAAAGAAGAGAAAAGTGATCCCCATAATAAGGTTATACTACCTATCACCCACTACCTATAACCATTCCATATCATCCATTTTCCCTTTTGTCCTCCATAAATCAAGGGAGTTTTGATCTTACTTGGCATCATGTAATCAATCTACCTTTTTTTATGATAAAACTAACAACATAGAAAAAAATATGATAGGGGTTTGTGTTCATAATCCCACCCATCTTGCCATTATGGTCTTTGCCATAGCCTCCTCCTTATACTTTCATGATAACTTAGGAAGACACGTCTTCCCCCTTTTGAGTTATTGAAACCAACCCATCAAATTAACCAATCAATGAACTTATTTTAGAGTCACCTTATCCATCAACCAATTAACCAAACCATAAACCATTACAGAGCACCTTTTCCACCAAACCAAACCTAACTTTTTGAGATTACCCTTCTCTAACCTCTATAAACTAAACCATAAACCATTAGAGATTACTTTCCCCACCAAACCTTTTACCCAACTGAACCAAGTGGTACACCAAATTGGGGAAACCCATTTTAACACCACTAACCAACTTTTAGAGAGTATATATCCTCTATAAACCCACCGTGAACCATTGGAAAAAACCCTCTCTAACAAAACAACCAACCAACCATCTAACCATGTCTACCTTTACATTAGCCATTTTTGACCTAAATTATTTGTAGATTTTGTGATGACCTTGCCTTGGTACTTTTGACCACATTGATTACCTTGACATGTTGAAAATTTAAATTTGCACCATGATGAGGCCAATATATGCTCAATAAATGTATAATAAATGACATCATCTTACTCTCTCTTTCTATTAAGTTTGATTGCATTTTGTAACTTTTATTTTGATCTGAGATGAGTTAGGATGTGATTATCTATCTTTTATTGATTGTGATTCTAATATTTTAAAAGACCTATAATTCCTAACAAGTGTGTTGGAAATTTTTTGTTTTACAATAAAATAGGTCAGCATCAGGATGAAGAACAAATATGAAGTGGATTTCATATTTTTGGAAGCATTGGACTCAATTCAGATTAGTTCTACAACCTGTAAACTCTATTCCAGAATCATCATAGTTAGTTATGAAACTTATAGAATCTGTTCTAGAACCATCATAGTTAGTTCCAAAACTCCACCATACTATTTCAAGTTGTCACATTTTTGGAATTAGCTTTAGAACTCTATATTTAGCTTTGGTACTCTTATAGATAAGCTCTAGAACTTTTACGACTAGATATGGAACTGATGAGGATCTATTCTAAACGGCTAGCGATCTATCGACTCAATGATCCCATTAAATCAAGAATAGATTCCCAATTTTCTAAACTTGTAGAATCAATACATTTATCACATAGCTAGACATCCATCCACATCTTGATTCCACATCTATTCCAGGCATGATTTAGTTCCATCATATCTATGAAACAATTACAACCATCAAAGCATCTATATATACAGACCTAGGAATTTAGTAAAAGAGATACATATATAGAAGATAGAAGATAGATAAAATCATTAAAGAATAGAGAGATAAAGGATAAATTAGTAAATTTGTAATGCAAAATATTTTATCAATGAAATAGACATTTCTATTTTGAAAGTAAATTAAATTATTCAAAGCCTGTTCTAGGCGAAGCAAGAGCCCACTCCTTCAAAGAACCAGGATCTTCATTTTTGTCAGTATTTATATATCTATTCACAAAAGTAAATAGGTAACTCTATTAAATTTATAAATGCTTCCAACTCTTTAAAGTTAAGATTTGTTGTAAATTTCTTCTTGCAGGAATTTTAGATTAAATTTTCATTTCTGCAACGTGTGTTTGATTCCAGCAATCTATTTCATTTCTTCAATGTGTGTTTGTTTCCAGCAATCAATTTCATTTTTACAATGTGTGTTTATTTCCAGAAATCAATTTTATTTCTGCAATGTGTGTTTATTTTCAGAAATCTATTTCATTTCTGTAATGTGTGTTTATTTCCAGCAGATTTGCATAGTTTGATTTTGATAAGGTTTTAACCAAGAAATCTTTAAGACATTAAAAACCCCCCAAAACAAAAAAATATACAAATACCTCCATTCAATTAATAAATATCTATGATTCCTCTTGTTTCATATAGCTTTGGACATAGCCCTAGTAAAATATGACATCAACAAAAAGTTGATTAAATGAAGGGGATGACAACACCCATCTTTTTTGGTGCCATTACCGGGGAACACTAGTTGAAATTTTCTAATTAGGTGTCAACAAAAGGAACAATCATTCATTTAGTAATTAAATAAAATTTCCCTAATTTATGAGTAGACCATGAGATTCCAAGGGTATATTTCTCTCCAAAATATATGAACAAGAATTTCCATCATCCTCTCATTTAAGAAAGGATGTTGAGCAAGAATTAGAGGCACCATTATCTCTTACAAGACAAGAAGCAAAATTTGCATCTTTGAAATTTTTGGATCAATCACCAAAACCAAGTAAAACTTTAGGGAGGAGGATTATTTCTCAAGATCCATTGAGGGAAAGTTTTGATTTTCAATTGAGTAGTCAACCCCTTGCTCCTAACTTTTCACCATCCCCAAAATAGACCACATACCACATTGATTGGGAGAAGGGATTAGAAAATACCAAAGAGATGGAATGAGAAGATGGAAGAGAACTTGAGAGAACCTTTACCTATCCCATTCATATTGAGGATGATAAAACCATTAGGAAAAACATTTCACCTGCACACTTACCCACATTTAGAGGAATGTCATCTGAGGATCCTGACCAATTTTTGTTTGAATTTAAAGTACTATGTCAGACTTATGATTACAAGATAGATAATAAAAAACTGAAGTTGTTTCCATCTACCTTGAAGGATGTAACAATGAGGTGGTTTATGGGATTAACATCTAATTCTATTACTAATTGGGAACAAATGGAAATTATCTTCCTAGACAAATATCAAGATTATTGCAAAGGAAGAAATTGAAAGGAAGAATTTTTCAAAATCAAACAGGAAGAAGACAAAAATATGGAAGATTATTTGAATAGATTCCTCTTTGTGAGTAAAAATGTGGATTTGTACTTCAAGAAGATTTAAATAAAACTATTTTTTTCAAAGGTCTGGATGATGAATCTAAGGAAAATATTGATTTAATTAGTGAAGGAAATATTGCTCAATTAAGAATGGATGAAATCATAGAAATTTTTAGAAACTATTCAAGAACAAGGGGTGGAGCTAGAAAAGGGAAAACAGTTAAAAATTTGAATCCAAATATGAACAAATTGATGGATGAATTGGAAAATTTTAAAATAGACATATTAGTTTAATTAACCTCCACCATGGATGGATTGTAAGCTAAATTAAATGCCCAACTTGAACCATTAGCCATGTATTGTCCTAGATGCAAAAAGAAGCATGCAATAAGGGAATGTCCTTTAGATAAAATGGAAGTATGTCTTGTCTATGAATCTAAATAACATGATACTCATGATTGTTCTCTTCTTCCACTCATAAAAAATTATCTCAAACAAACCAATACATCATCCACCATAAAAGAATTGAATTTTGTTTAGAGACAACCTAACCAAGGACAGTTTATGCTAAGACCAGCTCATAATCCCTAGATGATGCCATGGGCAGCTCAAATATTACCACAAAGTTGGGGATAGCCACCTTGGGCCCCTCAACCCACATGGCATCCTCAAGATTGGGATATTCAATCTTGGTATACTCAAGGACATCAACAACCTTGGGCTAGTCAAGGAAATACTTATGCTTGGCCACAACCTAGATGGACCCTAACAATTATGTGCAAGGAAAAACATATCCAAATTAGAATCAACAATCCATAATGGGACCTCTAGCACAAAATCCATAGATTGAAAACATAGTCCAAACCCAAATACTAGCACAAGCAGTAGCAAACCGAAGAAACAAACAAACAACTCATGTATACGAAATAGAACTAGAAAAATCAATTGATTTAAATACAATGGATTGTAAAAATATTCAAACCAGATTTGGAAAAATAGTTAGTAGTCTACCTGTTATAATCACTGAGATGAAAGAAGAAGATAAAACCCCTATTATAACTACACCTAAGGAAGATGACAAAGAAAAAGATAAGGATCCAGAAAGAAATTCTACTGAGATTCCATTTTCAGAAAGACTCAAAAAAATCATAGAACTTAAGGAATCTAAATTGGTGCAGAAAATAAGAAGATTGAATATTGAAATACCATTTTTATAAGCAATTAAGGATATTCCAGAGTTAAACAAGTTAATCAAATTGTTATGTTTTAAAAAACCTAGAAGAAAGAAGCAGTATCCTAGGACTATTCAGGTAGATAGGAAACTTGTTGATTTATTAGTAGGAAAACTCTTACTACCTAAATATGGAGATCCTAGAAGCCATATTATTTCTATTTCTATAGGGAATAAGGATATACATAATGTTTTGATTGATTTGGGTGTAGCTATCAATGTAATGACAATGGACAATTTGAAAACATTACCATTAATAGGCATACAACCTACTAATACCATATTGTTGATGGCAGATCAGTCTATAACAAAACTAGAAGTAGTTATTGAAGATGTGGCAGTAATGGTGGAATCATGAGAATATCTAGTTGACTTCCTTATATTGTAGCCAAAAGGTAAAACACATGGTTATCCTATTATTTTGGGGAGACCATGGTTAGCTGCAGTTGCTACCTTAATTGATTGCAAGTCAGGTGATATGACTATTTCAAATGGTAAGAATTCTAAGCAAATTTCATTATATCCATTTGCATGACCTTTTATTGATAATCAAGTGAAATTATGGATTGATAATCCTGATATTAATGAGCAAAATCTATCTTCTTTGGCTATGATAACATTGCAAGATCATGTATGAGAAATATATGATATGGTTAATCTTTCATTAAATGAATGTCAATCATCATTAGAGTAATCAAAATTAGTTATAGAACTATCACAGTTAGTTCCAAAACCATCATAGTTAGTTCTGAAACCATCACAATTAGTTCTAGAACCACACCAATTCTCTGCAAGTGAAGATAACTTCACTTCGAAAGAACGTGATTTCTCTTGGGGAGAGGAAGGATCTGTAGCACCAGCTTTATAGATATCAAGAGATGGTGAAGAATTTTTGGAAAATAGTAGTAATGAGGAGTTTGACCTATAACAAGATAAGTATCATAATTCTTCTTATTGTCCTTTGTCCAGTATTTTGCCTCTATAAACTTTCAGAGATGTTTCTACATATCATATATTGTTACCACATGTCTGTACACTAAACACCTTAATGGAACCCATTCAACAAATCAATTCATCATATCCTGGAGCCAAACATGTTGAGATTCAACCATGAGATTTTTTAAATATTAATAGCTGGTTAATGAATGATGAAGAAGTCAAATAGTTTGATGTTTTGAAGGATCATACTAAAGCATTTGCTTGGGACTATAAAGATGTGAAGGGAATTCATCCAATTATCTACACCCATCATATTTATACTTAAAATATTAGACCAATTAGGTAACCTCAGAGAAGGATTAATCCAGCCTTAAGGGATATAGTCAAACAAGAAATTGAAAAACTATTACAAGTAGGTTTTATCTACCCTATCTTAGATAGCCAATGGGTGTCTCCTCTTGTAATTTTCCCTAAAAATAATGGAAAATGGAGAATTTATGTTGACTATAGGGAACTAAACAAAGCCACCCTAAGAGATTATTTTCCCTTACCATTCAGAGATCAAGCCTTAGACAACCTTTCAAGTAAATAATACTTTTCCTTCTTGGATGGATTTATCGAATACAATCAAATTAGAATTACTACTGAGAATCAAGACAAAACTACATTTACTTGTCCATGGGGTACCTTTTCTTATAGGGTATTTCCATTTACACTATGTAATACTCCATCAACCTTTCAAAGAGTTGTATTAGCAATTTTTGTAGACCTAACAAATGATTGCGTGGAGGTATACATGGATGAATTTACTATGTAAGGAGATACATTTGATGATGCCTTAAAAAATTTCAATAGAGTATTAACAAGATGTGAACAACATCACTTGTTTCTTAGTCATGAGAAATGTTTGATGATGGTTGATGAAGGGATCATACTAGGGTACCATATTTCAGAAAGAGGAATTCAAGTTGACCAAAACAAAATCAAGATTATTTCAAACTTGCCTATTCCTCAAACTCCCATAGATATCAAATCATTCTTAGAACATGTTGGATACTATAGGCATTTTATCAATGATTTTAGTAAAATTACTGCCCCCATGTTTAAATTGCTTGCCAAGGACTGTGAATTTCTTTAGGATAAACAATGTCAACATGTTTTTGAAGAAATTAAAAAGAAATTAGTAACTTCCCCAATATTGCAAGGACCTAATTGGGAGAAACCTTTTCACATCCAAACTGATGCCTCAAATACTTCAATTGGTGTAGTTTTGGGACAGAAAGATGAAGAAGGAAGAATGTATGCTATTTACAATCTCAGTAAAAATATTACTCCCACTGAAAGAAATTACACTACCACTAAAAAAGAATTTATGGTTGTGATCTATGCAATCAATAAATTTAGACATTACATTACAGGGTACAAAATATTTATACATACATATCACTCAACAATTAAATATTTAATAAGCAAACCAGTGGTTAGAGGTAGAATAATTAGATGGTCATTACTTCTACAAGAATTTGATATTACCATTGTGAACAATCTAGGCATATCTAGTGTGGTGGTTGATTTCTTGTCAAGATTGACCAGTATAGGGGAGCAGGATCCAGTCAAGGATAACTTTCTAGATGAACAATTATTTGTTATTTTAGCTAACACACCATGGTTTGCTGACATGACAAATTATCTTGAAATAGGGAAGTTTCCTCCTTATTTCACTAAAAAAAAAATTAAAAAATTAATCAAAACTAGTGCACAGTTCAAATGGTTAAATGGAATGCTATTTAAATGTGGTCCTTAATTGGTTTTACATAGGTGTGTAAGAGAAGATAAATTTTTTGACATCCTCCAGTCATGTCATAATGAACCAAGTGGAGGACACTATTCAGTGAAAATAACTGCTCACAAGATACTTGGCACTAGTTACTATTGGCCATCTTTGTACAAAGATGTGAAGAGATATATCAAGTGGTGTGATCCTTGTCAAAGGATGAGACAGCCAACCATTACCAATGAAATGCCTTTTCAAACACAAGTATTAATTAAACCATTTGAGAGATGGGGATTGGATTTTTTTGGACCTTTTAATCCTCCTTCATAAGGAAAAGAGCACATTTTTATGTGTACTGATTATGTAACAAAATAGGCAGAAGTGTAGGCTTTAACAAATGTCACTGAAGAATCAATTGTTGATTTCCTTTGGCACAAAATTATGGTAAATTTTGGAGCACTAAGAAGATTAGTTTTAGACTAGGGACCACAATTTATGTCAAATATGATCTAGGCTTTCATAATGTATTATCAGATCAATCATAAGAAATCATCTCCCTATCACCCGCAAGAAAATGGACAAGTTGAAGTAATAAATAGAGAAATAGAAAACATCCTCACTAAAACAGTTGAAGCTGAAAGAAGAGATAGGGTAAAAAGACTACCTAAATCTATCTCAGCTTACAATACAACTTGGAAAACCACAACAGGGTTTTCACCATATGAGTTAGTCTATGAGAAAAAGCCCTTATTGCCTATTGAGTTTAAACTACAGACATTGAGGACAATAGCTAAAGTGGGAATTGAATTGGATGTAGCTTAAAAGGAGTGAATCCTTCAACTCAATGAATTAGATGAATTCAAAATGGAAGCACTTCACTAGATAGAGATAATCCAAGGTCAAAAGAAGCAATGGCATGATTTACATATCAAGGAAAGATAATTCAAAGTAGGAAATTGGGCATTGCTATTTGATTCTAAGTACCAACAATTCAAAGGTAAATGAAGAACCAGATGGCTGAGACCTTATCAGATCAAGAAGATATTTGACAATGGTTATATCTAGTTACTTCCCATTGATGAAAATAGAAGAATACTCTTGGTTAATGGACACAAGCTAAAACTTTATAAGAAGCCTCCTACTAAGGATGAATTCTTGAAGCATATTGAAGCAAACAAAGAATTTGATCATATATAAGAACCTAATTCTTCCAAAATGATCAAATAATCAAATGAAGAGATCCAGAATGAAGGGAAGAGAATGAAAAATAGTAAATTGCATTCTCTTCCCAAAAACAAATTAGAGATCAATTGAAAATTAGTGATGATGGTTGATCTTCTCAAATAAATGGCTAATTCAAATAAAACTTTTTTGAATTCTATCTATTTTCTAACCATTTTTTAGGGATGATGTGTCAGCATGATGAAGGGATTACATCATCAAGGATGGTAATTATATTTTTAACTTGTTACAGGTTAAATGGAAAGTTTGCATGTGTGATTAGACTTGATTTAGAAAGATTAGTATGATGAGTCATCTATTATACATCATGGTTAAATGTGCAAAATCATGAGAAGGATATTTATGATGGAATGAGTTGGTGGATAACCATAAAGAATCATTCTTATAATTAAAGTAACTAAATTTTCTAGTTTTTTAGCTGAGTACAGTAGTTTTATAGGTGAAATTGATAAGTTCCATAGCTGAGTCTAGTAAATTTTCAATTAAATTTGCTAAATCAGCAACTGAATCTGCTAGTTCCACAGCCAAAATCATCAATTCCAAAAATATGAGAAGCAATTTTTAGATAACCTATGAAATATTTAAAGAAGAAAGAATCATTGTAATTAAAAAAAGTTTAGAACCAGACAATGATACCCAACTCCTTGCAGATGAAGTAGCAAATATCTTTCAACAGGCAGGATGGCTGGAGTTTCTGAGGAAATTTCCTAAATACAATGATGAACCGGTAAGAGAATTTATTATCAATTTAGAGAAAACAAGGATAAATATTAAGAAGGTTTTCATTCCTTTTTCTATGAATATCATAAGTGAGATGTCTAGAATACTAATAATGCATGTCCCAAACCCTATCAAAGGGACATTGAAAGACTTGGCTGAAACCTTGTTGAAAGAAGGGAAAGCTGAACCCCAATATATTGATAATACAAAGAAAATCATCAAAGGAGTTAAGAGGGCCAACTTGCTTGAACCCTTTGAAAGAGTATCATTTTGTATAGTTAAATATTTAACCTGTGATGGACAATTTGGGATAGTAGGAAAAGAAGTCATAAAAATCCTTATATACCTTAGATATGGACCTGAAAAACTAGAATATATAGTAAACCTTCCAGGGTTTCTTTTTTACTCCATCCATACCATGGACCAGAGGTATTCTTGGGGCGTAAGAATAATTAGACATCATGGATTAGTGCATTTAGTATGCCAACACCATTTCCTTTTCAAGAAAAATAGGGAAGAAATGTGGGACAAATTTCTTGGTAAATTTGGACAAAACCCTGGTATTCTTAGAAGAACAATAGTAACTCCTCCTGCTCCTTTAAATCATTTGAAAATTGCTACCATTGCTGAGGAAAAAAAATATTAGGGGAAGAGGAAATACCAAAAAGAATAAAATATGGAAGAAAAGTTAAAATTACAGACCCTAATGTACCTTCTCAAGCCATTTCTTCTTCTACTAAAGCTATAGAAGAACTGATACCTATCTCTAACAATGGCAGTTTACTTAGGCCTGAGCAAAAGGTGAAAACTAGAAGAAGTTCTAAGAAGAGACCTATGTCTACACATTTTGAGGCTCCTCAAGAAAGAAAATGTCATAAAAAGTCTAAAGAAAGTTCAGAGGAGCTGAAAGAACAAGAAAGGATAGAAACTAAAGCTGCTAATATTTTGGGTAGCATGGCCATGACTCCTCCTGGACCAAGCCAAGCAAAAAAGGAAAAATAAGATGAAAGATTTGAAGAGCCAATTTTCTAATAAATGGATGAGACTACAACACCATCACAGGCAGAAGATGAATAGGCATCTTGGAGAAGGAAAGAGAAATCCCCTATGGTGGAAGAGGAATGCTTAACTCCCCAAGAACTTTCAGAAAAAGAACAAAACTAGTAGACTGAATAGGCTCTATATTTATCTAGAGTATAACTTATTTTCAAGGAAAAGGATGAGGAATTGAACTTCCTCAAACTCAAGTTAGAATATAAGGAAATGCTCCTTACAAAATTAACAAACCAGTTCACAGCCAAGAATGAGGAATTAGCAAAAATTAAAAGGCAACTAGTGGAAAATGAGGGAAAATGTACAAGATAGACCTCTATGTCAGTAGTCTCTACACAAAATGAATTGACTTATCTACCACTCAAGTAGTTATGGGATGACACATGTAGAGAACTCAGTGAAATGAAAGCATCTAATATAGACTTGAAAGGCAAACTGGTGGAAGAAGAGAAAGCAAGGAAGGAATGGGAAGACAAATTTTATGAGGAAAATGAAAAATTTTACAAGTAGGAAAATGATAAGTATAAATGTCTTGTGAAAATACAAATAGTTTTTATGATGAGTGATAATTTTCTTGTGTGCTAAAGACCTTCTCCTATTTATAGCATATTTTTAGAGGAATAATTCATTCGCTGGTAGGTGGCAAGGATAGCATGTGGCCTTCCACATGAAATAAAAGATGAAGCTGATTTCTTAGCTACTACTCCTTAGCTAATATAGAACAGAAAAACCTTCTTTGTGAATTTTACCTCTGTAATTTTATGCTAAAAACAAATACAAGTTTTATGATCAATTTGTATGTAGGAGAAAACTAGCTTAATGCATTTGTCTCTGTTCTTCAAAATCAAATTTCATGGAAAGAAAGGGAGTCAGAGCATTGGTCAAAGGCTAGTTCATCTGGTCTCTATATGAGAATTCATTATGATAATCCACTCGCCTTTGCTACATATTTCCAATCCCATGCATTTAATGATAAATTCAAGGGACCTTATCTTTTCAGTTTACAGCAAAGCATGGATGTCTTCACCTCTTATGAAAGTGAAAATTTTGATAATATATATGATGTATGTTTAAAAAGATGAGAATTTATCTCGATGGCATTGAAAGTAAGGGAAGTAATATCCCCTCCAAATTTGATCTAGAGTTTAGAAAGGGCAAAAGCTTTATGCACAATAATTCCCCACATCAATGAAACTCCCTTGAGCATATGGATAGGAATGCAGACAAGGCCACCTCTACTTCTCACCCCCATATCTCCTTGGAAAAATAGAGAACCTCAACATCCCACTCAATTTGAGGAATGGAAAAGAAAAGTAGAAGCAGGAGTAGGGTATAGTACTTTTGAGTCAAAGCATTAGGATATTTAGTTCCAACCATGCGATTTGAGCAATCAAATAGAATGCAGGATATACAATCCCAAATTTGAAGAGTGAAGTTTGTAAAGGGACTTACAAATAAGTAAGTATGGGGGAAGTGATGAGGCTAGGATATGCCCAATAAATGTATAATAAATGACCCCATCTTACTCTCTCTTTCTATTAAGTTTGATTGCATTTCGTAACTTTTATTTTGATCTAAGATGAGTTAGGATGTGATTATCTATCTTTTGTTGATTGTGATTCTAACATTTTAAAAGACCTATAATTCCTAACAAGTGTGTTGGAAAATTATAGTTTTGCAATAAAATAGGTCATCATCAGGCTAAAAAACAAATATGAAGTGGATTGCATGTTTTTGGAAGCATTGGACTCAATTCAGATTAGTTTTAGAACCTACATAATCTATTCTAGAATCATCACAGTTAGTTCCAAAACCTAAAAAATCTATTCCAGAAAAATCATAGTTAGTTCTAGAACTCCATCATACTATTTCAAGTTGTTGCATTTTTGTATTTAGCTCCATAACTCTATATTTAGATCTAGTACTCTTATAGATAAGCTCTGGAACTTTTGTGGCTAGATATAGAACTGATGAGTATCTATCCAAATGGCTGGTGATCTGTCAGATCAATGATCCTATTAAATCATAAATAGATTCCCAATTTTCTAAACTTGGAGAATCAAAACATTTATCACATAGTTGGACATCTAGCCACATCTTGATTCAACATCTATTGTAGGCATGATTCAGTTCCATCGTATCTATGAAATAGTTACAACCATCAAAGCATCTATATATACAAACTTGGGAATTTAGTAAAAGAGATACATATATAGAAGATAGAAGATAGAGAAAATCATTGAAGAATAAAGAGATAAAGGATAGATTAGTACTTTTGTAATATAGAACATTTTATCAATGAAATAGCCATTTCTATTTTGAAAGAAAATTAAATTGTTCAAATCCTATTCTAGGTGAAGCAAGGGCCCACTCCTCCAAAGAACCAGGATATTCATTTTTTTTTGGTATTTATATTTCTATTCGTAAAAGTAAATAGGTAAATCTATTAAATTTATAAATGCTTCCAACTATTTAAAGTTAAGATTTGTTGTAAATTTATTCCTATAGGCCTTTTAGATTAAATTTTCATTTTTGCAACGTGTGTTTGATTCCAGCAATCTATTTCATTTCTGTAATGTGTGTTTGTTTCTAGCAATCAATTTCATTTCTACAATGTGTGTTTGTTTTCAGAAATCAATTTCATTTCTACAACGTGTGTTTATTTCCAACAATCAATTTCATTTCTACAATGTGTATTTATTTCTAGCAATCTATTTCATTTCTACAACGTGTGTTTATTTCCAGTAGATTTGCATAGTTTGATTCCAATAAGGTTTTAACCAAGAAATACTTAAGACATTAAAAACCCCCCAAAACAAAAAAAATATACAAATACCTCCATTCAATTACTAAATCGCTACGATTCCTCTTGTTGCATATAGCTTTAGACACAACCCTGGTTAAATATGACATCAACAGAAAGTTGATTAAATGAAGGGGATGATGACACCCATCACACCACCTCATGTAGAACAAAAAAAATTGTGTCTTCCCAAGAGCACTTCCTACCTTAGATACCTACAAGACACTGACCTTATCTAAGAGACTTATAACATAACTCGATCAACTATGCCTAATGTTGGGGCCTAGTTACCATGTCACTTATCATTCTAACACTGAATTTATTTTTACCAACTATGGAAAATTATTTTATGCATGATATTGACTATCACACTTATTGAATTTTGTGTGTATGTTTGTGCCTTAATATCTAGCCTCACCAACCATCCTTATCACCTACCTTTTCATCGATATAACCACTCATCAAACTCAAACCTAATTTTAATTCACCTCATCAAATCTTGGTTTGAGGGGGATTGTAGACTAGGAATTTGACTCAAGAGAGGTGTTATTATCTTTTTAGTGATAAAATGAAATCAAATTGAAAAATGAACACACTAGCTAACATACATCTCTAGGCCTAGTTAATTGGTTGAGCTTAGTTAACAATACTAGAATGGAAACATAACTAAAACTTGAAAGAGAACAAATATTTCACATCCCATGAATTCTCCAAATTATCTTTATTTTGGTGACTTTCTTGGTTTGTGCTCATGAAGTCTGCATCAATGGAAGCTTGACTACCTCCATCTCTCTTTGGCACCTTATTTGGCTTTGGCTTCAATATTTTGGCATCATAACTTTGGCATGTGAGATATTTTTAGAATCAATTTGTCATGGTAACTTTTCACAAGTTAATATTCTTGAATATATTTGAACATAATAAATTTTCACTAAAATAACTTAGAAATGATGTTCATGGCCTCTCTATTTATAAATTTTGGAAAATGGCTAGAATCAACATAAACTATGCATCTCAAGATTGAGATGTGGGCTAAGGATAACTATAAATATTAAATTCATTATAAAAATATCCCAATTAATATTTGGGATAGAGGGGCATGGAATAGGCATGGAAGGGATTTGATGACGCATGAGAGACATGAATCTTGATATTTGTGGCATTTATGGCCTAGGGATGTCTTCCCAAGAAATGAGGTCACCTAATGATGTAGATATTAAATATTCATTTCTAAAAATAAGTATTTAAAAAGTTTCATAGAAAAATAACTTAAGGGCTTAACTTGGATTAATTATCTCTAAGCATGATTAAGCACTTTATGCACAAATTACTTAAATTGATCAGAATGCCTTGTTATTGGTCCGAAATTTGACTGGATTATAATTAGAAGTTAATTTTAGATGCATTGGATCCATTATACCATTTAGGATGTTTCTAACACTAAATAACAAATATACATGTCTCATACAAGAGTTTTGACAAAAAATAGCAAGCCAGAGTACCCAAGTACAAAATTGGCATTTTGATTCAAAATGATTTGATCAAAGTTAGCTATCCCATAAATTACATTGCCCCATTTAGGGATACCATAGCTAAATCAGCACTTGAATATATTAATTTAAAATTATTTAATGTGTTTTAGTGTTTTTAAGCCAAATTATGCATTTTGGTGGAAATTGGTCAAAAACCTAGTTAGAGGTTATCGGTGGCCAGTTTTAGGTGTCTACAGTTTGCCCCTATTTTGGAAGATGTTGAAAACCATAGAAAAAATAATATCTTCTCAAATAATAAGAAATGGCCTACATGCAAAAAAGAATATGATGATTGAAGAATAAAGCTCCAAATGGTGTTTGGAAAGCTTAGGATGATGCCCCCTTGAGGGAGTGGCTATCACATTTATTGATGGATGGTCCCTCAAAAATAAATAAGAAGAAAGGTGGAATTAACCTATGTTTGAGATTAATCCTATTGAGAAAATTCTTGCATGCATTGATTTTAAAAGGATGTTGATTTTCCAAAAGGTGGTTATAATCTAGAATAAAAGTTAAAATAATTATTTTCACATAGGTGGTTATAATCATTAAGAGGACTTGGATTGGCTAAAGATGATGGTGCCCCAGTTAGGAATGATTAGCAAGCATAACTCAAGGATATAACTAAGAATACAAAATAAAGATGAGCGGGTACAAAGTGAAGAAAGAGATAAAAAGAAGAATAAGATTGATCATTAGAAATGATTTAGTTATACCTACCAATGAGGAGATGTTCATCATTATTAGTAATGATACAACTAGAATGGGTAATGGGTTGATTTGATCAAGATAGGTGGAAGGATTTGCTAAGGTGCCAAGGAGAAACTTATATGGTTCCATTGATTGTAGACCTTCTTGAAACTAATTTTTTCTATAGCATGTGATGGTAGGAATTATTAAGACTATCTTGAAATATGCATAAGGACTAACTCCTGATCTAATAAATAATTGGAAATAATGCACCAATTATAAAAAACATGATAATAATGTCAACATATGAATATGGATGGACTCAATAATAATGTGCACAAGGAATCACCCAATGAACACATATAGACTAAGTCAAGGCAATAGTATTGAAAGCAAACAAATAAAAAAGTAGACAAATAAACAAATAAATTAAACAAAAGCACACAAATAGACAAACAAATTGAAATAAACAAACAACTAGAAAGCCTGAAAATAAAAGCAAAAGAAAGCATCATATCAATAAATTTTCCCTAGTAGGGTGGATCAAGGATAATTAACTAGGCTTATATAGGACAAACATTTTTGGATTTTGAAATTTTTGAATTTTTTTTGGTATTTTGAGGTATCTCAACTCATTATAGAATGAAAAGATACCTACTCATAAATAAGCGAGAGTGTTTGGCTTAGGTTGCTCACAAAATGATAAAAGCGTATGGAAAGCGGGACTGAGGTGACCTCAACATGAATTTAGCATGACCCATATAGTCTTGAAATGACTTCAAGTTAGTAATTCCATCCACCAAAAAGGTGAAAAAAACCAACTAGGTCTCACAGGTTCTCAAATCTAGCAAATGGCCAGGCAAAATAAAACAATGATGACAAGGTGATGTGACAGTGCATGATAAATAAATGTTGCCCCTAGTTTTCCTATAGGGAATTATAACTAGGATACAATGGCATAGGTAAATTATACTAGTTTTCCCATAGGTGGTTATAATTAGTAACAAGACTAGTGAGACACTAATTTGCCCATAGGTAGTTATAATTAGGCTCACATAAACAAAATTGATACAGGATGGAAAATGAAAGATATCTTACTAGATCAATTATCACACTACTTTCATAGACTATCATTTTAAATATGGATTTTATTGATTATTTAAACTTGATTATAATCCTCTCTCAAAATGTGTGGGAAGAATCAAAGCAATCAAGATCAAAATAGGATTGGATAGGATGGTTAAAAATAGGCTATGGTCTAGATAAGAATGGAATGGTAAGATGGTATGGTCTTGCTATAGATAATGATGGTTTTTGATATATTAGATAAAAATGGTAAGAGGGATGCCCCAAAGTGATGGGATAAATGGAAGGATATGTGATAATGGCAAAAAGATATGTAACAACAACAATGACATGGCAATGTGAAAAGGTATGGTATATGTTTTTGGCTTGGGTGATTGTGTTTTTTGATGTGTTTAGCCTAGGTATGGTAAAATGGCATATGATTATGTTATTCCTAATAAAGTATAGATGTAAATCCTAATTAAAAATGATAGAAATAGAATAATCAATCATGTTAATTGTTAACCTACACCTTGTTTGAATAGTTGTTTTATCAAGAACTTGATGCAGATTTGGTTGTCAAGAATGCTTTTGTTATTTTCATTGGTCATTTATTATAATTCCTTTAAGCATCGATACAAGGTATATTATTATCCTCTATAAAGGAAAGTGTGGTTGTGGATGGTATATAGGGATAAATAATGGTAGATAGGTTTTTTTATGAAATGGAATGGTAGATGATAATGGAATGTGTAATGGTGGGGAAAGAAATGAAGATCAAGATGTTCAATCATATGTAATGTTGCTAATGTTGGATTTGACATGAATTTGGTTGTGTTGGGGCTGAATACCTTTGAATATTCTCTTGATAAGACCACCATATATTTTTTATTGTTTGATCTTGATAGTAGCTACCATCTGATTAGGTTGTATATTGGAAGCTATTTTGATTTGATCTTGAATAATGTCTTCATTAAGTAGTGAAGAACTTTTGTGTTCAGCTATTGGTGTCTTAATGAGGTTTCCACTAATGAAGTTGAATTTATTTTCTTGTAGCACCTCCAAGAAGGTTTTACTAAGGAACATTGGATTTTGACTTTGATTGTCTTCTAGTGCTTCCAAAAACATTTCACTAGAAGATGTTGAGTTTGAACTTTATGTGTCCCCTAGTGCCTCTAAAAAGATTTCACTAGGAAAATGTTCTTTTGCTACATGAATTTGGTCTTGGCCTTTTTGCTCTTATTTAACTACTATGTCACCATGGATGAAGTTCAATAAAGTGTGATTCTATCTATCCTAATTGACACTTGTGGGAGATGAAATGTCAATAAAATGGCTATGTTGGTTGGCGGTAATGGAATGGAGAGAGGCTACACAATCCTCATAGAAGATACTAAGATAACTTGTGTTTAAGCTAAAATGCTCATCCTCAAAAACCATAGAAGGATCACAAATTTATTCAAATTGATCTATGAGGCATGTGTAACTAATGTTGTAACAATCATGAAATATTCTTCTTCTAAATCTAATTTTAACTCAATGAAATCTAAATCCATTATTGAGACTGATGTTGATTCTAATTTTGATGCTAAATATGATGTTGGTTCAATAATAGAACCTGAATCTAACTCGGATTCTTCATCTGATGGGTATTATATTATAATAATGTCTTGTTAAATGTTTGTTATTGGATAAGTAATGGCCTGTGATGGCATAATAGGTTCTAAAAAAACTAATTTGTCAGAATGGGACTCCTCTAGGATGGGAAAAAGGTTAAGATATAACTCTTTAGAGACTGTCTTATAAAAGGGAGGCTCTTGAAAAATAGGCATATGGTCAAGGTAATGATTTTCCCATAGGTGGTTATAAGCATTAAAAAGTGACTCAACAAAGACTGGCTTATCAGATTGAGACTCCTCAACAAATGTTATAGGATCAATAGGTGATTTATCATAGGTTGACTCATGACAACTGATTGGTTTAATAAAAATATCTTGGATTGATTGGTCATTTTAGCCTTGGTTTCTAATGATTTGTAAAATACCAGTTTTGAACATAACTTGGTCTTCAAATGATTGGATTGATTGAGGTTTGGATAGGATTGGTATTAAACAAGAAATGGTCTATGATTGGATAATGGTAGGGCATTAGGGAGCATGATTTCTCACATGAGCCAAAGGATAAAGTCCTAAAATGGTAACAATAGGGTGGTGTGGATCATGATTGCTTGTATAAGCTAAAGGACAAGGTCTTGGAATGATGAAGGGGTGTTGTGGAGCTTGATTACTTGTATAAGCCAAAGGATGAGGTCCTACTATAGAAATAGTTGGGCAATAGGGTCTTTAGAATATAAATGGTATGACATGGTGGAGCTTGATTACTTGCATAAGCCAAAGCATCCAAGTCCTCCTCATAAACCATATCATCCTAATCTTGAGTCAGATCATAAGTTGGTTCTTGAATATGTTTTATGTACTGATTATTGTAAAGAGGGTATAGATCTATATCCCAAACAACATTATCTATAGTTGGGTCTTCAAAGTCCCCCTCATAAGCCTCTTCATACTAATCAAGGTCTCAAGTTGGATCATAAGCTAGTTTGTGATTTTGTTCCCATGAATGATTATTATGAGGTGGATAGAAATCTATCTCACAAACCATATTAGCATCATTGGGGTCTTGACTAAAGCCATAAAATTCATTTTGTGTAGCCATTATATCATAAGTTAGATTATACATGACTATACCATAGGTTTATCTAGACATATCCACATAAATGATGAAAGCTCTAAAACAAAAGGCCTAGATTTCTATAAACACTAAAAACTATGTCCAAAGGACAAATGGTTCAAACTTGGTCTAACTTGGTTGAAGGTGGAATTGTATCTCTAATATGGTCTAAAAATGGAGTTGTATCTCTAAAATGGTTTGTGTTAAGACTTGTCATAAAATAATCTAACATTAAATGTCATACACATAAAAGGTCAAGTGTCTGAATAAAAATTGGAATGTCAAAGGTCTGGGTCAAAGTGTTCCAAACAAGGTCTAAACTAGAAAGGGAAAATATTCACTAGGTTTTTTGTCCAAACATGGAGTCAAAATCTAGGCTCAAATAGGCTATACTATTAATTTTGGCCAAATGGCATCAAAAGCTAGAATTGAAACAAAGGCGTGATGTGATTGGATTTAATCTAACAAGTTTGGAAATAACTTTGACATAGACCCGACACATATAATCAAACATAAACATGATCAGTTGGCATAAGGCATAAGATAAAAATCTCTTTGAAGAAAGACTATGTTTTCCTAAATAAATGCAAAAATAATGATGAGGATAGGCATTTGAACAAACAAACCATAAATAGTTTTCAGATTTGGGTAATCGATTAAATAAAGTTATGGAACCCAAAAGATAAATATTTATGTATCAACTCCATGAATTGAGGCCTAAACAAAAATCAATCAATATTTAAATCCAAACTTAACAAGGTTAATTGAAAACTCAACATTGAAAACTAGGTTTTGAGCAAACAAGTGAGATAAGATTAGACAACATGATGGGACAAGATAAAGGTCCAAATGGTAAAAATGACATGGTTTGAAACAAATAGTTTTTGGTGCAATTATAAACAAGTCTTGAAATAAATTGAGTAGCCTATGGTGTAAACATGATTGAATGATGTGATCAATGTTATGTTTCAAAGACTCAAAGGCAAAAATGGTTTGACATGATTTGGGCAGTGTAACATTATGATCCACAAATTAATTTGACACACAGAAACAAGTTTAGAAAAAAATTCAAGGCACAACTATGGTGTAAAACCTCTAGCATAATGCCTCTTTAGACAAAAGAGTGACATATAAACAAATTGATTTTGACATGGTTTACAAAAAAGTAATCATGGTTTAGTCTCAAAACATACAAAGAAAAAATGACCAAAATACTCTACGTATAATCATCTAAATCCTAGCAAGGGTATGGTAATGTGGAGTTTTCTAAAACTAATTGGTTTTCAAACATCTCTAGGGGAATCAATTGCATAATGACTTTCACATCAAATGATATAAAATAAAAGCATGGAAATTGGGTGTCCATGACACTTAGTTTATTTAAAAAAGGTCTTGCCCTTTTTTCAACCACTATATCCTATTGTTCGCTTAGTGTAGTGTGATGTCCAAAGTGAAGATATATCCCATGTGTAACTCATAAGGAGTGGATGAAGTCAATACTGGGAGATGAAACCCTAGGTTAAAGCTTCCCTAAAGAACTTGTGGAAGGTAATGACATCCCCCTTTCAAGCCAAGATGCAACGAAATGAAATACATAAAAAGAAATACTTTAGGGTCATTTTTAAGGTCACCCAAACTATGACGAGTTTTTGGGGAGTTCTTTTGATGACATTCTTTCTAAGCCTTGGACTAGGATTTTTTTAATAGGAATGGTGATTTTGATTCCAAGGGTTCCCTAAAGGGGAAAAGTGGAAGAGTATACATGCGACATCCCTCTCTTTTCCAAATAAAATATATCAAACAACTAGTTAAATAGAAAAAGCTTGGAAATGTGAGTTCATTTTTAAGCACCAAATTGAAAGATTAGGTGGTGTTCTTTTAACCCATTGGTCTTAAGTTGTAACTTTGAAATCCTAAATTATCAAAACATTCACTTAATTACCTAAATGTTTCATTAAGCACAAAAAACAAGATTAATAGTTCATTTTAAAACCATGTCAAAGATGTCTTAATATCATGTTTTAACAAATTCTAAGTCTGTTGGTTACTTGTCTACCCTTAAGGCATCACCCCAAAAGCAAGTATGTTAGATTATAAAAATTTAAAGAGATTTTAAAAAATTTGTGAAAATATATGAAAATTGAAGCTAAAATAATATCAAATTCTAAAAATTTGGAAGAATATAGGTGGTTTTTAAAAAAATCATGAAAAATGGAATCTGGATGGCCCCAAACCAAGCATTTTAAAATGGCAGCTCTTGGGTCAATAAAAATACAATGACCATCGAATATTATCCTAACTAATGATAGTCTCACTTGAGTGTCAATGGTTTAAAATGACTATTGATGGTTTACATAACCATCGATGGTTCCTCTGATTATTAATGATTACCTGTGTAAACCTATGAAGATAAAATCTAGCCAAATGAAGTTAGAAAATCACTTAAAGGAGTTTTAAGCATCCAAATTGAAATTTTAATCAAATTCATACATGGGATGCATTTTGTCCCACTAGGCATGCCATTATGTAAACTAGGAATTTGACTCAAGAGAGGTGTTAGTATCTTTTTTGTGACAAAATGAAATCAAATTGAAAAACCAACACACTAGCTAACATATATCTCAAGGCCTAGTTACTTGGTTAACCTTAGTTAAAAATACTAGAATAGAAACACAACTAAAAATGAAATATAAAAAATCATTAACATCCCTTGAATATTCCAAGTTATCTTTATTGTAGTGGCTTACTCCGTTTGTGCTCATGAAGTTTGCATCATTGGAAGCTTGACTACCTCCATCTCTCCTTGGCACCTTGTTTGGCTTTGGCTTCAATATTTTGGCATCATAACTTTGGCATGTGAGAGATTTTTGGAATCAATTTGGAATGGTAAATTTTCACAAGTTAAGCTTCTTGAATATATTTGAGCATAATAAATTTGCACTAAAATAGCTTAGAAATGATGTTTATGGCCTCTTTATTTATAGATTTTAGAAAATAGATAGAATCAACCTAAACCATCCATCTCAAGATTAAGATGTGTGGCTACGGATAAATATAAATATTAAATTCATTCTAAAAATATGCCTATTAATATTTGGGATAGAGGGGCATTGAATAGGCATGAAAGGGCTTTGATGAGGCATGGGAGACATGAATCCTGATATTTATGGCATTTATGGCCTAGTGATGTCTTCTCAAGAAATGAGGTCACCTGATGATGTAGATATTCAATATTAATTTATAAAAATAAGTATTTAACAAGTTTCATGGAAAATTAAATTAAATCCTTAGCTTGGATTAATTATCTCTAAGCATGATTAAGCACTTTATTTATAAATTACTCAAATTGATTAGAATGCCTTGTTATTGGTCTAAAATTTGAGTAGATTGGAATTAGAATTAAATGTTAGATGTGTTGGATCAATTATCCTATTTATGATGTTTCCAACACTAAATAACAAAAGCACATGTCTTGTGCAAAATTTTTGACAGAAAAGAGAAATCCAGAGCACCCAAGTGCAAAATTGGCATTTTGACTCAAAATGATTTGATCAAAGTTAGATGCCCATAAATTGTACTACCCCATTCAGGGATACCCTAACCAAAATCACCACTTGATTATATAAATTTCAACTTATTTAATGTGTTTTAGTGTTTTTAATCCAAATTGTGCATTTTGGTGGAAATTGGTCAAAAGCCTAGTTGGAGGTTATCGGTGGCTAGTTTTAGGTATTTATAGGGATGACCTCCTCCCATTCTCAAGGAAACCAAACATTTGACCCACAATCCATATCTTTTTTATATCTTGTTGATACAAATTTCATAACAAAAAGGGGTAAAATGTAGACATTAGAAAACTACACACCATGGTTCTAAATGTTGAAATACCCCTAGATGCCCAACCTACCATCCACACCCCTCTTTTGACTGTAAACTTGAGTCAAAACACTCTTTAAGCAACTCACCTTCTAAATCACCATGACCAAACTTAACCTCTTGACCAAACTTGACCATTTCTCCTTTTCAACCAAACTTAACCTTCAATTGTCAATGGTCAACATAGTAATCGCCAATGGTCATCACTCTAACTATAGATGGTTAGCATAGTAACTATTGATGGTCAACACTCTAACTACTAACATTCAAGATAGTAACCATCGATGGTTAGCACTCTAACCATTGATAGTCACTCTAATCATCAATAGTCATATCCTCACTTGCTTTAACACATCATCAGCTATGTATGGCATAAGTATGGTTACATTTAGAAACTTTCCTTATGCAATACTAACAAGATTTAGAGCATCATAAATAGAAACATTATTCTCCTATCTAATTAGCAACTTCTTCCATCCCAATTAGTAACTTCATCCTATAAAATAAAGAGAGCAGGACCAAGAAAAGGGATTGATGATCTTGATCTTCCTGATCTTCTTAGATATTATAGTTTTCTTTACAAGTTTCCAACAAGTTTATAGGTGCAATAGAGACCTAAACCTCTACCAAAATCACTCTAAGGTTCGCCAATCAAATAGTTGTTACTTTATGGAAATTATTCCAAACCTCAAAAATCAAGTTAAGCATCTGTCTCTTATCGAGATCAATAATTAGTTTATTTTTTTATTTTTTTATACCTCTTGAACAACACCCTCTGACCTCTCAAATAATTAAGTAACCCCTAACAACCTACTATACCTATTTTCCATTTACCCTTTGACCTCTAAACCTATAGATCTAACCTTTTACCTTAGCTAGACCTATCAATTTTAATTGTCAATGGTCATCTTGACCACTGATGGTCAATTTTCAAACTACTATCAATTACCTTGATTATTGATGGTCAGTGGTCAAACTAATATCAGTCACCCAACCACTAATGGTTATTCTGATCACTGATGGTTAGCCTAACCATTGACGGTCACTGTATGAACCTTTTTTACTAAAAACAAACAACCAATAACCATCAACTAAATCTCAACCAAACCCTATTTTTTTAACTCTGTCACCTCACAGACCTGAAACAACAACCTAACCTGACCTAAACATTTCTTTAATAACTTAACATCTACCTTAATGTTACTTTTTTAGAACACTAGCATTCATTTGAAAAGTATTTATCTCTTTTGATTTATTACTTTCATTCATGTTATGCAACCTTTATTTTATCAACATTAACTTGTATCAAAAGGTGGATTAATAGCCTCTTAGATATCTCACATTTATTGGATCTAGCTTGTTAGGAAATCCACCCAACCTACCTAACTAATCAAACCTTTTTTAGTTATCTCTTATTGTAGGTCATCTTCCCATGCCAAAAAAGTGTATCTACAACTGTCTGGATTATGGAGTGCACACCCATTTAGGTTCTACCAACCTCTACCCCTCTTTGAGTTTTACCTTTCTTTTATAATAGATGAAAGTGTAAATTTAAGTAAAAAAATTGCATCTTACAAATGGTATGGTGCATTAGGTAAATAATAAATTGGATTAGCTTTGGGATCAATGTTATCAATGAAATTATTGAAACAAGGGGTGTTGGTTTTAAAATTCCCAATATTATGATGTTGTCAAAGAATTTGAGGTTCTCAGGCATGAAGTATTTCAAGTTCATCATTAGGAAAGGTGGGAATAGGAACATAATATTCAACATCTACTTTGAGATCTAGAACTTGATTACCATGGTTATCATACTCAAAATGTAACTGACAGACAATAGTTGCCTTGGAATCTAGTGTAATCTTGAGAGTAGGAGAAGTAGATGGATTGAAAGGGATTATAGTGTCATTGGTTTTGGTTATAGGGGAAAGATCAGATGAAATGATGGGATTTATAGGTGGTAAAAAATATGTAGGAATTTTTGGAGGTTTAGAAGATATAATTTTATCTACCACCCAAAGATTATTAAGAAGTGGAGATTTGGTAGGAGGTACATGAGCTTCAGAATCAAAGACATGATCTATGAAAATGGTATGAACATCCTAGTTAAAATAATGAATTTGAGATAAGTTTTTTTTGATAATGTTGGACATATAAGTCTTAATGTTGAGCTTGGGCCATAATGTATTTATCATCATATGTTGGGGAGATTGTAAATGCTTTAGAGTTAGGGGGAGTTTTTGAAAGTGAAATCCCAATATTACTAAATGTACATGGAGACATGATGTGAAGATCTTAAAATATTTTAGCCACTCTAAATTCATTGTAAGTGAAGGCATATTTAGGTAAAGAAGGCTCCTAAGAATTATATGGAGGGGGAAAGTTAGTGATTCCATTCATAACAGGAATAGTATGATCTTGAGGTAATAATGGAGGAAGCCACTGTGAAATATAGGGAGGTAGTTTGGTAGTATTGTAAGTATGTTGTAAATCATTAGGTTCATCATCATCTGAATCAGGAAGAGTGACTTGTAAATCAAGATTAATGTTGATGAATTTGGGTAAATGAACACTATTGATCTTAGGAATGGTAGGAATACAATATTGAGATTTGGGATTAGGAAGATGAATACTCCATGGATTGGGATCAACTTCATGCTTATATCTCTTGCCATTATGTAAGAATTTAATGCATTGCCTACCATAAAAATCAATAAACCTCATTCTATGAGTCCATTGACATCCCAAGAGTATACTATAAGATAATGGTAAATCAAGGACCATAAGATTAGTTATAATAGTTTTAGGTCTGATGGTTAATGGAATCCAAATTCAACCAAGTGCTTTTTTATTAGTCTTATCAAAACCATGAAAAGTGATATAAGTTTACTTGAGATGATCCTTATTATAACCAGTTTATTTGATAAGCCATAAATATGTCACATTAATACCAGAGCCTTCATCAACTAGAACTTTATGGATAAGGGTAGTATTAATGGATATTTTAATAAAAAGTAGTGGATCATCAGCATAGAAAAGAATTTCATCATTGATCATGTCTTATTCAAGAAATTTAATAGAAGGCTTGAAATAAGGACACATAGTTTCAATGATGTTCACATTGGTAGGTTGAGTTTAAATAGAAGATGGTTCTTCATCTATAAAGGATGGGTCTTAAATTTCTTGTATATTTTGCACAAGGAACTTGTGATGATAGGGGGATGTATGGACCAACTCCATGAGTGGAATTTTACAAGGCATAGAGTTAATTTCTTCAAGATAGTTCCAATGATATTTATTAAAAGAAATAGAATGAGGCTTAAGAAGTAAAGTGTATTTTGAAGGAATATATGTGGTTAGAGGTTTGGAAGGAGGAAGTAGTTCTTTGTGTGATTTCTAAGATAGATTAATGGTTGCTACGCCCCTAACCTATCACATATATGAGGATAGTATTAGCCAACTTGTGGCTTAATTATCCTTATTTGACATTATATTACATTTATATATGCTTTATTTTGATTAGTAGATCAGCCTATGGAGTAACCATGGCCTGGATAGACTATATATAGGAGGTAGTGGGTAATCATTTATCATCATATTGTGATTTTTGCTCTTATTGAAACTTGTGGAGGTTGCCCCCTCGAAGTGGCTTATATATTGTCATATATTTGGATATATTTCATTAATATTTGGATATAATTATTATATTATACTTAATTCTTGAAGTAATTTCATTACAAGTGGTATCAGAGTTGTAATTTGGGCAATCTTGTGGGTGAAACACTAAATTTTTAAATTTTGCGATATATAAAAATGGTTTCAAATTTATATGAATAGTTTTTATTGAAGGTGAGAAATAATCAATTTAAGACTCCCTTAAAATTTCAGCTCATTTGGATCTGTTTTATAAAAGTTATTCTATTTTATGGTTTTTCATAAAATTGCTCTATAGTGCACAATTCAAAGAATTTTTCTAAGTTATTTACATTTTTGGAAATCTTAGAAAAATTTGGACATGGTATGTTCTTTGTATATTTTTATTTAATGCCGATATAATTCTAAAATTGCTTGGTCAAAGTTGGGTCAAAAGTGCCAATAAGGGTCGACATCGTAAAATCCTTTTATGGCAGGTCCACAAACTCGGGGCTGAGGGAAGGGTGATGAAACTCTAGGTAAAACTCCTAACAAGGAAGAGATGGAGTTAGTATGGGGAGGCACTAGACCCTTTGTACTAGGGTTTTCTGACATAGATCACAAAGTGAGCCAACTTGACTATAGTGTGCAAGTCATTCAGAGTGAGGTGCAAGACATACAATCTAATATGCAATCCATACAAGATAGTTTGGGAGATATCATGATGTATTTGAACATTAATTAGTCAAATCATCAAGCTAACTCTATTTCACAAACCCACTAGGGTGGTTATCCTAACCAGTCTACTTCAAATCTAACTCCATGGCCATAGAGGAACCTATTACCAAAGGTGGATATGCCCAAATTTGATGGAAAAGATCCACTCAATTGGCTCAACCAAATGGAAAGTTTTTTTGACCTACATTAGATTCCAAGTGAACAGAAGGTTACCATGGCATCCTTGTATCTTGAACCTGATCAATTCATTTGGTATCGATGGTTGTGTGCTCAAAAGAAAAAGATGACTCTCAATGGCATCTGGTCAGTTTTTACAGAGGAACTACAATTACACTATGGAAATAGTGTGATAGAGAATTACTTTAGCCAACTGGAAAATTGTGACAAAATGGCTCCATCAAGGATTATATTCATCATTTTTAGAACCTATCCTTACGTGTGGAGACAATTTTTGAAGCAAAATTGAATGACCTATTTTTGGGTGGACTCAAGGACCACATTCAACATGAGGTACGCATGTTTAATCCACTTAATATTTTTGATTCTATTATCCTAGCACGTAGAGCTGAGGAAAAATTCATAGCCAACAAGAAGTAGCCATTCACTCACTTCAAATATTGTAGCATATCGTCACCAACATTTCCTCCACCTATTAGATTGACCCCTCAGCAAATTGAAGAGAAGCATGCAAAAGGATTATGTTTTGGTTGTGATAGAAAGTGGAGTAAAGGACATAGATGTGCTGAGAAGAAGTTATTCTAAATTGAGGGACCAAATGAAGATGAAGAAGCAGATGATGCCTCTAATAATGATGAGGAAGATATAGAGGAGGTACCTAAAGATTCCTAACCTACAATCTCTTGTCATGCACTTGTAGGTATTAGCACTCCACAAACTCTTAAGGTAGTGGGGTTCCTCAAGAAATAGAAGGTGACAGTGTTGATTGATTCAGGGAGCACACATAACTTTATAAACCATAAGTTGGCCACTTGATTAAACTATTTCATCTACCTAGCACCAAAATTTTAGGTCATGATTGCAGATGGTGGCACAATTGATTGTTCAGGCAAATGCCATAGTATTAATCTTACTATGGGTGGGTACAATCTCGACTCTCCTATGCTTGTTACTCCCATGGGTAACATAGACATTGTTTTGGGATTCCAATGGCTCACAACCTTAGGTACCATTGAGATGAACTTCCAAGAACTATTCATGTGCTTTCATTTTGAAGGTAAGAAAATTGAACTACATGGATTACATGCAAAATCTCCACAATTGATTAGTTCACATCAGATGACCAAGATGTTAAAAAAGTGGGTAGAGGGAATTATTGCATGATTATGCTCCATAGATGTTCAACCCACATAGGTATCTACACATCTTGATCTACAAATAATTCTTGAAGACCACTATCTATTTTTGGGGCCATACCAAAAGGACTACCACCAAAAAGAGAACATGATCATGCCATTCGACTAATTCTAGGTAGTCAACCACCAAATATCAAACCATATAGATATCCATATGCACAAAAGAGGGAAATTGAAAATATGGTCCATGAGATGCTGGAGGCAGGGATCATCAAGCATAGCCAAAGTGCATATTCATCACCAGTGGTCATGGTGTGAAAGAAGGATGACACATGGAGGATGTGCCTAGATTATAGGGAAATCAACAAGTACACCATCAAAGATAAGTTTCCTATTCTAGTAATTAATGATTTACTTGATGACTTGCATGGTGCTAATTATTTCACAAAATTGGATCTTCGCTCGGGGTACCATCAAATTAGAATCAAGGATGAAGATGTTCATAAAACTGCTTTTAGAACACATGAGGGCCATTATGAGTTTTTGGTAATGCCCTTTGGCCTTAAAAATGCACCATCTACTTTTTAGAGCTTGATGACCACTATTTTTAGGCCTTTTTAAGGAATTTTGTGCTATTTTTCTTTGATGACATATTGATTTATAGTCAAACATGGGAAGGACATCTACAACATGTGAAACAGGTGTTGATATTTTTGGAGAAGCACCAACTTTATGTGAATCCATCTAAATGTGATTTTGGAGTATAGGAGGTAGAGTACCTCAATCACATTGTTTCCCATGAAGGGGTCAAAGTTGATCCCCAGAATATCAAAGTGATAATGGAATGGCCCATGCCAAAAACTCTCAAAAACCTTTGAGGGTTCCTTGGACTAGCAAGTTACTATAGAATATTTGTGAAAGGTTATGGCAGCATAGTAGATCTACTCACTGCATTGCTAAAGAAGGATGTTTTCTATTTGAATGATGATGCCACCAAAGCATTTGAGAAACTAAAAGTAATTATGTGCACCACTCTAGTTTTGGCTACTCCAGACTTCTCACAAACATTCACTATTAAATGTGATGCTTCTAGGTCTAGATTGGGGGCAGTACTAATGCAAGAAGGAAGACCCATTACATTTGAAAGTTGTCAATTCAAAGGTAATAATTTACAAAAACCTATCTATGAGAAATAAATGATGGCTATTCTTCATGTAGTTAAACAATGGATGCCTTATCTGATGGGTAGACACTTTAAGGTGAAAACGGATCATGATAGTCTCAAATACTTTTTGGAGCAAAGATTATCATCTAAGGAACAACAAAAATGGGTAACCAAAATGTTGGGTTATGATTTTGAAATAATCTAAAAGAAGGGTAAATATAATGTAGTAAAAGATGCACTATCCAGACGGGATGCATCCACAAAAGCATTACTTTGTGCAATGTCCATATTGCAGGCAGATTGGGTGGATGAAGTTAGGTTAGAATGAGAACAAGACAAGGATACACATGTTATGATTTAGAATCTCCAGCAAGGTAATTTATCCTTTAACAAATTTGAATGGAAAGGTAATGTTTTATGGTATAAGGGTAGGTTATACTTGTGCAAAAATTCAGAGCTTAAGCATAAGATTCTTGTAGAGTTACATGCATCTCCAATTGGGGGACACTCAGGGTTCTTGAAAACTTATCATAGAATTAAGAAATAATTATTTTGGGAAGGACTCAAGGGAGATGTACAAAATTTTGTGGAAGAATGCTTGATATTCCAATAGAATAAAGGTGAAATAGTTAAGACCCCATGTTTGTTACAACCATTAGCAATTCCTAGTCAAAGGTGGGAGGAGGTTTCCATGGATTTCATCATTGGGTTGCCTTGTTCTAAAGGTAAGAATGTTATTTTGGTTATTGTGGATAGGATTAAAAAATATGCCCATTTTTGTGCTCTCTCACACCCATTTTCAGCAAGTACAATAGCGGCTATTTTTATGGAAGTAGTTCTCAAATTACATGGAACCCTAAAAATAATTGTAAGTGATCATGATCCTATTTTCACTAGTAATTTCTAGACTAAACTATTTTCTTGTTTGGGTACTCAGCTAGCTCATAGCTCATCTTACCACCCCCAATCTGATGGACAAACTGAAGTGGTTAACAAATGTTTAGAGGGGTATCTCCATTGTTTTGTATCAGATAAACAAGAACATTGGGTTAAATGGCTACCACTTGAAAAATGGTGGTATAACACATCTTTCCATACCTCTTCTAAAATTTCTCCATTTCTAGCACTATATGGTTACCATCCACCTTCCATCACTTCTTCATTAAAGGTGCAAACCAAGGTTCAAGATGTGGAAGAACACATTCAACATCAACAAGAGGTTTTGTCTAGTTTGAGAGAGAATTTGGCCTTGGCACAAAATAGGATGAAGCAACAAGCAGATCAACACTGTAGTGAGTGAAATTTTGAGGTGGGTGACTGGGTATTTGTTCATTTATAGCCTTACAAGTAGATGTCCTTGAAGCAATAAAAAAAGGACAACAAACTTGCTCCCAAGTATTATGGCCCTTATTAGGTTCTACAAAAAATTGGAAGTGTGGCTTACAAGCTCGAGTTACCTCATTCATCTCACATACACCCAGTATTTCATGTTTCTTGTTTGAAGGTCATTGGACAGAAAGTTTCCACCCAGACAAAGCTCCCAGAACTAGATGAAGAAGGACGAGTCATTTTGGAACCAGAGAAGATCCTCCAAACACGTACTAAGAGGTTGAGAACTAGAGAGATTAGGGAATATTTGATCAAGTGGAAAAACCAAAGCAGTGAAGATGCAACCTGGGAAGGTGAAGATTTTTTACAACAACATCTAGAGTTGTTCAACATTGAGGACAATGTTGGTTTGAAGGGGAAGGGCATGCTATGCCCCTAACCTATCACATGTATGA
This sequence comes from Torreya grandis, assembly GCA_037957365.1. Taxonomy (NCBI): domain Eukaryota; kingdom Viridiplantae; phylum Streptophyta; class Pinopsida; order Cupressales; family Taxaceae; genus Torreya; species Torreya grandis. Next base: position 6,407,233 of record JARHVA010000127.1, read on the forward strand.
GGATAGTATTAGCCAACTTGTGACTTAATTATCCCTCTTTGACATTATATTACATTTATCTATCCTTTCTTTTGATTAGTAGGTCAGCCTATGGAGTAACCATGGCCTGGATAGACTATATATAGGAGGTAGTGGGTAATCATTTATCATCATATTGTGAATTCTGCTCTTATTAAAGCTTGTGGAGGTTGCCCCCTCGAAGTGACTTATCTATTATCATATATTTGGATATATTTCAATAATATTTGGATATAATTATGTTGTTATACTTAATTATTGAAGTAATTTCATTACAATGGTTGTAGTATCCTTGAGAAGTTATTCTTCTAAAGATGGCTTCTTAGGTTTGGTAATAAGATCTTTTTGAGCTAGTTTGTGATGATAGTTAAACATATTTAGAATTTTTATAATATTGGTCATAATTGGCATTAATGGCATAAACATCCTTGGTATTTGGTTGACTATTTGAAAAATATTTTTGGTTATTTGAGGTAGAACCTTTATAAACTTGTCATTTTTGAGAAGCAACGGTGTAATATTGATGGCTAAGGTCGATCATGATTCATGATTAAATAAATCATCAATCCCATATAAGATACAAAAAATCTACTTATCCATCTACAAGATGCATGGGAATGATCAATGTCGGTATGGAACCAACAAAAATTATTAGGGTCATACCACTTAGGAGGATTGTTAGGATAAGTGAAAGGTTTAAAGGGAAGTAAAAATTATTTCATTTTTTGCATAGAAATTGGTGTGTGAGAAGATGAAGGGATGTCATCTTTGGTAACTCTAGGTTTGGTTTGTAGAGTATTATTAGAGATAGCATTGGTATATGTTTGAAATGTCCTTTTAAAATTTTAGGATTATGTTCGAATTACTTCATGAATAATTCTTGACATTTAGCTTGATCAAGAGCTTCATTAAGTTTTTGGGGATCAAAAGTTCAAACCTTATATTGAAGATAAAAAGTCAAAGAAGTGATAAAGACTTTGAATAATTTATCATTAGTCATGTTATGGTTGTCTTTATGGGCCAATGATTTCCATCTTTTGATAAAGTCATGAGCTAATTTAGTGGGAGATTGCTTAGTGTTGATGAAGTGGCTAAGATAATTTTTGGGAAGATCATTATGTTGAAAATATTTAACTAAACGATTGACCAAATCTTCAAGTTACCAAATGGAATGTTGGGGTAATTGGTTGTACCATTATAATATATCACCAGTGAAGGTTTTGACTAAGAGTTTAGTTATGGTAAAAGTATTAGTTTGGATCCACTCTTTGTAAAGATTGTTAAAGGCTTTGAGAAATCAGGTTGGGTCTTTAGTTACATTATACTTGATAATTGGAGATATGTTACCAATATCAATGAATGTAATGAAGGGAGATAAAGGCTCATTTTAAATAGTTTGAAGCATCTTGTTATTCATTATGGGTTGAGGAATAACATTACCCAAGGCATCTCTAAGAGGTGGAGGAATAAAATTAGGATTAACATGAGGAAGGATAGCTAGAGGTTGATTAGCCATATTAATAAAATGATGTTGGATTTGCATCATTTGATTAGCATTAGAATTTTGTATTAAGTTCATTTATTGTATAATTTGGGAAAGAAGTTGAGTTGTATCAATAGGTGGGTTGGTGTTGGTAGGAACACTCCCCAAATTGGTAATAGGAGGAGGGTTATTATAAGATGGATTATTAGTGGGATTATTGATTAAAATTGTGTCAATTAGTCCCGCATTACTTTGAATATTTTGAAGAAGATAAGTATCTTGGTAAGTATAGAAAGGATCAAACCCATCAAATTCATCTTGAGGTATTATTTGCACCATCTTATAGGTCATGGATGAAGGATGGGAAGAGGTGACCCAAGAGTGATGGTGATCTTAGGAGGAAAAGAAAGGGAGAAATGAGCATCCCATATAGTATCTAAATGGATTCAAGCTGTCCAAGAAGATTATGATAGGATACTTCATGATTACTTGAGAGAAATGAAAAAAATTGCTAAGAAAGAGAAATAGGAGACTAAGTCTATAGATAGGGAAAGTAGAAAAGGTACAGAGATAAATGGGTCTACCTAAAATAAAAAATAGGGTCTGAAAACTATACAAAGTTGACAAAGTAAACCTATTATAGGAAATAGATGATGAAAAAGTGTATAGAGTCGACAAAGTTGACCTAGTATAGGAAATAATTGTTGAAAAAGTGTATAAAATTTATATAGTTGACTTAGTACAATAAATAAGATTTGAAAAAGTGTATAGAGTCAACATAGTCAACCTAGTATAGGAAATAGGAGCTGAAAAGTATACAGAGTTGATAGAGTCAACCTAGTATAGGAAATCAGAGATGAAAAAGTGTATAGAGTCGACAAAGTTGACCTAGTATATGAAATATGAGCTAAAAAAGTGTACATAGTAAACATAATCAACCTAGTACAGTAGGTAGGGAAAAAAAATAGTCTACAAGATACTGTGTTGAGAAAAATGACTATGTACTAAAACATGAAAAAAATTCAAGTACTTTTGAAAGCAACAAATGGAAATAAACACATAATTAATTGGGCCAATGAAGTTGATCCAATTGAGGCACACATCATAAAACCTTGCATCAATGCTGGCTAATGTAAGTTTTTATAGTACAACATATAATTCTACAAAGAGCAAGCAATAAACAAGGAAAGTAAAAGCTAACTAAGTGGCCATCCTAATTTTTTTTAGATTATTAGAGTATGATTTTGGATGTGATAGGAAGTTGGTTTTAAGTAAGGAACTAGAAAGTAATCTAAGCATGGTTTCAGGATGTTTGGGCTGAAAGGGATTTATATTGTTATTGGTATTGGCTTTGTATTAGAGCCTACACCATCACTTCACACACCATAGAGATAAGGGTGTTGGGTGCTTAGCCAAAAAATAGCTTTAACCATGTGTTTGTACTTAGCTATAATACCAAGTCATCTTCCCCCTTGGTGATGAAATCCAAATAGGTAGGCCTTGGGCAGACAATTGTTTATGTGTGTTTTAAGATTTTTTGATTTGGTAGTATGTCCATAAAAGATAAAATAGTAAAACTAAATGGTATATTTAAAACCACATAATTATACTATGCAATCTATTCTAAGCATGCGAGAAATAAGAAATGAAAGTGTGAGCTAATTACTAGTATATAAGTGTTAATTCTAACTTTGAAACATAGTACAATATTGATTCAAATGACCATGTATGTAGAGATTATAGAACAACATAAATAGTTTTGATTTTTTACTATGGAAGAAAGGGTATAAAAAATAACTACATCGATAGTGTCGACTTAGTTTTCCAAATAAAATATAGAATACATAACTAAATCGACATGGTCAACCTAGTTAACTGTACAGAGGTAGTTTTAAAGACTACAGACTATGAAAAACATAATTTTTATGAATAACATAAATGATATAAATTAACCTTGGTGGGTTAGAAGATGTAGAGGAAAATAAGATTGCTATTAAACTACTCTAGTTTATACTTGCAAATTTTGCCAACTGTGTCGACCTAGATTTGTAGGTCCCTATTTGTTGAAAACTATAAAATGTATTATGTGAATAGGGTCGATCTAGTATGTTTTTTAGAAGTATAAAAATGTATAGAGTCAATATTTTTGATACAATAGCCTAATATAGATGTCTAAAAATGTAAAAATTCAACCTATTAGTCTAATCTAGAATTTTGAAAGTGTATAATGTTGATAGAGTCAACCTAGAAGCTTTATTTAGATGTCTAAAAATGTATAGAGTTGATAGAGTTAACCTCATATTTTGATCTATAAGTTTGAAAGTGTATTATATTGATATATTTGACCTAGTATCATGTACCTAATCAAAAAACTTGCATAAATAGAATAAAGTGGTATTGATGTGTTTATGTGTTAAACTTGTGTATAAAAGTAATAGATATATTGACACTATCAACCTAGTATCACAAATATAGAGAAATAAAATGATTAAATAATGAAAAATGTGAGATAAAACCTATAAGGATTAGATTTACATAAAGTTCACCAGAATGTATGCAATCATAAATATATCATGTATATAAATCAATCCTAACTTGGAGAAGATAGATCATACCATGCACTTCTGATTTGGGACACACTAGATAATCAGGAACATGACCAATATGGGGATCTACTAGACTTTATTAGGGGATCTCTAACCATAATAAACTATTCTAGGGAGGGTTCCAAATCCTCCAATTAAGCATGATCATGTAATAACCCTAAGGGAGTCCTATGTTTTGATATCTCACTAAACTAATAACAAGTAAATTAAAACCTAATCTAGCTCACCAAAGCTTATGGTAGATTATGGGGGTTAGTAAACAAAACAAATAGGTATAGGATAATCTCAATTAAGCTATGTATGATAAAAACCCTAATACATGGAATAATAAGATTAACATTATTCAAACCCAATACTTATGCTACTTCTATATACTAAAAAGAGGAGAAAAGTTAGAGAATACTTGAATGATGAACCCATTGAGATTAAATCTCTCCCTTGGCCAAAATGGGCTTTGAAAGAGGTTGTTGTGGTTTGTAAGGATCACTAAGAAATGCCAAAAACATCTAAGACTTTTTTATAAGACTAGATTCTCCAAGTAAAAACCCTAAACTAAGATTCCTTAATTAGAATGGTGGAAGCACATATTGTAAAGAAGTACAAGAGAATAAAAAATCTTGATTGAATATGAATTAATGAAAAAATGATCTTGTATATATAATTAGATTTAACCCTAAGCCCTTCCAAAAAATTTAGCTAATAGGGTTGACTCTGTTGACCTAGTACAATTAAGGGAAATAATTCACTAGGTCATGGGCTAAGTCAAATAAGAGCTAACCTAGACCCTAAATAAAATTTCACCCAAAAATATATAGGGTTGACCCAATCAACCTAGTATAGCAAACAAAGGCTGAAAACTATACAGGGTGGACCCAGCTGACCTAGTATAGTCAATTGTCAAAATGGGAATAAGGTGAGGAAAATAAGTATGGAAAGTGGGAAAAGACTAGAGTATGCAAATAAGTAGTAATAACTTATGAGAATGGTTTTATGAGCTAGTTGTATTGGTAATAAGTGGAAATAAGGGAAAAAAAATCCTACAAAGCACTAATGGTTTGTCCACCCCTTTCTCAGTATACCCCTTAGGGTATACACTTAGAGAGATTGAGTCTTGATGATTTTTTGCAAGATGTAAAACATCACTATTTGATAAAAGTCAAAAATATTATGTGTATACACTACATGGAGTTTATGTATTCAAGGTCCTACTAATAACATATCAAATACTCCTTATTTGATATAACTAAAGTAGTGACCATGTGTTGGACCAACTATTAAAGGCAAGTCAATCTCCCCAAGGACATGTTGTGAAGTCCCATCAAATGCATTGACCAAATTGGTCAAAGGGTGTAAATTATGATGTGTATACCCCAAATGTGTAAGTGGTGAAATTTTTTTTAGCTAGAACCACTATTGATCATAACATTATGAATAGGATGGTGATCAAGGTATCCTTGAATGAATAATGAATGAATATTTGAGTCATCATCCATAATCTCATTCTCATCAAAATTAATAGAGGATATCTAAGCCACAATAGGTTTATTATATATATAAGTACCAATAATCCCATCTAATAGGTGCCCATAATGTGGTGGAGGAGTATGTGTGTTATATTCCATTTTTACTTCTAGATTCTTCTGAGAATTATTTTGTAATGGGTCACTAAACATATTTTGATTTTGATGGTCACTAGGTTGTGACCTTGAATCTTTGGGATTTATCAAATGTAAGTTATTGGTTATCAATAAGGTCTTGTATAATATTCTTCAAGCTATAACATCAATTCTTAGAATTCTTAGGGCCCAAGTGATAGACACCTTTGAGAATATTTAAAAATTTAAAGGTTCATTAAGTAATTAAAGTAATTATGGTGTAATTTCAATTCCAACCTTCTCTCAAATGTCTATATGAAAATATAATCTTTAGGGGTGGATAAATTTTCACCCCTACATCAATGAAAATGTCATGGAAATAGTGGTTTCTAATATAAACTTTTTATTTGTATTTCTAAATAGTCCTCAAAGGGCACAAATATGTCAATTAGATGTCAAGGTTCAATAGGCCATTTACCAAAGGGTTTAGTATCTTTATGACTAATTTATCTTTAAGGATCTTGATGATGGTAAAATACTTCTTACTCTTAGAATGGGGACCCTCCTATTTTAATTTTTTTTTAAATGCCTAAAAGCTAAGCTTATTGAGTCATTTGACTGCATAGAATGCTTGATTTAATATTTCCTAACAATTCTTGGTTAGATATTCACCTTGTAATACAAGTTAACATTTAGAAATATCTAATTATTACAATATTACTTTGGGTTTTCCCCAAAATTTTAATGAATTATTAACCATGAATTGAATCAAATGTGTAGTTAGGTATTTGCAAAGAATTATCTACTCAGTTCTCTAATCACACATACAAAACCTACTTTGGATCTCAACTTAATCATAAAAGTTTGTGATGCCTCATGAGATGTTAAATTATAGAAGAAACCTCACTCGATAGTGTCACTCCATAGTGTGCCACATGTCATGCCCATGATACTTCTATCTAAATATCTATTTGATCACCTCTAAGATCCCATAGAGATGATGTATGTCCCTCCCAAACTCATGTGATGATGACACTTATCATGCCTATACTACTTTTGTCTAATAATCCAAAGGGATCCTTTGAGATCCCACCAAGAAGATGTATGTCCCCATTTGACCTACGAGGTGATGCCACATGATTCCTTAAATTGACACATGGGCACACTTGGACTGTCTAATACAAATCTCATGATATCCCACCAAGGGAACACATAAAAACTCCTAAATCCATTTGATTAGAGATTGATGAGATATAGTTGTCTAAGGACTCATCTGTGACCAATGCATGCCCACATCACATCATATCCAATATAAATCTCATAATATCTTGGGATGATGATGCATATCCCCACTAGACCCACAAGATGATGATGCATGTCATACCCATAGATCTGAACTTGAGACTGATAGATTACCTCTGAGAATGATACATGGCTCCCTTTGAGCCATATTATTAATACAAATTTGCCAATGCTATCCATAAGGATCCTGAGTATAATCAAAAGGTGATACATGTCCAAGCAAGATTACAATGGCCTGTGAGAGAGACACCTATCCAATTAAGGCCTTGATTAATTATAAGAGTGATATATGGTAGTCCTATAGCTAACTAAATTAGAGGGTCATACCCTAGAGCTTTCCACAAATCAAAAAGTGTCATATGGTATGGAACATATGATTCATCACATAAATCTACATCCTAGGGAGATTGAGAGAAATAATAGAATGCCACATTTCCATATTCAATTTGAATAAACAACCAAGTCACTTTTAGGCCCAACAAGTGCCCAACTAGAGCCAATATGGCATACCACATGTTAAAAGGTGGAAATATTTATATTTAAAGCTAAAATTTATGGTGAATAAAAGAAAAATCAGAGCTAAAATTTGAATATAAATGTGATGAGATCACCATTAATGTTTCACAAAGCAAAATTGCTAACCAGAGACTATAGAAGGTTAAGGTAATTGACAAAGCATTAAGACAATAACTCATAGAACATGGTAAAATGATCCAGGATATACCTAATCTATTTAGGCCCATGATCCTAAAATTCACTCAAATTGATAAGGGCAATTAGGCATGTGAAAAATTATGGACTAAGGAGGAAGCCAAAAAAAATTAGCAGCAACAACAACATCAAGCAACTCAACTACTACTAGGCTTTAGGGATATTTAGTTATGTTTTGTATTTATAATATGGAATATTCCATTATATTGGGGCATTTTATCCACTTTTTTATATTTAGGTACCACTTATGGGCCAACCTAAACTAATCTCAAGCATTTTGAGCCTATAAATAGGGGTCTTCCCCTAATTTGTAATCAGAAAACACTTATTATAAAAGGTAATGCAAGGAGCCAAAGAATTTGAGAGTCTATATGTAGTGTTATTTTGTGTGGTTTTGTGACATTTGAATTTTCATGCTCTAAAAGTTTGATAAGTTATTTTTTCAAGTTAATATTGGAAATTTAATTCACATATGCATTTGTTAGTTTGAGATTAATACTAGGATGACTAATCTATTAGTGTACTTGTTCTATTTTCATCTCATTTGCTACTAGATGTGCTTATGAAATTTAATGCAATTGAGTTATCTTTATGTAATGTATACTATTGGATAGATGCATTTTCTTCCTTAGAATATTCAATTACATGTATTTAACTTTGATAATTATTCTAGGGCTCATATATACTAGTTTCGTGTGTTTTGCATTTTGAAGTTAGCAGAATTAGTACTTCTAGTCATCTTAAGCACCAACCTATTTTATACCTTACCCTACTCTCTCTTAAATATACCCATGAATCACATTAGTTTAGATAATGTTATATATATCCATTGTTCATTTGTATTTTGGGAATTAATTGGTAAACATTAAGATAATTCACAAAAATTGGTAGGAAATTGTGTCACTACACACACATCTATTATCCCTACAATAGGGTCTGCTTGAAGACTTCAATGTGGTGATAAAATATTTTATATTTATGTTATTCTAAGTAATATTTGTACAAACAACTCAATCCCCAAGTCATTCCAAGAATTAAAATTGAGTTTCTACTTTTCCCTTTGTTTCTTAGTGACACAGGGAACACTAAAAGTGTATCAACAAGGAGGGGAAAATGGCACTAGAAGGAGGGCCTCATACAACTGTTTTCATGGATCTTTACTCAATTCTAAATTTAATTCATTATACACATGTTTAATTCTTTCAAAGTACATGGATATTGTTGAACAATACTAAGGATTTACATTATTTAAATAAATCTTTGCATTTTTTGAAAGATTTCTTCAAATTAGTGTTCATTTATGTAAATTTGGTAAAATAATCTTGATCTTGGCTTAAAATTCGTGAAAAGATAGGTGGAATACCTTATTTTTTACACATATTAGAGGTTATTTTGATCACATTTGCAAAGTTTGGTATAATTTTTTAAATAATCTAGATATTTGTACAAAGATCATTCTCTAAGACATTACTCATACTAAGCATTTAAGATCTTAATTGTTCTAATTCATTTGGATTTAAGTAAATCTTTGCATAATTTTGTGTATTAAGGCATTTTAAATCATTTTAATGCTCTCTGATTGGTGAATAGGCATGTATTTAATTTGAAATGTTAGTTTAAAACTGATCTTTATAGGTTTTAGTGTAAATCTAACAAATATTTGTGTAGGTTTTGAAAATTATGAGGTTTTTGAGCTTAGATCTTCAAAGATCAAGACAAAGACACTTGATCTAGTCTTTCTATGTTGAGTGGGCTGATCTTTGTGACATTTATCAATTATGGAGGCTATCTTTATAGTTATTTTTCTCTTATCACCTCTTTCGCATCCTGGAGTTGCCTAAGATTTGAACTAGGTCCCGATATGAACCTAGAACCCTTTATCATCTCTAGAAACTCATAGGAAAGCAAGAGAAGAAAAAGGTATACATAAAAAGTCTATAAATCCTAATTCTTTGTCAAACCAAAATTTTCAACCCCTTGTGCCATTCATGGCATGGTTATCCAGTTCACCCATCAACATCCTTGAAGTTATGCATGATTTACCTAGAAATCTAGAGATGTAGCTACCTCTCTTTACCCACATCGGTAGTGTGATTTCTAAAGAACATATCAAGTATTTTAGATAATATTTAATTCTCCTTAACATCATTCATGAGGATGTATCTTTTTGCTTCTTTCTTTTCATGTTTTGAGATGTTGAACATGATTGGTTCCTTAACTTGCCAAAAAATTCTATCATGGGATGGAATCAATTTAATGATACCTCTATTGCTTAGTTATGTAGGGTAGTTAGTATAGGATTCATTTACCAAGTTTACCACCTTAAATAGGGACCCAAAATATTGAATCATAACCTTTAATTCTAGGTTCTAAAAAATGTACACCCTAACCTCCCCACTATATAAGCTGTAGATGATTTAGCCTTAGAAATATACAATAATGCTTTATATCCAATGACAATGGTCTTCTTGAGAAGAGTTTTGGGCATTAACACATTGCCTCTAGCCTATAATGAAGAAATACACATAGATGAGAAAATTCACCCACAAGGGCATCATATATTTTCTATTCCCAACTTTGATCCTACTATGCCTACTTTGAACATCAATCCTAACATGAACCAAAACAAGCCTACATTGAATCAGTTACCAGTCTTCAACCTATTGCCTTTAATCATGTTGCACCTAACTAACAACTTAGATTCTTTAACCAAGCTAATGTTAGATCTCATACCCAAAATATAATGGTGCCTATCAACAATACCAATGAACAAGCTACCACCCAGGCCAAGAACCTAGAGCCTCCAAAGGGAGAGTTATAATCCATTCAAAGAATTATCCAAAGGCTTCCTAATGATTTTTTAGATCTCTAGAATCAGATGGAAAATACTACTGAGAGTTATAATAGGAATTATAATTTCCAAAGGTATAATATACCTTTAAATAGGTCTAACAACAATAGTGAGCCCTATTTAAATAAATTTCTTGAGATTAACATCTTCAAATGGCCTTGCCTAATTGGTGTCTAGTGCATAACACTACTATACATGGAGAGTTAGATTATGTGGAGTTATGCCATGATTTTGAATCTATCCAAAGCCAAATAGAGGGGTTTGACACGAATCTCAATAACCAAAATAATGCTAAAATCTCTTATAACTATGATGATGCCTCTAGAGCACCCTAATCTATCCTCATGGTGGAGACTTATGACTTTCCAAGATTATATGAGAATGAACCTAAAGACAATATTGAAGAGGTATATGCTTTCTAGAAAATAAAGAACTATTCCTTGAAGAGAAAAGTCTAAAATCCACCACTAACAACTTCAACTCAACCAAATAATAGTGATACTCCTAATCTTAAAGTAGATAACAATCCAGACCTCAAAAGGTACATAAGTCTATGGAAAAAGAAGGACATTCAAACATAAGCCAAGAAGCTAAAGTTAAAATCAAGCCAAAGATCATTTAGCCTCTAGTCCTTCCTCCTTAAAGGTCCAAATCCTTTCCTTCATGGAAATCTATTCAAGAAATAATGCATAGAGAGGAGGGATCTACTATGCTAATTTTGAAGAAAGAGGCTATCCTTTCTAAAGAAATAGAAGAAGTTGTAGCTGAGATGAATGAAGTAACTAAATATGTGAAAGGGATTTTAATTGAAGATCAACCAAACATCATCATTGAAACATTTACATGTAGAGAATATGAGTTGTAATAGATTTATCAAGGACTTGCAATAGATCATATAGGTCAAGTGCAAGCTAATACTTCTTCTGAAGGTAGACATGAGGATAACTCACATAGATTCATTATTAAAATGGGGAATATTCCTCAAGAAGATGATAATTTAAAATAGTTATACCATGATTTATTGAATGAAATTGAAAATATTAAGATGGTAGATGATGAGATAGAATAGTAGATTGATGCTTCATCAAAGGATTCCACCAATGATTGGGAGATTCAAGAAGGTAATGTGATTCTATAAATCCCAAAGCAAGATGAGTTGGAGCTTGATTAGATAGATGAGATTTCATTCTCTATAGAAGATGAAGATAAAGAAAGTGTAGCAGATTAAGAAATTTCATTTGACTCCATCAAAAGGTTAGAATTATGCAATCAACATGTTTTAAATGGTAAGATTGAAAATTAATTTTATGTCCTTCTAGTGGATCATGATGAAGAGGTCCTTTGGGATGTATCAGAGAGTTTTTGTGCAAAGATTGATAATCTATCCCCACCTCATATGGAGATTGAGGAATGTTCTATAAAAAATACTATTGTAGTTATTCATCAATAATAAATTAATGATGTGTTGAAGCCAATTTTTTATACCTATCAAGAAACTAAATACTTTTAAAGAGAACTACCTCAAATAAGGCCTAATGAAGACATCAATCCAAACATACTAGCTGAGTTACCAATAAAATCATTGAATGAGAATGAGACAAGTCATGATCAATCTATGAATGAAGTAGAGTTAGAATTCTTAATATAATATAAAAGAGTTTGGGAAGAAGAGGATTGGATCTTGGATCCATATCTTTAATCCATGTACTTGAGAATGGAGATAGGAAGCCAAGTTACATCATCCAGAAGACATAAACATACAAGTGCTCCTATCTATAATAAAATGCCATCAAAAGGAAGAAATCATGTTTCAAGGTTCTATGGTAGACTATATATATTTCCATTTAATAATATAGGAAATCTTTTTATTTTAGTTTTGTTATGTTTTTAAAGTTGTTATGCTTTAGTTTTTCATTATCTGGTAATATCCAATGATTTCTTTATGGAGAAATTTGTAAGCCTATTTAGAGTTAGAGTAGGTAGGAGTAGAATAGTTTGCATTTATGTTTTACTTCCCTATTGTTTACTTTCTTACTTTTCTTTCTTGTTGTTTTCTTTCCTGCTTTATCCTTCCTTACTTTCTATTCCCTTTTGTTTTCTATTATGTGATGTAACATAGTAATAAGTCCTTTAGACAATAATTCTTTTAGATAAATATGTGTTAACTCAGTCCTAAATGTGAAGAAGGGATTTTTGACTATTAACATCAGTTGTCCAAAGTTTGGAAGCCTCTAGTATTGTTATAATTTAGAAAATTTTGGCAGGGTTAATTAGAGATTGGTTTTCTTATGAAGATCTCAAGTTATTTTGATGCTATAATATAGTTTAGGTAAATGATCATTTACTTTAATGAGAGTTTTAACCTATGTAGATCATCATATTTTCACTTAAATTCACTAAATAAATTACCTGGGTAGAACTTGTTATCTTAGAGTGAATGACATTCAATTATGTCTTGACACAATCCTCACACCTTGCTAATTCTAGTTCCCAACCATTCTAATTTATGAATGTAGGAATAAATAAATAAATAAATAAAAATATGGTACACTGAATAAGTGAAATCATAAACTGCTTCATGTTCCATGAATGGTGATTTAGGCAATCTTTACCGGGTCTATGGAGCCTAGCTAGTAGTAGAGCAAGGCCTAGAGTGGAGACAAAGGTAACTCTATCAGGGTTATAAATGTTTGGATGGTAGAAAAACAATGCCCAAGCCATACCTAATTAAAAAAACATTATTATTACTTAAATATAAAGAATGCTTATATTATTTCATATCTTAATGTCTTGAAGCTTCAAAGATTAACATTTTTGAACCTTGTGGCAATGGTCAATGAATTGTAAAGCACACACATAGTATGTTTGTCTACAAGATTTAAACTCTATTTCTAGCTTATAAGCATTCATTAGTTCTGTAAAGTAGTTTTCATGTAACTAAAAATCATAGTGAGATGAGTAATTTCTAATTCATCTTTAAATAGAGGATCTAGATTCTAACATTTTACAATGTTTCCCTATAGAGGTCACCATTTATTGATGCTCAACTACCCCCTATTTTTGGATTGGGGATACTCTTATATTAATTATTCAAAAATGCCTAAAAGCCAATCTTGTTGAGTCATTTGATTTCATAGAATGCTTGATTTAATATTTCCTAAATTTTTCTGGTTAGATATTCACCTTGAAATATAAGTTAACATTTAGAAATATCTAGATTATTTCAATATTACTTTGGGTTTTCCAAAAATTTCTAATGAATTATTAATCATGAATTGACTCAAATGTGAAATTAGGTCTTTATCAATAATGTTATACTTGGTTCTCTAATCACATAAACAAAACCTGCTTTAGATGTCAACTTAATCATATTAGTTTGTGATGCTTCATGAGAAATCAAATTATAGATAGGTTTCTAAAATAAACACTCACTTTGTAGTGTGCCACATGTCATACCCACACTAATTATATCTAAAGAGCCACTTGATCACCTCAAGGAGCCCACCAAGATGATGCATGTCCTTCCTAGACTCATGTAATGATGAACCTTGTCATGTCCATGCCACTTCTATTTGAAAATCCAAAGGACTCTTCTAAGAGTCCATTGAGAAGACACATGTCCCCATTAAACCCATGAGATGATTCTATGTGCTTCCTTCAAATCAATACATGGGTACACCTATATTGTTTGATCCAAAGCTCATGAGATCCTATTGAGGGAACACATAGAAACTCCCAAAGCCATTTGATCAGAGATTGATGAGATACAACTATCCAAGGACTCATCCATGACTGATGCATGTCTATAATGCATTAAATCCATTCTAAATCTCATGAGAGCTCGAGATGATGATGTTCATCCCCACTAGACCTATGAAATGATGATGCATGTCATCCCCACAATGTTACACCTAAGATTAATAGATTACCTCTAAGAATGTCATGTGGCTCTCTTTGAGACACATAAATAATATAAAGTTATTGACTGTTATCCATAAGGCTCTTGAGTGAAATCAATAGGTGACATGTGTCCAAGCAAGATTATGATGGCCCATGAGAGACACCTATCCAAGAAAATCCTTGATTGATTATGAGAGTGAGACATGGTAGTCCCACAACAAACCAAATTAGAGTGCCCTACCTTGGATCTCACCATGAATCAAAAGGTGTTACATGGTAGCGAATATAGGAGTGATCACACAAAACCACATCCTAGGGATCCCAAGAGTAATCAGAGAATGCCACGTGTCTGGATTCAAGCCGATTGAGAAACCAAGTCACTTTTAGGCCCAACAAGCACTTAGTTTAAGCTGATGTGGCATGTCACTTGTCAAAAGGTGGAAATATTTAGCTTTAAAAATAAATTGATTCCAAATCAAAGAAAAATTAATGCTAATATTTTAATACAAAGGTAATGAGTTTTACATTAATTTTGTATAAACCAAAATTACCAACTAGAGACTATAGAAGGTTGAGGCAACTGAGGAGGTGTTAAGGCCAATACTCATGGAGCATGGAAATTTGATCTAGGACATACCTAATTTATTCAGGCCCATGATCCTAAAATTTAATTAGATCAATAAGGACTATCAGGCCTATGTAGAAGTATGAACTAAGGAAGATGCCAAGAAAAGTAGTAGAAACAACAAATAACAACTCAACCACCCCTAGGCTCTTAAGGATATTCAGTTATGTTATGTATTTCAAATATGGAATATTCGATCATATTGGGGCATTTTGGCCACTTTTTTTAATTTTGGCTCCACTTGTGGTCCCACCTAAATTGATCTCATGTGTTTTGAGCCTATAAATAAGAGTGTTTCCCTCATTTATAATTAAAAAAACATTTGTAAAAATTAATGCAAAGAGATAAATAATTTGAGATTCTATCTATAATGTTATTTTGTGTGGTTTTGTGACATTTGAATTCTCAAGATTTATATGCCTGATAAGTTCTTTTCTATAAGTTAATCTTGGAAATTTCATTTCACATATGCATTTTTTAGTTTGAGCTTAACACTAGGATGACTAATTTGTTAGTGTACTTATTCTATTTTCATCTCATTTGGTACTAGATGTGCTTATATAATTTAATGTGATTGAGTTATATTTATGTAATGTATATAGTTTGATATATGCATTTTCTTCCTTAAAATCTTCAACTACACTTATTTATCTTTAAGCATTATGATAGGGTTCATATATGTGAGTTTCATGTGTTTTTCCTTTTGAATTGATCATAATTAGTACCTCTATTCATCTTAAGCACCAACCTCTTTTCTACCCTACCCTGCTCTCTCTTAGATCTACCCATGAATCACCTTAGTTTAGATCATGTTGTATATATCCATTGTTCATTTGTATTTTGGGAATTAATTTGCAAACATTAAGATAATTCACAAATATTGATAGGAAATTGTGTCATTGCACACACATCTATTGTCTCTACAATAGGGTATGCTTATATACTTCAACGTGGTGATCACATATTTACCATTTTTGCTATTTGAAGAAATAGTTATACAAACAATTCAAGCCCCAAGTCATTCTAGGACTTTAAATTGAGTTTCTACTTTCCCCTTTATTCCATAGTTACATATGGAGCACCAAAAGTGCATCAACATACCGCATTGAAGTGCTAACAATTGATCCAAGATTTGAGGGACATTACAACTAAGATATTGCTAGTGTAACCTCAATTTGTATATATCATTATATAATGGGGTTGGTATGATGTTAGGATGTGAATTACTAGTCAACACACCACTATAACTCATAAGAAGGTGATGAAGTCCACGCTACATAGCCAAAAAATTAAAAACTGAAATACAAGTTTTGTTTAAGATTCTCAAGACCCCATAGATGGGTAAGAGAAGAGCATACTTCAAACCAGTCCTTTAGGTTGACAAGAATGCAAGTAAATTTTGTGCTTTTGGTCACCTAAGCTCCATAAAATTGGAAATTAAAGATCATAGACATGGTATTTTATGCAAATAAACAAGAAACTAATAGTAATCTAAGAAAATTATGAAGTGCAAGTGTTCTTAGGAGCACAAAATCAAAGTGGATGTCTTTGTTAAGCATCAAATATAAAGATTAATGAAATTTGCCTTGTTAGTTGTGTAAAAAACTTAAAAAGATATCAAAATGTATAATAAAAATGATTAAGGATTCAAATAATTATTTTGAATATCAATAGATGTTAAATTTTGTAGTTTTTGAGCCTTGGGAAAATTCACATAGAGTGATCCCACCATTCTATAGGACAATCTTATCGATTCCAAATTGATATCATAATTCTATAATAAGTTAAGGATACAATTCTAATGACCTCTTTGATTATAAGGATGAACTCACTAATTATAGAATGAGTTTGTTGGTTTAACAAATTAAATCATCAAAAAAATAGTTTGCCTTTACATAACCCCACCAATTATCAGTCAAACATATCGATCTATAGGTCAATCCCATTGATATGTAGGTCAAGTTCATTGATTACAATAAAATGTGATGAAAATTGGTAAAGTGATATCAAAAACTATCTATCAACCTCACTAATCTAAATCCATTGATATATAGGTTAAATTCACTAATTTTAAGAAAACATAGTGAAATTTAAGAAAACAACCTCATCAATTATCTATCAACCTCACTAATCTACAAGTTAAATCCTCTAATACACAAGTCAAGTTCATAAATTTGTTAAAAAACAAAGAAAATAGATAGTATTAAAATGTAATCCCACTAATTCATAGGTATAAATAATCATTCATGGTAGCAATCTCATCGCTGCAAAAGTAAATCCCACTAATAACTAGTAGGTAGAAAATGAAAAAGTTAGAAGAGAAAGGAAAAATCAGTGCCAAATAATGGTTTGATTTGATAATTAGAAGACTAGGAAGGCTTGCAGTGATATTTATGGGATGCACAGTCCCACTAGGTGTGTGAAATATAAAATCATGAATAATAAATACTCTAGTTCATTTGTTACTAATCAAAATCAAGAAAAAAACTAAAATAACATAGCATCTCAAGTGTTGTCCTCAAATTAGACAAGACTTGAAGCAAAAAATAATGAATTAGAAAGATAAACAAGATGTTTTTACCTTCCTTTTAGATGTTCCCTTACAATTAGGTGTATATATATGTTTATGCTCAGATTTAGAGAATGAGGTATTTATCAATGTCGATACATAATGTGAGCAACATCTCCCCTTGAATACATGTGATTATTGAAAAATTTAGAATAAAGGTGAAACTTGATGAATGAGAGTTTCTCTCCAAAAGGGCACCATTTAATTGTGTTTCAAGGATTAAAAATAATGGTAAATGACACTTGTATTTATATATTCCTTAAATTGATCTTAACTATCATATGGAAATCAAGATGAGTGGATGAGAACCATTCAACCTTGGTAGGAAAAATCTAATTAATATTTGGCATTAGTTTATCATGGATTTCCAATTTTTGATATTTGTTTGTATTCATTGTAAGTGTTCAACAAATTTTTGATAATGTCACCATTCCTAATATTTGTTGTGATGTCATGATGATATCATGATCCATTTGGCCACTTGTCATGATAGTTGAGGAATAAATCCAATTAATGAATTTAGTCAATAGGAAATTCCAAAAGCTATGAAATTTCCTATTAGAAGAAGATTAGGCTAATTAATTGAGTTTAATTAACCTAATGAAAAGGGATGTGACTATTGAAATAAAAATGACCATTCAACATAATTAATACCAAAATGTCTTTCATAATCATAATTTGACTTTGAATGAATTAATTAAATTTGACAATCATGTACTATGCATTACCCCAATTAGGGATGTACTAATACATTTTGGAAGATACATGCCAATTACATAGAAGAATTTGGGTGTTCTAGTGATTTTTGTGTTATTGATAGAAACCATTCTAATTACAATTTTGACATGAGACTAGTGATAATTGAGTATCTATAGGAACAGTCAACCCATATCATGCTTCTTTTTTCTCATATGGTGAAAAGTGCCTAGTTCTTTTCCTTCTCTACAGCTTTGACCATGTTTGGTATCCTTGGTGCCCCAGTTCCTCTATCCATCCTATGGCCTAATTATGGTATTATTCAACCCCACTAGCATGGTTTTCACCATAATATAGTCTCAATCCATCCCCATAAGTTATTTTAGATCCTAGTCTAGCCAAAATATGAATGGCTCTTACATTATTGATGGCCCCTATAGTTACAATTAAACCAATAACAATAGTGTCCCCTATAATAGTTGTTTCCCATAATGACTCATGATGTAGTGGCTCCTATGAATACTAGTAACTCTACCCCAACTACACCTAGCACATCATTTATCCCAGTATTAGTCACGTAACTCACATATGCTCCATTTAAGACAACATCAACATAAGCAAACCTAAATAAGAGGATTAATAAAATACAAAATATGATCATGATTAGTCTAATTTTATATCCCATAGTTTCATCTATAGGTCCTTATTGGGCTCCCTATCAATCACACTAAGATCTCAAGGATTAGGATCAAAGCATCCTATATCCTCATTTATGTTAAATATGTAGATATCAGTCACAATTGGTGCCCAAGACTTCATGACCCTAGATCAATTATGGTCTCACTTATTCCCTTAAGCTTCACCTTTAGTATTTCCTCCCTTTTCTCCCATGCTTCCTCATCTATCCTTCATTCCATTTTACCCTTCACCTTCATCCCTACCTTCTCCACCCATGCCTCCACATTCCAATTTATCTTTCATCACCCCTACTTCCTCATCTTCTACTACTGTTGATACCATGGAGAGGCAATGATGGATGGGTCCTATTGAAGATTCAAGTACACAAAGTCTAGAAATGGTTTATCATGGGGACCAAAATATATATATATATATTTGGATCAACTAGAACTCATTAAAATTTAATAAGATGATAAAACAAACCCTCACATACAATGGTTATCATATTTTCTTGAGAAAAGATAAGGAACTCTTCTCCCTCACAAGAGTGAGGAATGCCATGGGAGAAGAGAAGATTTCAGAGGACCTAGTCTCCATAATCAAATCCACCAATGAGCTCACAAATAATTTAATGGAGGAAATTTGGGACTAAGTTAGGATTCTATTGCCCCAAGTGAGGATCTCATTTCCATTTGGTTTGATTTCCAAGGTTGAAGCTGCACTTGAAATTTTTTTATAGCCCTTAAGAGGGTGACTGAAGCTATTTTACAAAAAAAGTGGTCTTCAAAAGAATAAAAAAATATTTGGATAGAATCATCAAAGTGTAAAATAAGTGTAAAATGATGGAAGTGGTTATTTTAGATATTAGATTTGA
Organism: Torreya grandis; assembly: GCA_037957365.1. Lineage (NCBI taxonomy): Eukaryota > Viridiplantae > Streptophyta > Pinopsida > Cupressales > Taxaceae > Torreya > Torreya grandis. Next base: position 6,427,141 of record JARHVA010000127.1, read on the forward strand.
ATTATATATCACCTTAGTCTTGTACACTCATTGAATACATATCATGGTTATACTCTTCATCTCTAATATCTTTACATATATTATATTTGTGTGTTAAATTTATTATATCTTAATTTGACCATATATTATTCTAGTGACCAAGCCTCCTATGCTATGAAAATTTATCTAAACTTGATCATTATCATTATCCACTAGTTTTAGAATTGTGCCTGTTTTCTATCTTTTGAGACACTTGCACCCTAGCCAAATACCTACGTCAACATAGGTCTCCATTTTACAATTAAGTTTATATTCACCAAAATTCATCCTATTTTAAAATGTAACATGTCATTATGGTTGGAATAAGTTATTTAGTGTGAGTTATTTATAAAAATGATTGATATATCTATAATATCAACCCTCATTCATTCCTCACCTAGAAATAACCTATAAAATTCATACCTCTCACATAAAAAATAACAAAAGAACTATCAATTGAGTATTCAAGAGAGAAAATCTACCCTATTAATTTATATTTACATATCAACCATAGGATCAATATATTTAAAATTCTAAAGTATTGAAGGATTATCCCATTATATTTTCTAAGTTAAAAGATAGGTCATTATATGTACTCATTTATCACATATTGGAATATTATACACATAAAAGCTGATACTTAGGGGTGAAATACATAATTATGAGGCCAACTTCAGAGTATTAGTGATGTAGATAACACACATTGATCGAAGGGGTCCTTATGATAAATTGACACCATGATCAGAATAAACCATTTTTCCCATAGTCACTCTAATGTAGAGGAAGATAGGATTTTGATCATTTAATTAATATAGATAGCCTATGCATGTGATTTATATAAATTATAATGAAGTCATAGAAAACACAAGAGGTTCTATTTGGTCACATCAATATATATCCAATATTTTATATAAGATACTTATATCAAATTTAGACAGCTACATTCATACAATCATCCAAATTTGATGCAAGCATCTAAATCCATATAATGCAAAATTCTAAGATCTAATGATTATTATAAGATCATAATCTAGTTTACTTCTAGCCTGTTTTAACTTAGATCTTCATGTTCACAATAAAACATATAATTACACTTGTTTCTAATTTATCTTAATATCAATCAATAGTTGTACTTCATATTTTTGATATATCATAGTATTTAAATTTAGAATATTATTTAAGTTTTAAAATTAATTGGCCTACTATAGATCTATTTATCACCCATGTACTTAATAGTTTATATATTGTTAACCCTATTTACCCTTGTATCATAAATTTAGGGTTAAACATTTGGTAAGCCTCACCTCTGAGTCTTCATTTTAAAACCTATCTTGATCTAGGGTTTCCAACCTTCTAGTTTTCAACTTATGATAAATTTATAGATTTAAAACTTTACCCCAAGGTTTTACCCTTCTCATGTTGCCAAGATTCATATTCATACATTTACAAATTTATTATTATTTAAATGGTTTAATTTAGACTCCAAATAACTCCATTTTAAAAAAAATTAGATATATTTTATACTCAGATTGGTATACTAAAAACCCTTGTTTTGTTTACCAAACTATTGTACAAATTTTTCAAATTTAGTATTTTACTATTTTTTAGTAAATTTAGACCTACATGTTGTAAAATGTAATTTTTTTTCCCTATTTTTATAGGTTTTTATCATTTCTTATTTTCATAATTTTTTTGTTTTAGATTCCAAAAATTATCATCCACTCACTTTATATTGATTTCTCTTCATTTGGCACAGTGTTTTCACCCTGTGTTTGGACTCCAACCCCTAGCTTGCCTTAGGGTTTTTTAATTTTCCCAATTACTATAAATATTTAGCTTTGAACTTAATTTTTATGAATGGATGTTACCTATAAATTATTTCCTATTATCATATTAATCTTTGTAATATTTATAATGGATAAAAATTAGCTTTTTCCTCCTCCTAACCCTAAGGAGGGTGATAGCTACCATCCCTCTAACTTGGTCCATGCTATCACTTATTCAAGGGATAAGGTGACTCATCCTATAATACCAAAAGAGTGTATCCAACAAACCCATCCTAAATTCATTGAAGGTACATCTATACATATTTAATCCAAAACACCTAGGGCTTTCACTTCTTAATCCCTAAAAGATCAAGTCATTACTATGAACAAGTTAATCGAAGAGTTAGCAAAAGAAAAATTAGTATTTAGTTTAAATATCATATCAGTGTAAAATCAAATTACATACTTATAAAATTCAAAATATGCTAGTGTTAATCATGTGTTTGATTCTTCATATAGCAATGTGATACCCAATAATGTTTCATATCCAACTAAATATATATAAAAAATACATATGCAATGAGTGAGTCAAAAATTGAATAAAAGGATAATAAGATTCCAAGTGAAATCCTAAAATAAATGGTTTAAAACAAAGTGATCTAATTACCACCTATACATCCTATAAGGATATCAAAATACTATTTTTCATATTGTAGAATCCATGGGCATTATATATATGGTTATTTTTCCTTGAAGAACAAAATACAAAAGATAAATGATAGTGTTGATCATACCATTAATACATCAATCAAGAAACCCACTCAAATTATGAGTACCTCTCCTAAACCAAAAGTGCCAAAATAAAAAGTATGAGTACCAAAGGATAATTACAAACAAAAACACTTTGAGCAAGAAAAGATTCAAAATGAAATATTACAAAAAGAGAAAGAACAAAAGTTATAAAATCAAAATCAAGAAAAGAAAACAATAATTATCAGAAGTGGGTTTATAACAAAGGAATTTTCAAATTAAAAAATGCTTATAAAATCAAATTATACAAATATGGTTGTTAAGGATATGTTGATGCATCTATGTGTATCTTAGGTGCTTTCAGTGTTTAAATAAAACTTCTCATTTTAGAACTCAAGTAGTTTAAAGCAAGAGTTGCAAGTTATGATAATTGGATTATCCTTGGTGAAAGAGAGGTAAAGCATGTAGACTATTCCACAATATTTATATTAATTGGTGGTTGGGAGCTAGGAGCCACATTGGTCCTTAATAATCTTTTCAAGGTATGAAGCATCTATACTAGTACTGATGAATTATGATAGAACTCTAGTTTAAGACTATTCTATAATAAATATTTACAATAATTTTAAGCTACAGTGATTTGGTTAAAAATAATCAAAAGGAAGGGTAGGGAAGAAATAAAGTTTTTTATTATTGGTCCTTTGCTCAGACATCATAATAAGGTTTAAATTCTAATTGAACATTTATTTAACTAGTATATAGTATAAACTATCAGATGCTCAAATCCCACTACACACCAGGAAAGTATCTAAGGAAAAATTGAAGTAATATAAGTAAGAACTAACTTTGCTTTAAAGATTTACTATTGAATTCAAATAAAATTTACACATTTTAATGTAGAGAAAATAAAACAAAGCAAATTCAAGATCATTTAATTAATTTAGCATTGGCACAAATTAGAAACCCTATATCAAAGATGCAAATTCAAAATTCCTAAAAAGCATTCAAATCTTAGTCTCAGAATAAATAATTGAGAGATAAGCCATGATACAATTCACACAAATAATTGATACAAACTTTACAATATTCCCTATTTATGATTTAACATTTTTGGGAATAATGGAGTTTTATTCCTATTTTAGCTAAGGGTCTAGATTAATAAATTAGTATAGAATATAAAAATAATTATAGTCCTGATTTGTTTAATTATTTATCTTTTTCACCTTTCTAAAAATAACAATAAATATGAACAAATATAAATTAGATAGAAATAAACTGAGACAACTGATATAGAGGTTAAAAATGGTTGTGTAGGATTGGAAAAGTGTCATAAACCTAAATATAGATTTCATTCAATGAAAGGATAAGAGCATGAAAAATTGGATGATTTAGTGTCTAGTATTATTATCCATTCCTACCAATATTTTCTGAACTAATCATAGAGACCTAAAACTTTCTAGGTAGTTGTAATGTGCTTGTGTGAGCCTACCTATGAAAAATTGAGTGCTAGTTATCGATAAAAATCGATGTAGAGCTGATTTTGTCTCAAAACCATAACCCTCCATTATGATTGATAAAATGATATTTGAATCACTTGAAAAATGGTGGGGGGGGGGGGGGGGCGGGCTGGGGGGTGGCTAGTGTGTAAGATATACTAAACATGCAATCCACACCCTTTGTGTGGACATGTTGTCTACATACCAATAATTTGAAGAGGGATCAATCCATATGTAGTTTTCCCAACTAGTGTGCTTTGTCCAATAGTGTGATACATATGCAAAATGCCAAATTGATAGTGTTTAAGGTGGGTAGGGATTGGTATGAATATTTTAATATGTTTGTAGCTATGTTGGGTAACTATATGTAAAGAATAGGGAAGTTTTCCTTAGTGCTTTATATGTTTGGTCACCTCCCATATAAATGAACTTTGAGTGGGATTTTATAGGGAAAAATTGGTCATGGGTCATATGTATTTAAACTAAACTGACCTAATTAAGGATAAGGATTAGATGGAAATGACCATTGTGGCTCAAAGTGCAAATAAATAGGAGAACCAAAAATAGGACACTTTGGGGTCTGATGCTGTAATCTAAATTTGATGCTCCTATCCTATAGGCTCGAGACCTAGGGCAACAAGATTGGCACATGGAATACTATCTAACTAAAGTGGAAATAGGGTTTAAAATGTTATACATGAATTTTAATGTGTAAAAAGGTGTCTAGAAGGGTCATAAGAGCATATAAAAAGGACCTATGGATGGGATATCATAAGCCACACTTAAACTACCAATTTGGACATTTTATATGACTATATTTGCCCCATTTATTCCAATGATGCAACAAAGCAAAATACTAAGATAAAGTAAAAATAGAAAGCATACCTAAAATTACTTGTAAGGTTAAAGCCCATTAAGATGTGTAATGTTGACTCTATATAGAGAGAGCACAACATAAAGTGTAAATATGTTATGATGTTGAATGATGTTGAGTGATGTCGAGTGATGCTAAATGATGTTGGGTGTGTGATATACCAAGAGTAATATTAAAAACATAACTAAGTGCTCAATTATTTGAGGGTGGATCAAGAATACAAAAATTGGCCCTTTATTTCCATCTTTTCCCACTATGTAGTGAATCTATTTGATCATGCACATGTTAATCCATGTTTGGACTATGTGTCCAATCCCTCTGAGTAAGTCACTCAAGAATACAAAGGCTAGCTAGTCCTTTGGCTCCATCATTTCCCACTAAGTGTGAACTATAAATTGATACCAGTATGAATATGTGTCATATGAGATGGCTCATAAAGCCCATGTGATGGAGATTAGGCTTGTATGAAAGCCACTCCAAAACTAAGCACTAATATTATATGAAAGCCACTCCAAAATGATGCCAACCACTTATAGATGGAATAATGCACACAAATATTGATGATACATGGTTAATACAATGAACTAGAAAGAAAAGAAGGTAGATGTGTCATACACATTACCCCTATCATTAGTGTCTATAACATGGATTCTAATATGGAACTTGTACCAACTACCCAATCTAAAATTATAAGTGAGATCCATCATTCCATGCATGATGACCCCTATATTTGGATAATCTAAGTAAAACTATACTGAAACTACCTAATCTAAACTAAAATATAGCTAGCAAAACTATAATTGACCTTACCTTTCTATCTATTTTTGAAAATTCTAGGTTTTTGGTTGTTTGGATAGGAGCATCGAGAACGAGACACTTTCATATCTAGTGTTGTCCAATTTTGATGCTCTTGTCCTTTACTATTTATGATGACTATTCTATATTCATCACTATTTTTTTGGTCTATTCTACGTGTTTTGAACTCTAATTACTATTTTGAGTGTTCTACAAACTAATTTTTGACTAATAGAAGGATCTGATCTCTATGAAAATATCCCTATTTGTTCCCCCTCTTCTGAGGGTAGGAATGAAGACCCTATAATGATTTACCTTAGAATAAATAGCCTTACAAGTGTGTTATGCTATAAAATATATTATATAACAATGATAATCCAAAATATGTCTCAAGATATAACATAGTTTGTATTAGAGATTATTAGATCAACAAGGGTATGCTTAGATATATGTAAAAATGTAATAGCATGTATATTATACTAAATTGAAACTAGAAATCTGGTTAGTTGTTAAGGAGGAATGGAACATGATGTCCATCATGGCATCCAAGAAGGCAATATAATGCATTATGTGGATCATGGCATTATAAAAAATTGAGAATCAAACAAGCATGCAAGGCAAAAAGCATATAAAAGAGGCCAAGGGGGCCAATAAATAAGGGACATGGGTACATGTCACTCAAACTAGGAAAACAAGCATACAAAGAATGTTCAAATACCCACATACACATACAATTGTAAATAAGCAAGATTGGCATGAGGTCCATAACCACATACAAGAGTACAAGAAAAGGATATTGATAAATGTCCTAAGGCATACACAAGTAACAAAATAATAACTGAGAAATGCAATCACATCTAGCTACTCAAAGAAATAAAATAAGTCATGTAAATGTTATAAATACTATTATATATAACTAATCAAAGAAAGAAGTGAAAGTATACAAAACATGTAGTACAAGACTAGGTAAATGCTAAGAAATACACAAGTGTTATATACTAGTGAGTATCGATTGAATAATCTATGTACTCTTGTAAATAATGTACATCAACATGATAACTAGAGTGTGTGGTGTAAGAATGACATAAACTAGATGTAGTCATGTAGAGGATGCCCCCAATGGGTAGATATGTCGATGTATGTCTCGAATGTAAAAGTAGGATGCCCCCTCAATGAGTAGAGTGAAGCAATCAAGGATCTGGGTGTCACTGCACACACTCAATGGAGATCAAGTGAAGCATGGTAATGTAGATAAATTGACAAATAATAGCATATAATAACAAATGTAAGTCTAGGATGGTAGTAGAAATGTAAAGCATGGATAATGCATATAGTTGAAAAGTGTTTTTGGTGTTTTGAGTTATTTGAATGTTTTTGTATTTTGACATGTTATATTATTTTTAGTATTTTGAAATATTAGATTGTTTTTGGTATTTTAAAATAAGCTATGTATAAGTAAGCTGAGAATAAATGTTACTAACTGACGAGTCTCAAAAGAGACTCCCTATCATGGTGTCCTATATCAAATAAAAGAATCATGTGTGATTGTGAAGCACAAGGGAATGGCTATGAATATGACTTTGAATATTCAAATTCATTGTCAGTATCTTAGAAATCATAATAGCTTGTATTGTTCCATTCATCATTATCATCTTGATTTTGAACCAATGAAATGCTAGTGTTGACTTTTATTATATCTAGATCTTTTCCTTTGATAAAATGTGTCTGTGATTGATTTACCTTAACATGTTTAATAAATTCCAAACCTTGGTGATAAACATTATCAACTACTAGAATAGGAGTAGTGATGCCTTGAACATGATTAGCTAACCCTTGACCTTGATAATCAAATTATTGTAGATATTTTTGACCAAACTCATACTACTTTGAAAGTTGAGCCTCCTTTTAGAGAGGTATATTTGCATCTTTTTTGTGCTTTGCCTATGCTTATGGTACTATTTATTTCTCTGATTTTTCTTTTTGATTCTTTTATTGTTCTAAGTTATGCTTTGGTAACCACTTTTGTACTATTTTTGAATTTGACCCTATGTGAATGTGTTACTATGTCACTGTGGATTACTTGATTGATTTGCCTTGTATAGGGCCCTCATTAGCAGTTATCTATTGTATATTTTTTTAATCCCAAACATGGATTTATGTGATGCCCATGCATTCTATGATATGCATAATAATATCTAAATCTTCTCACTATATGTAGAAGAGGTAGTTTGATCAACTTAGATTTAATCATTTCCCTTAGTACCTCACTTGAACTATTATTTTATCTTTAAATGCTTTTTGAATCACTATTTGTAGAGTTACCTTGTTTTGATATGTAACATTGCCTGCAACCAATTGAATATGTGAAGGTGTATATACATGATTGGCACTAGGGTGCCTTTAAGGCTTTTATATTATAATTTGATTATCTAGTGTTTGTGATATTTTCATGTGATAGATGATTATACATTTGTAAATCTAAAATTAACTTGATCATACTAGTGATTTGATCCCTTAGAGTCTCATAGTGCAAACCCTAGTTTCTTTCGATTGAACATGTAAGCACATATGTTGAAGAAGGTTTAAAGAAGCTATAGGTTAAATGTATGCATTAGGAATAATAGTGTAGGCTTCCTCACATTTTGGAGGGGTGACAACATGGATCCGGTTAGAGGGAAAGTAGTAATGACCCTCTTAGGGGAGAGGAGGAGAAGGAAATTCTTTCTTGCACATAAGATATGACATTGAAACTTGATAGGTGGTTGTTAAATTATGTAATGGATCCTCTAAGTATGTAAGGATTTTATTCTTAATTTAATTACACATAATAGAGAGATAACATGTTAAATAAGTAATGAAATATGACATATATTTGAATTGGTCTTAAAATAGCATGTACATATGTATTTATGTCATTTTTGAATTCATGCCAAATGAAAGGAAACAAACATGTAAGAGAATCTAGAAAACTTTGCATAAGTAAATAATGATTAATAAAATTGGAATATTCAACCCAATGTGTGAAAATTAGAATTTTAATTTTAAAACAAGGGCTAGGGATTGAAAATATCGAGACCTAGTACAGGAAACTAGGGTTTGAAAGAAATATTTTTTTTAAATTACTATGGTAAATTTTAAAAATTAAATGTGAAATTTTTATTTATATATGTAGGAAAAAAATCAAAAAAGTATTGTTAAAATAAACAAGGAATTTTCCCTAGAGTTTCTAGGGTTTCTATGCTCAAATGAAGTAAGTTGGGTTCACCAAATGATTTAATTATCTTGAGAATAATGAAGTTTTATTCCTATTTTAGTTTAGGGTCTAGATTAATAAATCAGTACAAAATATAGAAATAGTTACAGTCCTGATTTGTTCAATTGTTTATCTTTTTTACCTTTCTAAAAATAGAAATAAATAAGAAGAAATATAACTTAACTATAAATGGACTGAGATGACTGATATAGAGGTTGAAAATGGCTATGTAAGACTGGGAAGGTGTCATAAAACTTAATATATATTTTTTTCAATGAAAGGATATGAGTTCCAAAAAGTGGACACTTTGGTGTCTATCATTGTTATCCATTCCTTCCACTATTGTCCAAACTAATCACAAAGACTTGAAACTTTTTGGGTAGTTATGTTGTGCCTGTGTGAGCTTACCTATGAAAAATTGAGTGTTGGCTATCAATGAAACTCATTGTAGATCTGATATTGTCTCAAACCCCTAACCATCCATTATTCTTGATAAAATGATATTTGAATCACTTGAGAAAGAGGGGGGGTTAGTGTGTAAGATATATTAAATGTGAGATCCACACCCCTTATGTGGGCATGCTACCTATATACCAATACTCTGAAGAGGGATCAAGCCATATGTAGTTCTCCCATGTAATGTGCTTTGTGTAATAATGCGATGCAGATGCAAAATGCCAAATTGATAGTGTTTGAAGTGGCTAGGGACTGGTATGAGGATTTGAATATGTTAATAACTATGTTGGGTGACTATATGTAGAGAATAGGGAAGTTTACCTTAGTACTTTATTTGTATTTTTTCTTGCTTTGTAAATTTGGTCACCTCCATTGTAAATGAATTTTGAGTGGGATTTTATAGGGAACAATTGGTCATGGGTCAGATGTATTTTCACTAAGCTAGCCTAATTAAGGATAAGAACTAGATGGAAATGATCATTGGGGCTCAAAGTGAAAATGGATAAGAGCATAAAAAATGGGACACTTTGGGGTATGACGTTGTAGTTTGAATCCAACAATCCTATCTTATAGGCTCAGGGATTAGGGGAGCAAGATTGGCACAAGCAATATTGTCTGGCTAAAGTGGAATCAAGGTTTGAAAGGTTATGGATGACTAGTAATGAGAAGAAAGTGTCTAGAAAGGCACAAGAGCATACAAAAAGGACCTATGGATGGGATGTCACAAGCCACACTCAAACTACTAGTTTGGACATTTTATATGACTATAATTTGTATTAAATTGCTCCAAAAGTTACAAGATAGTTTTATCTCTAAAACTCCCTCCTTTTTACAAATGATAATACTACATTTTATAGGAGGCTAAGGTAGTATAATAGTCAATCATGTTAGCTACAAACATGTAAAATTAAGGATAACTATCCATTTTTACAAATTCTCTATAATACATTTCCCTTTTTCCAAGTGGAATAACCTATAGGAAAATGTGCTAACAAATTTTCACATGCCTTTACAAAAAGAATATTTTGTTTTCAAAGATTAATTTTTTTCCAATAAAATAGAATATTAGTAGCTATCTGGTGGGTCTTATGCTAAACAAATCCCCTATTATTGCTAAACAATCCTCATGAAATTTTGGTGTTGTTCATCAACTAGATTTAAATTGACAACTAGCTCTAGGAGGCACTCATCTTCCTAGTCAACCAAGTCTTCAAAATCCTTATCATTTATTTTCATGGCTTCTTTGATTCTCCTTACCTCGATAATATTCTCTTTTATAGTTAGGATCATATTCATGACCCTGTTGTTGTTAGTCCTAGACTTGCCTTAGCTATTGATTCTTACTTCTTACATGAACAAGGTTGATAAAAAACTCAAAATATTTGGTTGAAATATAATTCAATAGATATGAACAACACAATAACAAAGATGTTATCTCTGACAAGAGATGTTTTATTCACTAAATTTGTAGACCTAAACATATGCTTATCTCTAAGAAGAGATGTTTGATTTCCATTTCAGGCTAAATCTTCATTTATACATGTTTTTAAGGTGGGATGAGGATGTTGAAGGTCACCAATATTGAGGGATATTAAGTTGTTTGACTTCCATGATTTACAAAAATATAGAATTTAAGGAATTACTATTTTTAAAAACTTACTAGTTTTAGACTGCACTACTAAAATTGAAATTTGGGGCACTTCCATTGGGCTTTCAGGGGTCAAAATCCATCAATCAAAGATATATAACATCCCACCATAGTCTCCTCATTATTATCTTTCTAATGGTTTAAATGGTGAGTCAATTGGAGCTATGGTGCAAAATTTATGGCTCCCAAAAGTTCCATCATCAATTGGGGTAGACACGTCACCCAAATTGTCACCTAAATTGTTTCTTGGATCAAAGGTGGATCTATGCTTCTATTCATCATTTAAAATGATGCATAGGGAACTAAGTTTTATAGGTTTAGTAATCATGGTTCCAAGGAGTTATTCAATTCTATCCATCATCTCTTAAGATCCTTTCTAACTTCTTTAACCATGTACCCAAGCCTTGAATTTTATTGACAATTAATCCCATGATTGTGTTTAAATAGGCCAGACTAATGGTTTTGAAACTAATAATTTGATCCTAAACTAGTATTTTGATTATCTCCTTCATTTTATCCTTTTAATCTTTCCATTGTAATATTAAACCTTTAGCTACTACATCTTGATGGACTAGTGGACTCTGCCTTGCCTTCATTATCTTCAAAGAGTCAAACATATCATCGAAATATGCCTCAAACATCTTGATCATTTCCTTAGGGACTGATAAAACAACCCACATCTCAAGATTTTCTTTTTATTTCTATAGGTTCTTAATTTTTTTATACAGGCCTTTGATGCCCACTTTTAGTTGAGCTAAATGAGCATGAGCTAATCCAACTATATCCTCTTCATGAATTGGGTCTTCATCAAGTCCTTGACATCATACTAGATTCAAGACAACAAATGGTTCAACTCTCTAAAAAGTGAGCTCTTTACCCCCAACCTTGGCTTTCTTTATTGTTACTCTTTCAAGTCTTGTAATCTCTAGGTTGAAATACACACTGATTGATGATTATGTCACGTTTAGAGGTTCTAAAATTTCCATTTGTGTGTTATTTGAAGCTCAAAGAGTGTCCAATTGAATTAAAATTAACTCCTTATGGGATGTCATCTTTCTTTCTTTCTCTTCTTTCATCAGAGCAACTATCCATGGCTTGAGTTCCTCATGGACAGTGATGTTGATTTCCTTGGTCATAGCCCATGAATGGTGTAGGGTTGGAATATTTTGAATTTTTCCATATAAGAACCATTTAGGGATGATTGGCCCATGAATAGGATTCTCATCACTGAATAAGTTAATTTCACTTAAAGGGTTATTTAAGGTTAACTTTGGTTTCTTCTTTCCAACCGAGACTAATGTTAACTCAACCTTCGTTTTTTGTAGGGGTACCACTGGAACTAGGTCCAAATATATCTCCTTCCTCTTTTCCTTGTTTTACTTCTTTGGCTTAAGATTGAGGTTCCTCTACTTTTTCCTCTTCTTCATCTAATCCTTAGGACTCAGTAATTACTTTAAGTGCATCCTCCATTGTCTCCTTAGGACCTAGTGTAATCATGTTGATGTACTCAATTGGGGGTGTTGGTCTATTAGTTTAGGCTGAAGATGATGCCCCTTCACTAGGTCTTTCTTCCAATCTCTCCTTCTTGGACCTTTGTGAACCTTTTACTTGAGGTTGTTTTAATTCTACTTTTGGTTATTTTGGAGGGGGCCTAGAAGAGGGTCAAGGTAATAAGTGGTATTGCATGGGTCCTATCTACCATATTTCATCAAGTGGTTTCTTATCTCTAGACAACCTAGCCTCAATCCTAATATTATGATTCTTTAACATGGATAATACTTCTATGAAATTAGAGGCCCTAATATACATTATGTCATGGACACCAGATTGGTATTCATAGGTCTTGTTTATTGCTTTCAATTTCAAAAGCTTCATAACCTTATCATAAGGGTCAAATTACCTTAACTAATCTTACTATAAATTGGAGTCTCTATGTCTAGAGATAGTGTCAACCTACTCCCAACTCTACAATGTAGTCCTAATAATGGCCAAAGGAAAAGGGTGGATTCCCTTCTTTTTGCTCTTGCATACTATGTCTATACCATGGAATAACTAGTATGTTATTTCATGCTCTGCCAATTTAGAAGTCACATGAACTGGTGATTTGAGTGGATGAATTAGGGTCCCTTCTATTCTAAGTATAGTATAATTTAGATATAACTAGATATCCCCAATTAGCTCCACATACTTCTTGATTAGATGGATAACACTTTCCATAAGGATCCTTGTAATAACTTATACTATAGCTGGATACACACAATCACAAATGAATTATATATTGTGTCTATACTTTAATATATGTAAATTGGAATAGTGATGGGAAATAGTTTGTCTACCTTTAGGTGACCAATTCTTCATGTAAGATATTTTGGTGGTGTTTATTAGGGCGTCTAAAAGATAGGACATCATAAAGAAGTGATTATTAGTTTTCTTCTTTATGGTAAAGAATTGTTATTTCAAGCAAATGTTGATCATCTCACCTATTGGGGGAGTGAGTTCCTTTTCCACCATGAAATATACATAAGACACCCATATTTTATTGACATAGGTGGTGTAGGGGGGCCCATACAATATATTCAATAGTGTTATGATTATTTTAATTCCCTCCCTAAACTTGGCAATTGGGATTTTACCAGTGGGTGCTATGACTACATGGGTTCCTAAGTACAAGCATGGGGTAAGGATGGATTTCATGTCATTTTTTCTTGATCATTCTCTAATTTTAGGTAAAACCACTTGAGGCTTTCATATATTGTGATAAATTTTAAATGCAAGATGGGAGATATATGCTACTCTTTTAAATTTACATTCATGCACTATCATGTCCTGATCGATCTTGCAATCCTTGAAAATAGGATCAATGATATTGATATAGTGTAATATCTTAGGTTTCACTATTATGTAGTGGAAATGATTCATTTTAATGGAGATTAGGTCATTGTATCTCTAGTTGATTATGGCATTCTTATGCTCTTCCTTTGTGATGGTCTACATCTCTTCAATAGTCCAAATTTTTTATGACTAATTGTTCTCCCTGATGTTTAATGATGCAACATCAAATTTTGTGTTATTGAAGACCCTTCCTTCTATGTCTGAGGTTAAGTACAATTTTATGTCTTCCCTCTACTATTTTCTTTGAGTTGTCATGACTGTGAGTTTTTTAAATCACTCACTAATGGCTGAAAATTTACCTCTAGATTAGTTCGCACTCATCTAGATGGAAATAGGGATATCTCTAGATTGATTGTGATTGATTTGGGCTTAGATTAGGGATCTCTATAGATAGGGTTTTTCCATAGCTTTAATGGTGATGGTTACTCAAACTTAGGTGAATTTGTGCCTTGGATTTGATTTAGATCCCTATCTTTATACCTTTTCCTTTTTGTACCCATAAAATCTTTGATTTTATCATTTTATGCTTGTGTGGCATCTATGTGGCATCCATCTGGTAGCTTTCATAAAATTTTCATTAATGGTTTTAAATCACTAACCATTGATTTTTAAAATTTTCTTTATCTCATGCTATAAAATATCTATATATAAATCAATCTGGATCATTGATCATGATCTTGGGATTTGTATGCTATTGGTCCTTATCTAGTTTGGGCTCTATGGATACACACCTTGGCATCCTTATGAGCCTCTTTGGATCTATACCCTATCAGTCATATATGGAATGCACTTTTACCATGTGTCAAACCCACATGACTTTGGGGGCTCTATTGAATAGTTCACATTGATTGCACTCCATCCAATCAACTTGTTGTGATTAACTACAAGTTATCAATCCTACAAAGGTTCCCTAAATTAAATTAACATTAGGATATAAAAGGGAACATAGGCTAAATAATTTAGTTAAATTTTATTGTGTTAATAAACATGATATAAAATTTAAGATTAAGTATTTAATCTAAGCCTAAAACATAATATAAAGGGGCCTTTCCCTAAATGATTAATGCACCTAATGTAAGGTTTTAACCTAGGGTTTTATTATGTTAATAAATCCAATAAAACTTTTGGCTAAAGGTTTTTAAGCTAATTTTTATGGAAATGGGACCTCTCATTAAATTAAAACATAATATAAGTCTTTAGCTTAAGGTTTATCATGTTAGAAAATACAATTGGAAACTTAAGATAGAGACTTAGATTAAGTCTATGTCCATGAATATTAGACTACAAGATCAGTTTACCATTGAGTTTCAAATCCCCTAAGCTTTTTTATATTTTCCAAATGGGGTCCCATTGATTTGCAACATAAGTAATAAGATTTAGCAATGTTTTAAAACAAATTCATTTGTCTAAGCAAGGTGGTTGATGAGATTTAAATTTATGGCCTTACAGACATTAATGACAGCCTTGTGAGCATTGAATGATATTTGTGAGAACTAAAATTTTAAGTTTATGAAGTTCATTAGGTTCTGTAGATCTTGATTTTGATATGCATTATCTGATTGTCCTTTGCAAGTAAGTGAAGACTATCAATCATGATCTAAGTGAATTCATATCATTGGTCCTTGCAATCATGAAGGGGATAGAGTTAGCTTGGGCCATGTATGAAAATTAGACTAAGTTATAAGCCTAAGTCCACAAAGCATAATAAATCAAGACCTTCAAATACTATAGTCATAATATAAGGTTTTATTCTAAGCTTTCATTTTATTAAAAAATATAATAAACCTTAAGGTAAAAACTTAGGTTAAGTCTATGTTTTGATGTACGAGGCCTTTTTAACATTAAGCTCAAACATGGGAGTGCCACATGGTGATACTATAGGGGCTCTTGATATTTGACCCTACTGACCCTGGGAAGGACCCACAGACCATTAATCAAGATTCAAGTTCTCAATATGGTGAAAAATTTCCATCTTCATGGAACTTCCATAGGTCTTTAATATTATAACATTATGATTTCTTCATTAGATATATTTCATGTGAGTAGCCATGGATCATTGACATTGATTCAGATACTTTCATATGATTGGTTCGTATAATCATGAATGGATCAAGTGAGGTTGGGACTATATAGAAATGGGATCAAATTACCATATGAGTACTAAGTCTCTGAATAAAGGGGCCTTCTGAATGATTAAAAACCTAACATAAGTTTTATCATAAGGTTTAATTATATTAATTAATAAACGGAAACCTTAGGGTAAAGCTTATGCTAAGTTCATGTTTAATAAAAAAGGATTCCCTTTAAGCTTAGATCCTAGTGTCACCTCTTTGACCTCCTCTTAAGCATGGACCATTGATCTTGATTTGGGTAATCAAGTGGGATTGGTCTAATAGATCAAGGATTTAAATTCATTGGGCCTCTTTCACTCTACTCAATCAGCTAGTCCTGACAAAGTGAAAGTCATCAATTTTACAAAGAGGCAAGATACTTAAGTTAGGGATAGTTAATGTGGGGAATTATGCTAAGGTCTAGTAATTAGATATATTTAATGTTAATAAACATGAATGTGACATTTATATTAAGGCCTTAGTCCAAGTTTGTAACAAATATGACCATGTGACATAAAGTGAGACCAAGTTAAGAACACAAAAGATCCCTACAAACATATAAGTTAGACCCTATTTATAATAGAAGGGGAGCCAACGGGGATCAAAATATAAAAATACCAAACCTATAATTTTAGATCAAGGTTTGGTCATGTTAAAAAACATGACCAAGCCTTAACATAAAATTTAGTCTTAGGTCTAAATCATGTTTAAAACATTCCCACCAAATTTTCTCTTTCTAAATTAGATTTGAGCCAAGGGTCTAAGCTAGGGTTTTTTGAAGGAGGGATTAAGAAAATGAATTCAAATTTGAGTTCTCATAGACTAAATTCTTAGTAAAATCTTATATAGGATTAATTTATAAACTCAAAGTTTAGTTCATTACATGAGGGTCCCATGAAACTTATAACTAAAACATGAAGATCCATTTTTAGCAGCATTAGGCAAGGTTAAAGTAGACCCATAAACAAATAGGCCAGCCTTATTAGGCGTGGATGATATTCAAATTCAAATTTTACACAAGTGTCCTTATTTTTTAGAAATGGGGCATGTTGACCTCAAAAAATGGTGACTTCCAAGGGAAGCATAACAATATGTTAGAACTTAGAGACTCTGGTTTAAACAAATAACTAGGTTACTTATTTCACTTGATCAATACCATTATCAAGATTAGTTCATGGTTGAAATAAACCTTGCACATATAGAATAAGATAAAAAATTAAAACATAGTAATGTTGTGTGTGTGCTTTGATTCCACTTACTATTTTCCATGGGATTTAGGGGACAAATTTCAAGTTTCATGTCTTTAATCATTAATGCTAACTTGGATCATGTTTAGATATTTTTTAAGAACCATGCTTCTAGTTTAGGGAAGGCTTGTGCATTGCTCTACTATTAGCTAGACATTCATAGACCTAATAGAGATGGCTTTGGTTCCACTCATGGCCTTACTCCACTACCATCTAGGCATTTATAGCCTCTGTGGAGATTACCAAAATCACCTTCACTTGAAAAGATTTTGATTTTACAATAAGTTCTTATTTTTTGTATTTTTAGGTCTTTTAGGCTTTATAAAAAAAGGTGGGAACCAAGGTAGCTAGGTTAAAGAATTTGGTTAAGTGTCTGATCATCAGATTATCATTTATGGTTGAAACCTTTATCCCAAACAAGGATGTTTGTTACGTGCAAGCATGACTATGCCTTAATATATTAATATTTCATTATACATGTACAATTCTTCTTAAAACTAAGTTTAGGTCAAGATAATGTTTAAGGTCTTATGAAATATTTAACCTATCCATTAGCCCTTACTAGTTTCTTTATTATAACATCAAGCTTATATCTCAAATCCATGGCCAACATATGCATAAGGTTCATACCTACATTTTGAAATTCTGGATTTTTTAAGAAAACTAAATGAACTTTGATCTTAGGTCTATCCCAAAAGGACTTATTGAAAGCAAGGAACAAAATAACAAAAGGCCAACATACAATAGAAAGTAGCAAATCAGAAGGCAAAGAAAAGAAACAAATATGTATGAACCTATATACAAACAAGGGACATGAAGGAAAGAACTAAAGGAAACTAAATATCCTACCTACACTAATTCTAACTATTCTTATAGATTTAATCCATGAAGATCCTAGGGGAAGCAGTAGATAATTAATGCTTGAGATAATTCCCATTGGTGGATAGTGTGAATTTTATTCCTTATAGGTCTTTTAGTTTGAATGTGTTATCTCTAAGTGTATCTATGATCTGATAGGGGCCAATCCACAGAGGTGTGAACTTGCCATGCTTACCCTTGGGCGTAGATGCCTTATCCCAAATAAAAACCAAGTATCTTTGTCTAAACACCTTGATCTTTATTACTTGTCAAACCACCTTTTCACTATGGTCTAGTGCCTACTAAAGTTAGTAAAAGCTTCTTCTCGGGCATCCTCCATCTGAACTATGTCAAGTAGCCTTGAGTTTTCAAACTCTTGGTCTTCCTCCATATAATCTATCATAAAATTGTAAGTTGGTAACTTAAGGGTGATGGGGAATATGGTTTTTGGCCATATAAAAAAAAGAAATGAAATTCATTAAGAGCATAATTGACTTTTGTTCTATCTTCCCGAAGGGAATATTTAAGGAGCTTATGCCAAGTTTTGGGTCTATTTGTAGTGGACTGCTTGATTGATTTCATCAAGTTTTTATTCATTGACCTAGATACTCCATTACCTTGAGGGTAATGGTTAGATGAAAACATGAGAATAACTTTATTATCATATTCCCATTCTATCATATCTATGGATATAAATGCTAACCCATTATCACATACCAAAAAGACTAGAGTCCCAAATCTGGTACATATATTTTCTTGAAAAAAATGATCATTTCTTTTGTTCTGCATTACTTGGTGGCTACTTATTTAGTCCATCTAGTGTGATAGTTGATGGCTATTAGAACATATTTGTGACCTTCTAATGAGTTGGGGTTGATTACCCCTAAAAATTCTAACCCCCACTGGGTGAAAGGTTTGTCAATCATGACCGGTTGTAAAGGCATAGTTGCCTTTGGCTCAATTTTGTTGAAGATCTAGCATGAATGGCATTCTTTCACATGTCTATGAGTATATTTGAATATGGTTGGAAAATATAAGGATCTTATGAGTTTTGGTTATGCTAGACATGTGTTCACTTCCTAATTTCTCATGACAAGTGCTTATTATCTTAGTAGATTCTTCCTTGGAAACACATCTCAAGTACACACCTTAAAAGTTATTCTAATATAGGGTTTCATTCTTGATTAGGTAGTGAGCTTATTTGAGCCTTAGATCTCTCTTCTACTCCCTAGTTAATCTTGTAAGATAAGCTCCATTGATTAGTAAATGGATAATGGAGTCACACCAATCATTAGGTTGAAAATTTTGATCATTAAGCTACATAATACTGAGTTTTGGGATTGTATTGGAAATCATTTGGATCAAACCTTATCACCTTACCAACTTTTTAGTCTTCATCTCTATGTCATATTATTGGAGGATAGACATCCACTTACCTCTTTATTTTCCAAGCTCATTCTGACTTAAAATTAACTTAGTGGCCGGATCTAGAAGAATGACATGTACTTTATTTCTAAGAATGTAGTGCCCAAATTTCTTGATAGATTTGACTAATGCAAAAGCTTGTTTATCAATTAAAGGATAGTTTAACTTAGCATTATTCAATTTAGTGCTCATAAAATAAATTGGATGATCACACAAATCTATCTTCTATGTTAAAATAATAGCAATGGTATGCTTAGAGGCAAAAGAGGAAAGGAAAAATCCTTTAAAAAGTCCTTACATTCCTCATTCCATGAGACTTTAGCATCCTTCTTCAACATATCATTCAATTGTTTTATAATTTTTGTAAATCCATAAATAAATATTCTCACAAAGTTTATTTTGCCAAAAAATGATTTTAATTATTTTATACTATTGGGAGGCTCTATCTTTGATACGACTTCCACTCTTTTAGGATCTATGGAGATTCCATATTTAGTGATAACATGGCCTAACAATTTTCCCTCAGTGACACAAAAAATGCTTTTCTGAGGGTTGAGGGAAATTCCATACCTTTTGCACCTTTAAAATACCTATTGTAAATGCATGAAATGGTCCTCCCTATTCTTAGAGAAAATTTTTAGATCATCCATGTAAATTATAATACACTTACCAATTAATCCTTAGAAGGCATGGTCCATGGCCCTTTAAAAAGTGATTCCTACGTGTATCAATTTGAAAGGAATTTTTTTGTATGTAAAGGTGCCCCACTTAGTTGTGAATGTTGTCTTCATTATATATTCATTGTCTACTAGCACCTGATTGTACCTTGAAAAACCATGAAGAAAAGACATCATGGTTGAACTAAAAACAATTTGTATTACTTGGTCAAGAGAGGAAAGAGAATAATTATCCTTTTTAGATGCCCTATTCAAATTTATAAAATCAATACATGGTCTATTTTCACCATTCTTTCTCCTAACTAACACCAAATTGGAAACCTAGGTAGAGTGATTAATGGGAAATACAATCCTAGAATCTAACAACTTCTTGAATTCTTTGAAAATTATGGGTTCTAAAATAGGATTTATAGATCTCTACTTTTACTTGAAAGGTTTACAATTATCTCTAAGAGATATGGTATGAGTGATGACCCTTGGATCAAAAATCTTCAAGTCATCATATGACCAAGTTTTTACATACTTGTACTTTTTCAACATTTCTTTGGCCCTTTTATTTTCAACAATGGTACAAGCTTTCCCAATGTTGACTAGCTGAGGTTGATCTTGAGGTCCACGATTGACTACATTGTAATCCTTCCCATTTACGTTGGGAATCTTAGAGGCTTCAACTAGCTTATCCTAATCAGATAATCTTTCCAAGGCAATCATGCCCTCGATAATTTTATTGTAATTTAGTTGAATGACTTTGCCATTCAAATTTATCCTCTCCAAACACACTTTCATTAGTCTCATCTATGATCTAGTCCTCAAATGCTCCTAAATTGGCCATGAAGTTTAGGATTTGTTGGTCATCACTAAAGACCTGCATATGGTTTACATTGTCTAGGATATAAGGACAATGTATTAACACAATACTAAAATTTGGTGAGTCTTAGTCATGCATGAGTTTAGCCACAATAGAGGCTAGTTCATCAACAACTTTATTTTCCTCCCTAGGGATAGACATAATATTGAAAGCATTAAAAGACTCAACTAGATACCAGACCCTAAATTTGTACCTCTTTACGTATGATAATTTGTATTGATACTTGCTTATTTCCTAATTGACTACAAGCTTTGAGTCACTATAAACTAGTAGTTTATTGACTTTGTTCTTGACGGTAAATTGTAATCCTAGGATAAGAGTCTCATATTCTATGAGATTATTGGTACATGGGAATTGGAGGCTATAAGAAGCATGATATTTATTACCAATAGGTTTAGTAAGAATAATTCCCACCGTAGATCCATATTTACACCTATCCCCATCAAAATGCATCTTTTATAATCCAAGAATAGTATTAGAAGGCTTAGAGTTACTTTAATATTATTGAGAGTGAAAACTCCCAAATCAGAGTCAACTATGTTCACTTTTTCATTGACAACATTATGTTATATGATCATATGTTTTATCCTTAGTTCTCTTTCCACTTTGAATTAATTTGGAACTCCTTTCCAAAGTAGCCATAGATGTGAACAGTCTATGGATATCCATTATCTGATTAAAAATAGTCTATAGGCATCAAGGATATCCACAAATTGGATATCTATGAATTGTTGGACTCTTGGCTCATAATCCAGTTGCATGTGGATATTTAACAATTATCCAACCAACTTGACCTTATATTTATCTAACTGGGTAACAACCCAATCAGACTTAATGGAGGTCAAACCAAGTTGTTTATAAATACCTACATGCATAATATTTGTAGAGGCACCAGAATCCAACAAATAGTTATGCAAGTTCTCACCAAACATTTTGACTATAAATAGGAAGGGTGGGGACTCTGTCTTAGCTTTTTACATAACTACACTTACATTATTAGTCTTGGACATTTTTTTAGGTTTCTTAGACAAGGATTCCAATAATAGATCTCTTTTCTTAGTTATTTATGTTAACTCATGCAAAGTAATGTTAGCTTTAATTTTCTTCATGTCCTCTACAATATTATACCCAGTTTTATTTGAAGGAATAAATGTATCGGTACTCTATTTAAAATTACTTCCCTTTATATGCTCTCAGTTATTATCTAATGTGGTATTTAGAGTAGTTCCAAAGTTATTTGAGAGAGTAGAAGTAGTCAAAGACTGCCTTTATTTTCTATTCATCATAGGATATGTTTTATTTAGGAACTAATGGAAGGCATGAAATTATTTAGAAACATCATCAAGGTCATTATCTTCTTGGAATGGGAAATCAAACATTTTCACCATGAAGGTTTGGTCAGTAGGATTGGATCTTGAAGTACCTACACCATTATCTTTGTTAGGTACTACCTTAAAAGTGTTAGACTCTTCTTGAAAGGCTTCAAAAGCTTTATATAACTCAATGAAATCAATTTCTCCATGCTTAGTAGTACAATGAGCTCTATAGTAATTTATTAATGTAATATCAATAAGATTAATTTCCATGTTATTATTGTTAGTAGAATATTCATTTTTTAATTATTATGGAATCTATCATTTTAAAACCTATTATTGGGTCTGTTAAACCTCTATAAAGATAAGTTCCTTCTTGATCTTTCACAAGTATGACTAACCTATTTTTATAACTAAAAAAATTTCATGCTAAGCTTTTGGACCATTTTTAAAATAGAGTCATTATCACTTATGGGGGTCTCAAAGTTATGAACTTGGTTAGAACTAGAGGTTGGTACTAATGCCTTTTGATCATTTGGACTAAATATAATTGTAGTATGGCCTATGAATACTAAGCTTTGATTAGGAGCAACATCGCTCAAGGGTAACTAGTTTAGTGTTGGGATCTGATTATTACTAGGAAATATATTCAAGGTAGGCATATGTGGATTAACATTTGGGATAGAGTAGGTCATTTATCCTTGAGGTTGAATTTGATCATTAATGATCACTAATTCAAAATATTCATGGGCTAAGGTGATTATGACTGAGAGAGATCTCTTCAAGAACACATAATTCATAGAATATAGTACATCTTTATAAATCTCTAAAGCCAAAGAATCATTAGGATTATAGGGATCTATGGTTTGGTTATGCATCTTTTGAAACCTATCATTAAATGCCCTTATGGACTCACTAGCATCTCTTTTGATGGTGGTGAATTATTGGTACAAGATGAAGGGACTAATAACCTTGCCAAATTGGTCAATAAAGACATTGTTAAAACCATCTTAGTTGGTAATGTAATTGCCAAGAAAATTAAGGAACCATTCATATGTGTCATCCTTAAATTTAAAAGGAAATAGTCTACAAGATAAATCTTCATGGATGACATTTAATAACCTTAATACAACTTTGAATGATTTAATGTGTTCTTCAGTAATTACAACACCATTTGGGCTAAATGTTGGTAAATATTTCTCAATATTATTGGGGAGATCATTCATTAAACCTGGTACATTGATTGGAGAATCACCTTACCATGCCATACCTTGATAAAGGTTTAATGAAAGATTACATTGGAGTGGTGAATCTAGTAAAGAATTTGAATGTCTATGCCTACCTTTGTCTCACCTAGCTTTCTTATGGATCTTTAGTTATAACAAAGGCTCTCTTGTTTTTGAATGTGATCTCATTCTAATTCTAGGCATTCTAGCTTGAGGATTTCAGAATTATATTTGAATATGATGTGTCAAGTTAATATTCACAAAGAACCAAGGTTAGACTTACACATTAAGAAAATTTTGCAATGATCCACGTAAAGAAAAATAAAGGATTATGATCTTCGACTAAAGTATCATAAAGATATGTCCAAATATATAAATATGATCAATATTTAAACTTAAAATGAGTTCAAATTTGCAAAATATTTATGAATCTTTAACCAAAATGGCCATTACTAACCTCAAACCTTTTGAATTAACAAAAGCTAAATCTATCCTTACCATAATTATGCATATACTCTTCAAGAACATGAATCTTTGTCTCAAAAATCATAAAAATAGGTCCAAACCCATGAAGACCACCCATATTTACAGAAATATGTCTAAAAGAAACACAAATTTGCAAAGAATAACATGATATTTGACCACAATACATCGAAATAAACAAAAAACTTATAAAGAAGGCCCTCCTTCTAGTGCTAATAGATCTCATCTTGTTGATTCCTCTATGTGTATCACATGTATTCTCAATGTTTAAAGAACACTTCTCATTTTAAAACTCAACGAGTTTAAAGCATGAGTTTTAGCTTGTGATAATTGGATTATCCTTGGTGAAATAGAGGTAGATCATACATACTATTCCATAACAATTATATTAATTTATGGCTGGGAGCCACCTTGGTTCTTAATAATCTTTGCAATGTATGAAGAATCTATATTGGTACTAGTGAATTATGATCAAAATTTAGTTTTATACTATTCTAGAATGAATATTTATAATGATTTTAAGCTACAGTGATTTGGTTAAAAGAGAATTAAAAAGAAGGGTAGGGCAGAAAGAAAGTATGTGATTGTTGGTCCTTTCATCAAACATCTTGACAAGGTTTAAACTCTAACTAAACATGCATTTAACTAGTATATAATTTAAAATAACATAGGCTCAAATACCACTACACACCAGGTGAGTATCTAAGGAAAAATTGAAGGAATATAATTAAGAACCAACTTTACTTTATATATTTACTACTACATGAAAATAACATTTGATAATTTTAATGTAGAGCAAATAAAATGAAGAAAATTCATGATCATTCAACTAATCTAGCATTGGCATAAATTATCAACCCTATATCAAAGATGCACATTTGAAATTCCTAAAAAATAATTCAAATCTAAGTCTTAGAATAGACAATTGAGAGAGAATCCATGATACAATTCACAAAAACAATTGAGAAAAATTTAATAGTATTCCCTATATGTATTAAATTGATCCAAAAGTTACAAGATAGTTTTAGCTCTAAAACTCCCTCCTTTTTACAAATGGCAATACTACATTTTAAATAAGGCTAAGGAATTATATTAGTTAGTCATGTTAGCAACAAACATGCAAAATTAAGGATAGCTATCCATTTTTACAAAGTTTCTAGAATACATTTCCCTTTTTCTAAGTGGACTAACCTATAGGCAAATATGCTAACAAATTTACACATGCCTTTATAAAAATAATATTCCATTTTCAAAGATTACAAAGTTTCTACCAAAATAGAATATTACTAACTATTTGATGGACCCCGTGTTGAGAACTCTCCTATTGCTTCTAAAGAATCCTCATGGAATTTTGGTGTTATTCATTGACTAACTTTAAATTGATAGCTAGATTTAGGAGTCACTCATATTCCTGGTCAGCCAAGTCTTCAAAATCCCTTTCATTTATTATCATGTCTTCTTTGATGCTCCTTGCCTCAGAAATCTTCTATTCTATAGTTAGGATCATATTCATAACCTTGTTGTTTTTAGTCCTAGACTTGCCTTGGCTATTTCTTCTTACTTATTACATGACCAAGGTGTTTTTGTGCTTATATTCATCATTTACAATGGTGCCTAGGGAGCTAAGTTTTGTAGGTTTAGTAATCATGGTTCTAAGGAGTTGTTCAATTCTATCCATTAACTCTTCATCATCTCTTAGGATCCTTCCCAAGTTCTTTGACCATGTACCCAAACCTTAGATTTTATCAATAATTAATCCCATGATTATGTTTAATAGGGCTAGACTAATGGTTTTAAAACTAAAAATTCACTCCTCAACCAATATGTTTATTAGCTCCTTCATTTTATCCTTTGAATCCTACCATTGGGATATTAAACCCTTAGCTACTACATCTTGTTGGGCTAGTAGACTATGCCTCACCTTCATTATCTTTAAGGAGTCAAACATGTCATATAAAGATTCCTAAAACATGCTGATCATTTCCTCAAGGACTAATAGAATAGCCTACATCTCAAGATTTTCCTTTTTTTTGTAGGTTTTATATTTTTTGATATAGGCCTTTGATGCCTAATTTTAGAGGGGTTAAATGAACATCAACTAATCCAACTATATCCTCTTCATGGATTGGGTCTTCACTAGGTCCCTAACCTCCTACTAGAGTCAAGCCAAAAAATGGTTCAACTCTGTAAAAATTGAGCTCTTCAACCCCAACCCTAGCTTTCATTGTTGTCACTCTTTCCATTCCTATAATCTCTAGGTTGAACTACATACTGATTGATTATTTTATCACCTTTAGATGTTCTAGAATCTCCATTTGTGTGTTATTTGAGGCCCCAAGAGTGTCTACCTAAATGCCACTTGACTCCCCAAGAGTTTTCATATTTATTTCTTGCTCTTCTTTCATCAGAGTAACTATCCATGGCTTGATCTCATCATGGATAGTGACATTGACTACCTTGGTCATAGCCCATGAATGGTGTAGGGTTAGAGTATTTTGCATTTTTGAATATAGGAACCATTCAAGGATGATTGGCCCATGAATATGATTCTCATCACTAAATAAGTTAACTTCACTCAAAGGATGAGTGAAGGTTAACTTTGTTTTCTTTTTTCTAATTGGGAATAATGCTAACTCAGCCTTCCTCTTTTGTAGGGGTGCCACTAGAACTAGGTCCAAAGCTATCTTCATCCCTTTTTCATTTTATACTTATTTATCTTGGGCTTGATATTCTTCTACTTTTTCCTCTTATTCATCTAATCTATAGGCCTCAACAAGTACTTTGACTGTATCCTCCATTATCTCTTCAAGACCTAGTGAAATCATGTTAATGTACTCAATTAGGGACTCTAGTCTATTAGGCTAGGCTGAAGATGATGCCCCTTCACTAGGTCTTTCTTCCAATCTCTCCTTCTCAGACCTTTATGTAAATTCTACTTCAGGTTGTTGTACTTATGTTTATGGTTGTTCTAGAGGGGGCCTAAAAGAGGTTCTAGCTAACAAGTGGTATTGCAAGGGTCACATCTACCATATCTCACCAGGTGGTTTCTCATCTATATCTAACCTATCCTTAAGCCTGATATTATGCTTCTTCATCCTAGCTAATACTTTTTTGAAATTAGAGGCATTGATATACATTATGTCATGAACACCAGGTTGGTGTTTGTAGGGCTTATTTATTGTTTTTGGTTTCAAAAGCTTTATAACCCTATCATAAGGGTCCCATTTCCTTAACTCATCCAAATATAAATTGAAAGAGTCTCTATGTTTGGAGATAGTGTCGAATTGCTCCAAATTTTGTAATAAAGTCCTACTAATGGCCAAAGGAAAAGGGTGGAGGAGTCCCTACTTTTTCTCTTGCATACTTAGTCTATACCATGAAGTAATTAGTATGATGTTTCCTAATCTACCAATTTAGTTGGCACATGGATTGGTAATTTAATTGGCTAAGTTAGGGTCCCTTTATTTTATTTATAGTGCAATCTAGATATAACTAGATATTCCCAATTAGATCCACATACTTCTTGATTAGAGGGCTGACCCTACCTATAGGGATCCCTATAATGGATTATACTATAGTTGGATACATAAAATCATAAATAAATTGTATAGTGTGTTTATACTTGAATATATACAATTTGGAATAGTAATGGGAAATATTTTGTGTACCTTCAAGTGACCAATTCTTCATGTTAGGGATTTTGGTAGTCACTAGTAGGGCATCTAAAAGATAGAACATCATAAATAAGTGATTGTTGGGTTTATTATTTATGTCAGAAAATTGATGTTTTAAACAAATGTTGATCTTCTCACCTATTGGGGGAGTGAGTCCCTTTTACACCATGAAATATACATAAGCAACCTAGACATTATTGACATAGGTGGTGGAAGGGGCCCTGAACAATCTATTCAGTAGTGTCATGATTATTTTAATTCCCTCCCTAAATTAGGTAATTGGGATTTTAACAGTGGGATCTATGACTAATTGGGTTCTTAAGGATAACCATGGGGTAAGGATGGATTTCATGTCATTTTTGCTTGACCATTCTCTACTTATAGGAAAATCTACTTGAGGCTTGCGTAGATTGTAATAAATTTCAAATGCAAGAGGGGAGATACATGATACTATTTTAAAATTATGTTCATGCACTATCATGTCTTGATCAATATTTTAATCATTTAAAATAAGAGAAATGACATCAATACAGTGCAATACCTTAGGTTTCACTACCACATAGTGGAGATGAATCACTTGAATGGATCCCAAGTCATTATATCCCTAGTTGATTGTGGCATTCTTTTTCTCTTCCTTTGTGATGGTTTGCATCTCTTTAATATCCCAAAAAAATTTGGACCAGTTATTCTCCCTAGTTTTTAATGATGTAACATAAAATTTTATGTCCTTAAAGACCCTTCTTTCTACATTTGAGGTTACTCACAATTTTGTGTCCTCCTTCTGATGTTGTCTTCAATCCACCATGATCATGAGTTTTGTAAATTTATCAATAGTGGCCAACAAATTTCCTCTAGATTAGTTCACACTCATCTAGATGGCAATAGGGCTCTCTTTGGTTTGATTATCATCGATTTGGGCTCAGATTTGGGCTCTCTCTAGCTAGGGATTTTTTGTATCTTTAATGGTGATGTTTACTCAGACTTAGGAAAATTCATGGATTAGATTTGATTTAGACCCATAACTTTATACTTTTTCCTTTTTATGCCCACAAACTCTTTACTTTTGTCATTTTATACTTGTGTAGCATCTATTTGGCATTTATATAGCAACTTTCATGACATTTTCATTAATGATTTTAAATAACTAATTATTGCCTTTTAATATTTGCTTTATCTTGCACCATTAAATCTTTATATATGAATCAATGTAGTTCATTAATCATGATCTTGGGACTTGAAAACTATTGGTCCTTGTCTAGTTTGGGCTCTATGGATACACCACTTGGCATATTTGTGAGCGTCCTAGGCTCTACACCCTATCAATCGCATAGGGAATTTGTTGTTGCCATGCATTGAACCCATAGGCCTTCATAGATTTCATTAAATAGTTCATGTTGATTATTTTCCACTCAATCATCTTGCTCTGATTAACCATGGGCCATCGATCCTACAAAGGTGCACAAACTTCAATTAGCATCAGGATATAAAACGGAACATAGGCTAAAGACTTTAGGTTAAAATTTATTTCATGTTAATAAACACAATATAAATTTTAAGCTAAAGTATTTAAGATAAGTCCTAGAACATAATATAAAGGGGCCTTTCCCCAAATGATTAATGGACCTAATGTAAGGCTTTAACCTAGGGTTTTATCATGTTAATAAATCTGATAAAACTTTTAGTTAAAGGTTTTTTAGCTAAGTTTTATGTCAATGGGACCTCTCATTAAATTAAAACATAATAAACGTCTTTATCTTATGTTTTATCATGTTAACAAATACAATTGGAACCTTAGGATAGAGACTTAGATTAAGTCCATGTCTATGAATATTAGACTACAAGATCATTTTACCATTGAGGTTAAAAGACCCTAAGATTTTTAATATTTTCCAAAGGGGTCCCATTGACTTATAACACAAGTAACAAACTTTATTAATGTTTTAAAAAAAAATCATTTGTCTAAGCAAGATGGTTGATGAGCTTGAATTTGATGGCCTCATAGACATAAATGATGGCCTTACATGCTTTAAATCACATTCATGAAAACATCAAATTTAATTTCATGAATTTCATTAGGTTACATAGATCTTGATTTTGCTATGCTCCATCTATCATCTTTTACAAGTAAGTGTAAGCTATCGAGCATGATCCAAGTGGATACATGTCAGTGGTCCCTATAATCATGAAGGGGATTGAGTTATCTTGGGGCCATGTATGAAAATTAGTCTAAGTTATAAGCCTAAGTCCTCAAATCATAATAAAATTGGACCCTTTGAATATTATAGTCATAATCTAAGGTTTTAGACTAAGGTTTCATTGTATAAAAAAATACAAAAAACCCTTGGGTAAAAACTTAGGTTAAGTCTACATTTTGATGCATGGGGCATTTTAAGATTAAGATTGAATAAGGGAGTTCCACATGGTGATTTCATGGGGGCTTCTGAGCTTTAACCTTGATGACCATAGGAAGGACCCATAGACCATTGATCAAGATTTGGGTTCTCGATATGGTGCCATTTGTCATCCTTATAGGAATTTTATGGGTCTTTGACATTATAATTTTATGTTCACTCTATTGTATCTATTTCATGTGATCATCCATGGATCATTGATCTTAATTTTAATAATTACATATAATTGGTCATTGCAATCATGAATGGATTAAGTGAGGATCTGACTATATAGGAATGGGACCAAATTACCATATGATTATTAATTATGTGAATAAAAGGGCCTTTTGAATGATTAAATCTATAACATAAGTTTTATCCTAAGGTTATGTTATATTAATAAATAAAACCAATACCTTATG
Source organism: Torreya grandis (assembly GCA_037957365.1). Taxonomy (NCBI): domain Eukaryota; kingdom Viridiplantae; phylum Streptophyta; class Pinopsida; order Cupressales; family Taxaceae; genus Torreya; species Torreya grandis. The sequence continues at coordinate 6,457,783 of JARHVA010000127.1, forward strand.
GTAAAAATTAGGATAAGTTCATGTTTAATAAAAGGGATTCCATTCAAGCTTTGATCTTGGTGTCATGTTGTCAGATCTTTGACCTCTACTTAAGCATGAACCATCAATCTTGATTTGGGTGATCACGTGGAATTGGTCTGATGGATCAAGGCTTTAGATTCATTAGGCCTCCTTCACTCTGCCCGATCAACTAGTCCTAACAAAGTGAAATTCATCGATTCTATAAAGAGGAAAGATACTTAAGTTAGGGATAGTTAATATGTGTATTTAGGCTAAGGTCTTAGTACTAATGTTTAGTTCATGTTAATAAACATGAATTGGACCTCAATAATAAGGCCTTAGTCCAAGTTTGTAACAAAGAAGACCATGTGAAATAAAGTGAGACCAAGTTAAGAACACAAAAGGTCCCTATAAACATAAAAGTTAGACCTTGTTTACAATAAAAAAGGGAACCACAGGGGCTAAGCATATAAAAGGACCAAATCTATAATTTAAGGCCAAGGTTTGGTCATATTGAAAAACATGACCAATCCTTAACATAAAATTTATGCTTAGGTCTAAATCATGTTTAAAACATTCGCACCAAATTTGCGCCTGCCAAATTGGATTACTAATAACACATAAGATTGGTATGATCCTAATACCATAGAATATTGGTATGATCTTAATTATATTGATTATGTAGAATATGAATATGATATGCATGATACAACACCTTCATAAAATCATATCCTTAATGAGTAAATTAGCTTCTAATATAATTATTCTTTCCAAATAGTTAAAAAATTCAAAAAAAAAAACACCAATAAAATTTTAAAAAATTAATTTGTGTGTGTGGGTGTTCATCATTTATATGTTTTATTACCTCATTGGAATATATATTTTTGGTTCCATATTGGTATATGTCATATAATTTATTTATATATATACACATATGTTTCCCACATATTTTGAATGTGATACAAGAATACCTAAGCACATGATATATGCACATATAGATGATGGGCCTTTCCTCTACTCATGGCATCAGTACGTCAGGGACATTTTCTTATTTCATCATGATACACCTAGGTTATATTTTTATATGATCACTTTCCATTATCATATTTGATATTATGTATTTACACATGTTTTAATATATGCTTATATCTTTCACATTATACTTGATATTCTATGTACTTAACATTTTTTAATAACACATTTATATGGACTAATATGATATGCTTATGTTGGTTTATTATGATTCCACATTTTCATTTTTACACTTCCTTGAGTGTCTTACCTTTCTTGTTATTGTCTTGCTTGTTTGAACATTTGAATATGCTTCATTGCTTATGGCGCCCATGCCTTTATTTTCCTATTATGACATTTGCACATATCATGGTTTGTTGTATGTGGAAATTAGAATGTCTTTATATGCTTTTTGTACATTTTATTAGGTCATTTCCTTTCGATTGTATGGAATTTAGATATTCCCTTATATGAGGTCTCATTGGACCATTACCTTTTATTATATTTTTGAGTGCTCTTGTGTGTTTGCTTTATTTCTTTATGAGCTTGTATTGTTACTCTTTAGAAATTTACATGTTCTATATCATGCATTTTAGGATTTTATTTGATTAGATTATATGTGATTCAATTATATATCTACCTAGACATGTTCCTCCTATATGATACACAATCCATTAACATCTTATGTAGTTATTTTATCTTCTTGAGGTAAGGTATCTACCAATTTCTACTTCCCTCACCTCAAAAGGGGGGAAATCAGTAGGGGGATGTCATAGAGGCATGACCTATATATGCAATGAATTAGGATGGATCTAAAAATTGTCATACTTAGTGATTTCTAAGCTATGTGAAATTAATCTTACCAATAACTCCTTGCATAGTTGTTTATTATGGGATATGACCAATTTGGATCCACTAAACATACCTAAGGAATTTATTAACACATAAAACCACTAGAGAGTGTTCCAAAGCCTCTAGTTAAGTATCACAACACAATAACCCTAGCTAAATATACAATACATAAAATAAATCTAATTTAGTGAGATTATGGAACAAAGGGGGATAGTTAAACCAAAAAAACATAACATGCAAAAGAAAACTCTACTAAAGTCAATGTAGAGGTAATTCTAAGAAATTAGTAAGGCATTCAACCTCCTAATTTATGTAATATATATCTAAAAAAATAAAATTGTAATATTTATGATTGTTCACCTTGAATGAGCATGTCATGCCTTAATCTCTCCCTTGGCCAATGGTTGTTTGAAATAGGTTATTATGTATTTGTAAGGATCAAACCATATAAATAAGTTATATTCTAAAATACTCCTACTTTACATCCAACACTTTCCCACAAGACAAGCTTCTTTCCTTCTAAGGCAAGACCCTAATCAATAACTCCTCAAGTGTAGAATTTGTATAATTATGAGCTATAATAATGTGAAAATGAATGTTCCTCTATATTATATTAAGTTTAAGGTGGTATTTATATCCACATATTGAACCTAAACCATTCCATAAGTTAAGCTAAAATTTTCAACCAACTTGATCTTTTTAGGTAGGAAAAGTAGTCATTAGGCCTAGAACTAGGTTGACCAGGATGACCTAGTTCCATAACATATGGCTTAACATTCTTCACTAGATTGACCAGGCTAAGTTAGTAATAAAAATGGGTGTAAAGTGTTTGACTATGTATGTGTTGGCCGACATGGTTTTAAAAGTGGGTGGTAATTATAAGTTGACATTTAGACATGGACATATAGTTTCTTATACTTTAAGTTATATTATATGTGTTTGTGTATTTTCAGATGTATAAGAGTGGTTTTAGACCTATAAGAGATATTATTCAAATTATATATTTTGGAGGGTCTTATTATATTTTAGATTAGCCATATTTTAGGGTTTTAGTAGTTTAGACTTATCCATATTTCAAGGTTTCTAAATTTTAGGGAGACATCATAAGAGTGAATGGATAGAAAATATAAATAAGTTAGACTAATAGTAAGAATGATACAAAGCCATAATAATATTGTGAAGAAATAATGGCCTAGCCATCTATTTATTTATGTACCCTTTAAGGTGTGCACTCAAATATATTAAATCTTGATAGGTTCCAACAAGATAAAAAGTGTTAGTAAATGATCAAGTTTAAAAATATTGTGTGTATATAACCTCCCCATTTTTCATAATTTCAGATTATATGGGGAATGTTATAGAAAAAAATTATCCACACTTTCACATCTCCAAATTCAGTGGGGCATGTCATGGAAAAATATCCTCCACACTTATACAAATTTCAAATTATCCAAATTTCATAGTTATATGATTTTTAAAAAATTGTGGCAACATTTTATATATTGGTACCATTATTATACCCAAATTTTAGTTTGAGACATATATGAATTTTATATGTCATGAAAAAAACACCTTAAATTTTAAAATAAAATTAATTTATAGATTTCAAATACCTACTATGGACTATTATCATACCAAGGATGGACTTTTATGGGCCATTATTGAGACAATCTACTATAGTAGTTAGTTCAATTTTTTAAGGTTGAGATGATGAAATCATTAAATCTTTCCAAGTTTATAATTTATACATGGTTAAATCATCTAACTTCACCAGATTTATAGGATGGATTGATTAAATCATCCACCCTCATGAGATATTTAGTGTTATTTTATTGGATCACTCACACTCTCTAGGTTATAAGCATGATTGGGTTGCACGATTGAGATAAACTCAATGGCCATGTGGAAACTCACCTTTTAACCAAGGTTGGAGGAATTTTGTCCTCCAATATTTATATATATGTATTCACTTGTATGTTTCAAAATTTTTCTAGTTTCAGATACAATGCTTCATAATGAAGATTCTCTTCAAATCAAATTACTCTCTTTGCTTTAAAACATTTCAAATGCTTTCAATTTTAAATTATATACACTCATTACACATTATATCATGCTCTTGGTTGTATTTCAAACACCATAAACTCACTCAATATACACTCTCATAAATGTAAGGTGTGTTATACACACCTAGGTATTCATCTCTTTTCCTTTAAACTAAAAATTTCATTACTAAATTAAAGGAGGAAAATGTAGATTCTAAATATGAATTATATATCACCCCAATATTGTACACTTAGAAAATACCTATCATGGTTGTATTCTTCATCTTTAATCCCTTCCCATTTATGAAAGGCTTTTGTCCACTATCTCTATGTGATAAAATATTTATCTCTTAGTCTGACCATATGTTATTTTGATGACCAAGCCTTCTATGTTTTGCACAATACTCTAAACTTGATCATTATATTTATCTACTAGTTTCAGACTTGTACTTATTTTAAAGCTTCCTAGACACTAGTATCCCATCTAGACACCTACATAGATATAGGTGTCCCTTTTTTAATTAAGTGTCTAGTGCCCAAAATTCATCTAATTTGCAAATGTAAAATGTCCTTATGGTTAACCTAAGTGATTTAGTGTGATATATATATATATATATATATATATATATATAAACCATAATTCATCACCTAGAAATAACCTGCAAAATTAATAGCTCTCACATACAGAGCAAGAAAAGAACTATCAATTAAGCATTCAAGTGAGAAAATTTTCCTTATTCATTCATATTTCCATATATGTGATAGGAGTAGTCTATGAAGGTATGATATAATGAAGTGGTAGCCCATGAGCCATATTTTCTAAGTTAGAAGGTAGGTTATTATATGTACTTTATTATCACATATTACACTCTTATGTAGACACAATCCAACACGTAGGATATACCTATGTAAGTTTGAGGCCCTCTTCAAAGTATTATCTATGTATGTAGTGCCCATTGATAGAGGGATCCTTTGGGTAGATCAACACTATGAGTCCACTAACCCATTTTTACAATAGACACTCCAAGGGTGAGGAAGCTAGGATTTTGATCATCTGATTAAGAGTGATAACATATGAGAATGGTATATATACATAATAATTTTAACAAAACCTTAGGGTTAATTTAGAATTAAGTTCAATTTTTTAACTCAAAAACAGAATTAACTGAGCACTAATGATCCTTAAATAAATGCATCATTTAAGGTAAATTATGCTATTAACTAATGGGTTCATTTTTTAATTATGCTATTAACTAATGGATGATTTACTTTTATAAATTAAACAATATAAGGTATAAAATTATCTAAGTTTAATTTAGCCACTATTGAATAAATAGTACAAAAAGTACATATATATAGACAACTATTGTTATTATATAATTAACATCAAATAGTAATATTATATAATATTACATATCTTAATATTAGATTATAATTATACAGTGTTTCACATAACATAGAGTCTTAAAGAACTCATTAATATCCAAAAATAATCTTGAGTAAAGACTCTATTGGTTGAATTTTAGAAGGGGAGGGAGAGTATCATCTGAGTGATTTTCCACACCAACCATGGACTAATGATCCCCTACACAATCTCCAAAAAATATAATGGCCTCCCTTCATAGATGGGTAGATAGTGATAGTGTAAAAATTGAAAAATTCAACTAGAAACTCGTGTGTTGTAGGATAACTATCACACGCAACATATCATAAAGAAATACATTTTAACATGATATCATGAAATACATTCAAACTAAATCAAACATGTAAAATGACAATGTTCAAACCATAAACATTACTTTTTCCAAAGTTTTAATATAATTTTTCCAGATCTCAAGATCAGTTAAATTCACACACACTCAACTCATTTGAATAACTCCAATCTATCTATTAGTGACACTAAATAAGTACATGAATTCTATTACACCTACTTATTTAATGTCAACAATTTTAGATAAGCATAATAATACTAAAATCCATATATTTCAAACATATAAAGATTTACATAATGAATGCCATATCATGTACAAGACAAAGACAAAGACATCATATTCTTTCATTTACTTCATTATGATAATTTAACAACCATAAATTAGCTAATAGACATTTAAATAACCATTTTTTATTAAATATTTGATTTAATTTATTATATAAAAAATAATAGTAATCATTTAATTCTCTATAAAAAAATTAATGATCATTTACTTACAAACCAAATTTAATTTAAGTTGATATTTCCATCAAATACTAATCTCATACATGCAAAATTCTTTGTCCCCATGACAATCATATAAACCCTCATAATTCCTTTATAAAAATCCTAATAAAAATACTATTAAGTAATCATATAATAATTACTAACACATCAAACAGAGGTTTAATTCTAATTAAGTCTCATGTATAATTCAATAGAAATAAAACCCAAGTTTTAATTCTAGATAAGATTAATATGTAGCATGGTAATATATATATATATATATATATATATATATATATATATATATATATATATCATACCATAGAAAGCATAAAATAATAAACAATCACCCTTATTACATATATAACTCAATTTTTTTTTATTTTTTATTTTTTGTGTGTGTGTGTGTACACACACACACATACATATATGCCTTACTCAATTGTGTAATTTAAAGCATACAATTTTATATATATATATATATATATATATATATATATTCAGCTTGAATCCAAAAATTGTTTTTAATATTGCATTCAAAAATTTAACCAAAAATAAATGGTCCAATATAAATTCCTAACATAAATTCAAATCACAAATGTGCATTAACTATCTATACCTACAAGATTGACTATTAAATAATAGTTGATCCTCTAGCTATGTGAAACACTCATTAATTATCTATTCATAAGTACATTTAATTCAACCAAAAGTAGTCAATGGAACATTTTAAAAATATTCAAACTATTAAACTAAATACATAGTTCAAGAATTTTTTCAAGGCACCCATACTCAAATAGTCCAACGGACAAGTAACAAATGATATCAAAACATAGATCAAGTTTGACTCCCCCAATAACCAAAATTGAAACAATATAGTTGAAAATCTCAAATGAATATAAGAATCAATACTTAGTCTAATTAATCCTACCTGAGTTTCCATGTTTATCATTGAATCAACTTAATTTAAAACCCTAATTCAATATTATACTAGTATAAACAAAATATACACCATAAAATTTGTATATTCATTTATTTTATAATTGCACAATTATTTAAAAATGTTAGGGATTGGGGTTTGTTCATACACAACCCTGTGGATGGATCAAGCCCATCTCTAAGGTCATTTATGAATGACCGTATTTAATTTTATATAACAATAGTAAGGACTTGATAATTCAAATCCATAGTAGACAAATCCTAATAACACAAATTTTCTTCATAACATAAACCCTAACATCAAACCTAAAATGAACAAAAAATAATAATTTTATGCATAGTTTCATTTAAGTCGACCATGTTGAAGAGTTTTAAAAACAACAAAAAATAATTCTATATCTTCTTGTGACTTTTTGCTATATGTTTTTTCAAAAATATACAAAATGTTAACCCTAGTTATCCATCATTCCTGAATTTAACTTTCACACAACCGTTCACAATGAAATGGGGGATTTTTTAATGTATATGACCCTATAGATGGATCATACCCATCCCTAAGGCCATGTACATGAATTTCCCTATTTTATAAAAATATATACAAGAAAATAGATAACCCATTTTGAAAAATAAATGTCTTATCTATCCTTATCATGTCACATTTGAAAATGGAAACCAAAAAATAATTTAAAACAAACCATACCTCAAAAATGCAATTCTAGGTAAATTAAAATCCAATGAATATTCTCTTCCCACATCTCCTTGAATGTCTTCTACTATATTCTTCTTTCCACCATCCCATGCTCTATAACCCTCAACTTTCATTTATGCCTCTTGTTTCCAATTTTGCATGCCAAAATTCCAACATGATAACTTGCCCAAAATCCTCAACAATTAAATTAACCATTATAAAACCATAATGACTAAGCCATGCAACTAAATAAAGTCAATGTGATTCCCATAATGATTCTAAGATTCTAGAATAATCAACTCAAAAAACCCTATATTCTTGAATATACCAAATGAAATAAACACTTTCACATTATAGTTTTCATGATAGTCTTTGACTGAAACTAAATGCCAATAAAATAATCATGCAAATCAATATCTCCATAATAGACTATATTAATCAATCAACCTTTTCAATATGCAATATACCTTTGAATAAAAAAATTTAACTTGATTTAAATTTCAAAACCTTTAATAGTTCAAATATGACCTAAGGTAATCCATTTCTCAATAACACAATCAATCCTTTATATATATATATATATATATATATATATATATATATATATATATATATATATATATATATATATATTATGATTTCAATTTAACCAAACATGAACAAGGTTAGTCTAAAAACTTCATATATGTGTTATTTAATTTATAAAACAACATCTTTGTTACTTTTCATATCATGGTATTATGGTGTTCAATCCATATATCACCATTAATAAGTGAAACACTATCAAGATAACAAAATTAAACTCTATGTTCTAGCAATATAATCAATACACAAACTACAACAACTAGATAGATGAATTACAACAAAGAAAACATTAGATTATGCAATCACATTTTAGACATTCCATCAAGATTTTAAGTAATATGTAAACATGATAATCAAACACAACCAAATAAGTAAAATACATTGATAACTTATGTAGACACTTAGTTTTTGACACGTTTATGCCTAAATCGTCATTCATTCAATTTATAGCAAGAAACACATTTTAAGTCAATAAATCACTTGAATTACCCAAATTTATTTGAATAAGTGATTTATTTACTCAAAAATTTGATGAGGATAGCTCATTTAGTGTATCGCCTTGTATGCATCACTAACCTGGTTCAGTTCTAACCCTAGTCAAATTACAACCTAGTAATTTTACACTTTTGGCATGTCAAGCTATTAATTCATGACATTTAAAATAATTGACAAAAGTTTTAAAAAAATAAACAAGATTGATTGTATTTAAAATCCTAATTAACTTGCCTAAACAAAAATTTCAAATTAAATTAGTGAATTTTCATTTCCTAAAAAAGAAATTTTAGCCAAAAATGAAGTCAAAGGGTCAAATGAGCTAATAAAATGATTTATTATCTCACAAATATTCAAAAATATGACTCACACCTCACAAATATCCAAAGTGAGTTGTCATGTCTCACAAATATCTAAAACTTAGGTTTCAATATTTCATGAGTGCCTTAACCCAACCTAGAGTTAGCCTGACTCAACCTAAGTCATTTTAGACTCAACCCATGTTAGAATTTAGCCTAACCTACCTAAGGTTAAAGTTAGTTTATTGAGATATAAATATAAGTTCCCACACCATTGTTTAACAACATTTTGTGTAAGGTTATTCTACTAGAATACCTTCCTAAAGCCTTTGATAGTGGTGTTATAATTCCCAAATTATACCAAGCTTCACACCAAACCACAAGTGACTATTGGAGAGATGCTACCACTATGAAAGAACATTGCTAAAAGATTAGAATCATCATAAGCTGGTCATGAACATCCTTATGACAATAATTAATCATTAGATGTGAAAATTAAGGTAACTTCAAAAGCAACCATCAAATACTGAGATATCCCTCTTTCTTTTTGAATCATTCAGAATCAGCTTTCCTTATACAAAAAACATGGCCAAGTATGAATCACTTGGTGTACGACTTCAAAAAGCAGTGCATTGGAATATATCTCATCTCCAAGTTTATGGTGATTCTTAGTTAATCATCAATTAGGTCATAGATCATTTTTAGACCAAAGATGACAAGCTAGTCCTATATAAAGCCATGGTCGACACTCTTAAGTAATAAATTTCCAATATTCAGTTTGAGCACATACCAAGGGCTAGTAACAAAACTGTAAATGCCATGGCTACTATTGGCTCTCTAATTTGACAAATGGATAAAGCTATAGAGTATCAGTTACTCATCAAGAATTTATTAGCTCATGAACCTTTAATTATGTCCATGATTTATGATATTGTTGGTCCTAATTCTATCTAGTACTCAGACCTTTATAAATACCTTCATGACCAAGTTATTCCACCTAACCTCTCTCAAAAATAAACTAAAGCCTTCATTCATCATTCCACTCATTATACTCTACTTGGATCCACCCTTTATCATTGAAATTTTGATGGAACTTTGCTTCATTGTTTAACTTTAGCAAAGTCTACACTAGCATTAAGAGAAGTTCATGCATGAGTATGTGGTTCTCATTCTAATAGGGTAGTCCTATCCAAAAATCTCTTGTGTACCAGTTATTATTGGCCCACAATAGATGTAGATATCACTGCATATGTAAAAAAGTGTGACAAATGTCAATGACATGCTAATCTAATTAATGCCCTAGCAAAAACTCTAAAATTAATGTTGATACCATGGCCATTTTCTACATGGGGACTTGACCTCATTGGGAAGATCAACCCCACTTCATCTGATAGCTATAAACATATCCTTACCACTACCAAGTATTTCACTAAGTGGGTTGAAGTTATACCCCTCACTTATGTGACTGGAAAGCAAATTTACAAATTCATTTTCAACCATCTCATTTTCTATTATGGTGTCCCCTCTGACATTATATCTAATAGTGGAGGATCATTCAAGAATAAGGATGTAGACCAACTATGTACTAAATATAACATCACACAACATTTTTCTATAGTATATTAACCTCAAGGTAATGGCTAGGCTGAGGCATCTAATAAAACCATTGTCAACATTTTCAAAAATATTGTCAATGATGCCAGTTGTGATTGACACCTTCTAATATTCCCTACCCTTTGGGCATACCGTACCAATCATCATAACCCCATAGGAGCCACTCCATACTCACTTGTTTATGGTGTTGAATCCATCCTTCTTATTGAGATTGAATTGCCTTCATTATGCATATCCTTCAAGCATGTCCTACATGATCATGACTATCGAGTAGCTCACCTACAAGAGATAGATTTACTTGATGAAAAATGCATAGCTGCACTCAACAATCTTCAAGCATATTAGAACCAACTCAAAGGCCACTATAATAGATGTGTTAAGTATAGAACATTTGAACTCGGTGATATTGTTCTTAAATAAAACTAAAATAATACCATGGGTAAGAAGAAGCATAAAGGGAAATTCAAACCAAACTAGATAGGGCCTTTCATCATCATTTTAGATTATGGATCAAGAGCATACAAGATTGCCACACTAGATGGAGATGAAGTTCCAGAGCTGATGAATAGTATTCATATCAAGTGGTACTATGATTAAATGCTAAGGTGTATTATCTATAAGGACCATTTTAGGTATGCCATTTTATCACTATTATTCTTTATATAAATACCATCCTTATCCATCCTCTTCACCATATCCACTTTTTGCTTCCATTCTATCGACTTTGTGTGTTCTAAAGCCTAGCCTATTTGACCTTGGTTTTGGTTATTCATTATGAAATTTTAGCATTGAGTTATATAATTAGTTTCATCATTTAGTTCAAATACTTTATTAGAGATAATATTTTGGGATAGTGTGACAGAAGTTTTAGTATTTGCATCCTTCATTTGTTATGCCTTTCTTACCACCGATCTTGCTACTAATTATAAATGCCTTTGGGCAAATTATTACCATTGATATATGCCATTGTGTCCTAGTTATAACTACCTATGGGAAAGCTAGGGGAAATATTAAACCTTGACATACCAACTTGCCACTTCTCATGTCATACTATGTCTTTTTACCAACTATTCCTATTTTGTTTGAATTGACTGCTATACTCATCAAATTCCTCCACTATAAGGGTGGAACTATAGTGACTTGAGGTCCTACTTTGGGATTATGTAAGTAGTGCTCGGTACTTTTTGAGGTTATCTTATTCACCCTTCTATACCATGATCTTGCCATTTTGTGAGCAACCTAAGCCATGATCTCACTATTTTATGAGCAACCTAAGTTGCGCTCTCACCATTTTATGAGAAACCTAAGCCACACTCTCATCATTTTGAAAACAACCTAAGCCATGCTCTCACTATTTTTTGAGCAACCTAAGCCATGCTCTCACCATTTTCTGAGTAACCTAAGCCATGCTCTCATTATTTTTTGAGCTTAAACCATTTAGTGTCTTGTCATTCTTCATTGAGTTTAGATACTTAAAACAATTCCAAAAACATTTAAAAAATTGTTAGAAAAGAAAAAAAACATTGACCACTTCTTTACCTTAAGGATTATAGGAATCCATACTAAGTTATAATAAAATCACTTGTCACTTAGTTTCCCCATCATTTTTGGCCTTTTCTCTTACACACTTACCATTTTACAAGACCATTCCTATTATTTTATTACATCTATTCTATTTGTTTTATTCAGTTATCACATTCTTCCCATTCCTTGGGAGAACTACATTTGGCCTAAATTTTTTTATTGGATATTACATCCATGGAACTATGTATGTAGCATCCACTTGCCTATTACATATGGAGACAACTCAGACACCCCCTTCCTTTTCTTTTATTCCCCCATTTTGTTTATTTGTTAAGTTTTCACCTTTTTTTTAGGGGTAATGTTCATAGGGTTTCTATCGAATTGTTTGTTTGTTTGTCTCGACTTATTTTATTCATTTATTTGCCTATTTATTTACTTTCAACATTGTTTCCTTGATTTTATTTATGTGTGTTCATTGGGTAATTCCTTTCCCAAACTTATATTTGAATCCATCCATATTCATATGTTTACATTGTCATAATGGTTTCTATCATTGGTGCATTACTTTATATTGAGTATTGGATTATGCGAGTCAGTCCTTATGCATATTTTGACCAAGTCCTCATGATGTTGTACCATGATGCCTACCAACACATGCTATAGTAAACCTCAGCTTCAAAAAGTCTATTTAGTAATGGCAACATCTCTTTGGCATCAACATCTAGATTTCATCCTAATCATATCTAAAATAGAGTAATTAAGCATGAAAATTTTCAATCTTTATTAGTTCGAATGAGCATCTCCCTACTAGTAGGTTGTTCTAATTCATCATTACCCTCTATTTTAAGTTATCATACTCCTCAGCCAAGTTTTTCATGTTTTCCATAATCGAGGTCTAATGATTATAACTACATATGGTCAAATCATTGCACACCATCCCACTTGCATTTCTCAATGATTATAACTACCTTTGGGAAAATCATTATATTGTCACCACTTTAATTTTTCTACCTATACAAGGGAATCTTATTATCTTGTTTGTCTATCCTAACTAGGGTAGCTCCATATTCTCAATGATTATAACCATCTTTGGGTAAATCATTGTGTTATCATACCATGTTGCCACTATCAAGGTATAATGTTTATAACTGCCTTTGAGCAAAACCATTGTACACCATCCCACTTACATTATCAATGATTTTGACTACTTTTTTAATGTCATTGTGTTTTCACCCCCATCATCTTTCCTTTATTTGGTCCCCTCATTTTTCTTCTTTCTTTTTGAGGGACCATTTTCCAACTTACTTATGCCAACCTTTCCTTCGAGGGGGCATCATATAGTTTATCATCATTGTAGTTTTAGGCATATAAGACCTTTTCATTATTTGAGAAGATGTTACTATGCTTATAGCTTACAATGCCTTCCCAAATAGGGTCAAATTTTAGACACCTAAAATTATCCACCAATGACCTCCAATCAGGATTTTAACCAATTTATAACTAAAATGCACAATTTAGCCTAAAAACACTAAAGCACATTAAAAGATTTGAAAATAACATATTCAAATGCCAATTTTGGCTAGGGTATCCCTAAATGGGGTAATATAATTTATGGGCTAGCTAACTTTGATCAAATCATGCTAAGTCAAAATGCCAATTTAGCACCTAGGTGATCTAGATTGCTCTTTCCTATCAAATCTTCTACACAAGACATGTGATTTTTTTATTTTTTGTTGGTAACATCCTAAATGGGATAATAGATCTAATGCATCTAAAATCACCTTCCCATTCTAATCTAGTCAAATTTTGGACCAATAATAAGGCATTCTGATTAATTTGAGTAATTTGTACACAAATTGCTTAATCATGCTCAAGAGATAATTAACCCAAATTAGAGCCTAATCAAGAATTCCATGAAAACTTGTTGAATAATTATTTTTGGGAATAAATATTGAATATCTACATTATCAAGTGACCTCATTTCTTGGGAAGGCATCCCTAGGCCATAAATACCACAAATATCAAGATTCATGCCCCCCATGCCTCTTAATAACCCCTTCTTCCAATGTCATGATGAGGACAATTAAAAACTTAATTCCAAAAATTAGATTAATCCTCAACCACACATATTCATCTCAAGATGGACGGTTCATGTTGATTATAGACATTTGCAAAAATCTATAAATAGAGAGGCCATGAACATCATTTCCAAGCTATTTTGGTGCAAAGTTATAATACACAAATATCTTCAAGGAGACATTGCAACTAGTGTTACCATGACAAATTGGTTCCAATCTAAGCCAAAGGTGCCAAGGAGAGATGGAAGTAGCCAAGCTTCCATTGCCAGGACTTCATGAGCACAAGCTGAGCAAGCCACCACTATAAAGGCATTTGGAGCATCCGAGGAAGGTGAAGGAATTCTATTATTTTATTCCTTACTTTTTAGTTGTGTTTGTCATTTGTTTTTTGTTAACTAAGCTCTCCCTAATGTCTTGGCCTAGATATGTTATGCTATTATTGTGTTTCTTTCATTTTTTTTTTCATTTTATTACTTACACCATACTAACCATCCTCTCTTGAGTCAAATTCCTAGATCACACCTCCCATTTACCATTCTCCCAGTAGGTCAGTGTGTCTCTCCCTCCAAAACCATATAAACAAACTTTGAGGCAATTTGTGTTTTTACCTTTTATTTGGTTGTTTTGGCCAATAAAAGCCATGGTTTTGGTAGTTAGCATATTTTCAAAAGTTGAGAATGCTTTTTGAAATTCAAAATTTATGTTATAAATATTTTTTATATTTTAAATTTTTAATCCTTTGGTGGGGGATTTATTGTTTAGCACATGGGAGACATATGGTAAAACATGCTTTAGGTCGGTGGTTTTCTCTTACAAGTGGGGAGTTGCTTTATTAAGTGAGGTGGATTTTCCCATGAAAGGTTACTTTTTTTTGACAATACAGTAAGATTTATTCTTACATTTTGAGGACCATAATTTATCATGGGGAGTTGATTTATGCAGCACATGTGGCAAGACACATAAATTTTTGATTGTTTTTTAATTTTAAAATAATACATTATAAAGGATAATTTCATTGGTTTTAATTTATCTTGTATTTTTTCCTGACGAAGATGAAGGGTGAGGCTTGGGTTAGAAAGAGGCCAACTCCCCCTCACAAAAAAAATCATTGCATTCCTTGTTTAGTGTTGATTCCAACAAGTGGTTATGTGACATAGTTGGTGTCTAAACTTGTCAAGCATTTAAAATTTAAGTGTAATTTAATTAAATAGGCCATTAATGATAAAAAAATGTATTTTTCTATAAATTTTGATTGGTAACTCAGAATTGAGTACCACTTTTTAAAAAAGTGCATGTTTTTTAATCCTCTTTCCATTGGTCTATTTTATTTTGTAAAAAATACTCAAGTTATAGAGTATCATATTCAAGGGGGGTTATGGGCCCTACTACTTTTTGTAACATAATTCGTGCATAGATTTATCTCATTTAACTATACTCATTATTGGTGTAGTCCAAAGTCCATATCTAGAGAGTGAAACATTATTATATTGATTAATTTCATAGATTGCTCTTGTATTCTTGGATGCATTATGAATAGAGCCTGACGTCCATTTGAGCATGCATTATCACTTGTGTACTGATTGCTCTACTTGATTGGACTCTTTTTAGCATAGTCTGAAGTCCATATCTAGAGCATGCACTATTACTCCATATGAGGAGAGTTATTTCATCTCTATTCATCCTTCTTGGAAAGGATGATTATGCTTCATGACATGCTTACATGGAACACTTGCTTAGACACAAGAATTGTATTGCACTTATATATGGATAGATTCCTAAACCCACTGATATTGTTTTGTTTAATAAGTGGGATAATACTTGTGACAAGGTTTTTGCCACTATGTTACTACATGTTTCCATGGATCTTCATTTCCATGTGGAACATATAGAGTGTTCATGCACTATTTGGAGCATCCTATAGTCTCTTTTCATAGATGCTATTGAGACCTACATCACTCCTCCTCCACTACCTATTGTCTCTTTTGAGACTATTGTACTCTCACCTCTTGATTATATTTCTTATGATGATACATCCATGGTAGATAGTGCTTTTCCTTTTATTAATCCTCCACTATAGGGTGAAATTATACCAGACCTTATCTATCTCATTGCAAACTCTACATCCATTCCTATGCAAATTATTGCTCTTTTAGAGCCTTCACAAACTTGCATTTCAAAGGACTTTACTATTTATAGTATGAGTACACCTATTGTGAGAAGTGATGACTCATCTATTCCTATGGACCTTCCTTCTTTAGTTATTAAGTCATGTTCCACTCTTCCCAAGGACATTCCTTTAGTGAACATTTCATGCCTATCTTCTCTAATTGTTCTCTCTCCTTAATTATAAGCTTCTTCATTACCATCTTCTATAGTTAGTCTTGTGATACTTGATTCAACTTTGGCATATTCAAGCATTATTCAGGAGACATTTGAGCATTTTTTAAATATCTACATCATGATTCCTACATGCATTCCACTTCAGTGGCAATTTAATAGTTTGATAGCTTATTGTTTCTTTCTTTCAAAAGGAAGAGACAAAATTTGTTATAGAGGAACCTACTACAATATTTACCATGTGACATTCTGCATTCACATTCTCTCTCTTATGTGTAGAGGCACACTTCCTTCATGTTTTTTAGGATATTAGGGATCATCAATGTGTACTTAGAGTACTGATTGCTTCATCATTATCATTTGGTGGGTCTTTTAGTCTCCTCTTCTTCTATGTCTCTCTTTTGTGGGAGGTTTTTCTAACTATGTTTTCTCTTCTCTATGTATGAGGGATTGCTTTGTACATGGGTACCTTATCAGGCCTTTTTATCAAGACACATTTTTTATATCATTTCCAACCTAAGATATGATTATGGGTCATGCTGGTGTAGGCCTTTTCCCCATTGGGTTTTACCTACATAGTTATATTATCTTGCTTAAGGCTCTAGAGGTCATTTGGTTTACTTAGAAATATTAGTACCACATTTATTGGAATGTGTGGTATCATTCCCTCTCTAACCTATATATACACCTCTCTCCATTTGTATTCTTCATTCATCATGATATAGAGTATTTTATTTGCTCTTATTCCTTCTATAATATTCCTTTATGTGTTAGCAAATTCATTATGATATGCACTTGTTTGAATCATGAGATCAATCCATCATCTAAAATTCATTGATATTATGATCTTTTCTATAACTCTTTTATAATGAAGACTGAGGGTGAGTCACTTTCTACTTCTTCTTGGCTCTTTTACCCAAGTCATCCTCAAGTGTTATGTTAAAAGGAATAGAAGTAGTATAAGTTGTAAGGAATAAATTATTAGAATCACAATCACTAAGAGGGAGGGGTAAATCAATTTTTTAAAACAATCCTTTCTTTTCACTTAACATGATTAACCTTTCAAACCAGTATAGAGATCAAACAATGCATAGAGAATCAATCACATAAACACGAAGCAAAATATCAACACATGAACATAAGAGATATGTGGGAAACCCTCATGGTATATAAAACCCACTAAAACACCACTTTTAATATTTTCCTATAAGCAATGAATAAATATGTAGTGAGGCACCAACCCCATAAGGAGAACCACCCCTCACTAGTCAAGCACCAACTCAACTAGTACTTAGGCAAGCTTCAAATTGCAAGGAGGCACCCACCTCCTAAGTGAATTAGAAAAAAACATATAAAATTCAATAAAATTCCTTTAATTTTTCAAGGTATCTCTCACTCTTTCTTGATAAATCACCAACTTAGCCAAGATCAACTTGATCACTTCAAGACACCTTGTTGCTCAACCAACAGATGGTGACCTCTTGTTCAGCTCTCTATCTTCTCTATGCACTATCATATATAAGGAAAACATATATCATGTAACTCTTATGGCCTCTAAATAAACAAAATATCAATCCTTAATTTCTCTTAAATTTCCTCTTCAAATAAGTAATTTTGCCCTTCTTTTACTTCGCTCAAACAACCCTCATATGTCTTGATTAGGTCAAATGACCTTTCTTATCATACTTAAAACTTATTATGGATGTTAATTATTGATAATATTCTCTCCTTTTATGGTATACATGACCTAATTATTCTCCTCCAAGATATCTTTTCTTCACTTACTCTCTTATTCTTCTTACTTGCTCAAATAGGCCTATTATGCCTTGTATTTATACTAAAAATTAGAACATTCACACTCTTGGTTAAACAGGACATTAATCCATTAGTTTCATACATAAAACATGTTTAATTACATGTATCATATAATAATAAATAAAAATAGGATCATCATTAGGTTAGCCAAACTCATTTCTAGGCCTACTTAAAGACCTAATGCATTAGGTATATCCTCTTCATGAAATAACTTGGACCACTATGGCCTAGATATGCATCAAAAAATACATCAAAACTATCAAAAAAATCATTTTAAACCTCAAATAACCTCTTCCAATCTCAATAATCACACATTATTTTCTTACCTCATGAAATCTCCATTAGGCCTTAAAGACCTATTAGGCCTAATTACCCACAAAAACATTGTCTTCAAAGACATAGCTTAAACTACCTATAGAAATAAATTTAAGGAACAATTAACATACAGATGTAAACTTTATGACCTAAAGGTCATCATAAAATCCATTATAAACCATAACCTAGGCTCTAAACACTCAAAAATACTTATATAAAAGGCTCACTTTATTCTGCTAGAAAGCTCCAAAACATAGTTAAGAAACTTTGAACATTAATAACTTTACAGGAACTTTAAAATAATCCAAATGCATGAATAATATCCCATGGAACCTTTAATATATCATAACATTCTTGGTGTACTTAAAAACTAATTAAAATGACATAGTAACATCAAAATCACTTACATACAAAAAACTACCTATAGCTCCAAAAACATAGTCATGAAGAATGTTGTCTTTAGCACTAAGGGAAAATAAATTACTTATAATTAACATGAATATTTAATATGTGACCTGTATAACATCCTCCAATAATAGATCATTATTTATAATATCAATCATTGGGCATGTAGACCAATTTATTAACTCTCTCTTTCACAGTGCTTACACAACCAAATAAGCCATTTTGGATTTCATATCTCAAATCCTTAAAGTTACTATCAACATTACATAAATAATTGATAATTATTTTTTAGTTCCTTAAAAACAACATCATTGTAATTATATGCATCAACTAAGTGCATAGATCCTTTAACTCACCATTCTCACTTACTCAGAACTGTCATTCTACCTTGTGAACCAATCATGGTGAACATACTTTCTAACATATTAAAATAAAAAGGTATATAGGTATAATTGAAAATGAGGAATATATAGACCAATCTCTAAATCATACACATTCACTATCCATCTTCTCTAGACAAGTCATCTTGTGAATAACATTTGCACCTCTTATAACTGATTAATAACCACTCCAAATGCATGTTGAAGTGGCAAATTTTATCTAAAAACACTCAATATCTTAAGGCTTCCCCAAACACTTTCTCACTCTGATTGGTTTTTCTCATTGGTTTCACCACTAGCATAGTTTAGTGATAGGTCAAGATGAATGACCAAAATAGATGACACAAAGGCTAAAACTTGCCTAGATACCTTCATGGTCATAAATAATGAGTCTCTATCTTCTCTATTCATCCATTTGCATACTTGATCTAATGAAACTTTTGTCTTATATATCAATTTATTTATAAATATAATTTTCTTGTAGGTTTCACTCACTATCCTAACAAACCATGGTCATAAATCATGAGTCTCTATCTTCTTCATTAATCTATTTGGATACTTGATCTAATACAACTTTGTCTTATATATCACTTTATTTATAAATAAGCATTTTATTGTAGGTTTCACTCACTATCCTAACACTTGGAGATGATTGAGGGAGTTCACTACAACCTAAAAACACTTACCTAGGAACATAATACCATTTTTAGCACATTTAAATAAGTTCTTCAGCAACAAGTCATTATGAGGATTTTAGACCTATTTTCATTCTTAACGTTTGTTCATACATCTCTATCCCTAAAACCTACTCATAATGCTTGGAAAGCATTTATAGGATAATTTTCCATCTCTCCCTAAGATATTATTTTCCCATGCAATAGTCACACATACCAACAAGCATCAAAAGTTTCTTCTCGAGACTTCATTCTCCACACACAAGAGACCATTAAACTCATTTTCATGCTTTTTGCTTGAACTCAAGACCTGAAACTATATTATAACTCTTGAAAAAACGTCTTACACTTCTATCAAAACTCAAATGAGCTCTATCACATTGGAAACTAACTTTTACCCTTCATTAGACCACACTAGGTCTCTTTGCATGTTAGGTCTTGAACTACTAGTCACACTTTAGACCTTGAATATAATTTGAAATTTATTTCACTAATATCAAAACCTCATACCCATGCTCAAATACTTCCATATATTTTCTCACAAAATTCAACTCCCTTACTCCAATAGGCTTCACTATGCATTCCTATACCAAGATAAGTCTAGGTTTCACAAAACACCATGTATCTTCACAAGATCATTTCTAGGACATTAATGACACTTAATTTACCTTTGACATCAATGAAAACATTAATGCATAAAACACAACAATATGAACATAACTCAACATGACTATGGAGGTTTATAGATTTCCAAAGGACGTTTTAGGGTGGTTTTAGCTACTTGAGATGCAATCCCAAAAATGTAGCTATATTTACTAAAGGATTTATGCCTATAAGTACCTGAACTTGAGGCATACCCAATAGAGGTGCCAAGGATGTTTTAATTTGGGAAATGAATGGGGTAGGAAACAAATAAGTGAGGATTCTTAGGAGGACCAAGGTTAGGGGCACCTAGGTGAATAATGGAGGGGGTGAAATAGGGAAGAGAGGATGCACCACTTGATTAGTTTTTGTAATGGATGAGGAATTGAGTGTCATTTTGAGAGGGAGCTAGAAAGTGGTATGAGTGAGGGGAGGAACCTATATTGGTGATTACTAAAAGCCTCACTTTGTACTTTCCTCTAGGCTATTGCTGACATAAAACCTTAGGGTTTGTTTGGATTGGGTTTGAGGTAACATTTGTTAAGTCACCTATGTTTAGGCTACCTGATGTAAAGTTGTGTGGGTTTGGCTTAGTTGGGGATAAATTTCCTAAGTTATTAGAGGAATATGAGGTGGAGCCAAGGCACAAGAATAAGGTGATTTTATAAGAGAAGTAGATTTAATACCTTGTAAAATCCTTCTCAAAATCATAGGGAGAATTGAGATGATGTCCTCCATAGAATTAGTGGTGCATAAGGGGATGTAAATGACCTAGACTTTCATTCTTCTTCTTATGGGATATAATTCAAGCTAGTACCACTTCATAATCTATAGAATTTAAATATAGTTCATCATCTTCCTCTAATTGGTGACCCTAATTGATGCTAGGGAAATTTGAATACCTCAATAAATGAGTCTTGATCATGCCTTTTAGGTACCAATGTCAGATTTTAACTCTCCCCATAGTAAAATAATCCCACCTAGTTACCATTTTTTGGAGATTAGGTACAAACTCATGTACATGGTGTCAAATGGTAATTGGGAGGGGTGAGTATTCCTTATACTTATGGCCAATACAAAAGCTAAAAATTCCCTCTACCAATTAGTACATGATCTCTTATTCTACCAAGCAATATGGGATGAAGTATGGAAGACATAGAGGCTACTTAAGAATGTCGATAACTTGAATCACTATGTCCTCTTGAAAGTACCTATAGTCACTAATGGTATTAAGAGAGTCTTTGATTTATTATGATAAATGTGTTATTAGGGCCTCATTGATTGTATTTTACACTAAAAGGTAGAATGAGTCATATATTTATTAAATATGGTCTTGTATTGATGGCCATATAGCTTGTAAAAGACTTCATGGACTATCAATCCCCCTAAAACCCACACAAGAAAAAAAATGGCTTGAAGGTGAGTGTCCTATAGACTATGTCTATGAGATAGATCATCATATATAATTTCCCACCTACTCAAGCATATGCTATAGCCTTGACAAACTTGAATTTGATCAACCCTCCTATGTCTAGGACCTCAAATCTAGTGAGAATCATATAGTGCAAGGGTGCCCATAATTCATTGACATGTAGGTAGTCTAGGTCCCAAGACAATTAGTTATGTAAAATCATACCCACTTGGACCTCATCTCATAAAGTGTAGACTATATATGAATTTATGTATTCCTTGTTCACCCACTTGGCATATAGATTCTTAGCCTAGTCTTTTAAGAACTCATAAATTTGAAAAGTGTCAGTCCATGTTTTCAATTTTCCTACATCATATGAAAAAGTGAAATATAGGAGAGTGTAATACACTTTTTAAGTAGTCCTAAATATGTCAGTAATCTAGATCCAAGATTTGGTTGAGTAGAACAAATCATGGATGTCATCTTGTACTAACTTAGTGGTGAGGATCAATTTATCGAACAAGTTAGCATAGGGAACATGTCTTGTTTGGATAAAGCCCTATAAAGACCACACTTTCTATAATATTGAAAGGAGTCTTCAAACTTATCTTGATCATCATTATTGAATCCTAAGTCCTTAAGTATGTATTTTATAGATTTTAACACCTCAATGTAATTTTTGTATTGAGTAAATCCTTTTGGGAATAGGGTATCTTTATACTCAGATTCAAATTTGGGTTTGATAAGGATGAATCCATTATAATATGATGGAGTCTAGAAAAAGTATTAAGCACAAGGGAAAACATAAAGGTATGTGACTAGAGCAAAAAATAAGGAGTTGATTTTATTCTAAGGCTATAAAGTGATGACTATTAGTGGGCCTTCCTTGGGATGTAAAAAAACATACACTCATTCCCCTATATTGATGGAACTTGGTGGCTTGCTTGTTGTTGATTCAAATTTGGGTTGGTGACCTGATCTCCTCTCTTTATTTCCTAATCTATATTTAAATTCAAATCTCATGATCTTTCACTACCAACCATATTTAGTGAGGTTGGTGTGATGTTTTAAAACTATCTAATCAAGACCATCTTCCTATTTTTTTAATACTTAGAGCATGGTAGGCATGTGGTCACATCTCCTTGAGGCTTTCCAAGTAGCCTTGGCTTATTTAATGTGTCATCTACTATTAGTTCTCATGTCAATGGTCAACACCTAAGCATAATCTTGTACTTCATTGTCATATCCTTAGGAGGAGTGAGATACCATTTAGGGACATGTGGCTTCCTTTGATTAGTCCTTAGGATCTACATGTACTTCATTTTGACCATCCCAAGGCCTTAGGGGCAACCTAATCATACACCTAGTTATGCTATGTGATGTTCTTTGATTGGGTCAGGATCCCCTGATATATGACAATTTTGATAGGATTGGGAGACTAACCTCTAGGACATTGGGCTATGTGGAATGCTCTGATTAGGCTAGGATCCCTTGGGCTCTAACATATTTGATAGAACTAGGAGATTGGATGCTTTGACATTAGGATACATGGTCTATTTTCACTGGTCTAGGCTCCCTTAGGATATAAAATCTTTGATAGGACCAAGAGACTGGACACTTTGACATCAGGGTATATGGCAAATTCTAACTTGGTTGGGTTTCCCCTGAGATCTAACATCTATGATAAATCCCATGAAACTATTATCTAGTTCCCTATTAATTTATATGAAATTTATGAAAAGGACTAAGTGAAATAAAAAATAAGTTCAACCAGTTAATAACTTACCCAACTGCCTATCAAGCTTTGAAGTGTTGTGTAGGACATCAAGCCTATCTTTTTGGGAAAGGATTGAGACTTAGAGAACATAATTTGAAATCTAACCTTAAATGTTTTCAATCTAAGTAATAAAATAAATAAAGCCTATTATATTCATAAAATATATAATGTTTTTCATTCTTCTCTCCACAAACTTATAGGGTTCACATATCATCTTAATTGGTCATTATAGATACTGCACATTTGGGGAAATTGAGGTGACACAAGATAATTTAGAATGAAATAATGGATTCAAGATATTTGTTTTTGATGTTCTTAGGATGGATGCCCATTTTATATGAAAAATAGGTGTGTTGGCCACAAAAAATAATTACTTCTATGGGGAATTAATGATAATCACTTAGAACCCAACTAGTTATTTTTTTCACTCCTACATAGAATATAGACCATAAGAGAGATCTTCAAACATAGTAGAAAATAAGGAACTAAATTCATGTTATAACAAGTGGCATATTAATATTTATCCTATAGATAGACATAATTGTGTGTAAGAAGTGATTCTCAATTTTCTTATTTAATTTTGGACTCTACTCGAGCAATCAAAGACTAGACTGGGTATTCAGCTCTTTCTAATGAATTATTTAAATGAATGATTACGGATCTAGAAGATATTTAATGAGAATATCATAATATATAATGAGCCAAAATAAATAAATACAACATAGGTATTTATTCTTGGAAAACCTCAAAGAGGTAAAAAACCCAAAAAAGTGATATTCAATATTGAGAAACAATAATAACCCCAATACATCAAATCTTCTTCATCTCACTCCTTCGATAAATTCTTCACAAGTTTGTCTCAGATAAGTACTTTCCACTTGCAAGAATACTTGAATATTTTTGTGTTCAAGATATATTTTACAATAGGGGTAAACCCCTATTTATAATGATTCATGAGGGAATGTGACCATTGTAAAAATAATGGGTCCATCCATCGTGATAAATCCAATTAATAAACATTTAGTAAATATTAAATAACTATAAGAAGTTTATTTATTTTCCAAAAGTTTACAGCTTGAGTAAATAAATAATATATTATTATTTATTTAATTAATTACCAATGTTATCCAAGGGTTAATAATAACCACTTAGACATTAATTTTTCTAACACTCCCCCTTAATGCTAAGTGGGGATAAAATCCATAGTCACCATAAAGGAATTATACTATGTGCAAAATTTGAAGCATTGTAAAAACTTTGTGTGGAAGTTATTTTATTTAAGTAAACTTCATGTGGAAGTTTTACATGTCTACCCCAATACATTTAAAATCATAATTTGTAATGGAGATCCTTATGTTATAAAAGGCTCCAAATATGCTTAGTGATTATTCATGAGAAACAGTGAGATGTAATCTCACAATCATGCTAGACTATATTTACTTTTGAGTATTTTATGGATTATAATTCCTTTTATTTCAAAAGGTGACCTTTGGCATGATGGTATGAGCTAGCTAGGACTCAAACCTAGGACCTTCCATTTGTTGTTGGAGTGCTCTACCAACTGAGCTACTAGTCCCTCCATGGCTAGCCCATCATCAGTCTAGGTGTGGCTTATTTCAAACACCCCCCCTAAGCCACACTACTTGTGCTTGGGGATCCTAGCCTAGCTAACTTATTGATAAAAAGTTACCCATAGAGTAAACTTTAATAACAATTGTCATTCTCAGGGTTTTTTTCTAGCTAGCTTATTTATGGCATTTATTAAATTATGATTGGTGGAATCTACTAATCCATTCCCTTGTGGGTAGTTATTGGATGATAATTTTAGCATGATTCCATTATCATAGGCCCATTATATGAATTATATGGATTAGAAAGTAGGATATTTATCATACACCAAGGAGATGGGGACCCCAAAATGGGTGGTTATGGTGTTTTCCAAGAACTTTATGACTTCAGCACTAGTGATTATTTTAATTTAAACTACCTTGGACTACCTCATGTAATAGTCTATGTCTATGATGAAAAACTTATGGATGGATGATAAATTGGGTTTGATGAATTTGATGAAATCCAACCCTTATTGGGAAAATGGTGTTAACTCCATAATGAGTTGAATAAGCATTTCCACATGGATTTCCCTTTTAGCAAAGGTATAACACTAATGGAAAACATGAACATGGGAATGAACATATTTGAATAGTGTGGGTCAATAGTATCCTACCTAAAGGATTTTGTGTGCCATGGTGTTTGTTTTAGGATTACTAGTTCCCTAGTTTTCTTGAAAACTTGCCATTATTTCTTTGGCTTCCTCTTGTGACACACATAAGAGGTAGACTCATTCATGGTTCCTTCTCAAGTGAACTCTGTTATTTGTCATGTATTGTGAAAACTTCAATTGGAGGGCCATATTCTATGTATGGTTGAGTCATAGAGGTGTTTTTGTATAGATTAAGAAGTGCCTGATTAGAGCATACCATTATTATTATATCAATATCCCTTGGTCTACTTGGTACTCAATTATTCTTGGATCTATCTTAGTTATTAGCTTGGTGAGGCCCTATCCTCTATCTAATTTATCTAGTTTGATTTTGAATTCATGCTCTTAAATTTTTTTCATCTATAAACAACTACATTTTCACAACTTGTTCTACCCCATCATCTTCTTTATTATTGGTATTTGGGACAATTCCATGTACCTTATTCCTGAGGATGTATTGTCTAAATTTATTCACAGCCTTAACCTAGGTGTAGGCATGTTTATGTAGGGTATAACATCTCAAATTGACATCCTTGAGATTTTTTTTAATGAAAGAAATGGGGTGTTCTCTCCCTAATCTTTGGGTGAGGAAAGCATCCATGGTGTTTTCAAAAGTAAAGGGGTAGATATATACATCTTGCATATAGTATGGCTTATGAGAAAAAAGGCTTTCATAATGGCATTTTTGATATCCTAGAACACTTTATTTGATTTGGCATGCCATTCTAATTTTGCATCCTATTTCAACATAACATTCAAGGGTTTCACAATTTCATCAAATCTAGAAATGAACTTACAAATAAAGTTAATTTTCCCAAAATAAGGATTTTAGTTCATTCTTACTATTAGGTAAAGGTAGTTTTGATATTACATCCACCCTTTTAGGATCAATATCAATACCTTATTATATGATAATATGACTAATAAGCTTATCTTTGATGACATTAAATACACTCTTTTTTGGGTTTAGGGAAATGCCATACCTATTGCATCTTTCAAATACTTTCTCCAAATGGTGTATATGATCTTACTTATATTTTGAAAACACAATTAGGTTAGCCATATAGATTATTATGTATTTACCAATTAGTCCTTTAAAAGAAAATTCCATCACTTTTTGGAAAGTTGCACCAATGTTGATCAACCCAAAGGGCATTTGTTTATAAGAAAATATGCTCCACTTGGTGGTGAAGGCATCCTTGGCCTTATCTTAAAAATTAACTAAGACTTAGATGTATCCCAAAAATCCATCCAAAAAGAACATCATCTGAGATGCATTAACCATTTAAATTAATTCATCAAGGGAAGTTAAGATGTAATTATCTTTATCTGAGGCTCGATTTAAGCTATGAAATTCAACACATAGGTGGATTTATCCATTTTTATTTTGTATGGATACTAGGTTGGCCACCTAGGTAGAGTGGAAAAATGGGAAAATTATCCTTGTAGAAAGTAAATTATGAACTTTCTTATGTATTAAAGGCTCCATGATTGGGTTTACTAGTCTTTATTTTTACCTAAATGGTTTCTGACTAGGTTTGAGTAAAATAGTGTGAGTGATCACTCTCAGGTCAAAGACCTTGAGGTCTCCATGGGTCTAGGTAATTAAATATTTATATTTTAGTAGTAATCTTTGTAACTAGTCCAATTCATATTCTATCTAGTCAAGACCTATATATACCTTCTGGGGATTTTTTGTAGGGCCAAGGTTGATGAGTTGGCACTTTTGGTTCTTAAACTTGGGTTTTCCACTTAGAATGTTGGGTCTAAAGTATCAAATTATCTTTTTAATGAAATCATTCCCTTTTGGATCTAATTCCCATGAATATTAAGGATCCTATCTTTATCTAACTCATTCCCTAGGTTGTCTCTATGTTTCTCATTTATAACTTGGGTCTCAAATATTACATTATTACTAAAAAATTAGATGATCTATTGGTCATCCTCAGAAACCTAAAATTTTGTCCCATTATCAAGTACATAGGTACATAGGATGAGTTACATAGAGAACTCTTGCAACTCAATGTCATATAAGAGAGTTAAGTTTTTTTATTGTAGATGCTAATGAGTTAGTGACAGGTTTTCCTCTCAAGGGATAGGGATGATATCAAATGTCCTAATCATTTCAATTAGGTCCCAATACCTATGCTTATGCCTCTTGAGGTATGATAAATTAGATTTAAATTTAGTCTTAATATGGTTGACTAATAGCTCAGGGTCACTAAATACTCTTAGTTTATTTGCCTTATATTTTAATGTGAATTATAACCCTAAGATTATCACTTCATACTCTGCCAAATCATTTGTGCAAGGAAACTATAAACTATACACATCTAAATGTTCTATCCCTAAGGGGTCTATAAGTAGAACACCAACTCCACTACTTTATCTAGAATGATCTCATTTTATGTAGAGAGACCATAGGCTAGGTAGGTTTTGGAAATGGCTAGTTTGGTCTTTGGGTAGTTTTATGCTCAGTGTGTAGGTTCTTAAATCTGAGGATACTAGGTTTAATTTCTCATTAATGGAATTGTACTTAGTTATCATGTGTTTCATTCAAGCTTATCCATGTAACCTAATTTGGTTGGCCAATCCTCTCCATGGTAAGTATATATAGGATAAATTTGTGTCCATATACCCATTTAGGGCTTTAGGCCAATTTATATTGAGGAGCATGTTATAGGCTTCAGTAATCTCCACCATTTGTATGTCTATGAAGTGTTAAATACTAGGTTTAAACTCTAAATATATGTGGACATCACAATTTCCCATATCAATCTCACTTTTAACTTGTTGATTTGGACCAATATCTTATTTGATTTAACAAGGACCAACCCCATCTTCTCAAATATGTCTATTGGCATTATGTTAGCTGAGGCTCCTAAACCTACTAGGAAATTATGTAGGTTATTTCTAAAAATAAAATGGTAAGAGGAAGCGGGGAACCTCCATATTATTATTATAAATGATCAATTGGTGTGGGTTACTCTTAGTTTCATCTGAGCTAGTTATGTCAATTTATAAGGTAGGGATTTTAATAGGAGATCATCTTGATCAGTGATCTAAAAAAGCTCATGAAGTGTGATGTTAGATTTAATATTATTCATGTATTCTACTATGTTATGGCCTCATTTACTTTTGATCGGTGGGGTCTCCATAAGAGTCTTAGTTTCTTAGATTCTCAAAGGTGGAGGGTCAATCCTAGCATTTTGGTTAGGTGGGTTTGCACCATTATTTAGGGGAGTCAAGGTATTGAGGGGATATTATAGTTGTTTATTCTTCAGGGCATAGTTACTACTCTGGAATTATTGAAATGCTTGTACCTCATGAACACCCTCTTCTGGCTCATTTTATTCTTAGCCAGGGATATCTATGGTATTTAACACCATAGTAGTGCTAGGGTAATTAATCATGTTAGATGATTAGTGGTGATTGGGGACCACCTCATATTCCTCCATTTCCTTCTAAAAGATATCAAAAGCAAAAATACTATGCAGTCTAGTTCTCCATGGGCTATCATGTTATGCACTCAACACTACTTAGATAAGGTTATCTCAAAGATATTAATATCAAGAAACCTATTAGGTGAGGGTTATAGGGGATTATGAGGATGGTTGTAGTTCTTACTCAGTATTTTATATGTGATGTTTTTGTTATAGCTCTCTACATTATAGTGACTCACCTACCTTTGTAGCCTAAGGAAATCATTATTGAGTTTTTATACCATTTATTGAATGGAATATAACTCATTATTTATGGACTCTTTGGCTATAGTTTGGATATTTTTATCTACTACCAACATTAACTGGTGTGGAATTTTAAGAATCTATCTATGACCCCTAAGGTTAATAAAACTTAGGTGTTGGATTGAAGTAAGATGAACCAACAGGAGTTGATGCATTACATGGAGTGGTTGAAACATTAGGATATTATGATTAGTTTTGGGCAAGAAGCTCAACATGGACATCTATGGTAGCACATTAGGAGTGGGGGCCATCATCTAGTTTTGGGAGTTTAGTTACCTATCTACCTTGATGGTGCATACATAATCCAAGGGTAGGTATGTTATTATTGGGTTTCTTCTCAAAAACATGGTTATCTAAGGATATAATCCATTCTTATACATTTTGAGTTCTAGTTGGGGGTTAGGTTGATAAAAAAAATGATAATTGATTATAAAGTTTTGTAAACCTAGCATCAAAGATCTTGATAGGCTCATTGGGATCCCATTTAATAAAATAAAAATTATGGTATAGGGCACTTGGGTCTATCACAATATTGAATTGGGTGAGGAAGGTAGTACTAAAATGGTCCCACTTGGGGATTGAATCCTCAAGGAGGTTGAGGAATCAATCATATGTTGAGTCTATCAATGTAAAGGTGAAATGTCTACATTCCACATCCTTGTGTTCTACATTCAAGAGTCTTAGGGTGGTTTTATAGGAAGTGATGTGCTCTTCACTAATCTATTCCCCACCAGGAGTGAAATGGGGAAAATATCTCTCATTTTTTACATATAGATGATGGACAAATATTAGGACATTAATGATGAATCTAGCCAACCAAGCCATCCTAGGTTATAAATTTAGAAGAGGTTGTGGGTACAAGATTATTAGAATCATGGAAGTTCTAGGTTTTTTGAGTTTAGGTTTTCTATGGAAAAGTCGTAGGAAAACCACCATTCAAATATGATGAGATCTAGCCTTGGTGATAGGTGAATTAGTCTCCAATATTCTTCATAATAAAATAATAGTTAGTATATTATTGTTAATAACCATGATTTAAAATAAACTAGTGATCAATATACAAAATCTTGTTTCCTTCTCTTCAATTATTAAATTATTATTTTATGAATTATGTTAATTATATTTATAATAAAAGGCCATCTTTCTAATGTCAACTAATTTTTGTTCCAAAATCAGGTTTTGAAATACCCATGGGATCAGGTATTCCCAAAGAGGAAAATGGTAACAATGATGGAATTTTGTCCTCTAATTTAGGATAAACCTAGGGCATGGCTAAAAGTATTTGAATTCACTATGGGATTTACATTAAATAATATCCAAGAGATTCAATACTACCATAAAAATATTAATACAAAATTCTTTAAATAAATGCCTAGTTATCTAGAGTTGTTATTGATGCTCATACATTATGCTCCTCTAATTTTTAAACATAATGGGAAGGGTAGTTCAATATTTAAAAATAAATTCAAAAAGAGAGGGGAGGGTAAGCAAACAAAGAGTGTTTCCATATTTAAAATGAAATAAACATCTTGACCATCAAACCAAATGCCCTTGCCATACTTATACCACTGTGTACTAAGTTTCACCAAAAGCTATACCTCCAAGAATACACAATGGGAAGAGTTTGAGGAAATAGGGAATAATTCCTCAACTATGAACCCTCACTAAATATCAATACTAGAAGTTTATGGTAGATAACACATAAATATCCAAGATAGCTTGTAGACTAGCACAAAAATTATCAATACTTTGAGAAATAAATGAAAAAGTTCATAAGGGATTATAATAGACAAACACATTATACCTTTAACACACATTTAATGGCAAGGTGTTAATCGAATTAATCTAACATTAAAAATAGTTTATAATGGAGATGATAGATAATTTGAAACATAAAACAAACATTTTGTAGAAAGCTCAAATTGCATTCACCAAAAGGCAAGTGTTGTTACAACAATATCAATCATGGCCAAATTTCATAGTCTGAAGGGGGGAAGAAGAAACTAGGTGAAATCTTGGATTAAGTTTTATAAAACTTTCAATAAAAAATTCATAGACCTATTATTTATAATATGTCTATGCTTTTATAGATAAGTATGGGATTCACCTCTAAATAGTGTGATATTCCCATTTCGGGCCATGATGTCCAATCCTAATGGTTACAACCATATAATTCAAAAAAAATGACAAAAACCCCCCAATCCATTCCCAAAAATATCTATGGGGGACCATTTCACTCATATGTGGTGGAAACTATGAGGAGATAGCTCCTACCTACTTTAAACTTGCCTCCCTAGCTTCCAACATGGCTACCATATGGTTAAACTCTTGATCTAACTTAGCAAGGTTCATGAGGGATTCTTTGAAGATTATCTCATCCTATGTCACTAGTCTCTTGTATAACTAGAAGGGAACCACTATCAACACCTGGACCTAAAAAACTTAGTTGATACTCATTTTGGACTCCATTAAAAGCTTGAGAACTACTTGGGCCACTTGTTTGCCTTAGTGACCTTCTTGATGACTTGGTCAAAATGACCTAGGTGGACTCCAAAATATTCCTCGTCTATTAGGGTGTTATATGTGTGGAATAACATAGAGATATTGAGTTCATTATAGTATGCCAATATCTTTTTCTTTCCATCTTCCAAAATTTATGTTATGGTTTTAGTTATAGTCAACCACTCCATAGTGGTTTTTATGTTCCTAACATACATTTTATATAGGCCTATGTATGAGGTAGGAATCGATTTTAACTCTAGGAACATGCCTTTATTGACTATCACTAAGATATTCCTACCTTTTCAATCAATCTCCACAATGCTCTCTAAATAATATTGGGTTTGTAGGATGAGAACTTTGGTCTCTACCATATTTTTCACCACCTTCCCCATAATTGAGAAGATTAGTAATATTTTGTATTTAACCTATCCAATTGGCTTGGAAGGGAAGGATCTATTTACCTAGGCCTCTAAGTTCTGGACATGATTTTGTATATCCTCAAAGAGCTTCTCTGACATGTTATGGGTCACCTAAAGAATGAATGGTGGGTCCTTATCTACCTTTTACTCCCCAATAGAAGTCCTCATTTTTCTTAGGGGGAAAAATTCTTATCGGGTCTACTATACTAGTGTATTTCCCTCTTAGACAAATTTATGCATGAGGGTCCTCTTCATGCTCCCCATGGTGTGACCAAAATTCAATTGCATGTTTAGGTTAGATTGGATTGTCATCTCTTGAAATTGTGATATTTGGACCATTCTTTGGGTTTTAGGAGATGTTGGACAAGTGGTAAAGATGGTAGTGGTGGGAAGAGGATTAGGTAGAGGGGAGATAGAGGAAGTGGAAGGTGTGAATGATGAAAGTAGTGGAGGATGAGTAGACATGGTATTAAAGGGAGGGAGGATGAATGGGGAGGCTCAAGGGAATATTTGTGCCTACCATTGACCTTGGTTCATGCCCATCTTAGGGGAAATGACTCTTAGGAGAGGGGTATTCATCATAAGGGAAGAGATTGGCTAGTTGAAACCAAATCCCTAGACACTAGGGTGATGGAAAGAGGGGCCCAGGGAGTAATGCATGGAGCTATTATGGATGGTGATGGAGGAACTATAGAGGATAGTGGAGGAGGCTAGGTTAGGGAAGATGGTATTTAGACCAAATATTGAGGGTGAGTTACCTTATACGTCTTCTTGTCTTTTTTACTTGGGTTGGCCTTGGGTGTTGTGGTAGAAGGAACAGATGTAGTATAATCTATAAGGGCTAACTACATAGGTTTTTGGATTTCCAAAGGAGGTGTTAGGATGATTTCAATTAGGTGATATTCACTCGCATAAATTACATCTATGATTTATGAAGGATTTACACCTGTAGGTACCTATATTTGAAGCATACCTAATAGAGGTTCTAGGGATATTTTATTTTGGGGAATGGATGGGGTAGAGGGAAATGAAGAAGTGGGGATGTTTAAGATGAATACAATGAGGATCACCTAGGTGAACACTAGAGGGGGTGTAATATGGAAGAGAAGAGGCACCACTTGAGTAGCTTGTGGAAGGGGTGATGGATTGAGTGACATTGTGAGAGGGAGCTAGAAATTAATGGGAGTGTAGAAGAGCTTGCATTAGTGATTGTTGAGAGCCTCACTTGAGGATTACATTTAATTTACTACTAAAATCAAACCTTAGGATCTATGCAACCTTGGGTTGAGGTAATAATTGTTGAGTCTCTTATGTTTATGTTGCTTGATGCCAAGTTACACAAGTTTAGCTTGGCTAGGACCAAATTACCTAAACTATTAGAGGAGGAAGAGGTGGATATAGGACATGAGGATCAAGTGATCATGGAGGAGAAGGTGGTGAAATACATTGTAAAATCCTTCTATAAATTATGGGGGGGTGACTTTATTTATATAACTAATGGGTGTAGAAGGGGCTATAGATGACCTACACTGGACCATCTTTCCCTTCTTATAAGCCACAATTTATACCAATAACTCCTAGTCATATTTAGTATTTAAATATAGGTCATCATCCTCCTTTAATTGGTAGATGTAATTTATGTGGAGATGAGATGAATACCTTGGAAAATGAGTCTTGATCATGCCTTTTGGGTCCCAATGTCAGAGTTCAGCTCTCCCTAAAGCAAAAAAATCTCACATAATCACCATTTTTAAGAGAGGAGGGAAATCCTTATATACATGGTGTCAAATGGTAATTTGGAGGGGAATGCATGAATTATGTTGGTAGCCAATGCAAAATCCAAAAACACCCTCCACTAGTTGGTGCATGATCTCCTATTATACTAGGTAATATAAGAATAAGTATGGTAGGTAGAGGGGTTGCTTGAGAATGCCCATGACTCGAATCACTATCTCCTCTTAGAATAACTAGTAGTTACTAATGGAAATAATATTTTCTTTGATTTCTTATGATAAATATGGAATTATGGCCTCATTGATCATGTTATACACCACTGAGTAGAAGGAGTCATAGATATATTAAATATGGTTCCTATACTAGTGGCCATATGTCTTGTAAAATACTACATGGATTGTTGATTCCCCTGGGACCCACATAGGAAAATAAGATGGATTAAAGGTGAGTATTTCCTAGACCATGTATACAAGATATCTCATCATATATAAGTTCTCACCTACTTAAGCATCTATTATGGCCTTGACCAACTTGAAGTTGATCATCCCTCCCATGTATGGGACCTTAGAACTAGTGAGAATCATATGGAGTAAGGGTACCCATAATTCATTGACATGAAGTTCAAAGCCCTAAATAATCAGGTCAATAAAATCATACCCACCTAGAACTCTTCTTTAAAAGTGAAAACTTTATACTCATTGATGTCTTATTTTATCACTTGTGTAGTATATATATTCTTAGCCCAGTCTTTTAGGACCTCATAAATTTAAAAAGTGCAATTCCATGTCTACACTATCACTGGATATTTTGAAAAGGTGAAATTTAGGATAGTGTAATATGTTTTGTAGGTGGTCCAAAAAATGTTGATAATTTGGTGTCAGGAGTTGGTTGAGTAGACCCAATCATGGATGTCATCTTATACTTACCTAGTAGTGAGGATAAAGTCACTAAAAATGTCACCATAGGGGAACATTTCAAGTCTAGTTGTTGCCTTGTGAAGACCACACTTTTTATAAGCCTAAAAATCATATTCAAACTTAGTCTGATCATCATTATCAAAGCTTGAGTCCCAAGGTATTTGGTTGATAGCTTTGAACACCTCATTTTAATATTTGTATTAAGTTAGGACTTCTGGGAATAGGATATCTATGTGCTCAATTTAGTATTTTGGGATTAATGAGGACACAACCATTATAGCAATAAGGAGGCCAATAGAAAAGTATTGAGTGAAGGGGAAAACATAGGGGTATGTAACTAGAGTGAAAAGTAAGGAGTTGATTTTCTTCTTAAGGTATAAATTGATAACCATTAGTGATCCTTCCTTGGGATATTTATAAAAGCATACATTCATTCCCCTAAATTAATTATATTAGAGGATCACTCATTCTAGATTTAAATTTGGTTTGGTGGCCTAATTTCCTCTCTTTATTTACCAATCTAAAGTTAAATTTAGAGCTCATGATCTTGCACCTCCAACTATATTTAGTGAAGGTGATGTGACATTTTAAAATTATCCAATCAAGCATAACTTACTATTTTTTACTACCTAGAGCATAGTAGGCACATGGTTACATCTCTTTAAGGCCTCTTGGGTAGCTTCTACCTTATTCTATGTGTCATCTACCTATTTTTTATCATGTAAATAGTAGACACATAATAATAACATTATAATTAATTAGCATATCCTTAATAGGGGTGAGATTCCATTTAAATACAAGTGGCATCCTCTAATTAGTCCTTAGGCTCTATGTGTACTTCATTCTAACCATCCCATGGCCTTAGGGGACACTTTTTCATATGAATATTTGTGCTACATGGCATGCTCTAACTAGTTTGGGATCCCCTAAATTATGACATCTCTTATAGGATGGGGAGACTAGCCACTCTGACATTAGGCTACATGGTACACTTTGACTAGGCTAGGTTCCCTTAGTATCTAAAATATCTAACAAGACTAGGAGATTGATCAATTTGATAGTAGGCTACACATCACATTATAACTAAAATGGGCTTCACCAATCTCTGGCATCTCTGACAAGACTAGGAGACTAGTCACTCTAACATTAATCTATGTGGCATATTCTAACTGGTCTAGGATTCCTCTAGGCTTTGACATCTGTGAAAACTACCACACAATTATTCTCTAGTGCCCCATTCATTCCTAAAAAACCTAAAAAAATTACTTAGTATAAGTGAAAAGAAGTGCATCCAATTAATAACTTACTCGACCACCAGTTAGGCTTTGAAGTGCTATGTAGGATGTTGGTCCTATCACTTTAGGAAAAGACTGAGACTCTGGGAACTTATTTTGAAAGATGACCTACAAGGTTAGTTCTCTAAGTCCAAAATCAAGAAAGCTTATTATAGTCATAAAATAGATAAGGCTTTCCATTGTTCTCTCCATAGAATTTCATGGTTTGCATATAGTCTCAATTGGTCATTATAAATACTGCATGTTTAGGGAAATTGGGGTGACACAAGATAGGTTAGAATGAAATATTGGGTCTGATAGATTTGGTTTTGATGTTTTAGGAGGGATCGCCCATTTTTATAAAAAGGGGGTATGTTGTCCACAACACTTTTTTAATGCATATTTCATATAGGAAACCTATGTCATGTTCAAATAATAGCATTAACATAACCATCCAAGGCTGATGCTAGTGTCTGCAGCTCTAGAGATACTTAATATAGAATTTGGTGACTATTTTAGAACCCTTTTCTAGTATACTTCCTACCTATTCTAGATCCATAATTATGTTAACATCAAAACAAGCTATTTACATTATTTATTTGTCATTTCCATATCTAGCATAGTTTTACTTACTATTTTTAGCCTATCTCAATTTAATAAATATAATTTATGTTGTATATGAGTTTAACATATAATTAGCCTACTATAGAGATAGATTATCACCCTTGTGCCTTAGTATATCTCTATCCACTTTAACCCTAGAGAACCCCAATATATAATTTTAGGGTTAAGAATTCATTGAACCTAATTTGTATGAATGCAAACATATCTGATTCTTATGGTTTTTAGTTATCTAGGGTTTCAAATTATTTTACTTTTTCATTTCCTACTTATATTATTATTCATGCAACCTAGGCATATCCTAAATTGGGAAGTGTTCCTATTAAACACATTGAGCTTCTTCTACCACCACCTAAGATGTGTTAAACTAATGAGGTACCTATGTATGTTCCCTAGTAGTACCACCAAATTATTGCACCATATTTTGAGTGGGGAGATACCTATGACCATCCTTTGGATGAGATCATAGGATGATCTTTCCTCTTAATATTTTCCAAAAATACAAAAAAAAAAACCGTTAAAAATCCAAAAACACTTTTGTCACCTACATAATCTATTGGATATTTGGAATTTATTTATTAAATCCATGTTGATATATGTCATATTAGTTACTCATATACACACACATGTGTCACACTTATACTTGAGTGTGATACATGCATACACAGATACAAGATCTATTCCTATTTCAAATGTTGGGCCTTCCCTCTACTCATGTCATAGTGACTTTAGGGTATCCACCTCTATGATCATGATACTTTCAAGTTATATTATTCCTTTTCAACTTTACATTATTATGTTTTGAGCTCATATATGTACGTACACATGCATTTATCTATGATTATATCTTTCATAGGTTACTTGATATTCTATGCACTTAACATTTTTTACCAACACATTTGATCCATGGGCTATTATGATATGTTTATCATGGTTACTTATGCTTTCCTTTATTAACTTCCTTAAGTGACTTATATTTATATTATATTTCTTGATTCTATCATTTGATTATACTTCTTTTTTTACATCCCCTTTGCCTATGGTTTCTTTATTTGACATTTGAGTATGTCACTATTTGTTGTATGAACATTTGAATATGCCATTATTTATTTTATGGACATTTGATTAAGTCATGTCCCTTTGATTATGTAGCATTTGAACATGCCCCTTGTTTTTAGTCTTCTTGGACCATTATATGTTGATTAATATTTTAGTGATCTTGTGTTAATGTGTTTTTGCTTGTTGATCTTGTATTGTTACTATCTAGATGTTTACATGACATTTATCATGCATCTTAAGCCTTCATGTGATCATATTTTATATGTGATTCAATTTTACATTTACCTAGACATGATATTATATATGATACATGGTTTCACTCATATATTATTCAGTTGTCTTATCCTTTTGTGGTGAGTTAACTATTCGTTTCTATTCTTCCATCACCTCAAATAGTGGGCATATTAGTGGGGCATGTCATAGATGCATATTTATCACACATTCATAGTTTTATATTTAGTGGGGGCATGATTTGGAAACATGTTCTCCACCCTTATTCAGTACATTCATAGTTTTAGATTCAATGGGGGTCATGCTTTGGAAACATGTTCTCCACACTTATTCAATATTTAGCACACCCAAATTTAGTGGGGGCATGTTTTGGAAATATGTCCTCCACATTGGCACTTATTTCAATTTTTATATTTTTACATATATAGTAGTGGCATGATTTGGAATCATGTTCTCTAAACTTACATAGATTCTAAATTAGCCACGGTACATAATTATATAATTTAGATTCACATTTATGGCATAATTATATACATTGGTACCATTGTTATACACAGTTTCAACATCAAAAACATATAAGGTTTATATTATATGTAATATGTGCCTAATAATAAGAAATCCAAATTAATTTTAGATTTTAAAACACTCTCAAGGACTATCATCACCCACTAGGATGGACTTTTAAAAATTGTATTGAGCCAATCTATTATAGTAGTTGTTTTACTTTGGTATGATTGAGGTTATTAAATCACTCAATCTTGTTAAGTTTTTAGGTTGGACATGATTATATCATCTAACCTCACCAGTTTGAAAGTGTGAGTTGACTTGGTTCACTCACACTGACTAGGTTATAAGTATGATTGGGTTGTATAGTTGAGCTAATCTCAAATGTTAGGTGAAAAATCACCTTTTTTTCAATGTTGGAGGCATGTACCTTCCAATATCTCTATATCCTTAGATATATGCACTTTATAGATTTATATATTTATTATAATCTTTATTTTAATGATTCATAATCATACATATTTAAAATCAACTTGCCAATAGGTAAAGTAGTTACATCGATACACAAGTGTACTCCTAAACCTTGTACTTTCAATTCCAATACTTTCAATTTCATATTATATACATTGATTATGTATTATTACATGCTCTTGGTTTCAAGATAATCACTAGTATATCACTCAAGTTGGACTCAAGCAAAGGTAAGGTGTGTTATACACACCCAGGTATACATTTATTCTCTTTTAAACCAATAATTTCATTACTATATTAAATTGAAGAAATGCAGATGATATTTATGGATTATATAACACCTTAGACTTGTACACATGTAAAAACTTAGACCTTGGTTTTTCCTCTTAGTTATGGACCTTTCCCACTTTTATAAGTATTATATTTTCTCCATATTATGTCCCTTGGCCTATTTCTTAGTCTAAATAGTCTTATTTTGATGACCCAAACCTAGGATCATGACCATAATTCTATTCCCTAGACACTAACCTCCTAGACAGACACTTGCATTGATGTAGGTGCCATGCTCCAACATAAGTTTCTAGTGCCCTAAAGTCACCTAATTTTAAAATTAAAAGTATCCTAATGGTCAGCCTAAGTGATTTGATATGAGTTAATTATCTAAATGGTTGATTTAAATACAAGATCAAACCTCATTCATTTCTCACCTATAAAATTATTAACTACTCATCAGGAAACTCACAAAATTCATTTAATCAATCACTCAAGTGATCAAAGCTTCCCTATTTTATCCTAGTTCCATATAAATCATAGGGATAACATAAACACGGGTCTAATGTACTGAAAGAGCAACCCAAGAGATATA
Source organism: Torreya grandis (assembly GCA_037957365.1). Classification (NCBI taxonomy): domain Eukaryota; kingdom Viridiplantae; phylum Streptophyta; class Pinopsida; order Cupressales; family Taxaceae; genus Torreya; species Torreya grandis. Next base: position 6,498,463 of record JARHVA010000127.1, read on the forward strand.
TTTTTATGTTACAAGCTAGGTCATTGTTGTACTTAATTTCCACATATTGTATGATTCCCATACAAGACAATACATAAGAGAAAACTACATCAATCTGAGGCCCTCTTTATATTATTGGCTATGTAGGTAGTGCTCATTGATAGAGGGGTCCTTTGAGATCATCTTGACACTATGTGCCCACTAACCCATTTTTTCCAAGTTCACTATGAATATGAAGAACTAGGGTTTTACAATTTCATGAAGAGTGACAATCCATGACCTAGATATGAATGAACTAGAGTGAAGGTGAAGATAAGCCCATAAGCATCCATGTTATCACATCCTTTTCCAATAGGTATTCCATACAATACACCTACACCATGTTTAGACATTAGTTTCAATATAACCATTCAAAAATGATGTTATATCTACATTTTTAAAGGTACTCAGTCTAGAATTTGACAATTGTTCTAAAACCCTCTTGTAATTTGCTTCTTACCTATTCCAAATCTATAATTGTGTTAGCATCAAAACCAACTAAGTACAACATTTATTATTTATTTCCATATCTGGCATAGTTTTAATTACTATTTTTATCATATCTTAGTTTAATAAATTCAATATACATTGTATCTGAGTTTAACATCTAATTACCCTGATATATAGATAGTTTATCACCCTTGTACCTTAGGTTGTCTCTATCCCCTTTAACCCTAAATAAACCTAATCTATATTTTTAGGGTTAAATAAAAACATGGATAAGTTTAAAATATTAAAATCCTAAAATATGGCTAAGTCTGCTATTTAGGTAAGACCCTCTATAACATAGAATATGTATTATAGTTCCTATAGGTCTAAAACCTCTCTCTCTCTCTCTCTCTCTCTCTCTCTCTCTCTCTCTCTCTCTCTCTCTCTCTCTCTCTCTCTCTCTCTCTCTCTCTCTCTCTCTCTCTCTCTCTCTCTCTCTCTCTCTCTCTCTCACACACACACACACACACACACACACAACTATATGTAAACTTACGTCAACTTATGTAAAGTATAAGAAACTATATATTCATGTGTGAATGTCAACTTATAATTAAATGTTTATTTTATATATAATACTTGTTTCATCAAATTTCATGCCTTTATCCCCTAATAAATATCCATTCTCAATATCTTCTAACTAAGCTAAAATTCACTTTTCCTACTAAGTCACCTTGGTTGACCCTGTCACCCATTTTTCACACTAAGTTGGTCTAGCTGACCCCATTTTTAAAATATGCCATCTAGTTAAATAGAATCCTATAGACTCAACCTAGTAGACCTAGTTGATAAATTTTATGGCAAATTAGGCAACTAGGTCAACTAGGTTGACCTAGTTCAATGTCAAATAATACCTTTTAAAATTGGGTCATGCTAGCTAATCTTATTAGCTAAAATTTTGGAAGGGTTAAGGCTTATCCATTGATATAGATACATGTCTCATTTTAATCCAAAAGAGAGGAAAAATTATATTTGAATTATTACATTTTACAATTATGGTATATTTGCATTTAAAGGAACCATTACTTAGGGTTTACCTTAAAGAGAAAATTTATTATCTTTTGGAAAGTCTTGGATGCAAAGTAAGAGTGTTTTATCCTATATCTAATTTCTATAGTGTGATCCTTACAAAGCCACAATAACCTCTTGTAAATCACCATTGTCCAAGGGAGAGTTTGAGACTCAACAAGTTTGCACAAGGTAAGTATTCCTAGCTCTTGGTATTTCATTTGATAGATAAATATTATGTAAGTATTCCTAACTCTTGGTATAATTAATTAGATTAACTCTAATTAAACTTAATGTAGATATAGGGTTTTATTTGCTTTTCACATTCCACTTTAGGTGATCTAGGCCCTTATTTTCCTACTATTATCCCTTCATTATTTTTTTGTGTTTGATCATCCCCATTTATACCACAATTTGGTGAGAACTAGATTAGTTTTATTTTGTGTATTTATGTCTAATACTTCCTAGTTAGCCACATCTAAACCCAACTCAATCAAAGTAGAAATTTGCCTCCCATGTCTAAACTCAAGAATGTGCACATAATTCTAAAAAAGCAAAGGCAAATAATAAATTTTAGTCATCAATGCAATCAACAATTAACATCAATAAACTAACAAGTTAGCTTAGCTTAAGTGAATGTTAGTGTTAGAAGATACCCTGAAATTTTGATAATAGCATAAGACACTATCATTACACATGGGATACTAATGTCTAAAGTTCAATGTTACTACCCACTATATTGATAGTGGTGTTCATCAACATAGTTTAAGGCCAAAATGGGACCCAAAATACAAAAAAATAAAAATATAAGAAAAAGAGAAAATCTAAAAAGATCACTTGCCAACTCTTATGGATCATGGCCCTCTAAGGCGGTGAACAAGATGTCAAATAACATTGGATGTGTGGCTATACCTCAAGGAATTTTTCATAAAATACATAGCACAAAAGTTTCAATAATTCAAAAATTATAATGAAATGAAAATAATATATATAGCCATTGAATTTTTCCCTCATTGTGAGCACCTATGAACTTCACATTAAAATGTATTGAGTCTTATCTATCCAAATTGTGAACCACAAGTTGAATTAGAACCCACACAAAGAGATATTTCACATTATTTCATTTTCATTAATGTTACTTGAAACTTCCAAAATCACATATTCTATAATATCAACAAAACTACAATAAATTTTATAAAATAAATAAAAAATATTCAAATATTTCTTTTTAAAAAATCTAATGAGTCATCACAACACTAAATAGTTGATGCATAGATAATACATACATCTTATCCTTTTATGATATGCTAACCATGAGACTACATTCCCCTCATCTAAAAATGGGGGCATGTCATATATATTTGAGTACACATTTACACAGTGGTAAAAATTGGCAAAATTGGATATAGTTTACATGATTTAGATATACACTTAGGTCATAACTTCATGAATTTGGCACAAATTTCATAGAATTAGGATATAGATTTCATGTTTTTTGATAGATAATATATATATATATATATATATCATATGTTTAGGATAAAGTTTTCATATTTGTGAAATATATTATACACAAAAGCAAATTCTAGGGGCATATATGCTTAAGTTGATGTAATTATAAGCTATATTTTACATATAATAGGTTTTATTTTTATATATACTTAATATTGAGTTATATTTTAGGTGCACATGCCATACAGATGCACCAAATCACATGTGTGTGTGTGTGTGTGTGTGTGTGTGTGTGTGTGTGTGTGTGTGTGTGTGTGTGTGTGTGTGTGTGTGTGTGTGTGTGTGTGTGTGTGTGAGAGAGAGAGAGAGAGAGAGAAAATTATACATCTCTTACAACAAACATGGTGAGGGTATGAATAGAGTTCATTCTTTCTCCCATTTCACATATATGCACCAACCTTACCAATATGCACTGATTGAGTCTTTATATGTTTGTGTGATTTGGATCCCTTAAATATTTCAATTATGATTCAATGCCTTCATTTTCCTTTGATATTACTCTCTTTTTTTAGGTTGGGATGGATACAACATTTAGCCTAGGTGAGATTGGCTAGATTATGTTTTTGCATTAGAGTTATGAAGTCAAGATTCAAGACCTTCAATTTAATTAGAACTAATCCCTTTTATACCATGTTGGGATCATGATCACCTCCAAATTTCCTCTTCAAGAAGTGTCTACATAAGACCAAGTATAGACTCATTCATTTTACTATCTATAAAATGGATGGGGCCTCAAGTCCCCTTATATCTCTCCATCCTCCATAGCGGGGAAAATATTCTAGAGGCATCATTAGGTGGTAAAAAATAAAATGTATTATTTATATGATATTTATTTTCTATATACATTAATTATTACTCTTTTTTAAATTATGTACATTAAATATTTTATAATGTATTTTTTGTTGCAGGACATGAGCTATAAAGTCAAGTTAGAATTGCCACAAGATCAAGGTGTATCTGCACACCCAAGTATGATATTAATTTAATTATATTAATTTGGTTTCATGAACTTACTAGATTAAGGGGGGGTGGGAGGGGGGGGTGGGGTGGGTTGAATCTAGACACACATATTTTAGTACAAGATTATTTTCATGGCATCTTTTTTCATAGATTTTTTATGTATAGACATCTTGATAGAGAGTTTAGTAATAAGTGGTGTAGTCTTGCATTGACCTCTTAGGATCCATGTGTCTTTTTTATAATTTATCTATCTATTCACCCATACCCCATCCTCCATCTGATGTATTAAATGGATCCCATAGTGTTTGTGTTTTTATTTTTATCATCTAAGATTTTGGACACTACTGTACAATTCAAGAAACTATCTTCCATGATTTACCCTAAATTTGATAGTAGTGTCCTACTTTATCCTCTTTTATTTTTCCATAATTTTCACTTTATGATGATTTTAAATGGATTATATATTTTTTTTTAAATTGGATTTTGCATGTCACTAGGTCTTAATTTAAATTTTAAAGTATCACTACATATACAAATCTAGGACACAGTTTTTTAATCAAGCATGTCTCTTAATTAACATACACATTATTTTATTCAAAATATATTTAATCGTACCTTATACTTAGTTGTTAGAGATAAATTTTTAATTATTAAATAAGTTCAATTTTCACTTGCATAATTTATACTAGGGTTTGTGATAGGAAAAAGAGCATATAATTGCAAAATCACAATTACACATATACACCTAGGAGGGAGGACTACATGTGAGTCTAAGGCCCTCTTTAAATTATATGCATATTTAATCATCACTAATAAATAATAGGGTTAATATGGTTAACTAAAATCATGTGTTAACCCCTTATTTATTAAGTCATATGTTTGAAAAATAGAAGGATAGAGGGTTCAACTATTTTGGGTGCATTGTGAGTGATTTGGTTGCATATTCAGACAAAAATAGTAAATAAAAGTATAAGCATAGATTTAGGAATAAAATCAATGGGATATAATCAAAATAAATAACCATAAAAATCATGACACTGTCATCGATGCTAGTGTCCAAATTATAAAAATTAGTAGAATCCAGAGTGAATGTAAGACTAAGCTAAATTGCAAGACTAAGATAGAGTTGGGTGATAGTGAGTGTCTAAAATAGGAAAGTGAAAAAGATATGTTTCATTATAACCCTTATTCTCATATTTATTTGTTTAGTTTATTGCACATGCTTGAGTGATTTCATTTTCAAAATTATATTGCATTGCTTAGTTATGAATTATTTACATTATTGTAATCAATTTTTTTATATAGGGTGTTTTGTGTAATACCCATTTTGAATGAAAAACATGGGTAATGATAATGGGAAATAATGAAAATTAAAATATAAATACAAATAACTAAAAAAGGTTATACATATATTTGGCATGTCCTAACAGACTTATAAAAATTAATTGGCACTCCCTTGAGACATTATCACAAATGCATATACATATGAAAACACCTCAAATTAGTATCACTAGATCTAAGTATTAATACACATAAAATTCAATCTTGCATGGTGCCAAGTGTTAAAATACAAACATTACATTGTAATTTAAATTGATTAAAATGATATGCATGTACACACACACATAAGTGGGATAATTACATGTAATTTCAGCCATATTTAGAGTACTGGAGTGTAGGAAATACTCAAATATTTAGTAGGGAGTTGTTGGGAATATCAAACCCAAAATACTGACCCTTTTTGAAAGAGTTATATTATGGTAAAAAAATATATTTTAGATGGAAATATAATGAATATGTATATCATTACATATGATCTAACATAATTTCACACATAGGAAGCATACACATGCACAAGTGTAACATTACTAAGAGTTACAAACCTGCATTGTATACATGATTACTTATAGTAAAGTTATGATAGTATAATTCACTATAAAAATCAGACTTTACCCACAATGTCTGGGTAGTTTTGGGGTTTGTATTGTTATTATAGATTTATCATTGGAGTCTAGCCCAATGAGTTAGCATGTTGGCCCTTTCACGCAAGACTGTAGTCTTACAAGCTCACCCCAAGCATGCACTTAGAGACCATTTCTTTTAGGTTTTGTTGCATAGTTTTATTAACTTGGTCCTATTCATCCCTTACCATGTAACTAAATAGACACTATATAAAAGCATAGGTAAACTATCTTGATTCTAGGATTATTAGGCTCAACCACCATGATTATTGAGACTACTACATTTATAGTTAAAGTTATTACCTTAAAAATAGAAATTATATTTCATAGTAATTTTTTTTCATTATGATCCACTCAATATAACATATTCATTCATTATGAACACAAAGTTATATAATTTATGTAACCCATATATTAATCATGAACATCTATTTAGTAACAACCTTCTTCTCGACATTTTACAATAAGGGTATTTATACTTGTTTATCCCTAACCAATTTTTTATAATAGTAATGATACGAGTAATTATCTAATTAACTCTCAATAGATTGATATTCATGGCACTCAATCAACTAACTTCTCCTAAGGACCCATGCATTTGTACCCCCTCTATATTTATGTTATGCTAGATCCTTGCTTTCATGTGTTTCTCTCTTTACATGATGGTGCAAAAATTTTGATGAATAAGGTCTAGGTGACCCTTAATAACTATTTCTTCCCATACAATCCACTAGTATTCCACTATCATTCTGAATCCTAGGCTCTCGGGTTCCTCATCATCAATTCTCCTTTGACTAGGTCCTCTCACATTAGTGCTTTCATGCATTTATCCTCTCATGCCCTATAGGTTCTATGCCATAGTAATTATATACTTGAGAATTTCCATTATATGGTCCTTCCACATAATGATAGTTCCATGCCAAAATGGATAAACACTTAACCAAAATTTGGGGCTAACATCACCCCATACTACGTTCTTAATCCATTCTAGACTAAGTCATGCTAGCAACCTCTATCAAAAACTTTGGTCCTATTTACTTGATTTCCTTATTAACATTATCCCAAAAGGACAATGTATCAAGTAGGTTTGTATTTATTTCTTTGATGGCCTTCTTAGACAATTTCATCTCCATGGGTTGGATAGAAATTTCATTGACCTTCTTGACTAGTTCATCCAGGGATGTAGTGGCATCTTTCTGAATGTCTTCAAGTTGTGAGACCTCCTTGAAAACCCAGCCATGGAGTGATAAAAAGATTACATTAAGTTATTAATGATGATTATTGATGGTTTCCTCCATTGCCTCCACATCTTTGAATGTCTTAGCATGCTCAGAGTGATCCCTTATTAAGAGTGCAACATCACCCATCTACTAGCTGTAGGATTCTTTAGTTTGTATCTAAGCCTCCAAGATATTATTATGCCATGCCAACCACTCAAAAATTCCATCCAAAATGGGGATGACTTCCCCAACCCCCTCTAGTGCACACTTACAAACCATTATGGCCTTGGTGAATTATTCTGATATCTCCAATCCCTCATCTTTTAGTGTGAGATACTCCTTACAATTATTTAATAAAAGGTTCACCAAAGTTTCTAACTTGACTATGGTATCCCTATTGAGAGGTACACCATCTTCCAACACTATCTCCCATTTCAAAATTATTTTGCATAGGTTTAATGTTCTAACTTATCCTTTATTGCTTCTTTAACATGTTTCTTTAAATTATCCACTTCTTTAATGAGTGATTATTTGTGACAACTTATTTATTATACAAACCCACTATTTTGGCATGGTTTTTTTGGTAATGTGCATATCAAAATTTGATAAAATGTTTTGGTGCATGACCTCTATGGCCAGCTTCAAAAATGTTGTAATCACTAAAAAAGGGGGATCTTATGGGGATCCACCCATAGTGGCTTAGATATCATAAGAGCATCAGGTCCTAAGGAGAGGCTATATTGGGGGAGCTCAAATTCTTTCTCCTAATTATACATGTCTAATATGAAAGAAACATGCTTCTTTGTCTCAAAGATTACATCCTGAGGAATGAAGATGAACATAAATATAAGATCATGTTAAGGATTCTAAAATGATAACATTCATACAGATTGGCAAATGATTTTATTATAGGTATGATCACTAAGAGGGGGGGTGAATCATTGGTGACAAATAATCCAATTCAATTTCCAATCCCTTAAAACATTTAAGCATTCAATACAACCATTCATGAAGCATACAAGATGTTTATATCAATGAACACTGAAGATAATGCAAGATCACACACATAACACAAGATCTATGTGGGAAACCCTCTTGGAGAATAAAACCCACTCTCAAGCCTATAAACACATAGACTACTTATACTATAATATGATCATAAACATGAGACTGGTCAAGTCTTTCTAACCAAAATTTAGTGAAACACCTATTTCATAAGGAGCACCTACCCCTAGTATGATCAAGTCATTTTGATCAGCTTTATTGAAACACCTATTTCAAAAGGAGAATTTGTCCATAATATGATCAAGTCCTTCTAACCTAGATGTTAAACACCCTCCCAACACCTATAAAATGAACATCTCTTGATCATTGATTTCCTACCAATATAATGGAGATACAATGTATATCATCTCTCTTAAACTCTACACACTACATAGTCCACACTCTAATATGCCTCTCAAATCAACCATACATACGTCATCTATCCTTTGCTCATCCTTAATCTTCAAACCTATAAGAGCACTATCTTTGACATAAAAATATAGCCTATAGGTCATAAACACAACCATAAACCTCCTCTTTTCCATAACCCATCCACTAGACATACACCTTTTCTAAGTTTCTCCTTTCTCTTGTTCTTCAATTCTCACATACACCTCTTTTTCAAAATCTATAAATCATCACCTTTGATTCCACCTTCTATAAAGCCTTCATGATTATTATCTTCTTGGTTAGACTTTAGACTTTTTTTAACCCTTAATACATATTACATATCTCAATACCACTCTCATAGGTCAGCCATAGAAACTATCGGTCACACTTAAGTAACTAAGCCTTTCAATTATGCCTTAGTAGCCCTTATAGGTCTCATGGAGACCTATTCACCCATTTAGAATTCCACCAAGAAATTTATAAAAATAAGACCACTTAAAAATACATAGGTCCACTCTTCATAACCTTTTACAAATCTTTAAATGATTATAGTCTTCATTACACATTTTTGTTTATGCTCAATCTACTTAAACATTAGCCATGTACATAAGAACACTATGAATGAACACAGTCAAATTATAATCATTTTTTCATACTAAATATGGATTTTTCAAACCTTAAAAATACATACATGCATACATACATATATATATATTATCCTCATAAAATTTACAATACTTTACAATAGCTAAGTCCCCTTGAAACATCCAAATTCCATTAGAACAAACTCAATTACCCTTCTTGGGTCACTTACAGAACATGGTCAAAAATATAGTCAACGATGGAGCTTAATAACTTTCACTGTATAAAAATTCAAACCTTTTAACTAGGTTATCTAGACACAAATAAAAGTTTTAGACAAATTTTCTTTTTACTATAACTTTGAATTCTTCCTAGATCAAAATTTATCAACAAAATATTGCAAACTGGTTTTCCCCTTTATTAATTTAAATATTCAAATTCTAATGGCCACTGTTAAACATCAAAACCTTTGTCAATATCTTGTATCCTCACATATTTTGATAAAATATGCACCATCAATCTCTTATTATCTTTAATTATGCTAAATATCTATCACTTTGACCAAATATGCATCGCCAATCTTCTTTGATCTTTGCCTTTGCTCACTATTAAACATTGAGCACTTGTCATCATCTCACTACTTCTTAATAATTTGAAACAAATATTCTCCATTGATATCTTCAAGAGAACCCTATAATTTAACCTTCTTCAACATCAGACACTTTAAACTCTTTGACTCAATACGTATTGTAGATATGCATGTATGAACATCTGCTCATCATTGATCTCTATTTTTCAAGTTAATTTTTCACTTTAGATCTGTGATCTAATTAAAAATACACCATTATATCTCCCTTTGTAGAATTGACAAGTTAAGTTAAGTATGGGAACTTCATGAAATTCTATCTGAGAAGCCAAATTTTCACCTTAATAACTTTTTATATGATCAATCTCATGATCTAAAATTTGAATAATATGATCTTCTTTCATAGGGGAATCCATCCATATATAAAGCCACTCATGGAACCTTCATGCATGTGAAATATAAAGACATCAAAATGATTACTTAGATATTATTTAATGTGGACATTAATCTTAGATTCATTTCATATCATTTATCTATCATGTGATTAAATGTGCATCATTAGATCTCTCTTGGAAATTTGGATAAGTATTGGAAAACATTGCAAATTACATAGAAAGCTAACTTTGCATAGTTATATTTTTCTCTATACTCACCCAAATGACCTAAAACTTGGACCATAGTAACTTGGGACTAATGTGATCACACCCATATGACCAACTCCCCTTGACTCATCCATACATGGTAATGGTGACATCATCAAAACAACATTCTTAGATTTTTTTATCATAGAACCAACTATGCTAAGATGAACATAATGAAGAACCAGAGGAATACCATGTACTTCCACAAGCTCTAAAATAATCCTTGACATTTTATAGGACCCATCACACATGCTCAATACTTTAGACCCATCCTTAATCATGCCAAAACTAAATATCAACCAAGCTTACTTCAAGCATATTAGGACAACCACACTACACACTTTGTCATTGATACTTAGACTATCAAGAAATTTTATCCACTCACTTAGACACCACTATGACATCATTGATAATTCTAAAATAATCTACCCCTTTGTCATTAATGTCAACACCCATCATACATCTCACCTTCCTTCTTTCTCTTTAAGCACTATCAAAATAGGAACCTTATCCCCCTTTAACACAATGACAAAGTGCACACAAACTAATCCTAAAGACCTAAAAATACCATCAATAAGAGAGGACCACCTTATAAACATGATACACACTCCACCTTACCTTGATCCTACCTCTTGTTTGTCTTGATAGCTTCATCTTGCTACATGCTAACTCTCTCTTCAACCAAACACTATAACCAATGAAGAAAGAACACACAAAAGTAGTAAAATCTGATGGAATTCACCAAGAAACATCTATGAGGGACTCCCCCTAAGATCTCTGAGCCATTGAACCTCTTGAGCATAATTAGATATTCACACACCATGAAGAACCACCACATAGGCTTACTAGCCTTCTCTCTTAAACCACCTCAAGGACCACCAACATAAATTAATGACACTAAACTAACCTAAGAACTCACATTAAAACATTCATGCCTTTCTCTTTTGGAGAAACTGAGAAAAAAACATCAAATCTTCACACTAGGCCTATCTAGACTCTTTATAGCCCTACCTAGATATTGTAGAGCCCACAACTTTCAGTAGACATACCTTCAAGACTTGAAAATTCATATATTGAGAAACATCATATTCCCCCTTATGAAAACCAATTTTCATCACCTATCTCATCCTTTGTAACATACTTCCTTCAAAAACATACTAGGAAATTAGGCTTCCATCTTGACAAAAAATGAATAATTTGAAAACCACAAACCTTAAAATATTTGTGAAGCTTGATTTTATAACCCATTTGTCCCATTTAACCTATTAAAAATACTTATACCTTAAATCATAAGGAAACCCACTTTTCTAGTATAGCCCAAAACTTTAGAATTTAAAAATAAATAGGGTCAACAAACCTTCTTGTGATTAATGCCCACCTTTGAAACTTATTTCACACCTTGAGACAACCATTACACACTTTTGGACCAATATTTGAGCCTTCAAACCTATTTTAACCTTTACTTCCTATACCATGGATTTGATCTACAACAAGAAAGATAAACCCTGGAGCATACAAAAACCTCTAAAAGGCACAAATAGGATCATCAAGACATAAAAACACCTAGAAAAAATCACAAAGTAGTGCACATACATTTTTGAGAACTAATCGCTTCTTAAAATTCCATCAATCTCATTATTCCACCTAAAAAACACCCATTCTAATGCCATAGATACTACATACATAGGAAAAATCCTTATGACATCACTCTAACCTCATCAAAGCATTTCTCCCATCTTGACACACCAAATCCAACTAGGAACACTCAACTCTTGCATTCTAGGACCTTCTAAAAACACCATAATAACACTTGTTTCTCCACTAAAAGGAGTCTCTTAAGAAGCATAGGTAGAGACACCCTACTTCACATGGTTTCTTAGAACAATGTGAAACCAGGAGTTTCCCACATCTCCTATGTTACTTTTTTGATCCTCTTATAGCTATAAGCCTAACTATTCTTCTTCTTCTTCTTAGGCTTAATATAAACAAATTTATCATCCTCTACAACATTCTCCTTCTCTTCTAATATTGTATTGACAACACATGGGGATAACATAGATTCATGACATACCTTTTCAATTAAATAATCTTCCTTGTAGTTCAAAACCTCATCACTACATATTGACAGATGATGTTCTTTACATAAAAATTACTTAGCAATAATAAGATGATCGATTGAATCCATACACACCTTATAACTAGCCTCAACTAACACCTTGGTCTTCTCCTTGAGCTTGGTCTCTTCATTCACAACATGAGCAGACAATGAGAGCTATTGGCACACTCCAATTTTTGTAGCATTTTCCACCATAGCAAATAGATTACTTGGATCTACAGACTCATCATGACTCACACTTACCACCTTTGGTTTCCATGAGTTAACTTTCCTTCTTTCTTACACTATAAGAGCCTGATGAAACCTATTTTGTCTTATATGAATTTTCTTGTAGAATTTAGATTGTGACCTCTCTCTTGATATTTGAAGCACACTATACCTTTTACAAGAAACTTATCCTTCCTTTCCTAATTAGAACAAAATATTGTAATATGTCCATTCTTTTGACAGTTGAAACAAACTACTCCTTTTAAAGAAGACTTAACTTTTGACTGATGACCTCCATCATAATTCCATGCAAAATCATTCTAACATGTCTCTTAAATTCTCTAACTCTATGCCCAAATTGATTGTAGATAAAACAATAACCATTAAAATTTGCATACCTAATGGCATTTGGTTGTCTAATCTGATTTATATTCACTCTATCAGCACCTTCATTCCTTGACTGGTTATGGACCTTCAAGATCTAATTTACATTAGTCTTCATTTTGTTTTGAGTTGTATTTTTTGGTTCTTCTTTGCATCCAAGACTAGGTCTATCACTTGCATGCTTTGGAACACTTAGAATATTGTCTAGATCACTTGATCTCTTTTCAAATCTCACTAATGGCTTCATCTTACTAGATGTCTTCTCTAACTCAATTTTTAATGACTCATTTTTAATTACATACCTTAAACATTCATCTTCTTTAGCTTACAGGGTTATAAATAGGATTTCCAATTGACAACTGAGATGCTTGACTATATCTTCATTCTCCTTGGTGTCTTCATTAATTCTTGCCTCAAATACACTAAATTTATCTTTATAGTCTTTGATTTTAGACTTCGTATTCATATTAATCTTCTTCTCAATCTTCATTTCTTCAAGAGCATTCATCAATTTAGTCACACAATCCACCTCATCTTTATCATCAACTAAATCACTATAAGTAGAATCCTTTTGATATAAACAACTTCCTTCCTTAGCCACGAAGAGGTATTCATATTTAATAGGACCATCATCTTCATGATCATACTCTGAGTTATTGTCTTCATTCTCATCTGATGAGCTTAAATATTCTTTGGTGTAGAGAGTCTTCTTGTCCTTAAAGTACTTGTTATTATCAAACCTTCTAAATTCTTTCTTGCTATTAATAGATATAAATGATCTCTTACCATCATCATGATCTTTACCATGATATTCATCATCATTATTCTTATGCTTATGAGGGCACTTATTAGAAAAATATTCTACTTCTCCATAATTAAATCATTTAAGGGTAGTTTACCCTTATACTTGCCTGACCTTAATTTCAATTTATTTGTAGATTACTTCATCTTCATCAATATTAGATGTGTTATCCTCCTTAAATTTCTTACCTTGAAACTTCTTCTTTGGCTTTATTTCTATCTTGAATGTTGCTTCCTTTTTTTTTCAGTTTATCATCATCAACTCTCATCTCATAGGCAATAAGAATGCCATGCAAATCATCCATATTAAACTGAGTAAGATCATGACTTTATTCTATAGTAGATACTTTAGAATCAAACTTGAGAGAGAGACCTTAGTACCTTTTAAACTATAGTAGCTTCTTAAAGCTTTGCTCTAAGGCCTCTGATGATGTTCACAATCTCATCAACTCTTTGTAGAAAGGATGCCATAGAATATTCTTCCTTCATCTTAAGACTCTCAAATTGTCTTTGGTGAGTCTAAAACTTTGCCATATTAACCTTTGAATCTCCATCATAAATAGTCTTCAATTTATCCCACATTTCTTTGGCAAATATGTAATGGATTACCTTAGTGTATTTAGTCTCTGAAAGACCATATGTGATAGCATTCATTGCCTTAGAATTTTTCTCAAACAACTTCTTATTTGTAGCACTAGATGGAGGAATAGTAGGTTAAAAAAAACATCCATAATAAATTATCAAGTGTCAAACCCTAGAAACATGATGTAGGTCATCATACTTTCACTCCAAAAAGCATAATTAGATCCATTGAACATCAGTGCTTCCTTAGTGGAATCCTTGCATTTGATGGTTACCTATATTGTAATTTGGATCTCCTTCAATCTATCAAGACTTTTCTAAAGGACCTATTCTGATACCAATTATTATAGGTACAAACACTGAGAGGGGGGTGAATTATTGGTGACAAATAATCCAATTCAATTTCCAGTCCCTTTAAACATTTAAACATTCAATACAACCATTTATGAAGAATATAATATGTTTATAATAATGAATAATGAAGATAATGAAAGATCACACACACAACATAAGATATATGTGAGAAACCCTATAGGGGAATAAAACCCACTCTCAAACTTGTAAACACATGGAATACTTATCTTATAATATGATCACAAACATGAGACCAGTCAAGTCCTTCTGACTAGAATTTAGTGAAACACATATTTTATAAGGAACACCTACCCATAGGATGATCAATTCATTCTAACCACTAGTTGGTTAATTCTTTCTGATCAGCTTTAGTGAAACACTTATTTCATAAGGATCACCTACCCATAAGATGATCAAGTCCTTTTAACCACTTATTGGTCAAGTCTTTCTGACCTAAATGTTGGTCACCCTCCTAATACCTATGAAATGAACATCTACTGATCACTATTTTCCTATCAATCTAATAGAGATGCAATGTATATCATATCTTTAAAACTCTTTGCACTACATATTACACACTCTAATCTACCTCTTAAATCAACCACCATGCTGACACCAACATCATCTATCTTTCGTTCATCCTTAATGTCCAAACCTGTAAGAGCACTATCTTAGACATTATAAAAATAACCTATAGGTCATACACATAGTCATCAACCTACTCTACTCTACATCCCATCTACTAGGTACACACCCTTTCTCCTTTCCTTAATTCTTCAATTCTCACATACACCTATTTTTCAAAATCTAGAAATCATCACCTTTGATTCTACCTTTTATAGTGCCTTCATGATTATTATCTTCTTGGTTAGCATTTAGACTTGCCTTAACCCTTAATACATATTAATTATCTCAATACCACTCTCATAGGTTAGCCATAACAACTATGGATCACCCTTAAGTAGCTACACCTTGTAACTAGGCCTTAGTATCCCTTATAAGTCTCATGGAGACCTATTCACCCATTTAGCATTCCATCTAGCAATTTAAAAACATAAGACCACTTCCAAATGAATAGGTCCTCTTGTCATGAAATTTTAGTCATCCTCAAATTATTAAAATATTCATTACATAGTTCTATTTATGCTCACTCTACTAAAATATTAGCCATTTACATGTGAACACCATGAACAAACACATAGACAACTTCTAAGCATTTATTCATACTAAATATAGATTGGTCAGACCTTTAAAATCTATACATATGATCCTCATGGAGTCTACAATAATCTTTAATTGCTAATTCCCCTTGAAACATTTAAATACCATTATAACAAACTCAATTACCCTTATCGAGTCACTTACAGAACATAGTCAAACACACAATCAACTTTGGAGCTAAATAACTTTGATTGTACAAACATTCAGACCTTCTAACTAGGTTTTATGGATGTGCTTGAATTCCTCTACAAATTTTATTTTTATTAAATTTTTGAATTCATCCTCAATAAAAGGTTATGGGAAAAATAATATAGACTAGTTTTTCCCTTTTTTAATTTAAATATTCAAATTCCAATGGTCACTATTAAACATCGAAACCTTTGTCAATAGCTTGTATTCTTGCATTTTTTGATCAAATACATACTGTCGATATATTTTGATATTTAACTATGCTAAACATATATCACTTTGACCTCATCTTGTGCACCCTGGTAACTTTTACTAAATATGCACCATCGATCTTCTTTGGTCTTTACCTTTGTTCATTGTGAAACATTGAACACTTTTCATCATTTCACTACTTCCTAATAATTTGGAACAAGTTCACTCCATTGATCTCTTCAATAGTACCTTGTAATTTAACCTACTTAAATATTAGACACTTTGACCTCTTTGACTCAATATGCATCACAGATATACATGTATGAACATCTGCTCATCATTGATCTCTATTTGATAGGTTAATTTTGCACCTAGATCTATGATGTGATTAAATGCAAACTATTAGATATCCCATTGAAAAATTGGCCAAGTATGGAATCTTAGTGAACTTTTGTCTGAGAATCCAACTTTTCACTTTAATATATTTTACTATGCTCAATCTCATGATCTAAAATTTAAAACATATGATCTTCTTTCATAAGGGAATCCATCCATATATCAAGTTGTTCTCAGAACCTTCATGCCTATGGAACATAATGACATCAAACTACTTACTCAAATATTATTAAACTTAGACATTATTCTTAGATTAATTTTTCATCATTGTTCTATGATGTGATTAAATGTGCACCATTAGATATTCCTTGCAAATTTGGCTAATTATGTGAAAACATCACAAATTGCTTGGGAAGCCAACTTTTCATAGTTATATCTTTTACTCTGCTCATCTACATGACCTAAAACTTGGAACATAACAACTTAGGAGTAATATAATCACACCCATATGACCAAATCCACCTGACTCATCCATACAGGCAATGGTGACATCAGTAGACTACCTTCTCAAATTTTTCTATCATAGAACCAACTATGCCAAGATGAACATAATGAAGAACTAGATGAATACCATGCACTTCCATAAGCTCTCAAATAATCATTGACCTCTAATGGGACCCCTCACACATTTTTAATAATTTATATCCATCCTTAATCATGCCAAAATTTAAGATCAACCAAGCTTACTTCAATCATACTAGGACAAGCAAACTACACACTTTGTCATTAATACTTAGAATATCAGACACTTCACCCACTCACTTAAACACCACCATGACATCACTGAAAACTCTCTAAAAACATCATCACTAGGATCTTCCATAGATCTATCATATTCCTTCCCTTTAGTAGGGTCATGCTCTAATTCAACACCTGTGCTAGTAGCCATAAAAGTGCTACCATTGGCCATTTCACTCCTTTATTCCTCACCATCCCCCTCTTCACCATAAAGTTGATCCACATAAAACAAAAATTCATTAGAGATAGGATCTTCCTACCACATTGGGGAAGGAGTATTATCAGAGTCAAAATATAATGTATATACCTATATTATAGGGATTTCTTGTTGAGGTGCTTGCTCTGTGGTCTATTTTTGTGTAGCTCTTAAAGATGCCTTTAGGGGAGATGGTTATGATGTTTGAGGGGGTGAGAGTGGAGTGGGAAATATGTGTGGAGGAGAAGATGGAGGTGGAGGTACTTGTAGTGGTGTTGACTTGGGTGGAGATGATTGGGGAGGTGAAGGGAAAGGTGAAGATGGGAGCAGTGGAAAAGGGCAAGGTGGAGATGGGTGTGGTGATGGGTGAGGTGAAGATGGGTGTAGATATGAAGGGACTAACTATGGAGCCTAGGTATTATTTTACCACTTTGGTGGTACTTGGTGACCATTTATGATGGCATCATGCTTAACCATCTTTTTCTTCTTCAATGGTGTCACTAATGGATGCTTTTCCTTAGGGTCTCCACCTTGTGGATCCTTTTGGGGGTACATCATATAGAATAAGTTGTGCACTTGTTCTCCCACCATTATTTTTTTGACCTTTATTTCCATCAGGTCTATCTCCAAATTTTCATAATATGCCTTCTTACCTAGATATATAAACATTTTTTGAATGGTATGAATTTCCAAGTTTATATTCTCAGCCTCCAAAGTAATGGGTTTTACATCATGGATCTAGTTCACGAAGTTGACAAAGTACCATGCTATGAAGGCATATGGTAACTTTAAACATATATAAATCTCTCCAAAATGGATCATCCTTATTTAAATTAGGAAGAAGTGTTGCTTCACTTCAAACTAAGCTGGCTCAATAACCAAAGAGGGAAAATCCTTTGTGATGTACCACTCATTTTTGAACACCTCCTTCATACCATCAAAATAATACCTCATCTTTATTTTGTAGAAAGGGGTGATGTGTTGAGGGAATTTGAATGTCTTGTAGTGATTAACAAGGGACCTATATATGGGTGGGTATGTCCACTTTAGAATTCTTGGGTTGTAGTCTGGTACATTGATCTCATCAAAAACCATTAAGAGAAGAAATACCCCCCATAGGAACTTGTGTTTAGGGATCTGATGGGTCTTCTCCATATCTTTGACAATATTTCAAATAAAATACATATCCCAATTATATTTCAAGCCTTGGGTGACTTGGTAGTCAATGTGAAGTTGCACCATGTCAACCTCCTTCCACTGATTGGTCCCATCAATCTTGGTCATGATGATCCATGTCATAACTTAGAGAGTGGGATATTGTAGGTTATTTATGTGCATGACATGGCCCTAATTTCTATACATCAGTGCCATGGTAGTTTTTTATACCTCCTAGATGTTTATTAGGTAATTATACACATCTAACCCTAAGCACTATAATCTCAAACCATGTATATCCTCTCATGTGTGTTCATATTGTGCCTAGTAAAGTAGATGTAGTCCTCATGGACATTTTAAATAAGGACCTAAACCACCTCCATGGGTTTTCTAAAGTATGGTAAATTGAAGAGTTAGAATAACCCTATATAATCTAATGTGTTGAATATTTTAATATTAAACTCCACTTGGTTCTTGGTGTTACAGTGCTCGACTCGATAGTCATTTTGAAGTTCAACCTTGTTTCAAGTTTTCCAATGGTTGTAGTCAAAGAATATGCAAGTGGAGACTTTGGATACCCAGTTATCTATGTGCAACACTAATTTGGATACTACATTTATTCAATCAAAAGAGGTAGGGGTGGGCATGATTAAGTTTTCTTTGCTTGTTGTGTCATTCTTGTTTTCTCTTTCTTGACACACTAAACTTTATCTTCTGGAGTATCTTACTTAATGAAAATAATTTCTCCTCCACATACCTCATCTTCCTATGGTATTATAGGTAATGGTTCAGTTCTAAAAACCTTTTTCTTAGGTGGTATCACCATCTAAGGAGCATGAAGGTTGATATGTAGTCATCCAACATTTCTAAATAAATACATGGTTTTGGTTGATGACTATGGATTTTCAATATTGAGTACCCTCTAATGGTAGTCTTCCGCAACTTGTAACTTGTAATATTTCTTTGTCATAGCCATGTCCCAAAGTTCCCCATGTGTTTCATTTTGTTATAAGTGATGCTTTCCTCAATACCTATTTTAACTCATGAATTTCTATATTCTAGATCTATACTTGATCATTCTCTTCACTTTTAGATCCGGTATTCACTTGGTTATCAACTCTTCAAGTTTATCAATCTTAATTAAACTCAAAGTTAAATCATAAAAATAGGTTAACTTACCCATTTATAGGCTCAATGGGGTTCACCATCATTACTACTTTCCTTACACCCATTACTTCATGTCATTAATGTAGATATTTAATGGCCATTGCTCTTTGATCATTAATTTTGGAAATTAATGCATTTAATGGTATTGTCATGTCACATTGTTGGCACATTCTTTGCCATTACTATAATTTTTTGCATTAATGGTGCATAATATTTTATGCCTTCATTTGAAGTGGATGATAGCTATGTTCTATGTTTATCTTGGTGTGGAAGATAACTATCTTTGAAAATTCAAATGAATGGCAGGAATACCCTATCTTTAAGCTACATAGTTTTCATGTCTTAAATAACTTGCACACCCTAGGATCCTTGTGCACCCTAAGTAATTTGTGATCCTATCTTTAAATTGAGATTTAAAATATCTTAACCCACACTAAAATTGAGTCATGGTCCTACACAAAAAGATAAATATGAAAAGACAAATATATTAAGAAGTGCTTACACATAATAAGTGTGGTAATTTTATTAAAAACAAGAAATCCTAAACTAATGTAAAAATACTTATTATGTTACAATATTGAGATTATTCATAAGTGAAATACAACTTGAGTCAACTTCTATTGTAATGCCTAGGAAGGAACTGGTCATTTAAACTTTGTAACCAACATGCTCTTGTAGGTCAAATGTTGTGAATAATAAAAGGACCATCCTAGTGAATCCAAAGTTTTCTAGGATGGTGCATGAACTTGGAGTTGTATAGTAATACTTTCATGCCTAGAGTAAAGGTCTTTTGATTTATGTGGTGTTCATGGCATTTGTTTGCACTTTTTTGACATCCTAACTCTAATGAGTAAGGAACCGGCTTTCATCAAGTTGTAACAAAGCATATAAACATGATTTCAAGGATGCCTCTTCATTTAATTATCTTACACATGCTATATGGAGATATGGTACAAAAAACTCAATTGGAAGGATTGATTATGTGTGATATATGAAATTGAATGGGGTGATTTTGTTTAGGAACTTGTAAGTTGTTTGGTAAGCCCATAAGATCAAAGATACCTTATCATCCTAGTCCATTGGGCCAATATTACAAATCTCCATTAGGGTGGTGCCTATGATCTTTTTGAAATCCTTAACAATGCCATTGGCTTGAGGTTATTATGGTGTCATTTTTTGATGTGTAATCATGAACTCATTCATTAAGACATGAATTATTTCATTCATAAAATGGGTACCATAATCACTAGTGAAACCTAATGGGCATCCAAACCGAGTGACGATATTCTCCCAAATGAAGCACATAGTAGTGGTATCAGTATAATCTTTTATAGGTGAAACTTTAACCCAATGCATTAAGTAGTTAGTTGCTATGATGATGTACTGAGAACCTACTCTTTACCTAGCTAGAGTAATGGTGCCAAAAAAATCAATAGCCCATTTTCAAATGGTTCTTGAAAAGGGATTGGTTTTAGAGGCACATAATCTCATTAGTTAGGTCTTCCTACATGATAACATATATCACACTATCTAACATATGATTTAATGTCTTGAAAAAGGGTAGGACACCATAATCTAGTCATTAAAAATTTACTTGTGGTAGCTTCTCTAGTATAGTGGGTTCCCTCCAGAGTAATCTTCTCTCATAGGTCACAACACACAGCTAACACATGCATCTTTCCTAAGGATGGATGGACCTATAGACACTCAAAAACTACATATTTTTAGATGTCAAAATGCTTTGAACCCCTACCTAACCCTGAAGCTAGTTGACCACCTAGTTGACTTAGCCCATTTATTAATTTACTAGCTTATCCTTTCAATCCACCTCATTTTAACTTATTTTCACCCACTTTCTTTAGCTTTTTAACTACTTATGATCAACCTAACTATCAATGGTTAGCATGACCATCAATAGTCAGGTGATTATCTTACTTTAAAACCATTTCCATCTATGTATGAGATAAGCATGGCATAATTTATCAACTTCCCTTTTGAGATGCTAATAAGCTTTAAAGCATCATAAATGGAAAATTTTTCCTCTTATCTAATTATTAACTTCCTCCTACTCAATTAGAAAATTCATCCTATAAAAGGAGAGAAGTAAGAAGTGAAAAGGATTTAGAAATCCACAAATCTACATCTAGACTATTAAATCTTTTTACATAGGTATCTAGCATCCCTTTAGCAAACAAACAGTAGAAATGGAGACTCAAACCTCTATTCAAATCACTTTTTAAGGCCAAAGTAATGTCACTCTGGCCAAATTTCTTCCACTATCTATCAAGTTATAGGTAACTTAGTACTAGTTTCTTTATTTCATTTCATTTCCAAATACCCTAACTTGATCCAACTCATTTTCCAACCTTCTATTCCTGACAAGACCCATACCAAAACCCTTACCTAACATTTTACCTAATCTATAATTCCATTTCTAAACATTTATAAAATACATAGGCAAATACCAATGATTATCCCAACCACTGATAGTCACCTCAACTGTCAACAGTCACCCAATCGCCAATGGTCAAGTCAACCATCAACTGTTCACCTAACCATAGATGATCATTATGGTAGAAAATAGTGACAAGTTATTTTCACCCACTTAAATCCAATCAAATCCTACTTTTTGTGTTCCTTCCTATTCATAGAGCCTCCCTAGATTTTCTAGACTTGACCCCAACTATCTTAGCACAAGCATTGACCTGCTTTTTCTATAATTAGTTATTTTATTTGAACAAGCATTCACCTTCTTATTACATGCATTTAATTTCATGTTATTGAATACAATTATTCTTTATTTTCATTTATATCAGTTTAATCATTATAAAAAGTGGATTGACATCCTCCTATCAAGCATACACTTTTTGGATCTAGCTCATGCTAGGTAGTCCACTTGATTATCTTGATAACAACCCATTTTATAGTGTCTTTCTTATATACAATTTATTCTTTCCAAGACAAAAAGGAGTTCCCATCATCATCTAGATCACGTGCACACTTTTAATAGGTATTCCTTTACACACCCTATTACTATTTTCATTACTTGCTTCCAAATTAATAAATGAGCAAAAATTAAGAGAAACATTTTGGCACACCTAGTGGGACCTAGCATCCCTTTTTATTCCTTTATTTTATGTTTATCTAATGAAATAATAAATTTCTTTTGGGGTTTAAAATAAACCTTTTGCATACGTTGATTTCTTGCTTATATTGTTTCATCTAGTAACTTAAAGTTAAAGTAATTAATCATAGTTTTCACTCTTGTTATCACACACTTATCTAAACCACACAATCAATCAACACATCAAAACATACTTGAGACAAATCCTGACTAGGATTTCATCACCTAGAAGTAAACCTTACCCTTTCTCGATAATCCTACTTGGAGGTCATTACCAAGGGGAAAACCAACTCAACTCTCTAGTTGTGTATAAACTTTAAAATTTAGTATATTTTGGCTAATCACCCAATACCCTTATCATTGTGGTGTGTGAAGTTAGGGGAGAGGACCCAATATCAAGCCACATACTAAAGGTCAATATAGATTTATATCTTGAGCACTTAAACATAACCTAAAACCAACCTTAGATTTCCTCTTTAGTACCTGATCTACAAACCAAATTTCCTCTTCACACTTTCTAAGGTATAAGATAAAAGTAATTTAAAAAGAACCCTAGGTTTTTAAATTTACTTTAGTTTATGTTTGATTTCCTTAAGATATTTTCCTTTAGCTTGCTTTTTGTTTGAGTTATGAGTTTCATTATTTATTTTTTATTCCTCTCATGCTCTTTACTAGACAAAAATTAAGGAATCAAACCAACTAACAACCACCTTCTTCTTCTTCCATGGAGTATACCTCTAATTCTAAGGGTTCCACTCATTTTTCTCCCCCTCCTACTAGGCCTTTGATTGTTGTTGAGGGTGATCTAGATTTCATTGCCTTCCTTAATAACAACCCCATGGCCCTTTAGTATTACCTAAACACCTTATCTAACCATACCCCTTTTGATTTAGTTCTTGTTATTGATCCTCCCTATGGTAGGCCTTCTCATATTTTGGTGGGTGCCACCTCAATGCAACCTATGCTCACCCAAGCCTCTTATTCCAATATACCACCTACTACCCTTCCCAAAATCTATCTAACATCCCAACCAGTAACCACACACCTACTACCCCAACCAATACCTCCAAAATTGGAACAACCTTACCTCTTGTCACCTATACTCCTCCCATGGAGGTATCTTCTACCCCTATTTATACCATTACCCTTAATTCAAACAACCCACCAATTTCTACTCCACTTCAGAGTTTGGTACTTTTCATAGCTTAAACACTCCCACCTATTAGTACTAGAGTTACCACCCACCACCAACTAACTAGAACTTTCATACCTCCAACCCAATCTACATATATACCACCATATAGTGGCCCAAATATACCTCTAAATCAACCCATATTAGCCCACCAACAAGTGCCCATAACATCTTACCCATATGTTTCTAACCCATAAGGATACATAACACCTTCCACCCAACCATTTGTGTCAACCAACCCTTATGTGGCTTCTTCATCACCTTATACTACTTATCTATACATTACTACCACCTAACCTTAACAAAATTTACCACTTAATTATATAACTTCCCAAACTCAAATAGATTTGGTCAATATGTTAATCGACAAAATGACCAACCTAGAGTCATCTATTTTTGGGTCTCATAACCTTTTATCCTATGATCAAATCTATAATAAACCCATCCATCCATCCATTCCTATCCATTCTTATCCTCCTCAATATAAATTATCCAAGCTTTCCAAGTTTCAAGGAAGGGAGGACCCCCAATAACATTTAAGAGCATTTCATCATTCTTATTATTTGATTACACATGATGATGATCTCCTCCTTCATACCTTCCCCATGTCTTTATAAATACCAGCCCTTGATTGGTATAGTGATCTCACCAAGCACTCCATCTTTTCCTTCACCCAACTTGCCCAAATATTTTTAGAGCATGTCTCAATAGATATATCTAAAAAGGTTTCTATCATTGACTTCTATTCTTTTAGGAAATTTGATGATGAATCAATTTCCAATTTCGTAGCTAAATGGAGAAGTCTCATCAACCAAATTTATTTATCCTTACCCCAACTTGAGTTGATTGAATTCTTTTCTTGGGTTGTGCTAAACATATTTCCCCCACTCTAAAATTTCAAACTTTTAGAACTTTTGATGAGGAATTCACCATGGCATGTAAACTTGAAAACTAAGCCATAGACAAAAAGAAATTGAAATTACAAAACAAGAATTCTAGCTTTAAATCCAATGACCCTCCCTCCACCAAAACCACTAATCAATCAAATCATCCCAATACCAAGATAAAAGCATCTGAAAACTTAGTTATCCTAAAAGTTTGTCCACCACCAACTATCAACCAAACCCATCAAACTAATTCTTCTAACCCTTTCTACCAACAAAATTGAAACCAAAATTGAGCTCCTCCAAAATAATATAACCCCATAGGGGAGTCTTATGCTTCAATTTTGGACAAATTTCTCAAAGCTAAACTCATCCAACTTCCACCTATCAAACCACCCCAATAATTTGATGCTTCTCACCCCATGCTTGGTTGGTACAATGAGAATAACCATTGTGACTTTTATCAAGTTATCGAACATGACATTAGTTGATGTAATGCCGTTAAAATTCTTATCCAAAAATTAATTAATAATGGAGAACTTGTATTTTATAATCCCAATGCACCTCTTAATCAGTCCATTAACATCTTCTATAAACATTTTCCCAATCATTCCCCTTTTACCCATCACCATGATAACAAACTAGAATCATCTCACTCTCATAAGGCACATACCATTAATGTTATTATTAGTGAGCCTATTATTGAGGATACCACTACCACAACCACTAATTCTCTCATTTCACTCATGGAAGTAGTGGACTCACCTTTTATTCCTCTAGAAACCTAAATGAAGGAATCAACCACCCCTCTCTCTTCACTTGATGAGACCTTAGATTTATCTACCTCTCCTTTGATGGAAATATTGAAGGAGATGACCTTTGATTTAACCATTTATTCTTCCTCCACTCCACCCATTGAAGTGGTAGAACTGTAGTCCATTCCTTTAAACACCCAAACAAAGGAAGTATCCATATCCATTCCTTCACTAGAGGACACCATACCTACCTCCCCCATCATATAACCATCCATTCCCTCTTTAGAAACCATCCCACAAGAGAAGGTTACCTCATCCACTGAACCACCAATTTTGGAACCTCCCATCAAGAACAAGGATGAAGGGACCATTCCCTCTCATCCATCCAGGGGATTAATTTTTGAAACTAATGACAAAGGAACCAAACCCATATATAAGCCCTTTTATATATTATTATAAAGTCTAGATTTCACTTCTCAACACAACTTTGATAAATTCACCTTTTGGAATCTTGGGATCCCTTACCAAAAAAAATTTGAATCCTCAACCTCACTTGAATCCACCCTTAAACCCATTATTACCTCTTCATCAAACACCTCTTATTCTAAAGCCATAAGTGAACCATCCCAACCACCTCCATCTAACATTTCCAAATCACCTTATGCTTCTCTTACCATACCTATCAATAATGTATAAATTCTTCCCATACCTAGCCATGCTCACCCCTCTTTGAAGTTGGATTTAACACCATCTAGTCCACCACAAAATCCCCCAACTAAACCAATCAATAAGGTAGAGATGCCTAAGAATTTACCTCAAACTATACCCATACCACCTCCTTCTCACTTACCTTTTATCTTAGGACCCCATCCCTTTACCATTCCACCTACCTATTCTTCCTCTAGTAAACCATCCCCCTTTTCTCTACCTTTGCCTACACCCATCAAACCTTCTAGTTCCCTGTCATTCTTAACTAATCTATCCACCTATACTTTCCCACATATATCTAACCCCTCATCATCCAAATCTTCCACTCCTAAATCATTTACCTCAAAATAAACCATAACTAATAAATCTCAACCACCAACCAAAACCATTCCACCACCAATAACTTCTAAAGTCAAAACTACTTCTAAGAAGGTTCCCATCCCTAAAACTATAAACCCATCACCTCCAACACCTTTGAATTTATCTTATTCAACCATCTTATAAAGGTTGTTACAAACTTATTCCAATATCTTAACATCTATCAAACCATTCTACCCTTACAATATCAAACCCTCTTGGTTCAATGATAACATGATCTATACATATCATAGGGCACTAAGACATGACACATAGAACTATAAATCTCTCCAAGCACTCGATCATAGCCTATATGATTAAGATAATATATTATTAGATGAACCTCTCTTACCCCCACTACCAACTCAATTGCTTAACTAACCTACCCAACATTTACCAACTACCCTACTCTTACCCAAGAGTAAGGAGCAGGAACCAAAGAAACCATCAAACCTATCAAATCCCCCCATCCACATTATTCATATGGTTACTTGATCTTGATCCCAATAGAAGGATAATGGAAAATCCAAAGTATCCATTCCTTAGACATACCCTTCAACCCCTCATCCTTCTAACCAAACCCAAACACCTACACCGTTACCTATCCCACCACCAAAACCCAAAGTATCAATTTTGGGAGCCTCTCCCTCTAACCCTTCTAATTCCATCTAGTGTATCATGTTGAAACAACTTCACTAAACATCGATGAAAATGAGTCTTTATGAACTAATCAAAACCTCACCCGACCATCATTAGGCATTGATATAGGCTTTACAATCTATAGAGGTTCAACTAGATAATCTTCAACCTCTTGTACCCTTTGTTGGAGCCCTCTAACTTTTTGCCTTCATCACCTTTCAGGAATCTAAAATACCTCTCATTCATCTAGAGGATTCTAATCCTCCCTTTTTTATTATTTCATACATTAATCAAACCTACATCAAAAGGGTAATGAGTGATGGAGGAGCTAACATCAATGTTATCTCTTCTCATGTTTATGACCAACTTCAGTTGCCCAAGAACACCATGTCAGAAAGCATAGTGGTCCTTCACTCCTTTAATGATACTATGGACACTACCTTGGGGATAGTGGTCCTCCATATTGGCTTTGGACCTCAAACCATTCTTTAACTATTTGAAATTATAGAAGGTGAGTTCTAATACAATGTGTGTCTTAGACACCCTTGGATCTATGCCATGAGTTGTGTCCCTTCTACCTTAAATTGTTGTGTCAAATTTGAGTATAAAGGTCAAGTTATTACCATCAAAGCTAACCCTAGTCCTTCTACCTCTTAAAATATGAAATACCAGCATTATGATGTTCTTATTCCTCCCTCATCCATATCACAATCAACTACTAACAACACTACCTTACCACCAACCAAAACTAGTAACACTCCCACCCATAATAATGATGAAGCTTCAACTAGATCATCTATCCCTTCTTCCTAGATTCCCATAGAGGACCCCTCGGAATTCACATTTTAATGTCTCTCCCTTGGGGAATATCACCTTTTAGCCTTGGATTCTTTTCCTACTTTGAAAGAATATGGGAACCTTAAACATGACCCTTAATATGATACTAACATTAGAACAATCATCCCTTTCAGGCTCCCTAACCACCAAACACCCTTCATCTATGGGGGAATTGATCAGCCACTTCTTCTTCCCACCACTACATTGTCCATCTAACCCTTCACCTTGAAATTCTCTTATCTCAACAAACTAGCCTTTACCAAAGCTTACCTTTATAGGTGTGCTTGGAAGGGGTTTGGTCTTAGCCTTTATGAATAGTGACCTCACAAGTTACCCAACATCAAAACTCAAAAACCTCATGAGTTATTCATCCTTGGGTTCATACCACCAAAAGAACCCACTGCACTAAAACCCATCACCACCATCAATGAGGATGTCCCATCTTCACCAACCCCATCTCCCTTGAAGATTGAATACTTTGATATCATCCCATCTAACTTTTTTTTATCAATACCATTAGTTTGGGCCCCCTAACCTATCAAAAGGCTAGCCAACTAAGACCCTTCTTCTCATCCATCCCAAAATGATAGAAAGAGATTATCCTACCATCAACACCATCCAACGTTAGAATGATGATTTCATTCTCACCTACCTCAGTGTGGGGGATTATTCTATCCATAAATTTATTCCTCTTGAGAACTAAAACATGTTGAATGAATCCACTATCAATGTCAACTTTGGTACTCACAATAACCCTCATATCATCAAGATCAACCAATCCTTAAATTCTATGGAAAAATAAGATTACCTTTCTTTCCTTCATGACCATAACATATCATTTACTTGGTCCTATCAAGATATGCCCTGGATTGACCCTTCTATTACCCTCCACAACATTATCACCCATCTTAAGGTTAAGCTAGTGTGGCAAAAGATTTGTAGGATACATCCTTACATAGCCCTTTTTATCAAAGAAGAACTTCAACGTCTCTTATCTGTCAAATTCATTCATCCCATCAACTATCCATAATGGGTTTCTAACATCATTCCCATCACCAAACCCATAAGAGGACTTTGCCTTTGTATCAAATTTCATGACCTCAATCTCACTTGCCCAAAGGATGAATTTCCTTTCTTAAACATCAACCAACTTGTTGATCTTACAACTGGCCATGAAATGTTATCTCTCATGCATGGTTTCTTAGGATATAATCATATCTTGATTATCCCTAATGATCAGCATAAAACTTCCTTTATCAACCCATAGGGAAACTTTTATATAAGGTCATGCCTTTTGGTTTGAAGAATGCTAGAGCAACCTATCAACATGCCACGATATACATTTTTCATGATCTCATCCATAAAATTTTAGAGGACTATGTAGATGATCTCTTTAGGAAATATAAACACCTCAAGGATCACCTAGACATTCATGTAATCATATTTAACTGATTAATCTATTATCATATCAATCTCAACCCTAAGGAATGCATTTTGGGGGTCTTATCAAGAAAGCTTCTTGGATTTATCATCTCTCTTAGAGGAATCAAAATAGACCCCACCAAATTTAGATCAATCTTGGAGATGCCTCCTATTACTAACCTTAAGTAACTCAATAGCCTACATGGTAAGCTCCAATCCATTTGTCACTTCATCTCTCAGTTATAAGATAGATGTCAACCCTTTTACCATCTCCTAAATAAAGACACATCTTTTAAGTGGACCAAGGACTATCAAAAATCCTTTGATTCAATCAAGGATTACCTTCTCTCTCCATGTATCCTCATCCCTCCTATGGAAGACCAACCATTCTACTTTATATATCCACAACAAACCATTCCTTAGGAGCAATGCTTTCTCATCATGATGAACAAAATAAATAACAAGTCATCTACTACATTAGTCATATACTTATAGAATATGAGACTTGGTATACTCATCCTAAGAAAATTTGCCTCACCTTAGTCTTTGTGGCCTCTAAAATCCATCACTACCTTCTTAATCACAAAACATGTCATCACTAACACTGACCCACTTAATTACATGCACTCTAAACCATACCAAAATTAGTGTATGGCTAAGTGGATCATGCTCCTAGATGATTTTTATCTTGAGTTCCTTTAGCAAAATTCCTTTAAAGGGAAAGTCATTACTGATCTGGCTAAAGATCCTTTACTAGAAAATCAATTACTTCCTCTTTCTTTTCTAGATGAGTCCATTGTAACTCTTTATCAAGAGGAACCCACTTACCACAAGACCATAATTTTTTATGGCTCCAAATGCAAATATGGTGGGCGTCTTGGAGTTATCCTCATTCCCCTTAATGGTGAACCTCTTCCTATTTCCTCTAAACTTGACTTTGGATGCACTAATAATGTGGCTAAGTACAAAGCCCTGATCATAGGTCTACAAACCACTCTAGCTTTAGGAGCTAAAACAATTAGTGTCTTTGACAACTCCTAGTTTATCATCAATCAGGTAAATTGATCCTACCAATGTAAAAATGATGCCTTATTGAAGTACAAACAACTCATAGATATACTCTTAGCATCATTCAATCATTACCTTATATAGTCAGTTCTTTGATTTATCAACAAGTTCACAAACATGATGGCTTCCCTGGCTTCCCAAATTCCATCCCAAATAATTGAATCTAAACTATTTGTCACCATCCATCATTTTATCACACCTTCATATATTAGTTCTGACCCCCCCACCATTTGTAGTGTGGAAGCATCTCCTTCTAACATTTGGTATGATCAAACTTTTAACTACCTTAACATCAACATTAATCCTCCCAACCTATCAAGGAATACTTAAAGAGTCTTTGTTCAGAGTACCTCTCATTACACCATACTATTGGGAATCTTTTATAAACATGGCTTCAACAACCTCCTTCTCCATTACCTCCACATTCATGAAGCTTCCCACATTATCAAGGAAACACATGACAAAATATGTGGGGGAAATTTTAGTGGCCTAGCTATCGCTAAATGTATCCTTCACTTTGGATATTATTGGCCTACCCTCAATTAGGACTATTGTGATTATGTAAATAATATTGTGAAATGTGAACAACATACTAATTTACATCATCCACTGGCCCATGGCCTTCAAATATCTAAAGACTATTGGCCCTTATCATAATGGAGTCATGATCTTATTAGGGAAATCAATCCTAATTCTTCACCATGACACCAATCCATCATTACTGCTACCAAATATTTCACCAAGTGGGTGGAATCCATCCCTCTTATCTCAACCAAATCTGAAAAGATTATCAATTTCATCAATCACCATATCATCTATCACTTCAATGTTCTCCATAAGATCATCACTGATAATGGAAAATACTTTAAAAATAATAATGTCCAAGGTATTTGTGACACTTTTTTCATCAAGTTAAGTTTTTCCTTACCCTATCATCCAAAATCAAATGGCTAGGTAGAAGCCTCTAACAAGATCCTCAATAAAATGTTAACCCAAATAGTATGTGCTTTAGGTTAGGATTATCACCTGCATATCCTTTTTGCTTTATGGGTGTATCGTACTATCATTCAAACCTCTATAGGTACTACCCCTTTCTCTCTCATCTTTAGGGTAGAAGTAGTCTTACCTCTCAAATTCTAAATTCACTCTCTTCACATATCTTTGCATGAGATCCTTTTTGAGAGAAATTATCATCAGGAATGTCTTGAACTACTTGATAAACATTTCCTCATTTCACTTAAACATCTTCATGTCTATCAAGAATGAATCAAACACACTTAAAAAAAACACTTGAAAGAGAAATAATTCAATATTGGAGACCTCATTCTTAAGGAAAACCAACATGTAACTAATATGGAGAAAACCATAAGAGGGAAGTTTGATTTCAATTGGCTTGGACCCTACATCATAACCCATAAGTATGGATTAGGAGCTTATCACTTGTCTTCTCTCAATTCAAATCAAAACCTAAGCCTCTTAATACTTTGCATTTGTGTCCTTTATATTTTTAAAACAAGGATCGAACTCACCTTTGTATCTAACTTAAGCTCATCCTTTGGTTTATGAGATTTTCACTTCCCTTCACCTACTTATCCCATTCCTCTTGGGGAAAATTGATTAAAACATAGGACCATGTGATTATCCATCACAATTATATCCTTATCCTAAGCATAGATACCATGGATCTACCCATGACATGGTTCTCATGGATAATTTTCATCTCTAATCAGATGGAATCCCATGATCAGTTATCCTTCAAACCACTTTTCCTCATCCATCATTGACCTCTTATGCTAAAATTTTTGCCTCCATAAAGGTAGACCTCTAATCCTAAATAGACTTGTCCATGTCTAAACCTATCATTCAAAATTGAATCAGGATATCAAAATATCACTTAGGTCCATATCTCTAGCATTGTAGATTGATTCCTTGAAGGATAGCTACGCAAGAACTAAATTGATTAAAGATAGAATGATCCTTAAAGGAAAACTATCAAAATCTAACTATAGACCACTCCCTTAAAGGAGGGTTAAGTCAAAGTTTGTTTTAGAAATCATGTGAAGCTTCCTACATCAATCAACTTCACTAAACCTATCAAAATAATAAAAGTAATGAACAACCCTATGTCAAAGTCAAAGTAAGGAAGCCATAATCAACTTCTTATATATGGCATTAGTAGACTTTCAACATCGATCAGTCTACACATTATATTATGATATGGACTTGTCTATTATGGTTCTTTGGTCACCTATAGAAAGGGCAAGCTAACCCATATCAGGTTACCATATCGCCCATTTCCCCTTTCAACCTATCACCTTTTTTCCCTTCATACCCTCTCTAAAATAAAGGGACTATGAGCTTACTTGATACAAAGTGATCAAAATACCTTCTTTTTCAATCAAAGCATGCTCATGCAAAACCTTTGAAGGGCTTATTTTCATTAAGTCAAGCCAACTTCAATTTTTATTAGGCCCCTATCAATTAACACATCTTGCCTTTTTCTTACCCTCTATTCATTAGTTCATGTCGATATATGTCTCATAATCCTTCTTTATTTTCCACATTTAGTATGTTATTTAAACCTATTTTACATGCTTTCATCATATCTCCATATCACATATTGTATTAAAAAATTCAAAACATCATTACAAGATTATGAACCATGTCCATAAACCATATCCTATTCATACAAAAAATGACAAAACCATAAAATAGTCACAAGCACATCATAACATCATTATCATCAAAAAAATAATCATTTTTATTAGTATAAACAACATAAAACACATCATATCCTAAACATCATCAATAACCATGACTAAATCATTTATCACATAGCCTATGAACCACATCATCATATATAATTATTTTCTAAAAACCACATCATCATATGAAATTCTATTTGTGAATCATAAACATCACCATATAAACAAACATCATCTAACAAAATCAACACATAGATCACATGTCTACAATCAAATCTATAAAAACACACATCATCAATTAGGTATAAACCAATCATCACCTAAACTAAACACATATATTCATCATCAAATCAAACATTTCATAATAATCATGTTTTAATTCCTTAAACACATCACCATATAACATAATTAAATCATCCATCAATACACCATACCTAAATCATATATAAACATCATCAATAATCATGACTAAACACAATCAACATATATATCATAAACATAATCAACATATACATAACCATACCCATATCATAAAATCAACATCTATATCCTCATGAACATAACCAAACATCTATATCCTCATGAACATAACCAAACATATATATAATCATGAACATCATGAAGATAATCCTCATCTATATCACCATAACCATCATATACACCATAATCAAAATCATACATGTCAATGAGTATACATCATGTTCATAACATAAATTTCATGTATAAATCTCTATTTCTCATATATACATCTCACATCATCGACACACAGACCAGTATCAAAAATATATACAACTATGACAAAACATATCAAGCCCCTAAGATAACACTACCACTAGCCCTATTTATGCCTATACCTACACTATCACTACCATCTAGTGGTGGTCCCACTGATATCATTACCTACCTTACTATTGAGGCCCACTATCCTATAGTAGCTATAGATAGACCCCATACAAAGCTAGCCTTGTACTCTCTATACCTCATCTCCAATGGCAACTATGCCAGCACTATCACTTCATAATATCTCAACTCCTCTATTATGCATACTAATTACCCAATGAATACCAGATTCACTAGTCTAATTAAAAATTAATTGTCAACTCTAGGTGAGTAAGATTTTCAAGAGTGTTAGCACTATATATGCATTACTGATTCAAAAATCAACTTGTTTTCTTAATTGTAGTATAATAGATTTATGTTGAATTTACTGAGTAGTTATATTATGAAATTATTTTGATATAATTACAGAACTATTCCACACTTATGTATCAAACATGCATCACACTTATAAAATCAAACTTAACATTAAAATCTACTTACATAACATACTCACAATCAAAGAGGGTCAGGATCTTCACAGCAACTCATTTCAATGGGGGCCTTCATCATTTAGAACTAAGATCCAATACCTCTCTGAGAGAATTCATAACTTCTTACAAATTCAACTTCTCATTACTCAATTATAGATACAAAGGATATAGTAAAAACTTTTTCTAATATTTCCTCAAAATTATCTAACTCTTAATCTAGTCTAAGTTCTACCTTTAAATAAAAAAACTAGTTTATTAGTTCTAAACTAAAAACACCAAACTAGGAAAAAATACAAATACTTAGAAACTACCCCAGTCAACCTTCAAGTCGTTAGTAATCAAAATTACTTGTTTTAGGCTTGACTAGGTTAGAGATAAGGCATATTGTTTTGCTATTTTATCTCCTTTTATCTTTTTTCATTATCCTTTTCTTTACTATTTTTGATAACATATCCAATGTATCCTTGAATGTAGGGAATCATACAACTATGATTCTTCTCAATTATTCATTAGTTTCCAAAGATAGCTAGATGTGTCTACAAGGTCTCCTCAATAATGACTCTACTTTTCATCGTAGTTATAGAGACCTTATGGTGGTTATAGGCAACTTGTAGGTGTAACCTTCAATTTTTGTAGGCATTTTGTACTACCTGCAAGCAACCTGTAATTGAAGCCTATAGTTGTTATGTGCACTTTGTAATGGCTACAAGAAACCTATAGATGAAGCTCACAGTTACTAAGAACATTATATAGTGGCTATAGGTAGCTTTTAGGTGAAGCCTATAGTTACTATGGGTATTATATAGTGGTTATAGGTAGCCTGTATGTGAAGCAAAGAAAAGTTATGACTATAGAAAGATTCTACAGATTTATGTTACCCTTCAAATGCTTGTTAGATAAAGTCACACCAATATAATTCAAACCCTAGTTACTTATAAATCTAGTTACAGATTTATATTTACATTAATTATGATTGACTTACAAATCTAGTTACTTATTTTCCCTTATTTACATAAGTCAAACCCTAACATGTATGCAATGGATATGAATTGTTTATATTTTGTAATCCACTCTATGGTTATAATAGTTGCATGTTTCCTTCATAAATTATATGATGTATTTACATATAATGCAATAAAATGGGTTAAATTGAGTTATAATAAAACTAAGGATGATATTACACATGATGGAATTTTATCTCTCCTTAGTAACACATTATTTGATTATTGAATTTGAAATGCTTACAGTTACTACTCTGTTGGAGCATTGATATTTATGGGTCACATACTTGTGTACATATATTTTTCCATATTAAATAACTTAAGGTTATTTAAATTATAAAGTGAGATGCTTATTTAATAATCATGTTAAAATAAAACTAATAAAACTATTTATGTATATAATTAGTTACTTGTTAAAATGTATAACTATGTAGAGGTATAATAATTCACTTCACTTGTTGATGCTTGAATATGTATCATATATGCCCAAAGTGTTCAAGAACACTTCTCATTTTAGAATTCTAATAATTTAGCATATGAGTTATAGGTTGTGATAATAATGCTATCTATTTATGAAATACAAGCAAAGTAAGTGGACTATTTCAAAATATTTATAAAGTTTGGTGGTTAGGAGCCACCATGGCCAAATAGTTGATCTATGCAAAATATGGAGTATGCTATGATAAGATTGGTGAATTATGATAAATATCTAATCTAAGAGTTAATATAATATGTATATTTATAATGAAAATTAAATTATAATGATCTGGTCAGAAATGATCAAAAGGAAGGGTAGGGTAGATAAGAAATGTTGATAATCTTCACTCCAAACATCATGACAAAGTTCAAATATCATCTAGGCATGCACTTAACCAATGTATGACATGAAATAGCTTAAGCTCAGATCCTATCATACATTATAAAAACATCTAAGTAATGTGGGAAATAATGCAAATAAGAATAAATTTTATTTAAAATATTTACCTCTACAAGCAAAAAACATTAGCCTAAATGCAAGAAGGGTAAGAAAAATAAATAAACCTAAGAAATTTCAATTAACCTAGCATTGACACAAGTTAATAGCTTTGTATTCAAATGTACACACTAGAAATTCATAAGAACCATTCAAATATAAAAGTTAGAATAAACAAGTGAGAGAGAAGCTAGGATAACAAAAGACATAAGTAAATTTGGACAAACTTTGTAGAATTCATTGCGTATATTAATTGCTTAGAAGTTACAATGTAATTTTGGATCTAAGAACTCCACCTTTTTAAAAATTGACAATGCTCCTTTTATAGGATGCAAGGAAGCATGCTGGTCAACCCTATCCAATTACAAAAGTACAAGTGTTGGGATAACTATCCTTTCCACAAATGTTCTAGAATACACTAGACTTTCCCTGATGGACTAATCTATAGGCAATGGGTTTTAAAAATTACACATAGCTTTAAA
Source organism: Torreya grandis (assembly GCA_037957365.1). NCBI lineage: Eukaryota > Viridiplantae > Streptophyta > Pinopsida > Cupressales > Taxaceae > Torreya > Torreya grandis. The sequence goes on from JARHVA010000127.1 coordinate 6,536,029, forward strand.
AAAAAAATCCAATTTCAAAATGGTTAATGTTTATCTATAAGAAGAATATTCATATTTCACTAATATTTGAGACCCTTGCCCTGCTGAAGTCTCATGTTACTATTTTAGGGTCTTCATTATTCTGTGATGTTGCTTCTCAATTAACACAAGGTCAACAATTGGTTTCATGAAGTGCTCCATCATTTTACATGATAAGATCTTGTGAACTTTATCCACTCTATTTGATGCATCCCTAATGCTTCCAACTTTACTAACTATTCCTTTTGTAGTTAGAATCATATCAATGATCCTATCATTGTCAATAGAAATATTACCAATGATTTGGTGTCTTACCCCTTTCATAAACTGAGAAGCTCTTTCATTTGATCTCATCATTTATAATTAGACAAGTTGTATTGAGTGTAGTAGAGTAATTGACTAAGCTATGCAATACCTACATTGTCCTATCTTCAAGTTTATTGAAGTCATTAGAGAAGTCCCCCAGTTACTGTAAATCCTTTTAAATTACTCACTAGTGGACTCTGGGTCAAATTATCTTCTCATAGGTGACCATTTAGTTCTCCTCATCTAAATTATGGTGAATACATGTCTAAAATAGGGCTTATATGTGTGATTAGGGCCTTTTAAAGGTTTTAATAGTGCTCTAATGGCATCAGTGAGCTCAAATCACAATTTTCATGCTTTAAATTTACATTTAAACTTGCCTATTTATACTTCTATCTCCCATAGGTCCATGAAATCCTCTGATTTACCATGTTTTACTTATATTACATCATTTTGGCATTGTCATGGCCCCTTTGTGGCATCCTACTCATCAATGTTAAAAAATATGACTGTTGCCTTTAAAAATTTATCTTTGATCTTACACTGTTTGATCATCATTCATAGATTACTGTGGAACTTCGATCTTGATATCGGGACATGAACACCATTGACTAGCTCTTCCATGTTTCCTATGGTTGTGACACATGTCATTACCATGTTATCTTTTAGCTTCATTGAAAATTAAATGGTGATCATGCACCATTAGATCTTGTTTAGGAGAGCAAATACACTCTGTTAGATCAAGATTCGAGGGGTGTAATGTCATTGGCTACTCACTAGTATTTACCTAAATATTGATGATTGTCACCTTTTTGGGCCTTTTTCACTCAATATTTTGTCAAATCTTGTTAGGAATTAAAATAATATAAACTAAATTTAATTCACCTTAAAATCACATAACTAGATTTTAAATGTGAAATCAGATTTAATTATGCACTAAATTGCATCACAAAATCAATTCCTCAAATCACAGTTAAATGAAATTAATAATGGAGAGAGAAAACTAGCAATAGCGTATACCAAAAATGTACCATGGTTCACCCAAAGTAGGCTACATCCACTATGAAATTCCTTAATAAAATATGTAACAAAATAAGATTAAAAGGAACCTCTTGTAGAGATAGAATATCTCCTCCTAAATTCACAAATGAGTTCACTGAATTGCTGATCTAAAACTATCAACAATTCTACACACATTCTAAGCTACACCTGCACCTTCATCTACACAATACTATTATCTAAGAATTTGACTCAAGATAATATGATTAGTATGGTGTTAGTTTCAAAATAAAAACAAAATCAAAGAAACACACTAACTAGCATAACATCTCTAGGCCTAGGCACTAAGGAGAGCTTACGTAACAAACATGAATATAACACATAAATAAAATTCAAAATAAACCTTATTTTACCTTCTTTGGATGCTCCAAAATTCTTGTTATAGTGGCTTGCTTAGCTTGTGCTCATGAAGTCTTCATCAAAGAAGGTTTGGCTATCTCCTCTTCTCCTTAGCACCTTGTGGCTTTTGCTTGGCTTGGATTGGAATAAATTTGGCATGGTAACACTAATTTCAATGGCTTCTTGAATATATTTTTGCATTCCAAATTTACACCAAAATAACTTAGAAATTATGTTCTTGGCCTCTCTATTTATAGATTTTGTAGAATGATCATAATCAACATGAACCATCCATCTCAAGATTGAGATGTGTGGATAAGGATTAATCCAATTATGAAATTAAAATTGATAAATAGTCTCATCGATATTTTGGATAGAGGATCAATTAAGAGGCATGGAGGGATTTTATGAGGCATGGGAGGCATGAATCCTGATAGTTGTGGCATTTATGGCCTAGGGATGTCTTCCTAAGAAATGATGTCACCTGATGATGAAGATATTTAATATCCATTTCCAAAAATAATTTTTCAACAAGTTTCCATGGAATTATTAATTAGTCCTTGATTTTGATTAATTATCTCTTAAGCATGCTTAAGTACCTTGTGCACAAATTACTCAAATTGATTAGAATGCCTTGTTATTGGTCCAAAATTTGAATGGATTAGAATTAGAAGGAAATTTTAGATGCATTGGATATGTTATCCCATTTAGGATGTTACCAACACCAAATAACAAAGGCATGCATCTTGTACAAGATATTTTATAGGAAAGAGCAATCCAAAGCACTTAGGTGTAAAATTATCATTTTGACTCAAAATGATCTAATCAAAATTAGTTGGCCCATAAATTACATTGCACCATTTAATGATACTTTAACCAAAATTGGCACTTGAATATGTTAGTTTCACATCATTTATCATGTTTTAGTGTTTTTAGGCAAAATTGTGCATTTTGGGTGGAAATTGGTCAAAAGCCTAATTGAAAGTTATTGGTGGCCAATTTTAAGTCTCTAAAATTTTCACCTATTTGGGAAGATGTTACAAACCATAGGAAAATTAATTTCTTCTCAAATAATGAAAGATGGTATGTATGCCAAGAAGAAGATGATGACTGGAGAACAAAGCTCCAAATGGTTTTGAGAAGCCTATGATGATTCCCCCTTGAGGGAGTGGTCATCACATTTTTTGATAGATAAAACCTAAAAAAGAAACACGAAGAAAGGTGGAATTAACCTGTGGTTGAGATTAATCCAAATGAGAAAATGTTTGCATGCATTGATTTAGAAAGTATGATGATTTGCCCAAAGGTGGTTATAATCAAGAATAAAAGTCAAAATAATGATTTGCCCATAGATGGTTATAATCATTAAGTAAACCTGGATTGGTTAAAGATGATTGTGCCCTAGTTAGGATTGATTAACAAGCATAACTCAAGGATATAACTTGGAATATAGATTAAATATGAGCAGACACAAAATGATGAAAGAGATGAATAGTGGAATGAGATTTGATTAATAGAAAATGATTTAGTTATACCTACCAATGAGGATATGCATGTCCTTATTATAAATGATACAAATAGAATGGTTAATGGGTTGAGTTGACCAAGGGTGGGATGAAAGCATTTACCAAGGTGTCAAGGACAAACTTCTATATCTCCATTGATTGTAAACCTTCTTGAAGCTGATTTTTGCTATAGCATGTGATAGTAAGCTTCATGAAGACTTGGTCAAAATATGCATAAGGACTAAATCTTGATCCAATAAACACTCAGAAACAATGCACCAATGATAAAAACCATGATGATAATGTTAATGGATGAATATGGATGGACTCAATAATAATGTACTCGAGGAATCACCCAATGAACACATATAGACTAAGTCGAGGCAATAATATTGAAAACAAATAAATAGGCAAGTGAAAAAAATAAAAATAAAAATACACAAACAAATAGAAAATAAATAAACAAACAAACAACCTAAAATAAATAAATAAATAGAAAGCCTAAAAATAAAAGCAAAATAAATCATCCTAATAATGGCAATGCCCTAGTAAGGTGGATCGAGGATAACTGACTAGGCTTAGACAGGAAAAATATTTTTGGATTTTTGAAATATTATGAATGATTTTGGAAGTCTGATATGTCTTAACTCATTAGAGAATGACAAGATAACTGCTCACAAAATGGTGAGAGTGTTTGGCTTAGGTTACTCAAAAAATGATGAGAGAGTATGGAAAGGGGGACTGAGGTGACCTCAACATGAATTGAGCATAAGCCAAATAGTCCTGAAATGACCTCAATTCATATTAATTCCATCCACACAAAATGTGGGGAAAAACCAACTAGGTCCCAACAAGTTCTCAAATCTAGGAAATGGCTAGTCAAATGAAAATAGTAATGCATGGTAAATAATTTTTACCCCTAGTTTGCCCATAGATAGTTATAACTAGGATAAAAAAACATAGGTTAATGATACTAATTTTCTCATAGGTAGTTATAATTAGTAGCAAGACTAATGAGACATTGATTTGCCCATAGGTGATTATAATCAGGCTCACATAAACAAGCTTGATAGGATGAAAGATATCTTCCCAGATCAACTATCACACTATTTTCATAGACTATAATTATAAACATGGATTTGATTGATTGTTGAAACTTTATTAGAATCCTCTCACAAAAATTTTAGGAAGAACCAAAGTAACCAAGATCAAAACAGGATTGGATAGGATGATTAAAAATAGGTTTTAGTCTATATAGAAATGGAATGATAGAATGGTATGGTTTTGCTAAGGATAATGATAGCTTTTGATAGATTGGATAAAATGGTTATAGGGTTACCCCAAAGTGGTGGGGTAAATGGCTGAGATCTAAAATAATGGTAAATAGGCATATATAACAATGGCAATTCCATGGTAATGTGAAATGGTATGGTACATTTTGTTGGCATGGATATGGTAAAATGGCATATGATTATATTATTATTGTTGATGGGGAGATTCATGTCTTAATAAAAAATAAATAAAAATAGAATACTTGATCATGTTAATTACTATCCCACACCTCATCTGAATAATTGCTCTGTCAAGAACTGCCTATAGATTTGGTTGTTAAGAATGCTTTTATGATCTTCATTGGTCATTAATTTTGATTATGTCAAGCATCAAGATAAGGTATATTTATATCCTTTGCAAAGGAAAGTGTGGTCATGAATGGTAAACAAGGACAAATAATGGATGGTAGGTTTGATTATGAAATAGAATTGTAGATGATAATGGAATGAATGATGGAGGGGAAATAAATGAAGATCAAGACTTTTAGTCACATGTAATGTTGTTGATTCCATATTTAACATAAATTTGGTTATGGTAGGGCCAAATACTTGTTCTCTTGATAGTACCATCATATTTTTTTCTTGTTTGGGCCTAAGATTAGCTACCATCTGATTAGGTTATAGATAGGAAGCTATTTTGATTTGATCTTTGATTTTGTCTTCATCAAGCAGTGAATAAATTTTGTGCTCAGCTATTGGTACCTCAAAGAGGTTTTTACCAATGAAGTTATCTTTATTATCTCATATCACCTTCAAGAATGTTTAACTAAGGAATGTTGACTTTTGACTTTGATTGTCTTCTATCACTTTCAAAAAAGTTTCACTAGAAGATGCTAAGTTTTGACTTTGATTTTCCCTTGGTACCTCTAAAAAGGTTTCACTAGGAGAGAGTCATTATGCTATATGAATGTGGTCTTGGCCTCCTTGTCATTCTTCAATTGCTATGTCACCATGGATGCATTTCAATAAAATGTGATTCTATCAATCCCAATTAACACTTGTGGGAGATGGAATGTCAATGATATGGCTATTTTAGTTGATGGTAATGGCTTGTGGAATGGTAATGGAATGGGGAGAGGCTACACAATCCTCATAGAAGATACTAGGAAAACTTGTGTCAAAAGTGAATTACTCATCCTAAAAAACCATAGAAGGATCAAAAATGTATTCAAATTGATCTGCAAGGCATGTGTAACCAATGTTTTAATAACCATGAACATATTATTTTTTTGAATCTGATTCTAACTGTTGGAAATATTGGCATTGATGTCAAAGGTCTAGAATTATTGGTGATAAAGGCCCCATTTCATTTAATAATGTTTGTAATAGATATATCTTGGCTAATGTGTGTTAATATTTATTTAATATTAATGAATATATTTTTGGTTGCATATAAGACAAAAAAAGGGCCCATGAAGAAGTCAAAGAGTCATGAGGTAAAGACAAAAGAAGAATGGGATGCATTTTCCCATGAAGAGTCATCTTGGGGAATTCCAAGAGTCACCAAGTGAAGACAAAAGAGGAAGGGCACAATTTCTCATGAAGGGACACTTTGAGGAATACAAAAAGTCACCAAGATAAGGATAAAAGAGGGAAGAACACTTTTGCTCATGAAGGGTCACCACATGACTTTTCAAAGGCAAGGATATGAAGGATCATACAAGTTTGGCACCATTTTCCATGAGGATTGAAGGGTCACAAAGGGGGAAGGCCAAAGTTCATTTGGAAAGCTATAAATAAAGGCTTGAGAAGCCATTTGTAAAGTGTGAGATAGAGTTTGATTTGATATTGTAATATCTAGCTTAGAAGAGCATTGTGAGAGATGAATATGATTTGTATTTGTTATCTATAGCTTCGAAGACCAAAGTTGAGAGATGAAAGAGATGTTTCAATGAACTATCATTTGTTGAGATAGCAACATTGAGAGATAGTTATGTGGTATACATAAAGGGGTTGGTGCTGCTGTGGGTTGGTGCTCACGAATTGTTGCTATGTTGGTGCTCAGCAAAGGGGTTGGTGCTCTTGTGAGCTGGTGCTCACAAATTATTGCTATGTTGTGCTCAGCAAAGGGGTTGGTGCTCCTATGGGTTGGTGCTCATGAATTTTTGATGTGTTGGTGCTCAACAAAGGGGTTGGTGCTCCTGTGGGTTGGTGCTCAGCAAAGGAGTTGATGCTCCTGTGGGTTGGTGCTCATGAATAGTTATTGTGTTGGTGCTCAGAAAAGGGGTTGGTGCTCCTACAAGTTGGTGCTTGTGAATATTGTTTGAGTTGGTGCTCATTCATATACTTGAGATTGTTCTATGTGGTTTTTCCCACATTGGGTTTCCACATTATATCTAGTGTGTCTCTCTATCTTTTGGTGTGTTTATTATTTCAATTTTATTATATATCTTGAATGTTTGGTTAAGTATAATTTGATTAAGGGAAAGTTTTATAAGATATATGATATACTAATTCACCCCCCCTCTCAATATATCCTATGTTTAACACTAACTCAAGGGACTTTGAATCTGATGTTGATTCAGATTTTGATGCTAAACTTGATGTTGATTCAAAAATATAACCTAATTATGATTCTAATTCTTCATCTGATGGGTACTTTGTTATAATTATGTCTTTTTGAATGTTTGGTTTTAGACAGGTAATGACCTATGATGGCATAATGGGATCCAAAAAAATTAGTTTTTTAGAGTGAGACTCCTCTAAGATGGGAAAAAGGTCAAGAGATAACTCCTCAAAGATTGGCTTGTCAATAGGAGGCTCTTGAAAAATAAGCACATGGTCAAGGTAATGATTTTACCAAAGACAAATATAATCATTAATAAGTGACTCAACAAAAATTATTTTGTCAAAGTGAGACTCCTCGATAATTGGTATAGGATCAATAGGAAATTCATCACAAGTTGACTTATCACAAATGGTTGATTCAATAAAAACATCTTGGATTGGTTGGCTATCTTGGCTTTGGTTTCCAATGATTTGGAAAATACCAATTTTGAACACAACTTGGTCTTTAAAGGATTGGATCAGTTGAGATTTGGTTGGGTTTGGTACTAGATGAGGAATGACTTGCGATTAGATAATGGTAGGGCATTGGGGAGCATGATTATTTGAATGAGCCAAAGGTCAAAGTCCTGAGATAGTAATGATAGTGTGTTGTGGGGCTCAATTTCTTGCACAAGATAAAGAACTAGATCTTGGAATGATGAAGGGGAATTTTGGAGCTTGATTGCTTATACAAACCAAAAGATGAGGTCCTGATATAGAAATGGTTGGGTGTTGTGGAGCTTGGTTTCTTGCATAAACCAAAAGATGAGGTATTGGCATGGGAATGGTGTGACATTATGCTCCTAGAATAAAAATGGTATGATGTGGTGGAGCCTGATTACTCACATAAGCCAAAGCATCCAAGTCTTCCTCATAAACCATATCATCCCAATTGTGAGTTGGTTCATAAGTTAGTTCTTGATTATGTTCCATGTACTAATTATTGTAAAGAGAGTATGGATATGTATCCCAAAAAACATTATCTATAGTTGGGTCTTCAAAGTCCTTCTCACAAGCCTCTTCATTCCAATCAAGGTCTCGATTTAGATTTTCTCGATTTTGAATATGGTCCCCATATGGAATATTGTAGGGAGAATAATAAAACTCCTTAGAAAATCTTTCTCTATAGGGATTTCTAGTGGGATTTTGTGTGGCCATTATATCATAAGTTGGATTGTAAGTGACTCCACCATAAGTGTAGCTAGACATATCTACATAAATGATGAAATATCTGAAATAAAAAGGCTTATGGTTCTACAAACTCTAAAAAACTATCCAAAGGACAAATGGTTCAAACTTTGTCCAACTCGGTTGAAGGGGTGGATCTATATCTCCAAAATGGTTTTTGATAATACTTAGCATGAAATAGTCTAATATCTAATGTCAAATGTCATATACACAAAAATTTAAGCATCTAAATAAAAACTAGCATGTCAAAGGTCTAGGTCAAAGTGTTCTAAATAAGGTCTAAACTAGGAAAGGGAACATTTGAGTTGCTAGGTCCTTTGTCCAAACATGAAGTCAAAATATAGGCTCAAAGAAATAGGCATGATGTGATTTGATTTGATCTAACAAGTTTGGAAACAACTTTGGCATAGACTTAGTACATAAAATCAAACATAAATATGATCAATTGGCATAAGACATGAGGAAAAAGGCCCATTGAAGAAAGACTATGTTTTCTCAACTAAAATAACAAATAATTATGAGGATAGGCATTAAAAAAACAAACCATCAATAGTTTTTTAATTTGGATAATTGATTAATTGAAGTTTTTCAACCCAAAAAAGAAATATCTATGTATTCGCCCCATGAATTAAAGCCTAAACAAAAATCAATCAATGTTTGAATCTAAAATTGATAAGGCTAATTAAAAACTCAATGTTGAAAACTAGGATTTGACCAAATGGGCTAAACAAGATTGGACAGCATGACAACACAAGACAAAGGTCCAAATGGTATACATGACATGGTTTGAAACAAATGGTTTTTGGCACAAGTTAAACTAGTCTTGAAATAAATTGAGTAGACTAATAGTGTAAGTATTCTCAAATAATGTGGTCAATGTTATGTTTCAAAGACTTAAAATGATCAAAATTTTTTGACATGATTTGGGCAACATAACACTACATTCTAAAACTCAAATGACACACACACACAAACAAGTTTAGCAAAAATTTCAAGGCACAAGTGTGGTGTAAAATGGCCATCATAACACCTCTTTAGACAAAAAAGTGACATAAATAACTTGGTTTTGGCATGGCTTATGAACAAACAAACAAGTTTTAGTCTCAAAATATACCAAGCAAAAATGACCAAAATACACTAAGTATAATCATCCAAATCCTAGCAAGGGTATGGCAATATGGGGGTGACTAACTATCAAGTTTCAAATGTCTCTAGGGGAATCAATTTCACAATTACTTTCATGTCAAACAATATAAAATAAAAGAACAAAAATTAGCTGATCATAGCATTGGCTAATTGTAAAAAGGTCTAGTCCTTTTTATAACCACTACATCCTATTGTTCACTCAGTATAGTGCAATGTACAAATGTAGATACATCCCATGTACAACTCCAATTAGGAGACAAATGATGTTAATTTCAAGAGGTGAAACCCTGGGAAAGCTTCCCTAAAGAACTCATGGGAGGTGATGAATTCCCCCTCGCAAGCCAAGTTTTCATTAAAAAAACATGAAAATAGAAAGACTTTAGGTTCCTTTTGAAGGTCACCCAAACTTTGATGAGTTTTTTAGGGAGTGTTTTAGATAAATTTATTTCTAAGCCTTGGACTAGGCTACTTTCAATAGGAATGGCACTTTTGATTCCAAGGGTTCCTTAAAGGGGACAAGTGGAAGAGCATACATGCAACACCCCTCTTTCTACAAAACAAAGATTTAACTTAGAAGACTAAGTAAATACAAAAACTTGGAAAGGTGAGTTCATTTTTAATACCAAATGGAAAATGAGGTGGTGTTCATTTGACCCCTTGGTCTTAGTTGGAATTTTGAAAACTAATGCTAAAAACACTTATTTAAGCACCTAAATGTTACTTTAAACACCAAAATAATGTTCCTAATTCATTTTTAATCATTAAAAAGGTGATCTAAATGTGTTTTTAGCAAATATCAAGCTTGCTTCTAGAACAAAAATGTTAGCATGTCCTTTAGCCTTGAATCTCTTTTAGGTTTAAAATAATGAACTTTAAAAAAAGAGCTCTCAAGTTTGTGTTTTAAGAAAACATAGTGACTGACGTCAATTATGTAACCGACAATGATTACATTTGCTAACCAATGATGGTTATCTAACTGAAATCAGTTATACTAATGTGACTGATGAAAGCTATCCAGCTAATGTCAGTTTTACTAATCAATGTCAGTTACTGTGTAAACCTATGGCAAACAAAAATGGCAAAACAAAGTTAGAAAATTAATTTTCAAGAATTTTAATGATCCAAATGAAGATTTTAAAGCTTAAAAATAATCTTCTTCATGTGTGGGATGTGTCTAGTCCCACCGGGCATGCCATATGTGATCTAAGAATTTGAATCAAGAGAGGATAGCTAGTATGGTGTTAGTTTCAAAATGAAAACAAAATATAAGAAACACACTAACTAGCATAACATCTCTAGGTCTAAACACTAGGGAGAGCTTAGTTAACAAACATGAAAAAAACACACAACTAAAATGCAAAATAAACCTTCTTTTACCTCCCTTGGATTCTCCAAAATTCTTGTTGTAGTGGCTTATTCGGCTTGTGCTCATGAAGTCTTCATCAAAGGAGGCTCGGCTATCTCATCTTCTCCTTGGTACCTTATGGCTTTGGCTTGGATTGGCTTAGAGTTAATTTGGCATGGTAACACTAATTTCAATGTCTTCTTGAAGATTTTTGTGCATTATAACTTTGCACTAAAATAGCTTATAAATGATGTTCTTAGCCTCTCTATTTATATATTTTTGAGAATGATCAAAATCAACCTGAACCATCCATCTCAAGATTGATATGTGTGGCTAAATATTAATCCAATTATGTAATTAAAATTGATAAATAGGTTCATCAATATTTGGGATAGAGGAGCAATTAAGAGGTATGGGAGGTGTGAATCTTGATATTTGTGGCATTTATGGCCTAGGGATGTCTTCCCAAGAAATGAGGTCACCTAATGATGCAAATATTCAATATCTATTTCCAAAAATAAGTTTTCAACAAGTTTCCATGGAATTATTAATTAGGCCTTGATTTGGATTAATTAGCTCTTAAGCATGCTTATGCACTTTGTGCACAAATTACTCAAATTAATCAAAATGCCTTGTTATTGGTTTAAAATTTGAATGGATTGGAATTGGAAAGTAATGTCAAATGCGTTGAATCCATTATCTCATTTAGGATGTTACCAACACCAAATAACAAAGGCATGCATCTTGTGTAAGACATTTGATAGGAAATAACAATCCAGAGCACCTAGGTGTAAAATTAGCATTTTGACTCAGAATGATCTGATCAAAGTTTGCAGGCCCATAAATTACATTACCCCATTTAATGATACTTTATCCAAAATTGACACTTGAATATGTTAGTTTCTCATCATTTATCATGTTTTAGTGTTTTTAAGCCAAATTATGTATTTTGGGTGAAAATTGGTCAAAAGCTTGGTTGTAGGTTATCAGTGGCCATTTTTAGGTGTCTACAAATACTATCTCACAAGCTTCTATACCACACCCTAAAAATAAACACCTACACTTTACAAAAAAAAATTGCACTTTTTCTTGTCTCTAAAAGCTACACCACACCTGTAATTATCAATAAATGAGTAAATCCACTAATCAAGGAGAAAACTTGTCATGCTTATCTAAGATAATAATTATCCATAAGGCAACACCTCTCCTCTACCTAGTCATGCTTATCCAAAAGCCCACCTAAAGAGGAAGTTACCATCCTCATCTCTCCTCCTCTAAAGGGCACATTTTACAATGACATGTGATGACAACCAACTCCTTGAAACAAGGAAGTCATTCCCTTTTCCAATAAAAAACTAGCTCCCTAAAAAATTAATTTAACATGGAACATATACATCTAACAACTAACTCCACAAAACATGGAAGACATAGAAATTAGAAAATACTAATAATATTCCACTCACATGGAATCAAAGTTCCATAAAAAGTGGAGAGGGGAAAAGTGTTATCCCCACATTTTTAGAGCTTTTTAAGTCCCCAAAATATACCCTCATGGTCATGTGATATCCCTAAAGGGATCCACACTCAATAATCTCCCACTTGGAGACTAATTCTCCTAAACATAATCTGTCTCTGCTCTATGACCCCTAAGGCCAACCAAATCTGAACATAGTCTCAATTTGTCTAATGTGACCACCTTGGTCATCATATCCATAGTATTCTTGCTAGTTTTAATCTTCTCTAACTTCACCAAGTTCTCCTCCAAAGCTATCCTGATGAACTTATAATGTAACTGAATGTGTTTCATCCTTGATTGGAAAGTAGAGTTCTTTGTCAAATGAATGGCACTCTGACTATCACTGTGTAGTCTCCAAACTTCTTTCTCATGCCCCAACTCTCAAAACAACTCCTATAACAAAACTATCTCCTTGCTAGAATCTATGGCAAAAACATACTCTACCTCTATGGTTGACAAAGCCATAACCTTATGTATCTTGGAAATCTAACTAACCACTATATCTCCAAAAATAAATATATAACATGTCATACTTCTCTTGCTATCAATATCCCCTACCATATTTGTGTCCACATAACCATGCAAAGTGGTATTTGATCTACCATAACATAATGTAACATCCATGGTTCCTCTCAAATATGAAGAATCCATTTCACTACTTGTCAATGCTCATAACTAGGATCACTCATATACCTACTCATAACTCTCACTACTTTGGCAATATCTTACCTAGTATAAACCATGGCATACATCAAGTTTACAACTTTCGATGAGTACGGTACCCTAGACATCTTAAGCTTTTCAACCTCCATCTTGGGATAGTACTCCTTTAATAATCTAAAGTGGCCTACCAAAGGAGTACCAATAGATTTAGTATCCAGCATGCTAAACCTTTTCAAGACTTTCTTCACATACTCTGATTAGGATAAAATCAGCTTCCTCTCTTTTCTATCATGAATAATCCTCATACCAAGGATTTGCTTTTCTACACCCAAATCCTTCACAGAAAAGGATTCACTAAGTAGTTTATTAATTATATGAATATGTTATATGTTCTTTCCTATAACTAACATATCATCCACACACAAGCATAATATAATAAAAAAACCATCATCAAAATGTTTGATGTACACAAAATGGTTAGAATTACACCTTTGATATTTTTGTTCCAACATAAAACAATCAAATATCTTATACCATTTCCATGGAACTTGTTTCAAGCCATACAAGCTCTTCTTTAGTCTGCACACATAATTATCCTTCCCTTTGACCTCATATCCCTATGGCTACTTCATATACAACTCTTCATCCAAATCACCATGAAGAAAATTAGTTTTCACATCTAAATATTATAAGTGAAAATCCTCAACTACAACTAAACCAAGAATAGTCCTAATAGAAGTTATTTTTACAACAAGAAAAAAAATATCATCAAAATCAATGCCTATTTTTTTTGTAAACCCCTTGACCACCATCATATCCTTATACATTTTTATCCTTTCATCCTCTTCTTTTATTTTGAAGATCCATTTGTTTGGAAATACACTTTTGCCCTTGGGTAGCCTTACCAAATCCCACATTTGGTTCTCCATGAGAGATCTATGCTTTTAATCCATGGCTTGATCTCACTTCTTCCTAACATATACCTACATTACTTCCTTATAACACTTTGGTTCTCCATTATTAATGAGTAACAAGTAATTCAAAAAGGGAGAAAAACATTTAGGTGCTCTTCTTACCCTAGAAGACCTTCTTACCATAAGAGTTTGGGGTCCTTATGTATAAGGTTCTTGATCTGATTCATTAGATACTTTGCCATCTATAATGTCATCTAATGCTATGTACTCTTTCTATTCATGTTCCTATTCCTATTCCTGATTCTTACACATGACTTATTCATTAAAGACTATATCTCTAGACCATTCATATTCCTAATTCTTATACATGACTTTTTCATTAAAGACTATATCTCTAGACTAAAATATTTTCTTATCTTCAATGTTCCATAAATAGAAACCAAATTCATCCTCACCATATCTAACAAATGTACATTTTTTATTTTGCCTCTACCTTGGTCCTATCCTCTTTCTTAATGAGAGCAAAAGCCTCACATCCAAAGACTCTAAGAAAATAATAGTCAATATTCTTACCAAACCAAGATTGTTTAAGAATGCCTCCATCTAAAGGCATAAAAGGTCCTTTATTAATCAAATAAACTACCATGCTAACTGCTTCTACCCAAAACTATAAAGGCAACATTGCATTTAAACTCATGCTCTTTGCATGTTCCATTATTATTTTGTTCATCCTTTCAGATACCCCATTTTGATGTGGAGCTCCTAGAATTATCCTTTACCTACAGATTCCATTGTTATAACAATAACAAAATAAATCATTACTATAATACTCACCTCCATTATCTAATCTGAGGCATTTCAACTTGAGACTTGTTTCATTCTCAACTAAGGCTTTCCACTTCTTAAAAGTGTCAAATATATCAGATTTATTTTTAACACAATAAACCCAAACTTTCCTAGTTTTATCATTAATAAAAGTGACAGAATAATTATAAACAACAATAGAATATCCCTAATTTGGTCCTCATACATCTTAATGTACCAACTCCAACTTGTGCTCTTTCTTTGTGGGTCCAAATTTTAGGAACTTAACCCACTTTTGTTTCTCATACACACAATTCTCACATAAGTCTAAATCAATGTCTGTTAATCTAGATAACTTGTTTTTAAGATCTCCATGGCCTTATGGCTCATATGACTGAGATTTTAGTGCCACATAGTTTCATTTCCATCTTCATCAACTAAATCATAAGAATCAACACTACTATTCAAATATAAAGTACCAACTTTCTTACCTCTCAAAACCATAAGAGCACCTTTGGTAACTTTCCAAGAATATGAAGTAAAAATTACCAAAAAACCCTCACTTTCAAATTTCCCCACTAAAACCAAATTCCATCTCAACATAGGTACATGTCTAACATCCTTAAGTAGCTGCGTGTTCCCATTCTACATTTTCACCTAAACACAACTTTTCCCTAATATCTCACATGGTTCATCATCACCAAGATAAACATGTTCCAAATTTTCTTGAACATAATTAGTAAAATAATTCGTATGTGGGGTGGCATGAAAAGAAGCCCTTGAATCTAATACCCAAGACTTAGAAAAATTAACCATAGAAAGAATTAAGTCATCCTGACATGATTTACCTAATTTCACATTTACCTCATTTATTTTTTCTTTGTTGACATTCTTATCTTTAATTAACCAAAAATATTTTTTTGAGTGTCCACTCTTCCCACAATGCTAGCATATCATCTTGAATCTAGATCTAGATTTAGATCTACCCTTTGACTTTCCCCAATTGCCTTTGCTCTTATCCTTTTGCCTCCCTCTAGTTTCAATAGAGAAAGCATTAAATAAAGATGATTCACCAGTAATTTTCCTTTAGATTTCCTCACTAAGAATCACACCTACAACAACCTCAAAATTTAATCTTCCCTTAGTAAGGGCTGCATTACTCACAGCCATAACCAAGCTATCCCAACTATTAGGCAAAGAATACAAAATCAGCAAAGCTCTAATTTCATCATAAAACTTAATTCTAATAGAATTGAGCATACTTACAACTATAATAAAATAATTTAAATGATTATTGATAAAACCATTCTTAGACATTTTCATATTAAACAATATTTTCATAAGAAAAATTATATTTGAAGCAAAGGGTTTCTCATACAGCTTCCCAAGTTTATCCATGAGTTCTTTATAGTTTTCTCATCTAAAATTTTAAATGAAACATAATATTCAAGGCATAATTGTATGGATCCTAATGCCTTCCTATCAAGTAATGACCAATATACATCACTCATACTTATATGTTTTTCTCCTTTCCCCTCCAAGGGGAGATGAAGCTCGTTCTGATACAAGTAATCTTCTATTTGCATTATCTACAAACCAAAATTCTTACCATCAAATTTATCAACTCTAAATCTGATCTCTTCTCCCATAGCTCCCACTCAAGCTAATAACCCTTCCTATGATTTACCACTTCATAATAAAATACAACCAAAGCTTTGATACCAATTGTTAGGAATTAAAGGAATCTAAACCAAATTTAATTCACCATAAAATCACATAACCAGATTTTCAATGTGAGATCAGATTTAATTATGCATTAAATTGCACCACAAAATCAATTCCTCAAATCATAGTTAAATAAAAGCAATAATGGAGATAAAAAAACTAGAAATAACACATAACACATATCTACTATAGTTCACCCAATTTGGGTTACATCTACCAAGAAAGTCCTCAATAAAATATATAACAAAACAAGATTATAAAGAACCTCTCATAGAGATAGAATATCTCCTCCTAAATTCACTAAATTATTGATTTCAAACTATTGGCAATTCTACACATATGTTAACCTACACCTGCACATACACAGTACTATCTCACAAGCTACTATACCACACCCTACAAATAAACACCTACACTTTACAAAAAAACTCTACACTTTTTCTTTTCTGTAAAAGCCACACCACACCTATAATTATCAACAAATGAGGTAATATACTAATTAAGGAGAAACCTCACCATGCTTATCTGAGATAATAATTATCCATAAGGTAACACCTCTCCTTTACCTAATCATGCTTATCCATAATCCCACCTAAGGAGGAACTCTCCATCCTCATCTCTCCTCCTCCAAAGGGCACATTTTACAATGATATGTGATGAAAACTAAATCTTTTAAACAAGTCATTGCCTTTTCCCATAAACAACTAGATCCCTAAGAAAAGGAAGTCAACATGGAAAATAAACATCTAACAACTAACTCCACAAAACATGAAAGACATAGAAATCAGAAAATACTAGGAATATTCCACTCACACAGAAGCAAGGTTCCACAAAAGGTGGAGTGGGGAAAAATGTGCTCCCCACATTTGTGGAGATTTTTAAGCCCACAAAATATACCCCCATGGTCATGTGATAGCCCCAAAGGGCTCCACAATCAACATCTCTATCGGGTTAATACACTTTTGCCATTTGGTAATCTTGCATTTACTTGTAGCTTTGTTGAAAATTCAATGTCCATCTCACACTATTAGATCAATTATATCTAGGCAAATGTGCTTCATTGGATCATGATCTGAGGGGTGCATCACCATTGGCTACTTAATATCCTATTAACAAACCCATGACACTTGTCATCATCTTGGTGATTTGAATTATCAATGCTCATCAGGCTATGTTGGATCAATCTCATTTAAGCGAATGCAGATTGTTCATCTTGTAGATAAGAATGAAAGTTATGATCAAGAATATATATAAATAACTTAGGATAAAAATATTAATATAATTTCTAAACATAATGTTTTTATTCATATTGATAAATATGAATAAAGCTTTAATCTAAGCCTGAAGCTAAGTTAGGGACATAATAAAAGGGACCCTACATAATAAAAGTCATAACATAAATTCTTATACTAAAATTTTTATTATATTAATAAATACAATAAACCTTAGGGTATGGATTTAGTCTAAGCTTTATAACAAAAGGACCATGTGTTTACTTAGACCAATCTAGGATAAAAGGGAACAAAGGGGTCACGAGACATAAAAGAGACCAAGCATAAGATTTTTAGCCTAAGGTTTAGTCATGTTGAAAAACATGATTAAATCTTAGGATAAAAATTAAACTAGTCCATGGCATGATAATTTTTCCTACACAAATTTAAATAAAAGTTCCCACTAAATTTGAACTAAAAAGTCTAGGTTAAAAAACATAGTAGGCCCTAGATCTAGTCATTATTCATTAAGTCTGTAACATAGAAACACCTATAATATTTATTATCAATAATTAGAGATAAATTAAAAAGCATTATACAAATATGGGAGACAAGGCCAGATGAAAGCCAAGGGTGGAATACCTTCAAATTTAGGATCTCACTTGGTTAGATACCTTTAATTTGAAAGTCATTTACACCTGATTCTCCTATTTTTCAATTTTAGAGCATAAATTTGCATGATTTGAAACAAGGGTCCTAATTTTTATAAATGGGGGTATTTTGACATCAATAATTAGAAACTTTTGGGGGAAATATAAAAATATGTTAGAATTCAAAGACTTTGGTTCAGACTAATAATTAGTTTATTCATTCCATTTGATCAATCACCATTATTTAGATCAATTTATGGTTAAATTAAGTCCTACACATGAAAAATTATGATCAAACATCACAATCTAGTCATGTTGTGTGTGTGCTTTGAATCTTCTTACTTTTTTCCATATAAATTAGGGAACAACTTCTAGATTTCATGACCTTGACCATTAACATTGAATTTCAACACATTTGGATGTTCATTAGGAACCATGATTTAGCTCAGGGAAGGCTTGGGAATTTCTCTACTTCCATCCAAGTTTTTATATACCTAACAAAGATGCTTTTGGATTTACTCAAGGCCTTGCTCCACTACCAATCAGGTATCCATAGTCCTGGTGGAGGTTACCAGAATCACCTTTGCTTAGAAAGATTTGAATTTTGCATTAAGGCTCTTATTTTGTAATTTTCAAATCAATTTTTACTTTCCATCAAAGTTTGGGAACCAAGTTAGCCAAGTTTAGGGATTTAGTTAGGTGTTTTATCTTCAAACAATCATTTTTGGTTGCAAACCTTTTTCCCAGGAAATAATGTTTATTAAGTGCAAACATGATTGTATCCTAATAATTCAAGATTTCACTCTATATGTGAAATCCTTATTAAAACTAAGATTAAATAAAAAAAAATTCTTAAAATCCAAAGGAACAATTAGCCTAGTAATTAGTCTTTACTAGTTTCTCCAAACCATAACATCTAGCTCATATTTCAAAAATCCATGGTTAACCAATACCTGAGGATCATGCCTAAATTCTTTATTCATGAGGTTATTGATTAATTAGGTGGAATTTTAATTGATAACTACCTTAAAAAATACTTATTAAAAGCAAAGAACAAATCAAGAGAAAGCAAATAAATATATACAAGCATTATTTACAAATAAGGGACATGAAGGAAATAAATAAGAAAGAAACTAATCTAAAGACCTACACTAACTCCATAAATAACCTACTTCTAGGATCAAATGGAAAATTATTTTTTATACTATATAACCTTGAAACATGATTGCTTCCATTCAATGACCTCTTCTTGTGGATAGGAACACTTACATGTTTGTGTGTTCTAGATGATGCTGCTTGATTTCCCACCTCCATTCTCAAGCACATGGATTGAAGATATGGATACAAGAACCAATATTATTCTTCTCAAATTATTTTTTCTTGCATCAAAAATCTATCTCTACTTCATTCAAAGATTTATCATGCATTGTCTCATTCTCTTTCCATGGTTGTATTGTAAACTCATCTGGTATGCTTGGATTGGTGTCTTCATTAGGCTCTAGCTCTTCTTTCTTGGGGATCTCAAAATTATCATTACCTTCTTTAATATCAGATACAATAATAATTTATATAATACATTCCTTGATCTCCATATGAGGTGGGAATAAACTATCAATTTTTGCACAAAAACTCTCCAAGTCATCCCAAAAAGCATCTTCATCATGATCAATAGAAAGGATATGGGATTCATTTAAAATCTTACCATATAAAAAAAGTTGATCACACTTTTTTGACATTTTGATGGAGTCATATGAAGGTTCTTGATCTATTACATTATCTTCATATTCATCTTCTTCATCCATAAGTGTTTCAATGACATCTTCAAGAACTTCATTCATCTCATCTATAACTTCTTCTATTATTTCATAAAGGATAGGGTATTCCTCCCTAAATGATGTAGTAGATCCCTCCTTTGAAGTATCCTCAAATTCATCTTCATCTTGAAATGGAAAATCAAAAGTCTCTACCATAAGAGTTATTTTGTAAGATGCAAATATCTTAGAAGAACTAGATGACCATGTAACATTATTATGAACCTTGTAATAATTAGCCAAAGGCACATCACAAGTGTTTACGTCAAACATGTTCATAATTTTAGATGGCTCATTGTTATATTTGTTATTTTTATTTTGAAACCTATGTGTAGGTATATTTTGATTTGCATTAGAAATGACATTTAACATAAGTAAATTAGGATTGAAATTTGGAATGGCATATGCCTTTTAACCCTGGGGTTGCATTTGGTCATTGATTACCATGGCTTTAGCATAGGCTAAAGCTAATGTATCAATGACTCTAATAGATCTTTTCAAAAACATAAAAGTCAATGGATCTAAACTATCCTTATAAATCTCTAAAGTTAAAGCCTTGATAGGTATATAAGGAGATATAGTTCTATTAAGCATCTTTTGAAATATAACATTAAAATTTCTAATAGTTTCATTTGAATCTTTCATCACATTAATGAATTATTGATAAATGACATATGTACTAATGGTCTTTCCAAATTTATCAATGAAATAATTATCAAAATCATTCCAAATGATAATGAAATCCTTAGGAAGGTTAAGAAACCAATCATATGCCTCATCTCTAAGAGTAAAAGGAAATAATCTATAGGCAACATCTTCATGAACAACATTTAACAATATTAAGGCAACCTTAAAGAAATTGATGTGATCCTTAGTAGTAACAACACCTGTAGGACTAAAAGAAGGTGATTACCTTTTAGGATTCCTAGGTAAGTCATGTACCTAGCCAGGCACATTAATAGAAGAGCCTCTTAACTAGGCCATACCTTGAAGAGGATCTTACTTATGATAGTTATAGCTTATAAAATCTTCAACCCTATTTTAAATATGATGTGTAAGCCTCATATTTTAAAATAATAATTATTAGACTCACACATTAATCAAATTTTGCAAAAAAATGTATAAAGAATAGTAAAAGACATCAATCTTTAACTAGATTAGCTCAAAGATATGTCCAAACACATCAGTATGAATGATATTTACATGTTTAAGTTTAAGTAATTTGAAATTTGCAAAGTATCTATTATTCTTGTAACAAAAATACTATTACTAACCTCAAACACCTTGGATTCATAGATCTTAAGCTATCTTTACCACAATTACCCATGGATCTTTAAAGAACATCCATCTTTATCTAAATAAGCACAAGGATTGGTCTAAAATAACTAAGATCAATGATCTTTACACAAATATGTAAATAATACATCAATATTTGAACATAATTCACCAAAATGAGAAAAGATACATCAAATTTTTAATGATCTAACTAAAGAGGCCCTCCTTCTAGCACCAGTGAAGCCCCTCCTATTTAACCTAAATATGTATCACAGGTGCCTAGAATGTTTAAGAACACTTCTCATTTTATAATTATAATAATTTAGTGCATGAGTTATAGGTTGTGATAATCATGTTATCTATTGATGAAATAGAGGCAAATTAAGTGGGTTTTTTCACAATATTTATAAATTTTTGTGGTTGGGAGCCATCATGGCCAAATAGTTGATTTATGTAAAATATGAAATAAGCTATGCTAAAAATGATTAATTAAGATAAATGTATAATCTAAGAGTTAATCTAAGATGGATATCTACAATTAAAATTAAAATATAGTGATCTAGTTAAAAAATAACAAAAGGAAGGGTAGGGTATAGAATAAATGTTGTCGATCTTCATTCCAAACATCATGACAAAGTTTAAATATCATCCAGGAATGCACTTAACCAATGTATGACATGAAATAGATTAATCTTAGATCATATAATACATCAAGAAAACATATAAATAATGTGGGAAGCAATGAAAATAAGAACCAAATTCAATTTAAAGATTTACCCCTGTAAGCAAACAACATTAGCCCAAATGCAAGAAGGTTAAGAAAATGAAATGAATCTAAGATCTTTTAATTAACCTAGAAATGTCACAAGTTAATAGCTCTGTAGTCAAATTCACACACTAAGAATTCATAAGAACCATTCAAATCTAAAATTCATAACAAACAAGTGATAAAGAAGCTAGGATAACAAAAGACACAAGCAAAATTGGATAAACTTTGTAGAATTCCTTGTTTATATTAATTGCTCAAAAGTTACAATTAATTTTGGCTCTAAGAACTCCCCCATTTTTTACAATTAATAATGCTATTTTTATAGGATGCAAGGAAACAAGCTGGTTAGTCCCATCTAATTACAAAATTACAAGTGTTGGGATAGTTGTCCTTTCCATAAATGTTCTAGAATACACTAGACTTTCCCCAGTAGACTGATCTATAGGCAATGTGTTTTACAAAATACACATGCCTTTACAAACATAATATTCCACTTTCAAAATGGACAATGTTTAGTTACAGTATTAATTCATTAATATTTGGGACCCTTGTGTTATTGAAGTCTTGTGTTACTATTGTAGGGTCTTCATTATTCTTTGATGCTGCTCTTCAATTAGCATAAGGTTGATAATTGGTTTCATGAAGAGATCCTTTATTTTACCTACTAAGATCTTATGAACCTTATCCACTATGTTTGATGCCTCCTTAATGCTTCCAACTTTACTAACTATTATTTTTGTAGTTAGAATCATATCCATGATCTTATCATTGTTATCAGCAATCTTACTTATGCTTTGGTGGATTACCCCTTTCATAAACTAATAAGATCTTTCATGTGATCTCATCATCTATAATTAGACTAACTAGACCAAGTGTAGTAGGGTACTTGACTAATCTATCCAATACATGCATTGTCTTATCTTTAAGTTGCTTAAGGTCATTGGAGAGGTCCCTAGTTGCTACAAATCCTTGTAAATTACTCACTAGTGGACTATGGTTCGAATTATCTTCTCATAAGTGACCATCCAGTTCTCCTTAGCTCAATTATGGTGAATACAGTGCTGAATCAGGGATTTTGTATGTGCTTCAGGGTTTTTAAATGTTTTAATAGTTCTCTAATGGCATCTGTGAGATCAAATCACAAGTTATGTGCTTTAAATTTACATTCAAACTTGCCTATTTATACTTTTGTCTCCTACATGTCCATGAAATCTTTTGATTTACCATGTTTTGCTTGTGTGGCATCACCTTGGAATTATTGTGGCACCTCTATGGCATCATGCTCATCACTATTCAAAAATATTACCATTGCCTTTTAAAATTCAGCTTTGATCTTACACCATCTAATCATCCTTGCATAGATTACCATGGACCATCAATCTCAATCCTAGGACTTGAAGGCCATTAGATACCTCTACTATGTTTTCTACAATTATGACACATGTCATTACTACATTATCTCTCAACTTTATTTAAAATTTAATGGTGATCATGCACCATTAGATCTTGTCTAGGTGAGTAAATGTACTCCATTACATCAAGATCCAAGGGGTGTAATACCATTAGTTGTTACTAGTCTTTTATCAAAATGGTGATGTTTTTCACCTTTTTGGGCCTTATACACTCCATATTGTGTTATCTCTATTGATTTAACATGATTTTTCCATAGATCTTACATTTTCTTATAGCTTCATTAGAAAGCCAATGTCCATCTTACACTGTTGGATCACTTCTATCTGGGAAAATGCACTTGATTGGATCATGATCTGAGAGATGCACCTCCATTGGATACTTAATATCCTATTAAGGAACTCATGACACTTGTCATCATCTTGGGTTTTTGAATTTTCAATGCTCATTAGCTCCATTGGATCAATCTCATCAATATAAATGTAGATCATTGATTCTACAGATAAACATGAAAGTTATGCTCAATAATATATATAAAGAACTTAGGATACAAATCTTAACCTAAGTTATAAACATAATATTTTTATTCATATTAATAAATATGAATAAAGCTTTAAACTAAGTCTTAAGCTAAGTTAGGGACATAATAAAAGGGGCCCCACATAATAAAAGTCATAGTATAAAGTCTTAGACTAAGGTTTTTATTGTATTGATAAATATGATAAACCTTAGGGTAAGGCTTTAGGCTAAGATTTATAACAAAGGGACCATGTGTTCACTTAGACCAAGCTAGGATAAAAGGGAATAAAGGGGTCATGGGACATAAAAGATACCAAACATAATATTTTTAGCCTAAGGTTTGGTTGTGTTGAAAAACAAGACTAAGCCTTGGGATAAAAAATAAACTAATTCTATGGCATGATAATTGTTCCCACACAAATTTAAATAAAATTTCCTACCAAATTTAAACTAAAAGGTCTAGGTTAAAAAACATATTAGGCCCTAGATCTGGGCATCATTCATTAAGTCTATATAATATAAATAATAATAATAGTTATAAGCAACAATTAAAGAGAAATTAACAAGGATTATGCAAATATGGGAGACAAGGCTAGATGAGAGCTAGGGGTGGATTACTTTCAAATTTAGGATCCCAATTGGTTAGATACCTTGAATTTGAAAGTCATCTACACTTTATTATCCTAGTTTTCAATTTTAGAGCACAAATTTGCATGATTTGAAACAAGGGTCCCCATTTTTAGAGATGGGGGTATGTTGACCTCAACATCACTTTACAAAAATATTTCCACATTGTGGAAATCATTAGGAAGAAAATATAATTCTTATAACCAATGCTCAGACAATCATGAGAATATATGTCTGTAAATTATTTTTTAGCATATGCATGAGGTTATAACTCCCTAAGAATTATTGTGAATATTTATGAGAGAGAATAAGTGAGAATAAAATAAAAGTTACTAAATTTTGTAAAATTTCTTAATACATTGGATTATGTTTTTATTCATGGTTTTTTTACCTAATAGGTTTTACCACATAAAATCCTTATAATATGTTTCTTATTCTTCTTTCTATACTACATTGAATTCATTATTTAAATATTGCACATATACATTACTATTTAAATTATTTAGATGACAGTTTATATTTGATCCTACTAACCCTAACATGGTACCAAAACTAGTTATTATTTTCTCTATAATTTTGTAGGATATCTTTGAATTGGGAATATGGAGAATACTTTCCAAGTGTTTGATCAAATATTTTAATTGGTAATATGAATATCATATTCATGCAATTGTACCCAACCAAATTTATATTATATGGTAAATACCCCCTCCTATGCCTTAAATGTTGAAATCATGTGTAAATATTCAAACATTATAATAAATCCATGTCCTTATCCTCCTATCTAGGATTCACATGAATAAAAATTAAATTAAGTGCTAAACTTGTCCACAAGTATGATACATTTGGTCTCATGAGGATACACAAAAAGTGTTTGAAAAAATGTACAAGCCAAATGTCTTTTTGAGGATAAAAATATAAGAGGCTTAGATTATAAATGTGTAAAAGATGGATTTATTGATAGAGTTTTAGAGAAAAATTAATATGTAATTGGTAGTTTTAAATCCAATTCCATATAATTTACCATATAACATCCTTTATCTATGATCCATGTGTAACTATATAAATTGTGTTTTGTAAGGCTCTAAGAGAAAACATATCTTATTATAGCATTTATGTGTACTATCTAATCATCTCTAAAGGCATATTCATACATCAATTAGGGAATTATCTCTTTAATAAACATTTGGAGATATATAAACTAACTCATTTATTATTTAATCATACACATAAATATTGTTCTTCAACTCAATAATTTATGTGACATCTATGGCTAAGTAAAATGACATTATTAGATGCCATTTGAGCCTTATATTTATGAATAACATACCATGTTGACTTGGTATTCATAAGATCCAGAAAAGTATGTTCATCATATTGTTAAGAATTAGCTTTTACATGAGTATTTACAATTTCATATTTATCGAGAGGTAAATATAATTAGTTTGTTTGTTGATCAAAATATTGATATATAACAATATTTCAATTAGTATTTGTTATTATATTGTTATACATGAGTGGAGTTGTTTAACCAACTCACAAATATAGGATATTGGGAGATATTATAGGTATAAAGGTGTTATATACCTAGGGATATGATATATTAATGTATATGGGTTGATGGAGATGCTGACATGTGGCACACATCCCCTTATTTAGTTATATGGGTACAATATATTAGGATAATGGAGTAAATTATGGAATTAGTACATTGTGTAATGTTCATCCTACATTGGGATTAGGAGGTTACCCATCCATTTGTTAGATAGATTTATATATAAAGGAGATGATTATCATGGTAAAGATATCAAGTAAGCATTGAGTCCTCTATTGTAAGAGGATATTGGAGGTTGTCCCCTCGAAGAGACATTATGGATTTATTCCTTCCTAAAGGAGTATTATATGTTGTTTCCATAACTTAAGGGTATTTTTTAATATATTTAATATTTAAATCATATCAAGATCTTATCAAGTGGTATCAGAGCTTTGATTTGGGCAATTTGTGTGGAGCAAAACCCTAGTTTTTTTTGTAATCATAAATATATTTTGATTGGTTTTGAATTTTTCCATAATTTTTTTACTAGATATGTATAATATCTTAAATAAGTCATAGTAAAAAAATCAATATTTTTTTATTAGTTTTGAGGGAGTTATTTATATTTTAAGTTTTATACTAATTTTGCTATATATTCCTAACTATAGGTAATTTTTATTCAAAATTTTTACTGGAGATGTAAAAAGATATAGTAGAAGCACAATTAATATTTTAGAAATTTTGGAGTTATTTTTAGTGATTTTTTGATATTTTATGGTTTTTCATATATTCCATTTATAGGTAAAAATTTGTGAGATTTTTTCACAAAATTTTGAATAAGGTTCCAATATTATAAGAGGAAGCTACAGTAAGAATTTGGGACTTTTTGGATCATTTTTTTATGAGTTATTAACATTTTAGGGTTTCATGAACCCTCATTTTTTTTGTGGATCATGAAGTTGCAAAAAATTTTAGGGGAAGATGATGTTGATGCTAGAGAATGGTGGCTCATTTTTAAGGAGAGTAATACTAAGAAAAAATTATGGAAAATATCATTATCTCTTTATTTGTTTGGGCCTACACAACATTGGTGGTTTAATCAATTGAGCTTTGTGAAAAAGTATTCTTCATGGGAAGTAATGGAAAAAATCTTCCTAGATCAATGGGATATAAAAGAAAAAGAGGATGTAGAAGAGGAACAAAATGATGATGATGATGATGATGATGATGATGATGATGATGATGATGATGAAGAAGAAGGGTTCAAATAATTTGGCTCCAAAGAAATCCAAGTAAAATTTTCAATTTCATGGATGCATTCAAAAGAAGAAGGTGGTTGTGTCCATAAACCCTACCAGCAAGTATAACTTCATTAACATGAATGTGGCCAAGCATCTACATTTTCAATAAAATAATATCAAGGAGGTTTAAGTAAATGGTAATAATATTTCAATGTTTGAAGATTTGAAGCTCATTATGGAAAAATATGTTTTGCATTTAGATTTGTATTCTTTGGATATGGATGATGTGGATATAGTTCTTGTATATCCATAGTTAAAGACTTTGGGAACAATGAATATTAATGTTCAAAAAAATTCCATGAAGTTTTGGTATATGAAAAATAAGATCACTTTACAAGATATCATAGTGAAAAAGGCACCAATAACAATCTAGGTATATCGTGAGGATGAGATTGAAATAGGTGATGAATAGCATGATGAAGATTCAGATGATATAGATAAAGACACACTACAATTAGAAATGAACACTTAATCTACTAAAGAGACAAAGAAGGAAAAGGTGGAAGAGGTAGAAACAAAGGTGGATAAGGTTAAAATATTGGAAAAAGTTAAGGTATATAGACACCCACATCATCATGAGAGGAAACAATCATGAAACTAGGTGAGGAAGTGTCATAACAACAATAATTTTGTCTATACAAGAATTAAAATTTCCAATCATTATGGATATGCATGGAATCCAAAGAAAAAATGCTATGTCACATGGACTGAATGGGTAAATAACTATGACTATGTATGGAAGAGTACCTACTATGGTCATGGTTGGAATCAGAGTAGCACAGTGGAATATGGTACATGGAATAAAAAGAGGAATAATTATGCTTGGAAACCAAAGCAATATAATTATGATCATGAATGAAATCAAAGGAGCACAATGGAATTTGGAAACAAGATTGGAAAGCTATCACCTCCCAAGATCACATATGGATGGCTAGATGATCGAGATTAGAGACAAGTGTGCAATGATTTGAAGCACACTCATTATTTGGTTTCTTCTTATGTTTTGGGGATGAGGCATGTCATGAAGGGAAGTAATGTTATGTACCTAGGGATATGATATATTAATGTATATGGGTTGATGGAGCTGTTGACATGTGGCACACATCCCCTTAGTTAGTTATATAGGTAAAATATATTAGGATAATGGACTAACTTGTAGAATTAGTGCATTGGGTAATGGTTAGCCTACATTGGGATTAGGAGGTTACCCATCCATTGGTTATATAGATGTCTATATAAATGAGATGATTATCATGGTAAAGATATCAAGTAAGCATTGAGTCTTCTATTATAAGAGGATATTGGAGGTTGTCCCCTCAAAGAGACATTGTGGAGTTATTCCTTCCTAAAGGATTATTATATGGTGTTGCCCTACCTTAAGGGTATTTATAGATATATTGAATATTTGAATCATATCAAGTGGTATTATAGCTTCAATTTGGGTAATTTGTGTGGAGTAAAACCCTATTTTTTTAATCATCATATCAAGTGGTAATGATATGTACCTAGGGATATGATATATTAATGTATATGGGTTGATGGAGATGTTGACATGTGGCACTTGTTGGCATCTCCATCAACCCATATATATTAATATATCATATCCCTAGGTACATAGCAAGAGAATCTCCATGATTATAGGATGGTATTTTATATATTTGTATTATAATATGAAAGTGAGTGCAATAAAATAATATTAGTGTGATTAATATATAAATATCTATTGTGTTTGACTCTCTATTGTCAATTACATGAGATTAATCTAAGTATAAACTTGTCTAATATCTTCATTTGGTATTAGAGTAGGTGATAATGAGAGTCTTAATAGAGTAAATTTCTACCATTTCTAACATCCATCAGTATTTATAAAGGAAGAATGATAGATTTGACATCAACATGCATGTGTTTGAGACTTATTTGATACAAAAATGACATTATTACAACTGTATGTGAGAATTACATTACATTAAATGGTGGATCCTAACACCTATTCATATTATTCAACACATTGGAACTAAATTCATCACCATTCATTCATATTCAGTTTAGTTGAAATGCTTTGACCCTGTTGTGCATTGCTTGCTTTATACAAATCTTGGGTTGTATCATGCATCAATATAACTATAATTTATGTCAATTATTTTCTAAAATCCATGTTTATTTATAATTTTTATATGTAATTTGATATAATTAACCTTTAATCCCACATTGCTGGCATTTTCATACATTCTTGATGAAAATGGATCCCTCTTCGGTAGCTTAGCTTATAACTTGACACCCTATCCATTGATAGATAAATAATACAACATTTTATTCCAATCTATTTTAATAGGTATACCATATTCCACATTACCTCTATATATTTGACACCAGTCCTTCCACCATTCAAAACCTCATTCAAGTTTTTCATTTGGTCATTTTTTTGTAAAGTATTTTGTAATATTGTAAAAATGTTCAAAATCATAAGCATGCATTATCTCTTGAACATGACGTCCAATTTATGTAATTCTAAGATAATAAAATCCAAAAAAAATCTTGAAGATGGATATGAGGTTGATACTAAACCTGAGAACACTCAAATGACAAAATGTCAATGTTTGATAGCAAAACAATACATCTTACACTTAAAAAATAAATATTTATCATATGAGTTACATCAACATACCAACTAAGTAAGTAGCTTCATCCATTAGATGTTAGAGGATACATGGAGGAAGAAGGTCTTTTAGTGACCTCTCATCAGTCACTAATGATGGGGCCACACCAATGGTTTGGTGACATATATAATATGGTGTGTTTTTCATTTCCATTGTGTGTTTTTTAAAATAATAATAGAAGAATATGCCTATTTAAGATATGTAATTTGTGTGAAAATTCCAAACATGATTCCCTGATATGAAGACATTGTGAAAGGATAGAAAGCACCAATGTAAGTCAGTTCATGGATCTTGAAAGGGTTTGTGGTAGAGATCCAAAAAACCATAGGAGGTGAATAGTGTTTTGGTAATAGTTAGGAGAGTAGCTACTACAGAGATCCCATGACTGCCTTACTTCTTTATAGAGATAACCCTTAGTGACACATCCATTATGGTCATGTAAAGTAAATGTAGGATGAATTCCTTTGCATAAAAGTGGTTATGTACAGTAAGATTGCATTAGTAGTATGTAGACCTAAGAGTATGTGGTGGAATATATTTATATTTGTGCCAATTCTTGGAGGTAAATGGTGTTCTTATTCATGTTAAGGTTTGTGTTAAAATTATAAAACCATGGGAGGATTGAGGCTATCTTTATCAAGGTCATGAACTAAATAGGGCATGCTACAAGAGGTGAGCATACCATAGATGAGAGTGTGAATGTTTTTTCACATATAAAAACTTAGATGGGGGGAATGTTAGGAATTAGCTATTACATGAGTATTTACAGCTTGATATTTACTAAGAGTTAAATATAATTAGTTAGTTTGTTAATAGGAATATTATTATGTAGCAATATTATGATTAGTATTTGTTATTATATTTTTATGCATGAGTGGATTTGTTCAACCAATTCATGAATATAGGAGATTGAGAGATATTATAGGTAGAGAAGATCTCCATGACTATAGGATGGTATTCTATATATTTGTAATGTAATATGAAAGTGAGTGTAATAGAATAATATTAGTGTGATTAAAATATAACTATCTACTATGTTCGGATCTCTATTGTAAATTGCATGAGATTAATATGAGTATAAACTTGTCTAATATCTTCACTTATCATAGTTATATCCTTAATCACAATGTTAAGGTTTTTGTATCAGCATAAACTATTACACACCAATAACTTGAAAATAATATCTTTTTATTGTGATAATTCTTGGAAATGTTATATGGATTAAATCATAGTGTGTGAATATTATGCGTATTAGAATCATAAATACATAATAGAAAATTGTACTCACTTTTTCTATATAACTCTATACAAGTACTTATTTGAAAACTTATATGTGAAGAATATTCATCATTTACATCAAATGACTATCAATAACTATATGTTTTGAATTTAATAAGAGATATCATAAGCAATTAAATGAGGATCATACTTTGTCTTTCAATGCAACCAAATTATGGTGGCATGGTTTTAATGTTCATCATCATTTGACTAATGTCTTTATCGTTTTGAAATTCAGTTAAGTTATTAGTTATTATTTGGTATAAAAATTATTGTGATTTATTAAAAAGTATTTCATTTACTTACATTAATGGAGTTAAACATGATATTTCCATGTTGTTCTATCAACCATTTGTAAAATTGTTTCAAGCATCCATCTGATTTTTGAAGGAACAAATTTCTAAAAATTGATTATAATCATAAATATTATTAAGATATGGATTTTAAGGAAAGTCTTTTTATATAAGCCTATGTAATTTAATATTTTTATAATTTTTAAGATTAATGGTAAAATCATAAATATAATTACTATATAGTTCTGATCTTGAGAATAAATTAAAACTAATTTGTTAGAAGAGACTAACTTGTCATTAGCCTAGGATTAATCAAGAAAAATGGGAATTTTTCATACCACATGTTTTTAATGCTTATGTATTATTTTTTAATAAAAAAATATATTTTTTTTTATTTTATTTAAAGAGATAAGGCATATGAACATATATATTCATCATTATATAATGAATGACCATTCCTATAAATTTTCATCTACTTTTTTGCATATTGGGTCCATACAATTTTTGAGGTGCTGCTTATTTTGTTAGTTGAAAAACATGGCATATAACACTTCATTATAAATTCATGTAAACTATTTGATAAGATTCTTAAAATATATTTATGCAATAACATATATAAGGTATGTGAATCACACTAAAAAAAGGTCTTATAAATGATTTGAGATCTATATTAAAATGATTTTACAAGAAGATAACACAAATAGAGAAGATACTTTGGAGGCTATTAACTTCAAAGTAAATGTAGTGATAGTAAAATCATATTGTATATTCTTACATTTGATTTTGGGTGTTTCAATAACCCATAATATCCACCAAATAAGAAGAATCACAAAAAAAATTGCTAGTCACTCACAAAAAATAGACTTTCTTTTACGTAAAAATTAGACCTTCAGTTGTAGGAATCTCATTCCTTGCAAGAAAATTATACTATTAGTCATGTTTCTCTATTTATTTAAGAAAAAAACATGTATGAACAAATATGAAATATGTCATTTTTTTGTGAATTATGGAAAAGTGAAACTCAAGCATTTCATTGATGGGTTTAACACATAATCATATCATAAAGAAACTCAACCACGTCATCATATTAGAGTAAAGTATTTTATATTATTAGAATACCTTATCCCATTTTTTGGGATATTTACTTAGACTACATGTGATATAAATTTCCTAAAATCAACATATTCATAATATATTTTTACATATAAACATTGTATTTACTAAAATACAAATATTATCTTAAGGAATGTGTAAGCAACTTGACAATCCTAAACATTAAATATGAACACCTTCCACCATAGTTGTTCATAACTTCGGAAAATTCCTAATAAGTTTTTGATTATTAATGTTCTCATGAAATGGAAAGGCATGTTTTTCTTATTTCTATTATAAAATACAATAAATTAATGTTCAACCTATCTTTTATAAAAATATGAAATTAGGATGTTCAGTTAGCATGACAAAATGTTTATAATATACCATATTTTACATTTAATAATGGTGTACCTAGTAAAGCCTAAATTTTAGACCTATTCTCCTTATTTTATTGTACCTTTTATATTTTCTACTTATCTATAATCATTTATATTTCAAAATAATCTTTTGTGTATTACATGGAAGATTATAGTATGGACTCAACCTTCTTAGGTGATCCTCCTCTTGTAGATTTTATTCTAAATCATATCCATAGGCCATGTTATATCATATTTAATAAAAGATAAATAATGACCAAAATTCAAATCTTATATATCAATTTGAAGGGTAGAGTAAGGAGGACATACAGTGATTAAAATCAAAGTTTCAGAGGAAGATAGATATATTATTATTTTTTGAGAGGTCCATAGGATAATGTAGTCAACTGTAGTTGGTTATATTAGTGTATTTGGCTTATTTAAAAAAATAATAAATTCAAACTTCTTACTTCCTATTAAAATACCTTCATTTAACAACTAAAAGGATGTGTTTGTATAGATTTGTATGTTTTTCTTGACCATTCTACACCCTTGAACAATAAATGTTGATCTTAGGACAGTTTTGGCTTGTTTTTGAAATTTATATAGAGATAATGTACGCCTTTTAATTCTTTAATTTTATTATAAATTGAAATTTATTATAATTATTTTCATTTTTTATGTCATTGTGTTATTCCATTGACAAATAATAGTTTGGAATGAGTTTATAAATGTTTTGAAGATTTGCTTAATGATTTTCCAAACATGAATCCAATTCTTTTTCCCTAAGTCTAGAAACTAATTTAAATTCTATATGACATTCCTTTGGTGTTTATTACATTTGTTTGAAATTTTAATGGAAAATAATTTAAGTTCAAATTGAGACCAATGAAAATGAGTAATTTGTAATATTTTTTCTATTAGCTAGCTCTCCTAACATACCATCTCACATATTTTGTATAGAACTTCTATGAAGTTTATTAGTTTTGTATAATGAGATATGTATTACATAGAAGCTTTGATATTCATAATTCAATTTCATACAATATCCATATTTGGAACATCAAAAAATGTCAAAAATAAGACTAAAGTATATAAAAGCAATAGTTAGTTATGATTTGTTTTATTATTTCTTTGATAATGGTTACTATGGTGTTTATAATGTTAGTGATGTTATAGACCAAAAATATGCTTCTAGATATATTTTCAAATTCAATACATGGGCTATCACTGGGAGAAACCAAAAGAGAAACCAACTATTTCAATCTTTTCTACAAAAGTAGAGTATAAAAGTGCTATGTAAGGTATTAAAGAAGCATGTGGCTATGAATATTGTTGGAATAACTCAAAATTCGTGTTTATCATAATATAACTCTTATTTATGATAAAAAAAATTTGTCCATCCCTAGGAAAAAAATCTAGTTCAACATTAAAGAATAAAGAATATTGAATTTCATGTGCATTTTATCAAAGAAAAAGTCCTCAATGGTGACATTGATTTTTATTTTTTTTAAACAGATGATCAAGTACCAGATATCTTCATTAAACCTCTATGTATTTCAAAAAAATGAAGTTTTTGATCAGTGCTAAGTCTTTTAGAGCTTCCATTAAGGGGGAGTGTGCATAGCATTGTCACCTTCTAATGGTCATGTTGCTCTTATTTTTGTCTATACTTATTCTCTATTTTAATAACATTGTTAAAAGTCACTCTCTATGATTTATGTGTGTAAAACTTATCTTATATGAGTTTACTATGAATCCAATAGAGCATTTTATAATGGAATTCCTTATTATATAAAAGGCTCCAAATGCTTGTAATCATATGTCTATGAAATATTATGGGGTGTAGTCTCAGTATCATGCTAGCCTAAACTATCACTCTATTTTATGGATTGTAAAACCTTTTGTATAAAAAGATAATATTTATATGTGTCTGCACTAAACATTAAGGGGGAGTGCCACATACTTATGTATGCATATTTCTCCATATTAAATAATTGAAAGTTATTAAATTATAAATTGAAAATTATATTAATTAAGCACATTAAAATAAAACTAATAAAATCATTTAGGGATATAATTACTTACATGTGAAAAGGTATAACCATTCACTTCACTTTATAAATAGATTTTACACATTGTGGAAAGCATTAGGAATACAATACAATTCATGTAATCAATTTTGAAAAAACATGAGGATGTATGTTAGGAAATTATTTAGAAGTGTATGTGGGAGGTTGTCACTCCTTGAGATTTATTATGAATATTTATGAGAGAGAATAAGTGAGAAGAAAGAGGAGATCCTATATTCTATAATATTTCGCAATATATTGGATTATGCTTTTATTCATGGGTTTTTTACCTGTATAGGTTCTTTCCACATAAAAACCTTACAATGTGTTATGTTATTATTATTTTTGTACTAAATTTTATTCATCATTTAGATTTTGCACATGTACATTATTATTTACAATACTTGGATGGTAATCTATATTCAATCAGACTAACCCTAATATACTCAAAGGGAAATGGCATGTATGGCTCCTTTCATTCATCATCCTTTCAAGGGCTAAAGGTATAAATAACCAATAACCATCACCTATAATTCACCCTAAGTTTATATGTCCTAGGTCAATATTGGATATGGAGGTTGATGCTATCAAAAAATGAAAAGTTAGGGTACATAATACTATAGGATAAAGTGGAGATAAATAAAATATCTATCCTACTATTCCTCACCCAAGGCAATGACTAATGAAACTATAAATTATGATGTCATATATCAACTTAATAATGTTATAAAAATATCTATACCATACATGCTAAAGAGATACACTATATATAAGGACATTCCTTATAAAAAACTACTTGATGCAAACTTTTTGAAATAAGTTGAATTAGATAACTTTGAATTTATTGTTAATACATTAAAGGATAGTGAGGATGCAATTTATTTTGAGAGATACGATTTTCCTATTGAACATAATATATATCATAATCTCCACTTTTTATTTAAGTACAAATCGTAAATGAGGATAAATGTGTGTTTTATTATAATAGTGTATTCAATAATCAGGATTATTATATTAACCTTGTTATATTTTTCTAGTTCTTAACCCATAGTAATCTTCTAGATTTGACATAATGCTTGATTAAGCTATTTGGTTGTTGCTTATTTATTTTGTTATGTTTACGTTATTACATTGTAACATGTTTTGATCTATTTATATGGCTCATGTTGTAATTAATTACAATGATGGCTTATGGATTCTCTTATAAACATTTCTTGGTATAGAGCTTATGATTCTTGAACCTGAGAGAAAGCCAAAATTTTCTTGGAGAAAAATGAGTTAGTATTCCTTAAAAAATTAGTATATGGTAAAATAAATAGTAGTAAGCTCATTCAGGAAAGAAGAGTGGGAAGTTAGAGAAGTGGCACTTTATGTAAGGAGTAGCTAGGAGGAGACATTATTGATTTTAAGTATCATTTTGATCTGAGAAGATAAGGACACAACAAGTGAATTAAGGTGTTCCAAGAGAAAGAAGAGGACATGTTTTGATCTAAAGAATTTTGAGGAGGATGTGTTCTAATATAAAGCATTATAAGGAATATGTGTTTTGATATTAGGAGGAAGTGTTAATATTTGACCATAATGTTCCAAGAGAAGGAGTGTCATTATATTTTCCTATGCAAGGCATGGTTTTTGTCCAAAGAATCACTAAACTTAGAAAACAAGTTGCATTCTAACAAAGACAAGTGGAGTTCATAATTTATCTTTTTTATATATTTTATTATTTGTTTTTATTTATTCCTAAAAATAAAATAACACCATTCTATCTAAAACTAATATATTATAAATAAATTAAGAAACTAATTAGGATATATTTTTTTAAAATCATTTTGTTATTATTTGCATTTTATGTATTTATTTCTTGTTTGTTGGAAGTGAATAAATAGTGAAATAGATGAAGTTGTGAAACTAATACCTATATATCTCTAGACTATAAATGAATGGGAATAAAGATAATATAAATAAGCACCTAGAGGAGAAGAAGAGAAGCACATAGGGGGAAGGAACAGGTTTTCTAAGTAAGGGTGCAATTTTTGCCTAAATGCCATTGCCACTACATGTGTGTGTAAAGGTACATTTTAATTGGTTGGCCAAGATTAATAAATATTAAATCAAAGTTTTTTATTAATTATTTATGGAAACCATTAATTTAATTAATATTTAATGATTGAAATTTTATTAATTTAAACTTTAAGAAAAACTATATTTTTTTAATTCCTTGCCATAGACTTTGCCTAGAGAATAGTTAATTCTGAATATATAAAATGGACAGGAGTATGAACCTAAAAACTTTCCATATTTACTGGTTATGTGATTAAAACTATGTGCAAAAGTATTTTTTACAAAATATTTTTAAATATTTATATTTCATCTTTTTTGTCTTTTTTCAGTAATGTAGAATAATTTTATTAATTCAATATCTCGTAAACTGTAAATATTTTTAAGTTGAAAACGGCTAGTGTTGTCTATTTTAGTGTAGAATGCACATACAAAATATTTTTTTATAAAATAATTTATATTTTTTTAAAATTAATTATTTTACTACAAATATAGGAAAAATGGTTATTTTACAACACTTGTTTTGGCTAGATTCTCAAAAACTAATACGTAAAAACATTAGTGTATGGAGTCATAAGATACTATTTGAAATATTGATCAAATATTACTTTCCAAAATTTATAAATGTAACTATAGATTTAAATTTATGGAAAATTCTAAAAATTAAAACTAAGCTTCAGAAGCTAAAAGGGTATTATATTTTTAAAATATTTTTTTTTCAATAAGATACAAGAGGTTGGTTTTATATTTGAGTTTTTGTTGTAGTTGAAGGACATATATGATCAAATGAAAGTATTTAAAATACTATAGATGAGTAATATTTGATATTTATTATACTATATAACTTGTCATCATCACTTGACCTAATTTTTGAGTCATAACATATGATCGTAGAGACACAAACACTAGATTTTGAGAAGCTATCACCACTTCTCATGTAAAAAATAATAAAGGCGAGATCATTCAATTTCCTCAATGTCAATTAATATATAAAGGGTGTTCATAACATGATTAAAGGGTAAGGGAAAAAATTTGAATGCAAAAAAATATACAAAACAAACCTCCAAAATAAATGTAAGTACTTCAAAATGGTCTAAATGTTAATAATTTAATTGTAAGAAACCTAGTCTTTTCAATAAATATTTTTTATAAGTAAAAATAAGATATGTATAATGTAAAAAATAAGTATCGGTATGCTCATATTGATAAAAAATATATAAAGAGAAAGCACCCAATGACTCTGCCTTTATATCATCACAAGACCAATCCATAGAGTCACATATCTATTACTTCAACTTGAGTGTATCAAAATATTATACATGTCACAGAGATAGGTGTGTAAATTTTGTTGAGGATAATATTAGTACTTAAAAAATTATTTCCTTGGGTAATGGGTGGACACATTTTGTTAAAGGTTGTGGGAATGCTAAAGTTACATAAAATAACATTTTCATATATACATTTATTGATGTTAGATATGTACATGATATGAACAAGAAACTCATCTCTATAAGTGAGATAACCAAAAACAAAATTATTGTTTTAAATTTTGAAGGAAACAAATTTATATTAACTATAGTCAATGAGGGAAAAAAAATTATAGTAAATATAGTCAATGATAAGGTTATTTATATTACCATTAGGAAAATAGATTTATAAAATCTTATAGATCCTAAAATAATAGAACAACATGCATTAGCATTAGTTGAGCATACTAGTATTATTTGACATGAAATATATGGTCATCTTAGTTACTGGTATATGATTTTCTTAAGAAAAACTAAAAGGGTGAATGGACTTCCATTCATTCAAGAAAGTCATAATTTTTTCATAGGGTGTCAATTGGGTAAACATGTTAGACATTCATTTCCTACTAGTAAATAATGGAGGATATAAATTGTATTAGATATAATACATGTATATTTTCATGGTCCAATGAAAATTTTTATAGTGTATGGATTAGTTTAC
This sequence comes from Torreya grandis, assembly GCA_037957365.1. Lineage (NCBI taxonomy): Eukaryota > Viridiplantae > Streptophyta > Pinopsida > Cupressales > Taxaceae > Torreya > Torreya grandis. The sequence goes on from JARHVA010000127.1 coordinate 6,575,319, forward strand.
TTCTTGTTGATTTTTGATGATCTGTTCAGGAATATGTGGGTGTATTTTCTATATATAAAATTGTAATAATTTTATAACTTGTTGCATGAAAAGCGTTGGTTTAAAAAAAATAAAGTATAGAAGTAAAAACATTCAAATATGAAATTAAAGGTGAGTTAATCTCAAAAAATATTAAAATATTGCTACTTACAAGAAGGTATACATGGATAGTAACTACCCTTACACTTTATAGAAAAATGGAGTTGTGGAAAGGAGAAACGGGACCATTATGGATATGGCACATTATATGGTGTAAAGTTGGAATGTACCTTATTGGTACTAGGAAAATGTTTTTTAATACTAAAATGTCTGATCTCAATAGAGTTCCATGTAAATCATTGAAAAACATCACTCCTAAAGAATCATGGTTAGGTAGAACCCTTGATGTAAGTGATTTATACATTTCTAGTTTTACTAATTTTTCATTAATCTTAAAGAAAAACAAAGTGGTTTAGATGAAAAAAGTAAAAGTTATATATTACTAGTTAAAATGAATAATCCAAAGCCTATATATTATTATATATCTCTAAAAATAATTTTTTTTTAAATATAGATGTCACAATAGATGAGAAAATCCATATTTCTCAAGTAATGGTAAACCCACTGATATTAGTAATCTGTGGATAGCTAATGATGATTTTGAATCAAGTTCAAGTAGTAAAGTTCAAAAGGATTCAAAAATACATTCACTAAATAATTCAATCTCCATGAAGGGATATAATGAGGCACACAGTGATTCATAGTCAGATCAGACTAGCAACAAAAAATACCAAAGTAGTATTATGCAACATTAAAATACATAAATTTGTATGATATCCCACATCCATGTAAGGAAGATCCAAAATATATAGGAAATAAGTAGTGAAAATTAATGATCAATTAAATTTTACTTTAAATTTAATTTTTTAACATATAATTGAGCTAAATACATTTATAGAGGCTAAAGTAAAACATGAATGGGAATCTACCATGAAAGTGGAGTATGATGCTTTAATAAAAATGGAACCTGGGTTTTGTCAAATTTACCCCAAGGTAATAAATCCATTATATGTAAGTGAATTTAAAAATTAAAATGTAAGTTATATGGTTCTCTAGATAAATATAAGGCTTGTCTTGTTGTTAAGGGATTTAAATAGGAAGGAATAAAGTATGAAAAAACTTTTTATCCTACAGTGAAAATGGTAACATTTTGAATGGTTATGTAGATGTTATTTATGAGCTATATATCACCCCAATCTTGAACACTTGGTAAAAACTCAGACCTTGGTTTTTCCTCTTATTTATAAACCTTTCATGCTTTTTAAGTCTTACATATACTCTTTCTTGTTACCCTTGGCCTATTTCTTAGTCTGACCAGTCTTATATTGATGCCCCAGGCATTTTATCTTTCCCAAAATACTAAAAACCTACTTATCTTATACTTCTACAAGTTATAATCTTGTACCTATTTTATTTCTCCCTAAACACTTGTGTTTTGGGCAGATACCTACATCAATGCAAGTGTCTTATTCTGACATAAGTGTACAATGCCCTAAAGTCATCTAATTTGAAAATGGAATGTATCCTAATGGTCAACTTAAGTGTTATTATGTGATATGTTCTCCCAAAGGATTGGTATTAATATAAGATTAACCCTCACTCATTCCTCACCTAGCACAACCCAAGGCAACTTATTAAAAGTATTCTATCAAGTATTCAATTAAGAAAAAAATTTCTATTTTCTCTATTTTCATATCAATCAAAGTTACATCACATATATAGGTATTAAGTACTAAATGAGTAGCCCTAGAGATATATTTTCCAAGTTACATATTAAATCATTATTTTACTTGTTTATCACACATTACATGATTCACACACAAGCCAAAACATAGGGGAGAATTGCATAAGTCTAATGACCTATTTATATTATTGGTTAAATAGGTAATGTTCATTGATATTTGGGACTTTGGTGTATCTTGACACCGTGTGCCCACTAACCCATTTTTACCACAATAATTATAAAGTTGAATAACTATGGTTTCAATCATTTGATGAGTGATAGTACATGACCCAAATCTGAATTCACCATATCAAAGGTGATGATGAACCTAGAATCATCCAAGTGGTGGAATCATATTTCAATAGTTATTATATACTAGACATATACATCTAATATAGATAGTAGCATCAACACAACTATCCCAAGATAATACAAGTGTCCATGGCTATAGAAGAACTTAATATAAAATTTGGTGACTATTATAGACTATTCCTCTAGTCTAATTCCTACTTTTATCAATACAGATTTGTATTAGCATCTGAACTAGCTAATTATCTTATTTCATTACAATTGTAATATTTATCATAGTTATACTTTCCATTTTTAGCATATCTCAACGTAATAAATTTAGTATATGTTCTATCTATGGTTTACACTTAATTGGCATATTATAGATCTATTTATCACCCTTGTGTTTATTCATTTCTATATTATTAACCCTAAATACCCATATAAATATCCACATCCAATTTAAGATTAAACATTTGGTGAACCTGATTCATATGAATGATTTTTTTTATTCCCAGGTTTTTTTAATTAGCTAAGGTTTCAGATTATTATAAATTTTAAATTTTCAATTTTATTATCATGATTGTTTTCTTCCTAGAATTTGTGTGTCTTTATTATCCTATTCTCATATCAATTTTTATAACTTTTCAAATGGATACAAAGAAGCTCCTTACTCCTCCTAAACCTAAGGATGGTGATAACTCATATCCCTCTAACTAAGTATAGGCTATCACTTATCCAAGGGGTAAGGTGGCCCATTATATAGATTCAAAATAAATTAATCAATCTAAGGTACCTAGGGTTCATTCTTGTGAATCCCTAAGAGAATAAATCACTAGTATGACCAAGTTAATAAAACATTTACAAAATTAGATTACACTCCTAGAGACTCCAACACATGGTATTGTTAATTATGTTTTTGAATCCTCATCTATCAATGTTGTTCCAAATAAGGTTTCACATCCAAATGAAAAACTAAAATAGAGTACATCCAAAACAAGTGATATAAATATTATACTAAAGGTTACTAAGAGGCCAAATGAAATCCTAAGAAAAATGATTTAAAACAAAGTGAACAAATTACCTCCTATACATGTTATATATAGATCCAAATACTATTGTGTACATCATTAAATGCATGGGTATCATACATATCATTTTTTTACATTGTAGAACAAAATACAAAGTTCAAAAGGTAATAATGATCATATCATTAATACATCAAACAAGAAAACCACTCACATTATGACAACTCTAAAACCACAAGTACCACTACAATAAATATGGGTACGAAAATATATTTGAAAATAAGAAAAGGGTCCAAGGAACAAATAAATAGATAAATTAACATCACCAAGGGTTTTAAAAATTCCAAATGATATATAATTACCAAATTAAAGAATGATCCTAAAACCACTAGAAATTAAACCATGTGAGATCCCTTTGTTGTTTAATATTGAATAATAAAGGGGCACAATTTTAAATGATTGTGAAAATGGTGATATTATTCCTAATACCAATATGGAAAATAAAATTTTGAAAAAATTTTGTTTTTATTCACTTAATACCTTACCAAATTATCTATTTATGCATATAGTACCTAGCACATATCAATTGAATCCATCTCTAAAAAGTACATAACCAAATACAAATAAAGGCAAGGTAGACCATATAATTTAGGATGTGGATAAGCTATTAGCATATGAGGTGCACACAAATAAAAATGATGGCATACCTAAAAGCACAAAACCATATTATTTCAAGGTTCCTTATTAGTATACAAATACTCTAAATGGTATATCACATGTTCAAGAACAACCTATGAGGTTACATTTATCCTATAATAATGTTTACATTGATGATTATGATCATAATAATATAAAAGATTGGTATAATCTTGATGGTATTGATTAAGTAACATATGAATATTACACACATGATATAGGGCCTCCATAGAGGCATCTCATTTATGATATCCTTGGGTTATAGTGGCACTTTTCTTGGTCCATATCACCTTTTTGAAAATACTAAAAAAATTAAAAACTCAAAAATCCAAAAAAAATTAACATGTACTTATATTATTGGCTCCTTAAAACTTATGTTTTTAGTTCCATATTGATGGATAACATATCAGTTATTTCCATATACACATTTTTTAACATCTATATTCAAGTGTGATATAGGCATACATAGATACAATATCTATACACTTTTGTATGTTGGGATTTACCTCTACTCACGTCACTAGGATGTAAAGGGATTCCACCTCTATGATCATGATACATCCAGGTTATATCATTCTATGGTCATTTTACATTATCATGTTTTTTATCTAATGTGTAATTACACATGCCTTTATTCATTCTTATATATTCTACATTATATTTAAAATGATATGTACTTTCTATTTTTTACTAAGACATTTGATCCATGGTCTACTATGATATGTTTATGTTAGTTGCTTATGTTTTCAATTATGTACTTCTTTGAGTTTATTTTCTTACTATTGTCTTATTTATTGATAATTTGAATATGTTCCATTATTTGTGGCCCCCATGCCTTTATTTTCTTATTTTACATTTAAATATGTCATTACTTGTTGTATAGACATTTTAATATGGCATTATTGGATTTGAAAACATTTGACTAAGTAATTTCCATTTTATTGTGTGACATTTGAACAAGCCCCTTGTTTTTGATCTACTTGGACCATTATCTTTTGATTTTATTTTGATTGACCTTATGTATGTGATTGATTAATTATTAATCTTGTCATGTTACAATATAGATGTTTCCATTATCTTTATCATGTATCTTAGGCTTGATGTGTTCACATTCTATGTGCTTCAATGATACATTTACCTAGACATGTTTTATTTATATGTTATATGGTTCATTCATAGTTATACAGTTATCTTATCATTTTGAGGTAAGGTAACTATAGTTTATATCTTCCTTCACCTCAATGGTGCATATCAATGGAGGAATATCATAGAAACATGGCTTTCACATATTAATTATTTCAAATTTAGTGGGTACATGTCATATAAGCATGGATTTCACATGCACATAGTCTCAGATTTAGTGGGGCCATGATTTAAAAGCATGTTCTCCACACTTAATATTTAGCATATCCATATTATAGTGGGGAAATGTTTTAAAAACATGTCCTCCACATTAACATTTATATTGTTTTTTATTTTTAGATTATAGTAGGGGCATGCTTTGGAAGCATTTTCTCCACACTTACATAGTTTCAAATTGGAAAAAATACATAAATATATGATTCAAATACGCATTTATGGTCATGTACATTGGTACCATTATTATATAGAGTTTTAGCATGATACATATATAAGGTGCATATGTTATACATTATTATTCCTAATATCAAAAAATCAAGTTAGCTTTAGATTTAGAACACTTTCAAGGACTGTCACCACCCACCAGGTTAGTCTTTCATAGACTATATTGAGCTAATCTAATGTAATAATTGGTTCATTTTTTGGTATGGTTGAGATGATTAAATCACTCAATATTGATAATTTTTATGTTGGAATTGATTTTATCATCTAGTCTCATTATATTTATAGTGTGATTTGACTTGGTTCACTCACACTCAGTAGGTTATAAATACGATTGGGTTACATGATTGAGCTAGTCTCAACTACCAAGTGACAATCCACCTTTTTTATTAGGTTGGGGGCATGGTAATTCCTATCTCTCTCTATTTCCTTAAATATATGTACTTTATAGATTTATATTTGTCATAATCTCAATTTTAGTAATTCATAATGATACATCTTTAAAATTAAATTTCCAAAAGTCAATATGGTTATATTGATACAAAATTATACTCCTAAAACTTGATTTCTTTCAATATCAATCATTTAAGTAATTTTAATTTGAGATTATATACATTGATTATATATTATAACATGCTCTTGGCTGAAGTTCAATCACCATAAAATCACCCAAGTTAGACTCAAGAAAAGGCATGGTGTGGTATACATACCCAAGTATGCATTCATTTCTTTTAAACTATAAATTTCATTATAAGATTAAATGGGGTTAAATGTATATGATATTTATAAACTATATAGCATCTTAGTCTTATACACTAGTAAAACGCATAGACCTTGGATGTTCCTCTTAGTTCTAGACCCTTCCTACTTTTTCAAGTCTCACATCTACTCACTCTTGTGGCCTTTGGCCTATCTTTTAGTTTGACCAATCTTATATTGATAGCCCATGCCTTTTATGTTTCCTAGAAAGATAAAAACCTAATTATCTTATTCCTTTACAATTTATAATCATGTACCTCTTTCCTTACTCCCTGGACACTTGTGTCCTAGATAAAAACCTACATCCATAGGTGTTATATTTTAATGTAAGTGTATAGTGCCCTAAAGTCATCTAATTTTAAAATTAAATGTATCTTAATGGTTGGCCTAAGTTATATTATGTGAGATATTCTCCAAAGGGATTTTTATAAATATAATCTCAACCCTCATTCATTCCTCACCTAGCATAGACCAAGAAAATTTATAAAAATCACTATATCATGCATTCAATTGAGAAAAGCTTACCTATTTTCTCCTATTTCCATACCATTCATAGGGGAATCACATACATAGGTCTGAATTACTAAAAGAGTAGCCCAAGCTCTATATTTTCTATGTAACAAGTTAGGTCACTATTGTACTTACTTATTACACATTACATTATTTACACATAAGTGAACACATATGGGAGATCTACATAAGTCTAAGGCCCTCTTTGGAGTATTGGATATGTTGATAGTTCTAATTAATAGTGGGTTATTTGGGGTAGCTTGATACCATGTTCTCTTTAACCCATTTTTTTCACAGTCGCAATGAATATGAATAACTAAGGTTTTTATCATTTTACAAGGAATGACAGTCCATGACCTAGATCTAAATTCACTAGATAAAAGGTGATGATGAACCCAAAATAATCTAGGTGGTTGCATCTTGTTCTAGAAGTTATTTTATAATGGACACTTGGATTTGATCCAGATATTATCATCAATATAACTATTCTATACTAACACAAGTGTTTATAGCTATAAAGGCACTCAATCCATGATTTGGTGAGTGTTATAAAGTATTATTCCAATATTATTTATGCTTGTTTCATATCTAGATTTTTTTTAGAATCAAAACTAGATAAATATCTTGTTTCATTATCATTTCAATATTTATCATAGTTATACTTTCCATTTTAGTATATCTCAACATAATAAAACTTAGTAAATGTTTTATCTATGTTTTGAAATTAATTATCCTTCTATAGATATATTTATCACCCTTGTTATTATTCACTTATATATTTTTAACCTTATCTACCCATTTAAGTATCCATATCTAAGTTAGGGTTAAACATGGTATTGTTATTACTACTCAATTTGGTTGGTAGGTATATCAAATGGATGTTAAAATTTATTTCCTAAATGGAAACTTATAGGAAGAAGTGTACATGGTTAAACCATAGGGATTCCTTATTCCTAGAAAATAGTATCTAATTTTCAAGTTAATGAATTCCTTTTATGGACTTAATAAGGCTCCTCAATCTTGGTGTTTTAGAATTAATAAATTATTACAGAGTTTGGTTTTAAAATAAGTTATTTAAAATTTACTCTCTATGTTAAATTAGTTGGTGATAACATAGTATTTATTTTTGTATATGTTTATGATCTTTAAATCACTAGAATTAGTGCTATCATAATTAAACATGTGAAATTTGAAATTATTTTGTGTCTCAAATGATAGATCTAGGCCTAATTCAATATTTTATAGGTGTAGAATTTTTGAAAAATGGATATACTATTTTTGTATTTAAAAATAGAAATACAAATATTTGTTTAAAAAAAAAATTGAATGCATGATTTTAAGCTAGTAGGTAAACTTAAGGAAGTTGGGACAAAAATCTTAACTAACATCGATCCAACACTAATCAATGAAATAATGTTTCAACAATTAATAAGTAGTTTGATTTATCTCACTACGACTATACCAAACTTATGTTTTGTAGTAAGTTATATTTTTCACTTCATGTCTAGCCACATGAATAATCTTGACAATCTATAAAAATAATTCTTAGATTTGTCAAAGGAACTCTTTACTTTGGCATTTTATATCGAAAATCTATTTATTCTGAGCTAATGGGGTTTATTGATTTAGATTAGGAAAGATTGATTGACTCAATAAGGTCTACAATAGGTTATGTTTTTACTCTTAGTTTAGGATTAATTTCGTGGTGGAGTAAGCTTAATAATGAAATTTCCTTATCTTCTACTAAATTTGAATACAAACTAGTATTAGCGAAATTCATGAATTAATGTGGATTCAAAAACTTTTGGAGGAACTTCAACTTGATTCATCTACACCCATACTTATCTTATGTGATAACCTAAATATTATAAATTTGGTAAAGAATCTAGTTTGTCATGTCATAAAAGATCACATTAAATTTCATACCCACTACATTAGACAATTGGTTAATAATGAAGACATATGGCTTTATTATTGCCTTGTCATAGAAAAACTTGTTGATATGATGACTAAACAAGATAAATTTTTATAATTTATAGAAAACATTGTAATTATTTTTGGTTTAGTCATTATGTGAGGATATTAGATTAGTTTATTATATTAAGCTTGTTATTTTTTTCTAGTTTTTTATCTATAGTAAACTTCTATATTTGACATAAATCTTTATTAATATATTTGGTTGTTCTTGATTTATTTTTATAAGTTTACCTTCCTACATCATATCTTTTTTTGATTTATTTGTATGGCTCACATTGTAATGAATTATAATGGCTTGTGGATCATGTTTCAATAAATAATATTTGCTTATTCAACACACTATACATCATAATTTCCCCCTTTTTATTCAAGTATGGATCTTAAATAAGGGGATAAAGCATATTCTTATAGATAATAGATCAAGGTTTAACATACACAACATCATGATTCTTAAAACACTTGGTAACAATATAGGTTGTATTCATAAATTAGATAAGAACATAAAGGGATTTTATAATGTACCACACCAAGTGCCAAGGATTATTACAATGGATGTAATAAGGAGACATAAAACATTTACCATTGTATTTCAAGTAATGCTAAACCATTTTCATTTTAACCTTATACTTGGTGGACCTTATATTGGAATAGTCCCATCCACCTTACATCGATGTTTAAAATTTTTCCATGGAGGATGTTTTCATACATTTTTAATGTATAACAAACATTTCAAGTATTATAAATTAATTGAACCTGATAAAGGATTTATACCACAATCTAATGTCCCTCACTCCTAAATAATACCTTCATAAAAAATCATACTAGTAGAATAAATACACACATATTAAGTAGAAGAGACAAAAAAAGTTAATTAAAATACATTGTCACTAACTATAGCCACCTAAAAAAAGTTGGTAAAGTAATCACCGCACATATATGAAACACAAAATGAATAAATACTAGATGTTCCTTTGATTATCAATATAAAAGACTTATATCAAATGATTATTGAGGAATATATTGGTGATGATGATAATGAAATCCTTGAAAACATAAATGGTTATCTATCACATCTAAAATTTACACCTTTAACACCATAGAAGTATCAAGATGATTCAAATATGATAAACATTAATAAATTATGAGGTCTTATTTATGCACAATCATATTTAGATAAAGTGAAAATCACCCCTTATAAACAACCATGAAGATACAAATAGTGTAACCACATCTCTATAGGAAACTCTACAAAGTAATAAGGTAAAAAGTGAGTGATCTATGGTATATCACTGAATAGATTAAGATCTACATTATATGGAAAACATATATATATATATATATATATATATATATATATATATATATATAATGTACTAACTATTTCAATATTAATTCAATACATGAATTTATCATAATAAGTGATCTATTGAGACAACACTTTATAAAATATAGTATGACTCAATCATAAGAAACATTACACATCACACAATTAGTAATTGATGAATATCCAATGCATGTTCTAGGTTTAGTTAAAAATAGAGTTCATGGAAGTAATACCTTCAAGATACCATGATATAACATTATAAGTAACTACTTTACAAAATAAAATAGGTATTATATTGGTATTTTTTACTTGACAATAATTTTATCATTATAGTTTCATTTAGACCTTGATTTAAGGCTCGTTGATCATATCAAGATTAAAATTCATATTATAGTTATCATAGAATATGTGGACATGAAATATATAATTGTGACAAATTAAAAAAATTAAATAAAATTTTTAAGGTTCAAGTAATTATTATAATCATACAGGTATAGGTGAAGGTACATATAATGGATACACCACTTATAACATCCAAAAAGTCTGACAAAGGAAAAGGTTTTGTAAAGTGTAAAATCATCCATTAATGGACCCTTTTACCATTCAAGTATTCATGAAATATGGCTATCATAAATAAGTTTAAATTTATGTAGAATAAAATTCTAATACATGCAATATTTAATTTCTACATTAATTAGGCCACCCAATAAATGAGCTACAACACATTATTGTTTTATCAAATTTGGGATTTATGAAATAACCCTAGATGACAACACTATTATGAAAAATTAGGAGAATAATATATATGTGATAAAATTCAATTATTTATAACTAATACATTATATAAAATTACGAAAAATAAAAAAGTATGAGGAGAAAAAAATATTATCTAGAAATTATAACTCCATGAAGAATCAGGGTTTAAAACTTATTATCCTAAGAGATTTAATTACTAAAATCAAGAATCTAGAACTAAATTTAGGCCTAAAAATAGTGTTAGGAAGAGGAAACTAGAGGGATGGAACTCTTTTCCAGCCTAGGGCACACATGTCCACTTGTAGTGAGTATATCAAGATTTTTTGGTTTTATGTGCCTTCATATTTAGATTTTGTATCTAGTGTGAGAGTTTACAATCACTTACGATACCACTATGTGAATAATTTTCCTCCAAACCCCTATTTCCTTTATATGTGAATACCAATTCAAATCAATAGGTAAAGAGGGGTTAATAATTTAATTTGGGTATGACCTCAACACCCCATGTATTGAGTGTTGCCTACATAGCAATACTCTGAAGAGGAATCAAACTCCATGTAGATCTCCCATGCTAAAATGGTGTGTGAATAATTTATATAATATACAAGATGTTGGTGTAATACTGATGTGGTTAGATTCATTAAATATGACTTATGACATATTAAATTTATTCAGACTTGATCTCTGGGCTATTATAGATGTATGCAATCAAAATTGGGAGAAATAGGTATTTTACTCTCAATATGCAAGTGTGATTCTTGTGATTTTAGATGTGCAAGCCTCATATGTGAAAAATGGTTTTAAAAGTGTTTATATAGTCATATCATTGAAAATAATTTGAATTCATTTCATTATGGACATATGCCAACCTTCATATAGCTTTGAATTTGGTAAATTAGCCATTATTTGTCAATAAGATAGGAGAGGGGGGAAGGACACTAGAGTAGTGCATTTTATTCCCCTAGGGTGATCCTATTCAATGGGTCATTTTCCCACACTGAGGGTTAGGTAGATCCTAAAATTTATCTAAGGTTGATAGGATAGGTCTCAGTATATTTGGGGTTTGTCTATCAACTTAGAAGAGTGTGCAAGGTGGTTGAAAGTGATAAAAATGAGCCCTAGGTTAGGTCTAGAGATAAGAGCATAAAAGAGTGGTAACAAGTGCATGATTTTATATAAATTTTAATTTTTTCTATCTAAATTTACCCCCTTTTTATTTTATTAATATATCAAATCAAAAGAACTAGATTAAAATGAAAAATAATGCATACCTAAACTTACCTATGAGAAAGAGCCCTGGATGTAGGCCACAACACTAAACTGTGTTCCACAAAAAAATGTAATGAAACATATGTAATATCAATATTTAATTAATATTAATAATCAAAAGTGAAAGATAAAAAACTATAGAGTGAAAAGGAATGAATATACTTGATTTAGTATGTGATCCATTATATTTTTTTGGTGAAAAAAAATAGTGTGAAAATTGGTGACTATGGCATGTTGTGTGTTTTTATTAACATTGACAAGTTTGGATTGGACTATGGATTCCCCAACCCTTATCAATAACTAGGTGTGATCAAGAACTCAAGGTGTGCTTGATTCCATCATCATCATCATCTTAGAGTAGTGAAGTAATTTGTAATTCTTGTATGAATCCCAATTAATATTTTTGGTGCAAAAACTAGTGTAGATACTAGTCTAAATATAAAACCAACCATTATAGATAGAATAAATTTTAATTTTGGTGTAAAAATGGTGGAAATCCTAGTGAAAATATTGAGTATAATTTGGTTTTGGTGTATCAACATGGATAATGACATTAATCATCATTCCATCTACAAAATTGGTGCAAAAACTAAGCAATGTGTTGTGAACATGCCCCCAATCGATATATAGTGCATACAGATTCTAATACTAAGTAAAATAATTGTGATTCTAAGAATAAAACTATGTTCTAAACTAAAACAACATGCCACACATAATTTCCCCCAAACAGAGCACATCTAAGATAAACTATGTAATTCTGATTAATTTTAGAAACTAAGACTATGAAAATACTAAGTACTCATCTGAGTAAACTAAGGTTATGAGAGATTATAAAAATTCTTATTTTTAGGCATTTGGATAAGAACACTAGAAAGGACACTAGAGCAGTGATCTCCTATCCAATATAACACTCATGTCTAAACTTGATTTTTGTGTATTTTATGATCCTAAAGTTATGAAAACTATGTGATCACTATTAAATCATTTCTATGTAATAATCTTACAAGTTCAAGTCTCTAAGAAAAACCTTTTTGAATGCCTCCTATTTTGAGGTGATTTTTTGAGCCTACATAGGAAATTAACTCAAAAAAAAAAGGTTATGTAGTATATTGTTATGATGTAAGAAATGTAAATTTGAGTAGTAATGACATCATGGAAAATCATGGCATCATTTTGTATGTAAATTACACATAGTAATAATGTAATATGTATGTAAAAACATGCATTCATAGTAAGTGTGTCTAGATAGATGTGATAATGACACATGCAAATAATTTGATCAAATGAGTATAAAATGTTTAATATAACTACTTAGGTAGAAATGCATGAGGTCCATCATGTTTTTGGAAGTGTTTAGTTTCATTATATTCATCATGGCATCCAAATCAAAAAAAAAAAACAATAAAAATGTCATGGACATGACACACATAATCAAAGAGTACACGCACAACACATAAAACAAATAATAAAAGGCCAAGGGGCCACAAACAAGGGACATGTTTAAATGTCACTCACTTTAATATAATACACATATAAAGTCATATTCAAATACCCTCACACACATACATGAAAATAATAGAGTCTTAGAGCCATAGACAAGGGCATGTTGAAATGTCCACACATAAAAAGAAGACACACACAAGGATATTTTTAATTTTTTTCACACACATACAATCAGGTATATAAAGTATTATAGCCATGTGGTAATGACATTAAAATTTCCTCAAAGGAAATATGAAGATGCATACAATATATGAAAATAGAAAAGCAATACAAAAAATATATTATTATGTATTATGATCAACAAGAGTTATGTTTTAATTTAATTATCTTCAACAACTAAGATAAATAATATTATATCACAATGTCAATGAGTGAGAAATATATTAATATGTAATATAATGTAAATTATTAAGTTTTGAGTAATATAATATGGGAAAATAAAGATATAACCAATGTATACCATGCTCTCAGTGAGTTATCTTGTGAATGTATATGTTATAGGAAGCTTGTGTGAAGTATGAAACTAAGTAATAATAGTTTGATCTCAATGAGATAATAGTAGGGTGAGGGATACTAGTGTAGTTCACTCCTACCCTTCATAGAAATCATGTCTAAATGCATTTTTTGAGTATGTAATAGTGAAAATACTTTAAATTGAATCTAAAAATGGTTTTTTGTGTAATCTATAATCAATCTTGTACACTAGTGAAGCATGTATGGTATAAAACTAGATAAAACATGTATATAATATTGTGAAAAACTTAAAGTGTATATAAAAAGTACATATAAACATGCATAAGTCCTATTTTTTGTATTTTTTTGGTATATTTTACTTTTTTGTATATTTTGTATATTTATGAATTGTTAAATAGAGATAAGGATACTAACATGTGACTTCTTTAAGAGTATTACCATCAATATATCCTACAATGAATAAAGGAATGGTGATTTATTATAAATGAAAAGTATCGTGTAATTATATAGGTTTTGTATCATCACCATATTTGTATACTATATATTTAGAATCATCATGATCATATTCATCAAGATTATTCTAATCATCATATAGATTTTTAACTTGTGAAATGCCACTCTTATATTTTATTGTAAATTGATATGAATATGAAACTTCCATATATTGTGGTATTTATTGATGTGGGTCTTGTGTATATGCCTAAATTTAATGAGGTGTCCTCTAACATTTTAGGATCTCAATATAGGTAAACTCCACTCCAGGGCATGAGTTGTAGGTATGGGTTAAACAACCTAGTGGTGGAATAGTAGGCTGAGCATGCAAGTTTTTAATTGGGTGTACTTGTAACAAAATGAATCCTAATAAAGAAATCAAAACCTAAGTGAGCTTGATGGATGGATGGAATATATTATAGAGTGGTTGGGTCTTAGTCAAAGAAACTTCAAAAGGATGGAAGGGTAGAGTAGAAAAGAAGGTTTTATGGTTTCAATGGATTACTTGTTAGGCTGGTTCCTTTATGGACAAATATTTATAGAATTAATGATTGATATTTTTAGCTATTGTACACTCATAGATAGACATAGTTAAGTAGTTTGGAATGAAGAAATGGTATAGTAAACTTAAGGGTCTCAACTAAAGGTTTCTCCTTTTAGAGTACCTATTACACACTCTTGGTTAGGAGATTATAGCTCAGACTAGGAAGGTATCTAGGGAAGTTATGACACAAACCTATAATAATATATCATGAATAAACACTCCTACACACTTTATAATATTAAGACAGTCAACCACTTACTTAAAAATAATGGTATTTATTAATTATTCAATATATTTTTCACATCTAAAATCAGCACATATCAATGATAACAAAGGGAATTATCTATAGCTTTTTCACACTTAAAATTAATGAATTAAAACATCTGAAATAAAACAAAACCTTAATTACATAGATTTGAAAGGAAAATATATCCACACAGTTGCATGACAATCAAAATGATCTCTTCTTGTATTGATAAAAAATTTGAATTTTTGAAATGAAGGATTACATGAATATATAAACTTGGGGAGGGATCTCCTCATCCTCCAAATTCATGAAAAATCATAGTTACATCAATTAAGTATAAATTTAGTTCTAATTTTAGTGTCAAAACTACATGTGTTCTTGTTTACAGTTAATTACAACTACATCAAAATTAAATTTGCATTTATATTACAATGCAATGTGTGCACGCTTACAAACATCTAAGTCTAACTCTTACATCATATACCAAGTGTAAGTAAATTATAATTACAAATATTAGTCTTTTATGAATGACTACATACACAATTAGCCTTTAATTAAGGTTTTTGGGGTGACTACATGGTACTACTTATTGTTGTGGTAGGAATTGAAGTGGTAGCTTGAGATGAAGTGGAATCTAAAGCATTGGCTTTCTTCCTAGATTCTAACTCTTGAAAATACTTGTTTATAACATCATATTAGTACCTAATGATATCCATGTTCAAGAGTTGGGGTCTATGTACCCTGCTTACTTGTTCCATCACCCATGCATGTTAAG
Organism: Torreya grandis; assembly: GCA_037957365.1. NCBI lineage: Eukaryota > Viridiplantae > Streptophyta > Pinopsida > Cupressales > Taxaceae > Torreya > Torreya grandis. Next base: position 6,591,343 of record JARHVA010000127.1, read on the forward strand.
TTTTAGTCTTCATAAATTTGATTCAAAATATATCCACTTCAGTAATTTTCTTCCATACAAAATTAAAATTAGCTTCAATTTACTCCAATTTCAATTCATGTAGGTTATACTTGAAGCTGGTTGAGACCTTCTAAAGAAGATGGTCAAAATTAGCTCTACTTATTAGCCTACTTGTAGAGTCGTGTGCCTGTAAGATCTTTAACTCTTCTATAATTTGAAATATTAGGCTCTCATATTTTTCATGCCTGGGCATTATGGCTTCAATTGTTTTAACCCATTATTTTGTTTCTTATGTCCTAATGACCACTAGGCTAAGGGCATTTGAAGCCTCAAATGGTTTTATGAAATTGAAATGGATATATGCCTTATTTTCTATGTAAATAATGATTAGTTTTAGCTTATTATAATATTAATTTAAAGAATTAAATAATTTATTAGCTTCAATGATCTAAGGAGATAATTCTTCCCTCATCATATCCATGGCCTCAAAAATATTATATAGTCTTGAAGTTGCACTCTAAACATTCATTTTAATCTATTTGGGAATATGAATTTTTATTTTTTATTCCCTAAGTTGTTCTAGTTGTTTCTCAAATGCCTTGATAGATTTTTTCCTTCATGGAGCTCGAGCAAAACATCCTTATGTGTCTCAAAATAGGATTTGAAATCCTCAATATAGGGGGAATAGATCAATTTCATGTTCTTCATCTTTAAAAAGGTGAACACATCTTGTCTTTCCTCCAAAATTACCCCCCTTACAACCTCATCTTCAATTTTCCTTTTCTTTACCCTTTGGACACTCCATGTGGATTTGTCAAAAATGGAGTTCTCTATGGGTAGTTCTATGATTTTAATATTTTTCTATTGCTAATCTTGTGAATGTAAATTAGCTACCCATTATGGGATGACTAGTTGGGTTGGGTTCTATTAGTTGAGTGTCCTAGGATATAGTCTCAACTAATATATCTCATGAGGATTACTTCAAAGCCTTTTCAAGCAAAAGGTTAGGAAGGTAATACCATATTATCTTAGATGAATCCACACCACCATATTGAGGCAATGGGTGGATTATATACACTTGTTTCTTATTTATATCCTTCTTCAATGATATTATAGTGGTGTCTTAAGAAGAACTAGAGGGAGGTATTGTCAAACCTAACTTAGTAAATGATACATGTAGTTGAATACTAGACAATGCTCCCTTAGATTTATTATATGCCTTATTTATTGTATTTAGTGGTGTTAGGGTAGTGGTATAGGTAACCATAGTAGAAGTGGGAGGAATGGATGATGTTGACACAACTTGAGGAGTAAGAACTACTGGGGAAATGGAGATAGAAGGATAAAGGAAACATCTTCTACCTTTGAAATAGTCAAAGATGGTTGGACACTAGGTTTAAAGGAAACAACCTCTACCTTAGGGAAAAATACAAAAGGGTAAACACTAGGATTAAGATAAACAAAATAAAATGAACCAAAAAATAAAGGGTAAATGAAAGATACAATGGGAGTGGTATAAACTTAAAGAGTTACACCCTCACCTGATTGATCTCCATGTAGTGATGATTTGCCTTTATTGTCTTGGAGTCTAAAAACCTTATCTCTTTATACCTCCTCCTACTCATCTGTAGACTCACCTCCTACTACTTATTTCTCTATTGATGGTATTTTTGATGATATTTCTTCAATAGTTGGACTTTGTAGAGGGGTGTGAGCCCTTGGCTTACTCTTAGAACAAATAGTAACTTTATCATCTATGGAGGAAGCCTATTGAGTGGATATGGTTTAATCTTACACTCTTGTATTTTCTTGGGATGATGTAGCAATAGGGTGGGAATGACCTTCTGAGTCTGAAGAATTAAGGCAAATTGGGTCATTGTAAATTCCCCCAAGTGAAGTATCATCCACCCAAGGCTCTTTATTTATAGTTTTCAATGCCATGAGTAATGTCTATGAAGGTTTACCTTTCTATAATTATGGTTTATAAGTAATTTTGATCCAAAAATTATAGGAAACCCATCCTCTTAGGGGTGGGAGTCTAATGTGTGCATCTGTAATTAAAATAGAGTGTTCCCCTTAATTGAATTTCAAGACTTCCTTGACCAATCCCATAGTATGTTCCCTCTCTTTGACATGAGAATCACTCTTGGAATTGAGGAAAACTAAATCATGGTCATAAGGATCATTTTGGTAGGAATACCAAGGCCTTTAATGTAATTTTGAACTTTATCATGAGGATATTAGTCCCTATGTGGTAGTGTGGCTAGTTAGTAGTATTCCCTGTATTTGCTAGCCTCATAAAAGTGTTTATAATTGACATAACACATTATGAAAATAATGAGGTGAGATCCATGGAATTCATTATTCTTATTCTTATTCATATATTCATTAATCCCCTACCATAGTTTATAGACTATCTCATGCTCTACTAGTTTATTTGGTACATATTTAGGATATGTAGGGGTGTAACCTTATAGCCCATGACCATAATCATAGTGTAACTAGGATATATCCAGTAATCCCATTTGGCTATAAATGTGTTTTTTATTATATTAGATACCATATTTAGTGGGGATTCATGAATATCCATCCACACTTGAGGGTATACATCCTCTGTAATATGAGTGATGTTCTTGGTATAAGCGTATATGTGCATAAAATAATATGTATCACATATATAGTTTTTAATGAAGTCTAAAGATGGGCTCCAGAGTGACCCATTATGCATATAAATTGTGATCAACATAACAAATAGAAGGTATGACATCATATATAAATGTCCCCCTTGAGGCCTCTTATCCTTGTGTAGTATTTATTCTCATAGCGTAGTGCTAATTACCTCACCCATAACAAATGTTAACTTTGAGGTCATTACTAAGTCTAGCAATGGAACCCATTCAAGGTGAAGGATTTATATGTTAATGTAACTATGTAATTAGTTTAAGAGGTCCATCCCAATATATATTACCATTCTAAACTTACATATAGGCACTAGTTGTTTCTCCTTCAAATTTATAGCCTCTTAAGGAATTATTCACTTGCATAATGTTTTCTCAATTGAGTTTTCCTTTTCCCATGAAATGACTTTGTGCAAGTCATATGTATTATTCATTATAGGTAGGGATAAATACCTTTGGAATGCATCTCTTGAGATGTAAGCTACAATGGTTTTGTGATCTAATTGGTGTAAGAACATGTCCTTAGTCACTTTACCAACAAATAATAAGTACCATAGGAGGTCTATACATGGAATAACCTTAGGTTTTGCCATTTAAAAATTTATGACCTATCATTTCAAAGGGAGTATGTCCATAAGTAACTATCTTTGAGCTAGTTTCAAATTTTCCATATGGGTGTACAGATCCACGTAGTGAATTACTTCCCACAATGTTGAGTAATTGAGTTAGTCATTATTGATCACTATTGGATTGAAGATGGAGTCTTTGTACTCTATTAAATCCTTAATGGAAAATTTATATGCAATTAGGGATCCTCATAATGTCTTGGATGAGAATACCATATATAATTGACTAGTTTTACAAAGTTATATTTCTTCATTTTAGTAGTTCATCTCCTATATATGCACTATATGATCACAAAACAAGTAGTTAGGGATTGCTTGCAAGGATTGAAGTGAGCTCAAATTTTTTTTGTGATTAATGAGCATGGTGTTTGTTTCTAATTCATTGATATAACTTTGACATTCAATTCCAATTATTGCATCATGAATGTCCAATGTCTATAAACTTGTTTTGTGTATTCAATTCAAACTTTGACGCTTCATTTGGAGGTTATTCCATATAGGAAATATAGATGATAAAAATAATGCCACATTATTTCCTTTTTCCAAGTGTCATTATGTCACTCTTTTTTATTTCTTCTACTTATGCCACGTAGGCTCTTAGTAGTTGGGAGTTAGATGTTGCATTAAAATAATGTTTTCAAAGTGAATAAATATTCAGAATAAAAGGCTCAAATACTTTTATCAAACACTTTTACTAAAGACAAAAATTCTAAATATAAAAAGTTCCAAATAATTTCATTGATGACCAATTTCTCCAAACACTTTTTTTGGAGTCTAAATTCTAGAGATCAAAGGTCGAACACTTTCTCTAAATAGTTTCACTGAATAGTTTTTCCAAAGGCCAAATTCTATGAATGTGAAATTTGTGAAGAGCATAATTACTGATGATGTATATGTCAAGTATAAAATTTGAAAAATTTATCTAAAATACCAAAAATACTAAAGACCAAAGTCTTAAAACATGAATTTTGAACATTTTCTTTGAAGATTAAATGCTAAAGATGGATAAAATTATGAGGGCCCATCCTATGAATGGAAGTTTTGAAAAATACTTTACACATGTTTATATAGGTTTTAAATTATAAATATTACTAAAGATAGTATTCTAAACAAAATTTTTGAATACCTAATTCTACAAATCTTAGGCCTTCATAAATTGTGCATCTCCTGAAAATGTGTGCATATGAAAAACTTTCAAAGAGTATGAATAGGTTAGTTTCAATAAGTAAACCCTATTTATTTACATTTACCAAATATTCAAGTTAGGTGCAACACATAAATATCTCTTAGAATAATATTTTAAAGATAGGCCTGGACCTTATCATAAATATAGTGGGTCCCCATTCTAAAAAATAATGGGGCTATGTTGGGTACAATAAATGGTGACTTGTAGGAGAAATACTCCCAAGTATTTGAGAACCTCGAACCTTTTATTAGAAACTCAAAATCAAAAATGAACCATTTTATACAATAATAATTAAATTAGACACATAAAAGAGACTCTTAAAAACAACATACAATATACTTGCCTTACTCATACCCTAGATATATGTGTGATGAAGTGATTTTATTTTACCTTTGTTGTGAGGATTTTAGTAGAGACTTGAAATAACTATAGGTTTCATTTTGGTTTTTTAGAAAACAAATTTAAAATTGAGGAAGATCTAACATTGATCTGATACCAAATAGGCATCCATATCCCCAAAAGTGGTACCTTTGGTTACTTTTATTTCTTCCTCATGTATTCTTACATGATGTAGGATACATTGATATTATTTCATCATTTGAGCCTTTAATCACATTTAAATTTTATTTAGGTTTGTTGGATCACTCTCTTTTTGGATGAATTGATCCTTTTTTGCTATTTTGTTTTGTGGAATATTGTTAGAAGAGGGAGAGATGGAACCATAGTGAGCTGGTATATGTGAAAGCATAATTTTTTTTTTTATCAAATTTTCCCTACCAGTGATATCTATATTAATGGTTATTTACTTAAACAAGTATTAACATGAGAGGTGCATTTGATCCAGTGAAAATGAGAAAACTTTTATAAATTTGTATGTAGTAATGAGAGAAGACTTTATATGCCTTATTAAGAATTTAATGGTAGCCTATTCATGATCAATTTTCTTATTACATACCTAAATTTTAAATATCTTCAACACAAGGGTGTAAAAATTGCAAGTAATAAATTTGTGTGGCTTTACTTGGTGTCTTTCCCATAGGATGATATTTTAAGTTCTAAACATGTTATAATAATTCCATGAGTTGTATATGTGCTTGAGCATACTAGGGTAAGTCAATCAGATTGCCATGGAATAAATAAAATCATCTAATTTAGAAAGCAAAGAACTAAATTAAGTAAAACAAAATTTTGAAAATAGGAAATGTTAACTATTGGCAATCTAGATTACACCCTATTTGGGTAAGGGGATTATTTAGGACCTCCTACCCAAATCTATCTCAACATGGGAATGACCCTAGGATGTGGGTATCCTATAATGAGGTTAGACCTCTAGGATTTTTATTGAGGCTAGCTCCTCTACTGCATCATTTAGCTCATTTGCACAACTAAAACTACTAATGACCAAGGAAAAGGGAGAGAGAGATAACATGAAAGGGAAACCTAAGATAACAAGGTTAATTCACCTAAATGATGTTTGATCCTCTTTATTTGAATCCTTAAAACACTAATAAAACAAGTAAAAGACTAGACCTAGGACTCCAAATATTTTTCATACGTCATTATTTCATGCATAGATTCACCCTATGATCAGAAGCTGAGGGAAGTGATGGAGAGGTCTAATGCAAGACACTAACCAATCAAAGTATCCACATGTAAGCTTCAATCAAAATATATTTGAACACTAAACATGACCTACATAATAAGATCAAATAGTAACTAGGTGAGATCAGGACTTGAAAAGGGAGAGATTTATACCACATATGCAAATCAAATTGACATGTACACATTATACTAGAATAATGAAATCTGAAAAATAGTCTTGTATTAATCTCAAGAGGTTACAAGCTCCATCTTGGAATATTTTAGTCATGCCCAAGAGATGGATTATAGGGATACATTTTTGGGCTCCAAAGCCTCTATATATAGTAGAAAGGGAGAAAGAGAGAGATGGTAACATGCATAGGAGAGCAAAGAAAGAGTCATCATGATCAAGAAGTGAGGTGTCAATTCATTTATTCTTTTCCTTTGTATGTTCCTTTATTCAATCATGATTAATCCTTATCAACAAATTAACCTTTTTTTATTCTAATAGTCCTTGAGCTCCTTTCATTCGCTAAGATATCCCACTAGAAGATGAGGGTTTGTTATGCATGGTGACAAAGTCTATTTGATTAGAATCAAATCTCCAACTACTTCTTCAACCACTAGTTTGTCACCTTGGGACCCTAAACCCACTTGGCTTGCTCATGAGGATTAAATTCTTTAATCTTGAAACTGATAAATCCATGTCATGAATGACTTTTGGTACCTAATTTATCAATGACAGAGCCATGTGGATAGATGAGACCCTTTGCATTAATCACGTATCTTCTCTATTTCGATGTTTGGTTCATAAGTCTATTTTACAGGTAGAAAACCAATTTAAGACTATTGGTTTTACTATAGTATTTATATTGATACATACTTATAGACTATATAGCCTATTTCTTGATCCAAATAGGTCTAAATAAACCCTTTATGTTATTGTAGGAACTAATAATTCACCATATGCATGGATCCTTCTTATAAAAATAATGAACATAGTCACAAAAATATCCTACATGATACAAATTTTAAAAAATAGAGGTCTATATTTAGTCTTAATGGTATCCATTTATGTTCTTGATACCTGAGTGCATGGCTATGTCCACTCCATGGCATTTGATCAAGATTTAATGGTGGTAGGATGATCCCTAAAAGACCTTATTACTATCATCAAAAATGTTTCTTTGGTTTGACTTTGTCCATCCAATATTGCTCAGGCCAATCAAATTTCTCCAACTTATCTTTACTCGTGTTAGCCTCATAGATCTTCACTATCATATCTTTGCCTTTTGACCTCCTATGTACCATAGGATCAAGTTGTATGAAGTATTACTAGACTTTGATCTCCTACCATGAAGATCCTTTGACATTTTGACTTGAGTGTGAACCATAGGATCAAAATGTATGAAGCAATGTGATCCTTTGATCTATCTGGGCCCACTTTTTATCAGTTCCTATGTACCATTAGATCATTGGTATGAATTAATGTTGATCATTGATCTAATGTCCAATCCTTTTGATGTGCTCTGCAATAGATGAAATGGAAAAAACATGTCTCTAATGTATACATATTGGTCCAAGTCATCCAAGCTTGGTTCATGTTGGAATATGTGATCACTTAATTGATGTTGTACATCACTCTTGAGAAATCCTTGCATGAATACTTCATTCAAGCTCTTGGGAGTAACTGCACTTGGTTCAATTGATGGTTAAAAAATACCTTGTTATTCCACCTTTTCCTTGTGCAAATTAGGACTATTCATTTTTAGAATAGCATGTTCATAGATTTTTGGGAAGACATGTCCCTTGGCCTCTTCAAGTTATTTGGTTATGGCATTGAATTGCTGCCATAAATCTTTAGGCTCTTCATTAGTATGCTTCTCAAACTACATTTCTTGAGCATTTGAGATGTCTCCTTCATCAACCTCATTCAAGATTTCATCTTATTTTTCAACTACAAATGAGAGTTGATCTGACCAACTAAGGTCCAACATATCACATTTATCTTTCTCAAGGTCTAATCTACTTTCTTCTAACTCCAAAGTATTAGGGATATCCTTAACTAACACCTCATCTTGAAGTGGACTAACCTCTAATTCTTGGTTTTGATCCTCTTCTTTATTTATGTAGAATGGAACTTTAGTATTCCATTGAAGGTTTGCCTTATGTTTAGCTTGAGGATTTTCCTCTTTAGGAAAGTTTGCAACATTAATTTTCTCCATTCCAATAAAGAAATACAAGCATAAATACTACCATTTATCTTTTAAATCACTTTATCTACCCTTGACCTCCATAATAGATTCATGAAGGTTGTCCTCTTATTTCTCATCAAGATCTTAAAAGTTGAAATCTTAAACATGATCTTCCCTATGAAGTGGGCTACCTATCATTATTTCCTCATCATAGACACTTGCTTTTTCATCTTGAGGCTCACTCATGATTGTAAGATCCTCATCTTTCTTTAATAAAATAGGTTCTTTATCCAAGAGGGAGATGGTGGGAGGGTGAAGAATTTCACCTTTCTTGTAGATTAGGAGAGTGTCCTTACATTTAGGGATTGTTAATGGCTTCTTTGGTGGCTCTTGATGAAAGGAGAGAGAGTTATTATAACTCATGTACACCAAGATCATTGATCTAAGTTATGGTTGTTTGATTTACTTTTGGGACAACTAATTCTTCCTCCAAGAATACTTCTTGGAATGCCTCAACTAACACATCCTCCTTATTTTTGCCTTTCTAAACTAATTTCCATGATGGAAATGAGTGTGGAACATACATTTTTTATTCCTTTTGAATGGTTATAGGAGAGGGTGGTCTCACAAGTGAGGGCATGACATAGCCAAGGTCAAAAAAATTAGAGAAGATCCATGATGGAATAACTTCATGCTCCTAAGTGGGAATTAGAATAAGGGTAGATGAGGTCAAACTAATTGGCTCAAGCTTGACATACTCTTTCTCCCATTGCTCAAACACTTTTTCAATAGATAATACCCACCCTTTTAGTTCTTGATTTTCAACTTATGGATAGTCAGCTTCTTCAATGGATGCCTAAACATTCTAAAACTCTTATAATAATATCTTTATCCCTTTCATGTCATGAATAGGGAATTAGTATTCAAGCTTAAACCCCTCATTTATCTTCATGATTTTTATTTTTTGGTTCAATATTTCCCCTCTAACTTTTGACAAGGATGGACTTTGACAAGGTTGACTAGGGGGTTGATCAGGGACTCTTGAAGGTTGAGCTTGAGGATCTTGGATGGGAGAGGGCACATAAGGCTGGTCTAAATGAGCTTACTACTCTTCATAATATATTAACATACTATCTACATCTTAGATCATTTTTCTCATCATTTTTATGTCCTCATTCTTACAAGATGACCATTGTTCACCCTTAAAAATTAACCATATGTTCCTAACCAACTGAAGATCACTCTTCACTTTTTGTAAAAAATGTATAGGGATGACTGAAAAAACCCTAAACCCTTACCAATCTCCCTTATCAACTCAATATAGATTGATAATGCTTTTTTGACTCCTAATAAAGATGTAACAAGATAAGCCTAGTCTTGACAAGGGGAAATAGAGGATTGATTTGAATTCAAAGGAGGCTAACCTTGGTCATATGAATGGGGGAGGAGGACCAAGGCCATGATAGGGATGATAAGATATTTGAGGGCCACTTGGGGGGAACACATAAATAGTATTTATCTGATAAGTATGGTACTGAGGTAAAGAATAAGCATATTGATCAAAAGATGGTTGATTTTACATACTATATTATGATGATTAGAAACTTAGTTAGGCTACTTAAACTAGTTGATGAATGCTTAGAGTCACCATTTATGTTTTCACACTTGCCTCCAAAGGCTGGTTGAATGAAGAGAAAACCAAAACTCTTCACTTAGTGCATGATAAAATTGTCCCACTAGGTGTGCTAGAAACTATTGGTGATCTATATTGCACCTTAGCTAGGCAAGGGGATTATTTAGGTCCTCCTACCCAAATCTAGCTCAGCATGGGAATGACCCTAGGCTATGAGTATCTTTTAATGGGGTCAGACCTCTAGTATTTTTAATGAGGCTAGATCTTTTGATGCATAATTTTGCTCATTTCCACTACTAAAACCTACTAATGACCAAGGAAAAGGGAGAGAGAGATAATGTGAAATGGAAACCTAAGCTAAAAAGGGTGATGCACCTAAATTATATTTGATCCACTCTATTTGAACTCTTAAAACACTAATGAAACAAGTAAAATACTAGATCTAGGAATCCAAATATATGTCATACATAATTATTTCATGCATAGGTTTACCAAATGATGAAAATATGAGGGAAGTGATGGAGAGGTCTAATGCAAGAGACTAACTAGTCAAAGTATCCACATGTGAGCTTCAATCAAAAGATATTTGAACACTAAACATGACCTACATAATAGGATCAAATAGTAAATAGCTGAGATCAAGACTTGAAAAGGGAGAGATTTCTACCACATATGAAAATCAAACTGACATGTACACACTATACTAGAATAATGAAATTTGAAAACTAATTTTGTATTCATCTGAAGCGGTTACAAGCTCCATCTTAGCATATTTTAGTCATGCCTAAGAGAGGGATTATAGGGATACATTTTTGGGCTCCAAAGCCTCTATATATAGAAAAAAGAGAGAAAGAGAGAGATGGTAACTTGTATAAGAGAGTGGAGAAAGAGTCATCATGATCAATAAGTGAGGTGTCATTTCATTGATTCCTTTCCTTTGTGCATGCCTTTATTCAATCATGATTAATCCTTATTAACAAGTTAACCTCATTTTATTCCAATAGTCCTCGAGCGCCTTTCATTGGTTGAGATATCCCACTAGAAGATGAGGGTTTTTTATGTATGGTGACAAAGTTTGTTTGAGTAGAATCAATGATCTAACTACTTCAACCACTAGTTTACCACCTTGGGACCCTAAGCCCACTTGACTTATTCATGAGGATTAAATCCTCAAATATTGAAAATGATAGAGCCATGCCATGAATGGTAGTTGGTACCTAATTTTTTATGATAGAACCATGTGGATAGATAAGACCCTCTGCATTAATTAGATATCTACTCCATTTTCATGTTTGGATCATAGGTCCGTTCTATAGGCAAAAAACCAATTTAAGACTATTAGTTTCCTTATAGTATTTATATTAATGCATACCTAAAGACTATATAGCCTCTTTCTTGATCCAAATAGGTCCAAATGGATCCATTATGTTATTTTAGTAAATGATAATTCACCATATGCATGGATCCTTGTTCTAAAAATAGCAAACATAGTCAGATAAATAACCCTGCATGATATAATTTTTTGCAATAGAGGTCTATATTTAGCTTTAATGGTGTTCCTTTATGTTATTTATACTTGACTACATGGATATGTCTTCTCCATGGAATTTGATCAAGATTTAATGGTGGATAAATGATCCTTGCAAGACCTACTTTCTCCTATCAAAAATGCTTCTTTTGGTTCAACTTTGTCCATCAAATGTTATTCAAGAAAATCAAATTGCTCTAGCCTATCTTTACTCCTATTGGCCTCAAAGATCCTCACTATTAGATCTTAACCTTTTAACCTCCTATGTATCATAGGATCAAGTTATATGAAGCAATGATAACCTTTGATCTCCTACCATGAATATCCTTTGATGTGTTGACTTAAGCATGCACCGTAGGATCCAAATGTGTGAAATAATGTGAGCATTTGATCTATTTAGGCCCACTTTCTATCAGTTCCTACATACCATTGGATTAATCATTGGTACATATGAATGTTGATAATTGATCTAGCTTAGACCCATATTCTTGTTAGTGAATGGACACCATCATATCTCTATTCGATTGATCTTCACTATTAAATCTTGTCCAACTTATATCTCTTTAAAGTATATTAACCTAGGGACCTCTTTTTTATTTGACTCTAGTGTGAACCATTAGATCTCATGTGTTAATATGCAAGTTCATGAAAACCATTATATCTTGATCAACTTTAAACCTTTTAAGGAATTTTGAACCCAAACAGTTACTTTATGAAGCTCAAACTTGACACTCATGTGGATGTCTTATGCAGCAAGTTCCACTTTGAATCTCCATAACTTAGGCTAGAAAGCTTGCATAGACATGAAAATTTTAGAGATTTTTCCTAGCATGAATAAATCCATGGTTTTATAATCCTTTGTCTCATGGGGTCTTCTTAGGTTTATTTATTAAATGCATAAGTGAACTAGTCCATTTAGTTTCTACATGACATCTTGATGACAGTATAGCCTATCAAAGCTTGTAAAAATAATTTGATCATTCATTTGAATAGAAAATTTTCTCATCTAATCAATCTATGCAAATATCTTGGTATGTGGTCCAAAAATTATCCAACATTAACCTAAGAAGCAGGAAATCTAACTATGAAATAAATAAAGCTATCATATGAAAGCAATAATATATTATATGAAAGAAAAAAATTTAACTATGAAATTACTAAATCTATTATACTCCTACCTTTACAAAAACACCTATTATTACTTAGGAATGTCTTCATATGGTATAACCATGAAGTAGTGCTTTAAAAACTATCCATTTATTGGATATGTTAACTCATTGCCTTGGAGGTCCCTCAAATAGAAAGTATTGTTACCCAAGATCTCTAAAATATAATAAGATTCAATCCAAGGTGGGGTCAACTTATCATGATGTTCTTTATTTTCATGGGTTTTATCACATAAAATCACTAGGTTAGAAATTTTGAATGCTTTAAATGTTTCTCTTTTGTTAAACCATATTTTGACTATGTCTTGATGTTTACTAAAATCTTGTCTAGATTTTGTCCTTAAATATTACATATCTATTATGTCTAATAATCAAGACTCCACCTTTTCACTTTGTTCCATGTACTCCTACATAAATTGATATGTTGGTAATTTAACCATGAATGGGAAAACTAGTTGGCATCCATGTAATAGCAAGTAAGGTGAAGCCTTGAGGGCTTGATTATATCTTTTTTGATCAGCCCATAGTGTATACTTTAGCTTTTTATGCCAATCTCTAGTTTTGTATGTTGTTGAATTATTAATGGAATTAATCAAGGTTTTATTTATTAATTAATATAATCCTTTTCCTTATGGGTAATGGTTAGATGATGACCTGATGGTGATTTGATTATCATGGGCCCATTCAATGAATTTAGCTGATTGGAATTTTGGCCCATTATCACAAACTAGAGAAATAGGGGTACTAAATCTAGTTATGATATATTCCTCTAGAAATTTGATTACATATAGTTCTCTTTAATGCCTTGTAGCTACTAATTTGGTCCATTATGTGCAATAGCCTATGCCAGTAAGTACAAACTTGTGGCTAGCTAAATAATTGGGGTTAATGACCCTAATAAAGTCTAAACCCCATTGAATTAATGGTCTTCCTTTAATAATAGGCTACAAAGGAATTGTTTTATGTACCTCTCTTTTCACTAAGACTTGGCATTCATTGCATGTCCTTATGTGAACATGCGTGTCCTTGAAGACTATTGGCCAGTAAAAACCCATTCTGAAGCTTTTATGGGTTGTGGTGTTTCTATAGGGATGACCACTACCTATCTTTTAGCATAATTTTTTATAATTTATTGATATTTCACTCATGATATGCATCTTAGGTATATGCCTTTGTAATTATTTTTATATAAAACCCACTTTCTAATAATATAACAAGTAGCTTTGAGCCTCAAAACTCTCCTCTATTCTCTTTTGAGTTTTAGGGAACAAGTACCTATGAGTAATTATTGCATAATTTTAGTATATCAATCTCATTTAGTTACTTGTGTTTCACAAACCTCTTCAACAATGATATATGAGTCAGGCTCAATCATGAGCTTAATGACACCTTGACCTCTAACAATGTTGGTAGGATTGATTTCTATGTCAAACTCCTAAAACTTTTCCTTTGCATTATCCCAATTAATTTTTCCCCAAAGTGAGCTTGATAGCAACATCCAACATAGTGGTAATGATCTTATTCCTTAAGATGTAGTGTTAAAATTTATTTACCACTTTAATAAGGTTAAATATTTTATTATCTATCATGGAATACCTAGTTATAATTCAATTTTGTGATCATAAATTAAATAAGGAGTTCACTTTCATCTTTATTTTATGTGAGCATGGAAGCCATGGTATGTTCTAAAATGAATGAATATAAGAAGAAATATTTAGTGAAGTCTAGACTTATCAGTATAGGCACCTGAGATATTGCATATTTAATGTTTTTAAAAAACTTTTGAGACTTTGTTATCCATCAAAATTTAACATCTTGTTGAGAATTGCATTCAGAGGTTTAATGATTTTATCAAATCCTAATATAAACTTTCTCACAAAATTTATCTTCCCAAAGAAATATTTGAGCTCTTTTTTTCTATTAGTAAATGCAATCTTTGGTATCCCCTAAATTATATCAGAGTTAATTGTAATTTCATATTTGGTGATGATGTGACCCAAGAGCGTACCTTTATTGATTCTAAATATGCTCTTCTTTGGGTTCAATGAGATGTCAAACCTTCTACATCTTTAAAATATTGACTTTAGGTGGCCTATGTGATTAGTTCTATACTTTAAGAAAATAGTGAGGTCATCCATGTAGATGATTATGCATTTACCTATTAGACCTTGGAATGCATTATCTATGGGTTTTTTAAAGGTGTATCCCACATTTATTAGGCCAAATGACATCATCTTATACACATAACTACCCCACTCTATAGTGAATGTAGTCTTCATTTTATCTTCTAACTCAACTAGCACCTAGTTATATCTTGAGAATCCATCCAAGAAGGGCATCATTCCTAAACCACTCAAAATCTATATGACCTTATCCAAGGAAGGAAAAGGATATTTTTCTTTCTTAGAATCTTTATTCAAGTTTATGAAATCAACACAGAGCCTAATTTATTCATTTTTCTTCCTAACTAGGACTAAGTTCTCCACCCATGTATAATGTTCGATAAGGAAAACTATTTTTACATTCGTCAGCTTTACCACTTCTCTCTGAATAAGAAGATCTAGGATAGGATTTATCATCCTTTGTATTTTCTTGAAACTTTTATGGTCTAATTTCAAATAGATTGTATGGGTGATGACCCTTGGATTAAAAACCTTTAAGTCTTCATATGTCCATGTAATCACATCTTTATATTAGGTGAGTAAATTCTTCACTCTTTGTCTTTCTTCTAGAGTGAAATTGAGATCAATGTTAACATAGCATGCATCAGATTCATCTCCTACATTTTCCTTTTTGAACTCAGATTCATTTAATTTTGGTTGTCTTTATTATTATACATGAGGATCCAAATCAAATGTCCTTTCCAAAAAAACCATTCCTAAGGGAAGGTAGTTTTATTTCAACTAAGTGATTCCTCCAAATTCCTCTTGGGATATGTAAATAATCTCCTTTTCATCAATTATTTGAGACTCAAATTGTCCTGAGTTAGTCAATAACTAGACTATTTACTAGTCATCATCAAAGACTTAGAAATTTTCCACATTGTTAAGAATGGATGGACAAGGTACTATTTTAATAGAGAACCTTTATACTTTGGACTCTTGTAGAGGTGCCAAGCTGGTAGGTGAATCATCCAATGAATCAACAACTTAATTCTATTCTCTAGGAATAGACACTACATTGAATTCCTCAAAAGACTCAATTAAATCCCAAGATTTATGTTTATACCTCTTCAAGTATGATAGTTTGCATTGGTATTTGTTCTTGACCTAATTGATTACTAGTTCTAAATATCCATAGATTAACAATTATTTAACATTATGTTTAAAATTAAAATACAATCCTAAAATTAGTGACTCCTACTCTAATCTATTTTTTGTGCAAGGTAATTTTAATCTATATACTACCAGGGATTTATTAACTTTTGTATCTACCATTTAAACATTAATGTCTAATCCTTATTTGGATATTTCAGCATCAAAGTGGAGAGTCCATAACTAAAAAGGTCCTTAGACTTTTAGTTCCTGCACCTCATACTTTGTGGCAAAGGTATAAATCCCAAGGTTATGATATTTATATCTTACCTATTCATTCTTAATGTTGTAATCAATAATGGGGTGATTCATTATTACTTTTTGATCGATTCAAATCTAGTTTGTAACACATCTTCATGGTAATCAAATATGAGATAAGTCTATTGCTACATATCCTATTAGTGTCTTGGACCAATCTTTGTTGAGGAGGAGTTTGTATCCTTCTGGGATATCTACTAAAAGTATGTCAATTTTCATTTGTACATGTAGTTCAGATGCTACTTATATGCGTATATTATTCCTTTTCTCTACTAGAATCACCATTATCTTATCTAGATTTGAATTAAGCCTCTTTGATGGGCTTGGAATCAATCCAAACTTTTTTCAAATAGAAGTTGGAATTACCGTAGTTGAAGATCCAAAGTCAACTAATAAATTATGAATGTTCCTTCTAAATGATTTGATAATCAATAATAAAATAGGAACTTTTAGTTTACTCTTATATATCATATTGGTATGAGCAACCTTTATCTTTTCTATAGTTAACTTTCCTATAATGGACCTCCATAGGAGCTTATTTTGTTCAATGATATGAGCCACTTCATGTAGAGTGATGTTAACTTTAATATTCTTCATGTCTTCAATAATTTTATATCCTCCTTTTCTCTATTCCTCCTTATTCTATGCCTTTTCATTCTTTTTTGGGGAGGTGGATTATTATTAGGCCTTGGATTCAGTAGAATAGTGGTATTATTTGGAGTTGTAGACATTGTGAAGGGAATATTGTTCCTAAAATCATAATTTCCCTTTTGATACTACTGAAAGGCATGTATTTTATTGTATCTATCCTTTGGTTCATGTTAGATTTACAATCACTATGAGGGGGCATGAATCAGTGAGCCCAAATATTTCAATTTCAATTCTAATCCCTTCAAACTATTAAACAATCATCATATATCAACTTGGTCAAGTAACATTAACAAGAGAACTTAATCATTCAATACATACACAAGATCAGACGCACAACACATAGTTCCTATGGAAAACCCCCATGGGGAATAAAACCCACTCTCAAGCCTACATCACATGGACTACTTATTTGATAAGAGATTAAAAACAAGAGACTAGTCAAGTATTTTAGACCAAAAACCTTGATCAAGTCCTCTTAACCAAAGTACTTTAGTGAAACACCTATTTCATAAGGAGAAACTACCCCTAAGGAATATCAATTCCTTTAGACCCTCCTTCGAAGTGAACACCTCCACCTTAGAACTAATGTTTTCAACCCTTGATGATGGATCTCTAATTATCTAACCTATAAAAAAACTCCCTCTTTATCTCATATAGGCCTCTCACATATTCATGCCATAATCTCTCTCTTTCACTCAAACCATCCTCATATGCACACTCAGACCTCTTCGCATATACTCAAACTACAATATCACTATTTTGACATCAAAAATATGACCTACAGGTCATATACATAGTCAAAAAACTATTATTCTCATTAACTCATCTAATATGCACACCACCTATCCTTTTTTATTTGATTCAATGTATACTTCTCTCACATATAAGCCTCTCTCAAATCTCTCACCCCTCTAGCACAAGACTAAAAATCAACTTCTTTGATTTCACTATTTATTGAGAAATCATGATTATACACATCTTGGTCAACTATTAGGCATGAGTTAACCCTTAAGGCATCTCTCACATCAATACATGACTCAAAAAAAATATTCATAGGTTGGCCATAGCATCTATGGTTCACCCTTAAGCTGTTACACCTTTCAATTAGGCCCTTGTAGCCCTTATAGGTCTCATGGAGACCTATTCAACTTATTTCACACTTATTCTAAGCACAAAAAGAATAAAATGTTAATTTATAACTCATTTAAACATGACATATGATCAATATGTCTCATTTAATTTCCAACATCCATTATAACACACATCTACTAACCCCCAATGAGCATAAACACCTCTCTGTACACATAGTCATTATGAACAAAAACACTGTCAACTTATAACCATTTGTTCATAATGCATATCATTGGTAAAAAATTCATAATACACAATATGGTACTCATGTAGACTCAAACACTCCCCAATATCTATTTCAACAAGATATATCAAAACAATATCAAAAAAATCTTGAACAATCTTCTTGAGTCACTTGTAAGACATACATGAAAACATAATCAACTTTAAACCTTCATAAATTTGATTGTACAGACTTTTAGATCTTTAAATATATATTTATAGATGTGTTTTTAAGTCTTATACAAATTTTCTCTCTACACTATTATTGGGTGAGTATTTTTTTAGCCAGCTAACTGGTGACCAAAATAGTTCCTATCACCACAGCATAGGGAGATGGGTCATCCTGGTGTGCAGGATTACTACATCAACAGGGGAAAAATCTATCCTCTCATCAAGGGGAGGTTCCCTATTAAATATATAGAGGCTATATACTATATATAAGTAGAAAGTGAGACACAAGGGTGGAATGAACCATCCATCTCTCTTTTTTTAGAGATGATGCTAACAAATAGAGGATAAAATCCTGATGGAAACACTGAAGGCACTTCTCTTCTTTCAGAAGTGTTCTTGCAAGAAACAACAGGAGTTTCTTTCAAATAGTAAAGTAACTAGTGACCAAAGGGCACAATAACCAGTAGGATGAAATAGAACACAAAGTTTCTACCTCAACTGCCTAAAGAGTATAATACAAAGGATAATGGGGGCACAAAGTCATCCCAAAATCCTCAACACAGAAAGAAAAGGAAAAACACATGCTGAAAAAAATTGTCAAAGCACAAAGTCTTCTCACAGTTGGCTTTAGGACACCTCCCTTTTTACCTTCACTAATTCTACTTGTCAATTTAAATAAATAAGAATGCTTCTAGGAAATAGACATAAGAACAATTTCCTAAACTAGCACAAGCCAAAACAGCACAAAGTCTGCAAACAACTTGCTTTCTCATTCAGATAAAATGAAATGAAATTATAATCTGAGCTCAAAGTCTCAGTCTTCTTCTTTCAAATGGGCAGAGTTTTACTCCTGTAAAAATGAAAATTCTCCTTTACAAATGAGAAATATTACAATCTTATAGCAACTACACAAGGATTGGCACTTTTTTCCATGGGACAGCCCATGCTGTAGTCAATGTCTTCAATGCGCCTTTAGTCCTATCTAGAGAGACCATGTTAAGAACAGTGCGCTACCATAACTATGGCATGTCCCTTCATCTAATATGTCTCTTCTTTGGTATGGACTATTTGGTCCTTTTCCTAATATCTACATAGCTATCCAATTTTGCCATTACTTTATGGAAGAAAAATAGGCTTGCATCCCTGATTTGGTGCACCCAGAAGTCTAAGTCTACTCGATCCACTATTTCACCTACTAGAAATAATTCTTTTGAAAATATTTTTGGTCCTTTGCATTGATCTTCTCTTCCCTATAGCAATTTAAATCTTTGGGATCTCTTTTCATTTAATCACTTGTTTCTTCCTTTAAGTTCCATGCTCTATTTAAATTTCCATAGATTTTCCCTCACTTTAAATTTGACATCTGAGGGGCCATCAATGGTCACCAACTACTTGAACCATGTTGAACCTTAAATCTATGAACCTATGAAATTTCATTGGTTCATTATATCTCTTTTGTTCCATTGCTTCTTGGTTCAATTTTTTTCCTGCTCTTTGGTTAAACCATCTATTGAACCACTTGTTTGTTGCTTCTCTCTTGACTAAGGCCGCCTTTGAACTTTTGAACCTATGAACCATTGAAATTTGAAATCTTTTGATTCAAAGTTTAATCGGTTCATTGGTTCATTTTGTGTCTTTCTCAATGATTGCTTCCTTTATCTTTTTAAGCTTTGGTTAAACCTTTGAACCTTGAACTAGTTGAACCATTTAGTTCAATGGTTCAATTAGTTCATTCAGTTTATCCTCTGAAGCCCTTTTTGTCTAAGTCTTTTAAGATTCCTTTTTGCATCTTTGTGTAACCTTTGGAACGTCCTAAAGGGAAGGCATCCCTTCGGGTCCTTGAAAAAGGTCCTTTTTCTAACGTCAAGTGTCCCCTACAAAGGTATCTACCCTTTAGGATTTTTTGGGTGGACTTCAGGCTTCAACTTTCCTAGTGGGTTCTTACTTCTTCAGTGGGCTTTTAGCTCTCAGGATTTTTCCATTGGGCTTTTCCTTTGGATAGAAAGTTTGAAAGAAAGCTTCTTTTCCTTAGCTATTTGTTCCTTTCAATTTCTTCAGGCTTTCTTCTTGAGAGAATTCCTTTGGCCTTCTTCACTTAATCATTTCCATTAGATAAAAAGTTTGAAAGAATTGTTCCTTTTAGGCTTTTGACTAAATCTGAAGGAATTATGTCTTTTCTTTGACCTTCGAACCAATGTTGCCTACCCTCTACAAGGGTACTTTCCTTTTTCACTTTGGGGTAGCCCCTTGAACATGTTGATTGAACTAACTGATTGAACCAACTTTGGTTCAACAGTTCAATGGTTCAATCAGCTCATTCTTCATTATTTGGCTAAGTCTTTTTTATCTTTTGCACCAAGTGCATTGAACCAACTTGGTCATTGAACCCATTGAACCTTTGAACCAAAGTGGTTCAAAGTTTAATGTTTCAAGCCTTTATTCTTTATCATTTGTCGATTGAACTCTTTTGATTGAACTGAGGTGCTGAACCAATCTTGGAAATGACTAAGTGTTAGAAACTTGTTCTTTTGACTGAACTTTCCTGAAGAAGATTTTTAACTTGTTGAACCTATGAATCCCTTTATGGAAAAAGCTTAAAATGAGGAATTTGAAAGCTCAGAATAAATTTAGAGAAGGGAAGAGAGAAATTTTGGTCTATGCAAGGCCAAAATAGTCTGTAGGTTGTCCCAAAAATGAGTGACATTTTTTGGAGACAATAGTTGGCTCTAGTTGGGGAACTTCCTTCAGATGAAAACTTGAAACATAGCTAAGGGGAGTAGAAACTAGAATCTCTAGTGCCTTGAAGTGTGCCATTGGGCTATGGAGTCGTGCTACCCAAAAAGAAAGGTGACAAAAATGAAAATGAAAAACACAAAATAAAATTAAAGACTATACAAATATACATATGTACAGGTGAACTTATCTGATACTTTAAGAATTGAAGTACTTCAGACACTGCTCCTTTTATGGTGAAGAAAAGGGGATGCCATCCTAATAAACTAGCAGGAAACCATTTTATCCCCAGAAACAGTGATGGGTGAATGGAGCTCTCCACCAAGAAACTGATTTTTTGCATCTTCCTCTTTGGTTTTTCTTTTTCTTGCCCCATGGTAGGACGTGGTCTTCAAACTGAAACCATAACTCCTTGCTCTCTTGGTGAAGGGATCCTTTTGCTTATTTTGGAGTACAACAGTATGGTCCACCACCATAGCTTATTATTCTACTAGTTTAGTCCAGCACATATTTTGATTGTCAGCATTAGACCCTTGACAAACCATCAACTCAGCATCCCCTTTGGTGTGAAGGATTTTGATCTCTTCATCCTGAGCAGTCTTCAATTTGAGAAACATAGATCTTGATTTGTACTACACCCTACCAATTCTTTTGATGCCTACTTTGGATCAAATCTTGGATTGCCAGCCATGGGACTTTGATCATTTGAGACATGAGCATCCTCTATGGTCAAGGAGTAATTACCCTTGCCTAAAGGCTTAAACAAAATTTGAGTAGCAGGGGCTGACATTTGGGTGACCATAATCCTTGCCTTAGATAGGTCCACACCTAGCTCTTCACCAATGTTTAACTACTCAAAATTGGCTTACAGGGATTCAAACTCAGTCATTTGAATTTTGGATTTCTTGACATGATCAATCATGTCAAATGACAGAGATGGACTTGGAAGAGATGATGGGAGTTCATCCTTTTGGTTTTTGGGAGGGGAAGGATTGATCTGTGAAGTTGAAGTAGAAGGTGCAGAGATGTTTGATGTACTAACCTTCTTGGCAATCACTGGCTCCTTTGACTGGAAAGGCAGAGTGGTTCCCTACTTAGCAATTAGAATTTTAGGCTAAGTTCATTCATCTATTCTTTCTTTATCAGCTTGTTGGGCTGACTAATTCTCAAACCAAGTGAATATTGTATATGATTCTTCATCTACTTCACCTTCACTTCTAGGTTCATCTTGGTAATTTAGGAAACTAATGTGGGAGTTGCCAACTGATTCTTCTTGATCCTCCATGAAGAGACCAACATCATTTTCTTGCTCAAACTCAGGTTAGAAATAGGAAACATGTTCTATTTTGAGATATCCCACTGTTGAGTTGGTTGGAGGCACTTCAAGGGCAAGGTTCCTCTATAGGGGAGGAAGATGATTTGGTTGCCCTTGACTTTTGGAAACATTGCCTTGATATGGCTGATTGGGGAATGTCCTTCTTGGTACATCTCTGTATGAAGGAGTAGAAGACATACCTTGTGCCACTTATCTTTTCAAGGCTAGCAGTTTATTTGCCAGCTTTTATACCATTAGGTTAATGGTGTTTGTGGGTGAGTATTCAAAAGATGAAGAGGGTTTACCTCTATTAGGATCTCTCCTTATCTTTCCTACCAAGATAAGGTCATCTTCTAGCTCAATAGCCAAGTCTTGAGCAGCCTCAAGGTCTATGTGTATAGCCCATCTCAACCAAAAACTCACTTCAAGTAGTTGTGAGTTGATGAAGAAGCATTTGAGATTCTAAGGTGTCGGTTGGGCAACCATGGGAATCTTGTGCCTCAGCTTGTTTAACATGGAAATAAAATCCCTCATAGGCTCATAAGGTCCCTTCTTCATCTAAGTGAGTTAGGCCAGCAAAGCATGTACATCCTCTGTAGGCTTGAACTTGGATTTAAACTTGGCTTTGAGTGTATCCCAGTCAGTCACTGATCTAGCTTATAGATGGTAGAACTAGTCTATAGTAGTGCCTTGTACTATCTCCATGAATAGCCTAATCACTATGTCTTCAAATTCCACCCCTATTACATTTTAGGCTATGCTAAAAGCTATAATGTGTTCATCAGGATGAACCTTCCCATCACCAAAGAATTTGGGTAAATTCCTTTTTAAACTACGTGGAAGTTCATGTAGAGGTGGAGTCAAGTTGAGTGGGATAAAAGAGTTACCCCAGGGGCCTCAAATTGCCATGATTTAATTATGACAAATATGGATAACAAATCTGGGTGGAGTGGCCAGATTGATAACAAAAAATGGAAGAGAACTGGCCCTACCTCAGCTTGAGGCTTGAGGCTTTAAACTACGCACTCTTTTCTAGTAACTCTAGTTTTACAAACCAGATAAAATAATGGAGGTGGAGGAAAATGGTAAGGCTATAAATGGATAATGGGTAAGACACATAATGGAGTCACTAGAGTATGTATAATGGATAAGGGGAGGAATTGCTTCAATCTAAAACTTGAGGCTTCAGACTACACGTTCATCCCCAGTGGAATCACTAAAAACTATTGGGTGAATATTTTGTCAGCCAGCTAACTAGTGACCAAAATAGTTCCTATCACCATAGCATAGGGAGATGGGTCATCCTAGTGTGTAGGTTTACTACATCAACAGGGGACATATCTCTCCTCTCATTAAGGGGAGGTTCCCTATTAAATATACAGAGGCTATATACTATATATATAAGTAGAAAGTAAGACATAGGGGTGGAATGAACCATCCATCTCTCTTTTTTTAGAGATGATGCTAAAAAATAGAGGAGGAAATCCTAGTGGAAACACTGAAGGCACTTCTCTTCTTTCAAAAGTGTTCTTGCAGGAACAACAGGAGTTTCTTTCAGATAGTAAAGTAACTGGTGACCAGAGGGCATAGTAACTAGTAGGATGAAATAGAACACAAAGTTTCCACCTCAATTACCCAAAGAGTATAACACAAAGGATAATGGGGGCACAAAGTCATCCCAGAATCCTCAACATAGAAAGAAAAGGAAAAACACACACTAAAAAAAATTGTGAAAGTACAAAGTCTTCTCACAGTTAGCTTTAGGATACCTCCCTTTTTACCTTCACTAATTCTGCTTGTCAAGTTAAATAAATAAGAATGCTTCTAGGAAATAGACATAAGAACAATTTCCTAAATTAGCACAAGCCAAAACAACACAAAGTCTACAAATAACTTACTTTCTCATTCAGATAAAATGAAATGAAATTACAATCTGAGCTCAAAGTCTCAATCTTTTTCTTACAAATGGGCAGAGTTTTGCTCCTATAAAAATGAAAAGTCTCCTTTACAAATGAGAGATATTGCAATCTTATAGCAACTACACAAGTACTAGCACTTTTTTCCATGGAATGGCCCATGCTACAGTCAACATCTTCAATGCACCTTCAGTCCTGTCTGGAGAGACCATGCTGAGAATAATGCACTGCCATAACTATGGCGTGTCCCTTCATCTAATATGTCTCTTCTTTGGTATAGACTGTCTAGTCCTTTTCCTAATATCTTCATACCTATCCAATTTCACCATTACTTTATGGAAGAAAAATAGGCTTGTGTCCTTGATTTGGTGCGCCCAGAAGTCTAAGTCTACTCGATCCACTGTTTCACCTACTGGAAATAATTCTTTTGAAAATATTTTTGGTCCTTTGTGTTGATCTTCTCTTCCCTGTAGCAATTTAAATCTTTGGGATCTCTTTTCATTTAATCACTTGTTTCTTCCTTTAAGTTCCATGCTCTATTTAAATTTCCATAGATTTTCCCTCACTTTAAATTTGATGTCTGAGGGGCCATCAATGGTCACCAACTACTTGAACCATGTTGAACCTTAAATCTATGAACCTATGAAAGTTCATTGGTTCATTGGTTCATTCTATCTCTTTTGTTCCATTGCTTAGTGGTTCAATTACTTTTCTGCTCTTTGTTTAAACCATCTGTTGAACCACATGTTTGTTGCTTCTCTCTTGACTAAGGCCGTCTTTGAACTTTTGAACCTATGAACCATTGAACTTTGAAATGTTTCGATTCAAAGTTTAAACGGTTCATTGGTTCATTTTGTGTCTTACTCAATGATTGCTTCCTTTATCTTTCTAATCTTTGGTTAAACCTTTGAACCTTGAACCAGTTGAACCATTCAATGGTTCAATGGTTCAATTAGTTCATTCAATTTATCCTTTGAAGCCCTTTTTGTCTAAGTCTTTAAAGATTCCTTTTTGCATCTTTGTGCAACCTTTGGAACATCCTGAAGGGAAGGCATCCCTTCAGGTCCTTGGAAAAGGTCCTTTTTCTGACGTCAAGTGTCCCCTACAAAGGTATCTACCCTTTGGGATTTTTTGGGTGGACTTCAGGTTTCAACTTTCCTAGCGGGTTCTTACTTCTTCGGTGGGCTTTTGGCTCTAAGGATTTTTCCATCGAGCTTTTCCTTCGGATAAAAAGTTTGAAGGAATTCCTTTAGACAAAAAGTCTGAAAGAAAGCTTCTTTTCCTTAGCCATTTGTTCCTTTCAATTTCTTCGGGCTTTCTTCCCGAGTGAATTCCTTCGGCCTTCTTCACTTAATCATTTCCATTAGACAAAAAGTATGAAAGAATTGTTCCTTTTGGGCCTTTGAAAAAATCCAAAGGAATTTTGTCTTTTCTTTGACCTTCAAACCAATGTTGCCTACCCTCCACAAGGTCACTTTCCTTTTTTTCTTTGGGGTAACCCCTTGAACTTGTCGATTGAACCAACCAATTGAACTAACTTTGGTTCAACGGTTCAATGTTTAAATCGACTCATTCTTCATTATTTGGCTAGGTCTTTTTGATCTTTTGCACCAAGTGCATTGAACCAACTTGGTCATTGAACCCATTGAACCTTTAAACCAATGTGGTTCAAAGTTTAATGGTTCAAGCCTTTGTTCTTTATCATTTGCTGATTGAACTCTTTTGATTAAACCAAGGTGCCAAACCAATCTTGGAAATGACTAAGTGTTATAAACTTGTTATTTTGACTGAACTCACCTATAAAATCTTTTTAACCTATTGAACCTATGAATCCCTTTACAAAAAAATCTAAAAATGAGGAATTTGAAAGCTCTGAACAAATTTTGAGAAGGGAAGAGAGAAATTTTGGTCTGTGCAAGGCCAAAATAGTTCGTAGGTTGTCCCAAAAATGAGTGACATTTTTCAAGGACAACAACTATAAGCAAAAATTGCTTGTATCAAAAGATATAACTAAAATACAAATCATTGGGTTTTCCTTTATTAAATTCAAATATTTAAATGCCAATGGTCATAGTTAAACTTTGGTCACTAAAAATATATCTCATGATCCCAATGTCTTATATAAATCATGAACCATAGATATTATTATAATTAAATTAATCTTTGCCTTTCATCACTCATTATTTGATCTTCATCTTGACTATTTGACTTAATACGCTCTGTCAATCTTTTGTATGTATCTCGCCCTTTATCTATGATAAACATTAGACAACTTGAATAAATCTCAATCAATATGCACCATTGATATCTATCTATATGAACACCCACTAATTATTATATCTTATAATAATCTTGATCTTTATCTCTACTTGATGTTAAAATTTGAACACTTGTCCTCATCTTACTACATCCTGACACCTTAGAATGAACATGCTCTATTGATCCTTTTGTAAGGAACTCAATCTTTAAATTCGTTAACCAACAAACACTTTGACCTCTTCAACTCAACATGAACCATATATCTTCACTATATGATCACCCATGAGCCATTATGTCTCCATCTGATCCTAATCTTTAACATCATGCAAAATATACTAAGTATGGGGACCATTGCTTATATGCTTGGAAGGCCAACTTTGGACCTCAATAACTTTTGTTGCACTTAGATGCATGATCTAAAATTTGGACCATATGATATCCTAACATAGGAAAATATAACCATGTATTAATAATCTCCTTTCACATTCATATGTTCAAGATATAACACCATTATTCTACTCACTCATATTTTTTCTACCACAGAGCCAACTATGTCTAGAATTGCCTAGAAGGCCAACTTTGCACATGCATCTCTTGATGTGCTTTATCTCATGATCTAAAAATAGAAAAAATAAACTAGGCAAAAAATTAACAAACACATATGATCATTTTCTCCTCATACCTTTACATGTGTGAAATATAATAACATCAAAAATCCTACTCAACTTTTCTTACCACATTACAAATTTGGCTAAGTATGGGAGAACATTATCAAACTACCAGGAGCCCAACTTTGTAGTTTCATATATTATGTTGTGATTCATAAAATGACCTAATATTTAATACATAATATCTTATATCATAGGGTAATTCATCCATATATCAATCTACTCCTAAAAATTTCATATGTGTGAGATATGACATCACCAAACTGCTTACTCGGCTCTATTCGAACATAGAAAACATTTGTCAAAAATGTCTAGGAGCCAAAATTTACACACACATATCTTTGGATAAATTTCATCTCATAAATTTATATTTAAACCATAACAACATGGTACTAATGTGATCACAACCATATGACCAAGTCCCCCTGACTCATCCACACATGGTAATTATGACATCAATAAACTACCTACTTAGATTTTCTACCACTAGACCTAAAATGTCTAGATGAAAAAAATGATCAACTAGATGAAATACACTCATGAACTTAAACACTCAATGCATCCTTGACCTTTGATAGGACCTTTTTCACAAGTTCAATACTTTAGACTAATCCCTAATCATCTTGAAAATTCAAACTCTAAGGATCAACCAAGCCTCCTTCAAGTATACTAGGACAAACATATTGCACACTCTGTCATTGTTACTTTAGACTATCAAGGAACTTCATCCACTCACTTTAACACCTCCATGACATAATTAACAACTCCCTAATATTTTATTTTCATTTTCACTTAGGAAAGAATATTCATGCATTTCAAATACCATGGTGGTATTCAAGGAACCAACTTCTAGGTGAAACTCTGATGGGTTGTTCATCAAGTCTTACCTTACCATTTCCCTTTATAATATATCAAATACTATATATAATTTCATATATTCAATCTCACCATGATGTTAATTATTATGGATTCTGCACTAATTGGGCAAGACTATTTCAACTATATTATTTTCTAGCAACTTATTGGGATTATGTTGTTCTATGTTATTATAGATTGATTGAAAGGTAAGTTATATATTTGAACCTAAAATTTTGGTTATTATTATATCCATTATCATTTCCCATATTTTTATGCATGTTCAATAAGTCATTATTAAAATTATTGACCATTCTTTGCATAGAATATAGTTTTGCTTTGGTAAAATCAGCACCCTATACAATGGTAGCATTAGATGAAATTGAATTTTGGTTCTGCTAATGACTATTCATCTATAAAAAAATTTCATATAACCATAATTATAATTGGGTGTTTGTTGCATCAAAAGATACAATACATATAATTGATTCTAATTAGATATAGGAATATTTTGGTTAACATGAGGCACATGATTTAAGGTTGGGAAACTAGCATTAATATCAGGGGTGCCTAAGTCTTGAGGATTAAACTATCTATCAATATTAATAACTTTTTTATATGTTAAATCTATAGTGGTGGAATCAATATCTCTTTGAAATAACACTATAGTGATTAGATCCAAGGTGTTTTTTAACATCTCCAATTCTAATGCTCCTTTTGGCCGATATGTTGGGCTCAACCAAGTGTACATCTTCTAAAATCTTACATGGAATACCTAGATTTGATCATTAGGTTCCTTCTTCATTATGGTGAAATGTTGATAAC
The DNA here is from genome assembly GCA_037957365.1 of Torreya grandis. NCBI lineage: Eukaryota > Viridiplantae > Streptophyta > Pinopsida > Cupressales > Taxaceae > Torreya > Torreya grandis. The sequence goes on from JARHVA010000127.1 coordinate 6,620,254, forward strand.
CTAAGCCAAGAAGATTAATCTTTCTAAATTTGGCAAGAAAAGTGATCTAACATGCATTCCAAGAAGTAATTGAGTTCTCTTTAAGGTTGAGGTACCAATTGTAAGTAGCATACTACAAAGTAAATGGGAAAAGTCTTCATGAAACATATTCATTAGTAACATTCATAACCTCAAATCAGCCTTGAAAGACTTGACATGTTCTTCTAAAGTTCTTCCCCCTGAGGGGGAGAATGAAGGTAGATAATTCTTTAGATTCCTTGGAAAATTATGCACATCCTTTAGGATGGAAATGATAGATCTAATTAACCAAGGTTTTTGGGCTATAGGGTGATTTATGGGATTGATATTTATTAATATATAAGGTGTCATGTACTAATATCTATTGGGAATAACTGGTATAAATATAGGTCTTTGATGTGTAGATGGAGGGGAAACCAAAAGACTAGCCTAGGCCCTAGACTTGGTAACTCTCCTAGTTATCTCTAGTGAAACTCAAATGTATGGCATAACCTATTACTTAGGGAAGGAACATAAGCATCCCTCCTTATAATGTTATTTTATTTCCTAATGATGTGGGTCTTGTGCACATCCTTGGATTATACAAGGTAGCATCTAACATTTTAGGATCTCAATGGAGGTAAACTCCACTCCAAGGAAGCTTTAGGTATGGGTCAAACAACCTGGTGGTGGAATAGTAGGTTAAGCATGTAGGTTTTTAACTATATGTACTTTTAAAGAAATGAATATTAGTAAATAAATCAAAACCAAAGTGAGTTGGATGCATGGATGGAATCTATTCTAGAGTGGGTAGATCTTAGTCAAAGAAACATCAAAAAGGAGGGAAAGGTATAGTAGAAAAGAAAGTTATTTGGTTTCAAAGGATTAATTCCTGGGTTAGCTCCTTTATGGACAAGTATTTCTATAACTAATTCTTATTATTTGTAGCTATTACACACTCACAAACAAATCAAGTTAGATAGTTTGAGATGAAAAAATGATATATGAAACTTAAGGGCCTCAAATGAAGGTTGCTCCTTTTAGAGTAGTTATTGCACACTCTTGGTTAAGAGATTATAGATCAAACTAGAAAGTTATCTAGGGAAACTATTGAACACATCTACAAGATTATATCATGAAGAAACATTCCTAAAGACTTTAGAATATTAATATAGTCAACCAAATGCTTAAAAATTAATGGTATTTGATAAATATTCAATAGCTTTTGCACATCTAAAATCAGAATATATCAATGATAACAAAGGCAATTATCCATAGATTCTGCACACTTCAAATTAATAAATTTTAAAAACTCAAAGAAAATAAAACCTTATTTACACAAATATGGAAAGAAAATAGATCCACACATTTTCATGACAATCAAAATGATCTCTTCCTTTATTGATAAAAGCTTTGACCTTTTTAAATGACGGATTTATAAATATATATATACTTGGGGAGGGGTTGAATCATCCTCTAAGGTTATGTAAACTCATAGTTACATCAATTAATTATAACTTTAGTTCTAATTTTAATATCAAAATTACACATGTGCATGCTTACATTTAATTACAACTATATCAAAAGTAAGTTTGCATGTGTAATGCAATGCAACATGTGCATGCTTAAAAATAACTCAAGATAACTTTTACATTCATATACCAAGTGTAATTAAAATATAATTACAAATATTATTCTTATATGTATGAATACATACAAAATTAACCTTTAATTAAGGCTCATCAGGTGACTACATGGCATTGCTTACTATTTTTCAATGCACAAAAGTGATAGCTTGAGCTAAAGTGTAATTTGAAGCATTGGATTTCTTCCTAGATTATAACTCTTTAAAATACTTATTGATGACATCATGTTAGTACCTAATATATGTGTTCAAGAGTTGAGGTTTGTGTACCTTTTTTACTTGTTCCATCATCCATGCATGTTAATCTTTAGTATTCCTAAAGTTGATTCAGAATATTTCCACTTTAGTAACTTTCTTACATTCAAAACTGAATTCATACTTAATTTCCTCCAATGCCAATCCTTAAGGTTTTGCTTAAAGTTGTTTGAGGTCTATTGAAGAAGCTAGTCAAAATTGGTTCTACTTATTAGCCTTACTATAGAGTTTTATACCTATGATAAGTTTAAATCTTATAGAATTTTCAAAATGAGGCTCTCATGTTCTACATACTTAGGAATTATGCCTTCATGTAATGTCCCCTATTAGGTATTAAATCTAAAAAATGATTTATTAAATAAACTTTAGTGAAATAATCAATATTTAAAATTTATTCAAACCCTAGGTGACTGAAAATAATTTATTTATGGTTGTAAGTACACCAAAATGGTACAAAAAATATTATCCAATGATCCCAAAAATAACATAAACTATTCCAAATTATAGCCAAATAAATCAATCAAAAACTTGATTTTTGATCATGTTTATTGCTAGAAAATATTAGGATATTTTTTGAATATTTATGTGGCTAAACCACACACTTAAAAAGGCTCAAAAGGCCTCAAAGCTTAATCAACAACACTAGGAGAGGGTTATCTACCCTTGGATAAAGCATGCAACCCTTTTCTTAGGGTCTACTACCCTAAATCAGCCCTCAAATCCACTCACCCATCCTTCAATGATATTTGCCCACCTCCAAATGCCAAACTAGTGATGAAAACACACTTCTTATATAAATTAAACACAATAAAAATTCATTATGAAGTTGTCCACAACTAAACTCAAGGGTTTATATCCTTAATCAACCAACTTTAAGGGTTTTTGTCCTCAAGGAGCAAGCCAAGATTTTTTGTGATTAGACTTCAAAGAATCACAATAGCCAAAATAGCATGAACTTCTCCACAAGATCCCTCCTTTGACCTTTATAGTCTTCTCCAAAGGGTGGCATCTAAAAGGGAGGAAGATTAATTCAAAATTTAAAAGGCCCTCTCTTTATAATCTTCCATTTGATCTCTTAAGTATCCATGACCCTCAAAAATCCCCTCTTTAAGTGAAAATTAGAAACATAAAATATATTTTTGAAAACAACACAACCCATGTTCCCCTTTTCTCTCACTTTGTCCCTAAGATTTTTGGGAAACAAATCAATCTAATGTCCTTCACAAATCATGTTTAAAATGGAGACATGACAATCCTCCCTTCTCAAATTTCTTGTCCTCAAGCAATTAGAAGCTAGGATGTTGAAGCCAATAACATCTTTAAAATGTAAATATTTCCAATGAACCAAGTATTTAGTGATGACTTAGTTTTTAAGCCTCCTTTCTCTAGTCTCCACAATAGATTTTGGAATAAAAAATAACTTACCTTCCTCATCAAGGGGTGGAAAATATGTGGATGGAGTGATGTACTATTGTTTACACCTTAAATTGGTCAAATAACCACACATATCATGTCTTTTCATAGTCCTTTCATAGGATACTCTGACTGAATAATATGAACTTTGTTCACATTTAGTGATGTCTTTCATTTTTTGTCATCTTGGTCTTATTTTATGTTTGAGTCACCTTTTCACTTATTCTTGATCATCCTAAGCCTTTCAAATAGTCATTCTACCTCATCTAGGTCAGGTTTTCCATCCTCATAAGTCCCAGGACTATAGGATAGGAGCATTAGGGTTGGACTATAGCACTGGTACCACTAGTGTCTATTTTTAGTGTTCTTGTCTAGGGCCATTTTGAGTTCTAATGGTTAATTTTTTTCACTAGTTGAGTCTTACCCCTTTTCTTAGCTTCATCCTTAAGTTCTCCCATGTCAGCCAAATGCAAATAAAGCTCTCAAATTCAAAATAATGAGTCTCATATATAAATTAGTTCACAAGTAATTTTATATGTAGCACTTACTACTTTGGCACATCATATATAATAAAAATTAGTTAATAATATATCTCAGCATTATGTATCACACAGAGACTTGCATGCTTGATCAAGGAAGGGACTAGGTAAAAGTCATTATTGCATCTATCATGTGTGTTGATTATACATGTTCCCTAAGGGATAAATACATTAGATCTAAGACCCTAGCTTGAGGGTTAATGTAGGCAATTATTAGGATAATAGGGGTTCTATATCATGTGATCATTCATCCCCTAACCTAGTTTTTCCCCATTTTTCTTTTGATGCATTTGTTGTTTTCATGTGTGTAGATGAATACAAGGTTTTAGAGATTAAAATAGACTTATAGTGGGCTCTATTGACTCCCAACCTCTAAAATTTGGTACACATGCTCATAAAACAAAACCTAGAAAGCTCAGATCCTTAAGACAATAGCAATAGAGGTGGATTATAGTGTTGGTGCCACTACTATCCACTTTTGTCACTCTTATCCAATCATAAAATGAAGGCCAAATATAGATTATAGATAGTGTCCCAGACTTGCATCTCAATTTCCATCTCCTAAATCATTTATTAGTCAATTTTTATATAAGTTTACTTTTCCTCCTCATGTAATTTACTCGATAAAAATCTATATTTTACCATATTAAACTAGATTTTTCCCTTACTCTAGGCCCCTTATTTTTTTGGAACTACACACTAGTTTTCCCAAAAATAATAAACATTTGGTGAACCTGACTTACTTCGAACAAATCTAAAACCCTAGATACCCTTAGGGTTTTTCCTTCATATTTTGTGCAAAAAAATTTAATTTCAAAATTCTAATGTTTGTATAAATTTTTGTGCATTTATCTTATTCAAAATTGTTTTTAGAATTTAAAATTATTGTAGAATTTTCAAAAATTATAAAACCCTAGCCCAAAACCATAGATTTCCAAACTAGGTCCTCAAACCCCAAGCCTTCCTTGCAAATTTTAGAAAAACATTTTGGAATTTTTGCAAATTATTTACTTTGTCAAAATAATTTCAATATTAGTAGTTTTCTTGTGTAAAAATTTTAATTTCAAATTTCAAATTTTTGAATAATTTTTTGTGTATTTATCTTAATCAAAATTATTTTTAGAATTTAAAATTATTACATAATTTTAAAAAATTCTAAAACCCTAGATTTCCAAATTAGGTCCTAAAACCCCAAGTTTTCCTCCCTTAAAATTTTTAGAAAAATACTTTGGAATTTTTGCAAATTGTTTGGATAGTCAAAAGTATTTTCAAAATCTCTATGTTCATATTTATTTTTGCATTTATTTGTTTAATAGTAATTTTCAATATTATTTTTGGTGAAATAAAAAAATGGCCACTAAGGCACTTCTTCCCTCTCATCCCATAGATCAATTTTTAAAATTTTCTCATAATTATGACAATGAATGGATAAATTTGTAAAATTTCACATTAGCTAAAAATTTGGAAAATGATTTCATTTGCAATGAAGATAATTACTATTTTTATAATGAGGAATATGATTATATATGTGAAATTGATAGTTAAGTACAAATAGATGCATCTTCTTCTATCAAACCTATCTCTTTTATTCCCTCTTCTAAAGAAAATCATTTTGATAAATGGAAAAGATACTTTTCACCTCATTCTCTTATGCACAATACCCCAAATGAAAAAATTAGTCATGAACTTCCAAGTGAACCTCTTATTGGTGATAATGTGCTTCCATGTGAATTCTCTCTCTCTCTCTCTCTCTCTCTCTCTCTCTCTCTCTCTCTCTCTCTCTCTCTCTCTCTCTCTCTCTCTCTCTCTCCTCTCTCTCTCTCTCTCTCTCTCTCTCTCTCTCTCTCTCTCTCTCTCTCTCTCTCTCTCTCTACTTCTATGTTCAAATTAAAAAAATATAAACGTAATAGAATCAAATTAACACTGCATAGTTCAAATGATACATCTCATATTCTTAACTCTACTATGTCCAAAGAAGATCTACATGATAAATATCTTTCTCTTACTTCTCATGAAAATAATTTATGTACTCCATCCATAGATAACATAAATGCACATGATATTTCAATTTAAAATGATACTTCATTGCATAGTAGAAAAAAATAAATTCTCCTCTTACACCTCTCCCTAGTTCAACTAAAAGTAATAATGAGTATGATTGTGAACATGCAAATGAATATGGAAATGAGAGTGATTATGAAAAATATTCCAATGATAATAATACATGGAATAATGATGATTATTATGCACATAGTGAATAAGAATATGTATCTCATGTTTCTAACTCTTTTCTCACTCCTCTCAAACATAATGCATTGCCACATGTTTCTACCTCTATGAATGATTCTATTTCAAATAATGCACATGTTAATGCTAATAGCACATCTTCTACTCAATTAGAATGTTTTTCACTGAAAAATAAAGATACCAATGAATCTCCCAAGCCACCCCTCACTACAATAGAACCCAGTTATCACTCTTCACCTAAAGAGAATGGTAGCTCACATCCCTCTAGTAAGGTCCAAGTTACCATTACTCCCAAGGTTCAAGTGAGTAAACCTCTTCTTTATGATCCAATTTCTAAATGTATCATTCCCATGGATAAAATTAACTATCAAATTCAATGATTATATGAACCACTTCAAGATGCTAATGTGATATCCCAGGAGATTCTCTCTTTGATGCATGCAGTTGGTGAATTACAACACAAAGTACATCTCCTTACCTTGGAAAACAAGGCTTATAAGTATTATATGGATGTTAATGATCTACATGGTAATCCAATTCCAAAAAGATTCATAAAATCTTACCTAAGCATTTTCAGATACCATCATTGCCTCACTTTGATGGAACTATAGATCTATTTGTACACATTTAAGCCTTTTAGAAGGCTTTTCCATCTCATGCAAGTCCTTTGATTATACTAAAATTATTCTAGCAGACATTAGTGGGGGAAGCACAAAATTGGTTCTTTTATCTACTCCTCATTGGCTCCTTACACACATATGATGACTTAGAGGATGCATTTCTTGGGCATTACATATCAAACATGGGCCCTCATGTCACATATGAGAAACTTGTAACTTTACATTAGAATACTTCAGAGCCAGTTTGCGATTATATCTTACAAGTCAAGAATCACATGTTAAGATTGATATACAAACTAGTAAATTTAGATATTTAGAATATCTTTATCAAGGGACTTTGCCAACCTCTCCTTGAGTATTTACTATATCAGATAGAGTCTTATTTCAAGAACTTATGTTATATAGTTCTAGCTTTGAAAAATAAATTGGGATTGATTGATGTAGACTTAGTTGATCAAATTACTCTAGATTTTATAGTAGTATCTATAGCTCCTAGTATCTAATGCCCACCATATCCTAAAAAAGTAATTGGTTAAGAATAGAGAACCAATCTCTAGAGTATAACCTACAGTATGTACTATAGAGAACAACATCAAAGCACCACTATAGTTTGATTCAGATCAAGATAACCCATCTGTCATATTATCAACACCATTAGATAAGAGGTTAATCACATTGCCTTTTACTCATCACTGAGATCCACATCTCATATAGAAATAGCCTCATTTACCCTTTTATAACTATTATCATATCTATGGACATAAATATAATGATTGTTATGGACTCAGTGATTTCATTAATAGATGTGTTGATAATGGCATCATAGCATTCACACAGGGGGCACCAAAATCTCCTCCATCATGGAACCATAGACCTCATTCATCCATGACTAAGCCATCTTAGGACTTTCCTTCACAGGAATCATCAGGAACTTATCGGGAGAGTAATGTAGGTTCTAGGATAGAGCCTCATAAGAGATCTCCTATTCCACCTATTCAAAAGGTTTGGAAACTAGTATATTGAGATTAGCCTACATATAGCACTATAGTCTGAGGAGTACATAATGAAGCTTCATACACATATCTAGTAGAGTCTTAGGCACTATAGTAGAGTATTACTCATGAGAAATATTCACTATGGCTAGATTTTATGGGTCTTATCTCACATAGTAATCCACTACAGTTAACATTAAATGAACCCACATCATAGAGTTATATTCATGATAATTATTCACTATAGCCAAATTTTTTGGATCCTATCTCATATAACAACCCACTACAATTAATATTAAATGAGCCCTCATCATAGGTTTCAGCTCTAGCTCGATCTCTAGCTTAGTCATACACATCACAATAGAGTGCATAGGGTATATGATTATGGATACATGAGCCTTCTTCAAATCACATAGTTTTAGTTGCATGACTAATAAAGTTACATTTTGTATAATCTCCACATCTGACTATAGTTAGTAAATAGTAAATAGTATCAGATATAGATCATATCCCTACATGTCATGAGTAGTATGGGTACTTGTTCAATTGACCAAAAAGATTTAGATAGTGATATAACACAGAGTGATATGATGCACATTCATATCAATATCAGTTCATAGCTTCACTTTGTAGGTCAATGATGGATCCAAAGGAGGTATTCTTGATCCACTCTTAAGGAATTAATATGCACAATGTGTTATCTTACATCCCCACATACTAACAACTAACATTCCTAATTCCCAATAACCATCCATAGCTAAAACTAGACTATCAAAATATAGATCTTATAAAATCCTATTTTACCAACATTAAGCCAACTCAATCCATCCAAACAATTTACTAATATCAACCCAACTCAATTTATCCCAACTATGTACTAATTACAAAAAACAATAAAAAAATTCTTACATAGGATTACAAATAAATTCTAACATCACACCTACACATATCAACAACAATCAAATCATATTCCAAGTATCATTTTACCAAACACATATGCAGTCTCGACATCAATAACAAATTAACTAATTCTAAAAATAACCATATGCAATGAATATAACAATATATTTCAAATCTCATAACACAGTATGCATGAGTCAAAATCCAAACTATATATATATATATAACAAAGTTTTCAAAACATATACATCATATCAAGATACAATCAATCATGAGTGGGCATCATGCCCTCACTCTCAGTCTCACTCTTTCTTCTAGTACTAGGCCCATAGTCTAGCCTAGTACTCGATGACCCCTCACCTCCTCAAGCTCTTGAATGTATATTATGATGACTATCTCTCTCCAAAAACTAACCATACTCCTCATGTAAGTCTATATACCACCTCTGAATCTCTATGTACTATCCATAATCCTCATAATCACTAATCCATAATTATGTGGAGGCATCCTATGCCTATTTATCTCAGCCCTTAACTCATCTCTCTCTCTCATTTCTATAACATATATAGTTATAGCTATAGCAACCCTATCAAATAAATGATCATAAACACTAGCTGTAATTATCACTCACTCTATCAAACCCTCCTCCACTACATCATCAAGAACATATCATGTGAGCTCTTTAAGTGTCAACTCAATGATTATATCCTAAAACCCATCATCTCCACCTCCTCCCCCAATAGGTGATTCATCTTGAGTACCTCCCACTCCACCTACACATAAAGAACAACACTACATTAGATATACATTTTCAAGACAAGTTAAAATAAGCACAAACTTGTACATAATTCAAATATAATCAATGCTTACCTCCCATCATCTGGATCAGTTCAAGATCCTCATACTTGGGGCATTCCCTCCACCAATAAGATATAATAGATCCCATCAATGCCTCATCCACCATGTGGTATATGCCTCTATACATCTAACATCATCTAAATCAAGAACATCTATAAACACATCTCACACATCTAAAGGTAATGGTACAAACTCAGCCTCAATAAGTCTCTAATGAGCTCCTACCCTCATTGATGCCCATGCACTCCTCACCCACACCCATGTTTTAGTGGGCACATCTTATGATACCCTAAACTATCTAGTCACCCACTCATACTGAAATCACTTAGACACTCCAACCTAATGGTCATGTAGCCAATAATTGACCCTCATATATTGTAGCTATACTTCATCCTCAAGCCACCCATAAAATCTTCTATAGGTCCTCCATATGACATTTTGAGCCACCAGTCTATCTAAAACTCATCTATAGTGATCTATCCCAAGAGATCAAATAGCCAACATACTCATCCATTGCTCTCTAAATAGTTGTGGAGGTGCCCACCTCACCCTTAGTAATCCTATTGATCATGCAACTACTATGTGTTCATAAGCCCAATAATGCAGTAAAGTAGCTCACTCACACCACCATTGAATGCCTCCTGAGTAAACCTATAAAGGTCCTTGCATAAGTGGGCAAGCATAGTCCTACCCCATGAGAACACTATACTATACACCTCTACACTACTCATGATCCTATGCATCCTCTATGCAATCGACACCCCACTCCCATGCATATTAATAAATGAATCCAATAACATGAACAACCACTTCCATATATTTGAAACACTCAACTACATAATAACTGACAATAATGCATTGATATCACTACCTCTCTTATGTATGCCTGAGGGCACACCTGTAAAATACAAGGATACATGATCAATAGCATCCACACCTATGTCATCCTACAATGTCACCCATCATCCACTAACTAACAAATACAAAATATGATACACATCCTCTAGAGTAATCATAATCTCTCCAGTAGGAAGCCATAAAGTATAAGTGTTTGCATTCCACCTCTCACATAAGGTAGTAATTAGATATCTATCCCACTACACAGTGCCTATGTCACACATGACCCAACCCTACCATGTCCATCACAACTCTCTCATCAGTTAAAAATGATAAAAATCTCAAGGTTTCCATCACCTAACCTCTATGAAACTCCCTCATATGTACCTCACCCTACAAAAACACCCAAAAATAGCATATATATCAGTCAACCATGCCAAGGAAAATAACTAAGCTACACAATAATAGGAAATTACTAAAAAAACTAGCCCCAATAGATAATAGTGCTACAAAAGGACACTAGCACTGGACAATAGTGTCAGAACCTAGATAGTAACATTGAACACTAGATAGTAGCATTGGAGGAAGGGTAGGATAGCTGTAAATAGTTAAAATTTTTCCTAGACTCTTAAAATAGCTATAAAACATATAAACTATCCTTCTAAATAGGCAAAAATCATGCATTTTAGCTACTTACTAGGCTAATCTCCCCACTAGCCTCTATCTAGACTGTCAAATACTCAAATCAAGTCACAACATGTGCTCATCTCCTCAACATATCTCCTACTCCAAAGCTCAAAATATCAAACTACTCAATGTGAAAATGAATAAAGAATCAATCCAACTTTCTTATGTCAAATAAATTTTTCATCCAAAGAAAAATACCATTTTTCATATAACTTTAACCTCATAGCTTTATTTTACAAACCATTTTATTCCATAAAATCGTAACAATGATAACTTCAACATCACATGAGCTTCACTCTCTTAATACATCATCTGCCTACTATGAAACACACATATCTATACCTCTTTTATACCCAGACATTCAACTCAGTCCTAACCAATAAAAAATCTCAGTCTAATAAATCAATGACTTCTTAAACAATTCAAACTATACCAACCTTTCATCTATCATTATGCCACTAGTCATCACTTTTGGTTCAACGTCCTCTATCACAGATCTTGTCCTTCTCCCCAAAATGGGGAATCATTCCTACTATTCCTATTCTTACACTTATCCAGCATGCCTATCCACTCTCATAGATGGATACACCATAGTTAATATGCCTCTAGTATTTAGATTAACAGATTCATCTCAGATCAGTCAAGATATATAGTGATTCAAACTATATGGGTCATTTAGAATTACTTAAGACATTCAAAGGGACATACCTTTATTTTATAGATACATATATTAGTCAGATATATATTGGTTTAGATTATATGGATTTATAGTGACTTTGATAAAGATTGAGACTAGATACCAGATTTGAGGGCATGTACATTACTACACATCTCATACATATAACTTCATAAAACATGACATATTTACAAGACTAGATAGTAGATTATAGGCATAGTGCAAAGCACATTTTTTTTATCTCCATTTTTTTCACATGGGACATGGCATGATAACTAATAACACATGTGTTTATATAGATTACTATACTATACATATGCATCACTCGCATAATAGATTTGGTGGCATGGCATAGATTTTCATATTCTTCATCATCCAAAATTATATAGATTGTAATGACAAGACATGTCATTCTCTTCTTGCACATTTATCAAATTTTTAGATTACATCTAGTTGTACCTAATTTATCACTAGGTTAGACTATAAGATCATCTATAATGGTTGGTCCATAGCATTACCCATACCTAGACCACATGAGTTTGTGTGGGACAGAGGATAGACATTAGTTTTGGACCTTTGAGTACTTCTTAGTTCTAATTTAAATTATTTATAGTGGAATCATGACATATTTTTCTCTTCATATCATACAAATTCTATACACACATTCTAGATTACATGAGTTTATGTAGGATAGAGGGAAGACATTAGTTTTGGACCTCTGAGCATTTCTCATTCCAATCAGATTCAGCATAGGGGGCAAGCATTGCCCTCCTTATCCATTTTATATATATTATACTTCTAGATTTAGTATAGGGGGATTCCATTTCAAGTATTCCTTCTTTCTCTAGGCACTATTTAGCTCTTCATCCACTTCTTTAGCCAAGAAGTGAGTTGGACCCTCTTTCAGCACACTTATCTCTACACATGTAGGTTTAGTTACACATTTTCTTTTCTTTCTTTTACTCTAGTACTTCATTTCATTGCATCACTATAATAAAAGGGGGGGAAATGTATACACCCTAAATTAGTCAAGCAATCACACATATCATGTATTTTCATAGTCCTTTCATAGGACACTCTGACTAGAGAATATGAGATTTGTTCACATTTATCCATGTCTTTCATTTTTTGTCATCTTGGTCATGTTCTATGCTTGAGTCACCTTTTTTATTCTTCATGGTCATCCTAAGCCTTTCAAATAGTCATTCCACCTTAGCCAGATCAAGTTTTCCATTGTCTTTCCATCCCCCTAGGTCTTGGGACTATAGGACAGGAGCATTGGGGTTAGACTATAGTGTCAGTGCCACTAGTGTATATTTATATCACTCTTATCTAGGGCCATTTTGAGTTTTAACAATTAGTTTCTTTCACTAGTTGAGTCTTACCCCTTTTTTTAGCTTCGTCTTTAAGTTTTCCCATGTCGTCCAAATGCAAAAAAATCTCCCAAATTTGAAATAATGAGTCGCCTATATAAAATACTTCACAAGGCATTTTATATCTAGTACTTAATACTTTGTTACATTATACATAATAAAAATTAGTCAATATTATATCTCAACATTCTACATCACATATAGACTTGCATACTTGATCAAGGAAGGGCCTAGGCAAAAGTAATTCTTGCATTTATCATGCACATTGATTATGCATGTTCCCTAAGGGAAAACTACATTAGATCTGAGACCCTAGCTTAAGGGTTAATGTAGGAAGTGATGAGGATAGTAGGGGTTCTATATCATGTAATCATTATCCCCCTAACCTAGTTTTTCCCATTTTTCTTTTGATGCATTTTTTGTTTACATGTGTGTAGATGAATATAGGGTTTTGAAGATTAAAATGGACCTACAAAAAGCTCTATTGACTCCCAGCCTCCAAAATGTAGTACATAATCTCATACTACTCTAGTGAATAAAACCCAAAAAATTTAGATCCTCAAAATAACAATGGTAGAGGTGGACTATAGCACTGATGCCACTATTGTCCACTTTTGGTGCTCCTATCCACTCATAGAAAAAATACTAGATCCAAATTCTAGATAGTGTCTGAGTCCTACATCTCAATTTATAGTTCCTAAATCATTCATTTTAGTTAGTTTTTAGATAAGTTTACTTTTCTTCCTAATGTAATTTACTTGATAAAAATCTATATTTTACCATATTAAACTAGATTTTTCCCTTACTCTAGACCCCTTATTATTTTGGAACTACACACTAGTTTTCTCAAAAATAATAAAATAACCACCCAAGTGCCCTTTTTAGGAAATACATATGAAAAACATTATGGATCTTGATATTTTTTGGTAGTTCCAACTCATAATCCACTTCTCTCACCTTACTTAGAATCTTGTAGGGACCATAAAATTGTAGTTTCAACTTTTTTGTTCCAATTTGATTGATAGAATATTGACTATAAGGCTGAAATATTAGGAAAACCATTTCACCTACCTCAAAATGTCTTTTCATTCAGTGTTTATCCATATATGTCTTCTACTAGTTTTGAGCTTGTTGTAGGTTCTTTTTGAGCTAGTCTAAAATTTACATGCTTTGTTGAACCAAATCAGCAGCCCCAAGCACTCTAATATCACTCAAAATTAGATCAAGGAAATAAAAATCCTTGTAACCATATAATACATTGAAGGGGACATACCTATTGACATGTGGTATGTCATATTGTATAAAAAATCTACCATGTAAAGCCATTTATTCCACACCTTTTACTTCCCTAAAACATAATTATGAAGATATATTTCCACATACTTACTCACAATTTTGATTTACCCATCTATTTGGGGATGATAGCTAACACTTGGGGAAAATTAAGTGCCAACCAAATGAAATAGTTCTTGTCAAAAGAGGCTATTGAATCTGTTGTCCCTATCATTTACAATATTTATAAGCAACCCATGAAATTTGAACACTTATTTGAAAAAAATATCAGCCACTATAGGAGCATTATAATGGTTTGGTAAAGTAAATAAATGAGAAAAATTGGTGAACTTATCCACAACCATAAACATATAGTTCTCACCTTGTGTCATTAACATCCCTATGATTGAATCCGTAGATATGCTCTTCCATTTTTAGTGAGGAATAGGTATAGGTTATAGATGACCAACTAGAAATGTGTGTTCTCCTTTATTATGTTGACAAACAAGGCATTCCCTAATATATAGAAGTACCTCTCTCTTTAGGACCTTCCAAAAGAAACTTTATCTTACCTCTTTATAAGTCTTAAAATATCCTAGATGTCCCTCCAATGGGGAATCATGAATAAATCTTAGTATTTGTGCCTTAAGCTTAGATTTAGGTGTTAAAAAAAATTGTTTTTGTATAAAATTAGCCCATACAAAATCACATACCTCTCATCATTCATTTTCCATCCCATAATATTTGTGGCCAAAGTATACTTAACATATTTATCAATTAGGATAGCCTTATAATATGATGCAATTTCATTTATTACACACAAAATAGGCTTTCTAGATAATGCATTAGCCACCACATTATTTTTTTCTTTCACATACTCAATGTGAAAATCATAATATTTCAACTTGATTACCCATTTTTTTGTATATCATTCAAATTATATTGTGTAAATAAATATTTCAAACTATTTTTGTCATTTTTCACCATAAACTTCCCAAAAATCAAGTATTGATAGAATTTAACCAAATCATGCATAATGGTTAACATTTTTTATCATAAATTGAGATTTTTTTCCAATTTCCTTGAGTTTACTTCCAAATTGAATTGGGTGCCCTTTTTTCATTAGGATATACCATATTCCTTCCCCTTAAGCATCACATTCCAATACAAATGGAATAGTGAAATCTGAAATAGCAAGCACTGGGCATGAATTCATGATTCCCTTAAGGTTTTTAAATGTTTTCAAGATTGTTTTGGACCATCTGAAATCACCTTTCTTGGTTAAATCTATGAGGGGGAAGATAGGTAATAAAAATCCTTTAAAAACCTATGGTAGTAGCTACATAATCCATATAATCCTCTCAACTGCTAAATAATAATAGGGGGTGGCTAATCTAAGATAGCTTGTATTTTTTGTTGGTACACATAGACCCCTTAAGAGTTGATTGCATGTCCCAAATATAAAATTTTAGAAGTGGTAAACTCAAATTTTGATTTTTTTTAAATATATTTTGTTATTCCATCACTTCCAAAACTATATCCAAGTGCTAAAAAGTCCCCTCCCATGTCTTCTATACAATAAAATGTCATAAGGAAAGACAAACAAATTTCTTCAAGTATTGCCTAAAGATGTGATTCATACAAGATTGGAATGTGGTTGGAGCATTAGTTAATCTAAAATAAATAACCAAAAATTCATAATGCCCATAATGACATATAAAGGCTATTTTCTACACATCTTCTTCTCTAACTCAAATTTAGTGATAATCTATTTGTAATAATTGGTAAACCAATATATAGGATATAGATATGAAATTGATTAGAAAAGCATATAAATTAATACTAAACAATTGACACAGAACACAAGTATTTACCATAAGAAAACCTCAAAGAGATAAAAAAAACCCCACTAATGTGATATTCATATATTTAAGAAAATCCTCACCCCAATGCAAAGCCTTCCTTTCTCACTTCTTCACAAAATGACCTTCACAAAACTCACAGGTTATATATGATCAAATAATTTCATATTCGAATGTGTTTTCACAATAGGGTAAAAAACTATTTATATTGAAATATCAAGGGAGGTGACCATTGTAAAATAACAGGTCCATCCATCTTGATAAATACAATTAATTAAAACACTTGGTAAGTATTAAATAACTATAATAATATTATTTATTTTGATAAGGTCTCTACCTCTTGTTAAAAAACACTATATTATTATTTATTTAATTAATTACCAATGTAATATAAGGGTTAATAATTACCAGTTAGACATTAGTTTCTCTAACACTCCCCCTTAATGTTGAGTGGGAATAAATGTTATGGTCACCTCAAAAAAAAGGAATTATACTATGTACCCATATGAAGGATTTAAAAACCTTTATCTTGCCAAACACCACTTTTTGAAACAAAAAGAATTGTAATCCATAAACTAATAGAAAGTAAGTTTAGGATAGAATTATCATGAGACTACATCTCATAGTTTCTCATGAATAATCACTAAGTATTTTTGGATCCTTATATAATATAAGGAGGTGGATCCTTATATAATATAAGGACCTCCATTACAAAGTATGTTTTTAATACATTAGGGTATAAATATAAAACTTTCACATAAATTTTACTTAAATAATATAAATTCCACGTGAAGTTTATAATGTTTTACAATGATAAAAAGTATAGAGAAGAAGAAGGAACACATGGACATTAGGAAGTGGCATTGTCATACACACTCCCCCTCAATGGTAACTCTGAAAGGCCTAACATTATATGAAACTGGAAAAACTTGGTAGAACCAAGTGGTTTTGTCAAGATATATGTAACTTGTTCATCTTTAGGACATAACTACATATAAATATCACCATTGAGGACTTTTTCTTAGATAAAATGCACACGAACCTAAATATTTTTAGTTTTTTGGTTTTTCCCTAGATTTTTTACCAGAGTTATACAACTTTGGTTATCATAATGATGGTACTGTGAGAAACATATGCAGACACTATAATTTTGTATATTATATATGATTTATTTGATATCATAAGACCTTTATTATTATTATTATTTTATTATACTAAATATCCCTACCCTAAGTTTAAATTATTTACTGTTAGCCACCCGGTAATTTATTTATACAAATTACCATTTTACCTCCCTAACCACCTAATCTATTTATAACCTATAGAATCCTAACCTTTTAACCAATCTACCCACATATAACCCTATCTATTAACAATTCCACATATATTATCCAAAAATTACCCATAGTTGGAACAAACCAACATGGATAAAACCATCTACTATGAAAAAAGGGTGAATTGTTATAAATTTTTCTACGATTGGCATTGATTCTCTAGATTGACATCGATCTATTTATACTTAGCCAACCCTTTGGCTTAAGGACCATGAATTTTGATTCTTGAAATACTACTCAGATTTTTTAGGAGAGTTAAGGATAACTTTAGCATTATTTGAAAAAAATATTTTAGGATTCATCATGTGAGTAAAATTGTTATCGAATGTTTTGAGTACCAAATGTGTACTCATCCTCAGGAAAATAAAGTAAAAAATAAAATGTTATTCCATGGATTAAATATCCCAAATGAACCCCACATAAATAATGTTCAAAAACACCAAATCATGAAGAAGGTTAGCCCTCCAAAAGATAAATGTAATAAAGACAAATCATTTTATTCACCTATATTTAATATGATTTAAAATAGGTTTCCATGAGCTACCAATGCTAATACCATTATCTCTGTTGAGGTTATCTAATCTTTTTTCAATTTTGATAGTTTCTCTAATTTTCCATTTCCAATAATTATCTTCATTAACAATCAATTTTGCTTCAATAAAGTTGACTTGGTGTTTAGTATTTAGGGAATGTTTAGCCAAAGTAGAGGAATCAATATGTGATTTGTTAATGTCATTTTTATGTTATTTTAATCTCATCTAAAGGATTGACTAGTTTCTCCAATATATGGTTTAACACATGAGCAAGGAACCACATAAACACCCTTTTTATAATTTGAGTTAATTAGATATTTAACATGATTGAGGGACATACGAAGAGTGATAAGTCATTTAAAAGCATTTGGAAACCCAACATTCTTTACAAATCTAGAATTTTTTGTTAAATTCCTTTAACAAAAGGGATGGTAATTCTCTAAATATTTTGATTATCATTTGTATCTTTTGGTTTTCTATTTTAAACCCTATAAAAAAATTTATTTATTTCCCATTTATTAATGAAAATATAAAACCAAAAGATACAGATGATAATAATAATATGCAGAGAATAACCATCCTTTTTGTTAAAGGAATTTCAAAAAAAATTGCTATAATTATAAATAAGGCTAGGATTTTAACCACTTTAAAACCACTTATCACTCTTCATACATCCCTCAATCATGCTAAAGATCCAATTAACTCAAATTATAAAAAAGGTGTTTATGTGGTACCTTGTTCATGTGGTAAACCATACAATACAGAAATTGGTCAATCCCTACAGACTAGATTAAAAGAACATATAAATGACATTAATAAATTGTGTATTAATTCCTTCATCTTGGTTGAACATTCCCTAAATACTAAACACCAAGTCAACATTAATGAAGTAAAATTGAATGTTAATAAAGATAATTATTAGAAACAAAAAATTAGAGAAACTATCAAAATTGAAAAAAGACCAAATAACCTCAAAAGAGATAATGGTATTGGTATTGGTAGCTCATAGAAACCTATTTTAAATCATATTAAAGATAGGTGAATAAAAATATTTATCTTTACTCCATTTATATTTTGGAGGGATGACTTTCTTCAAGTATTGGTATTTCTTAACATTATTTATGTGGGGTTGGTTTGGGTTATTTAATCCATGGAATAACATTATATTTTATGCTTTCTTTCCCTTAGGATGAGTACACATTTGGTACTCAAAACATTGGATAACAATTTTAGTCGCATGATGAATCCTAAAATCTTTTTTTTTTAATATTTTACATCATGAAAACTTGACTATTCTTACCTTAGCATTACTCTGCTAAAATTCTACCACACCTAATCCACATCCTCCATCATGAACTTGAAGAATCACTTTCACTTATGGGAAGAAATTCATCATGCCTATAACTTAGTTCAAGTATAGTTATTTATTTCATCTATTATTTATACTCCTATATTTTATTGCTTATCTCCCTATTAGAACATAGAATAAATCCTCATTTTCCTTATCAATATCCTTTGTTACCCTATAAATCTTAGCTTTTAAATAGGTGTAATCTAGATAGAATCAATGTTGATTCATCTGAATCGGCACCAATTCTATAGGATCGGTATTGATCCACTTCACTTTGTTTTTAAACCCAATCCTTTTAATCCTAATAAATCTATCTTCAATCTATCTTTATCTTTTGTAATTTTAGTGTTTATTCATCCACTTAATTGTGAAAGTAGTGAGATGACATCCACTTGAGGAATTTCATAACTTCCTAGGACTAGTTCTTAACCAAGTAGCTCACCTATCTATCTATTAATCTATTTTTTCCAAGTTTCTTTTTGTGCAAGTTATTATTCCAAGATAAAAATAAGTTCTCTTTTTTATTGGATTCAAGTGGTGCACAACCATCTTCATATATCTAGGTGTTATTCATAAACCCTACATTTTATTAAGTTTCTAGTAAGTTAATTAATTAAAATAAAAACAAAAAACTACTATAACATTATGGCATGCCCGGTAAGACCCCTACAGTCTCATTTTTCTTATTGTAATTCATTGTAAATCTATCCATTCTTATCCTTTCTCTTGATTTTTTTCTTCATTCAAAAGAAAAATCTGAAAATTTTTCTCTTATTTTAAAAGGTTAAAAAGAATTACATACATTCCTTGCTTGCTTAGGTAATTCATATAGAGTAATATAGGTAGGTTAAATTATCATAGAATTCACTTCTTTCCACATATATACCAAACCACTTACATAATTCATCAAACATTAACATAAGGGAACCGATTAAGATTTCATCACCTAGTGGTAACCTTCATCCCAGCTATCCTACTTGGATTTTACCACCAAGGTGAAAACTAACTCAATACATTGATAGAGTATAAACTTTAGTTATCATATATATACTGGCTAAGCACCCAACACCCTTACACTATGGTGTGTGAAGTGAAGGGGTAGGCCCTAATACCAAGCCATGTATCGATGCTAGTATAGAGATATTTTGAGCCTAAACAAACCTATAACCATCTCTAGACTATCATTTATTATTAACTTCATTAACCTTTTTTATCACACCTTAAAGCTAATTTCCTAAAAAAAAGTTTTAAAAAAAAAATTTAGGTATCTCTTGTAACATGTGTGTCTTTTCGTTTCCACTAAAAACAAGATAATCAAAAATACTATTGTGTGATTTTTTGTTTTCTTTTCTTGATTTTCCTTTATTTCTACATGGTTTTGATGTGATAGTAGTCTCTAAAGCAAACTAAACCCCCAACTTCATCCTTGTCCATGGAGAACTCCCTAACTCCTCCTACCTCCCCTCAGTATATGGGAGAGGGCATTCCCTAGTATTATACTTAGGGAGATCCTAAATTTGCCACCATATTGGTTAGTAATCCCATTGCACTTAATCATTACCTTAGCACTTGAGCTATATGAATTCCACTTTCCCCCTATACGTAATTTTTTGGGAATGATTTTAGCATGCCTCTAGAGGAAAACGAAGGGTTTAATATAGTTATGGTGTCCTCCCACAACAATCCTACCCCAAAATTTTTTAATACTAACATTATGTAACCTTTAATCAATCCACCTCTGATAACATCTAGTGGTCCATCCCCAACCAGTACCCTAGCTCAGAATATCACCACACCTCAACCTATGTCTACTTTGCCTCTTATCATGACACCTCAGAATGTAGTTATCTCAATCCCAACAACTCTCCCACCCATCTAAACTAGTGTACCTTTAAATCCCTAAACTTAAGCTTTATAACAAGCCCCTGTAAGTTAAGCTCTTCAATAATATATCCCACTGACCACCCAATACATAGTTACCTTGAAAGATATTAGGTCCAATTATATACCCTTTCAAGCCCTATAGTATGTGGTAACATCCCAACCAATTATGACCACCTCAATTGGTTACCCTTTATCCCAACCCTTTTCCAATCCATTGCTTACCTATCAACATCCACAACAGAATGTCTTGGGGGGTATTCCTCAATATAATACCCCACCAAACCTTATGAGTATCCTTATGAATAGGATGGTGAATATGGAAGCCTTTGCCTTTGGGTAAAAAAATATTCTCACTTATAATCAAATCTGTAACAAACCTTTTAACCCAAATATCCCCATTAGACCATACCCTTCATAATGGGAGCTTCTAAAATTTATGAAGTTTCAAAATAAAGAAGATATTTAGTATCACATTTGAGCATTTAGAAATGCTTGATATCTTATAGCTCTTGATGATGATATTCTTCTTAAAACCTTCCACATGTCACTAGTTATACTAGCCTTAGACTGGTATAGTTCAATCCCTCAACATTCCCTATTTTCTTTTGGGCAACTATCCCAAATATTCTTAAAACACTTTTCTATCAACATCATAAGAAAATTGACTAGTACTGACCTCTATGCCATCAAATAATTTGATGACAAATTTGTCATGGATTTTGTGGTTATATGAAGGAGCCTTATAAACCAACTCACCTTTTCCCTCCCTTAACCTGAACAAATTGAATTATTTGCAATATCATGTGCTAAATATATCTCCTCAATCTTATGGGTGAAATCCTTCAAAACTTTTGAAGAGGCATTTTTGATGGCCCATAAACTATAAATTAGAGCTTTGGAAGAAGGGAAAGTAAAATTATGTAGTAAAAACTTAAAAATTGATCCATATAAAGAGACTAAAAACAAAAAAACCAAAGGATTTTCTATTTTTGTAGTCTTAAAATCAACACCCCCACAAACAAAAATCCAATCTAAACCTTCTACCTCTCAGGCACAATCCCAAAAGCCAGTAACGTATTTTCCTCCACAATAGTATACACCTTTATAATAATATTACACATCTATCTTAGATAATATTTTAAAGGCATCTATCATCTAACTTCCTCTAGTTAGGCCTCTTGATGACTCTCACCCTAAATCTAGTTAGTTCAAGGAAAATGACTTTTGCAATTACTACTGAGTAATAGATCAGAACATCAATAGGTGTCTCTATTTCAAGGGTCTAGTATAGGACCTTATTGATCAAGGGAGGTTATAATTAGATAACCCTAACACTCCCCCTAATCAATCTATAGACATATTTACATAGTCATTCCATAACCATGCTTCCACATCTAATTCTATATAGGCTAATTTAGGATCTACCTTAGACCACAAAACCCATGTGAATAGTATGATCCATGATCAAATTCTACCTAAAGATTTTGGTAGTGATTATGTCCTCAATATCCTTATAGGAGACACCTTTGAACCATCTAAATTAAGTGAATTTATCCTAAAAACTCACTCAAGCTTTTTGGATCTCATTATTTGGGATCCACTTGAGGAAATAATATCTAAAAAAATTCAAGATGATCAATTAGAAAAAAAGGATGTAAGGAATATCAAAGATAAGGATTTTTTAAACATAATCAAATAAATTCATACCATTCCTCATGTCACCTCAATACCTACATGTGACATACCCATCCCCTCTAGCTTACTACCCCTTTAAGAGACTATTACATTGTCTCAAACAAACCCAAGACTAGTTACCCTCATTACTTGGAAGGAGCTAAATCTTAGAGAAATTAAGGGAAAGGATATAGGTATCAAAAATAAAAACTTTGGAGCATCATGAGGAAAGTCCTTGCAACATCCTCCCATTAGGATTTAACTCCCTAAAAAGGATATCCTTGCTAAAACTAATCACATTCAAAAAGGGAAGGTGCCTCAACCACTTATTTAAACAAAATCATATATATTGGGACCCCATCATTCGATAAGACTAAAGGCCACTATCATAGAATCCTATACTTAAGAGCATGTACCATCACAAAGGGATCTTCTTACTATGATAATTCCAATACATATCCATTTAAACCCTTACTATCCATAAGGCTTAGGTGTAAGGGCTTATCCTAAGCATAAGGCACCTACTATAATGAATATTCAAATAACCAATTTGAAAGATCAAGGTTTGAAGTTAAATGCAACTTCCCTACTAGTGCCTCAAAAAATCAAAAAACCGAGTTAGGATCCATTGAAGGGGTCTTATTCTAAGATCCTCGATCAACTTCTTTAAACCTCCCTTATCACTCTACCACCTATAAAGCCTATTGACCCTCATATTCAAAGACCAGTGTAGTTAGATAAAAGAAGAAATGTGCATATCATTGAATAGCAAGTCATGATATTTAAAATTATAACATGTTGAAAGTTGTGGTCTAAAACTTATTAGAAGAAGATTATCTTTTAATGGAAAAATTAGATCATGATTATCACATAGTCAAACTAATAGTGTCACACTCACTTTAAGAACTAGTATATTACCAACAATATCTAAGTAAGCTTTAAAGGAAGATAAAATCTCTCATAGAGCTTAATATCAACCCCTCTTGAACCCTCTAAATGTGGATGAGTCTAAAAACACTACAAATATGCCTTTATTTCAAATAGATGTGATTCACGTAGCTACATGATCCCAAGCTCAAGGTCATAAGACCCATAATCATTATATATCCAAAGTAACCATTATGAAATATCTTACCACAAATATACCTACAATGCCCACACCAAAACCTAAAATTTCCATTTTAGGAAAAGTACAAAATAATAATTCTTCAAAATTAATATAGATATCCATTCTAAAGTAGCTTCATCATTTCCTAGTCAAGATGCCTTTATATGAACTTGTCCAAAATTCTATATAGCATCATGAGTCTATGATAGAGGCTTTGAAGGCCATTGAGATACAAGTTTATGAACCCTAACCTCTATCTCATTTCATCATGTTTTTTTAGAATCCATTATCCATAACATTCCATGATTTGGAAATATCACCATTACAGCCTGATGATTAGGATCCCACACTATTTATCATTGCCCAAATTAATCAGACTCAAATCAAATGAGTAATTATTGATAATGGTGTCAGCATCAATATTATATCCTCTCATGCATTTAAGCAACTAAATTTACATGAAAATGTTATATCTCAATCCTTGGCTATTTTAAAAGCATTCAATGATACTATGGCCCCTACATTAGGATAAATCATCCTTCTCATCCAAGTAGATGTATGTACTCTATCTAAGTTATTTAACATAATAGAAGGAGAGTTTCAATACAACATCATGTTAGGATGTCCTTTTATATGTGCCATTAATTATGTCTCCTCCACCTTACACCAATGTATTAAATTTGAGCATGAGGGTATGATCCATAATGTCCCAACTGATCCACATCCATTCAAAACTTACAACCTCACATTTTGACCAAATGATGTTTTAATTTCATTATAAAATATGACCCCATCATCATCCAATTGGGCATCATCTATTATAAAAATCCATGCATCAAGGATTTCTATCAAGGATTCTATTGATTCCATGTTTCAGTAGCTATCGATTAGAGAGTATCAGTTACTAATGCTCAACACTTTCCCTACTCCCCAAGAATATGGGTGACAAAATAAACATGCATAATGTCCTAATCTAGGAGATATTATTCCCTTCAGTCCATCTTTCCTTTGCACTCATTTAATTTATGGGGGGATTAATCAGCCTTTTTTAGGTCTTGCTAACCAACCTCATGCCAAACCATTCACCTCAAACTTTTCATTATTATATAAACCCCACTTTTCAAAAACATACCTAAAACATTGTGCTTGTAAGGGTTTTAGCATAGGATGCTATGAAAAAGGGCTGAATAATGTCACATTAGGATATTTTAGGAAACCCCATAAAAATCATGGCCTCAATTTTAACGAAAATTCTAAAACTACCTCATAAGCTACTCATATGCCTATTATTGAAGAGGACACACCTTCCTCACCATCCAACACCCCTTCTCTAACAGATGATATTGTATCCATTCCCCTAAACTTTTTTTTTATTTAATTCCATCACTATCAGACCTCTAATCTATCACCACAATGGGTAGGTTAAAACCATTCCTCTAACCTACCCAAACATGATAGGGTAGGATTTTCCCACCATCCCTATTCTTTAGTACCAATATGATGAGTTGAACTTAACTCATTTAGGCACATATAAATCCCATCTACATAAATCCATTCCATTTAAAACCTCTAGTTTATTAAATGAGGCTATCATTGACATTAACATAAGATCTTATGAAACTCTACAAATTGTTAAGGTCAAAAAATATTTAGATCCTCAAGACCATCAATATTTCTCTAAGTTTCTAAAAAATCATAGTGAATCATTCACTCGGTCCTATATTAACATGCCTGGTATCGACCCTACTATTTTTATCCATAACATTATCACATTCCTTAATATTAAGCTTATAAATTGAAAACTTCAAAATATGAACCCCCATGTCACACTCTTAGCCAAAGAAGAGTTACAACATCTCTTATCCATCAACTTTATCCATCTTATTGATTACCCTTAATGGGTATCTAATATCATCCTTATCACAAATCCTATAGGAGGACTACACCTTTGTACTGACTTTCATGACCTTAATCTTGCTTATCTTAAGGATGATTTACCTCTCCCTAATATAGACAATTAATGGATTTAACATCTAGTCATGAAATTTTGTCACTTATGGATGGTTTCTTTGGATATAATCAAATCCTTATTAGCCTAGAAGATTAACATAAGACTTCATTTATTACTCCCTAGGGGACCTTCTGCTATCAAGTTATGCCTTCCATCTTAAATAATTCCATGGCCACCTATCAAAGAGCCATGACTTATATATTATATGAAATAATTCATAAAATAATTAAGGATTATGTGGATGGTCTCAGTAAATTGAGACTATGAAAAGACCATCTTTCGATGTTGAAAGTAATATTCACTTGCTTAATATAGTTTTATGTCCATCTACATTCTAAGAAATGAATTTTTAGAGTTTTGACAAGTAAGATTTTAGACCTTATCATATTTATTTGAGGGATAGAAGTCAACTCCATTAATATTAAATCCATTTTATAAATTCCACCCCCATCTAATCTTAAGTAGCTACATAGTTTGAAATGAAAATTGTAGTCCATTCATAATTTTATCTCCCATCTATCCAATCAATTTCAACCATTTCATCACATCCTAAGGAAGGATACCCATTTTAATTGGGACTCTATATGTTAGGAGGCATTTGATGCTCTTAATAGATACCTTCTTTCACCACTAGTTCTCATTCCTCCAAAGGAAGGGCAGCCTTTCTTCTTGTATATTCTAGCCACAGACTATGCCCTATAAGCCATGCTTGCCCATTATGATGAGAAACATAAAGAGAAAGTGGTTTATTATATTATTTTCATGTTTGTTGAATATGAGACATGTTATTTGCACATAGATAATTTATGCCTGGCTCTGGTCTTTGTAGCTTCTAGGCTTCACCAATATCTACTCAATCACAAAATTAATGTGATCATGAACATCAATTCCCTAAAATTTATGCATTTAAATCCTTATCAAAATTAGTGAATGGATAAATGGCTTATTATTTTAGTATAATGTTATCCATAAAAAATTAGTTAAATATTAAATCATTGTTTACCAACTTGTTGAGGCACCTATGGCTGATAATCAACCAATTAATTATGAATTCCTAGATGAATCCATAACCTCCATGTCTCAAGTAGATCTACAATATCAATTGACTCTTTTTTTTTTATAGATCCAAATGTAAGCATGTTGGAGGAAGTATGAATTATCATGATCCCTCTTATGGGGACACTTATACCTTTACATTTTAAGCTTGATTTTGACTATACCAATACTATGGCAGAGTATGAGGCTTTGATCATAGGTCTTCAAACTCTTTTAGCTTTGGGTATTAATACACTTAATATTTGTGGTGATTCCTAGATTTTGGTCAATTAGACAAAGGGTGTATATTAATTTAAAAATGACACCCTTCATAAGTATAAGACTTTGGTTGATCAGTTACTAGCTACTTTTGAGCATTATGCTATCCAAGCCACTCCTCAATCAACTAACAAGTTTATGGATACCATGGCTTCTTTGGCCTTATTTATCCCATATTCATCTCATGATTCTAAGTTATTTTTTCTCATTTACAAGGTTAATCAACTTTATTTTACCAAAATTAATCTTCCTTCCATCCAAAGTGTAGAGGAAAATCTATTGAATCTTTGGTATGCATAGATATTTTAGTACTAATCAAAAGGGATTATTACTCTGGATCTATCTAGAAATGACAAGTAAGTTTTCTATCATTACATCATGCATTTTTTCATACTAGGGGTGTTCTCTATAAGAATTATTTTGATGGTATCCTTTTTCATTGTCTCTAGAATCATGAAGCTACCCTCGTTCTCAAAGAAGCTCATGATGGGTCGTGTGGTGGACATTTTAGTGACCACACCATTTCTAAGAGAATATTATGATTGGGATATTATTGGCCCACTTTAAATCAATATTATTATAAGTACATTAATAAATGCATAAAATTTCAATAGCATGCCATCCTATTGCATGTCCCTAGTTAGGCATTATAGGTAACACATGACTTTTGGCCATTTTCCCAATGGGGGCTCAATCTTATAGGTTAGATTAATCCTAAATCTTCCCAATGTCATGGATTTATCATTAATGCCACTGATTATTTTACTAAGTAGGTAGAGTATATTCCTCTTATCTCAACTAAAGTAGACAAGATTATGGAATTCATTAGGAAACATATTATTTGTCACTTTGGTTTTCATCATAAGATCACCATAATTAATGGAAAATATCTTTAAAATAAAAAGGTTCAAGAACTTTGTGATTATTTTAACATTGAGATAAGCTTTTCCTTGCCTTATTACCCTCAATATAATGGATAGGTTGAGGCATCCAATAAAAATCTTATCAAAATACTAACTAAAATCATAAATTAAGTAGGAAAGAACTAGCATCTTCATGTTTATTTAGCCTTGTGGGCTTATCAAACTGGTATTCAAACCCCTACGAGTGCTACTACTTTCTCCCTAGTCTATGGTACCAAAGTTGTACTTCCTATTTAGGTTCAATTTCCTTCCCTTCACATCTCTCTTGAATATATCATTTTTAATGATGACTTCCATCAGGAATGATTAGCCTAGCTCAAAATCTTTGATGAGCATCGATTAGCATGTTTTATTCGTATATCAAGAATGAATAAAACATGCCTATAATAATAATCTAAAAGAATGTGAATTTAATATTGGTGATCTTATCTTTTAAAAAAATGAACATGTTACTAATATGGAAAAGAGAAAATGAGGAAAATTTGCTCAAACCATATATTATCACCCATAAATATGGATCTGAGGCATATCATTTGGCCTTTCTTGATGTAAAATTAGAATGAGATCCTTTTAATGCATTGAATTTGCATCCTTTCCACTATTAATAAGTCTTAATTCCCTTGGTGAACCTCATTTCTTATTTTAGTTTGATTAGCTAAAACTATATCCCTTTTATAAATACCAAGTAATGATATATAGAGTCATGTGGTTATCTGGAAGCATTGTCTTTTTTTTACCTTGAATATAAATACCCCAACTTTATTCATAGCATGATATAATTGGATAAACTTCACCTATAATGGGAAGGAGCTCTAAAATCATTATTTCCTAAAAACTCCCCCCCTACCATGTCAGTAGTAAGAGTGTCATCTTGTGCAACAAAGCTTTGAGAAACTATTCTAGGTTACCTTAAATCCAATCTATAATAAATAATAATATTGGGATCAAAATAAAAGCATCTATAAAAACAAGCAAAAATAGAAAATTTATCCCTTGAAAGACACCTATAAATTTTACAAAACACACACACACACACACACACACACACACACACACACACACACACACACACACACACACACACACACACACACACACACACACACACACACACACACACACATATATAGTATAAATTGATATTTCAAAAGATAATTATTTAAAAAATAATCTCTCAAAGTATAGACCACTCCCTCGAATGATGTCTATCATACGTAAAATATCCCAAGAAAGCTTCCTACATTGATCAACTTTCTTTAAATCAGTAGCCTTCCCACATTGATCAGTCTACATAGATTGGCACAAAAGGATCTTAGGGTCGACCTTAGTTTTGGTTATACAAGGTGAAATTATCTTCTTCTTAATAGATCCACTCTTTATCAAAATCTTGAAGTAAGTCCCTATAAATTTCCATCTCAAACCAATAGATCCTAAACATAGTTGACCTAATATTATTAGGTTATTTATTAACAATCAGTTAATGGATGTGTATGCATTTATTCCAAGAAGTTTTCTTAGGTTATGGTATGAGCCAGTAATGAACAATAAAACCTTTTATTTCTCTTTATCCTGAGTAAATCAAAATTTGTGCTTATTAATTATCTAAAAATAAAATTACCACATATATCCTAATCAAAGCATAAGAACAACTTAATCTAGTAATACAAAATCCATAGTCACATTACATAAATCCATAATCCCTAATTTAATATAAATTATAATATAATCCATGTCCATAATAACATAATCATATCCATAAAACATTTTAATCCATAACATTTAAAATCCATAGTCCATAAATCTAATCAAACCCATAATCTGTTCCATCTACTCTACATCCATAATAACATAATCATATCCATAAAAAAAAATTAATCCATAATATTTAAAATCCATAATCCATAAATCTAACCAAACCCATAAGCACATAGCATAAAATCTATAATCCATAATCCATAATCTAATCCACTTCCATAATAATCATGATCCATAAAATGTAAACCCATAACAGTTCAAAAACCATAATAAATTTATCACATCATCTAATTATTTGAATCCATAATCACATGAATCTAAATACAAGCATCTATAATAACATAATCCATAAATCCATAATTTAATAAACTTCATAGAACCCAAAATATAAACATCACAACTCATAATCAAGATCATGTATCTCTATATATAAAGGATCAAAATATACGTCATAAATATCCATATACAAAGTATGGAATCTCTCACTAATAAAATAAATACAAAAATGAGCTACTATGTAAACTTAAACTAACTCATATGGATGCTCCCCAGACCTCCACCATCACCTTCTCTCCTATCCCCTCCCCCATCTCCTCTATCTCTATCTCTCTTCTAATCCCTCCCATGAGATACACTCCTTGTGATGGCTAAACCTTTGTGAGTCCTTCTAGAGGATCTCCCTTATGTGGCATAATGGGTGGCATATCATAGAATCTTTGGATGCATATATAGTATAATATGATCATAATACCACATATTGGCTACCATATCTTGGTACCTATCTATACTCATATTACCTGCCTACCCTATGCTTTTCCCATCCACCCTTGTAACCATCTACCCTAAAGAGCCTCCATCCATACACTGCAACCTATCCCTCTTTATGTAGTATCGTTCCTAAGCCTCAACTAATAGATCATGATTTAGTCTTAAAGTTTCATTATCCACATGTGGTGTGTCTAATTGGGTCTACAGACCATCTCACTCTATCTACACAATGGTGAGTTCCCCATATGTTATGGCTACCTATCCTTTTAATGAAATACATTGGGCTCTTAGTGTATCTCTCTTAGAAATAATCCATATAATGTGTATCTCTTCCTCCTCACCTCCTTCCTCCTCTCCCTTTTCCTCCTCTCATCCCTCCTCTCCCCTCTCTCCCTCCTCTCCCATCTCCTACTCCATCCTCCTTATCATATCACATCTCCTCATCTTCTCCCTCCTATCAAGGTTTCACCACCCTCTCCTACCTGCCATCCAACTAACCTATCCACCACACTAATAATTCTAGAGTGTACACTGCATCATCTATATCTAAATTTATTTTTGAGTGTGGAGCCCTTTAGGGATATCACATAACCATGGGGATATATTTTGGGGGCCTAGAGAGCTTCACAAATGTGGGGAGCACATTTTCCCCCACTCTACCTTTTGTAGAACCTTGTTCCACATGTGATTAGAATATTCCTTGTCTTTCTAATTTCTATGTATTCCATATTTTGTGGAGTTAGTTGTTAGATGCCTATTTTCCATGTTAGCTTCCTTGATCTTAGGGAGATAGTTGTTTATTGGAAAATGTAATGACTTCCTTATTTTAAGGAGTTGGTTGTGATCACATATCATTATAAAATGTTTTTTTTTTTAAGAAAAGAGATAAACATGGCAAGTTCCTCCTTATGGATGAGCTTGCTTAGTTGGAGGAGAGTTGTCACATGGATGACAATGCTTATATTGGATAAGTATTATGTAATTCTAATTTTTTTGGTGGATTTTCCTTCATTTTCTATATATATAAGTGTTATGTGACATTTAGACAATGATGTGTTTATTTGTAGAGTGTGGCTTTTTAGAGATAGATTCAAAGTGTAGATGTTTTGTAAAGTGCAAGTGTTTATTTGTAGGGTGTATAGAATCTTGTGAGATATAGTATTGTGCAAGTGTAGGTTAAAGTGCAGTATAGCATATGTGCAGCATTTTGTATAGGAGATATTATATCTCTATGAGAGGTCTTTGTAATCTTTTTTTTTTACAAATTTTGTTGAGGAATTTTTTGGTGGATGTAGCCCATATTGGGTGAACCATAGTAGATCTGTGTCATGGTTTTATTGTTGTTTCATTCTCTCCATTTATGCTTTCATTTATCTATCATTTAAGGAATTGTTTACATGTTGTATGTTAGTGCATAATTAAATCTGATTTTACATTTAAAATCTTGTTATGTGATTTTATGGTGATTTAAATTTGGTTTATATTCATCTAATTCTTAACAACTGGTATCAGAGCCATTGGTTGTGTTTTGCTAAAGTGGTAAATCACAAGAAAGGTTATTAGCTTAATTGGGAGCTATGAGAGAAGAGATCAAATTTAGGGTTGAGAAGTTTGATGGTAAGAATTTTGGTTTGTGAAAAATGTAGATGGAAGATTACCTATATCAGAAGGAGCTTCATCTCCCCTTGGAAGGGAAAGTAGAACAACCTGTAAGTATGAGTGATGTGGATTGGTCATTGCTTGACAGGAAGGCCTTGGGATCCATACGGTTCTACCTTGCATCTTTTGTTTCTTTTAACATTTATAATGAGAAAACTACAAAGGATCTCATCGATAAACTTGGAAATTTGTATGAGAAACCATCTATTTCAAATAAAAAATTTCTTATGAAAAGATTGTTTAACATGAAATTTTTTGAGAATAGTTCTATTTCTAATCATCTTAATGATTTTAATATGGTTTTAAGTATGCTCACTTTAGTTGGAATTGATTTTGATTATGAATTTATATCTTTATTAATTTTGTGTTTTTTTCCTGATAGTTAGGATAGCTTGGTTATGGTTGTGAGTAATGCAGTCCCTGCCAAGGGAAGCTTAAATTTTGAGGATGTCATAGGTGTGATTATTAGTGGTGAACTGTGAAGGAAAAGCACTGGTGAATCATCTTAAAGTAATGATTTTTCTATTTATAATAGAGAGAGGCAAAATGATAAGAGCAAATGAAACCACAAAAATTCAAAGGGTAGATCTAAATCCACATCTAGATCCAAGATGATATGCTAGCATTGTGGGAGAGTGGACACTCAAAAAAGGATTATTGGTCACTTTGGGATAAGAATTCCAATGAGGAAATGAATGAGGTAAATGTGACATTAGGTAAATCATGTTAGGATGCCTTAATTATTTATATGGATATTTTTTTAGTCTTGGATATTAGATTTAGGGGATTCTTTTCATGCTACCCCACATAGGCATTATTTTACTGATTTTGCTCAAGATAATTTAGGGCATGTTTATCTTGGCGATGATGAACCATGTGAGATAGTAAGTAAAGATTGTGTTTAGGTTAAAATGTAGAATGGGAAAACATGGATACTTAAGGATGTCAGACACATGTCTATGTTGAGATGAAATTTGGTTTTAGTGGGGTAATTGGGTAGTGAGGGATGTTTAATATTGTTTACTATAGATTCTCAAAAAGTTACCAAAGGTGTTCTTGTACTTTTGAGAGGTAAGAAAGTTGGTACTTTATATTTGACTATTAGTGTTGATTATTTTGATTTAGTTGTTGTAAATGGAAATGCACCTATGTGGAACTACAAGCTTAGTAATATGAGTTATAAAGGCATGGAGATATTAAAACACAAGTTACTTGGATTAAAAGACATAGATCTAGACTTCTACGAGAATTGTGTGTATGGCAAATAGAAGTGAGTTAAGTTCCTAAAGTTAGACCTGCAAAGAAAGAGCACAAGCTAGAGTTGGTACATTTAGATGTATGGGGACCAGCTTAGGTATCTTCTATTAGTGGTTCTAATTATTATGTCACTTTTATTAATGATGCAACTAGGAAAGTTTGGGTTTATTTCATTAAAAATAAATCTGATATATTTGACACTTTGAAGAAGTGAAAAGCCTTGGTTGAGAATGAAATAGGTCTCAAGCTGAAATGTCTTAGATCAGATAATGGAGGTGAGTATTATAGTAAATCTTTGTTTGATTATTGTTCTAACATTGGAATCTATAGGCAAAAGATGGTTCCATGAACTCCACATTAGAATGGGGTATCTAAAAGGATGAACAAAATAATAATGGAACGTGTTAAGATCATGAGGTTACATGTAGGTTTCATTTTATAGTTTTGGGTAGAATAGTTAGTACAATAGTATATCTAATTAATAGAGGACTATCTATGCCTTTAGATGGAAGCATATTTGAACAAGATTTCTTTGGTAAGAATGTTGATTATTCTTTTCTTAGAGTCTTTGGATGTGAGGCTTTTGCTCTTATTAAGAAAGAGGATATGACCAAGTTAGAGGCAAAATCATAAAAATTCACATTTGTTGGATATGGCGAGGATGACTTTGGTTTTCATTTATGGATCATTAAAGATAAGAAAATATTTTGGTCTAGAGATGTAGTCTTTAATGAAAAATTCATGTATAAGAATCAGTTGTAGGAACAAGAATAGGAATAAAAAGAGTACATAGTAGTGGATGACATTATAGATGGAAAAGTATCTAGTCAATTAGTTCACAAACCTTCTACACAAGGACCCCAAACTCTTATGGTAAGAAGGTTTTATAGGATAAGAAGAGCACCTAAATGTTTTTCTCCTTCTTTGAATTATTTATTACTCACTAACAAAGGAGAACTAGAGTTTTATGAGGAAGTAATGCAGGTAGATACTAGGATGAAATAGGAGTAAGCCATGGATGATGAACATAGATCTCTCATGGAGAATGAAAAATGGGATTTGGTAAGGCTACCCAAGGGCAAGAGTGCATTTCCAAACAAGTGGATCTTTAGAAAAAAAGGAGAAGATGAAGGGAGAAAATGGTATAAGGCCAAAATGGTGGTCAAGGGGTTTAGACAAAAATTAGGTATTGATTTTGATGATATTTTCTCTCATGTTATAAAAATGACTTATATTTAGATTGTTTTAGTTGAGTTGCAATTGAGCATTTGCACTTAGAACAGTTAGATGTGAAAACTAGTTTTCTTCATGGTGATTTGGATGAAGAGTTATATATGAAGCAACCATAATGATATGAAGTCAAATGGAAGGAGAAATATGTGTGCATACTAAAGAAGAGATTATATGGCCTGAAATAAGCTCCACAGTAATGGTATAAAAATTTTGATTATTTTATGTTGGAACAAGAATATCAAAGGTGTAATTATGACCATTGTATGTACATCAAACATTTTTATGATGGTTCCTTTATTATTTTATGTTTATATATGGATGACATGTTAGTTACAATAAATAACATACAACATATTCATATAATTAAAAAATAGCTTAATGACTCCTTTTCTATGAAGGATTTGGGTGTAGAAAAGCAAATCCCTGGTATGAGGATTAATCATGACAAAAAGGAGAGGAAGCTGATTTTATCCCAATCAGAGTATGTGAAGAAATTCTTGGAAAGGTTTAGCATGTTGGATGCTAAATTTGTTGGTACTCCTTTGGCAAACCACTTTAGATTATCAAAGGAGCAGTGTCTCAAGATAGAAGATGAAAATATTAAGATGTCCAAGGTACCTTAATCATCGGTAGTTGGTAGCTTGATGTATGTCATGGTTGTACTAGACTAGATATTTCCCAAGTAGTGGGAGTTGTGATCAGGTATATGAGTGGTCTAGGATATGAGCATTAGCAAGTAGTGAAATGAATTTTTTGGTATTTGAGAGGAACCATGAATTTTTCATTATGTTATGGTGTATTATATACCATGTTTCATGGTTATGTGGACTTGAATATGGCAGAGGATATTGATAGCAGGAGAAGTATGACATGTTATATATTTAATATTAGAGATACATCAATTAGTTAGATTTTAGGATATAGAATGTTGTGGCTTTGTCAACCATAAAGGTAGAGTATGTTGTTTCCATAGAGGATATCAAGGAGATGATTTTTTTATAGGAGTTGTTTTGAGATTTAGGGCATGAACAAGAAGTTGGGAGACTACATAGTGATAGTCAGAGTGTTATTCATTTGGCAAAGAACTCCATTTTCCATTAGATGATGAAACACATTTAGTTACATTATCAATTCATCAAGATATATTTAGAGGAGAACTTGGTGAAGCTGAAGAAGATTCATACTAGCCAAAATCCTACATATATGATGACTAAGGTGGTCACATTGGACAAGTTAAGACTATGTTCAGATTTAGTTGGCCTTAGTGGTCATGGATCAGTGATAAATTTTGTTGAAGAGAAATGGTCTCTAGGTGGGAGATTTTTTATTGTGGAGCCCTTTAGGTCTATCACATGACCATAGGGATATATTTTGGGGGCCTAGAGAGTTCCACAAATGTGGTTAATGCATTTTTACCCATTCCACCTTTTGTGGAACCTTGTTCCACATATGAGTGGAATATTCATTGTATTTATAGTTTATATGTATTCCATGTTTTGTGGAGTTAGTTTTTAGATGCCTATTTTCCATGTTGACTTTCTTGATCTTAAGGAGATATTTGTTTATTGGATAAGATAGTGACTTCCTTATTTCAAGGAGTTGGTTGTGATCACATGTCATTATAAAATGTAATTTTTGGAAGAGGAGAGATTAACATGGTGAGTTCCTCCTTATATATGAGTTTACTTAGGTGGAAGAGAGTTGTCACATGGTAGATAATGCTTATCCTAGATAAACATTACACAATTATCCTTATTTGGTGGATTTTCCTTTATTTAATATATATATATATATATAGGTATGATGTAACATTTATAGGTTCATGTGTTTATTTACA
Source organism: Torreya grandis (assembly GCA_037957365.1). Lineage (NCBI taxonomy): Eukaryota > Viridiplantae > Streptophyta > Pinopsida > Cupressales > Taxaceae > Torreya > Torreya grandis. The sequence goes on from JARHVA010000127.1 coordinate 6,657,068, forward strand.
TAGTGTGGCTTTTGAGAGATAGACTCAAAGTGTAGATGTTTTATAAAGTGTAAGTGTTTATTTATAGGGTGTGGTATAACAGATTGTGAGATACAATATTATGCAGGTGTAATTAAAAGTGCAGCATAGCATATGTGTATCATTTTCTACACAAGATATTCTATCTTTGTGAGAAGTCTTTATAATCTTGTTTTGTTTACATATTTTATTGAGGACTTTCTTGGTGGATGTAGCCTACATTGGGTGAACTATGGTAGATCTATCTTATGGTTTTATTATTCTTTTATTCTCTCCATTTATGTTTTCATTTATTTATGATTTGAATAATTATTTATATGATGCATGTGAGTGCATAATTAAATCTAATTTCACATTTAAAATCTGGTTATGTGATTTTATAGTGATTTAAATCTAGCTTATATTCATCTACTTCCTAACACCTGATACCTCTCCTTCCTCAAATCCTATTAGAATACCTATAGTATCTAGCTCTACGAGTCCTGGATCTATCTCATCCCATCTATATACATGTGGGGCCCATGGTATATCCTATATTTCTCTAAATTTTCTCTTCACCCACATAAAATATAAGTGCTCTATGTAATTTATCTTCCTTATAACCCACGTCTCCCTTCAGATGGCTACGAGCTCAGCCTTTATTCTAGGCCATGCAAGAAATATGATGTAGGGAATCCAAATAAAATCCTTATCTTGTAGTCCCTCAAACACCCCTTAATAATACTCTAGGTCATAGGTCACACCATCTATATAATCTCATACTAAATCCACATTCCATCAAAGGAAGGAAATACTATAGTTAGTATCATACCACTGTAGCCATGGGGTACCAATACGATGTACCACCTTGATGTGCTCATAGGCCTAGAAATACAAAATGACAATCAAGTCTAACCCATATCTCCTCTGGGTCCTCTACCCCCATTGCTCCTTATATACCTATGCTAGTAATGTTGAGGCCCAAGCAAATATTATCTGATGCTCTAGCATATTTATAACAACACTTGACAAGTTTCATGGGAACCTAACTACTTCTAAGTTTGGGAGAGTGTAGCATGAGATGGATAGCATCATCATCATTATAACCCTCCTCCCTTTTATATCTACCTTATATAAAGGCTCAAATAAGAAACCACCCCCTACAAGGTAATGTCTACAACATCACCACCATATAGTCATGTCAATGTTGTTATGCATCCCTACTTATCCATAAGTACTATCATATCCCCCTACACTGAAAGTCATGATATCTTATAGATATCCTCCTAAGTGATGGTCATCTCCCTTGTGAGTAGCCAAAATGTCCCAGTAGTCACATCCCATCACTCTAGTAATGCAACCAATAAGCTCACGTATTCGTGAATGTGATAGTAGAAGCACACTCCTCTTAGGCCTATAGCCTCCATGTGTGCCCAATCATCATTTCTCAACTAGTCCCATAGTCACTCCAATAGAGGTGATACTCAATCATGCATATGCAATAGTGTCCATGCCTATTACCATAATCCTTTATAATCCTTAAATTTCTTAAACCTATACTTAGTCTAACCCTAGACACTCTAATCTAATCTTTTACTTTCTTTAGTGAATCAACATCAATCCATTAATGATCAGTGATGTTTCTACTAAATTGACATCGATTGCCCTTAAATCATCACTAATTCACTAGAATTAATGTCAATTCTTGATCATTATACTACCCTAATGATAACACATTACCTAAATAAAAAAATCAAAAAACACACAAAAATTCAAGAAATTTTCAAAATAATAAGGCCTACCTCATCTTAGGACTGTCATCATCACCTCAGACCACTGGCACTCACCTCCATTATACCTCACGTCATAATTGTCATCTAATTTTTACTCGTCATTTATTTCACATCAATAAAAAATGAGTTATTTCCACTTTGGATTTTATTATATACCTAGCTTTAGATTGGTACCGATTTGTTCTAGATCAACATCGATTTGCCTATTTTTCACTACTTGTAGCTTTCATACATCCAATCCTACTTTATAGCCTCACCTTGGTACCTTACCACACCTGCCCTATTTTTTGTTTGATTACATTTCATGTTTTTGGATATAGACTCCCTATTGGTCCCATAACCTATCTAAGGCATTCAATTTTTAGGTACCTCCCCTCTATGGGTCCCAAGAGTGCATTTTCTCTTGAGAATAGTTGTCTATAGGTAGCACACATACCATATAACACATCATATGCTTCAGTAAGCCAAACCCTATCACTTTTTCATTTTTTATCCTTCATTTAATCCCACCTATTCATAATTGTGGCATTTTATTGTGAGATTTACCTCAGGGCATCTCTGCTTGTATACCTTATACCCTATTAGTGAAAAACATATACTTCATGTTATGCATCTGCACTCTTAAGATCTCATTTGTTATCTATTCATCCCATCCATTACTCCATTCTTCAAACACTTCACCTACTCCTCATCCTATGTCAACTCCTAGTTTGAGGGGGGATACCTCCTCACATAAACCAAAGGCATTGGACCTCTCTTGGTTTTTTTCTTGTAGCACGTATTACGTACTACTCCACAAAAAGGGGTAAATGTAAAGACTATAATTTATTATATTATATATGATTTATATGATGTTGTAATAACCTTATTACTATTTTATTATCTTAAATATCCATATCCTAAAGTTTAAATTATTTATCGTTAGCCACTCGATGAATTGTTTTTACAAATTACCATTTTACCTCCCTAACCACCTAAATCTATTTAGAACTTATGAAATCCTAAAAATTTTACAAAACTACCCATGTATATCTCCATACATTAATAATACCATGCATATAATCCCAAAATTACCCATATTTATAATAAACCAATGTAGATTAAACTATCTTCTACTAAAAAGGGTGAATCATTGTTGATTCTTCTATAATCAACACTGATTCTATTGATCAACATCAATTTATTTATACTCATCCAACCCTTTGGCTCAAGGACCATGAATTTTGATTCTTGTAATGTTTCTCAGATTTTTCATGAGAGTTAAGGAGAACCTTAACATTACTCTGCCAAAATTCTACCACACCCAATTCACATCCACCATCATGAACCTAAAGGATCACTTGTACCTATGGGAAGAAATTCATCCTACTTACAACTCAGTTCAAGGTAAGTATAGTTATTTATTTCATTTATTATTTATACTTATGTTTCTTATTTATTATATCCATCTTAGAGCAAAGCATTAATCCTCATTTTCCATATCAATATCCTCTGTCACCCTATAAATTCTAGTTCTTAATAGGTATAGTCTAAACAGAATCGATGTTGATTCATCTAAATCAATACTGATTCTATAGGATAGACATTGATCCACTACACTTTGCTTTTAAACCTAATAATTTTAATCCTAAGAAATATGTCTTCAATATATTTTTAATCTCTATCTATTTAAACATGGCATTAATGTTTAGATGATTCTACTCAAAATTGTGCATGATGTCATTAATATTATTGATCTACCCATTATATCTCAACCCCTTTTCATTAACCAGAGTGACATATCCTTTGAATTAGAAATTTTTGACATTTTTTTCTCTCCCTCATTTGAAGCCACTTCTAACCAAGTTGATTTTATATAGGAGGATGTGAATGTTGCTACAACTTATTGGCATGACTACTTTGCTTACATTGATATTTTAAATGAAGATTAATTTATAATCATTATTGTTATTTCATATTTATCTTTTGTAATTTCATTATTTATTTAACCACTTAATTATGAAAAGATAACATCCACTTGAGGAAGTTCATAATTTCTTAGGACTGGTCTTAATTAGGTAGTTTACCTATCTATCTATTAATCTATTTTGTCCAAGTTGTTTTTTTGTGTGCAAGTTATTCTTCCAAGTCAAAAAGAAGTTCCCTCATTCATTGGATTCAATCAATATATAACCATATTCATGTCTAGGTATTATTTATAAACCCTGCATTTTGTTAAGTTTTATTAAGTTAATTAAATTAAAAGAAAAATAAAAAACTACTATAATAACATCCAAATTAAGTTCTCCCAATAACCTTCATATCCACATGGATTCTTTGGTAGCTTCCATATCACTTATGTACTCTACTTCAGTAGAAGAGATAGAGATAGTAGGTTGCTTCTTGATTCTCTAAGTGATAGTACCTACACCAAACTTAAACACATATCCAAAAATAGATTTATGATCTATAGTATCACTAGTATGGTTAGCATCACAATAACCATATAATTTAGCATTATCAATGGAATAATAAAATAAACCAAAATTAATTATTCTTTTGATATAATAAAGAATACATTTAGCTAATTTCAAATGATCTAAATATAGAGCCTGCATAAATTTAGATGAAACACCAATAGTATATGAAATATTTGCCCTAGTAATGGTTAGATAAATCAAACTAACAAAAAATTGTATATATAAAATAGGGTTAGATTTTTTAAATATAAGGTTTGGATCAAGTTTAACACCAACTTAAAAAGGAGTAGAATAATATTTACAATCAAACATCTTTAAATTAACAATAAGATTATGAGTATACTAAGATTTTGATACAAAAATAGAATATTTATCTTGAAATAGAGTCATTCATAAAAAATGTTGTAGAATGCTTAAATAAATCATTTAAAACATTTGACTTAGTTTATCCTTATATTTATGAATTAAATTAGTTAAATCACTAGTAATCAACAAATCATCAATATATAATACAATTAGAATCAAATTACCATTTTTAACTTTAACAAAGAGATCATTATCAGAGTTACAATTAGAAAAACATAATTATTTAAAAAAATAAGTAATTTTAGACTACCAAGTTTGATGAACTTATTTTAAACCATATAAATATTTCTTTAACTTGTATACAAAATGTTCTCTATTAGGTTCAGTGAAACCTTTAGGTCAAGTCATGTATATTTCTTCTTATAAATCACCATTTATAAATGCACTCTTGACATTAATTTGGTGGATAACCCAAACATTTTATCTACAAGAGAAATAATGAGTCTAATAGTACTCATTTTTGCTATAGAATCAAAGGGTTCAATATATTTAATCCTAAGTTTTTGAGTAAACCTACAAGAAACTAACCTAACTATAAACTTATCAATTTTACCAATTGAATTATATTTGATCTTATAAATCTACCTACAACTAACAAAATGCCTTTTATATGGAGGAAGGACAAGATTCCAAGTCTAATTTTTAATTAAGGCATTATATTTAGCTTGCATAATAACATTACATCTTTCATCTTGCATGGCTTCTTCAAATGATTGAGGTTCACATTCAGACATAGTTATTAATACATGATAAGAATGTTGACTTCTAGTTAATTTATTAATGTTATTAACATTAGAAGATTGGATTAGAGATTCAACCCATTTAGGTATTTTAGATTGAAAATGAAACTCAAGAGGTTCCTTAGACTCTAAGTTATCTAAAACTAGATCAACTTTCTCATGGGCATCCATTTCACCATAAGAAAAAGCATGAGAGTTGGGTTCATCAAAAGAAGAACATTGAGGAAGTTCCACTAAGGGATCACAAAAGGATTTTTTTAGAATAAGATCATTCTTATTCTCAATGATCTAAAATTTATAAGGATAATACACTCTTAAACCTTTTTTCTTACCTTCATAACCTATAAAAATGCAAGAATAGGAAGTGGGATCGAGCTTCTTTCTTTTAAGTTTAAGAATAAGACAGAAGTAGGACTACCAAACTTTGAGATGAGACACACTAGATTTATGTTTAGTACACATTTATAAATGGGTATAAATATGCAAAGATTTGATAGGCACTCTATTTAGAATATGCATAATAGTATTTTTGGCTTCATCTTATAAAAACTTATGAACATTTGCATACTACAACATTGTTCTATCTATTTCTATGATGTTGTAGTTTTTCTTTTTACTAATACCATTTTGATGAGGGTAATATGGAGTTGTTAATTTATCTTGAATACCACAATTAATGCAAAAATAATTAGACTCTTTACTCAAATATTCATCACCATTATCATTTCTTAATTTATTAATAAAAAAATTAGATGTTTTTTCAACACTAACTTTAAATTTCTTGAATTTATACAATACATCATATTATTTTTTGTAAAATATGAGTATATTATTCTAGTGTAATCATCAATAAAAATAATAGTATTTAAATAACAATTAATATATACAACTTTAAGAGGTCCCACAACATCACTATGAATCAATTCTAAAGGATGTGAGGATTTCACATCATGATTCTTATGAAAGAGGTTAGTATGTTTCTTACCACATAAGCAACCCTCACAAGTTTCATGCTAAGAGGGGATAGAAGGAAGTCCAATAATATTATTATTTGTAGACTATCATGTAAACTTCTAAAATTTACATGTTCTAATTTTTAACATTATAATTGAGATTCATTCTTACTATGTGATGAAAGAAAACATGTAAAAGAAGGAGAAAATATATATAAACCATTTTTTTAATATCTTTAAAAATCAAGGAAGTAGATTGATTTATAATGGATTAGTTATCCTTAATCAATATTACAATAAAATTATAATTTTTAAGTTTAGAACAATATATCAAACTCTTTTTAAACTTAGGTATATAGAAAACATCATTTATTTAACCTTTGAAAACATTAATTTTCCCTATTTAGTTGCTTCTAAAAAATAATTATCTCATAATTAAATTCTTTTGGAGATATCTCTAGAATCACACAAAATATCAAATAAGCATGGCATATGATGTGATACACCACTATCTAAAATCCAATCATTTTTATTTGAAGTAAATAAATTAGCATATAGATTAATAATATTCTAATCTTGATTGTTATTTTGATTAAGATTTTGATTAGATTTCCTCTCTTTTTTATTTTTATAAGATTGATTGTTAATTTTATCTTTATTTTATAACAATTTTCCCTTCTATGACTAAATTTATCATATAGATTATAATTTATATTAAACTTAGGTGTATCATTCTTATTACCAGATTTCTTATTCTATTATTTTCCTTTATCAAAATTAGAGTTACATTTTTAGTTTTTTATGTTATTATAAACATTATTTAAGGTGATAAGTTCTTGAGTGGAATTTTATTTAGAATCAAAATTGGTTATAACTTTCTCTTATTGAATTAAGAGAGCAGACAAGGTGGTAAGGTCAGGGATATCTTGTTCAGTTTGATACTTCGAATTCAAAATTGAAATGAAATTTCTAAACTTTTTATGAATATTTAATTGAATGATAAAATTAATCAATTGATCATGAATCAAATTATAATTACGTCCATCTAACTAATCTTTAATATTTTTATTTTAATAATAAAATTCATAACTTTCTCATCACTTTTCATAGGTGTAGTTAGCTATTCAAAGATTAACTTAATAATATTCAAGAGATGAGTGCCCTTATGCATGGATTCAATGAATTTTCAAGCATCACTAGGAAACTCTTGATTACCAATGTGGATAAAAAATTCACCCTTAACACTCTGCAAGATAATGGACATAGCTTCCTATATTTTTTATTGAAATGCATTAGTAAGCTCAGGAATCACATGTCATCTATAAAGGGATTTTTAATCCTAATGACAAAATTACAAAATTTATGAGACATAAATTTATCTTTAACATGAAATTTTCATATATTGTATTTATTTCCATTAAGCATTTGAGATTTATCTAAGGAAAAATGAGGTGACACCATAGCTTTCATTTAAATAGGATAATAAACAAATGCTTAAAATCAAACTTTTTATTGTGAATTTTAACTTAATTTGAAATTAAAACAAAATTAAAATATAAAACACATAATAATTCTTCAATTTAATGCTAGACAAAGTAAAAAATTACAAAATATTGTGATAAAATAGGGTGTCACAAGTATCACAAAAATATACTAGGGTAAGAACATTTTTAAAAAACTCTTTTTAATGAGATTTTATACTAATTTTTTAAAATAAAGTGAATCATAAGTATAACTATTCTTTAATTACATAATTTAGATGACAAATAATATGAAAAAATGATTTAGAATTGCACAAAACTAGGTGTCGAAAGAGTCACACTCATAACGACTACCTAGACACTATTATTAAAAATGTTATAAAAAATATAATAGGAAGTTTTAAAACATAAAATGGACCACATAGATGTGTTTGGTATGTTCCAAAACTTATATATCGACTGGTTATATGACTATGCTTGTTAAAATGTTTAATACTTCAAAAGTTAAACAAATGTTGATAGGTCAACTAGGGTTTTAAACATGTGAAAAGTTGACATGAAAATTAAAAAATGGAATTAAATTAAATTAAATTTAAAAAATTATTTTACCATGTAAAAAAATATTTAATTTAGGTTATTTTGAACTTGAGACCTCCTTAGTTGTAAGTTCTAGCAAAAACTAACTTACCAACTCATCTAAGAGCTCACTTAAAGACTTACATAATATTATTTTTATATTTTTTTATCATATTTTTAGTTACACACACACTTATACTTTATTTAAAGTAAATAAATATTATTGTGCATGTAAAATCTAGTAAATAAATATTATTAGTTTTTTTTTAAATGCTTTAAAGAAAGTAGGGGCCACAAGTCTAAGTGGAAAAATAAATTTAATAAAAAAAAATGTTTATTATATACTTTTATAAACTATAAAAAAAAATCATACATGTAGCACGTAGTTTGGAGAATAATGGTGCACAGGCAAAAGTTTGGATTTTCACATCACCCTGAATAGGCCATGAGAGACCTCAAAAAATTGCTAGCCTTCCTAAAATTCTTGTATAAGTCATGTTAGACATTCAAAATAGAATTTGTGATGAAGAATATAGTGTTTTGAATTTCCAGGTAGAAATATGATGCCCCTGTATAAGCTTTGGAGGGTTGAGAACCTTGTACAGACCACCAAAAATCTTGAAATTTATTTCAATCTTCTAGAATTTTATTTTTGATAATGAAATTATTTATAAATTTTAATTTTAATTTTGACAAAGAAATAATTTTTTATTTTCTCAGGCTAGTAATGGCACCCTTGGGCTTGAGGAAGAATTCTTAGATCTCCAAATAATAGCTTCACGGGTCTATGGTAGTGTTTACACATATAAATGAAGGAGATAAAGCCACTAAGCACATATAATAAGAAACTAGAACTCTGAGAGATCAAACAAAAAATATTCTTCCTTTATGCCATACACAGGTTCGAAGGAGGCTTTTAAAATAATTTAAAAATATATCTTAATTATTTCAACTAAATGAAATATGTTTTCCAATTAAATCCACTCACCAGACTCTAAAACTATGTAATAATTAATAAACTAATATATAGGATCTATACATGAAATTGATTAATAAATATAAATGAATACTGAACAATTAACACATAAAACAAGTAAACCATGGAAAAACCTCAAAGATTTAAAAAAACCACCAATATGATATTCATATTTTTGAAAAACTCCACACCCCAATAAAAAGCCTTCCCTTCTCACTTCTTCACATAATGGCCTTCACAAAACTCAAAGGTTGAATATGATCAAATAATTTTATATTTGAATGTGTTTTCACAATAGGGTAAAACCTTATTCATATTGAAATATCAAGGGAGTGATCGTTGTAAAAATAATAGGTCCATCCATCCTAATAAAGACAATTAATTAAAACACTTGGTAAGTATTAAATAACTATAATAATATTATTTATTTTCATGAGGTTTCTACCTCATGTTAATAAATAATATATTATTATTTATTTATTTAATTTCCAATGTAAACCAAGGGTTAATAATTACCACTTAGACATTAATTATTTTAACACAATTTTCAAATCAATCTTGGAGAAGAAAATTGATCCATGGATCTCATCCATAATCTCATCAATCCTAATTGTGGGAACACCTGGTAGTCAATGTAAATTCTCATAGTTTTGTCTTTCTTCTTCATAAGCACAATTGAAGATGTAAATGGGTTGAAACTAGTCCTTATGTGGCCCATATCTAGAACCTCATGTATGTCTTTCTCTATTTCTTCCTTGAAATTCCTTGGGTGATGATAGGGTGTAGTGAACACCAATTTGGTACCTTTTCCAACTCAATGATGTGTTCAAATCATATATCCAAAGGTAGCCCATGAGTATTGTCACCAAAAACCTTGGCATGCTTGTTAAGAAGGAAATGGACATCTTTATGAATAGGTTTTTACCTTGAATTAGCATTCATGTCTTTTACAAAACATTTGGCTACCCACACAAATTTCCCTTTGTTAAAACTTATTTCCATTATTTTTTAGGTCACTACCATAGGTGCTCGATTGCTTAATCCATGAATAACCATTTCCTTACCTACTATTTTGAATTTCAACTTCATAGTTTGAAGATTTTGAGTGTATTTTCCAAGGGAGTGAAACCATTATACACCCAAAACCACATCAATTTCCCCTATGTTAATCACATGGAAATATTCTTTAACTTTTATGCTTCCCTAAAGTGAGTTTCAATCCTAAAATATTATGTTGGCAAGGAAGATAAATTCCATCTCCCAAGGTCATATTGAACCCTTCAAAACATGTAGTTTGTAAGCCATATCTTGAATCCAACTTCTCATCATCAAAGTTGTGTATCCCCACTAATAATAAGTATGGTGGCCTTCTTATATTACAAGACTCCTTTTACCTTATAATGGTAATTTGGAATTCTAGTTAGGGTGGCCAAGGTGCCCACCATGTTTCCTTCTATTTCTATGATTTGTTCCTTCCCACAAATGGTTGTTTTTGTTTTTTCTTTGCTACTTTCATTTTCTTATAACTCTTTTTAAGTCCTTCCATCTTATTTTAAACTATCCCTTTAATGTTTAATAAGGTATAAATTTGTTTTTAGATCTTTTGGATGCCTTTCCCCTTACTAGAAACACTCTTTTTTGTGCCCATGAAGGTTTGATTTTCTCACTTTAGAACATGTCATCCTTAGTTGCCTTGAAATTCCTTCTTCCCAATGCCCCAAAGTATGTAAAGTGTTGTTTTTATGTTTTTTAAGGGGTATAATTTACACTATAGGTGTTGCATGCTCAATATATATGGCCCTATTGATGGCCATTTAGAGGGAAGGATGGTTAAATGATTTGACCAATCCCTTAATGGATTTATCTAACCCTTAATTAAACAAAAGCATGAATATATTTTATGAGATATCCACCACCAAAGTTGTTATCTTCTAAAATCATGAAATGTAATCCCTCAATTAGTGTCATTGTTTTAAGTGTGCTAAGTCTCAGATGTGTAACTCTGATTCTATCATATCAAACCTATCAATGATATTTAAGCAGAATTCCTCATAAGTTTTGATGATGTTGTGTCATAGGGTTATTAACCATTTATGAAACCACTCATGGGCATCCCCTTCCAATTTTAGTATGATTAATTTTAAAACTTCATATTCCTTCATGTGATGCAATGAAAAGTAAGTATCCACCTTGGTAATCCAAGACCTAGATAGATTATTTAGAGAGCTATTAAATATGGATAGGGTAACCTTCCCTATCTGATCATGAATATTTATTTGGTTATCTCACCCCTTATTATAGCCTCCTCTACCCTTTTTCTAAGTCATGAAACCATTGAAGTTAATATCTTTTATAAAAGGAGGGAGTGTGTCATGTATTCCCCATAGGTTGCCAACAAATCTAATTTATAGGAGGGTTGTTCATTCCCTTCCCATGAAATTTAATCCTTTTAAAAGACCCTATATTTTGGCATGGGTCTTATTCTTGTGCCCATGGTGATGCTCATCATAACTTTTACTTCATATCCTTCATTATTTTAAAAAATTCACTAATCACTTCCTTTATCTTCTCTTGTACTCAAGATAACCTCTCAATCCTAGCTCTATATATGTCATTATTTGTTATGAAACACTTATTATCCCACAAATAGATAATAAATGGCTCTGATATCACTATAATATCCCCTTTAGGGATGAAATATAAATAATGAATTATTTAACAAACCCTAGTGAATTAATAAATCTTTAGAATTTATTCAAACCCTAGGAAACTGAAAATGATTTATTTACTATTGTAGGTACCTCAAAATAGGATAAAAATATTATCCAATGATCCCAAAAATAACATAAATTATTCAAAAATTATATCCAAATAAATCAATCAAAAACTTTATTTTGGATGATGTTTATTTCTGGAAAATATTAGGATTTTTTTTGAATATTCATGTAGATGATCCATGCCCTTGAAAAGGCTCAAAAGCCCTCCAATATCACTCGCCAACACTAGGAAAAGATTAATTTCCCATAGAATAATCATGCATCCCTTTTCTTGGGTTTTCTTCCCTAAATCAGCCCTAAAATCCCCTTATCCAACTTTCAATGTTGTTTTCCCACCTAAAAGTTCAAAAATGGTGTTGAAAACACCCTTTTCTGCCAATGAATCATAATACAACGTTTATATTAAGTTATCCATAACTAAAATCAAGGGTTTATATCCTTGTTAAATAACCTTTAAGATTTTATATCTTCCATTATCAAGCCAATATTTTTTTTGCTTAGACATCAAAGAATAACAATATCCAAAATAGCATGAACCTCTCCACAAGATCCCTCTTTTGACCTTTATAGTTTTATCCAAAGGGTGGCATCCAAAAGGGAGGGGGATCAATTCAAAATTCAAAAGGTCCTTTCCTTATAATCTTCCACTTGATCACTTAAGTATCCATGACCCTAAAAAATCCCCTCTTTAAGTGAAAATTAGAAACATAAAGTATCATTTTGAAAAGAAAAAGTAAGACCCATGTTCCCTTTTTCTCTCACTTTTCCCCTTAGATTTTTGATAAATAAATCAAGCTAATGGAATTCATAAGTCATTTTGAAAAGGAAGACATGTCACTTTAGTTGTTATAACCCATTCTCTTATCTTTTTCATCTTAATGACCACCAAGTCCAGAGCATTTGAAGCCTCCAATGTTTTCATCAAATTAAGGTGGTTATATGCCTTATTTTTTATGTAAAGAATAAGGATTTTCATTTTATTCTCATCTTTATTTAAATAATTAAATAATTTAGAAAATTCAATAATCTAAGGAGCTAATTTATCCCTCATCATATTAATGGTCTCCAAAATATTATATATTTTTGATGTCACATGTTACACATCCATTTCAATCTACATGGCAACATGAATTATTTGTTCTTGTTCCCTAGCTTATTCTAACTCTTGCTCAATATCCTTTCTTGATATCTCTATTCCTTTATGGAGCTCAATCAAATCATCTTTGTTTGTCTCAAAATAGCATTTAAAATCCTCAATATATGGGAACTACACTAATTTCCTATTCTTCTTCTTTATCAAGTTGAACACCTCTTGTATTTCCTCCAAAATTACCCCCCCCCCTTCTAGCCTCATATAAAATTTTCCTTTTCTTCACCCTTTAGACACTCCCTATGGATTTTTAAAAAATGAAACTCACTTTGGGAAGCTCTATAATTATAATATTTCATTGTTGAGAAGCCTTTGATTGCAAATAAGTTACCCAAGTGGGATGACCAATTGGGTTGTGTGTTTTGGTTTATTGTCCTTAGCTTTACTCTCAACCAATAGATCTCTTAAAGATTTATTTAATGCCTCCTCAAGTAATGGGTCAAGAAGGGAAGGTCATATTATCTTAGACCAGTCCACACCACCATATTGGGGCAATGGGTGGATTTTATACACTTGTTTCTTCTTTCTAGCCTTTTTTGATGATATTATAGTGGTGTCTTGAGATTAACTTGAGGAAGTCACTAGAAAACCTAACTAAGTATATGATACCTATAGTTGTAGACTATCCAATGTTCCCTTGGCTTTCTTGGATGCCTTAATTTTGGTATTTAAGGGTTTTGGGGTACTAGTAGAGGTAACCATAGTAAAAGTGGGATGGATGGATGGTGTTGACATAATTGGAAGAGTATGAACTATTGTGTAAATGGAGACATCAAGGGTAAAGGAAACATCTTCTACCTTTAAAAAAATCAAACATGGTTGGACACTAGGTTCAAAGGAAATAACCTCTACCTTAGGGACAACTAGGGAAGGGGGAACACTAGGATTAAGAGAAATATAATAAAATAAACCAATATACAAAGAGGAAATAAAATATATGATAGGATTGTTAGAAACTTAAGGAACTACACCCTCACTTGATTGATCTCCATGTAGTGGTTCTTTTCCTTTGGTGTTTTAGAGGATTAAAACCTTAACTCTTTATATCTCCTCCTCTTAATCTATAGACTGACCTCCACCTACCTATTTCTATCTTAATTTTCCTTCTAGTGATATTACTTAAATAGTTGGATTTTATGGAGGGATGTGAGCTATCGGCTTCCTCTTATAACAAATATTAGCTTTCTCAGCTATAGTCTAGATCTAGGCTCTAGAGTGATCCATTGTGCATATAAATTATGCCCACCATAGCATTTATAATATATGACATCATATATAAATGGCCCCCTTAATACCTCTTATCCTTTTTTAGTACTTATTCTCACATATTATAACTAATTACCTCACCTAGAGCAAATATTAACTCTAAGGTCATTAGTAAGTCCAGTAATAGAACCCATTCAAGAAGAAATAATTATATGATGGGGTAGCTATATAACCAATTCAAAAAGTAAATCCCAATATATATTCCTATTTAAATTTTTCATTGATGTCATGTATTTGTGACTATTAGTGATGCCAAATAAAACTTGAGGTCAAGTTGTACAAGACGTTATCTATGGTTATTCATATGAGGTTAAGTGTTTGAGATTACAAGTGTAGATTTGAGTAATACATTAGAGTGTCTTGTGAAGCATGAAATGAGTGGGTATAGGATTTATAAAATGTTATAAATTTTTTTGGAATGATATTTAGTTTTAAAGTGCTTCTACAGTGGTAGGAAGGTCTCAAAGTGGTATGGTACCTAGTAGGACTATTTGATGGCCTAGTTCTTAAGCATGTAAATAAATTGTAGAGGCATGGTGATATGACATGGATGTGTTTGAGATTTAAGGTTTAAAATATAGTGCTAATATCATATAATAAAAGTGTTGATATTCTTATGACTCTTAGAATGATCCAAAAGGTATATTTTCTTCATTAGTGGTCTTCTCATAGACCTTGTCCTAATACCCTAGGTAGTAGAATGATGCATCATGATCAGGTTTGGAGGCTTGTAATAATTTTAAATCGTGATATGATAGTGAATATCATTGGTATAAGTTTTTAAGATTACTAAAATATGTCTCAAGGTATATTCAAGTTTTAACATGTAACTAGCAGTTTAAAACCTAACATGCAAAGAGACCTAATGTGGCCTAATGAGGGGTCAAAATCAGTTTCTAAAGTGATATAAATCATTTTATTTTTTATATAAGTCTTTATTTGAAGGAGACAATATGAACATGAGTTTGAAGGTCTCCTGTGTGTGTAGATTGAAGAGTTGAAGACTCAAGAAGGAACTTTTGATGCTTGTTGACATGTTTGACTATTGAATGAGAATTTAATATATTTTGGAGATATTTAAAAGAGTCCTAAAAAAATTTCCAAGAATTATTATGTGGTTTTAGGGACAAATTTTTATGAACAATTGTTAAGAATGGAAACTAGTCTAAAACCCTCAAAACCCTTATAATGACCTGATGGAAAAAATATTGTTGAAAATGGCCCATAATAGATTGGTAAGTATATTTTTATTATTTTAAGTGGTATATTACTCCCTTAATAATTCCAAGTGGCATTATATTGTCAAGACAATGATTTGGAACCTATAGGAAAATGTTTATTTATGAAGAAGTTGATATAGAAGACACAATTTTCATTAGACCAAGTATGAAAATGGATGAATGAAGAGATAGAGACTAATTATTTATGTAAATGGTTTTATTTTAGTAATTTATATACTTTTAATCAACTATTTTTGTCACTCATATTGAACTATCACTAAATTAGGTTAATGGTGAAACTAGTGAGAAAAAATAGTCAAAGTGAGAAGGTGTTTAGGGAAGCTTTAATAGGCTCAATTTATGTGAAATGAATAATGGAATGTTTTCATAGGAATTTTATCACTTCACCATTAATTTTTAGTGGTTCATAATCACAATTTATCATGTCTAGTTTAGTTGTGACAGTAAAACCTAGGACAGTGAGATTGGTTTGCAAGACCAATATTGCCCTTTAAACCTATGATCTGGCTATTATAGGTAGATATAGTTATCTTATAAGATCATGTTAATTATTTAAAATATCTTGGTTATTTACCTATAGGTTCTCTAATTCATGTTAACCATGATTAGTTCTCAGGGTAGAATCATAGTTCTAGGTATGCAAGATGAAAGAATAAGTCTGAAATGTTATATCATGAGTTGATGTTTCCAATGTACATATTGATTTTTTTTATAATTTATATTATATATATATATATATTATTTATATAATGTTTAAATATATTTTAAGGATTTTTAATATGGGAACCAAAATGACCTATTTGGTTGAGTAATAATTGTGAAAGAGAAGGACAAGAAATTAGTTTTTAATACCAATGGTTGATGCCAGAACTAATGATATATCTATTATATTATGTTATAGAGATAAAAAATGAACTAAAAATTTTCATTATATTCTTTTAACATGTCTTTATGGGAGTTACAAATAAAATTCATTATTACTGTGTTGATAGGCTTGTTGATAGTTATTTGTATTCATCTAATAGAGATGAGTTTGGTGTGTTTTGCCCAGAGTTGAAGAATTCATTTCATGTAAATATGTTATGGAGGTATCAAATTTTAATTATAATTTATTATTATTCATGAAAATTCCCTATACAAGTGGGGAGAATAAATTATTTATGATTGGGTTTTGTAGCAGTCAGACAGTTTTGAGTGAGCATATGAAAGTTATTGGTTTGAGGTCTTATGCAATATTTTGTAATCTAATGGACTCAGTGATGACCTTGAGGTCATAAATATATATTTATTTTATTTTTTTATTGATTTATTTTTCAAAATTTACTGTATGCTTCAGTTATGTGAGACAGAGTTTATGGGTGTGTGTAGACCTAATGGTAAGTAGGCCTAATGGCATTGTTCAAGGAGTGATATAAGATAAAAAGTGGTATGGAAATATATGAATGATATTATGGGTATATTTAAGGTATATTTTATGTTTTTAATGCATTTTTATAGTCTCAATATGTTCCAATATGGTCCAAGTGTAACATGTGGTTGAGAAGACCTAATGCATTAGGTCTCTAAGTAGGCCTAAGAAGAGATTAAGGTATAAATTATCTTGGAAAAACTATTTTTTGAGTGTTTCACTTATGAAACACGTGTATTAACCTATAAAAAGGGTGATCTAAGTCTATAAATGTGTTTTTCTGACCAAGGTAGATAAGAGCAAGAGTCTAGTATAAATATAGGGCATAATATGCCTATTTGAGATAGTTAAGGTATGAGAGAATAAGTGAAAAAAAAAAAGCACCTTGATGGGTATAAAATGATCTTAAGGAACATAAAAAAGAGGTTAAATAAAATATGATGAACATATAACATAAATTCTACATGTATATGACAAGGTCAGTTGACCTAATGAGCTTAGTAAGAAGAATATTAAGCAAGGGAGCCTAGAAGGTTGTTTGAGAGAGGTAGAAGGTTGAGGAGAGTAAAATGAGTTAATTTTAAGTTGATATAAAATTATATATGTGTTTCTAATATATGATATAGGATAGGTACGATATAAATATAAAGAAGATATCACCTTCTATTGATTGAGCAACAAGGTGTCTTGAGGTGATCAAGTTGTTTTGGCTAGGTTAGAGCTTAGTTAAGAGGGAGTGGGAGATATCTTGAGCTTAGTAAGAAGAATATTAAGCAAGGGAGCCTAGAAGATTTTTTGAGAGAGGTAGAAGGTTGAGGAGAGTAAAATGAGTTAATTTTAAGTTGATATAAAATTATATATGTGTTTCTAATATATGATATAGGATAGGTAAGATATAAAGATAAAGAAGAGATCACCTTTTGTTGATTGAGCAACAAGGTGTCTTGAGGTGATCAAGTTGTTTTGGCTAGGTTAGAGCTTATTTAAGAGGGAGTGGGATATATATTGTATTTTTGAGCTTGCATAAGTGTCCTTGAAGTTTTTTGGTTGGTGCCAAGTCACTTAGAGGGTGGAATCCTCCTTGGAAGTTGGATTTTACTAAAAGACTAGTTGAGTTGTTATTTGACTAGTGAGGGGTTGGTGCTCCTTATGGGGATCATGCCTCACTAAATTTTGATCACATATAAGTGGTGTTTCAATGGGTTTTATCCACCTTTAGTGTTTCCCACATATCTCTAGTGTTCATATGTTGATATCTTACTTCTTGTCTATATGATTGATTCTTAATGAATTATTTGCTTACTATATTAGTTTGAAAGGTTAATGAATGATACATGGAATTAAAATAAAAAATTTATACATTGATTCACCCCCCCTCAGTGATTGTGCTTCCAAAAATTACCATATAAAAATTAATTATAGGAACCATCTACTTCTCTTTTAGATTGACAGTCTCTTTAGGAATTATCCACTTGCATAATGTTTTCTCAATTGAGTTCTCCTTTTTCTATGAAACTAATCTCTGCAATTCATATGTATAATCCATGATAGGGAGGGATATATACCTATTGAATGTGTCTCTCAAGATGTATAATACTACAATTTTTTACTCTAGGTGGTGTAATAACATTCCCCAATCACTTTAATAGTGAAGAAACATTATTATAGGAGGTCTATGCATGGCATAACCTCAGCCATGGCCACTAAAAAAAAAATCCCTATCATTTGAGAGGGAGGAGGTTTTTAGCCAATAATATTTGAGATGGTGTTATATTTTCCTCATGAATGTTCTCATCTACCTAGTGAATTACTTCCCACAATGTTGAGTAATTGAGGTAGTCATTATTGAACACTACTAGATCGAATATGGTGTCTTTGTACTCTTTTGAATCCTTAATGGAGAATATGGATTGGGGTAGGGTTCCTCAAATTATCTTGAATTAGAAAACCATATCTAATTGACTACATTTATAAAGTTTTGATTCTTTAATTTAATATCTCATCTCTTTTGGATGCACTATACAATCAAAATGCAGGTAGTTAGGGCTTATTCACAAGGAGGCAAGTGAGATAAAAGTTATTTTATGATAAATGATCATGATTTTTTTCCAATTCATTGATATAGCTTTGGCATTAAATTCTATTTCATGTGCCATTGAAATCCAACATCTATAAACTTTATTTGCTTGTTCAATTTAAACTTTTTCACTTCATTTGGTGGGTATGCCATGTAGGCATTATAGATGTTTAAAATAATGTCATGTCATTACCTTTTATAAAGTTTTGTTAAATCACTCTTTTTTATTTGGTATACTTATGACATGGAGGCTCTTAGTAGTTAGGATTTAGATGTTGCTAACACTTTTGTTGAACACTTTTACGAAAGACCAAAATGTCGAAGATAAAATTTTTGAATAATTTTTCCAAATACCAATTTTTAAAAACACTTTTTACAAAGATTAAATTTTATATGTCAAATACTAAACACTTTCTATAAACATTTTCAACAAATATTTTCATCGAAGGCTAGATTCTAATTATGTAAACTTCACAATGAACATAAGTGTTGATGATATAGATGTCAAAGATAAAATTTAAACATTTTATCTAAAATAAAAAAATCCCAAAGTCCAAAATCCTAAAACATGAATTCCAAACATTTTATCTAAATATTAAATGCCTAAGATGAATAAAGTTGTGAGGGCCTAACCTATGAATGGAAATTCTAAACAAGACTTCATGTAGAGGTTCATATAGGTGTAAAAAGCTAAAGATTATTGAAGATAGGCTTACAAACAAAAGTTCTAAATACCTAATCTATAAATCCTTGAACTTCACAAATTGTGCATCTCTCAAAAACATATCTATATGAAAACTTCTAATAAGTATTAATAAGTTAGTCTGAATATGTAAAATATGTTCATTTATGTTTGTTTAATATCAAAGTTTTGTGTAACACATAAAACTCTCTTGGAAGAATATTTTCAATATAAGCCCAGACATTTGTAAAAATTTAGTGGGTCCCTATTACAAAAAATAATGGGGGTATATTGAGTAAAACATTATTGACTTTATCAAATTCTCTTGTGTAATATGTATTGTGTAATGTGCCTTTAGTGATATGCCATTACATGTATTTTTTTTATGCTACCTGAAAGTATGTACTCTTTTATTATTTCTTGCTTTGAATAAAGTATATCTTCTCTTGAAACTATGATCATTGCACTTTAATGTGAAAATGTGAAATGGTTGGCATCTTTATCCATTGTTCCCCCATTGTTATAATCCATGATCTTGCTTATTTAGCATTATATTATGCCAAACTAGGACATGCATGAAATACCATTGAACATGTTTGTATCCCAACTATGTAAGATAACTCAATAGATATAATAAATAATTTAGATAAAGTACTCTTACTAGAATTTTTTGTATCATATCCAAGAAATTGTAAGAATTTCATGCTATAAAAATTAATTTCAATAGTGTTATTGATCACCAGATTGGTACATTATTTGTTATCTATGATGGGATTAAGAATCAAAGGCTCTAGAAAAGATGAATAATTTTTATTAAACTCCTTTTTAACCAAACTTAAAATTGTATCTTTCATAGGTATTTCATGCTTTGGTGACTCTTTTATTATAAAACCTCTTTTAAGAATGTTTTTTTCTTATCTTAAATTTGGTTTGACAACTTCTCTTTTTGTAATGCCACTTTTTTCTTTTTTTAATGAAAATTAGATTTATATTTTGTAAATCTACAATTCACTTGCCCATACTAATGATTTGATATTTTATTTCTTCATAATCACAAGCCCTAAAAGCTTTATATTCAACATGCATACATACATACATACTGAAGAGATGTGGGAGGTGGAGGGGTTTGAAGAAGGATAGGTTTATAGGATGGGATACCTTACCTCTAGGGATAGTGATGGCATGGACATGTTTAGATGGAAATTATCAATCACAACCTTGATGGCCTTGATGGTTAGGAGGATGAGGAAGAGATTCCTTTCTATCCATAGAATATGATAGTATAAACTTGAAAATTAATGTTATAATAGAATATATCATATCTAAAAATATAAAAATAGAAAATGGAAATAGGAAAAACAAAGATACAAACCCTAAAAATATTTTTGGTTATATTTTGGTAAACTTTGAATAAGAGACAGGTTCACTAATATGTTTTATCAAATTTTGGATTTATGTAAATACCCTAGATGACAACACTATCATGAAAAATCAACATAATAATATAACAATAATAGTATTCACTGATTTGAAACTACTATATCTTGGAAACTTACTAAAAATAATAAAGTGTAAGGAAAAACTAAATAATTATCTAGAAACTATGACTTTTAGAAGAATTAGGGTCTAAAACTTGTTCTGCCAAGAGGTATAGTGATTGGAATCAAGAATATGGAATTGGATCTAGGCTAGGATAATGGTGTTGGGAAGAGGAAACTAAAATGTTGGCACTCTTATCTAAAATGGGGCACTCTTATCCAATTAAGGTAAGGAAATCAATGTTTATAGGTTTTTTTGTGGCCAACATGCCCTTTTTTCTTTAAAATGTGGGACCCCTCTAAAAATCCCATGAACCAGAGCTCTAGGGTTCCTTATTTTGGTTCTTGTTGGTTTTTCTTGAGCATAAATATTTGGAATGTATGTCACCCTATTTTCCCTAAGCAGCAACATGTAGACACCAAAAAACTACACATTTACAATTTTTGATGACTAAATGCCTCAAGATCCCCTAAAACTTCTTAAACATTCACAAAACCCCCCTTAACCCAACTAAATATATATTCTCCTAGTCACAAATATCATTTAAAATCACTATTTGAAATTACTATTCAAATGCACTATTCACTATGGGACCCACTATCATTATTCATGATGATATGGCATGTGACATGTCATGTGATTTGGAGGTGATATGGTAAGTGATATGGCTTGATGTGGGACATCATACCCCACATGGGACCCTTCCCAAAGTGCTTGATGACCTCATTCAAGAATCACAAGATCCCCCCTTGAAATGTGGTGAATTTACCCTTAAGGGGTCATTATTCAACATGTATTTTGTCTTCCCACATGAAATTAGACTTTAAAAAGATATGTCTACCTCTTTAATACTTTGGGAAAGACAAAGGGCACCTATTTTTGACCTTTTATCCCAAATAGAGTCTCACCAACCCAAATGGGAGGCTTTCCAACCCACATGGAAATACCCACCAACCTCACCTTAGAATTTTCATCCCCTACATGGAAAATGGTGCAACATTTTGTGTGTCACCCATTTAAGTTCTTTTGTGAAAGCAAGAAAGGATGGGGAGGAGTATTTAATCCTCATTCAAACCCATGTGCATGATTTCCATTCAAACTTGGAGACTCACCAACCCATATGGAAATCCTCACCCACCTCACCTTGAATAAATCATGAGCCCACTTGGAAAATTTTGAATTACTTCACTATTCCCCTATTTTGGCCTATTTATTCACAAAATAATGTTATAAATACCCCCCTCTCCTTCACCCAAGGTTAAGTGGCAAGTTAGTCTTTTGTTCTTAGCATATTGTTGTAGGTTTTCTTGGAGGAGGACGTCATCTTGGATGTCATCATCATCCTGGAGGAGAAATATCAATGCAATGAATCTTTGAAAAAATTGATTCAATCTTCATCAACATTTAACCATCATCAACATCTTCAAGCCTTTTCAACAACATTGAGGTAATTTCCCTTATTTTGTAATTTTAGTTATTTCTTTGCTTCCCTTTGGCCTTCTCTTTTCTTAACTTCCATACCCTTGAGCCCTTAACCTCTTCATCTTTATCCCATTTATCCCATTAAATCACTTTGGATATTTCCATTTTATTTATCCCCTTTATCCCATTCACCTCTTTGCCTCATTTACCTCGTTTCCCTCTTTGCCATCTTTACCTTTCTTTTTCCTTTACCATATTTACTTATTTGCCTCATTTATCTATTCATCACTTTTTATAATTTCAGCCTTGACCATCTACCCAAACCAAAAAAAATAATCCTTTTGACCCTCACCACATTACCAAACCAAAACCATTACCTTTACCAATTTTTAGTATTAGTATTAATTAAACTATTATGTTCATTTAGTTATCTTTTACAAAGCATTTAACTTTATCATATAAAATATAGTTATTTATTATTTTAGTATTATCTATATGTTGTTTTTATGCAAAATATAATTCTTTTATCATTCCAACTTAAGTGCTTTGAAGAAGGTGGATTGACATCCTCCTAGAAAGCTTTTGCTTCTAGGATCTAGCTGATGCTAGGCAATCCACCCAACTACTTGTCTAACAAACAAGGTTTTTTGGTAGTGTTTTCTTATTTGTAGGTATTATTCCCTAGCCAAAGAATATTTCTTCATTATCATTTGGATTCAATGTGCACACTTTAACAAGTATTCTTCTACACACCTATATCTAGTTTCTTTCTTTTCAAAAATTAAGAAAAGCAAAAAAAATAGTTATTAACAAGGATAAGTAAGATAACAAGAACCTCAAACAATGGGAATTCAATATTAGAGATCTAATCCTAAAATAAAACCAAAATGTGACCAACATGGAGAAGAGTAAATGAGGAAATTTTTCTTTCAATTGGTTTGGACCCTACATCATCACCCATAAGTATGGATCAAGAGCTTATATTTATCCTCTCTCAAAGGCAAACTAGAACCTGAGCCTCTCAATTCTTTGCATCTACATCCATTTTTATATTAAATAAGGATCAATATCACATATTTATCTAACTTAATATCATCCCTTGATTATGATATTTTTACCCACCTTCCTCCTCCCCTTTTGAGGACAATTGATTACAGCATAGAACCATGTGATTAACCGTCATAGTCATGGCCTAATCCTAAATATGGGTACTGTGGCTCTACCTATAGAATAGTTCTCATGGATACTTTTCATCTCTAACATGATGGAATCCTATGGTCATTTTCTCTCAAAACCATAATCTTTCACATATCATTGACCTTCTTGTGTAAATTTTTACTCTCATAAAGGTAAACCTCTGAACCTAGTTAAATTGGTCCATGTCTAAACACATTTCATTCTACCCTTCCTTGTTCTTCTCAACCTATATGACCATGCATAGATTATTACATCCTTTTCCACCTTCATATTTATTTATGACCTCATTGTTTTTTTTTCATCCATTTCTTGGTCCACCTTTACCTCATCCCTTCTTGGATCTCCCTTATGTTCTCCAATTTCACCTCTACCTCTTTAGAGTGCAGTCACCAGTTGTACTAATTTTATGTACACCTCTTTGTCTACTTCTTTACATCATCCATGCCCTTGTCTTAATGCATGAAATCTAGTCAAGTTCCTTACTTTAATATAACCCCTTTCTTCCTTTAATGCCTCTGTGTGTTACACTCAGACTCTCTTTTATTTCCTTCTCTAACTACTCCCTTCACCCTCCCTATCACCTTTTTCCTTTTCAACCCTCTACCCATTTTGAGCATGTTATGGCCTCTAAGGTCTTCCACTCAGTTTTGGTTTACTACAAGATATATACCAATTCTATGGCTCTATAACACAATTGGCTAGGATCATGGGCTCATATGACTAACCAAGAAAACCTGAGCATTGTTCAGCCATCAGGATGAAAATTCCTTCCTCACCTCTTCTAGTCTTGTGTATTTTAAACCCCTTTTACTCCAACCTTTAAATATGTTAGAATCAAAACTAAAACCACCTTAAAATGTAATATTTGGGATAGCCACATGGGTATGATATCTACATCCTTTTACATGCCCTAACCTTCTAACCAATAATTTCCCTTGATTCTCCCTTTTTGACTACATCTTCTTACACCTTGCAATCACCTTGCTCTTTAACCATAATCCACAACCTTCTCCCTTAATTAATTAATGTTATTATTATTCATCTCACTCCATATTCTAAAACCCCTCAACATCTTTCTTTGAATTCCCTAAAAAACTCAATGCTTACTTATTTTGGGGCCCCACTAACTCAAGGGTCAAGGGTTCAAATCTTTGCCACTTCTTGTTTACCCAGTCTACTACTTTTCTTCCCCAAGCCATTGAATAATAACCTTCCATAGCATGTTAATGATATTACTGTGGAATGTGCATAATGTTAGCTTATTTAGATGGTGATGAGAGAGCCCATTAGATCATCATGGCAATTTGAATAGTTCTATATTTTCCAAATCTTAGTACCACATATTTATACCTTTCCTTTTCTTTATGATGATGGAAAAAACTTCATGCTTCAACTTGCTTATCCATGGCTACAAATTCCCTTTACATAATTGACACAATCATCTAATTACATCCTAGCTCACCTCATCCACTATTTCTACCACACCCATCAAACACTATTTGATAGCCATCTTTTCCATCCTTTGGTGCTTCCACTTCTCCAATGTCCTTCACCTAGACCTACCTATATGATATCCAATTGGGAAAACCAAGTTAACCAACACCCTTCACCTTAAAAGAACTGCGTTTGGCCTGACGTTCTTTTTTGGATTCCTATCCATGGAACTATGTAGGCATCATCCACGTTCCATGTGTATCTAGAGTAAACTCAGCCATCCCCTTCCAACTCATACCTAATCCACCTATGATTTCACCATGGCCACCTTGATGTCAGTTGATTTTGACCCAAAGCATTGGTGCTTTTTGCAATAACTTTTGACCACAATGACCGACCTTAACATGTTAAAATTTTAAATGTTTGTACCACCTCATGCAAAAATAGACCATTTGTGTTTTCTTATAAGCACTTCCTACTCTGGATACCTAAAAAATGTTAGTAAGATAACTAGGAATGTTAGTGTCTTGATAGATAGAAACTAACCATATCTTGCCTTTTTGGTACCTATATCAAACCAACTTCTTTCTTCACACTTTTTAAGGCATAAGCCAAAAGAGAGATAATTAAAACTATAGGATTTAATGTGTCTTGGTGTATTATTTTATTTCCTTGAATATTTTCTTTTGATTACTTATTTTTTGAGGTGTGAACTTCATTTCTTTTCATTCTTCACATAGTCTTTACCAGACTACAAATTTAAGAATCAAACCAATTAAGAACCTATTTTTCCAATACCTCATCTCCACTATCTTATTCAATGGAGAGCTTTCCTATTTTCTCTCCTAGAGATCTTAACTTTTCTAGGATCTTAGATAATAATCCCTTCACCTTAAAGTGGTACCTTGCATCACAAGCCACTTATGCTCCCTTCCTTACCAACAATAAACCCAACCTTGTCTACAACCAACCCAATACTATCTAAAACCAATCCAACCTTGTCTATAACCAACCCAAACCTATTTATAATCAACCTAACCTTACCTATAACTCATCAAACTCCAACTTTAACTAACCCATAAAATATCAACCTTCACCTAAACTACCACTTGAGTTTATTTCAGTGATAATAGATCAGATAGATAGATAGATTAGAGTCAAAACTTAGGCCATCTATTTTTGATATCCATGATCAATAAAACCTTACTTACAACCAACCAATAGCCTATCATCAGTCATTTAATTATTATCATGCCCAACCAATAATTTATCAACATCTATCATCTTGATCACCCCAACCTTGTCAAATCTTAAGCCATTTCCCCCAATCATCATATCAACCTCAACCGACCTTTTTAACCCAATAAATTTAATCACCCTCAACTAATTAACTAACCTATCAACCTAACCAACTTTTTAACCTATCAAATCAATTAGCCTCTTCAATCCAACCAAATAACTTACAAATAGTTTAACACCCTAATGTGATAACTGAGACATTGGTATACCCTCTTCTGGCCTTTAGTAAACCTATAATTAAATAAACTATAATAACACCAACCTTAACCAATGAACTTGTTGACCAAGTAGAAACTTTAAAATTTTCCTTACAAATAATAATTAAGGAAACCAAACAATCTTTTCCAGTTCCCCTTTTAGTAGATCAAAACCAATCAAAATCATGTAACACTTATGAGGTACACGTGATCAATGTTGTTATTGATAAACCTATTACTACTAGTTCTTCCACCCCACTCATTGAAGTTTGGGAATCACTTCTCATTCCTTTGGATGGCCAAATAAAGGAAGCAACCACTTCCTTCCTTTCACTTGACACTATTACACCTTCCTCCCCCACCACAGACCCACCTACTCTTCCTTTGAAAATCATTCCTTTAGAATAGGTCACCTTATCCACTCCATATATGGAAGAAACATCTTCTCTAAATTTTGAACCTTCCACCTAAAACATAGATGGGGAAACCATTCCCTCTTATCCACCCAAGGGTTTAAACATTGGAATCAATGATCAAGGAACCAAACATATCTACAAGCCCTTTTCTAGGATAGTACAAAGCCTAGAGTTCACTTCTCAACCCAATATTGATAGATCTAATTTCTAGAATCATCTTAGCCTCCCTTACCAAAATAATCAAGAACACTTAGCTTCACTTGAATCCACCCTCAAACCTATCACTATCTCAACCCCATCCTTAGATAATCCATCCTCCAAAACCATAAGGAACCCATCCAAGCCACTTCCATCTAAAAATTTTAAATACCCTTACACCTCTTTGACCAAACCCATAAAGAATATAGGAATATTTCCTATTCCTATCATATCTCACCAATCTTTCAAATTGGACCTAACTACATCAAGTCCATCAAGGAAAACTTTGATTAAACATATTAAAGGGTGGAATCTCCTAAACCAACTTGGAATAGACCCATGCCCCCCCCCTCCCCCACCTTCTCTTAAATATTATACTCCTAAATTAACAAAGCAACCCCAACCTAACCAATATACTAAAACCATTCCACAACTAACAAATTCCAGGGTAATTCCTACTCCTAAGAAGGTTCCCACTCCAAAGCCCAAAAATCCATCACCCCCAATGCCTTTACTTGAATCATATTCAAAAAATTTACAAAGGTTATTGAAAACCTCCTCCTTAACCATACCTCATCTCAAATGTTTCCAACCTATCAAAACTTTTTACCCTTCATGCCCTCAACCAAAATGGTTTAATGTGAACTTAGTCTGAGCATACCATAGGACACCTAGACGTGACACAGAGTATTGAAAATATCCCTAAGAAGTCACCCATAAATTATATGAGGATAATATGTTATTATATGACCTCCCTTAACCAATCCATCCCAACCTAACTAATAAACCAAAACTACCCCACCACCCATAACTTCCATAGTAAAAACTAATTTTAGGAAGGCTCCCAAAACTAAAAACCTATCACCTCTAACACCTTTACATGAATCCCATTCAACCATTTTACAAAGGTTATTAAAATCCTCTTCCTTAACCTTACTATCTATTAAAACTTTTTACCCTATCAAAAATTTCAACCCTTCAAGCCCAAAACCATCATGGTACAATGACCACCATGTGTGCTCTTACCATAGGATACTTGGCCATGATACATAACATTGCAAGGATCTTAAAAACATTATCCACCAAATTTATGGCAAGGATAATATGCTATCAAATGAACCTCCTTTGATCCCATTACCAACCCAACCATCAACCAAACCTACCCAACACTTTCCTATTCCCCCATTCTCACCTAAGAGTAGGGAGAAACCGAAGCAGCAAGCTAAACCAACACTTCCTTTTATCCACACCATTTGTAGGGTTACCCACTCTTAGGTCTAACAAAATGATAAATTAAAGGCTAAAATGTCCATTCCATGGACATACCCTTCAAACCCTCAACATTATAACCAAACCCAACCACAAACACCTTCACTTTAGGATCTTTTTCCCACCCATGCAAAGAGTAAACTAGGGGAACTTTCCTTCCATAAAGATTTAACCATTTATTAACTTTAACCATGGCTATACCATTAACTGAACTAACCCTTGGCTTTTTTTCCTCAACCTATCAACCAAACCTATCCATCAACCCAACTTGAACCAAGTGGTATATGAAATTGGGGAAACCCATTTGGATACCACCTGACCTATTTGGGATACAAATTTTCCCATCGAACATTGGAGATTACCCATCTCCATCAAACCTAACCAATTTTACCTCAAACCTAAGGAATTAAATATTGGAGACCTCATCCTAAAGTTAAAAAAACATGTAACCAACTTGGAGAGGAGTAAACGAAGCAAGTTTTCTTTCAATTGGCTTGGACCCTACATCAACACCCATAAGTATGGATCAAGAGCTTATCATTTATCCTCTCTCAAAGGCAAACTAGAACCTGACCCTCTCAATGCTTTTCATCTATGTCCATTTTTATATTAAAGAAGGATAAAGTTCACCTATTTGTCTAACTTAAGCTCATCCCTTGATTATGAGGTTTTAACCTTCACACACCTTCTTACTCCCCTTTTAAGGATAATTGATTAAAACATAGAACCATGTGATTAACCATCATAGTCATGGCCTAATCCTAAATATGGGTACCATGGCTCTACCTATAACATGGTTCTCATGGATACTTTTCATCTCTAACAAGATGGAATCCCATGGTCATTATCTCTCAAAACCACACCCTTTCACATATCATTGACCTTCTTGTGTAAAGTTTTACCCTTATAAAGGTAAACCTATAAACCTAATTAGACTAATCCGTGTCTAAAAACATTTCATCTTTCAATAATTAATTGGTTTAATATCTTAAGAATTGTATATTATTCCCTTGAAGGACAGTTACCTAAAATAAAATAAAAATTTCCACATGTAAGGTAGACTACTCCCTTAAAGGATAGCTATCAAGAACATTAAAACAAAGTTGATAAGCTTAGACCAATACCTTGAAGGATATTTGAGTTATATTTGTTAAAAGTAGATAAATTTCATAGAAGCTTCCTTCATCAATTAACTTCCCATATACAATAATAAATTAAAAGACCCAACAAATTCTAAAGCCACAATCATCTCTCAAGCAACATAAAAAGTTGGAAGCCACAATCAACTTTCCCATGTAGAATTCCCACATTGATCAGTCTGCATCTATCATATGACATGTATTTGTATATTACCATTCTTAGGCCACCTATAGGAAGGACAAACTAATTCACATGAGGTTATCATACATATCACTCATTACCCTTCACACTACCTATCACCCATCTTCCCTTTTTACTATTTGTAAATCAAGGGATTTAGAGCTTACTTAACACCATGTCATCAAGAAACCTTTTTCATCAACTAATGACCACTCATGCAAAGCATATGAAGGTTTTATATTAATTAAGCTGATCCCACTTCATGTCCATTTTTATTCCTTGTCAAAAACAAAGCATCGTTCCCTATTCTCATCTTAATGTGCTTGGTTGATGTTTTCATTACAAATTTTACCATCTAATATTGCAACAACCTTAATCATATTTTTTACATTAAGTGAGATTTCAACAACCATAACCATACCAATCATAACCATAACCATAACATTCAACCAACAACATCTAACACATTTTATACATGTTTACGTCAAACTATGCAATATTTCATTTAGGGTGCAAGGCATTGCACAACACATACAAAGTTATTAATCTATCCACACTTTACCTAAATCCCCTACATACATTATTTCCTATATAAGCATTATAATAATTATCTGGTGACTCTAGATTTATGTTCAGCCATCCTTCTAGTTGATTACTCCTTGAACTAACATATGTCTCATTCCTTGTCTTAGCGACCACTAAAGTGTGTACTCTATGCTCCTCTCCCACATTCATCCCCATAGGGTGAGAATCATACTCTAATTTAGGTCTTTCATAGTGATACATTCACCTTCTTGATCCTTTTACCCTCTTATTCCTACCAACGCATTACCACATGCTTTGAACATCATACCCTAACCATTGGCAGTGTCTGCTCAAACATAACAACCTTAATTTTGTGTCAGCTAAAAGGTCATCCATAGAAGGGGAACAATCACCTTCTCCTGGCCACATAGATTCTTATTATTTAAGCCTAACCTAGTATAACTAATAAGTCATTGGTTCCATAGAGCTGAGGCATAAGATGTAGATATGGCCACCATCTATCTAGCCTACCCATGTAGCTCTTGGCTTAGGCAAGGTCCATCCTCTATTTCTCACTATGTTGATAACTTCCTTACTTGTAGAATCTTCTTGACCATTAATGAAATTATTTTTAGGTCATCACTTCACTACTACCCTTAAAACTCAACTCATCACAATGGTGAACCTTGGACACAATGACTCTGTAGATCTGGATAGACCCCCACTTCCTAAAAATTAGTTCATAGTGGTAGACACTATCTCCAAACTCTTACCCTCACACAATTTTAGAAGGTTTAACCTCCTCATAAAATCACCTCTTATTTGGATTAGCTCCATTGAATATCATTTGTGGTACTTAGCATTGTTCCCATCTAATTTATCCTACCTTTCCCATCTGTATCCTCATCTTACTAAATGTGGGACCATTATGGTAACTACTTACCAACCTACCCCATTCACTTTCACTGACACCTTCACCAAAACCCAAAACTATTATTTTACCAAACCTTCTCCCTCAACCCAAACCAGCCCATGTGGTCCATCAAATTGGGGTAGCCAATTTGAACACCACTCATCCAAACCTTGTTGAACTACATTATCTTGATGTCCACGAACTATGTAGGTTCTACTCTAGGGGTAGCTCAACTACTAACAAATAATTCCCATCCCTTTTTTTTCTTCTCACTTATTTTCACCACTAACAGTACCCTCTTGCTTAGGGAATCCTTTATCAAGGAAGCTTTGAATTCTTTCTTCAACATCCTTATATTTTAACACCATCTAATACTTCCTCTTAAGTCTTTCCCCCATTTTTGGGATAACTACATTGGCCTAAGGTCTTTTTTGACTATGTAGGTAGTGATCAGTTATTGAGGTTAGCTCATCAACTTCCTTTACTTTATTTGCCCTTCTCACCTAAAATCTCTTCCTCCACTTCTCTACCTATCTCCTAACCATCTCTCTACCTCTAGTTTTTTAATTTCTTTTAATAAATTTTCTATCTTGTCAATCTCTTCTAACACAAGGTTTGATAGCATTCCCCATTGGCCCCCCTTACCTCCCATAAAGCTACCTCCTACTCTACTTCATTAGCCTCTGTATCATCTTTCCTTATGCATGCTTTTCATCCCACTTCCCCACCCACCTTTTTCATTTTTTTCCTCTCTTTCACCTTATTACCACCTTTCCCTTTGTCCCCTTCAACTTCTTTTTCCATCCTCATCATCTCCCCTTGCCCTTGGATATTTATCATACCCCATTTATCACTCTCTTTTCCTCACCCATTCCACATCATACTGTGCATCTTACAAGCTTTTTATTTCTTCCATTATTGTACTTTTTCTTTACGTGTACCACCACTTTCTACCATTCTACCACTCTTCCCACCATAACCATTTTCGCTTCTTCTTATTTGTTTTTTTCCATCCTTTCATCTTTTTTATCTTCCCCTTTTTTCCTCCACAACTAGTTTATCCATAGGTATTTATCCTTTGAGAAGCCTTCCATAATTTCCCTTTTCTTCTTATCTTTTTTTTCCTATGGCCCTTTTTACATTCCCATTTTCCTCTTTCCATCTCAGTACTCACTTATCTTTTGCATCTGTGTGAGTATCCATGCTTTGTATCCCTACTTCAATTCTTCATTTTTGTTCTTATCACCTTTGATCTTCATCCCTTAGTTTCATCTCACTCATTTTCATTACATCCCCCTATTTCTTCACCACCTCACCATTTTTTTATCTTTTCAATCTATTCTAACAAGTTGATTAACACCTACCTTCTCTCTTCACCTTCTTGTTCACCCATCCTTTGCTTCCCCTCATTCTTCACCCCTTTCCCATTTTCCATTCCATTCTCAACTCTAAAACCACCATCTACTTTGCTTTTTTATTCCTCTCCTTTCATATCATCACCCATGATTACTTGGTCAAGATACCACCTGCTTATTCCCTCTCTCATCATCCTCTTTGTGTCCTCATTTCACTCTTTTTTTCCTCATGTTTCATTTTCTTCCATTTATTTCCTTATTTTTCATTTTCATCACCAAGCTATTTTTTTTTAATCTTTTTTAGACTTGTTTTCAAATCTTTCATGGCCACCCATATCCCTCATTATTCCCTTACCCTTCATTATTGTTACACTTCTCTCCCCATCCTTTTCAATTATCCAATCTATCATTCTTTAGTCTATCTCTCACCCCCAATATTATACCTTTTATTTTTCTTCTCTTTTCTCTATTTCAATTCAATTTTTCATCTCCCTTGATGCCCTTCCTTATTCTTCTTGACCTATATGATCATGACTAGATTATTACATCCTTCTCCACCTTCATCTTTATCTATGACCTCATTGTTTTCTATTCATCGATCTCCTGGTCCACCTTTACCTCATCCCTTTTTGGATCTCCCTTATGTTCTCCAATTTTACCTTAACCTCTTTAGAGTATGGTCACTAGTTTATAGCTTCTACATACATCTCCTTATCTATTTAATTTTATCCTCCATGCCCTTGCCTTAATGCATAAAATCTAGTCAAGTTCCTTACTTTAAGATCATCCATTTCTTACTTTAATGCCTCTGTATGTTATGCTTAGACTCTCTTTTTTGTCCCTCTCCAACTACTCCCTTCAACCTCCCTATCACCTTTTTCATTTTCAACCCTCTGCCCATTTTGAGCATGTTATGGCCTCCAAGGTCTTCCACTTAATTTTAGTTTACTACAAGATATATACCAATCCTATGGCTCTATATCAAAGTGGCCAAGACCGTAGGCTCATATTACCAACTAGTAAACCTAAGCGTCATTTAGCCATCAGGATGAAAATTCCTTCCCCACCTCTTTTATTTTTGCCTATTTTAAACCCCTTTTACTCTAACTTTCAAAGATGTTAGAATCAAAACTACAACCACCTTCAAATGGAAGATTTGGGATACCCATGTGGAGATGATAACTACACGTTCTCACATGCCCCAACATCTTCTTACTACCTCTAAAATATCCTTGCTCTTTAACTACAATCAACAACTTATTCCCTCAATTAATTAATGTTATTATTATTCACCTCACTCCATATTCCAAAATCCCTTAGTGTCTTTCTTTGAATTCCCTCAAAAACTCAATGATTACTTAGTTTGGGGCCCCACTGAATCAAGGGTTAAGGGTTCAAATCTTCACCACTTTTTGTCTACCCACTCTGCTACTTTGTTTCCCTAAACCATTGAATAATAACCTTCCATATCATGTTAATGACATTATTACAGAATGTGCACAATGTTGGCCTGTTTGGATGGTGATGAAAGAACCCATCATATCACCATGGTAATTTAAGTAATTCTAGATTTTCCAAATCTTGGTACCATATATTACTACCTTTCCTTTTTTTATGATGGTGGTAGAAACTTCATGCTTCAACTTGATTATCCATGGCTACAAATTCTTTTTACATAGTTGACACAATCATCTAATTACATCCTAACTCACCTCATCTACCATTTCTACCACACCCATCAAAAACTATTTGATAGCCATCTTTTCCACCCTTTGGTGCTTCCCTTTCTCCAATGTCCTTCACCTAGACC
The DNA here is from genome assembly GCA_037957365.1 of Torreya grandis. NCBI lineage: Eukaryota > Viridiplantae > Streptophyta > Pinopsida > Cupressales > Taxaceae > Torreya > Torreya grandis. Next base: position 6,691,904 of record JARHVA010000127.1, read on the forward strand.
TACCTATATGATATCTAATTGGGATAACCAAGTTAACCAACACCCTTCACCTTAAAAGAACTATATTTAGCTTGACATTTTTTTTAGATCCCTATCCATGGAACTATGTAGGCATCATCCACTTGTTGTATGCATCTAGCATTGGCTCGGACATCCCCTTCCAACCCATACCCAATCCACCCACACTTTCACCATGTCCACCTTGATGTTGGTTGCTTTCAACCTAGAATATTGGTGTTTTTTGCAATAAATTTTAACCATAATGACCAACCTTGCCATTTTGAAATTTTAAATATTTGCACCACCTTGTGCAAAACTAGAGCATTTGTCTTTTCTAAACATCACCTCCTACCCTGAATACCTAAGTCAACACTGACCCTATCTAGGAACCTTGATAAGACTAACCTAATCAGATATGACCAAGACTAGGGATTGGTTACCTTATAATTTATCTTATAACCCAACATTCTAGTTATCAACATTTTCACCTTTAGTCTCTGCATAATCTTGACTATTTTTCTTAGTCATATTTTGTGAACTTATAGGCATTTCATGTACCTAGCTAACTAGTACTTGCCCATCAACTGCTTATCAAACCTATACCTAATTAGACATTTCTTCATCAACTCTTAGTTTGAGTGGGAACACCTCCTCCCATACTCAAGGCTTCCTGACCCTCAACCAAGTGATTTGTTTTTGTTTTATAGCTTGTTAATTCAAAGCTGCATAATAAAAAGAGGCAAAATGTAGACATCAAAAAATTGCAAATTTATAGTTTTCGATGACTAAATTCCTTGGGATCCCCTAAAACTTCTTAAACCTTCCTAAAACCCCACTTAACCCAAATAAATCACTATTCTCATAGTCATAAATATCATTCAAAATCACTATTCAAAAGTACTATTCATCATCACTATTCACTATGGGACCCACTATCATTATTCATGATGACATGGCATGATGATATGGTATGATGATATGGCATGATAACATGTCAAGTGACATGGAATGTGACATGGCATGTGATTTTTAGGTGATATGGCAAGTGACATGGCTTAGAAGTGATGTGGCTTGATGTGGGACATCATACCCTACCTGGGATCCTTCTCAAAGTGTTTAATAACCTCATTCAAGCATCACAAGGGCCCCCCTTGAAATGTGGTGAATTTACCTTTAAGGGGTCATTATTAAACATGTATTTTATCTTCCCACATGAAATTAGACTTTAAAAAGAGATACCTACCTCTTTAAGACTTTGGGAAAGATAAAGGGAACCCATTTTTGACCTTTTAGCCCAAATGGAAGCTCACCAACCCAAATGGGAGACTTTCCAACCCACATGGGAATCCCCACCAACCTCACCTTATACTTTTCATCCCCCACATAGAAAATTTCACCACATTTTGTGTGCCACCCCTTGAATTTCTTGTGTGAAAGCAAGAAAGGATGGGGAGAAGTCTTTAAGCATTATTCAAACCCATGTGCATGATTTCCATTCAAACTTGGAGACTCACCAACCCACATGGGAATCCTCACCCACATCACCTTGAATAAATCATGATCCCACTTGGATAAAGTATAATTTCTTCATTATTCCTCTATTTTGCATGTTTCTTCACACCAAAATTCTATAAATACCCCCCTCTCCTTCACCCAAGGTTAAGTGGCAAGTTAGTCTTTTATTTTTAGCATATTGCTACAAGTTTTTTTGGAGGAGGTAATCATCTTGGAGGTCATAATAATCTTGGCAGAGAAATATCAAAGCAATGAAGATCCACTAAAATTGCTTCAAGCTTTATCAACATTCAACCATCATCAACATCTTCAAGCCGCTTCAACAACATTGAGGTAATTTACATTGTTTTGTAATTTTAGTTCTTTATTTATTTCCCTTTGGCCTTCTCTTTTATTAACCTCCATAATCTTGAGACCTTAAACTCTTCCTCTTTATCCTATTCATCCCATTAAATCCCTTTGGTTATTTTCATTTTATTTATCCCCTTTATCCCATTCACCTCTTTACCTCATTTACCTCTTTTCCCTCTTTGCCATCTTTACCTTTATTTTTCCTTTACCATTTTACTTATTTGCCTCATTTATATATTCATCCATTTATATACTTTCAGCCTTGACCATATACCCAAACCAAAAAAATAATATTTTTGACCCTTACCACTTTACGAAACCAAAACCATACCTTTACCAATTTTCAGCATTAGTATAAATTAAATTATTGCATTCATTTAGTTATCTTTTACAAAGCATTTAATTTTATTGTATAAAATTTAGTTATTTATTGTTTTAGTATCATATATTTGTATTTTTTATATAAAATCTACTTTTATCATTGCAACTTTAGTGTTTTGAAGAAGGTGGATTGACAGTCTCCTAGAAAGCTTTTGCTTCTAGGATCTAGCTCACGCTAGGAAATCCACCCAACTACTTGTCTAACAAATAAGTTTTTATGGTAGTGTTTTCTTACTTTTAGGTATTCTTCCCTAGCCAAATAATATTTATCCATAATCATATGGATTCAATGGATTCACTTTAACAGGTATTCTTCTACACACCCTATTCTTAGTTTCTTTCTTTTCAAAAATTAAGAAAAGCAAAAAAATTAGATAGAAACACAACAAGCCTCATTTATTTTTATAACTAAGGTAGATTGGTTATTTTATTAATTAAGATGCTAACATTGTAGGTCTAATTTTGTCAAAAATTCCTAGAGTCTCATTCCTTTCTCAGAGCAACAGACTCATCACCCTTCAAGGAAAATCAAAGTCTTAATAAGGGATGAATAAGTATTAAATGCATTGTATGTATTTTTCCTTCTTATTTAATATTTTTTATAGATTTTCATAGATCCCAAGAGATCCCAATTGAATAAGAAGATGCCACATCACCAAGTGTCAAAATGGGTAGTCCTTAAACTTTTTATATATGTTAAAGCCTGGGGGAGATCAGCTGAATGAGAAGGTGCCACATCACCTATGTGTCAAAATGGGTAGTCCTTAAAATTTTTATATATGTTAAATCCTGGGGGAGATCAACTGAATGAGAAGGTGCCACATCACCTACGTGTCAAAATGGCCAGCATTCAAACCTATTATATCTTAGGAGATCTTAACTAAATGAGAAGTTGCCATGTCACCTAAGTCTTAGAATAGCCAGTCCCTAGACCTATTAGAGATGTCAGATCTTGGGAGAGTATGATGAAATGAGAAGGCACCATGTCACCTAAGTGTTAGAATGGCCAGTCCCTAGACCTATCAAATATTTTATATCCTAAGAGACCTAGTTGAATTATAATGTGCCATGTCATGTAAGTGTCATAGTGGTCAATCCCTACACCTATCAAAGATGTTAGAGCCTAACATAGCCTATTGAAATGATAAGGTTCCACATTTCCAAGTTTCATAATGGCCAGTCCCTAGACCTCTCAGATATTTCAAAGCCTAAGAGAACCCAACTAAATGAGAAGGCACCATATTATCAAGTTTTAGAATAGCCAATCCTTAGACCTGTCAGTTATGTTAGATCTTGGGACTACCTATCCAAATGAGAAGGTGACATGTCTCCAAGTATCATAATGGCCAATTCCCAGACCTACCAAACATGTTGGATCCTAGAAGAGCATGGTTGAATGATAATGTGTCATGTCACCAAGTGTGAAAATGGTTATTCTTTAGACCTATCAAAGATATTAAATCTCAGGAGAGCCTGATAGAATGAGAAGGTACCACATCAGAAAGTGTCATAATGTCCATTCCCTAGACCTATCAGATATGTTATATCTTGGAAGAGTCTAACCAAATGAGAACATGACATATTACCAAAATGTTAGAGTTGCTAGTCCCCAAGCCTATTAGATATGTTATAGCCTGAGAGAGCCTAGTTGAATAAAAAGGTGCCATGTCACCCAAGTGTTAGAATGGTTAGTCCCTAGACCTGTTAGAGATGTGAGAACCCAAAAGAGCTTAATTGAATCAGAGGGAACCACATCACCTAGTAAGACAAATAAACTAGTGACCACTTAGGGCCTTGTAAAGGTTAGAATAAGGTATAGATGAGGATAGAGATCCAATCAATATGTACCACATGTCCTTGGGTGACACATCACCCTTACTAAGGGAATGATATGGAGTAAAAATTTGTGCTTAGGTGTTGATCATTAGTAATGGGACTAATAAGTAGATAACACGTGTCAAAAATCAAAAGTTAATAGAGAAGCCTCTAACAAGTGTGACCACATGCCTAACATGAATTAGACATTAATGAAATAGAAATTTGTGCCTAATTTGATAATTTTAAAACATCCCATCACCATTGCTATATCTAGTTGGTGGTGGAAGATCATGGGCTCTAAATTTAACTTTATATTTGGAAATAAATAGATTAAATCTATCCACCAACTCAAATTTTAATTCATAGTAAGTAAGATGCCAAACACCATTAATACAGGGCGCTGTATGCATGTGTTTATAAAATCTTAATAGAAGCTCACTAAAAACTACCACTACTACCTTCAAGAACACTCTAACTCCTATCCCTCCAATTGTCATAGAGAACCCTATGTTTTTTTCCTCCTACACTCATAGACTCCCTATTTCCCCTTCATCTTACTATAATGGATGCATCATCTTCAAATCTAAAGCCTAAACTTGAGTACTAGGATACCACATTCCTAACTAGATTTACCATATTTAAGAACTATAATGACTTATTTAAATTTATTGAGTAATTCCCTAAGGATTAAATCTCTAAAGATGACTGATAGATAGAGTTTAAGGATACCCTTCAGTCCTATAAGAAGTGTAGACTTTATATATCCACTTCTAAGATAGAGGCATTCCCCTACACTAATTTATTCATCAACCTCATTCATAATGCCATCCATATTCGAGATGGGGTCCATGAATGGGTGTGTTCACCTAACTCTTGACACTAGATTGTTGATATCTCTGGGAACACTTACAAGGCATACTACTCCCTCCTAGACTACACCTTTTGTTATGATGTGTTAGTGATGATAGCTTAGATGGGAACCTACCAAATATATGACATCCTCCATAACTAATTTGATAACCCAAATTTCAAATGGGTTAACAAGGAACATATTAATATACACATAGTTTGCACCTTTTGAGAGGAAGTATGGGTAGGCATGATTTTGATAAAATAATTGTTCAAGGACAAAGAATACTTTCATGTCAATAAGTTATGGGTGCCCCTTCTCTATATGATCCTCACACACTCAAAGGTTATGAATATGGGGGGACTGATCAACTTCAAGTTGGTCAATGCCATTATAGATGCCCAAGCTTGGAGTAATTTTTGCATGATGAGCTACATTGAAGATGCATTATATGTGATGTTCTCTTTCAATTCTTTAGTCTTTCTTATATAGTTTCTTAGGGTATTGGTGGTTTATGTGGTCTTCTAAAAATTATATGGCCACTAGTTCTAGAACATATGTAAGCATTTCTACCAGATGGTCTACCAAGTGATCAATGAGGCCCTAATGCCCTAGCTATCATAAATAATTAGGGATTCCATCACTATCATTAAGGACTATTAGCTTTATATATAGTAAACCATGATATAGATTATGGGTTTCCTCAAATATCCCCTCTACCTATTGTATTTCATCCTAGACCATCTAGAAAAGTAATAAATTTCTTACCAACTAGTGGAAGGCATATTTGACTTTTGTATATAATGTTAGGATAAGGCATGTCTACCACTCCTAATTATAATTAGACACCATCTATATAAGGCCTTCTACTCCAGTACAACCTCCTCTACATGGCTAAATAGTTCGTATATCCCCAATTATAACACCTTAGTTCCTTGTTCCCTATACCCCTCTTTCCATTGCCTAAGGTGCCATGGGATTAGCCTTCAACCAACCCATATATTCCCTTATGTTTAATGACCATTTTCTAGGGAAAATTACTACTCAAGTGAACTTGACCTAAGAAAAATGGTAGGCATAAATGTTCGCTTAGGCCTTCACTTTTTTCTTCCATTTTTTCTCCCATGCCCTTCTACCTCCACTCCTTTTCTCATTCACCCCATCCACTTCCTCCATCTCCCATCCACTTCATCATATACCCTTCACCTCCATTTCATCCACCCCTCCTACACATCTTATAACCTAGAGAATGGTCCCAAGGTTGCAAGTCCTAAAGATTATGACCCAAGGTAACCTAGGCATACAGTAGAGCTTAGACTAAACTTCTAAGAGCATGAATAGAACATTGATGTAGATATTTTTCCAAGAGGGGAACCTAGTGGTTTAATAAACCCATCAAGATATGTTCTCCCTCACCAAGGTGAGTAATTTCACTTATGAATAAAGTATGGCTAAGGACCCACTCTCTATTCTCCCAAAAATTTATGATATGTCCAAAAACTCCTCAAGGACATGCAAAGCTAGGTTCAAACCTTAGAAGCTAAAGTGAAGATCACTTTTCCCATCATACTAATTGGACAAGTCAAGGATGCCCTCTTACTACTCTTTTTAATCCTTGTAAAAGTAGTGGAGACTTTAGTTGAGACCAACTTATCTAGCAGACCTATAACCTACATAGGGAGGATTGCAAATATTGAAAAGAAATGTAAGGAGTTACAAGTGGTGATCAATAAATGGATGTTCCCAAAGATGAAACTAATTCCAACCTTAGACTTAGGGTTATATCATATGTACAATAAAAACATGAAATATGTTGTGGAGTAATGATTAGTTGTGGCTCAAAATGAAAATGGACCCTTAGAATTAAGAATAATATATTGACCTACTTCAAATAGGTCAATATCATTGTGTTATTCCACCTCATGTCACCCTACTAGATCAAGGGAAATTCAAATTCCACCTAGGTAAATTCAAATAATTAATGAGGGATAAGGTATCTTGAGAAAACCAAGAAGGGGTACACATGGTGTTGGATCTATCAATATAGTCCACATCAAGTATCAACCAAGTCTCCAAGGTCCAAGTGTCAATGGAAGCACCCTTCTAAGTCTACCAGAGACTAGTGACTCAAGATAATATAATCTCTAAGGCGCCCCTAATTAACCTTTCCAATTTGGATAAGGATTTTGACCTCGTGGTCACCACATTAGAAGATAGGGATGCCAAATCAAATTATTTAAGAGCTAGGCCTCATAGCCACCTCTATGCATCAATTAGGTGGTCCCTATAGATATTTTGCATGTTTTAGGGATTTCTCTTGTTTTAAATTTTTAATTATGGTTATAACTATAATGAGTGGACATCATGGCCTAGGACAGGATCCTCATGCTATTTAGAGGTGATCCCCATTATTATTTGTATAATGAAAAATTATTTTGTAATATAAGGGTTGACTAAAAAAATTGCTTGAAAGTGTTATCGAATCATAGATAATATTTCACCTATTTTCCCTTCATCTCTCTTGACTGTGAAGTTAGCCCAGATCAATTATTTTAATAGCACTTATTTATTTTAATGAATATAATTCTTATGCTCTACAAAGGGTTTATTTTGTGTCTCAATTCTATTTCATCTCAATTTTTGAATTAGTGTTAATGTTAGGTTAATTAGATTAATACTTTGTTGCTTTATGTTTTCTATGGTTAAGATGTTCTTAAATATTATAATCACTATGTGATTTATCTTTTTTCTTGTTTGTAATACTATTAATTTGTGCATTAATCTATAAATTGTTATATGGGTTTTATGTGTATTTTATAGTAAACCCTTACTATTCATATTTAGTGAGAGCTCATATTGAAGGCATACTCCCAGTTACCTTAGACTCTTCCCATTGTATGATTATGTAGGTATAACTTTAGTAAAACTTATTTTATAATGGTGTAACTATAGCAAAGTCATTTGGTTCAATGATTAATGCATTGAGTCATTCAACACCTAGAGGCTCCCTTTTCTACCTTACTCTTCCCTCTCTTTTAATTTTTTTATTTGAAATTGAACTACCCTTTCCCCTTGTGTTTATAAATAAAAAACATATTACTCAAATTCTCATAGGAATCTTTCACCTGTGTGTATGAATGTCAGATTGTAATTTTGGTGGTAATAGTGCATCTCTTGGAGACTATTCACATATACTCTATTTGTGAATTCAAATACCTATAACCATGTTATGGGTTGATCTTAGATTAGTCCTAAAACAAAGGATTAAAGTTTTTAGTTTTCCCCACCTTCCCCTTTTAGGGAATGTCCAATCTCATGGGTATTTCATGACCATAGAAGTTTGGAGTGAAAAATAGTTGGTGCTAGATAGAGGGTTCCTTATTGGAATACTTAAATATTGTTACTAATTTAGATTTGTGAATATGTTAATATTAACTTATTATTAATAATATGATAACTAACATTTGATTGTGAAGTATTATAAATACTAATTCACCTGTTACCAGGGCTAGGTCCCAGTAAGACCGATTGGTAATTTCCCCTTGCTTTTCCATAGAAAACCTAGGCTTAAACAACCTAGACCTACTTTTATTCCCATCAATTCATCCATATAACCTTTCCCAAAAATTTAGCCCAAGATGGCCTGGTTAGCCAGCTCTACCATTAATAGCCCAGGAGTCATCCTTGATTTTCCTAAAAACCCTGAGAGGTATCTTCCCCATTTCACCCCTAGTGTGGGATGAACTATATAAGAGCATATAACATCCTAAAAAATATCCCCAAGAGTTATAAATGTAGAACATGAGGATGTGGTGTACAATATTTTACCCTTTACCCTATTGGAATCAATATATGATTGGTTCTTCAACCTTCCTAAAGACTCTATTCTGGGTTGGGACCATTTAAACATTGCTTTCCTCACCCAATTTGGGTAAGTGATAGACCCATACTATATCATTAATTTTATTTTATCAAAATGGATCCCAATGAGCCTATTAGGAACTTCAATGTTAGGTTTTAGAAGATGTATAACTGGGTCACCATGATTTATCAACCCAACCCTTGATTAGCACTTAAAATGTATAAAAATGTGTTTTACCCTTAGATATCCATGTTCCTACAAAGGGATACAACCATGGTAGACCTATCCTTAGATTATGTAGGGGCTATCAAAGTGGATAGGAAACTAAACCCCCAAGATCACATGATGACCCCCACTCTTAGTTTGCTACCACATATTCCTACATTGAACTTCTTTCCCAATGTTAATAAAAATACCCCAATGCTCTAGATGCTCCCTACAATGCATCAATTCCCACTTTCACCAATAATACCCAAACCACACCTCAAGGATTCCACCAAGGCTAAGTTAGATTTCATTCAATATATGGTACAAAAATATAGTAATGATTTCCTAGAGATACAAAGGTAAGTGAGTAGCTCTAATGCATAAACTTATAATAAAAAAATTCACATATCAAATAATAAACAAGAATGATAACCATCCTCAAAACCCCCCATAACCTTCACCCAATAAGCTACCCAAAATCAATATCTTCCCAATAGCCTTGCCTAAATAATGTTGAGGGTATAATAGGCATCACATGGGTAACTAGATTACATAGATTTGGGTTATACTTTTGAAATCTTGTAGAAGTAAATGTAAGACTATAAGGTGGTCCATAATCATTCTAAATCCTCTAACTCCAATAATGACCCTAGTACTATTATGGTGTTAGAGATCATGGATTTCCCTATCTAAGAAGAAAACAAGCTAGAGGATGGTATTAGTGAGGTGAAAGAATTTAAATAATTCTAAAGGATCAACAATGCCCCCAAGAATTGACAAGAATAATATCCCCTTACTACCTCAACACTCCCTAATAATGGTACAACCCCACCAAACCAAAACACTCAAAATGATCCCCCACCTCCAAGACTTAAAGAACCTAAGGCACCTATGGAAATCCCACTAATCCAAAGTTAAGGAGGTTATAAAATATTAAATGATATGAAAAATATCAAGGAAAACATTACCCTTCATGAACTTTCTCAAATCATAGAGTAATGGGATCTCCTACTAAAGTCTTCAACTCAAAATTTGACCCCATAGGCCTAGCCAAAACTAAGAGTAGCACACACCAATGTGCTCATTCAAAAAAAATATGGAGGTACCCCATTTCCTCTTAACCGTCTAATTATTTGGAAAGAACCTACACAAGTTCTTATTAGATTTAGGAGCCTCATCCAATGTAATGCCAATAGGTATATGTGAAAAACTCAAGTTAGCCTCCATAAATTTGGATAAAGTAGTGGTCCAACTAGACAAGTCAAAAGTAAAAGTGATAGGTGAACTTATAAATGTCCACATCTAGTTATATTTTGAGCCTAGGATTCAACACTTCATATACATTCAAGTAGTGGAGATCCTTGAATCCTATGGCATGCTCCTCAATATAGATTAGTCCAAAGCCCTAAATAGGTATATGGCTATAGATTTCTCCCATATTTGGTTAACATGGAGAGGAGTATCCAAAAAAATAAGGGTAGATAGAGAACCATGCATGAAACATATGATAACTAAGTATAATTCCATTAATGAGAAGGTAAACATAGTTTCCTCATACCTAGGAATATACACATTGAGAACAAAACCTACTAAAGATCAATCTAGTCACAACCCAGATATGTTGGGCCTATGGTCTCTTTATATATATGGGGATCATTCTAAACAAGGTAGTGGGGCTATTTTTCTACTTATATATCCCCCAAGAATAAAACATCTATCATCATATAGGTTGTATTTTCTTTGCATGAATAACCTAGTGGAGTATGAACCTCTAATCCTAGGATTACAAGTTGCATTAAAACATAAGGTAAAAAAACTAAGAGTATTTAGTGATTTTAAGCTAGTGTTCAACTAGATTAAGATTAAATTTTAATGCAAGATATCATACCTCAGAATATATAAACATAGAACTTAAGACCTAATCAAAATGTTTAGTGAATTAATACCATCACTATTCTTTGAGAGTAAAACCAAGTAGCTGACTCATTAGCATCTGTGGTCGAAAACATTGATCTATATGAATTTTCTATGGAACTTATCCCATGTCCCTCTATCTCAAACAATGTGATAAACTTCTAGGTCTTCAAAGATGACCAATAGATCATCCAATTTCTCAATAATGAGGGAATATTTGAGGCCTAAGTTATATATGAGAAAGACAAAGATAACCCTATGAATGAGATGGATAATGATGGAATCCTAAATATTCATGGGAACTAGATGTCAAAAGAGATGATATCATTGTAAAGAGCATTTAATGCATCAAACACCACTTTTTAGGTGAAAATACCTAAGTTCAAAGACTAAAAGTGTCAACTCATTAAACTTGGTCCTACAAAAAATCCCTAGATTCTTAATGTGGGTCTTGATTAGATGTATCATGAATTAGATTAGTTACAAAGGTTACTATCGAGATGAAAGGATTTTATTTCCTAGGCCTATAGAGATCTTCAAGTCTTTAACCCAAGAGTAATCACTCACACTATCCCCCTAAAACCCAACCAAAAACCCTTTAGGTAAAGACAAAAGCTAGTGAACCCAATCTTAGATCCCTTAATACACAAGGAAGTCCATAAGTTACTTTTTATAACAATAATTTTCCTAGTTTGCCACTCCACCTAAGTGGCCAACATAGTCTCCATGAAAAATAAATATGGAGAAATCCACCTATGCATGGAATACTTGAACTTAAATTAGGCCTTAGATAAAGATAATTACCCATTGCCCTCCCTAAATGAGGTGATATAAATGGTAAGCAGGTCTCAAATGATGTCATTTTTATATGTCTTCTCCAAATACAACTAGGTCTTGGTCGACCCCAAAGATAGAACTAAGACTAATTTCACAACCAAGTGGGGCACATTTTCTTATAAGATAATTCCCTTCAGGTTAATCAACACTGGTTCCAGTTTTAAAAGGGTAATGGACATCAATTTTAAAACACTGATAGGTAAATATATAATAATCTACATGAATGACCTAACAATGTTTTCAAAATATATGTCAAATCATGTACGCCACTTAGAAAGGGTATTTGAAAGATGTAGAAGGTATGACATTTCCTTAAACCTAAATAAAATCATATTTGATGTTATCAAAGGTAAGCTTCTTGGTCACATTGTCACAAAAAAAGGTATCACTATCAATCCAAAAAAGGCATATGTAATTTATAAAATACCTTTAGCTAACAACAATAAAGAACTAACATATTTCTTTGGAAAAATCAACTTTGTGCATAAATTTATTTCTAGCTTTGTTAAAGTAGTAAATCCCCTTAATGCAATGTTAAAACATGATGCAAAAGTGTAATGGAATGAAAAATAAAAGAAGTATTTCCATAATATTAAAGATGTTATTATTCAATCCCTAGTCTTCATCATCTCAGACTATGCATAAGACTTCTATATCTATCCCTTTCCTTCAAAGCACACCATTGTTGTTTGCCTCACCCAAAGGTTAGAAAGAATAAAGCACCATAGAGATTTTATTTACTAACCTTAAGGATGCCAATATCATATATTTTACCCTAAATAATAATGCCTATGACCTATTTAAGGTGGTAAAAAATTTTAAACACTACATCTTTAAGAACAAAGTACATGTTATTGTTTTGGACCCAGTTATAAAAGAAATGATGGGGTAGAATGAGCTAGGTAAAAGAAAAGGTCAGTAGATGACAAAATTACAAGAGTATGGCATGGAAATAAAGCTAGGCAAACTAGTTAGAGGATAAGGCCTTACTTAGCTAATAATAGAGATAGACCTAAGGATTATGGTACACCAAGTAGACTAAAAAAGGGTACTATAATTAGACTAGTATGTCCTAGTCAAACACTTTATGCTCTATATAAATTCACCACAAATGAATCTAACTCTAGTGTGTATCATAAGAATAAGCTAAAGAGATAATGACAATTTTTCATGAAATATTGATATCCAGACACCCTGCATAAAGTGCCATAGCCCAAAAAGTTATTCAAGTAGGCTACTATTGTCCCACACTATTCAAAGATGTTCACACCCATATCTACTTTTTCCATCAGTGCCAGACCTTTGCTAAGAGATAAACACATGTAGTAATGACATTGTAGCCCATTATAGAGTCTACAACATTTTCATAATGGGGACTAGATTGTGTGGGGGTCATCAAACCCAATTCATTAGCAAACATTAGTTAATTCTTATAGGCACAAACTATTACATCAGGTGGTCTAAATAAGTTTTAACCAAAATAATAACCACTATTGAAGTCATCAAGTTCCTTGAGAACACCATAACCACTAATTTTAGAGTCCTCATTTCTTTAGTATGTGATAATGGTCATGTATTTTAATCCATAGAATTCACATAATGGTCCTATGATAATGGGATCATGCTCAAGTTATCATCCAATCACTACCCATATGAGAATGAATTAGCATAGTCTGCTAATAAGAATTTGATTAAATCTAATAAGAAATTAGTTGGAGAAAAGCCTCAAAAATGGCACTCATTAATAAATTTCACCCTATGGGTAGACTACCAAGTATAAATAACCCATAAAAATCTCTCCTTTACTTATAGTTTATGGATTAGAGATAATCATGGCAGTCATGATCAAGATGTTGACTTGTAAGTTCATGCAACAATTCATAGAACTAGATGATAAGATAAATTCCAAACTCCTTGACCTAATTTAGTTAGAGGAAGCCCAAGATGAATCTCTATTAAACACTAAGATATGGTCAAAAGGTGGTTTGATATGAGGGAAAGTATCAAGACCTTTAGAATATCTAACCTAGTCCTAATGTGGGACAAGGCTCATGAAAACAAAGTCCATTGTTTAAAATTCAATCCCCTATAGATTGGCCCATACCAAATAATTGAAATCCTAAGCCAAAATTACTTTTGTCTCAATGATCTTGAGGAAAATGAACTACCACTTCCAATAAATGGGTAATTCTTAAAACACTATTTCTCAATTGTCCCCTCTAGTATAGTTTCTGAGTAATCCAAGCATAAGTGGTAATGTATATATTAGATAGGAATGTTTTTTATTATGTGTTTGATTTCGATGTGTACTTCTATTTTATTTTGTGTTGTTCACCCTCCATATCCCTCTTTATTTTTAGATGTTCCTCTGATGCTTGGCCCTTATAAGTAACTACTCTAGATCATGGCCAAAGCCCAAAAGTATTATTGAAAATTAGGAAGACCCAAGTTGAAACCTTAGATCTAAGTTATTTTAGGATGGTAATTGAAATTTTTGACATTTCAGATCTAAGAGGCTAATGATTATAAAAGAAACAAGTGGATTTTAGAATATTCCACATCTTAATAGATAAACTAAGTTGTACTTAATATAACATCTCAACAAAATACTAGATTATTCAAGTTAATCAGAGATTGGCTAGGTATTCCTAGATTCCTCACCATTCATTCACCTTTGGTTTGATATTAAACCCTTAATAGACAAGAGTAATATATGATAATATTTTCATAGGGAAGCTTGGGAAAGGATAATCAAATCATGTAGAATCTAAATTTTGAGTCTATCTAAAAAAGGGAATATATGCAATCTCCACCATAGGCTTTCCATCCTATATGGAAATAGAGTAAGGACATGAAAGGGAACATAGGTATCTATGTCAGGGCTATGGTTACTAATTTGGAAAAATATAAGTTCCCCAAACATCTCCCCTCAAATCCATCAAGTCATCAATGTCCTAAATGAAGCCTAATAACTACTCCAACCTTTGTTGCTCGAATAAAATCTAGGGTTGAATGGGAAAAAAAAATAACTACTTACCCAAACTAGTGGCCATCTATAAAGTGAAAGCTCAATATTACACTTTCTATTACAAGACTTTAGTGTGTCATATTTTTTTTTTGAATAAAGATCTCTCTTACAACCTCTATGTTGATCAAAGAAAGGAGAATAAACTAATCAATTTCTAAATTATTGTCATCACTTTCCCCATAGAAGTTACCACTTTTTGTCGCCAATATGCCCCCTTTTCTTTGAAATGGGGGACCCCTCTAAAAATCCCAAGAACTAGAGCTCCAAGCTTATTTATTTTGGTTCTTGTTGGATTTTCCTAAGCTTAATTATTTGGAATGTATGTCACCTTATTTTCCCCAAGAAACAACATCCCTTAATTATTTTTTTAACTAAGGTAGACTGGTTTTTTCATGAATTAAAATGTTAACATTTTAGTTCTACTTTAAACAAAAATTCTCAAAGACTCATTCCTTTCATAAAGAAACAAACCCATCACCATTTTTGTAAAATCAAAGTCTTAATAAGGTATGAGTAAGTATTAAATGCATTACATGTATTTTCACTTCTTACTTAATATTTTTTGTAGATTTTCATAGAGCCTAGGAGAGCTCAACTAAATGAGAAGGCACCACATTTCCAATTGTTGGAAAGGCCAATCCCTAAAGCTATTAAATATGTCAAAGTCTAAGAGAGCCAGGCCAAATAAGAAGGAACTACATAGCCTAAGTGTTAGAATGGATAGTTCCTAGACCTATCAAAGATGCTAGAGCCCAAAAGAGCCCAACCAAATGAGAAGGTACCATGTGTCCTAAGTGTTAGAATGGCTAGTCCCTAGACCTTTCAAAGATTTCAAAGACCATGAGAGCCCAACTGAATGAGAAGGTACAACATCACCTAAGTATTAGAATGGCTAGTCCCTAGACCTTTTAGAGATGTTAGAGTTAGGGAAAGCCTAACCAAATGAGAAGTTGCCACATTACCTAAGTGTTAGAATGGCTAGTCCCTAAACCTATCAAAAATGTTAGATCCTACGAGAGCTTAACTAAATGAGAAGGTGCCACATCACCTAAGTGTTATAATGGATAGTCCCCAAACTTTTTTGAGATGTTAGATCCCAGGAGAGCCCAACTAAATGAGAAGGTTCCATGTCAGCAAAGTGTTAGAATGGATAGTCCATGGGCATGTCAAATATGTCAAAGCCTGAGAGAGCCCAACTAAATAATAAGTCACCATGTTACCAAGTGTAATAATGGAAAGTCCCTGGACCTATCATAAATGTTAAAGTTTAGGAGAGTCTAGACAAATGAAAAGGAGCCACATCACCAAGTGTTAGAATGGTCAGTCCTCAAACCTATCAGAGATGTCAAAGGTCAAAAGAGCCTGACTAAATGAGAAGGTGCCATAATACCAAGTGCTATAAAGGCTAGTCCTTAGACCTATCGAATATGTTAGATCCAGAGAGAACCTACTTGAATGAGAAGGTACCACATTTCCAAGTGTTATAATGGACATTTCATGGACTTATCAGGGATTTTGGAACCTAGGAGAGCCCAATCAAATGATAAGGTGCCATGTTGTCAAGTTTCAGAATGGTTATTCCCTAGACCTATCAAAGATGTAAAATGTCAAGAGATCCCAATTGAATGAGAAGGTGCCATGTCACTAAAGTTTCAAAGAAGTTATTCCTTGATCCTATGAGAGATGTTAGAGCCTGGGAGATCCCAACTAAATCATAAAGTACCATCTCACCCAAGTGTTAGAATGGTCAGTCCTTGGTCCTATCAAAGATGTTATATCCTGGGAGAGCCTAGTTGAATCATAAGGTGCAATATCACCTAGTAAGGTATATGAACTAGAGGCCACTTAAGGCCTCAATAAGGTTATAATAAGGTATAGATGAGGCCAAAGAACCAATCAAGATGTGATAAATGTCCTTGGGTGACACATCACCCTTTCTAAGGGATGATATGTAATACAAAGTTATGTTTAGGTCTTGACTATTATTAGGAGGACCAATGAGTAGATGACATGTGTTGGAAATTAGGAGTTAAATAAGAAGACTCTAAGAGACATGATTTCATTCCTACCACACACTAAGAATCAATAAAATATAAATTTGGCCTTGATTGGATAGTTTTAAAACATCCCATCACCATTGTTATATCCAATTGGAAGCATAGGACCATGGACTCTGAATTTAACTCTATATTTGTAAGCAAAGATAAGAAATCAGCCACCAACTCAAATTTTAATTCATAGTAAGTGAGCTACCAAATGCCATTAATATAGTGGGTTGTATACATGCATTTATGAAATCCTAAGGGAAGCTTACTAAGGGTTATGACTGCTACTTTCAAAAACACTCTACCTCTTGGCTCTCCAATTCTCACATAGCACCCATGTATTTTGTGCCTCCTACACTTAGATCTTACCTATTACCCCTCTTACCTAAAGGCCAAACTTGAATATTGGGATACCATATTCTTGACTAGCTTAACCAAATTCAAGCACTATAATGTCTTATTCAAATCAATCAAGTAATTCCCTAGGGATTCAAGCTCTAATGATGATTGACAGATAGATTTTGAGGATGATCTTTAGTCCTACAAGAAGTGTATACTTCACAAAGTCATTACCAAGCCATAGGCATTCCCTCATGTTGACTTATTTATAAACCTCCTTCACAACACCATCCACATGCAGGATAAGGCCTATGACTAGGTATGTTTACCTAACTCTCAACACCAGATTATTGATATCTTTGGGATGCTTATAAGGTGTATTATTCCCTCTTAGACTACACATTTTCTAAAAATTCAAAAATAATGATGGCCTATATGGGTACTTACTAGATATATGATGTCCTCCATGATTAGGCTAAGAAATCAAATGTTAAATGGGTTAATAAGGATAATATTAATTTATACATGATTTACATCTTCCTGGATGAATTCTAAGTAGGCATGATCCTATTGAGTTGACTATTCAAGTCCCAAGACTGATTATACATCAATGAGCTATGGGTTCCCCTCATCCATATGAGTTATATATATGGGAGGATTGATCAACTTCAAGGGTTGATGTCATTGCATATACCTGAGTTGGAATAAATTTTTACATGATGAGCTACATGGTAGATGCAATCTATGGGATGTTCTCTTTTAAGCCTTTAACCTTTCTTTCATTAGTTATTAGGGGTTCAGTGGTTCATGTGGTATTATAAAAACTATATGGCCATCATTTTTTGAAATACATCCATATGATATACAATTATTTCTATTTGGTGGTCTACCAAGTGATCAATGAGACCCTAATTCCCTGACTATCAAAAATAATCAAGGATTATATCACCACCATCAAGGAATATTAGATTTATAGAGAGGACATTATGATCTACATTTTGTCTTTCTTCAAATATCCCTTGTGCCTACCATATTTCATCTTGGACTATCTAACAAAGCAAGAAATCATCTACTAATTGGTGGAAGGCATCTTTGGCTTCTATATACAACCCTGGTAGAAGGCATGCTTATCACTTATGATTACAATTTATAACCACATATATAAATCCTTATACTCTAATATAACCTCCTCTATAGGCCTTAACATTTTCTTTAACCCTAGTCATATCACCTCAATTCCTTTCTCCCTGGCCCCCTCTTTCTATTACCTAAGCTGCCATAGGATTGGCCTTCGATAAAACCATTTCTTACCTTCTATTCAATATAAATTTCCCATGGGTAATTCTTCCTTAGGTTAACTTGACCCAAGAATATTGGTGGTCACAAATGTTCCCTTGGGCTTCCCTTTTTATTCTTCCTCCTTTTGGTCCCATTCCCCCTCCACCTCTACTACTTTCCTCATTCACCCCATCCACTTCCTCCATCTCCCCTCCACCTCATCCTCCACCCTTCACTACCATTTTATCCACCCCTCCTAATACCTCTCATAACTTGGGGAAGGGTTCTAAGGTCATAGGTGTTAGAGATGATGGCCCAAGGTGACCTAGACATATAGTGTAGCTTTGAATGAACTTTTGGGATCATGAAGAGAACATTGATGTAAAGGTTTGTCTAAGAGGGGAACCTAGTGGTTTAGTATACCCATTAGGATCTATTATCCCTTACCAAGGTTATTATTTTCACTAGGGAATAAAGGATGGATAAGGACCCACTCTCTATTCTTTAGGCTACTCATAATATGTTTAAAAACCTCCTCAAGGATATAAGCTAGGTTTAAACCTTAGAATCCCAAGTGAAGAGAACTTTTCTCATCTAACTGATTGGTTAGGTCAAGGATGCCCTCTTAATACTCTTTTAAATCCTTATGAATGTAATGAAGACTTTATCTAAGACTAAAATACTTATCTAATATACCTAGGATTACATGGAGAGGATTATAGAGATTCATAGGAATTGCAAGAAGCTGTAGGTGGTGATCAACAAAGGGATTTTCCTAGAGTTAAAATTAATGTTTATCTCAAGCTTAGGTTTATATCATAGGTACACTAGTAATATGATGGATTTTATGGAGGAATGGTTGGTCACGACTCACACTACAACTAGACATTGAAAGAGAGGAAGAAGAGATTAACCTACTTTAAAGAGGTCAATATCTCTATGATATGCCACTTGGATCGAACCCTACTATACCAAGGGTAATTTATAGCCTACCTAGATATATTAAACCAAGTCATGAGGGAGAAGGTTAATATATAAAAAAAAGGGGCTCAAGCGATGATGTATCTATCAATGTAGTCCATGGTGAGCATCAATCAGGTCTCCAAGGTCCAAGTTTCAGTAGAATCACCCTTTTAATTCTATCAAAGACTAGTGACTCGAGCTAAGGTAATCTTCAGGACCAATGAACCTTTCCAATTTAAAAAAGGATTTTGACCTTATCATGACCAAATTGGAATATAGGGACACTAGATCAAAGTATTTAGGAGGTAGACCTTTACATCCACCCCACACATCAACTAAGTAGTACCCATAGATCTTTTACAAGTTTTTTGGTATTTTCCTTGTTCTAAATTTTTAATTATGGTTTTAACTATAATGAGTAGCCATCATGTCCTAGTATGAGATCCTTATTATATTTTTATTTGATCCCCATCCTTATATATAAGTTAAAATTATATTAAAATATAAGGGTCGACTAAAAAAAATTCTTGAAAATGTTGTTAGATCATATCTAAGATTTCACCTATTTTTTCCTTCATCTCTCTAAACTATAAAGTTGGCCCATATCAATTATTGTAATATCACTTATTTTAATGAATAGAATTCATTTTTTCTACAAAGGGTTTGTTTTGTGTCTCAATTCTCTTTCATCTCCATTTTTTAATGATTGTCAATGCTAGGTTAATTTGATTAATACTTTGTTGCTTTATTTGTGCCATCATTATAATGTGTTGAGTTATTATAATAACTCTGTGTGTTCTCTCATTTCCATTTTGTATTGCCATTAATGTGTGTGTTAATCTACAAATTATTATATGGTGTTTATGTTTATTTTACAATAAACCCTTAGTACTCATATTTAGTGAGATCTCATATTGAAGGAATTCTCCCAGTTCCCTCAGACTCTTCCAACTATATGTTCTTAGAGGTAGGATTGTGGCAAAGTCACTTGGTTTGATGATCAATGTATTTATTTCATTCTAGAACTAAAGGCTCCCTTTTCTACCTTACTCTTCCCTCTCTTTTGTATTTTTTCTTTAAAATTGAACTACCCTTTCCCCTTATGTTTAGAAACATAAAATATAATACTCAAATCATCATAGTAATCTTTGACCTATGTGTATAAACTTTAGATTGAATTTTTTATTATAATAGTACATATCTTTGAGACTATAAATGTAGACTCTATTTGTTAATTAAAATACCTATAGTTGTGTCTTGGGATGATCTCAGATTAGTCCTAAAATAAAGGATGAAACTCCATAGTTGTCCCCACCTTCCCCTTTTAGGAAATACCCAATATCATGGGAATTTCATGAAAAGATAAGTTTGGATCAAACAACAGGTTCTTTGTGCCTTCATCTATAGAGCTTATATCTAGTGTGGGATCTTATGATGACTTTCATAGACCATTGTGTGACTGATTTTATTTTAAAACCCTAGCTCTTTGACATGTGAAGACCAATGAAAATCAATGGGGAAAGAGGGGTCACTGGTTAAAGTTGGGTGAGACCTCAACACCCCATGTGTTAAGCATTTCCTACATACCAATACTCTAAAGAGAGATCAAAATACATGTATTTATTCCATTCTATTGTGGTATGTGAATACTTAGTGCAATATGCTAGATGATGTGATTAGATGCCTTAACAATGACTTGTGAATTTTGAAATGTATTCAAAATTAAGCTATGGGATATTATGGATATATACAATCAAAATTAGAATAAATATGTATTTTACTCTCAACTTGAAAGTATGATTCTGGTGTTTTTTCATATGAAAGTATGATTCTAGTGTTTTATAGTCATTATTGAAAATCCTCTAAATGGATCTCATTAGGGACATAGATTGACCTTCTTATATCTTTGAATTTTTAAAATTATTTTTTATTTGGTAGGAATATATGAGAGGGGAAAGCACACTAGAGCAATGCATTGTAGCTCACTAGGGCACTCATGTCAAATGAGTGATTATATCATGTTAAGTGTTAGGCAGGGCTTAAAAGGTGTCTAAGGTTGATGTAGATAGTGAGAAACTACACACTTACAGTTTTCAATGACTAAATTACTCAGGACCCCCTAAAGACCCCCTAAACCTTTTTAACCCTCAACCAACCCTTCTTAACCTAACCAAATCATTATTCTCCTATTCAAAATCACTATTTAAAAGTACTATTCACTATTCATTATGGGACCCATTATCACTATTCATGATGACATGGCAAGTGACATGAAAAGTGACATGGCATGTGACATGGAAAGTGGCATGGCATGTGACATGGAAAGTGATATGGAAGTTGATAGGCAAGTGACATTGCTTAGAAGTGAGGTGGCTTGATGTGGGACATCATACCCCACCTAGAACCCTTTCCCAAAGTGATTAATGACCTCATTTAAGCATCACAAGGAACCCCACTTTAAATATGTCAAATTTCCCCTTAAGGGGCCATAATTCAACATGTATTTTGCCTTCACACATGAAATTATCCTTCAAAATGAGATACCTACCTCTTTAGTGCTTTGGAAAAGACAAAGGGAACCCATTTTTGAATTTTTAACCTAAATGGGAGACTCACCAACCCAAATGGGAATCCCCACAAGCCTAATTTTTGACTAATTCATGCACCACATGTCAAATGGCATCACATTTTGTGTGCCATCTCGTTAAGTGCTTGAATGAAGACAAGTAAGGGTGGTGAAAAGTCTTTGGCTCATTTAAACCCATGTGCATGATTCCCATTCAAATTTTGATTCATGTTCAAGGTGGGAGACTCATCAACCCAAATGGGAATCCCCACCAACCACATCTTTTACTCATTCATGCACCACATGGAAAATGGTACCATGTTTCTACTATTCCTCTTTTGGCATGATTCTTCACAACAAATGCTTTAAATAGCCCCCCTCTCCTTCACCCAAGGTTAAATTGGAAGTTAGTATTTTGTTATTAACATATTTTTTATGCTCTTTAATGAGGTTATAATCTTGGAATTCATCCACATCTTTGAGGAAAAGAGCATGAAGCAATGAAACTCTGACATAATTATCAAGGATCTTCAACAGGCCAATCTTCATCAATAAACATATTCAAGCATTGAGGTAATCTTATTGTTTAACTATCTTTATTTATTTATTCCTTTCCATTTATACTTATTCCTTCACTTTCTTCCTTCCTTACCCTCTTGTCATTTTACCCTCTTACCCATATCTCTTTGCCCTCTTGATCCCCCTTTGACTTCTTGGCCTCATTTTGACCATTTACCCCTTTGCCTTCTTGGCCCTCTTTTTTATCATTTATCCCTATAATTTTATTTAAAATATTTCCCTTCACCATCCAAAATATTTCCCAACCCCAACCAAATCATACTTTTGACCTTTATCAAATCAATCCAAACCAAAAACCATAACTTTGTTTTAATCAATTTTCAGCATTATCATTATTTAAACTAGTTGCTTTATTTTAGCCATCTAAGAAAAGCATTTAGTTTTCTTACTTAAATTTTTGTTCTTAGTTTCAGTTTGATATCATTTTATGCAAATCTTTACATTTTAATTTAAAACTTAAGTGTTTAAATAAGGTGGATTGACAGCCTCTCAAAAAGCTTTTGCTTCTAGGATCTAGTTCATGCTAGACAATCCATCTAATTACTTGTATAACCAATAAGTTTTGTGGTAATGATTTATAATTATAGGTAATTATTACCTAGAAAAAGAGGATTTATCACAAAGTCTAGCTTTAAAATGCGTGCATTCACTAGGTATTCTTCTACACACCCTTCTTCACTAGTTTTTTCTTTTCACACTTGGGAAAAAATAAAAATTAGATAGAAACATTTTGGCACACCCAATGGGATCCTTGAGTTTTCTTGGGTTCATATATGTTTTAAGACATTTATAATTTCATTATTTAAAACCATTTAGTTGCATTCTTAGAAAATTAAGCTTTTTCTTCTTTCTTAATAAAAACAAAAACACAAATTTTAGTTGCATTTTTGTTTTAAAAAAGTTAAATTCTATTTTCTTTGCATTTTTAAAAAAGAAATAAAAAGAGCAATCATCTTAGGATTAGGATTTTCATTTAGATATTTTGTATGCGTTTAAATAAATCTGAAATTTTATTTTGGCTTTAAAATAAACCTTGCATCCATTGTTTGCTTTCTTGTTTCTGATTCACCTAGATTAATTAAGCAAAGAAAATTAACCATAGTTCACAAATGTTACACAACCAAACCACTTGCACAAAAAAAATCATAAAACTCACTTGAGACAAGGCTTGACTAAGATTTCATCACCTATCAGATCACCTTACCATTTCTCAATTATCTTACTTGGATTTAGTCATCGAGGGAATAACCAACTCAGCTCTCTAGTTGAGTATAAACTCTGGTAATTGGTAGATGTTGGCTAAGCACCCACACTAGCTACGAGATCATGAAGTGAGGGGATTAAGCCCCAAGTACAAATACACATACTTGATCCAATAGAGACTTCTTCTTCAGCACATAAACATAACTTAAAACCAAACATAGACTACCTTGTTTAGGACCTATTCAAGCCAATTTCCTCTTCACATTTTTCTAAGGCATAAGCCAAAAGAAAGATAAAAAAGAATCCTAAGAATTAATGTATTCTTAGTGAACACATTATTTTCCTTGAGTCTTTTTTTATTTCTCTTTGCTTGAGGTGTGAGAATGTATCATCCTTTTCTTACCTTCTTGTATGGTTCTCACTCACCAATAACAAAAGGACCTCAAGGAATAAAACCCACCACCAAATCAACCATCACTAACTTCCACCTATACATCCATGGACCACACTTTCAAACCCATAGACTCCCCTCACTCTCTGGGAAGTCCTACTCATGTAGTCCTAGGAGATGTAGATTTTTTTTCTTTCCTAAACAATAACCATGTAGCCTTACAACACTACCTAAGAACCACATCTTACCAAATCCTAGTTTTGACCCCACCCATATATCTGCCTTATGGCATGCCTCTTCATTTTATGGGAAATACCTCCACTACCATGGGAACTACTCAACCTATAGTTACCCAAACATTATCATCAACAAACAACTCCTTCAAAACTAACCTACCAACCCAAAATAACATTGCCTTTGTGCCTCCTACTAATCACTCCCTCATAATAGAAGTGCCTAACTCTAGCACTACCCATCTTCCTCTAGTTACCTCCAATCCATCAAACACTAATCTAATTTCAATCCTTGTGGTGTCCATACCCTCCATATTACCACCAATTAACATAAGGGTCACCACCCTTCCATCGGCCACTAACCTAACTACCACTCCTACCCGACAAGTAACATTTAGTTATCTCCATAACCCACAAGGGCATATGTCTGCTACCCAACCATCCACCTCTACCTAGCCATTAACATCCACATACCAATATATATCTTCCACCTAACCTTCAAGTACCATAAACTAATATGTGGAGTCATCTTAACCATCTACTAGCTATTCACACATTACCCAACATCAACAAAACATATCATATAACTACACATCCCAACAACCTCAAGAAAATTTCATGAAGTTGATCATAGATAATATGACTATCCTTGATTCATCCATATTTGGATACCATAATCTCCTATCTTATGATCAAATTTTTAATGAGCCTATTCACCCTTCCATCCCCATCAGACCTTACCCAGCCCAATAGGAACTTCCAAATTCTACCAAGTTTAAAAGTAAGGAAGACCCTCAACAACATTTAAGATAATTTAGGAATTCATGTTACTTGGTTACCCATGATGATGCTCTTCTCCTTTGTACCTTTCCTATGTCATTATCTAGACTAGCATTGGATTGGTATAGTGTCATACCCAAACGTTTTATCCTTTATTTCACCCAATTAGCCCAAAACTTCTTGGATCAATTTTTTATCAATATATCCAAGAAAGTTTCTATTACCAACCTATACTCCATTCGATAATTCAAAGATGAATCTATTGCCAACTTTTTGGCTCATTGGAGGAGCCTAATCAGCCAAATTTCCTTTTCATTACCTCAACTTGAGCTTATAGAGATCTTTGCCTAGGCATGTGCAAAATATATTTCATCCACATTACATGTCCAAAGATTTTGGACCTTTGATAAATATTTTACCATAGCTTGTAAACTAGAAAATAGAGCCATTGATGAAGGAAGGTTAAAGTTGAAAAGAAAGAACCCAACTTACAAACACAGTGAGACTTTTTCTTCTAAACCAAACAACTAAACCAACCCCAACACTAAAAATAAAGTAACCACCAATGATATTATCCTCAAACCCACACCACTATCATCTACCAACTAATAGAACCAAAGGAACCAAACCTTCAACTCCTTTAATTATTCAAACTAAAATCAAAGGAACCAAAATTGCAATAATCATAAGAAATTAACTCCAATTGGGGAGTTTTATCCTTCTATTTTGAAATTTTTATTTAAATACAATATCATCTAACTTCCACCAATTAAACCACCCCAACAATTTGATGCTTCTCATCCCATACTAGTTTTGTATAATTACAATGACCTTTGTGCCTTTCATCGAGTCATAGGACATGACATCAATAGGTGAAACACCTTCAAATACCTTATACAATCTCTCATTGACAAGGGGGAGCTTATGTTGGAAAATCCTAATACACCACCAAACTAGACCTTTGGCATATTTTGCAAGCCTTTCCCTAATCATGTTCCTTCTATCCTTTATCATTATAATAAACCAAAACCATCCCATGAGGCACATACTATTAATTTGGTTACTAATGAACCCATTATTGAAGAAAATATTACATCAACCACCTTTTTCCCCATCCCCATAATGGAAGGGGAGAAAATACCTTCTATTCCTTTGAATACCCAAATAAAGGAAGCCACTATACCCATAACTCTATTGGAGGACACCACACTTACCTCCTCAATAATAAAACCATCCACTCCCTCTTTAGAAGCTATAACTCCATCCACCAAACCTCTAATTTCATAAGTCTCCATCAAAAACCAAAAAAAATGTAAGGGAATCAAACTAGAACCTCTAACCCATTCTTTAGACCAACCTGGCTCTTTTAAACCCACCAAAACCAACACCTAACCAACCAAAACTTCCTCCAAATTAACTAATCCCCAAACACCTAAACCCACCAAGATAACTAAAGTACCCAAAACCCCCTTCAAAATTAGCAACCAAAACAACCAAAGTGGTAAAACCACCAAAAGACCCAAAACCCCAAATTTTACCTCCCTCAAAATTTCCCTCCATTTTGGGTCCTCATCCCTCTACCTTGAGCATGAATCCCATTATTTTTACTAAAACCCCACCACCTTTATTGGTCACACCTTTATACTTGTTTTTTAGGACACCTCTCCTCACTACACTGATAATTCTTAAGTTACCTATCTTTCCATCCTCTACCTCCAGCTCATCAAGCATGTTACCTAAACCAAAACCATCAAAGTGTACCACCTTACCTAAGACACTTATCACCAAACCCATGTCCAAAAAACCTTCTACCACAACACCCAAATTAAAAAATGCTAAACCTCTATCTACCACCTTTATTCAAATCTTACTTAACCATTCTTTAGTAGTTATTCCAAACTTATTCCTTGATTTTACCACCCATAAAACCCTTTGACCCTTCACATACCAAACCCTCTTGGTTCAATGATAAATTTATATGTGCATACCATAGGTCACTAGGACATGACACAAAAATTATAAAGCTCTCCAGACACTTATTCATAGCATGTATGAAGATGATGGTCTATTATCAGATAAACCTCATTCATCCCCATTGCCAATGCAACCATGAACTCAACCCATCTAATCTTCAATCTCACTCAAAAGTAAAGAGGATAAATCAAAGAAACCATATAATCCAAAAAAATCCCTTATCTACACTATTCACATGGTTACCTAATATTGGGCCTAACAAAAGGATAAAGGGAAGGCTAAGGCATCCATTCTTTGGACTTACCCCTCCCAGAACTCCCAAGAAAACAATACCCAACCTTCTCTATCTTTTAACAAACCTAATTTGTATATCTTATGTGCCTCCCCATCCAACCCTCCATACCCTAACCCCTGTGCAATATCCATTTGAAAAGCTATCCTCAAGGAGCTTCACCAAACTCTAAAAAAAAGGATCTTATATGAGTTATTCTCTACCTCACCCCATCACCACCAAGCACTCATAGAAGCCTTGACATCCATCGAGGTCCAACCCAATTACCCTCAACCTCTCACCACCTTTATTGGGGCCCTTTGAACTTCTAACCTTGTCACCTTCAAAGATTCAAAAATACCTTCTATTCATTTGGAGGATCTCTATTCCCACCTCTTCATTATGGCATACATTAATCAAACCCACATCAAAAGGTTGATGAGTTATGGAGGATCCAACATCAATATTATCTCCTCCCACTCCTATGACCAGCTACACTTACCCACAAACATCATGTTTGAAAGCACAGTAGTCCTTCATTCTTTCAATGATATCATAGGTACTACTTTAGGCACAGTTGTCCTCTATATCTATGTAGGGCCCCATACTATTCCTAAACTTTTTTATGTTATGGAAGTAGAATTCTAATATAATGTTTTACTTAGGTGCCCTTGGATTCATGCCATGAGTTGTGTCCCTTCCACCTTACATCAACATGTCAAATTTGTGCATGAAGGAAAAGTTATGACTATCCAAGCTGACCCTAATCCTTTCACATCTTACAATATGACATATCATCCTAATGACATCCTATTTCCTCCTTCTTCCTTCCTCCTTCATCCACCTCACAACCATATACTAATGACACATTCCCACCAACTAAAATCTATGATACTTCCACACCAAATGTTAATGAATCTTTTACTAGCTTGTCTATCCCTTCTTCCCAATTTTTTGTACAAAATCCCATGGAAACCACATTTCAACGTCTTTTCCTTAGGAAATAAATACTTTTAGCCTTGGATGACTTCCCTACTCCCCAAGAATATGGGAATCTAAGACATGACCCTTCTTATGACCATCAGGGTCCCTAACCATCAAATGAATTTCATTTATAGGGGACTTGATTGGCTACTTCTAGCCCCTACCACTACTTCATCCATCCAACCATTTACCTCTAACTTTTCATAACTTAACAAACCAAAGTTTTCTAAGTTGTATCTTCATAGATGTGCTTGGAAAGGATTTGGCCTTGGTCACTATGAATAAGGATCTCATGAGTTACCCCATATCAAAACTTTGCAACCTCATGAGTCATGTGGCATTGGGTATGAACCAACCAAATAACCCAACAATTTACTAAAACTAATTACCACCATCGAGGAAGATCCCACCCTCACAAACCCAACCACTTTCCCCACCTAAAGATCCTAACATCATCCCTCCTAATTTTTTTTTCTAGTTAATACCATTAGTTTAGGCCCTCTCATTTACCAAAAGGGTGGCCAAACCAAATTCCTTCCACTTGTGCACCTTGGAATGGTAAAAAATGATTATCCTACCATCAGCACCATCTAACATCAATATGATGATTCCATTCTTACCTATCTCAGTATGGGGGATTCTTCTATCCATAAATCCCTTCCTCTTGAAACCTCAACCATGTCAAATAAATCCACCATGAATATCAACTTAGGCACCCTGGATAACACCCACATTGTCAAATTGGGCCAATCACTGAATTTCAAGGAACTTTTGGATTTCTTCTCTTTCCTCAAAGACTGTAGCATAGCATTCACTTAGTCTTACAGTGATATGCCCAGGATTGACCCCATCATTGCTACCCATAACATAGTCACTCATCATGATGCCAATCCTATTAAATATAAACTTTGATTCATACATCCTCACATATTCCTTCTCATCAAAGAAGAGCTTCAACATCTCCTCTCTATAAACTTCATTCAACCCATTGACTACCCCAAATGGGTCTCAAATATTGTACATGTCACCAAAGTCACTAGGGTTTTATGCATTTATGTGGACTTTCATGACCTTAACCTCACCTGCCCCAAGGATGACTTTCCTCTACCTATCATTGACCAACTTGTTGATCTTACAGCCAACCATGAGATGTTATCTCTCATGGATAGGTTTTTAGGTTATAATCATATCTTGATTGCTCCTAAAGATCATCATAAAACCACCTTTACCACCCCTTGGGGAAACTTTTGCTATAGAGTCATGCCTTTTGGGTTAAATAATGTTGGTGCAACCTACCAATGTGTTATGACTTATATCTTCATGATATCATCCATAATATTATAGAAGACTATATGGATGACCTTCCCAAGAAATCTAAACTTTGAAAAGATCACTTAACTATTATTATGGTCATATTTGAATGCCTCATCTGTTATCATGTTCACTTTAATCCCAAGAAATGCATTTTTGAGGTCCTTTCAAGAAAGCTTCTTGGCTTTATCATCTTTCTTCATGGAATCAAAGTAAACTTTGCTAAAGTTAGAGAAATTTTGGGCATGCCTCCTCCAACCAACCTTAAGCAACTCTACAACTTGTAGGAAAAATTTCAATCCATTCACCATTTCATTTCCCAACTTTTAGACTGGTGCCAACCTTTCCATCACCTTATGAAGAAGGATGTATCTTTCAAATGGAATAGTGATTGTCAAAAGACCTTTGATTATCTCAAATAGTACCTTTTGTCACCACCTATCCTCACTCTTCATAAGGTGACCAGCCTTTTTACCTATATATCTCTATCATTGACTATTTCTTAGGGGCAATGTTGGCTCACCGAGATGAACAACACAAATAGCAAGTTGTCTACAACATTAGCCACATGCTTGTAGAATATGAGACTCAATATACACATACCAAGAAACTCTACTTATCATTAACCTTTGTTGCCACTAAACTCTACCACTACCTTCTTAACCATAAAACCTATGTCATAACTAATACTAACCCACTCAAGTACATGCACTCTAAACCATACCAAAATTAGATTATAGCTAAGTAGCTCATGATCCTAACTAAATTCAACATTGAATTTCTCTAATAGAATTCAATTAAAGGGTAGATCATTGCTGACCAATTGGTTGAAGCTCCTTTACCAAACAACCAACCACCTCCTCTTTCCTTTTTAGATGAAACTATTGTGACTCTTTTTCAAGAGGATGGCATAACCTACCAAATGAACATGTTCTTTGATCACTTGAAGTTCAAATAAGGAGGGGGTACTAGATTTATCCTCATTCCTCTCGATGGTGAACCCCTTCCTCTCTCCTTCAAACTTGACTTTGAATGTACCAATAATATGGTTGAGTATGAATCCCTAATTATAGTTCTCTAAACTGCTCTAGCCTTGGGAATTAGGATAATCTATGTCTTTGGTGATTCCTAGCTTGTGGTTAACCAGGTCAATGGATCCTATCAATGTAAGAATGATGTCTTGCAAAAATATAAACTTTTAATTGACAAAATCTTAACATCATTTGAACATTACCTAGTCTAATTTGTTCCACAATATACCAATAAATTCATAGATATTATGGCTTACCTTGCTTCCCAGATCCATTCTTAGCCTTCCAATTCCAAAATCCTTGTCACCATTCATCATTCTACCACTCCTTCCTATAACCAATCTGATTTCCCTATCATTTGTAGTGTAGATGAATCCTCACCCAACATTTGGTATGACCAAACTCTTAACTACCTTAACCTAGACATCATTCCTCCTAACTTCTTTAGGAATGCTTGAAGATCTTTTGTTAAAATTACCTCTCGTTACACCATCCTAGGGGGAATCCTTTAAAAAAGAGGTTTCAATGATCTCCTTCTTCATTACCTACACAGCCATGAAACTTCTCATGCCATCAAGGAAATACATGATGGGATCTATGGGGGACACTTTAATGACCTAGTGGTTGCTAAATGTATCATTCACCTTGGATACTATTGGCCCACCCTTAACCAAGACAATTTTTATTATGTAAAAAAGTGTGTAAAATGTCAATAGCATGCTAATTTACATCACGTATTAGCTAATAGCCTCTAAGTATCTAAGGACTTATAGCATTTCTCTTAATGGGGGCTTGATCTCATTGGGGAAATTAACCCCCATTATTCATAGTGGCATAGCTCCATCATCATAGCCATTGAATATTTCACCAAGTGGGTGGAAGTTATCCATCTTATCTCGATCAAAGTAGAGAAGATTGTCAACTTTATCAACGACCATATCATCTTTCACTTCAGTGTTCCTCATAAGATCATCATCAATAATGGTAAATCTTTCAAAAACAAGTATTTCCAAGGGCTATGTGATGTATTTGGCATTGAGTAAATCTTTTCCTCGCCTTACCATTCATTAGAAAATGGATACGTGAAAGCCTCTAACAAAATGCTCAACAAAGCCATCAGTGCTTCAAGTTAGGGTTGGCACTTGCACATTTAATTAACTTTATGGGCCTATTTTACTAACATTTGAAACTATATAGATGCTACCCCTTTCTCTTTAGTCTTACAAATAGAGGTAGTCTTCCCTCTTGAAGTCTAAATCCCCTTTCTTCACATATCTTTATAAGAGCTTATTTTTGAGGAAGATTTTCATTAGCACCATTTAGCTCAACTTGAGTTACTTGATGAGCATCATTTAGCAATCCTCACCCACCTATGTATCTATCAAGAGCATATCAAATGTGCTTATAACAAGTACCTCAAATAATAGGAATTTAATATTGATGACCTCATCCTAAAGGAAAACTAACACATGATCAACATGGAAAACAGTAAATGAGGAAAGTTTGTTTTCAATTGGCTTGGACCCTACATCATTACCCACAAGTATGGATCAGGAGCTTATCATTTGTCCTCTCTCAAAGGAAAACTATAACCTAATCCCCTCAATGCTTTGTATCTGCATCTATTTTTCTATTAAATAAGGATCAAACTCACTCCTTTTGTCTAACTTAAACTCATCCCTTGATTATAAGATTTTAACCTTCACCCATCTTTCTCCTCTCCTTTGAAAATAATTTATTATAACATATAACCATGTGATTAACCATCATAGTCATAGCCTAATCCTAAATGTGGGTACCATAGCCCTACCCATAGCATGGTTTTCATGAATACTTTTTATTTAAAACAAGATGGAATCCCATGGTCATTGTCTCTCAAAACCACACCCTTTCACATATCATTGACCTTCTTGTGTTAAAGTTTTCCTCTCATAAAGGTAAACCTCTTAACCTAATTAGACTTGTCCATGTCTAAACACATTGCATCCAAACATAATTTGGATACCAAAATACTACTTAGGTTAATATCTTAAGCATTGCAAACTATTCCCTCAAAGGATAACTACCCAAAAACAAAATAAAAATTATCAAATGTAAGGTAGATTGCTCCCTTGAAAGACATCTATCAAGAACATTAATCAAAGCCAATAAGCTTAGACCACTCCCTTAAATGATAGTTAAGTTAACTTTGTCAAAAGCAGATCAATTTCTTGGAAGCTTCTTGCATTGATCAGCTTCCCATATACAATAATAAATCAAAATACCCACTATCACAAAAAATTCTAAAGCTGCAATCAGCTCTCAAGTAGCATAATAAGTTAGAAGTTATAATCAGTTTTCACATATAGACTTCCCACATTAATTAGTCTACATATATCATATGACATGGATTTGTCTATTACCATTATTAAGTCACTTATAAAAAGGTAAAACTAATTCACATGAGGTTATCATACATATCACCCTTTACCCTTCACACCACCTATCACCCATCTTCCCTTTAGACTATATGTGAATCAAGGAATTTAGAGCTTACTTGACACCCTATGATCAAGAAACTTTTTTTATCAACTAACGACCATTCATGCACAATGTTTTAAGGGATTATATTCATTAATCCAATCCCACTTTGGGTTTGTTTTTGGTCCTTGTCAAAAACAAAGCACTGTTCCCTATTCTTATCTTACTATGCTTAGTTGATATATACATCATGAATTTGACCATCCAGTGTTGCAACAATAATAACCATTCTTTTTACATTAAGAAAGAATACAAAAATCATAAACATATCACTCATAACCATAACCATAACATTAATAAGTATCCACACAACCTTGAGCATGATAACATTTGATCAGTGACATTCAACACATTTTATACATGTTTATAAAAAATTGTGCAATATTTTATTTAGAGTGTGAGGAGTCTCATGACACATACATAGTCATCAGAGTACACACACATTGCCTAAAGCATATGCATACATTATTTTCCTACCTAAACATTAGACCAATTATCTGGTGACTCTGGATTTATGTTCAACCATCCTTCTACTTGATTACTCCCTAAACTAACATCCATAACACTATTTATCTTAGTAACCGCTAAAAGGTATACTCTATTATCCTCTCCCACATTTAACCCCATAGGAAAAGAATCATATTACTTATGCTTTGGTTATTCTACTCACATATGTACCACTAGTTGTTGCCTTAGTGCACATCCCCTTGGATAGTGAGGGTTCCCTCCATAGACAAGCTAACTATCATGTTCTCCAACCCTACATATTATCTAGTGAAATTAATGCCTTCTTTATTGTTATAGAGGTAAGATTTTAGGCTCAACCTCAAGCCATGGGTGTCTTTCTTCTTGTTATTGATCTAATAGTACTTCCATTATCTCCATTACATGTTATAATATCTGGTAGATCCACACACTCACCATATTGATTATCTCAATTTGTGGAGGTTGTTGGTTATCTCCACCATTATTCCCATTTTTTTCCATCTTCAACCTTGTGTAGTTCTCTACACTCTCTATAACCTACAAAACCAAATAACTCAATGATAGACATTCATCCTTATCACAATTATTTAAATAGAATACCTAATCATTATTCTTCACTGACATGAATCTCCATTCCACCAACTAAGAAGGTCATATGATGTCATTGATTTCCTTAAACAATATTCCCACTTGAAATGGTCATGTCTACTTACCTTTTCATATGGACACATAACCCTTGATCTGATTCATCATCTTGATAAATCCAGTATGCACCATCATGATATATTTTTGTTGCCCTTACCATCTGATCTACATCTGATGCCTTTCCTTGCTTTGTCATCTTGCGATCCTTGTAGGCCTAGTGGTCATTTGCATCATTTTCATCTTTACCTCAGTTGACATAAATTGGATTTTAGCCATGTGTTTCCATAACAGTCATACCTCCAAAACTACCACTATTATTGGTAATGGTTACTCCCAAATGCTTAATATTGTATAAAATCTTCCATCAAAGGTAGGTTGCCATTAATTCATGACAATAAATTCACCTTCATGTCCCCTCTACCCTCTTATTACTACCATCCCATTGTCATAGGCTCTAAATTTCAAACCCCATCCATTGGTAGTTCCTAATTAAACATGGAAATCTTTTCTTTTGTGCCATTTGAGAGTTCATATATGGTAGGGGGCAGTCACCTTTTCAAAATATATCTTGGTCCATGTATCTCCCTACTACCAAGACCTCTTCTAATTATAACCCCAAGTCATTGGTTCCAAAGACCTAGGATAGAGGATGCAGACATAGCCACCATTTGTCTAACCTACCCATGTAGCTCTTGGGTTAGGCAAGGTCCATCCTTTATCACTCACCATGCTACTAACTTCCTTACTTGTATAGTCTAATTATCCATTAAATAAATTCTTTGTAGGTCATTGCTTTGTTATTTCCCTTAAAACTTATCTCATAGTGATGATGAACCTCAGCCAAACTGACTATGCAAATCTTGATAGAAGCCCACCTCCTAAATATAGTTCATAGCAGTAGATGTTATCTCTAAGATTTTTACCCTCGCACAATTTTAGAATGTACAACCTCTTCAAAAAGGCACCTCTTCTATGGATTAGCTCCATTAAAGGCCATTTGTGGTGCTTAGAATTGTGTTCCCTTCTTATTTATCCTACCTTACCCATATGTGTCTCTCATACTACTAAATGTGGGATCATTATGGTAACTATTGACTAATCTACAACATGCACTTTCATCATCACCTTCATCAAAACCCAAAACCATTATTTTACAACACCTCCATCCACCCAAACCAACCCATGTGGTCCATCAAATTGGGTAAGCCAATTTGAACACCACTCACCTAACCCTTATTTAGCTACATTGGCCTAATGTCTATGGACTATGTTGGCATTGCTTCACTTTTAAGGGTAGTTTGGATACTAACCACTAATTCCCATCCCCTTTTTCTTCTCACTCATTTCCATCACTAATGGTACCTTCTTGCTTAGGGTGTCCTACATCAAGGAAGCTTTAAATTCTTTCTTAAGTGTCTTTATGTTTTAACACCATCTCACCCTTCCTCATAGTTTTTCCCCAATTTTTAGGAGAATTGCATTAGCCTAATATATTTTTCAACTATGTAGGTAGCATTCAGTTACTAAGGTCAGCTAGATCACATCCTTTATTTTATTTTCCCTTCTAAAATTTCTTCCTCCACTTCTCTACCTATCCCCTTACCACCTCCCTCCATTTAGCTTATTAATCTCTTTTAACCACTTTTCCAGTTTGTCAATCTATTTTAACACAAGGGTTGGTAGCCTTCCTAATTGGCCCCTCTTATCTCCCATAAAGCCACCACCTACTCTGCCTCACTAGACTCCCTATCACCTTTCCTCATGCATTATTCATAGCTCACTCCCTCACCCACTTTTCATGTTTTTGGTCCCTCTCTCCACTTATTAACAACCTTGTCTTTATCCCCTCTAACTTATTTCACCATCCTCATCATCTCCCCTCACCCTTGGAAATTTGTCATACCCTCTTTATCACTCTTTTCCTCACCAATTCCACATCATACTATGCATCTTGCAAGCTTTCTGTTTCTTTTGTTGTTTCATTTTTTCTTTACGTATACCACCACTCTCTACCATTTTGTCACTCTTCCCACCTTTCCCATTTCCCATTCTTATTGTTTACTTTTTTTCCATCTTTTCATCCTTTTTATCTTTTTTTTCCATCCAAAACTAGTTTCTACCTAGGTATTTATCCTTTGAGAAGATTCCATAATTTCCTCTTTTATTATTCTCAGTTCTTTCCTTTTGCCTTTTGCATTCCCCTTTTCCTCTTTCCATCTTGGTACCCACTTGTATTTTTCATATATGTGACTATCCGTGCTTTGTATCCCTACTTCAATTATTCCTTTTTCTTCTTATCATCCCTATTTTCATCTCATGCCCTTTCATTGTGGTTCCCTATTTCTTCACCACCCCACACCTTTTTAGCTTGTCAACCTCTTCTCACAAGTTTATTAATGCATACCTTATCTCTTTAGCTTCTTATTCACCTATCCCTCACTTTACCTTGTTTTTCTTAACCTCTTTCCCATTTTCCATCCCATTCTCATCTCAAAAGCCACCATCTATTTTACTTCATTACCTATCATCATCTATGCTTACTTGGTCAAGATACCACCTACTTCTTCACTCCCCTATCATCTATTTTGTGTCCTCATTTCACTTCTTTTTCCTCTTATTTCCTTTCTTCTATTTATTTCCTTATTTTTCATTTTCATCACCAAACTATTTTCTCCTTGGTCTATTTTTAGACTTATTTTCAAACCCTTCATGGCCACCCATATTTCTCATCCTCCCCTTACCCTTCATGATTGTTACACTTCTCTCCCCATCCTTTTCAATTCTCCAATCTGTCATTATTTAGTGCATCCCTCCTCCCCCCCAACTTCTACCTTTTATTTTTTTCTTTTTTCTCCATTTCATTTCATTTTTTTCATCTCCCTTGATGACATTCCTTGTTCTTCTCGGCCTTCTTTTTTTCTTCCTCCTATATGTCCATGCCTAGCTCTTTCCATCTTTCTCCACCTTCATCTTTATCTTCAACCTCATTGTTTTGTCTACCTATCTCTTCATCCATTTCCTTCACCTCATCCCTTATTTTATCTCCCTTATTTTCTCCAATTCAACCTCTACCTCTTTAGAGTGTGATCACTAGTTATACCACTTCTAGTACATACACTTATCTACTTCTTCGTGTCTTCCATGCCCTTGCTTTAATGCATAAAATCCATAACCTACTCTCTCATTTAATTAATATTATTATTATTCACCTTGCTCTATATTATAAAACCCCTCAGAGTCTTTCTCTGAATTCCCTCAAAACTTAATGCTTACATATTTTGGGGCCCCACTAGCTAAAAGGTCAAGGGTTCAAATCTTCACCACTTCTCATTTACCCACTTTGCTACTTTGCTTCCTTGAATCATTGAATAATACACTTCAATATCATGTTAATGACATTGTTGTGGAGTATGCATAATGTTGGCTTATTTGGATGGTGATGAAAGAACTTGTTGGATCACCATGGAAATTTGAGTAGTACCAAATTTTCTAAAGTCTGGTAAAGCATATTTCTCCCTTTTCTTTTCTTTAAAATGGTGGGATAAATTTCATGCTTGAACTTGTTTATCTATTACTGTAGATTCATTTTGCATACTTGACATAATCATCTAATTGCATCTTAAGTAATATCATCCACCATTTCTACCAAACTAGTCAAAACACTATTTAAAATCCACCTTTTCCACCCTTTAGTACTTCTCTTTTTCCAACATCCTTCAATCAGACCTAACTGCATGATATCAAATTAGGGTAACCAAGTTAACCAACATTCCCACCTCAGTAGAACTACATTAGGCCTAAAGTTCACTTTAAACATTATGTCCATGGAACTATGTAGGCAAAATCCACTTGCCTAGTATATATGGAGTCTACTCAGCCACCCCATTCCAACCAACTAACCCACTTGCCCACATCCACCTCGATGTTGGCCCCTTTTTACCCAACATATCACATAGTTTGTGATGACCTTTACTTGGTCCCTTTGACCATAAAAACCAATTTTTCCATGTTGAACATTTGAATTTACACCACCTCATGCACAACTAGACCATTTGTGTTATTTTTCAAGATCACTTCCTACCCTAGATACCTATGAACAACATTGCCCTTGTCTAAGAGCCTTGATAAGATTGACTCGATCAACTATAACTAATGTTGGGGACTATTTACCTTGTCATTTATCTTAATACTTGACCTTATTATTACCAAAATTGGTAGCTTTAGTCTTTATGTAATCTTAAATATCATGATTAGTTAAATTGTGTGCACCCATTAGCATTTCACATGCCCAACTACCTTGTGGCACCACCTAGTGCCTCCCCACCAACTGCTTATCAAACCTACACCTGATTTAACCTTTCCTCATCAACTCTTGGTTTGAGGGGAAACACCTCCTCTCATACTTGAGGCATCCTGACCTTCAACCAAGAGATTCATTTTTATTTTGTAGCTTGTTAATTCAAAGATGCATAACAAAAAAGGGGAAAATATAGACACTAGAAAATTGCACACTTATAGTTTTTAATGATTAAATACTTTAGGACCCCCTAAAGACCCCTTAAACATTTTTAATCCTTAATAAACCCTTATTAACCTAACCAAATCACTATTCTCTTATTCAAAAATACTATTTAAAACTACTATTCACTATGGGACCCACTATCACTATTCATGATGACATGGTAAGTGACATGGTAAATGACATAGCATGTGACATGGAAAGTGATATGTAAGGTGGTATGGTAAGTGACATGGCTTAGAAGTGAGGTGGCTTGATGTGGGACATCATACCCCATCTAGGACCCTTTCCTAAGGTGCTTAATGACCTCATTTAAGCATCACAAGGACCCCCCTTGAAATATGATTAATTTCCCATTAAGGGGCCATCATTCAACATATATTTTTCCTTC
Organism: Torreya grandis; assembly: GCA_037957365.1. Taxonomy (NCBI): domain Eukaryota; kingdom Viridiplantae; phylum Streptophyta; class Pinopsida; order Cupressales; family Taxaceae; genus Torreya; species Torreya grandis. The sequence continues at coordinate 6,731,176 of JARHVA010000127.1, forward strand.
ACACATATAATTATCCTTCAAAATGCGATACCTACCTCTTTAGTGCTTTGGGAAAGACAAAGGGCACCCATTTTTGACTTTTTAACCCAAATGGGAGACTCACCAACCCAAATGGGAGTCCCCACCAACCTCATTTTTTACTAATTGATGCAAAAAATGGAAAAAGTTTCCACATTTTATGTTCCATCTCTTTAAGTGCTTTAATGATGACAAGTAAGGGTGGTGAAAAGTTTTTGGTCTCATTTAAACCCATGTGCATGATTTTCATTCAAAACTAGATTCATGTGCAAGGTGGGAGACTCACCAACCCAAATGGGAATCCCCACCAACCTATTATTTGATTCATTCATGTACCACATGTAAAATTAAACCATACTTCTACTATTCCTCTGTTGGCATGATTATTCACAACAAATGCTATAAATTCACCCCTCTCCTTCACCCAAGGTTAAGTGGAAAATTATTATTTTGTTATTAACTTTTTCTTTCAAGTTTTTGAAGGATTTTATCATCTTTTAATTTATACACATCTTGGATAAAAATATCATGAAGCAATGAAACTCTGCCAAAATTATCAAGGATCTTCAACAGGCTAATCTTCATCAACAAACAGCTTCAAGCATTGAGGTAATATTATTGTTTAACTATCTTAATTTCTTTATTCCTTTCCCTTTGGCCTTCTTCCTTAAATTTATTATTTTATTTCCCTATTTTAATTTTATTCTCTTACCCATATCTATTTTCCCTCTTGATCACCCTTTACCCCTTTGCCTTCTTGGCCTCATTTTGACCATTTGCCACTTTGCCTTATTGGCCCTCTTTTTGACTCTTTATCCCTCTTGTTTTCTTGAACATATTTCCCTTCACCATACCAAACATTTCCAAACCCCAAAAAAATAATTATTTTTACCTTTATCAAATCAATCCAAACCAAAACCCACAACTTTGTTTTAACCATTTTTAGCATTAACATTATTTAAACTAGTTGATTTATTTTAGCCATCTAAGCAAAGAAGTTAGTTTTCTTAATTAATTTAATGTTATTAGTTTTATTTTGATGTAATTTTATGAAAATATTTCCATTTTCATTTACCAACTTAAGTTTTTAATAAGGTAGATTCATAGCCTCCTAGAAAGCTTTCGCTTCTAGGATCTAGCTCACACTAGGCAATCCATCTAACTACTTGTCTAACCAATAAGTTTTGTGGTAGTGATTTCTAATTTCAGGTAATTATTTCATATCTAAATAGTATTTATCATAAATTTTGAATTGAACACATGTGCATTCAACAGGTATTCTTATACACACCCTTCTCCACTAGTTTCTTCTTTTCACACTTATGAAAAAATAAAAATTAGATAGAAACAGTTGATAGGGATATGTTTCAGTCCATTTGGGCTTTGTATATCATCTTAGGAGAGTGTTCAAGGTATTTAAAAGAGATAAAAATGGGCCCTAAGATAGGTTTATATCTAACTGTGTAAAAGAGTAGTCACAAGTGCATGGATTTAGCTAAATGTTAATTTTGAATGTCTATAACTATCTATTTTGAAGGGTCAATATGCCATATTAAATTACCAATTTATTGTAGACCAAAAGTTGTGTAAATGTTAATATTTTTTATGTGTGCTATAGATAAATTTCATGCTCACTCAAACATCAGTGATTATAGCAAATGTAAGTTAGCATTTACATTCCAAATAGGTTTTTACTTTAAAATTTGGAAATAATATAATTAAAATTCAACAAGATGGAAAAGGTGAGCAAAAAAGGTTAATTAATTAAGAAAAAGTGAATTTTCATCACTTAGTAAAATTAAATTTGAAGCTACACATAGTGCTGAGAGAAATGCAATGCTTTCACATAGCCATATTAAGACATTAGAGGAAAATTTTCCAAACATACCTAGGTATGACACAACACTAGTGATGATGACTTATGGACATTTAATATGATTGAATATCCATAGATAAGAACTATATTAATATATGTAAGGTATAAATTTAGGAATCACCTAGATCAAATATTAGGAATGTAAAATATAATTTCAAAAAAGATAAAACTTAAAAATAAAAAAAATCAAATCAAATATTAAAAAAATACAAAATCAGGACCTATGCATGCCATGTTTTACTAGGATATATATATGATTGGTGTTATTCATCATAATATGGGGAGTTACATATTTATTTTCTATGCACATGATTTTCATTGTATACATTAGTGGGATAAATGGAATACATGTTACATATAATACATGGGCATACAAATTCATGATATTACTTACACCCACGGGCAAAATTTCAACATATGGAGCATCATCATACACTTATCAAGTTATATTTTTCTATATTGGTTCATTCATCATAGTATAATTTTATACATGACTTCCTCTTTCCCATACTTTATAGAGTGATATTTACTATGGGTATTATTCTTTATTGTATGAGATGATGACATTTATTATGCAGATTAACATTGCTTGTTCCATGTGTGTTTGATATCAATGATTGTGACATTTTTTGAAAATTGGTGTGTGTTATAATAATTTTTATATGATTCCATTGACTATGTTATCTCACATTTTGGGTTAGATTACCCTCTTATTTTAGTCATGGCCATTTATTATATGTGTCAGATTAAAGACACATCATGCCTTGTATGCTTATTGATCATGATATTGTTTGTGTGTGTGCATGGATACATGTATGATTATTACTATGATTTTAGTGTCATGATTTTTATCATGTATACCTTTATTGTGTGATGATTCCATGATTTATATCATGTATATACTAACATTCTTATCAGTGCATGTTTAATTGATATATCTTCTAAACATTAGCATTCATATGTCCATTACCTTGGAATACATTTTATATGTGCTTGAATGATCAAATATTTATATGATGGCACATACCATCATATAATATAAATACCTTACGTGATTTTATTTTTTTATATAACACATGGTGAACAAAAATATAACTTTTGAGATGATTGATTTACAAGTTTCATCCCTCATATCAAAAAGGAGCATAAAATGGGCTTGTCTAAGAGATTTAGGCCATTGTAGACAAATATTTCACATTATGAGACAAATTATGTAATTTGGATGGGTCAGATTGAGCATATTGAGACATATGTGGGGAATTATCTAGGATATTTAGGAATAGTTTAGGAATTTTATGACATTATGACAAATAAATGTTAGAATTCTATATCACTTTAGGGGATAGATGGATCATTTTAGGGCATAGACTTTGTTCATGTAATAGGCTTGGTATTTTATATATTTTATATCGATGGGGAATGATGGTATTATATAAACACTTTGGATCTATATTCCATCTATTGCATTTGATCCTTTTACTTATGAGCCTACTTCATCATTCCACTTGTATGTGTGGGATAAGATAACCAATAACAATAATCTTTATTTAAATAGACTAGGATAAAAACAAGGTCATAATAATATATCATTTGTATACTTAGATTAGTATTTAATTACCTATAATAGACACAAACCTATTAAAGGTTAATCCACACTCAAATGTTAAGGTGATAGGATTTCACACTCAAATGTTAAGGTGATAGGATTTCAAATCCTACACATATGATATAACATATGGTTTTTTGATTTATCTTTTTTAGGATTATGGAATACAAACCTAAATTGATAAAGAACTGAGTAATGAATTAGGGGATAAAATACTACAGTATCAATAGCCACTGATTTTCACAATAATTTATTTATTTGAATAATATATAAATACTAATAAATTATAAAAGGTGTACTTAGTTGTAAAATATGATTGAGATGGATAAGTGGTGGGCTAGGAAGTGATACAGAAGCAGGGTGGAGCATCATTAGTGAAGAATATGTGTCAGCCCCTCTTTGAACAATAGTGTGGCCATCTTTACCAATAACACACTATATCATTGACCTTCTATGTAGCATTAATGACCCTATATAGGAGGATGTTTGATCTGTCTTGGGAAGCCTATATCTTTATGACCAAGTCTTAGATCATCACATGTTTTGTGTTTTGACTAATTTCACTATGAAACCCTAAGCCTCCATGTTTCCTATGGATTTTATGAAAATAAGTGGAAGGAGAGTGGAATTATTAGGGTAGGTTGGGTGTGACCTCAATACCCCATGTGTTGAGTGTTTCCTACATACCAATACATTGAAATGGGATTAAGCCCAATGTGGTTCCCCTAATCTAAGTGCTGGTAAAAGTGAGATTGATGCTAATATGTATGCATATGAACACTAATTTGAATGATTTGAGTATGAATTGAGACTTGAAACCTAATTAAAACTGAGCTATGGGCTATTTTAGATGGATGTATGTATAAATAGGGGTAAATAGGGATCAATAACCTTAATTTTCATAATTATTTATGAGCTTATTCATGATAATTTTCATCTAGGGGATAAATGAATGAGATTTGCCTTTATGTGGTGTTCTAATTCTTGTCTATATATGAGATGAGTTTAGGCTGACCCTAAGATGCTTTAGGAAGTGTAAATATATCCATTAGGGGAAAGGGAAGATAAGGGTCAATAAAGTTACCTCATTTTCCAATAATGCGCTATAATATAGACTAATGGGTTTGCACTATTGTCTAGGTGGTTGGCATGTGTGAATAAATATTGGGGATGCCTAGGTGATGGATTCATACATCTCTTGGTATATCTAGGCATGGGATAAATGTACATAAAATTTGTAAAAATATCAAAAGAGGCCTTAATATAGGTCTAGGTCTAAGCTAAGGATAGGGTGGCCTCAAGTGACACTCATTCTATTAAAATTACATTTTATATGACTACATAATCCCACTTTATTCTATAAATGTAGCAAAGTGGAATGACTAGGATAAAGGAAATAGAAACATACCTAAAATTACCTATGAGGCAAATCCTATGAATATGATTCTAAGTCTATGAAATGTGATCCATTATGTGTCCTAAAAATGAAACATATATAAATCATTACTTAAGAAATATCAAAATCAAAGACAAAATCAAGCAAATAGGTGTGAGAGATAGGAAAGGAATGAATACATCTCATTAGGTATGCAAACCAATGTAAAAACCTAGTAAAATTAGGTATGTGCATGTAGATGGTGATAAAATCATGAATTTATTTGACTAAGTTGATGATTTTCCCAATCCCCATGTGTGGGTAGATCTAGAACTCAAATTGGCCTTGACTCCTTCATTACCCACCCTTATTTGGTGCATCATAATCTATGAATAAATTGGATTGGACTAATGACTTGTCCAACCCTCCTATGTAGGTGGATCAAGGATTTTAGTAGGTCATGACTCCATCATTGCCTACCCATGCATAGTAGAAGAAACTAAAATTGTGTGATCTCGTGAATCTATAAAAGATGGCTCTAGGCCACTTGGGAACTTTGAAATGTAAGACAAATTAGGGGCCACTCAAGAACTCAAGAATGCCAATTATTGCAAATAGAATGAGGCATTAATTTGGTGTAATCCTAGTGAATATGGTGTCTAAAGTATACAACATGGATAATGATATAGATTTTTCATTTCATCTATGAGAACTACACAACTAATAATATGGAAATAATGTGTTACACACATGCCACTAATTCTAATATATGTGCATATGGATTTTGGACTGAGTTATAGTAATCTGTGTCTATGGATATCTAAAATTAAAATAAGAGTGACCATGTTATACATGATTCCCTTAATCTAAGAAAACCTATGTAATTCTATGTAAAAACTAAATATATAGTGAGCATAGTCAATAATATGTGACTAAAACTATGCAAATCTAAACTATACCTACTATACCTTTCTAATAATTTTAGAATTTTTTATTTTTGAGTCTATTGTATAATAGCATAGTGGGTGGAATATTTTGCACTACACTCCTACTAGTGTACTATGATATTGTCCAAAAGTGGTGTTTCTAAGAAAAACTAATGTTGATCTATGTATGATTGTATTTCATTATATTTTCATGATTTTGAGCTCTCTAATCTACATCTACATGTTAAAAACTATATTTTTGGGTGATCATTAGTATGGCTTTATCTCTATGATAAAACCTTGTGAATGAGCCCTCTTTTAATGGGAGTTATTAAAACTTTGTAATAACTATCCTCAAAATAAAATATATACATAATGTGTGATAGATTGAAAATATAATATGTATACATGGTAAACCAATATAATGTGTATACATGACATAAAAATGTAAAAGAGATTGAGCATAAGTTAGTGATGTATGATGTATGTTAGATATAACATTCACAAGGTTTTAAAAATAGATATAATAATGTAATCATGTATATGAAAATAAAATCTAAATATAATCTAAGTAAACTAATTAGGGAGATCGGGCATGATGTCCATCAAGGAACCCAAGAAGGAAGGGGAGATGCATGAGGTCCTTCATGGCATCACAAAATATATGTGAAAGAGACAAGAAAGAGATAATTTTCATGGCTATGATGTATGCAAAGTAGATGAAGGGGATACAATACAAGGGATATGAGCACATATCACTATGTCTAAGAAAATGAACACATACAAGGAAATGTTCAAATATCTATATACATAAAAGAGCATAAAAGTTTGGCTTAAATCCACATAGAAGGACATGTTAAAATGTCCAAATACATAGTAAATAAGCATAAAAAAGGACATGAGAACATGTCCAAATCATAAAAACAATGAAATGACAATGGCATATTCAAATTTCCTCAAGTAGATGTATAAGCAAAGAGACAAAATCAAATCTTGACTAGTAAAGCTAGAAATGAAAGTATGCATAATCGTGTGGTACAACTATATATAAGATCAAAGATGTGCATAAGATAATTTTATAGTATTAATATTCAATAAAAAATTAGTGTAGTATAGGATGATCAATATCAAGATATAATCAATGCTAAATCTTTGATATGGAGTATAGAAAGATATGACCTAGGAAATCATAAGCTATGTGTATGATGTCCCCAATGGGATAATATATAAATGTTGAATCTATGTATATGTGTATGTACCCTTTATGGGTGGATAATAGCAAGTTTGGATCTATTTAGATGAATAGATTCCTATAATAATTGATGAACTCTTGAAAGGAACAAATGAAGCATGCATGTATGATAAAATCAATTACACTAACATGGATAAGTTAAGACCCCTATACATAAAAACTTGATTTTTAGGTGTTTAATGTTCTAATATATTTTTTCATAAGGTGTATTATAGGTAATTTAGTGTGATTTCATGTTATATTATCCTTGGTCATTAGTCATTTTAGTCCTTATATCATTTTGAGGTCAAAATAGGGCATTAAATGAGTTGTAAAACCTCCTAGGTAAGTGTGAAGGTGTAATATAGGTTATTTCACATTCCATCTATCCTATTATTCCTTAATCAACTATTCATAACTAAAAGTGGTAGGTTCTTCAAAAGAAAGAAGTTTTATTGGGAAAAGAGAAAATGTTGGCAATTGTATAGCCCATGGGGAAGTATGCCACATAGGATAATGTCATGAGATGACTCTATAGCTTCCTCAAATCCATTTCCATGATTTAATTACTCTATAAGTGTCAAAATTTGGATAAATCCATTCTACTCCTTTTTCACCCTTCCACACACACAAAACTAGTCTTCAAATTTGTACTTCATACAAATAGTCAAAGAACTTCTAGGTCAAACGCCTTTGGGAGGTTAAATTAAACTTAGATAAATTAATTTTCATAAAAAGATTTAAAATAATGGTGGAATTTGTTTTATGAACCATCCTCATGAATTTGACTATATTTTTTTACTTGCCAATATGTGCACCCTATAATTTTTGCTTTGGTTTGGTTAGTTCCATACAATCCAATTGCTGAGATGGTTTCTAGATGATTTTTTCTATATTATTTTATGTTCCCAATTCTTTTTTTCACATTTAAAGGTGTTTGTATGAACCAAGTGTCTTAAGTTGTAGGAGAAAGCACCATTCTATGTTGTAGGTAGATTTACACTATTTGTAAGATTTCCATGCTTTGATAATGGTTTTAGATGGTGTAGATAGGCTCATCACCATGTCTCAATGATATATTGATCACCTTTCCTTCATTTTTAGTCTCATAACATCATACTTGGATTAAACTATCAGTCTATGGTCACACTCAATCAGCTCCCATCTACTCTTCAGCCTTAGCCATGACTTGTAAAGGTTTTAAGGATGTCCATAGAAGTGTGATGAAGGTTTAAAATTTGTGGTATATCCTCTTAGAACATCAAATATTGAAAAAAATGCTATGGAATTCATATAACATACTCACTATCTACCTACATACATGAAAACATGAAACTATAGGTACTCTCATAAGACCAAGCATGTTGAAAATCAAGTCTAGAGATGATCAAGGTCCTTGATAATGTAAAGGAGATATTTTAAATACTTGGGATAGGACTTAAACTCATAAAATAATCAAGTAATTCACAATTTCCATACTTGTACTCATTGTCTACCATGAAATTGAACCTATAAGTGCTTGGAAGGGAATGGTCACATTGAGAATAAAGGTTTTGAGACTTGTTTAAAGAACTCTATGGTTTTAATAAAGAATTTGAAGAAATTGAAAGGATCCAAATGGAATCAATTGATCATACATCATTCATGTGTATAAAATACTCACATTACTACCTATGTATGCAAATAGCCACCTAAAAGGGGCCTTAACAGAAATCTAAAGTGTTATATGAAGGTATCAAAATAGGTATTAAAACCCTTGTTGATGGTTATAATGCACTGGGGAATCATGGAAGACCCATGAGAAAGGATAGTTTTTAAAATTCAAGTATGGATCACCTTCCAAAGATCCAATTATTGGGAATCATGGAAGACTCATGAGAAAGGCTAGCTAGGTGAGAATAGAACACCTAACTCTTTTGAAGGGGTCTTGTGACAATGCTATATTTCTTTTTTATTACTCCTATTTCACTCATTATATATCTTATATATAGGAGAGATACTTTTTAAACTTTGGAAGGCTGATGAGTGGTGGAAGATGGTTATTTGGGGGCCTCAAAGTTGTTATTAGAACATTGAATTTCTTCACTACCATCTACAGGATTTTGAACCTCAAACGATCTCCACTTCCCAAGGCATAAATGCCAAGAATATTATCATGTTTTAAGAGTTATAACAAGTTTAAAAATCACATAAATTACTTATAGGAGTCCTAAGTTCAATGTCATGGTCAGATGTTCATCTATAGGTGTATAATGACCTAGAACAGGCCACCTACAGCCTGCCTATAGGTACTCATAGAGTTCTTAAGGTGAATTTTAAGGGTAATAATCCTATATACACAATAATATTATATAAAATGTTTAATATAATTTTAAAATAATATCTAAAAGAGTATAACATGTTTTCAATTGCAAAATCTACACCTACAAGTCCTTTTACCTCAGGAAGCCAACCATTGTTTATTGTTACAGGTAGTGAGTAGGAAGTAGTACTTTCAATGATGATAATGTTATCCAAGGTGAAAAAATGGGTCCAAATTATTTTTAGATGATTATTTAGACTTAAATAATGATTTTCAATCATTTAATTTAATTATTAAACATGCATGGACACTTATAGGTACAATTCCCTAAAGCAAGCACACTCAAAAAATACACACAATCTTGAGAGCCTAGGGGTGTGTGATAGGGTAAATGAAATTCTAACATGATAAATGGATTTAAAATTCATTTATAATACTTTATATTTTTAAATATTATCCTATATAATGAAAATTATGCATAAAGGAAGGGCTCAAATGATGCACAACACAGTCTACATGAATCTTGCATGCACAACCTATTTTCTAAAGGTATGCCTTGGAAATTGAAGATGTTGGGGGTCAAATAATATGATAAAAGGCTTATTTTTTGTTTTATAGGTCAAAAAATCTTGAATAATTCCCTATAATATCCTTTTTTATAGAATAGGGGAGGCACCCTCTATTTTGTCTCAGACAAAGGGTACCTCCCCTTAGGTGAAATTGGTAGGTTTTGGGGAAACGGTGATAAAGGATGGACCAGAGGATATAGAGAAATTGAAATGGAGTTTATAAAGTTTTATAAAAACTATAAAAACATAATAAACCAAGAAATAAATGGTGAAACTCAATAGGTGGTCCCAGACCCTTAAGTTTGCAAATAGGCCTATCAAACATTGTTTAGGCCTAAGGCCAAATGGAGAACCACTTTCATTTCTAGTATGGAGTGATAATTATAAAATATAGATACATATTTATTAGGTCACTAAATATGTTTTAAATGTGTTTTAATTCATAGAAACCGAATGGGATGGCCTAGGCCACAGGGTTTACAATAGGCCTATTAGGCAAGGTACAAGCCTAGTGCCCAAATGAGAGGTCATTTCATTTCTAGATGTAGATGAGAATTAAAAACTAATGGATCATGTGTATAAGTCCATTTTATATGTCTAAAAGTCAAAAAACATTTATATAAATCACAAATAATCCCTTTTTGGACTCAAAACCAACTCAAGCCTATGTAAATTACAGAAAAGAATTTGATAGGCCATGTTGAAGTGCTCACATCTTTCATGAGAATTTACATGGTGTCTAAATATGTTTAGAGGTATTATTAGGGATCCTTAAAAAAATTCTTGTTGAATTTTTTTTAGGTTTAATTTCAAGTTTTTATGAACAAATCCTAAGAGGTTAAAATAGTAACACGTTAAAACCCTTGCAAACCCTTGTTAGTGACCAGTTTGAGGAAATGAGGTTGGAGAGTTGTTCTAATTACATATTTTTCCTAGGATGATGATTGAAAATTGTAGGATAATCTATCAAGATACTCCCCATGAGATTGATCTGTATGTAATTATATGGACAATGTACAAAATAGGGTATTTTTTACTACTTTGTGTGTTGTTAGGTTCTAGGAGGTTTTAGGAGATGAAATAAAGTTTGGGGGAAATATTAGGACTTTTAATAACTAATTATTGTAATTAATTACTTCATAACAACTCCTAAGTTCCTTAACCAACTAATTCATCTCATCAAGTCAAAACTGACATAGTGACCAAGCTAGTGAGAAGGGTGGAAAACTTGAAGTGAGCTAATTTTAAGGTGTAATTAATTCCTCTAAGTCCATGAAGGTTAAGTGTAATAAATTCCCTCCCATGTATTTTCATGGAAAATTTATGCCTTTTTTGATGCTAAGTGTGCAAGGTATATGAAAGAAGAGTTATTTTGATTGTAGATGGTGATAGCTCATTTTGGGAAGGTTCTAGATGACTAGGACTAAAACCAATTCATGGAGAGGCATGTTTTAAATCCTTCCCCTTCATTCCAATCATCATACCTATCCATAATAAAAATTTTATGTTAAAATAGGTCCAAATCATGAAGGTAGTTTTTTGAGCTAGAATGAGAACTGTCATGCCACTTTGCAAGAGTTTCATGACTTGGAGAACCATTTGTTCTTTTTTAACTTACATGGTTCATCCCATATCCTCTTCCCATGCATAATTAACTCATTATCTCATTATGAAAATTGTAATTTTGACCCTTGTACTTCTCTCATCTCCTCTCACTCTTAATTTCTATAAGAACTAACCATTTTGGCCTTTGTAACTCATGTTCCACCTGAGTATGGTGAAGCCATACTCATTTGAATACCATTTGATCAATAATACTATTTATTTTTACCTCTTCATGATTTTTTATGGTGTGTTTTACTTGAATTTTGGATCTTGCTTAGTGAAGATTATGGATTCCTTAGCATGTTGTCTCATTCTTTCATCCTATTTGTAGTTAGAAATCTTCTTCTTGAAGGGCATGTGAAGTGTTCTAGTAAATATTAAGGTTGAGTGATTTAATTTATTCACTATTTCCATTAAATGCCTCTTATATATTCCTCCTATCCTAGACATTCATCCATAACCTCATAATGTAACATTGATGTGAGAAGATGTAGATTAGAGAAGTGTATGTTTGGTTAGTCTCTTGGTTTCATGTGTAACATATATCTAGTTGAAATTAATCAACTTATTTGGTGTATCACCTCCCTTAGGATAGTTTTCTTTCAATTTTCTCTCTACCTTTCCCCCCCCCACCAAAGTTTAGGTGTAGTAGTGATCCAAAGTGGTACATTATTAATCATATTATATACTAAGAGGGGGGTGAATCAATATATCATAAATCTTATAAACTTTAATTTAATCAAATTCCACTTAACCATACATTCAAGATATTCAATAAAACTAAAATAATAAACACCACACAAGATAGAGAGAGACACTAAATTTAACATGGAAACCCAATGTGGGAAAAACCATGGAGAACAATCTCAAGTATATGAATGAGCACCAACTCAAACTACAATATTCACAAGCACTAACTTTAAGAAGCACAAACCCCTTTTCTAAGAACCAACATATAAAATATTCATGAGCATCAACCCATAGGAGCACCAACCCATTTTGTGTATACCACACAACTATCTCCCAACGTTTCTTTCTCAACAAATGATAGCACATTACAATATCTCTTTCTTTTCTCTCCTTTTCTCTTCTAAGCTAGATATGACAATTACAAATCATGCTCTCTTATTGAATATTAAAAAAGGCTCTCAATCCTTTATTTATATCTTTTCAAATGACCTTTGGCATTTACCCTTTGTGACCCTTCAATCCTCATGGAAAATGGCACCAAACTTGCATGACCCTTCGTATCCTTGTATTTGAAAAGTCACATGGTGACCCTTCATAAGCAAATGCATCCTTTCATATTTTGTCTTTATCTTGGTGACTTTTTTTATTCATCAAAATGTCCCTTCATGTAAAAATTCACAATACCCTCTTTTTTCCCACATGGTGACTCTTGGAATTCCTCAAGATGACTCTTCATGAGAAAATGCATCCCATTCCTCTTTTGTCTTTACCCCATGAATCTTTGACTTATCCATGGGTCCTCTTTTGACTTATATTCAACCAAAAATATATTTTTTAATATTAAATAAATATTAACACACATTAACCAAGATATGAATATTAAAAACACCATTAAATGCAATGGGACCTTTATCACCAATGCTAGACCTTTGACATCAATAAAAATATTTTTGACATACATCAAAAGAGTAGCCCTATCTAGAGATTCACCTCATCCTTATGTTATCCACAAGCCTAGAGTTGTTTTCATTATGCAACTTTTATGAGGAGAGCTTAGGTATCTCCTCAAAGGGTGTAAATCCAAGTGACAATAGTTTTTGGCATGCCCAGTGGGACTCATAGTCCAAGAGGTTGAAAGTTTTTTGGTGTTGTATTTCAATAATAAGATTTTAGAGGCATATATCTAAGCATCAATGGAAAATCCAAGATTAAATCAACTGGTCAAGCAACCCAAGTATTTCTTTTGAATATTTTTATAACCATTCCTTTTGTTCTTGCTTCTTAATGAAGTTCCATGGCTGAATTTGGTGTTGAGTTTTATCTTACACAAGTTGGTAAGGTATATAAATCCTATATCATCCCCTATCAGACATATAATGATCCTTAAAAAATTTAATATGACTCATAAAATCTCCAATATAACCATTTCCATCCTATTCATGAAGTGTATTAGCCCTATAACCAGCCTTCTCTATATCTTGCTCCTCCTAGTCAACCTAGTCACTTCTTAAGTCAACCCATTTCCAATTTCAAAAAAACACTTTTTGGATATGATAATTACATTTTAGATCTTGACACACAAAGGAGATATGTTAAATAGGTTCCTATTCATCTAATTCATAAGGTGAGAGATGCATTAGAGCTAGTCAAAAGAGAGTGGGCACCTATTGAGAAAACCAATTGGCAAAGGCTCACAAGTGAGATGTTAGATGTGAGTGGATTGGTTTTTTCCTTAGAGGATAGGCTAAGAATTCATGAAATTCAGCCTCACCAAACCTATAATCCTTCATATTCACTTCCCCAAGATTTATATCAATCCTATTTGACCCCTACTCATGAGTCTAATCAAGCTTATCAAAGTCACCCTTTTCCCAATCAATTGGAAGAGAAAGTTAAAAAGAGAGACATTATTTTTGAATCTAATATTGATAGTTAGATTCAGTTGGCTAATATACATATGCATAAATCCATGTATTCAAAAAATTAATTGGAATCTAATCCCTCATTCCCTCTCCCATTACATCCCCACCTCAAGAAAAGACCTCTAGATATGAGATTCCAGGTTGGAGACAAGGTAGAGAATCCAACCCTAAAGAGATTCCAATTTCCTTAAACACTTCATCTAATCCTAAAATTACATCACCACCTGAAGAAAAGACTTATAATCCTAACATCCTAAGATAGATTAAGATAGTGGAATGATTGGGAAAGAAATAGGATAGAAGCATGTTTAGGGAGTATGAAGTTGATAATGAATTTTATCCTTTGCAAGTCCCTCCTACCCTTATTCAAGAGATCTCTTATGTTCCATGTCAGCCATATTTTGCTCCTTATCCTCATGATGATGCCTATCAACTTCAAGAGAGAATTTTCCAAGAGAACCTAGCCAAGAAAATTAAATATTTGGAGTCAAGGATGAAATTGCTAGGTCAAGGTGTGATGGAAGGTTTAGACCCAAAATAAGATCATATGCCTAAACACACCCCATCTAACCTCCCTCAAAAGAGTACTCAAGTTGAATCAGATGTGAATGAAGTGATTTTAAAGTGGAAGGAAGATAACCAAGATATCTTATCCCAAGGTCTACCTCCCCTTCCTCAAGAGCTCCCACAAGAATCCCCTACAATGTATTCTCAATCTAATTTTGAGCCCTATGTTCCACCTCCACTAGCTAGTTCATCTTGTCCTCACCCCATCACCCTTTACCTTGATTTACATATGGTATGGGAACATAAAGAGGAGCATTTTATTAAGGAAAATTAGTAACTCTTGCTTGAGGAAAGTGTATCTCCTTGGCAACCTCAATAGGGTAGGCCACCATATTTCAAGATGCCTAGTATTGGCATCACCAAGAAGCTAAAAGAGATGGAGGATCTTGAATCCCTTGAGAACCAAGATAATATTATGATAGCTAATATATAACTTGAGATCCCTCAAGAGGTCATAAAAGATGAAGAAGAGGTGAGTCATTATGTTGAGTCTTCTTATTTTATTGACAATGAAGAATGCCTTCCTTGTGTCAAATAAGAAGTATTGGATGAAGTCCTTTTGGATTATAAAGAATAGGATGAAGGATATTCTCTTATTATTCCCCTTCATGGTGTTGATGAAAAATAAGATGAGGAGTTATGGTAGTAATTTTAAAACATTTGAAATGATTTTGAATCTTTCAATGGGTCTACAACTTCTTTGGAGATAATTACAAGTGGTGGTAGGCAAGATGACATTGTCCAAAACGTCATAGATGAAAAAGAGCAAAGTTCACATCAGCCTTTAGAGGTTAAAACAAGCTTATATTTTCCTTAGTATTCTAAGGAACAAGAAACCATTCCTCTTGAAGTTATGCCTACAATCAAGATGAAATTTGACCATTAGATGAAGAGTGGGCAACAACATGAGGTATGTGTACAAGGCCAAGAAGAATATTTTTACAATGCAGACCTATTTGAATATGGTCTACTTGAGAGCATATCAATTGAGGTGCTAAGAAGTAGGTTTTATCTATCAAGTGTTCAATCTAAGGAGCAACATACTTGGCACTATGATTCATCTCATGAAGAAGATAATGTAAGAAACTTTCCTTTTGATCCTAGAAAGGGAAGTATGCTTAGTTATTAGTTATATATAGTTATTTATTTCCTATGTTTCCTAAGTATCTTGAACACATGTGTGTTTTTATCTTGTTAGTTTGTTTTCTTGGTTTGGTGTGTGTCCTTTTTTTGTGTGTTTGAGGTAGTTTAGTGGTCTTATCTTGATCAAATCTTATGGTCTTGGTAAAAGGTCTTCTTGTTATGTTTCAAACTTTAGAAAACTCCCTAAGCCCAATGGACTAATATGGATACTAGCCTTTAGTATATCAGGCATACTACCCCTATGAATCACCAATTTTTTGACAAAATTTGACCCTAAATGTCAAATTTAGACCCCTGTAAGTAAAAAATGATTTTTAGGTGTTTAGGGGTCTAATATATTTTGATATTATTTAGGCTTAAGGCCAAATGGAGAACCAATTTAATTTATAGTATGGATTGATCATTATAACCTATAGAGTAATGTTGATGGCATCACTAAATATGTGGTCAAGCTGGTGGAATGCATAGAAACACAGTGGGATGGCTTAGACCATAGGGGTTACAATAGGCCTATTAGGAAAGGTCCAAGCCTAGTGCCCAAATGAGAGGTCATTTTCATTTTTAGATGTATATGATCATTAAAACCTATTTCAATATGTTTATAAATCCATTTTGGATGTGTAAAAGTCTCAAAATTGTAGATAAATCATAAATAAGCCATTTTTGGACTCAAAACCAACTCAAGCTTGTGTAAATTGGAGAAAATAACTCAATAGGCCAAGTTGAAGTGATCACATCTTTCATGAGACTTTTCATAGAGTCAAAATATGTTTATAGGTGTTATTAGGGGTCATCAAAAACCTTCATATGGAATTTTTTTGTAGGTTTAATGTCAATTTTTAATGAACAAAGCCTAAGAGGTCAAAATAGACTAAAACCCTTACAAACCCTTTCTAGTGACTATTTTGAGGAAATGAGGTTGGAGAGATACTCTAATGGCATATTTTTCCATAGATTATTATTTAACCTTATAGGATACTCTCTTAGGATACTCCCCATTAGGATGATTTTAGGAAATTATATAGATAAGGTAAAAATAGGGTATTTTTGACTATTTTGTGTGTTATGTAGGTTACAAAAGGTTTTAGGAGATGAAATCAAGTTTGGGGGAAATTATTAAGAATTTTGATAACTCACTATGTTAATTTATTTATTCATCACAACTCCTAAATTCCTCAACCATCTACTTCATCTTAGCTAATCAAAACTAGCATAGTGACCAAGCTAGTGAGAAGGGTGGAAAACTTCAAGTGAGTTAATTTTAAGGTGTGCCTGATACCTTTAAGTCCATGGAGGGTCTTGAAAAATTTCATCTATTTGATCCCATGTATTTATATTGAAAATTGATGCCTTTTTAGAGGCCAAGTGTGTAGGGTGCATGAAAGAAGAGTTATTTTGACTATAGATGGTGATGGCTCATTTTGGGAAGGTTCCAGATGAACAAGACTATAGCCAATGCATGAAGAGGCATATCTAAAATCTTTCTCATTCATCCCAATAATCATATCTATTTTTAATCAGTTTTTTTATGTTAAAATAGGTCTAGATCATGAATGCAATTTTTTGAATGAGAATGAGAACTTTCATGCCACTTTGCAAGAGTTTCATGACTTTGAGAGCCACTTGTTCCTTCTAACCTTGCATGGTTCATCCCATATACTCTTCCAATGCACAAGTAACTCATTCTCTTAGTATTAAAAGTGTCCTTGTGACCCTTGGACTTCTCTCTTCTCTTCTCACTCTCAAGTTCTATAAGAACTACCTATTTTGGCCTTTGTAACTCATGCTCCATCTGAGTATGGTGAAGCCCTACTCATTTTCATACCATTATATTTATAATACTACTATTTTTTACCTCTTTTTGACTATTCATAGTGTGTTCTACTTGAATTTTGGATCTTTCTTAGTGAATAATATGGATTCTTTAGCATCTTGTCTCATTATTTCATCCTATTTGCAGTTAGAAAGCTTCTTCTTGTAGGGCATGTGAAATGTTATAGGAAGTGTTAAGGTTGATTGAGTTAGTCTATTCACTAGTGTCATTAAAGGCCTCTTGTATAGTCCTCCTAACATAAAAATTCATCCATAACCTTATAATGTAACATTGATGTGAGAAGATGTAGATTGGAGAAGTGAAGTTTGGTTAGTCTCTTGGTTTCATGTGTACCATGCATCTAGTTGGAAGTCATCAACTTATTTTGTTTATCACCTCCCTTAGGATAGTTATCTTTCAATTTTCTCTCTCCCTTTCCCCCCCAAAGTTTAGGTGTAGTAGTGATCCAAAGTGGTACATCAAGGGAGCTAGCCCTATATAGAGATTCATCTCATCCTTAGGCTACCCATAAGTCTAGAGTCATTTCCATTATGCCACTTGGATGAGGAGAGCTTAGGCATCTCCTCAAAGGGATCGAATCCAAGTGACAATAGTACCTAAAAAATATAAATAATGTAAACAAAGAAATGCATATAATCTAAAATTTGTATTTTTTGAACAATATTTGAATGCTTTTATATTTTTGAACGTATCATAATTTTTGTGTATTTTTTGAGTATAATCTATGTGAAAACAACATGAAAATGAAATTATGTATAAGTATTAAGATAAAGGAAACTATCTATAAGTAAATTGGAATAATAAAACTATTTAAAAGTAGATAATGAGTTGTTTATATATATATTTTTTATAAATGCATGATGTATTGGATTATTCATTAACTTATTTTTGAGTTAAGATATATGGTATAGCTTAGGGATAAGCTTTTCTATGATTAATTATATGCCAAGCTAATTTGGTTTGAACTTTCCTTTTATCTCTTCTTTGGAATTGATGTTTTTGAGGTTCTTTTTTTAGAATGAGATCATTATCTTCTAATTCTCTACTATGAACATGGATAGTGTATTCCTATTAGATTAATTTTAGGTATGATCTAAGATGATCTAAAAATTATATGTGTGTGTTATAAAACTATTATAACTCATGAAGACATCTCTCTTTGTATTGGTCATCTATGATAATCCTTTTGAGGGATACTCACAAGGATGGAATTTCTAATTATATTGGGATAACTACTTTAGTTCCATGCACTAGTGAATAAGGAGTAGTTCCTATCAGTATACGAATACTAGTGTCATAAGCCCATAATTTATAGATGAGCTTAATATACCAATTATAATAAAATTTTATAACCATTTTTCTCATGATATTGTTAATTATCTTATTTTTAGCTTCTATTTGTCTATTACCCTTTGGGTAGTTTGGATTAGAGAATATGTGTCATATCTTATATTTAGCACATAATGTCTTCATTATTTTATTCTTAAAAGAGGTTTTATTATCTATAATTATGGTTGCTAGTAGAATTAAATGGGAAATTATGTTCATCATGAGAAAGTGGCATATATTTTATCCTATTGTAAATTTTAATGGAATGGCTTCCACCCACTTAGTAAAGTATTATGTAGCTGTAATGATGAATTGTGACCCCTTGTTGATTTTAGGTTGATTTTACTAATTAGATCAAAGACCCATAGCATAAATGGCCATGGGAAGATAATAGGTTGTAATTTTTATGAAATAACATGGTGTATATTTCCATATTATTGATATTTATCACATAATTTAGCATATTCTTGACATTCTAGTTCTATGGTAGGTCAATAATACCCTTGCTAAATTAATTTATGTGACATTGTTTTTCCTCTAAAATGGCCACCACATTATCTCTTGTGTGCTTGGCTAATGGCCAACTTAACTTCTTCATATGTCAAACATCAAAGTAAGTGTCCATCAAAATATTTCTTAAATAATTCCCCATCAATGATGACATAAGTAGGTAATTTATTTGTAATATATGTTTATCATTCCTAGTGAAAGTATTTGGCATGATAGATTTGTGCAAAAAACTATAAATATCATAAAACCATTTTGACACTTTTGTATGATGTATGGTGGATAAAAATGATAGAGATATGAGTTGACATGGGATACTGATGGTGATTTTAATCATTTAATAATGAAGATAAATTTCTCATCATTGATATTAATAGGGATCAATGATGTCTCACTTGCCATTACATCGGTGTGATGATTATCTTTTCCAATAATATTTTCAATAGAGAAGTATTCAAATTGAGCACATATACATTGAACAATATTCTTGTCCAAAGTTAATCATTCTTCCTTGGTTTGGTAGACATCTTTAACTTAATCAACAACCAATTATGAATGCCCATAGACCTTAATAAATTTTACTTGGAGAGCCTAATATGCATAGAGCCCAAGGATAAGTGTCTTGTATTCTATGATGTTATTTGTGCATCAAAAACTTAATTGATATTTAAGTGGAATTGTTTGCCCAAGTGGATTGATAAAGACAATTCTAGCTCTGGTGCTTGATGGACGTTTAAAACCATCAAATAACATCATCAATGTGTTGGAAGTAATGTTTTAAGCTATGAAATCATCGTAAAAAATATCATTGATAGAATTATTATCTAATGGAGGTGTTGTATCTAATTAGTCCATAATTATTTGGCATTTTATCAATTTTTGTAACATCAATTTTAGATCTAATTCTATACGTAGCATTACCCATTTGGCTATACATCTAGAGAGGTGTGGTTTTGACATAATAAATTTTAAAGGATACACTTTTATAATAACATTTGTATCATTATTTATCATATAGTGTTGAAGATTTTGTGTAACAAATACGAGTGCCAAATAGAGTTTTTCCATTGTGGAATAATTTCAATCATAATCAACAAGTCTGTGACTAAGATCTTTATGTTGGTCATCATGTTGTGCCAAGAGTGCACTAAGTACATGATTGATTTCAAAAATTTAAAGTAGAAGTGTCCTATAAAGTATTAGTAGTACCAAAATAGATGGATTCAAAAAGTATTATTTGAGTGTATCAAATATTTCTTGACATGAACTATCCCATTTAAATTTTATATCTTTCTTAAGTAATCTTGTGAATGACTAAGCCTTATTTTTTAGTTGTGCCACAAAGCAATGTATTTCCTAAAATTTTCCCTAAAAATATCAAAGTTGATTTAAGTTTGTATGAGGAGACATATCCATTATAACTTTGACTTTATTTAGATCTACCTCGATGCCATGTTGGGATATTATAAATCCAAATAATTTACTTTATTTGACACCAAAGATGCATTTCTTGGGATTTAGTCATACTTTTTATTGTCTCAACCTTTCAAAAAACTATCATAAATCTATTGAATGGTGTTGTCACTATTTTGATTTATCTAGTAAGTCATCAACATAGTCTTAAACTATTTTATGAATTAGATCATGAAACATATGGAACATAGTTTGTTCATATGAGTTGATAGTATTATTTAATCCAAAAGGCATGAATATATAGCAAAAGGTGCCCCATGGTGTGATAAAATAATTTTTTTCTTGATCCTCTTTAGCTATCTTGATTTGATTATAACTAGAGAAACCATCCATGAAAAATAATATCTCGTATCTTATTTTGGAGTATATTATCATATAAATTTTAGGTATGGTAAATTCATCCTTAAGATGATTTATTTAAATCTCTATAATTGGAGAAACATTAAATTTGGCCATTAGGCTTAACAATTACTAAAATGTTGGATACCCATTCAAGGTGAACAACTAGTCAAATGAATCCTACATTTTGAGGTGATGTTGGATCTCATCTCTAACTAAAAGAGCAACCTTAGGATGCATTTTTAATTTTTTTATCTAATTATATTTGCATATAGATAGTTTTATCATGTGAACTATGATTAAAGGATCAATATTTGGCATATCTGAATAGGAACAAGAAAAAAAATTAGAGAAGTCCTTTAGAGTTTATTAAATATTTGTATCCTATTCTTTACATAGGGTGACAACTAATAATATTATGTAAGGATCATTGTTTTTTTCATAATTTAATTCAACTATCTCTTCATTAATTTATGTAGATAGATCAATGGTGTAAGGTGTTGTAGGTAGGGTGCCATATGTGTCAGTTGGGATATCATATGAAATGTTCAAACTCTCCCTAAAGTATGCCTAGGAATTTATGGAATGAGTAAACCTATTATTATGATAGAAGGAAGGTAGGTCCTCATATTACCCTAATAAGTTTAACATAACTTCATCGTTAGTGAATTTTTCAAAAGTGAGTAGATTTAGAGTAATAGTATCATCAATAATGTTGGGGTACATAATTGGGAGTGTGAAGATATGATTAATTGTATTATCTATTTATGGAATGGGTAGACAAAACACTATATGTTGAGAAGCATGGTCATAATAATTAGAATTAGATGTGTTATCCTTATATCTTATTTCCCACCTAAATTTTTTATTAGATGCCTTAACATGATTAATAATTCCTTGTTAATGTTTGTTAAGGCCTTGTCTTGTGTATCCCTTTTTTAAAAATATTTTATTGAAAATGAAGAATTAAATTTATTATCATGTACTCCCAAGGTGTCTTTGGGTGTCATATGTGAACTTTAAAAAGTAGACTATATATTTTTGTATCAAAATCCATGTGAAGAATATAGTTATGTATAGGCTCCATATTCTGACAATATTTGAATGGTTCATGATCCATAAGTGATTTGTATTTATAAAATTTGTAACAAAATTTTAAACATGCATGTAAATTTTATTGGATCTCATGAATATAATAAATCCAAGGTATCCCAAGCAAAATATTGTAATTAAGATCATTGGTCATAATTTGACATGTTGTAGGTAGTGTTCTAGGTCCCAATGTAAGATTTAGTGTTATCTAACTCAAAATTTTACTTGGAATATTATCAAATCCTCAAATATTCATATCAAAATGAGTTAAATCCTTAGAATGTATATTAATAAATCAAATAAAAAAGATATTACAAATGTTTAACCCTAGTCCATTATCGACTAACACTTGCCTGACACCCACATCATTAAGTCATAATTAGATGTAAAGAGGTAGATGTTGATCTATAATGTGATAAGGTGGGATATATTAATTTTTTTAAGTAAATATTCTCCTCAATCCATTTCATAATATTTATTATATAATAAACATAAACTGGATCTATTGTGATTTGTACCCTAGTGTCATGGAGTGTTGTATACAAGAGATATTTGTATGTGTTAGAATGTTGTAGAATCTCTAAAATGGAAAATGTGGCTAGAAGGACATTTATCTAATCACAAAAGCTATCTTCATGAGTTTTACTAACCTTCCATGTTTTGGGACCCCTTATGGACATCATGGCATGGATCATAGGGTCTACTATGAGCATAGAACTAGTAGTAAGAGTGGGATAGTATCTAGATGGGTAGGGTCAGGAAGTAGGATGGATAAGTGAAACCATTGATTTTATTTTATGTCTATCAGTGATAGGTTAGGAATAAAAATTAACCAAAGAGAAAAAGGCATTTAAAGGAGATTTGTTAATTTTAGGAGATGTGTTTTTATCTTATGTATTATATACTCTATGTGTGTAATGATATACTATTGGGAGAATAATTTGGATTGTAAAGTTTCATAGGATATTTGTCTAATATTCATGCATTATGTACTCATTTTTTCATTTACAAGTATATTTTATCCTATCTCCATGACTTGTAATAAGTTAGAATATGAATAGACTCCACTTTTAGTGCCAAGTATAAGAAGAAGATGAACAATCATAGACTGGAAATGTCTATATATATTTTTTATTATAAGAAGAATATAGTTCCACTTTTGAAGAGATAAATAGAGACATATTTGGTTATGGTTACCTATGTGATTTCTTACTTTTTTCCTTGCATGCATTTTCATGTATAATGTCTGATTAATTTCTATCTAATTTAATTTGAATACTCTATTTATGCTAATGAATCACTGGTTATTCTTAACTCTTATTTTACACATGATAATTCACACTTTTTATGTTTTTGTTATCCATCCTCTTACATGAATATAATACACTATTCTACATACTAAAGTATATCCTAGCTATCCTCATCCTTAGCATGTTCTGATGCTTCAAGAACCTCTACTTACAATGGTGTGATGAATGTGGAACACTCCTTTTGGAGGAAATTATGCTAAGATTTTTACCAAGGAAAAGAGATATAGAGACATGGTTAGACCAAATAATATGTAATTTTGTAGAAGAAGGATAAAAAAGGACTGGTCTTACTATAAATGAAACATTCAAGAACATATTCATCAAGAAATTTATGAAATTTTTTGGTGTGAGCTGCCTGAATTGCTAGATAACTAGTTAGCATAGTTTGAATATTATTTTTTTAACCCAAGAATGGAAATAATAATAATATGAACTGAAGAAAAGATAGACTAGTTGTAAAAATTAGAAACTAACTAGACAAGAGTAACAGATTATTGGGTTGTTACTATAGTAGATGGATATATAATTAAGTTTGCATTACAAGGATACATAGATTTTAAAGCTACACATGACTTGTTTTAGAGGAATTTGAGGAACATTTTTGTTACGACTACCTCTTCTTGTGAATATGTTAGTTGTGGACAAGGCCATGGTGCATAATCTAGCCAATATAGAGTAGTCACATTAGGCATATGGGGGTGTGTGTGACATGATAGTGAATGATGATTAGATAAGAAGATAAGGCTTGAAATTGAATCTATAATGGAGACATAAGGGAACAAGAGTCAAAATAAAAGTATATATTTATAATGTGAGCTATGACATCTAAATAGATGTAGTAAATAGAAGAATACCCAGGTAGTTACGAGTAGAGTTGAGAGTAGTAGTAGAATAGATGATGAGTGATTAAGAATATATGAGGAGTGAGATAAAAGATATGAATAATGAAGGATGAATAAATAAGATGATTAATGTTGTAAGAAAGAAAAGAGTGACAAAGAATAAGAGGAAGATGAGATGTTTGAAATATAAGGTGAGAATAGTATAGAAGTAGAGAAGTTAGATGATATATGTAGTGCACAACTATAAAAATAGGTATTATCAGGAGGACATGAAAAATTAATCAAAGAATTATAATAAATTCATGGAGTAATTACAGGGTAAAGTGTAGAAGAAGAAGAAGTCATAGGAAATAATCATTCACCAGAATATCACACATACCCATATCCCAATTTATTATATTCCAGTAGAAGTTTTCAACTAGGTGGATAGGAAGATAGTAATTTGGATGGTCTATTTTTATAATACATGCATCATTTGGGTACTAAAATGCAAATAGAATCAATTCAAAAGGATTTAAATGACATAGGGTTTGTTGAAACCAAACAAAGAAAAGAAGGAAACATATACAAATAGAGTACACATGTTGACTCTCCTATTGCATAGATAAATATTTGTAGCATGCAAGTAGGATCACATAAAACATAGCTTCCTCTTGTAACAACTATGTAGTAGATTCCCTCAATACCATTTTACATAATGGGTGTTATAGGAGCATTTATAAATCTGGTAACATATGATGGGTCCATAAACCCTAAATAGTACTTACTAACCTACAAAATGTGATGGCAAACTAAGGGAATTACTGATTAAGCTATCAAGAAGTAAAATTTAATAGGGGCACTAAACAAGAGAGCACTTGATTTTATATATTATAGATAAATTACAAAATAAAGTCTAAAATAGGTTAAGGAATGGCTTATTGTAGATTTAAAGATAAAGAAATGTAGAAATCAAACTATTCAAGACTTGAAGGAGATAAGGCAGAGGTATGGAGAATCAATCTATGACTATGATCATAGGTTCTTTGATGTTATAAACAAGGTGTAATTTGATGTAGTATACAAATATAAATTTTTATGGTTTGTCTAAAGACTATGTTCTAAAATCATATTTGTTATATAGTATACTTAATATGCTACTAAGGCAAATGTTATAGTTGTTGCCCTAAGAGTGGAACAAATTAAAGGTGATGGAGAAGTTCCCATTATAAGTTATAAGATTGAAAATACATTACAAGATTTTATGAAGAGGATGGAATAATATCATGAGGTAGATAAACCTAAGATTAATCCATGGTGCATAGAGTGTAGGAAAGAAGGACATGACAAAAATGATTATCGTAAGATCAAGGTAGAGTTTTGTGAAATATATCGAGTAGTAGGGCACACAATAACATAGTGCCATCTCCTATAAAAATATGTCAATAACCCACAGAGTTTATATTATAATTTTTGTAATTTGAATAATCATGATGAAAATAATTGTAGGGATTTGTAATACCTCAAATAAGGCATCACCAAAAATGTATTTGTCATAATTGTATAGTAAGTATCCTTAGCAAAGAAAATGATTCTAAACCCAGAGGTTCATAAAGGTTATGCGACCCAAGTAGGTCTATAGTGGATTCATAGTTCTCCTCAGTACCAACCTCAAGGTCTAACTAGTTATACCCCTCCTTTATCTATTTGGACACCACCATCATCACAATACTAGTATGCAACACCCTAGAGTTCAATAATTACATAGAAAAAACAAAATAGTTGGACCCTACTAGTTGCACAATAATAATTTGAAATTGGAGAAAATACCTAGAAGCATTAACATTAGAATACAAAATAGTAATAAAAAGGGTATAAATGATGTTATTAGTTGAATAGATAAGGATCGAGGGGTGGATATAGAGGAGGTCACCAAGGTGGTAGAGGAAATAACTATCAATGCCCTCTTTTTTAATGTTATTTGTCTGGAGAGTATAATCATGTGCAATGTAATTATCCTTTGAATCCCTAAAGAGAATATTGTTATGCATACTATAGAGTATATGACCAACACAAGATAGAAGACTATCTTATCTTGGAAAATCAAAGAAAGAATAAGGCCATTAGGAATGTTAATATGGTGAATGTGTATCCTAAGGAGGATGCATTTCTAAACACTATTACACAACACTAGCATGTAGAAAGAGGTTTACCTGCTCTTGAAATGCCTCAGGACTAGAGAATCCAAAAATTAAAATAGGGAAAATACCTGCACCTAACTATAGAAAATGGGCTCATGTATGAATCTACACAGATGTTCAAAAACATTCAACATAAAAACACTAATAAAGGAGATGTTGTAGTAAAAGATGCCCAAATGTATGGCTAGATCATGTGAATTATGAATCAGGATGGATTTGGTATTAGGTTGATAGATTTACTAAAACTTTTAATCACATTATGCAATGAAGACATCTCTTAGAACATCACAAACTTACTACATAATCTACTAGAGTGTGCACAGTGAGGGAAATAGAAGACAAAAAAGCATGTTTGGTTTTTTAAAACAAAGAAGCCATGGGATGTATATGCATGAATTGACATTGAAGTTATGGGATATGAAATTCCAAATGCTATCTTTGATTTTGGTATCATAATCAACATGATAACCAGATCTACATGGGAGCCTATTGGATGGTTGATTCTAAGTTATAGCCTAGTAAATTTGAGCTTAGCCAATTATAAAATATTTGATCCCATTGGCAGATTAGAAGATGTTGACATCAAATTCACAAAATTGGCCCTACAAGGTGACTTTAAAGTCATCAATATGAATACAATATAAACACATTACCCTATGTAGATTAGCAAGAAATGGGCATATGATGGTTAGATGACTATTAATACTATGAAAAATCAACTAGAAGCACATCAAGGAGATAAGTTTTTCATCATTCCTCTAAATAGGGTGCACAAAATTTACATCATTCTAGCTAAACTAAACTCTCCTTATGTTACACAAGAAAATAGCTAGATGAAGGTAGACTTAGATGAGAACCTGAAAGCTCTGAACACAGTCGAGTGCAACTTCTTGTATGAGCATACTAAACCTTAGGTACAATCTTTACTCACTTAACATTTAAAGAAATCTAAACAATGAAATGCTAAATTAGTAGTTACTTAGTTGTTGGCAACCCAATTTGTCATAGAGGATTATGCATCCATGTCTATTAAATATCCTACTCATTCAAAAGTTGACTTTCTCTATCAATAAAATGATCATATGTAAGATTATATAGAGCCAACCAAAGAAGGAAATTTTCCTTGGGAAATAGATTCATCTATCAGTGGAGACTCAAACATGCACCTACTCAAGTGGGCTTGTGGTGATCATGAAATCTGACCTATGAGAATGGTATTTGAACATGAGATAACCTATTGTTTACTATGAGACTAAGGATATCAATCAATTCATTCTAAACCTATAATTTCATCTACCTACCATTAGTTAGTGGGTTAGTTCTTTGAATTATGATTTGAAGGGAGTTGTAGTGACATGGTGGGTATATCATATAAATGATCAGCTTGATTGGGATGATGTATGTGAAATCATGATTTGTAGGTTCCAATTATTGCAAGTTATCATAAGTAATTAGCCTTTCTTATAAGAATGTGGGTGTATTGAAATCCATATTCACAAATATGTTGAAGTCTATACTAAATAACATGTGGCACTAAAGTATTGGGTTCACATCTTTCATTACACACTAGCTCCTTTACCATTAGCATAGTATATGCATCAAGAATGTAGAAGGGAGATAAAGCATTAGCCATAGGTGCAAAGAAACTTTATATAGACATTTTTTTTTAATATGAGAACCCTTTGTTCACAATGGACTATTGAAAATCAAATAATTCCTATGCCATAGGTGAGCAAAATATTTAAGCACCATGATGGAATCCATAGTACATAAGAATGTAACTTTTGATCTAAATATAGAATTACAAAGATATAAAGCTAAAAAGATACAAGAACAATATCTCATGCAGTCATGCCACTGAATACAAAATGAAGAAGAGGACATTTAATATTTTGATACTGATGGTGATATCGATTTGATTGATTTGTTCAAACCTGAATGGCCTGTAAAATTAGTAAAGGACCCCATCACAGAACCTATTAAATAAGACAAGCTACACAACATATAAATTTTAGAACATGAAGAAAAAAAATGATCTAAGAATTTATTTCTAAGGAAATGATTAAGATTTACCAATATCCCATTAAAAAACATGTAGCAAACATCAGAACTAAGGAGATTCCTAAATTAGCACATATACATGATTAATGGACCAAAGCTAAAGTTTATGAAGCTATGAAACTCCTATTAGATTATCAAGATGTGTTTCCCACTAAATTTTTTGATTTTATACGAGTCAACCAATCTCTAGGTGAAAGACATATTGAACTCAAGGAGTGTGCATGACCCATAAAGAAATGGCCATACAAATTGAATCCAAACATGAAGTTGAAAGTGAAGGCTAAACTTGATAGAATGTAAGATGTAGGTATAATCTATCCTATAGAAAAGGTAGATCAGGTTAGTCCCATGGTAGTATAGCTTAATAAACTAGGGTAAATCAAAGTATGTGGTGATTATCAAATTCTAAATGATGCATGTGTGAATGATCCATTTCTAATTCCCTTCATAGATGGCGTTTTGGAATCTATCATAGGTCATGAAGTTTACACTTTCATGGATGGATTTAGTGTATATCATCAAATACCCATCATAGAAGAAGACAAGGCTAAAACAACTTTTGTCATATAATGGGGATAATTTATATACAAGGTAATGCCTTTTGGCCTCAAGAATTCACCTACATATTTCTCTTGCATAATGGTGACTGTGTTCAAGGACTTCATTCACAACTTCATAGAAATATATATCGATGATTGGGTAATCTTGTATTTATTTAGATAATATTTGTTTATACTATACCTCATGTTAGAACACTTCTAGGCTCTATGCATTACTCTAAATTTAAACAAATGTTTATTTTTTACACCTTTTGGTGTCCTGCTAGGTCACATAGTGTGTAGTGAAGGAATTTTGGTAGACAAGGATAAAATTATAGTCATTTTGAGTATGCTTCCACTAGTTAGCTCCATACAAGTGTGATTTTTTCTTAGCCATATAGGGTACTATCAAAATTTTATTAAGGGATATGTAGCCATTTCATATCCATTGGAGTATTTACTATGAAAAGGTACAAAGTTTGTCTAGACTTCTAAGTGCTAAGTAGACTTTATCAAACTGAAGAAGATATTAGTCACTACACCTATCCTCATCTTTCTATATTGGAGTAAACCCTTTCATGTGCACATTGATACATTAGGTATCATAGTTAGTGTTATGATTACATATCCAAGAGATGGTAGACTGAACCACCCCATACATTTTGAAAGTTAAAATTTATCTTATGAAAAAAATAATTACATCACAACTTAAAGAGAAGTATTAGATACAGTGTTCACACTGTAAAAATTTTGACACTATCTTCTTATGATGCCATTTGAAGTTTTCACAGATCATCAAGCTCTAAACTACCTTGTCAATAATCTAGTGATTGGAGGATGCATTTCTCGATGGTTGATGCTAATTTAGGAATTCTTATTTTGCATTAATGTCAAACTAGGTAGAGAAAATGTGGGGTCAGATCATATTAGTCACATTCCCAATTGCAAAGAACTAGAATAATTACATTAATATTCTCTTGATGTTAATCTATTTTGCATTTTTTTGGTCCCTAAGTTTTTTTGAATTAATCGCTAACTTCCTCGAACAATGAGTATTTCCTTTGTACTACCAATAAAGAGACAAGAAGAAATTTGTCACCAGAGATTTTTTGTGTACCATCACCAATGGTCTTTTGTATCATTTGGGAAAGGATGAATTACTATGTAAGGTAGTTTTGGAACATGAAATACCATAGATCTTACAGGAGGCCCACCAAAGAATAGTAGGAGGACATTTTGCTAGTGAATCTACTACCAAAAAGTTGTTATAAAATAGGTTATGATGGTTGAATATTTTTCAAGATGCACATAAAGTAGCATACAACTATGATGTATGTTAACACATGGTTAAACCACTATAAAGAGATGAAATGCCCTTACATCCTCTATTTACTGAACAACCTTTTGAACAATGGGGCATTGATTTTGTTAGACCTATCAATTCACTGAGTAAACACATTAAATCAAGTTATATTATCATTATGATAGATTACTTTACTAAATGGGTTGAAACTATCATGACACCCAACTATGGTGTGAAGGATATAGCAATGTTTCTCTATAAGAATACTTTTATAATGTTTGGATTCCCCATCAAGCTCATTAGTGATCAAGGGACACACTTCCTGAATAACACCATCAAGGCTCTTACTGAATAATTCATGACTTCTCATCATAAAAATATTGCATACCATCTTCAATCTAATGGCCAAGTTGAGGCTTCTAATAAAGTGTTGGTCAAAATGTTGACAAAGATCTAGGATGTCAAGAGGGGTGATTAGAAAGATAGCATTCCTAAAATTATGTGGGAATATCACATGTACTATAAGAGGGATATCAATTTTACTCCATTCTAATTGGTCTATGGGCTTGAAGAAGCTATTCCAATGGAATATTTGGTATAAAGTATGCTTATTTCAATGGTCATAAGACAAGGGGATTGTGATTCTCTGACTAATAGATGTATTAAACTAAATAAGATGGATGAGTATCAACACAAAGCATCTTAGATGCAAAAGATTCATAAGTAGAGATAGAAAATATGGCATGATAGGAATCTATACCATAAGTAATTTCATAAGCATCAACCAATTTTATTATATGATAGTCATGTCAAAGCATTTTGGGTAAATTTTAGATTCCATGGAAAGGGCCTTATGTTATACATGAAATATTTTAGTAAGGAACCATTATTTTGAGAGGTCTATAGGGAATCATTTTTCTAGGGAAATTAAATGGTTGTAGGCTTAAGACCTACCACCAATACTCTTAATTAATCTCATTCTTCTAAGTGAGTGGGTATTGAGTAGCACTGAGTAGATTAGGATTTCTCATTTTTGTATATTTCTTGTGTGTTTCTTTTTTATGTGTGTGTGTGTGTGTGTGTTTTTATTATCTCTTCACTACCATTTAGGAATTAAGATACCAAGTATAGCATGTAGCAATTATGCATAGGAGAATTCATGTGCACCATCATGGATATCAATAGGAGTGAAATAAAGTAATTAAGTCTGGTAAATGTATAGACAAGTCACATCAACCAAGATCTTCTTTGTATAATGATATCCATAAGAAGTTGATACCAGATCTAAGATTTGATTGACCTAATCTTTGACAAATTAGAACCTAGTCAACATCACCCACTCACACTCCCATACAGATATCAAATAACATAATGGTATATCTCCACACATCTGCCAATGACTAATTATCTTAATTATCAGATTAGATCAGATTTTTTGAATCACTAATTGCATTCATGTCGAACGGATAGCTCAACCTAGCATTTATGTAGAAACCAATAGGATCAAAATCTATAAAGGCATAACCTTACAAACCAAGCCTATATTTCATCCTTAAAAGTATTTTCTCAAGCTAAATTTTAAAGAGTTGAGCTAATTATACTACATAGAGAGACAATAGAGTTTAACTTTGTCACTCAATAGTCATAGATACTTCACAACTCATCAAAGGTTTGATAGATGTGAAAAAATAAGTAATGGGCATCAATATAGCACTTTGATAAAAAAAATCAATGATCCATAGCCCTTATATTTTATTTGAGTAGTAGATCAAAAATTATTTTGCCTAGACCCCATAGATGTTGCACAACCATTGGATCTTTCAATCCCTCACCATTTACACAACATAGATGTCGAGTGCCTACATTGAATGCCCACTTTTGGTAAATTAGGGGAGGTTGTGCAAGTCTTTCTCAGTTGATACAATGTTTTAAACTTATACATTGGCCCAGACACCATAGTCATCATCAACATAGAAGTAATGGCCCAATATTTGGGCTTGTCGAGGGGACTCCCTTGTTCCATATAAGATGAGAACACCACCTCTTCTCTAAGAGATTAGATATTTATATGTTCAGAGATCTAGAGGGATCCCAATTAAATAAATTCATGATGAACTAGTGTGAATCTTGGTATAATGCATCATAAGGAAGTTCTAGAAGACCACCAAGTCTACCAAACAAATTTCAAAATGGGTTGTGAATATTGACCACCACATGATCCACCAGAATGAGTAGTTTAATTGGCCCAAATACTTCATTTAGGAGATATTGATGAATATTTACAAGTGTTTCACATCTCCCAACCAGAAATTTTAGTACCAGTTTTTCATTTTTATTTTATGCTTTATATAATGGAAGTCCTTAAGGGAGAAGTGTACCCCAACACCAACTATTGGCTAGTACATCAATTCCCTAACTTGATCTAGACACTTGAGTGTAGGTCCCTAACACATGAGGGAAAATTCAAATCATGATGGGAGGAGTGTCTAGAATTGATCACCACACATCCTTGGGTGCCACTAAATGTAATTTAGTACTTCAGCCAACACATTATTATCACCTTGCTATTGAAATGAGTATTTATACATATCCACAAGCTACTGAGGTTGACATTTAGACCTTTACCATTATTTTTTACCATAACCATGGTGCAGGTTAAAGTTTCTAAACAAAAATCCTTTGGAGCCAAGAAAGTGATGCCACTTCAAGCTATACCACCTGGTGCAGCCATCCCTACATCACAATAATAAGAGGAAGTCACCACTTTGTATCCACAGAAGGGAAAGTGCAATATTTTTTACTATGAATCTTACTAGTCCAACCATTTCTTCAACCTTTCCTCACTTATGTAATTTCAAAATATATTGTAATGTTGTCTCAAGATGAGACAACATTTTAAGTTTGAGAAAGTGTTGGGAGAATAATTTAGATTGTAAATCTATGTAGTATATTTGTCTAATATTTGTGTGTTATGTACTCATTTTATCATGTACAAGTCTATTTTATCCTATCTTCATGAATTGTAGTAGGTTAGAATATGAATAGACTCCACTTTTGGCACCAAGTATGAGAAGAAGATAAATAATCATAGACCGAAAACATCTATATATACTTTTGATTGTAATAAGAATAGAGTTCCACTTTTGAAGAGATCAATAGAGACTTATCTAGTTATGGTTACCTATGTGATTTTTTACATTGTTCCTTGTGTGTGTTCTCATGTATAATGTTTGATTAATTTCTATATATTTAATTTGAATACTCTATTTATGTTAATGAAACACTAGTTATTCTTACCTCTTACTCAATGCATGATAATTCACACTCGCTATGTTTCCATTATCCAACCTCTTGTATTAATATGATACACTATTCTTCACACTAAATTATATCCTAGATATCCTCATCCTTAACATGTTCTGAGGCCTCAAGAACCGCTACTAACATATACATCTTGATTTAATTAAACATAAGATAAAAATAACATATTATAGAGATTATGAAACTTTGCATATAAAAGTAATAAATAACATTTGTCATTATTGTCATGATTAGACAAAATAATAATTAGAATATATAGGGATTTGAAATCTATGAGGTTTGAGAAGGATAGAAACATAAACCCTAAAGATAAGTTAGGGTTAGGGCCCTATTCAAAGTAAGTCAAGTTCACTAAATGATTTATCTTTTTTAGGATTATGGAATTTAATCCTAGGTTGATAAGTAACTAATTAATAATTCAGGGAATAAAATAATACAATACTAACAACCATTGATTTGCACAATAATTGATTTATTTTAATATTATATAAATAGAAATGAATTATAAAAAAATTAGTTATTTATAAAATATGATTGAGATAGAAAAGTGGTAGACTAGGAAGTAATGTACGAGTAGGGGAAAGTGTCATTAGTGGAGAATAGATGTCAAAACCCTCTTCAGATAATAGTGTAGCCTTATTTTCCAATAGTGTAGTGTGTTATTGACCTTTTTTGTAATGCTAATGAACCTACATAGGAGGAATGGTGAAATTCTAGGAGGATATTTGATTTATCTTAAGAAACCTATATCTATTTGACTAAGACTTTGATCATCTCCTATTTTTTGATTTGACTAATTTCACTATGAAACCCTAAGCCTTCATGCTTTCTAGGGTTTTGATGAACACAAGTGGAAGGAGAGTGGCATTAATAAGGTAGGTTGGGCATGACCTCAAGACCCCATGTGTTGAGTTTTGCCTACATACCAATACATCAAAAGGGGATCAAGCTTGATGTAGTTCTCCCAATTTAAGAGTTGGTGTAAGTGATAGTGATGCTAGTATGCTTGAGTATCATTACTAATTTAAATTCTTTGAGTGATAATAAGACTGAAAACTTAATTAAAATTGAGCTTTGGGTTACTGTAGATAATTTTATGCATAAATAGGGGTAAATAGGGATCAATAACCTTAATTTACATAATTATTTTTGATCTTGTTCATTATAATTCCCATCTAAGGGATAATTGAATGAGAGTGGTATTTATATAGTGTTAATATGTTTGTCAAGACATGAAATTAGTCTAGGACAACCCTAAGATTCTTTAAGAAGTATAAATATATCTGTTATGTGTTTTATAATCTAAGTTTAAATAGCACTGCCCTATTTACCAATAGTGTACTATGCTATAGACTAATGCGGTCATTATATTATCTAGATAGTTGACATGTATAAAAAAGGATTATGGTGTCAGGATCATACTCTCCACAAATAAGATTATATATGATTACCTCTTGTATAAGCAACTAAACATGGAATTTAACCAGAATGAATAAGTAACTAGAAATATGAAACAACACAGGATATGAGAGACAATACACAATTGTATTAATAATCACTCAGAAGAAAATACAATAAAGAAGATGCCACTTCTTCTTCCACCTCAAAGGCTTGCCACACCTCAAGGACTTCTTCCCTCTCTCTCTTACGGTCCCAACACACAACTCCAATACAGAGTTGTTGTTCACCTCCACCAATCAGTAACAACGTTGCCAGTACACCAAGCACACAACCATACTCCAAGTAGATCTCCCTATTCTTTGCTACCACTTGCAAATCACTAGACCTTACTCACCATTGTAGATCTCCAAATGTGGTCCTGCACACCTATTGACCAAGATCATACATACACGAAGAACCCTTTTGATTCTCCAAACCAGCACCCACACTTGGTACTATGGCACTACGAGGAACACACCATTGCTCTCTTCTCTCAGAAGGAGCTTATTTTGCTCTCTTACTCTCTAGCACTAGTTTACAATATAGCCCATGAGTCTATTATATAGATCTCATGCTTACAATAATTAGACTATCTTAATTACAATAATTAGACACGCAACTCCAAGACTATAATTAGCCTTTAACATGTAAACTAACAGTCCAAAAATAGACTCTCTGGAATCTACATGCAAACTGCATGCTCACACACAGGTTGTCGACATCGGCTCCTCCTGACCGATGTCAACCGACTTATAACTGACGTCAATTGCTTCTGCACTACTATCTGATTGATGTCGATTGATCGAACTGACGTTGAATGCCCTGTAACTCATTCTGTAACTCTCTGTAACCTTCGTAACCTCTGTAAATCCTCTTGTTTGCATCCTGGTGAAGCTTTTAGCTCCATAACCTAACAATCTCCCACTTGGAGATAAATAGCTACACCTATACCTATACCTGTACACCATCTAATTTATTCCCTAGCTTGTATTCCTCTTCAAGCTCAATCCTAAAGACCAACCACCACACATCCTGTGATGCTACACTTGTCATCCAAGTAACCTGCCACATCCAAACTTACAACTCCATGTAGTGAAGACCTTGACCCTGCATAACATGTTAACTTGCTGCTAGTCCCTCTCAGATACCTGAGAACCCACTGAACTGCCCTCCAGTACTTCTTCCCTGAATTGGCTCCATACTTTTTGACAACTCCCACTGCTTGGGAAAACTCAGGTCTACACTAGACCTCATGTGATTTCAAACACTGTTCTAAGCTCTGCTTGAACTGTCTAGCCCTTGGTGTGCTTACTGATTCTGCATCCTATGAATTAAACCCTGCCAACACCTTATTTACATCAGCTCCTATTGGAGACAAAATCAACCTGTGATCTTCCATGTCTCTTATGCCAAATAATTTTGCTACTCCAAATTCTTCATGACATACCTCTGAACTAACTTTACCTTTAGCTTAGAAACTCCCTGCATGTGTAACCTTGCAACAAGAAACCACACCACATACAGTAACAGAATAATGTTGCAATCATTATCCACCTGGTAAATAAAACACAACGGTTACAATGACCTTGACCAAAGCCATGCTTTGTCATACCCCTGTCAAAACTTGTACCACTGTCCTGTAGCTTGCTCAAGACCATATACCTTGGCCTTCCGTCTCACGTGTCCATTCCTGCTCTTCTTCATCTTGAACATCCATTCGTCTCTCAGTGCTTTCTTCCTACTGACAACTCCACCAAAAACTCTTATTTGATTCTTCTCCAAAGAATCACAATCCTCATCCATGCCAAGCTCCCACTGTTTCGTGGATCTAGCTGCTCTGCTTCTTTAATGACTTCCTAATTCTTGACCATCAGTGAGCAAAAAGTAGTGTAAAGAAGGGAAATGATGAATTTGAGGCTTACTTACCATTTCAGTCCTCCATATAGGCATTTGAGACTCTTTAACAGCTTGTTATCTACCCAAAATCCATCTCAGTAATTGATGCCGATCACATCTCAGTCTGCACCCGACCGTCATCGGTTCCCTGTGACTGCCTCATTGCTGACGTCAGTTCTCCATGACTGATGCCAGTGTGTATTTTCCCCTGAGTTGCCAACATCAGTCTGCACATAGCCGATGTCAGTCCCTGCATGGATGCTGATGTCAATTTTCTAACCAACGTCGGTCTCTGTGTTCTCCTTATGAGTGATAACTTTTACCCATGAGCTCCTTTTGGGTCAAAACCCTATTCAAATCAACACAGCCTTGCTCAAAAATCCTCAACCCCTTGAACTGATCTCTGTCCTTCATCTCCTCCATGAAAACCAAGGATTTCCAGTTCTTAAGTTTGTCAAAGACATCTGACCTCTGCTTAAAAACATGCATTCCCCTCTTACATATGTGACCAAGCCTACAAAGCCACATCTCTGCAACAGAAGGTGAATCAGTAATATAAGTAGATAGATAAAGGATACCTACTTTCTTACCACCATATAATTCAAGTGCATCCCCTGTGAGAGTTATTGTGCATCTCTCATCACCCAACTTTCTTGAAAAAATTAAACTCATCTCCAAGACTGGAACCTACATGACCTTCTTCAACACCTATATGTTACCCATCTGCAATTTTAGCTTCACTTCCCCTTCATCAATAATTTGACAAGGCTCACCAACCCCTAAATAAATCTCTCCAAAGTCTCCCAAGACGTACCCATGAAAATATGCTCTATTTCAGGCTACATGGAAAGAGGCAAAAGAATCTATAAACATAGATTCTATTTTATCTAGAGCAACCTGTGCAACAACACCTACAACATCTGCTTCTACATGCTAATCTTCTACCGACCAACAATCTTCCTTTACCTACTCTTTCTTTCCATCAATCAGACCATTCATGCTATTTAGTTTCTCCATTCGTAGCTTACTTTCTTCTGCCATTGCTATACTCCCACTCAATCAAAAATCCCTGTGAGTAACTGTAATCAACAAACACTAACCAGATCTGAAACCACTTGTTAGTAACCCAACCAAAAGCTCTGATACCAACTGTCAGGATCCTACTCTCCATAAATAAGAGTATATATGATTACCTCTTGTATAAGCAACTAAACACGGAATTTAACCATAATAAATAAGTAACTAGAAATATGAAAGAACATAGAATATGAGAGATAATACACAATTGTATTAATAATCACTCAGAAAAAAATACAATAAAGAAGATGCCACTTCTTCTTCCATCTCAAAGGCTTGCCACACCTCAAGGACTTCTTCCCTCTCTCTCTTATGGTCCCAACACACAACTCCAATACAGAGTTATTGTTCACCTCCACTAGTCAGTAACAATGTTGCCAGTACACCAAGCACAAAACTATACTCCAAGTAGATCTCCCTGCTCTTTGCTGCCACTTGAAAATCACTAGACCTTACTCACCATTGTAGATCTCCAAACGTGGTCCTGCACACCTATTGACCAAGATCATACATACACGAAGAACCTTTCTGATTCTCCAAACCAGCACCCACACTTGGTACTGTGGCACTACGAGGAACACACCATTGCTCTCTTCTCTCAGAAGGAGCTTATTTTGCTTTCTTACTCTCTAGCACTAGTTTACAATATAGCCCATGAGTCTATTATATAGATCTCATGCTTACAATAATTAGACTATCTTAATTACAATAATTAGACATGCAAATCCAAGACTATAATTAGACTTTAACATGCAAATTGACAGTCCAAAAATACTCTCTGGAATCTGCATGCAAACTGCATGCTCACACACAGGTTATTGACATTGGCTCCTCTTGACCAATGTCAACCGACTTGTAACCAACGTCAATTGCTTCTGCACTACTATCTGACCAATGTCAGTTGATTAGACCAATGTCGGTTGCCCTGCAACTCATTCTACAACTCTCTGCAACCTCCACAACCTCCGTAACTCCTCTTGTTTGCATCCTGGTGAAGCTTTTAGCTCCACAACCTGTCAGGGAAACCCCAAAACAATAAACATGCTCCAATCCCTACTGAGTCAGGATCTTGCTCTACCAATTAGAACACATGTGATTACTTCTTGTATTAGCAACTAAACACGAAATTATACCAGAATCAAATAAGTAACTAGAAATATGAAACAACACAGGAATATGAGAGACAATACACAATTGTATTAATAATCATATAGAAGAATATACAATAAGGAAGATGCCACTTCTTCCTCCACCTCAAAGGTTCGCCACACCTCAAGACCTTCTTCCCTCTCTCTCTTGGTCCCAATAATCAACTCAAATAGAATTGATGTTCACCTCTCCAACCAGTTAGTAACACGCTGCCAGTTTACCAAGTACACAACCATACTCCAAGTAGATCCCCTACTCTCTGCTGCTACCTGCAAATCACTAGACCTTACTCACCATGTAGATGTCTCTACACCCCTAAATAACCCTTGTCCTTGCCTCACCAAGTCCTTATGATTCTTCAACTAATACCCCGGTGGATCAGCTCCTTGACCTTGCAGACCTTGCAACTCTCCCTGATCATACACACTCAGCACCCCTTTGGAACTAAGAGGAGCTACACTAGCTCTCTCTAAAAGCTCTATGGCTTTCTAGCACAATTTTACAATACAATCATGAGTCCATATATAGATCTCATCCAAACAATAATTAGACAATAATACAATAATTAAATCTACAACTCTCAGTCTAAGAATAGCTCTAAACATGCAAATGATTGGTTCGTCAACCAACTACCCATAATATACTCGCAGCTCGAACCACAGGTGACCGACGCTGGTCCCTGACTGCCTGGGGATGTTGACGCTGGCCGATCCATGATCGATGTCAGTTGCCTTCCTATCTCCCTCATACCGTTGTCAGTTGTCCTGACCCATGCCAGTGTCTGTGACACTCTGCAACTTCTCTGCAACCTCCATAAATTCTCCTGTTTGCATCCTGTGAAGCTTTTAGCTCCACAACCTAACAATCTCCCACTTGGAGATAAACAACTGCACTTGTACCTATATCTGTAGCCCATCTAATCTATTTCCTAGTTTGTATCCCTCTTCAAGCTCAATCCTGAAGAATAACCACCACACAACCTATGATGTTATACCTGTCATTCAAGTAACCTGCCACATCTGAACCTACACATCCATGTAGTGAAGAACTTGACCCTGCATAACAAGAAACCCTGCTGCTAGTCCCACTGAACTATCCTCCAGTACTCCTTCCTTGAATTGGCTCCATACTTTCTGACAACCCCCACTGAATTGGGAAAACTCAGGCCTACAATAGACCTCATGTGATTTCGAACCCTGTTTCAAGCTAAGCTTAAACTGTCCAGCCATTGGTGTGCTTACTGATTCTGCATCCTACGTAATGAACCTCACCAACACCGTCTTCACATCAGCTCCCACTAGAGATAAAATCTCCATGTCTCTTATGCCAAAGAATTTCACTGCTCCAAATTCTTCATGACACACCTCTGAACTAACCTTACCTTTTAGCTCAGCAAATCCCTGTATGTACAAAACCTACTAGCAAACCATCCACATACAGTAACTGGATAATGTTGTGACTCATCATCCACCTGGTAAGAACAAAATCACAATAGTTACACTGAAATTGACTGAAGCCATGCTTAGTCATCCACCTGTCAAAACTTGTACCACTGTCCTGCAACTTCTTCAAGACCTTATGCCTTGGCCTTCCGTCTCTTGTATCCATCCACTCTCTTCTTTAAAATGGGAATCCATCTCTCTCAGTGCTTTCTTCCAGCTGAGAACTCCACCAATAAATACCTGTTTGGTTCTTCTCCAAGGACTCACACTCCTCATCCATGCCAAGCTCCCACTGTATCTGGACTCTACCTGTATTGCCTCTTCACATCCTCCTGGTTCTTGACCATTAATAAGCAATATAAAGAAGGTGAACAATGAATATGAGGTTCACTTACCCTTTCTGACCTCCACATGATCATTTGAGACTTGTTGTCTGCCCAATATCTGTTCCAGTGACCGATCTCGACCATCTCCCAGTCTGCTCCCGACTGATGTCAGTTCCCTACACTGACCCTGACTGCCGACGTCATTTATCTGGCCAACGCTGGTATCCTTTCTGCCGATGTCGGTCTTCCTGTTGTCGATGTCGGTTACTGTGTGACCGATGCCGGTACCTGTGTTCGTCTGTGAGTGATAACTTTTTACCCGTGAGCTCTCCATGGATCAAAATCTTAATCAAATCAACCCTACTCTGCTCAGAATAAATCAATTCTCTCACCTGATCTCTGTCCATCATCTCCTCCATGAACACCAAGGCTTTCTAGTTCTTTAGCTTATCAAAAACATCTATCTTTCGCTTTAGAACCTGCATTCTCCTTCTACATATGTAACCAAGCCTACAAAGCCACATCTCTGTAACAGAAGGTGAATCAGTAATATAAGTAGATAGATAAAGGATACCTACTTTCTTACCACCATCTAATTCAAGTGTATCCACTGTGAGAGTTACAGTACATCTCCCATCACCCAAATTTCCTGAAGAAATTAGACTCGTCTCCAAGACCGGTACCTGCATGACTTCCTTCAACCACTATGTGTCATCCATCTGCAGTTTTAGCTTCACTTCCCCTTTGTTAGTAATCTGACAAGGCTCTCCAGCTCCTAAATAAATCTCTCCAAAGTCATACCCATGAAAAGATGCTCTATTTCAAACTGCATGGAAAGAGGCAAAAGAATCTGTGAACCAAGATTCCACTTTATCCAGAACATCCTGTGCAACATCACTTGCAACATCTGCTCCTCCCTGTTGATCTGCAACCAACCAACAATCTTTATTTACCTGCTCTTTCTTTCCATCAATCAGACCATTCATGCTATTCAGTTTCTCCATTCGTAGCTTACTTCCTTCTGCCATTGCTATACTCCCACTCAATCAAAAACCCCTGTGAGTAACCTATAATCAACAAACACTACTAGATCTAAAACCACCTGTTAGTAACCCAACCAAAAGCTCTGATACCACGTGTCAGGGAAACTCTAGAATAATAAACATGCTCCAATCCCTACTGAGTTAGGATCTTGCTTTACCAATTAGAACACATGTGATTACTTCTTGTATTAGCAACTAAACACGGAATTATACCAAAATCAAATAAGTAACTAGAAATATGAAACAACACAGGAATATGAGAGACAATACACAATTGTATTAATAATCACACAAAAGAATATACAATAAGGAAGATGCCACTTCTTCCTCCACCTCAAAGGTTCACCACACCTCAAGACCTTCTTCCCTCTCTCTCTTGGTCCCAACAATCAACTCAAATAGAATTGATGTTCACCTCTCCAACCAGTCAGTAACACGCTGCTAGTTCACCAAGTACACAACCGTATTCCAAGTAGATCCCTTGCTCTCTGCTACTACCTACAAATCACTAGACCTTACTCACCATGTAGATGTCTCTACACCCCTGAAGAACCCTTGTCCTTGCCTCACCAAGTCCTTATGATTCTTCAACTAGTACCCTAGTGTATCAGCTCCTTGACCTTGCAGACCTTGCAACTCTCCCTGATCATACACACTCAGCACCCCTTTGGAACTAGGAGGAGCTACACTAGCTCTCTCTAAAAGCTCTATGGCTTTCTAGCACACTTTTACAATACAATCATGAGTCCATATATAGATCTCATCCAAACAATAATTAGACAATAATACAATAATTAAATCCACAGCTCTTAGTCTAAGAATAGCTCTAAACATGCAAATGCTTGGTTCATCAACCAACTGCCCGTAATATACTCACAGCTTGAACCACAGGTGACCGATGCCTGTCCCTGACTGCCTGGGGGTGCCGACGCCGGCCGATCCATGACCGACGTCGGTTGCCTTCCTATCTCCCTCCTACTGTCGTCAGTTGTCCTGACCGATGCTGGTGTCTGTGACACTCTGCAACCTCCATAACTTCTCCTGTTTGCATCCTGGTGAAGCTTTTAGCTCCACAACCTAACACAACCTAACATTTGGATGCCTAGGTGATGGACCAATATGACTCTTGATATATCTTAACATGGGCTAGACACACATAAAAGCTATAAAAAGATTTAAAAAGGCCATAAGATAGGTCTAGGGCTAAGCTAAGGATAGGTTGGTTTTAAGTGACACTTATTGAATTAAAATTAAAATTCATATGACTATAATCTCATTAAGCCTCAATATGTAATAATGGTAATAACTTGGTGTGCCAAAGATACAATAAGTATACCACATACTAGGAAATAATTAATAAGACTAACTTAGATCGAAGATATATTTTAAATACTAAACTACTAAGTTAGAGGTGTAGTGGTCAACCAATGAATGGTTTATGAAATATAATGTGATAATGGCAATCTTAAGTAATTTTATAGTTATACTAGCTTATTAGGTATAAAGAGAAAAATCAAATATGTACAAACTTTCATCTGCTATAAAAAATAAATAAGACCTATCTATTAAGTAAATAAATGCAATATAATAGGGATATAGATA
This sequence comes from Torreya grandis, assembly GCA_037957365.1. Classification (NCBI taxonomy): domain Eukaryota; kingdom Viridiplantae; phylum Streptophyta; class Pinopsida; order Cupressales; family Taxaceae; genus Torreya; species Torreya grandis. Next base: position 6,775,111 of record JARHVA010000127.1, read on the forward strand.
GTTACCTTTAGGGTGACTTGTCAACCCATAAATCTCCCCTTAACTCAAGTGGCACTTTGAAATATATGTTGTAGGATGAAGACCTCAAATGAAAAGAACAAGTTCTAGATATCCTTATTTTGGGACTCAAGAAACTAGGACACCTTCTCAGCACAACACCTCCATTTGAGATTTCAATACCTTTACGCAAGATTAAACCTCTAATAATAAGACCATAACCTCTAACTCCTCATTTTACTACTTAAAATAATAAATCAAAGTATAATCAAAGAATATGAGTGTTTTGATATATTTTGTAATGATAATATGACCCAGATATATGATTTTAATATCCAAAATTAACCCTAAATTCTAAGCTAATGGTATTAGCCAAGTTGATACAATCAAAAATATGTGAGTTAAAACATAACTATATTCACCAGGATTGTACAATACAACTAACAAGTTCAATACTCAGAACTATATCGACCAGGCTAACACAATATATGCAAAGATAAACATGAAATAGGATGTATCATATTGAACAAAATAGTAGGAGTATAGGGTGGCTAGCAAGATTGAATGAAAAGTAAATAGAAAGGTAAGATGAAAAGAGATTCAAAGGAGGTTAAACTAATAGAAATTAAATGATGATAGAATAGTATACAAACATATCTCACAAATTACCACCATCTTATCCCACCCTATTCCCAATGTACTCCTTAGGACATGGACTCAAGGATATTGATGCTCTAATCATCCCCTGAAATAGAAGCCATTGGTAAATAATAAAATCAAAAATACATATACCCCAACCAAATATCATCATTTTTCACATTAGTGCAATATATAATGGTGATTTAGGAAATATACATATCAAAACAAAATACCATAAATAAAAATAAATGGTGAAATAACCAAATGTAAATGAAAATAAAAAAATAAATATAAATATGTAATGACACTTACCCTACTAATTTTAGAGGTGATGTTGTGTGTATTGTGTTAGATAGAATGTTCCAATATATAATTTTGATAGGAAGACCTAAAAAATAAGACAAAAAACTATTTTTTTATAAATAAAAATTACACCATAAAATTCCTTACTTCACCAGGATCATGGTGCTTAATTCAATTCATCAAAGGACCTAAAGAAACAAACATATAAAAAAAATAGAGGACAAAAAAAACTATAATATTTAAATCTAGGTCACCATAATGTGATGATGTATGATATATGGTCAAAATTTTAAAAAAATAAGCGTAACAAAATTTCATCTTAAGTAGACAAAAAATCAACAAATAAAGATTTGTCAAAAAATGATTGTAAATCCATCCAATGTAAGACAAGTGAAAACTTAATTCAAACAAAGTGGATACAAAGAGTATAATATGAATCTAAAAAAATCACATGAAATACAATTGAAAATTTAAATCAAATGAGGATGTGTAAAAGAATAAAGCAAAGACTCTAATGAATGAAAATCAAAATCATTTTTTGTGCTAAAGAATAACATAGAAAGGCATGACCATCTAGAGGCATAATTATGATAAATGGACATGGTTAAAATATAAAGGGTGATAGGAATTTGTGAAGAAGTCAAATCATAAACTTAAAATCTAAGAGGTATTGTAAATGAAAGGTAAAATTCAAATCTAAAGAAAATAGATATAAAATGTATATAAAAAGAAGAGGGATGTGATTAGATAAAATCAATATCTATCAAGGGGATATTGAGAAAGAGAATATGGAGATATAAATCTACAAGGTACCACAATGGTGGTGTATAAACCATTAACCTAAAAAATAAAATCTAATCAAGTGGGAAAGGTTGAGAATTATCAACATCGAGGACTTAAATAATCCCACCTAGCAAGCGTGAAATTGGGATAACTAGTATATTATAAATAGCATGACATAAAGGATATATGAATGAAAAGTAAAAATGATCCTACCTTCCCATAATGTGTTCCCCACTTCTTATGATCCCCCATAGATCCTTCAGTCTACTATGAATATTAGGTACCAGTGTGGGACAGTTGATGACACCAAAATGTATAATATATATAAGAATGAGACCTCCTACCCTATTTTATTGGCCTACTACATCCCAATGGACTTCATCTTTATCATGAGGCCAAATATGGATTTTAATCTTTGATTAAAATAGGATATGTACCAAAAATATCATGTCTTTTAATGTGATTTAACTTTTAATATTATATTTTAATTTTCTTAAGATATAGCTTTTGACTCTTTTGGTTGTTTTTATTTTCCTCTTTTGTATGTATTTGTAAAAACCAACAATGGGTGTTAAATATTACTAACACAAAAGAACCTACACCTAACCACTAAATAATATAATCTAAAGAGCATGATGCTTAAATTCTCTTATAATTTTACCATAGAAAAGAGTACGATCTCAAAACCGACCCAAGTTTGCCTCAAATGAAGAGAAATAGAAAGATGGGGATCATGGAATATTGTCCATATGTTTTATCAAAATTAGGAAAATAAATAACTTAGATCCTCATTATGATAAACTTATATGTAAAATCAAAATGTATAACATAATCATAAGATAAGCATTTCTAATTTGGAACTTATTAAATTTGGAAAGATGTTAAAAGTGGAAAGAAAAAAGAAAAATTATTTATCTAGAAATAGGACATACAAGACTGAGACAGATTGTATAACTAATTATGTGATAATGTGAGATGAATATGAATCAAGAATAAGACTTCACTTGATCTTTGAACCGATCCACACTAATCAAATAAGGTTGCACCATACTATAGTTATCACCTATTGGTCATGTGTATGTGTTTTATGATGTTCAATATGTTGCATAAGCCATTATGTATTTTATTATTCACTTGGAACCCTAGATTGATAGACAATTATTAATGAATTAAATAAGCAAAAGAAAGGGTTAGTAGTTTAAGTTGTACTTGACCTCAACACCCCTTGTGTTGAATGATGCCTACATACCATTACTCCAAAGAGGGATCAAACTCCATGTTGTTCTCCCATTCTATGGTGGTTTATGTGAAATACTAATGTAATTATATATGATGGTGCAATCCTAGTGAAATTATGTGCTTCAAAAATAACTTGTGACCTTAGAAGTGTATATAGACTTAACTCAAGGATATTAGGGTTGTGTGTGCTTAGAGATTTGAAGAATATATGTTTTCTTCACAATGTGTAGTTATATGTTCTAGTTTTTTTCCTTGATATGGGCCTCTAGTGAGAAATTGTTTAGATAATGTGTATTTATAGTTATCTCTCTATAAATTCCTCAAATGGTAATTGTGAAAGTATGTGATGACCTATTTGGTGAATTTTATTTCAGGAAATTAGTCATTATTTTATGGGAAGATGTGGTTGGTAGTTTTAAATGCTATAGATAGGTAAGATAAAATTGAAATATCAAACTTGTATTAAGAGTAGATAAAATTCAATTAGAAGTGTGAATCAATAGAAAGATGAGATTAGGTTGTTTTTAATGAATATTAGGAAGTATTATGTATTAAATTTTATTAAAGTTGGGATATTCCACATGCAAATAGAAGAATTATGTCTTAGAGTCATGGAATTGGGCATGAGTTGACTGTGTAGAGGATGATGGTTGTAAGTACATTATTTTTGTAATATGTGTTAATTTTAGTGAATACACCATGCAAAAGGGTGATATAATGAGGATAGGCTAGTATTTTACCATAATAAGGGATATTTTTGCTTCAAAAATGACTAAGGAAAAGGAGGGATCTAAAATTACATGATAAATTTAAGTTAGACCATAGAAATGGAAATCCTAATAAAGGAACAATATGAAAAGTGGTAATCATGTCATTAAATAACCCATAAAACATAAAAAAGGTCTAGCACAAGCATTGATAAGAGAAATCATCCTAAAATAAGGATAGAAATAAGATACCAAAGGACCCATAAAATAAAAATGGCCAGAATAAATCATATGAATTTAAAAATTTAAAACAAAATACCACAATGTTCTATGGCCAAAATAAATCATGTCATGAATGTAAAAATGTAAAACAAAATACCACAATGTCCTATGGCAAAAATAAATCATGTCATGAATGTAAAAATTTAAAATAAAATACCATAATGTCCTAAAAAGGAAGTAGGTGGAGCACTAAAAATCTAAATAATACACCAAAGATCCATAAGCGAAACTAAGGTCGACTATAAGATATAAGAATGTAAATTTTGTAAAGTAAAAGACCACAATGCCCCAAGAAGTAAGGAAGTGGAGTACTAAAAACAAAAATTTGATACCAAATATCCATAGGGGAAATGAAGGCTAACAACTTGAAGGTTTTATTGAGGATCCACAAGGGAAACTAAGGTCGACTGTAAGGTGAAAATAAATATTTAAAAATAAAATATGAAGTTACTACCAAATATCCACAAGGGAAATTAAGGTCATCTTTGAATATTATCAAAAAAATGTAAAAAATGATGCTCAAAAACAAATGTGACAAAAAATAAAGAATCATGGAAAAAAATAGAAAGCAACATATACACTAGAGGGAATGTAACATCAAAGTAAAACATGTGAAATGCAAACATATTTATCATGTAAGGTTTTTTGAAGCCAATTTTTTTTTTATTTTAAGGTGTAACAAGTTATTGATTATTGCCTCATTACAAGGATGAGGTGTCAAGAAGGTGGGATAATGATTATGGGCATTGTAATATTCCCAAAATCATGAATGAATGTGTTGATGAGCATTACAAGATTTCCCAAAGGTTGAAATAAGAAAAAAGTGGCCATTGGTAGATGTAAAGACATGTGCAATAATAAAATTAATGGAACCAAAAGATACCCCAATATGTATGAGAATAAAAGGATAAGCATCATAAGATGTTCCAACTTGTGGGATATCAGTGGAATAGAGTCAACATCAAGATTAACAAGTTTAGTAATGATGTTAAATTCTATGTAAATTTATGTTATGACATGAAATGTGGTATTTATTCCAATTCAATATATTTTGGAGATGTTATTAAATTGTATTATATATTATCATACTATCTAATATTTTCTATTTTGATATAATTAAGATGAATGTGTATCAGGTTGGCCAATACAATTAGTAAGTGAACTAGTTTCAACTGTATCAATTTGGTCAATACACTTTACTAAACTAGAGGGATGATGATCAATATAGTTTAGTTTATTTGAGATATTATTATTGATGGGAAGAGATATTAATATTATAACAAAATGATATGTGTTGTAGTTAATATAGTTAGGTAAGACAATAAAAATTGTATCAAAACATTATGGGTCATGGTCTATGTAGTTGGATAAAATAGGAAGAACTATATAGGCACAATTTATGTCATGCTTAATGCAGTTAGATAAAATAAGAAGAATTATATCAACACATTATATGTCATGGCTAGTGTAGTTATATGAAATAGGAATAATTGTATCAACACATTATAGGTCATGGCCAATGTAATTACTTATAACATGAGGAACTAATTGACACATTATATGTCATGGTTAGTGTACTTACTTGGAGAAAGAGGATAAATTAGAGCTATATCATCATGTTCAATGTCATTTATAATTCAATTTTATATAAGTGGTTTTAACTATATAATATTAGGCTAGCTAATAAATTTAGATTGATCTAAGTGTAATAAAACTATATCATCATGGCCAATGTAGTTGAAAATAATTGATTGTGTAGATTTATATGATTTGAAAGAGTTTGAAAATAAAATTACACCTATATAATAGGTTTTATAATTTCTATAAGATGTAGGATAATAATCAATATGACATTTAACTAGACATACTAAAATTGAATATTTATAGCATCTCAGTCTTATATATTTGAAAAATACCAATCAGGGTTCTACCCTTCAATTTTGGACCTTCTCATTACTGAAAGGCTCACATTCACCATCTCATTATGCATATATTATTACCTTATAGTATGAACCATTTAATTATAATGACCCAAACAACATTTATACCACATAAATCTCAAAACTTTAAATATGTCCTTCACTGTCAGTTACAGATCCAAACCTATTTTCTAGACTTCTAGGCACTGCCAGCCTTAAAAGGACACTAGCATCAATGTTAGTGTCTAGATATTTATCTCATTTCTAGTACTTAAAATTCATCCAAATAAAAAATTATTTGAAACCTATGGATCATCCTATTTGTCTTATTAAACCCTACTATGAGATATTTTGAAAAGGTGCGGTATAAATACAAGTCTAAGCCTTCTCATTATTCATATAGAAAATACCAAGAAAGTGCCTACCAAGGCTCAATTAATCAATTGTAAAACTGAGCTATCATGCCCTATTCATCCCTATTTATTTATTAGTCATAATATTAATCATAAAAAAGGTCTAAATCAACCAAAAAGTAGCCCATGAGTAGTATTTGTATACACATAATATTTTTAACTTTTATCAAGTATTGATGCTTTACATCTTGTAAGAACCTATCAAGACTCAATCTCTATGAGTGCATGCCCTAAAGGGTGCATCGAGAAAGGGGTGGGTAGACCATTGGTGCTTCACATTATTGTTGGCCTTTATTACCACTTATTACCAATCCAAATAGCTCCTAAAAACCATTTCCTAAGATATTACTCCTCTTTCGTATAGTCCTCCAGTCTTTTCACACTTTCCAACCCTCTCTTATTCACCTTAAGCCACTTTTGATAGTTTTTTGTACTAGGTTGATTGGGTCAACCTTGAATAGTTTTGGGTAAAATTCATTTAGGATCTAGGTCATCTCTTGGCCAACCTAGCCTGTGACCTAGTGAATTCTTATCCATAATTGTACTAGGTCAATTGGGTCGACCCTATTGGTTGAAACTTTTGGAAGGGATTAGGTTTAAATATGCTATATATACAAGATCATTTCATCATTATTTACACAATGAACAAGAGTTATTATTCACTTTTAGTTATTTATAATCTGCTCTTCCACCATTCTAATTGAGGAGTCTTATCTTAGGGTTTCTACTTGGAGAATCTAGTCTTGTGAAAAAGTCTTACATGAGTTGGAATTTTTTAGTATTCCTTACAAACCACAAAAACCTATTAAAAATCCCCTTTTTCTAAGGGATATATTGAGTCTTGATGGGTTTGTCATTTAGGTAAGTATTCTCTAATTTTGCTCTACTCTTTAGTAGATAGAAGTAGCATAAGTATTGGCTTAAAATAATATTACTCTTCTCTTTCCATGTATTAGGGTCTTACTCATACATATCTTATTTTAGATTCTCCTATGCATGTTTTTTTTTGTTTACTAACCCCTATATTATGCCACAAGATTTGGTGAGCACTAGATTATATTTTACTTTACTTGTTATTAGTTTAGTGAGATATGAAAATATAGGACCTAACTAGGGTTATTTCATTATTGTACTTGACTGGAGGATTTGGAACCCTCCCTAGAATTGTGTATTATATAAGAGATCCCCTAATTGGGTTCAATACATCCCCATATTGATCATGTTCTTAATTATCTAATGTATTGCCAATCAGAAGTGTAAGTATGATCTATCTTCTCTAAGTTAAGATTGATTTATAGATATGATGCATTTCCAATTCCATACATTCTATTGAACCTAATGTGAATCTAACCCTTATAGGTTTTATCTCACATTTTTTATCATTTCATCATTTTATTTATCTATATTTGTGATACTAGGTCGATAGTGTCGATATAGTTCTAACTTTTGTGTGTAGGTTTAACACACAATCACATCAATATGACTCTATTTTTTTATGCAAGTTTTTCATCAAGTACAGACTACTAGGTTGACCCTGTCGACATAGTACACTTTTCAAGCTTATAGAAAACATCCCAGGTTGACCCTGTTGATGCAGTATACTTTACAAGCTTTAGTAGTAGGGTTTTATAGAACTAGATTGACCTAGTTGACTTAGTTGGCAAAACTTTCAAGCAGCTTAAACAAAAATTTTGAAAATATAAGCATCTTCCAACCCATCAAGGTTCCCTTATCTCCTTCTCTATAATTTTTTTATTCATTATAGTTCTATTTTTCATAGTTTGTAGTCTTTAAAACTACCCCCATATAGCAAACTAGGTCGACCCTATTGACGTAGTTCAACATTTTATCTAGAAAACTAGGTTAACACTATCGATGTAGTTATTTTTCATACCCTTGTTTCAATATTATATTAAAAACAATATCAACTGTATTCTATAATCTTTGCATATATTTTCATCTAAAATGAAATTGTACTTTATTTCAAAGTTAGAATTAACACTCAAATGCTTGGAATTATCTCACACTTTCATTTTTAGTTACTTGCATGCTTAGAATAGATCACATAGTTTTATTAGGTGGTTTTTAAATATACCATTTAGTTTCACTATTTTTCTCTTTTATACACACACTACCAAATCACATAATCTTAAAATGCACTTTAACAATTATCTACCCAAGGCCTACCTACTTGGATTTCATCACCAAGGGGGAAGTTGACTTGGTTTTCTAGCCAAGTATAAACATGTTACTAATGATATATATTGGAAAATCACCCAAAACCCTTATCATTATAGTGTATGAAGTGAGGGGGTAAGCCCCAATACCAATCCATTACCATTGCTAACACAAATCCCTTTTACCTTAAACATACTAAAACCATCTATAGATTACTTTCTACTTCCTTACATCCAATTTCTTATCATATCTAAAATCATATTTTAATAATCTAACAATATTTAGGATGACAACTTAGCATTTACTTTCCAAGTTGACTACTTTCTTTGCTCAATTATATGTTGTATTGTAAAAACTTGCATTGGCCAGTGTTGGTGTAAGGTTTTGTGTTGTGTACCTCAATTGGATTAACCTCATTAATCCAATTGATTAAGTGTTTCCTTTCATCTTATGCTTTTCAAAATTACTTGAAAAAAATTTCTTGTTTTAGTACATAGTCATTCTACTCAACATAGTATCTTACCAACTATTTATTTTTCCTGCTTGTAGTATTAGGTCGACCCTATTGGCACAATATTCTTTTTTGCTTCCCAAGATATAGAACTAGGTCGACCCTATCAACTATGTATCTTTTTTTGCCTATTTTTTCCCAAGTTATAAACCTAAGTCAACCTAGTTGACCTTGTATCCCTATTTTCTCAGCTTTCAAACCTTATTTGCTATCTTAGGTTGACCTATTTGACTCTATGCTTTTCTTGCTTTCCCTATTATCTAGCTTAGTTCTCTATTTCTCTTCCTTAGTATTTTGTTCATTTCTCTCAAATCATTATGAGGTCCCCTATTAGAATCTTTTTGGACAACCTGAATCCATTTAGATACTATATGTGATGTTCATTTCTCCCTCTTTTTTCCTCCCAAGAGCATCATCACTCTTGGATCACTTCCCCCCTTCATCCATAACTTGTCACATGGTGAAAATCACACCTCAAGATGAAGTAGATGGATCTAAACCTTTTTATACATATCAAGACACTTCTCATCTTCAAAACCTTTAAATTAATGTGGGAGCAATTGATCCCACATTAACACAAGTTTGATTAAAAATCCCACTAATAATTCATCTTTAAATAACCCTTCCCCTAATACCAATTTGGGGATTACTCCTACCAACACCAACCCATCTATTGATACAACTCAACTTCTTACCTAATATATATATCAAATAAACATAATTCAAACCTTTAACACCTCTCAAATGATGCAAATCCAACATCATCTGATTAATATGGATAATCAACCTCCAACTATCCATCTTCAAGTAAACCCCAATTACATTCATCCACCTCTTAGAGATGCCTCAGGCAATGTTATTTCTTAACCCATAATGAATAACAAGATGCTTCAAACTATTCAAAATGAGCCTTTATCTCTTTTAATTATATCCATTGATATTTGTAAATTGTCTCTAACTATCAATTATGATGGAACTAAAGATCCAACATCATTTATCAAAACTTTTGGCAACCTTTACAAAGAATGGATCCAAACTAATACTTTTGCCATGACTAAACTTTTAGTCAAAACCTTTATTGGTGATGTATTAGAGTGGTACAACCAACTTTTATAACATTCCATTTGGTAATTAGAATATTTGGTTAATCCTTTAGTTAAGGAGTTTCAACATAATGATCTTCTTGAACAATGTCTTAGCCACTTCATCAATGCTAAGTAATCTCTAACTGAATCAGCTCATAACTTTATCAAAATATGCAAATCATTAGCCCATAAATCCAACCATAACATGACTGATGATAACTTGTTAAAACTATTTATAACTACTTTGACTCCTTCTCTTTAATATAAGGTTCAAAATTTTCCTCCCCAAACACTTAACAAAGCTCTTGACCAAGCTAAACGTCAAGACTTTCTCATGAAGTAATTCATACCTAATCCTAAACTCCTTAAAGGATATTTTTAAACATCTAATAATGTTATCACTATTAATACTCCACAAACCAAATCAGGAGTTACCAAAGTTGACATACATTCATCTTTTCACACACCACTCTTGGTGCAGCAAATGAAAAAAATTATACCACCCTCTAAACCTTTCACCTATCCTAACAATCCTCCTAAGTGCTATGACCCTAATATATTTTGTTTGTTCCATGATAACATTAGTCATTCCCATGAATATTGTAGAGGGCTCACTAAATTTTTTGTCTCCTATATGCTTGGTGATTCATTTAATCATGAAGCCATTATCAACATTCATCATTAAGAGTACACCGTTTCTTCTCAAAAATGACAAGTTTCCAAATCTTCTACCTCAAATACCCAAAAATATTTTTATAAAAATAATAATCAACAAATACGAAGTTTTTTTATGCCATTGATGTTGATTATGACCAATATTATAACAATTTTCAATATGTTAACACTGCTAAGGTTAATTATCATTGCAAACCAACCCACAGAGATCTTGTTACCAAACCTAAGAAGCCATCTTTAGAAGAACAACTTCTCAAATATACTACAACCACTAATCTAGATTTGAAATCCCCTAAGGAACAACTTCCTCCTTCCAAACCCCCAACCACTTCTATTCCATCAAAATATACCTTACCTCTTAAACATCATGTTGGTTCTTCTTCTAAATCTCATTGGAACTTTTTGAAGAAATTAACTCTATGCCTTGTAAGATTCCACTTGTGGATTTGGTTCGCAATTCCCCTATCATTGCAAGTTCCTTATGAAACAATTGTAAGAAATTGAAGATCCATCCTTTATAGTTGAAGAACCACCTTTTATTGAATCTCAACCTACAAATGTACATACCATTGAAACTATGTGTCCTTATTCCAATCCCTCTATAGAATTTATTGAGGAGGACATGATCAATGATGAAATTATTTTTCATTTTGATGATTCACCACTTTTTATTAAAATAGCCATTAACACTACCCTCATCCATAAAGTTATAGTTGATGAAGGCTCTATTATTAATGTGACATCTTTGTGTTATCCAAAAACTTGGTTATAGCAAGGATCATCTCAAGCAAACCCATTTACCTATCATAGTTTTGATAAGACTAATCAAAAGCCACTTGGTTATATTTGGATTCCCCTAACCATCGAACCTAAGACCATTCGAACTAAGATTATGGTTCTCAATTTACCCTTATCTTATAATATACTCCTTGGTCACCCATAGAATCATATAATGAGGGCCATTAATTCTTTCAATAGCCAATGCATTAAATTCTTATATAATATAAAATGATATAAGCATGAGGTTGATCCCAACCGTTGGAGTATTCAACTTCCTAATCCCAAATATCAGCATCATATTCCTATAATTCCTAAGATCAATAGTGCTCCTTTACCCAAGCTCATCAAGATAAATCCTAATTTACAAGTCACTCTTGTTGATTCAGATGATGATGATCCTAATGATTTACAATATACTTTCAATATTACCAAGCTACCTCCCTATATTTTAGAGTGGATTCCTCCTTCTTTATTACCTAGGTACCATACTATTCTTCTTATTGATAAGATCACTAATTTTCCCTCTCCATGTAATTCTCAAGAGCCTTCTTTACCTAAATATTCCTTCACTTGCAATGACCTTAGAGTGGCCAAATTATTTCAAGATCCTCTCATCATGTCTCCACATGCATTCAATAATATTGGATTTCCACTTCTAAAACTCCTCTTAAATCTCAAGCATGTACAATTTCTCCAACATATGATGATAATTATATTAAGGTGAAAGCTCAATCTCAAGACTTGGATGTTTAACATTATCATAAAACCTTAGCTCAAATTCATGCTTTTAATCAGGATGTTCATACCATTTTTATAGATCCCAAATTATATCCTGAAGGTTATGTGCCTCCTACCAATTCTCCACTTCTTGATACTCCTTAGGTGGTAGAGTAAATTATAGCTTCTAAACCTTTAATAATTCTAGCATCCTCTTTACCACCTATATATCCCATCATTACATTTGATCCTTCCCCAATCAATGAAACCAACAACACACCAATCCCTTTCGATCCATCTACTTCTATTCCCAAGATTATATTATATGCCTAGGCAACTAATGTCTATCAAATACATTCTGGGTATGATCACCATGGTAATCAAATTTTAGATCTTGAAGTAGATGTTGAGTATTATGGTCCTCTTCCCACCTTTCCTAGTGATGAATCTGTTCTTGAAATACTTCATGCCCAAGAACCTCAACTTTCTTGACAACATCATAAACTTAGGAATTTTAAAACCAAACCCCTTATTTTAATAAATTCATTTCTAGCATTGATCCTAAAACTAATCCAAATTCTACTTTACTTAATACACCATATCATTTCCAAGATGTCAATGCTATGTTTATCGAATAAAACCACTCACATTGAATATGGCACTCCATACTATCCTTGACCAATTATAGTTTCTCACAAACTCGCACCTACTGAGTATGACAACTTTAGCTTATTCTTCACTAAATATAATGAGATATTCACTTAGTCGTACAAGGACATGCCTAGTATTGACCCTAGCATTTTAGTGCATGACATCATTACTTATCCTGATGTCAAGCCTATAAGTCAAAAACAAAGGAAATTTTCACCTAAGGTTTCCTCTTTATGTCACAAGGAGATCATCAAAGTACTTGATTATAAATTTATCAAACTAGTGGATTATTATTAATGGGTTTCTAACATAGTTATCATTTGGAAAAATATCACTATGGTAATTTACATCTGTATTGATTTCCATAATATTAATATTGATTATCCCAAGGAAAACTTTCCTTTACCTTCAATAGATACCATTGTTGATTCCACATCTATTTATTAAATGTTATCACTTATGGATGGCTTCTTGGGTTACAATCAAATTCACATTTCCCCTGAGGACCAATATAAGATAGCTTCACCATATAATGGGACACCTATTACTATGTCAAAATGACCTTTGGCCTCAAAAATGTCATAGCCACTTACCAATGAGAAATGACTCACATCTTTCATGATCTTATATAAAAAATTGTTGAAACCTATGTGGATAATCTCATCGCTAAATCCAAAAGTCATAAAACTCATCTCTTTGATCTTACCATCATCTTTGATCATCTTCTTAAATATCGAGTTAGACTAAATCCTTACAACTGTATCTTTGGTGTTACATCTAGAAAATTATTAGGATTCCTAGTCTCTCTTTAGGACATTGATGTTGACCTAGATAATATTAATGCTATCATCAACATACCCATTCCTCGTTCCAATCTAGACATTCATACTTACTTTGGCAAACTTGAGGCAATTGGATGATTTATCCATAAAATGGCTTATCACATCCACTCCATAAATTTTCTTAGTAAGAAATTTAATGCCTTAGAATGTATGGACCTTTGTCAAAAATCCTTTGATAACATGAAATAATCATTGATTCACCCACCTACACTTCATCCTCCTTCAAATTATCAACCCTTGATCCTATATACTTCTTCCACACCTATATTAGTTGGGGCAATTCTCACCCAACAAGACAATACTAGAGGAGAGTATGTCATTTACTACATTATCCAAGGCCTCATCAATTATGAGAAATGTTATACCAAAGTTGAACTTGATTGTCTTGCCATCTATTTCACATCTAAAAATATTTGATAGTACATGATATACCAGACCACTTATGTCATCATTCATTTGCACCCCCTTCATCACTTCTTATCCAAAGCCTTTATTTTTAGAGATAGAATCATAAACTAGATGGTCATCCTTATGTAATTTTATCTCCACATTGTAACTCAAAAAGTTATCAAAGGACAAGTCATAGCTGATCAACTTACCACAACTCCTATGCCAACTACTAATCACCTTCAATATAGTCTTCCTGATGATAATATTCTCTATATTGAAAGTCTAAATCAATATATTTCTCTTAAATATTACTTTCATAACTTTTCCATTGAACTTGAATAAAGTAATCTTGATGAATTTATTATTTCCCTCGATACTACTAAACCAAAAGTAGTTATCAAAGAGCTTCCTAAAATTAATGTTAACTTGCATGAAAATACTTGGACCCTTCACTTTGATGATTATAAATGCCTTCAAGGAGCTATGGAAGGTTTCATTATCACAATTACTATGGTAAAAAACATTCCTTTATCTTTTTGCTTAACATTTGATGTCACCAACAATATGTTTGGATATAGATCTCTAATCTTAGACATGAGAACTCCTCTCAATTTAGACATCTAATACTTGCATGCTTTATGTGATTATAAACTTATTTACCATTAATTCAATGGTGATTACCAATTTAAAAATGATAATCTCATTACTTATCATCAAATTGTAACCACTCTCACTAAATATTTCATCTCCTTCACTATTGAGCCTATACCTCGAGATCAAAATTATATTATTTATTCCCTCGCTTCTTCAGCCTCTTTCTTTCATCCCCATCAAGTTCTTTCTGATCCCACTTTTCTTATGAAAATAAAAAAATATCCATCCTCTACTCAACCATAATATTCACTTATCTTCCATATGGATTTTTTCACCATTCAATAAAGTTCATGGTATAAAGACATCATTCAATTTTTGGAACACCAAACTTATCCTACTAACTTATACTCTCATGAAAAGACATGTATTCATAAATTAAACTTTCAAGTATGTATTTTGATACATATTTTACTATAAAAATGTTAAAGGTACCTTTCTCTATTATGTTATGTAAGATGAGGTCCTTCCTCTTATTTAATAAGCACATGGGGGCATTTATAGTGTTCATTGTAGTGGACATGCTACAACCCATAAATGCCTATGTATGGGATACTTTTAGCCCACTCTTAAAAAGAATGCAATATAATTCACTAAAAAGTGTACCCCTTACCAACTTCATGATGATCTAATTCATTCACCTCTATTTGAGCTTTAAAATATCAAATCTCCTGGGCCATTCTCCATGTGGGGATTACATCTCATCGACAAATTACCTCACTCCCAAGATGTGCATGTTTTTATCATCACAGCTACTAAATATTTTACCAAATGGGTTGAAACAATGACCCTTATTAATGTCACTACTACCACCATCTCCAAATTCATCCTTAATCAAATCATTTACCACTTTGGTGTTCCCCATGCTATCATTTTCAATAATGGTGGTATTTTCAAAAATAAGGATGTCAAACAACTTTGTGCTAAATTTAAGATCAATCACAAATTTTCCACACCTTATCATCCACAATGAAATGGCCAAGTTGAGGCTACTAACTAAATTCTCAACAAAATCTTGCAAAAGATAATTCATGAAACCCACATGGATTGACACCTTCATCTTTATCCTACTCTTTGGGCCTATTGGACTATCATATGTGTTGCCACTAGGGCAACACCATTCTTTCTAGTTTATGGTTCTAAGTCAATTCTTCCATTAGAAGTAGATATTACCTCTCTCCATAAATCTCTTCATTTTATCATTCCTAATGAAGAATTACGTAAAGCTCACCTTCATGCCCTTTATTTCCTTAATGAGCATTATCTTTCTTCTTTGTAACATAATCACTAATATAAATCTCGTATTACCAAACAACATAACAAATGTGTTACATTCTACAATATAATGTTGGTGATCTTATCCTTAAATTATACTACACTCATAAAAAATAAGGTAAATACACACAAAAATGGTGGGGCCCCTATTTATTCAAAGACATTCTTAGTCCAAGCACCTATCACCTTCAAACCAATCAAGGTCATGTTTTCAAAGAACCCACCAACACACAATTCCTCAAGAAGTATTTTGGATAAATCCTTACCTTCTTTTCATGCCTATATATTATCTATCTAATACTTTTTGTAGGTTAATTACATGAGTTTTTCCCTTTTTAGTAGCTCTCTCTTGTTACAAACCTTTATTCCTTCCTTTTTGGTCTTTTCATTTCCCCTTTTCTCTCATGAGTTACATTGTAAAACTATGGATAGGACCTAGTCTTCCTCTTGATGTACTATAGTTTATTTATTTTCATACTTTCGATCCATTTTTTTTAACACCCCTTGGCTTTCTCTTTTATTATTTGTAGTTAAGACCATGGATAGGACATGGCCTTCCTCATAAAATTACCATCTTGTCATTCCTTTTCTAGAATCTATTTTTGATCTTTGTTCTCAACTTTAGCTTTTGCTTCTTTTGATAGATGAAATTTGCACAACAAACTATGTTAGCATGTTTTCCTCCATTTCCCTCATTCTTATGATAAGGAATCACACTTTTTATATCATTGTATCCCCCTTTCACCCTTTGTCACATTTTTTTTCAATTTGAAGTAATTCAAATTTTTCCATGTCATTCCTCTTGATTTCCTCTCCTTTCACTCCACATTGAATAAAACAAGGTTGAAGTCAAAATAACACTTTTATTTCACCTAGATTTATGAGAATCTTAGACCCCATGCTATTTTAATTTATCTCTCTCAGTAACCATGTCCCAAGTATTCAAATTAAAGTCATCTTTAGCACTCATGTTTAGTTTTCCAAATTTGTATGGAGGAGGAAAATAAAAACCCATCAAGAAAGTTAAAATCCAAATAATTTGAAACAAAAAGAAATGATATATAAAAAGGCAACATATAAATTTTAAAATCCAAAATCACACTAAAAGATGTGATTAACAAGAACATCTCCTTATTCTATTCAAATCTCAAACTCCATAGTTGACCTCACATAGAGTTGAGGTCCACTGGGATACGATAGGCTAGTAGATTAGAATAGGAGAATTCAACAATTTCTATGGTGATACCTACTTTCTCATGTAAGTACCCAATCTTTACAGTAGACTGATAGCTCTATAATAGGTCCCAAGTAATGGGATACGTGTTATGGGAAGGTAGGTCCATTTTACTTTTCATGCATATAGCCTTCATGAGATGATCTACATACTTCATTTATTGACCTAAGACTTATGTGGCTAAGATAATTTCTTCAAAGTCTTTAAAGTTGATAGTCCTCTTATTTTTACAAACCTAATTTGAGTGTCTTTACTTTGATAAAGAGTTTCTCTACTTTGGTTTTTTCTTCATTCTCCTCTCCACCTATTTCATTTGCCCCCTTGATAGGAAAAATAGTGATTCTAAATCTATTTTCCCTATTATATACTTCCTTCTTATTCACACCTTAAAAACATGCTAGAACTACTTTTTTTCAATTGTATTTATCCTTAGATCAAAATAACATGTTTGATAAACTATGGATTACTTTCTTTACATCGTAGATTTACATTCCTAGACTTGTGTTGCTTTCTTTTTACCATTTGTCATTGTTATACCACCCCTTTTTTGTTTCTAATTTTCATGTACTTTTTCCATTGTTGATTGAGGTTGGCTTGTTACTTCTCACTCACCAATGTTGTTTTCCCTTTTATATACCCTTTTTTCATTGATGATTTAGTAAGGATTATTACTGATGACTCATCAATATTTTTTTACTATTTTGTTTTTGCTTTCCCATTTTTGTTTAAGTAAGGATTTTTAATGTTTTTACATTGATGTTTGATTACCATCCTTTTTCAACATGTATCCTTGGTTTGACTTGGTTATTTTTCCTTTCTTACTTAAGGTTTATTTTTTTGACTTTTTTAGTCTTTAGTAGCCTTGGATTTTTAGTTACCCAATTTACTCTAAATTTTGACTTGGTTATTTAGTCTAATATTACACCTATCACCCCAGCCTACCAAATTTACAAGTACATCCCATCCTCAAAGCACCAATTATCTTGGCTTTCATGTGTTTATTTATTTTTGCTCTTTAGTTTTGTATTATTAGGTTTGTTGAAGGTAGTCTTTGTTCCCTACACAATCAAAACTACAAACACAATAGACAGCCATCTAGTAATAAATGTAAGTCAAGGTATGCATCACATTTATTTTTTAGTTATTTCCCTTTCTATCATTTACTTTTTAGTTATTTTATACTTTAAAATATTGCAACTTTTTTCACCTCAGCATTGTGTGTTACTATGTTCTTTCTCAAAGCACCATTCCCTATTGTACCTTAGTGACACATGATGAGCTTCGAGTGGGGCATATATATACACATAATATTTTCAAATTTTATCAAATACTGATGATTTACATCTTGCAAGAACCCATAGAGACTCTATCTTTTTGAGTGCATGTCTTAAAGGGTGCACCAAGAAAGGGGTGGGAAGACCATTGGTACTTCATAGGATTATTGTCCATTATTACCACTTATTATCAATCCAACCAGCTCCTAAAAACCATTCCCTAAGCTATTACTCCTCTTTTGCATACTCCTCAAGTATTTTCCCACTTTCCATCCCTCTTTTCATCAAATTAAGCCCCTTTTGATAGTATATTGTACTAGGTCAACTAGGTTGACCCTATACAATTTTGGGTTAAATTCATTTAGGGTCTAGGTTGGCTCTTGGCTGACCTAGCATGTGACCTAGTAAATTCTTGTCCATAAATGTACTAGGTCAAATGGGTTAACCCTATCAGCTAAAACTTTTAAAAGGGCTTAGGGTTAAATCCACCTATATATACAAGATCATTTAATTATTATTTACATAATTAAAAAAGATTTATTATTCACTTGTGCTTCTTTATAATCTACTCTTCCACTATTCTACTTAAGGAGTCTTAGTTTAGGGTTTTTACTTGGATAATCTAGTCTTGTAGAGAAGTATTGGATGCTTTGCTTTTTCTTAGTGATTCTTACAAACCAAAATAACCTCTTCTAAATCCCCTCTATCTAAGGGAGAGATTGAGTCTTGATGGGTTTATCATTTAGATAAGTATTCTCTAACTTTGTTCCTCTCTTTAGTAAATAGATGTAGCATAAGTATTGGATTTGACTAATATTATGTTTTTCTTTCCATGTATTAAGATCTTACTCATACATAGCTTAATTGAGATTCTCTTATGCATTTTTTATTATTTACTAACCCCCATATTATGCCACAATATTTGGTTAGCACTAGATTATATTTTACTTTACTTGTTATTAGTTTAGTGAGATATGAAAACATAGGACCTAACTAGAGTTATTGCATGATTGTGCTTGAATGGAGGCTTTGGAAACCTCCATAACATTGTGTATTATGATAATATATCCCTTAATTTAGTCTATTAGATCCCCATATTGGTCATGTTCTTTATTATCTAATGTATCCCCAATCGGAAGTGTAAGTATGATCTATCGTCTCTAACTTAGGATTGATTTATAGACATGATGAATTTCTAATTGCATACATTATTTTTTAATTTACAACCTAAATACATATATCATATTACACCATTTTTCACACATTCTCACACATAGGGAAGAACTATGTAAGTATGATGCCCTCCTTGGAGTATTGGTTGTGTAAGTAGTACTCATTGATAAAGGGTTATTTGAGGTCAACTCAACACTGTGATCCCATTAACCCATTTTTGGTAGGAATAACCTAAGGGTGAATATCTATGGATTGATCCATAAGAATACATATATATCCTTTATTCTAAATTGAATACATCGATAGAAAGGTGACTCAAAACCTATAATAGTGAAGTTGGTCACATAAAAATCTAGTGCATATTTCATACTTGACAATAGTGTCATATGACTTATAGTAATATCAATAATAGTGTCCATAGCTCCAAAAACATCATTTATATAATATAATTACTATATTAGAATCTTTATCTTGCATACTCTTTTCTTTGTACAACTTAGATTTTCTTGTGCATTATAAATACATCTAAGTATCATTTATCCTTGGCATTACAATCAATAGAGTAGATTTCAAGTTTGGTACTTTTAATATTTATAACATGTTAATATTTTAATTCAAAATATACATTTATGTGATTTTGTAATTAATTGATCTATAATATAATAGTTTTAATCATCCTTGTGTATATGTTATTATATCTTTTAACCTTATCCCCCACTTCTTAAATTTAAGGTTAAATATTTGGTGAACTTGATCACTTTGTCTTTTCAATTTTCTAGGGTTTTGAATTTCAATAATATGTAACTTTGAGGTTTTAAAAATCTTTTAGAAACTATATTTGCATTTATCAAACATGGAAAATGTTAAAAAAATATTATTTTGATATGGAAGATAAAGAATACTTAGTCAACCATTTAAATACAAATAAATAATGATTAATTCATTCTTCTTATTTAAATAGTTTTTTATTCATTCTTTTACAAAATAAACTACTAAAAACTCAAATTGAAATACAAGTTTTTAAGTCTTACCTAGTGATTTGGAAGATTATGCACCATTGATCCAACAAATATGGGAGCTCATTTTTTGATAGGAAGGACTAAATGCACACATGAGAAAAATCAAAAAAGAATTGATTAATAAGATATGTTAGTAGGATAACAGATACTAGACCTATCCTAGAAAGTGATAAACTTCCTAATAAAGATGTCATCCTGCTTTATGAAGTAATTAAGTAGATAAAAATAGTAAAGGAAATTACAAGATGCATACAATGATATAGATATTAAATTGAAGTAATTTAAATTGATCTACATCTATTTTATTGAGATTAGTAAAATGATCATGCCAATAGGCTTCAATAGAATCTTCATCTTCTTGTATGATTTATAACTAATTATAAATGGCCTCTATGGTAGGGGAAAATGTAATGGTGCAAAGCCATAATTCAAAATCAATATCACTCTAGTTATTGAATAAAGGTTGGGGATAACTGGTAAATCGTGAAGGGTGATAACTTCATGTGAAACTTCAAGCAATGTCATCTACAGGTAAAACCCATGGTTTAAGAAATAGATAATTAATATTAATTCATAGATGTTAACAAAGATAAGTTTCAAATTTAAAATAAAGGATATTTAAATAAGGATCAATTTCGATCCTACATGATTGATGTAAATTATGTGAATTGATGTTGATTCTAATAGTATAGATAAAACTTTGAAAATAGGAGGCTAAAGATTGGTTTGTGAAATCTAGGATAGTTTAGGATAGTCAAGGGATGATAAGGGTGATAAGAAGGAACATAAAATCAAATGAAAAAACATAGAATTACTTAAAAATAATGAAATGTACTTACCTTAATAGTGTTCTAAATATGTGATAATTATCAAGTTGAGAAGTTAATTTTTGATCTTTGGATAGATGTTGAGGGGATAATGTCATAATGAGGCTTTCCAATAGGTAGAAAATTATTTGGAATTCATCTCAAAAAAATTCCTTTGGAATTATAGATCAAAATCATGGTCATTTACTCAAGGCAAGTCTATGATTAAATACATATTGATTCTACTGAATCAACTTCGATCATAGGGATTGGTACTGATTCTTACCTATTTTTACCAAACATTATTATAATCATTTCAACTATGGGTTTAAATGAGGATTTAAGATATTATATGGATTTTGGATTACATGGGATTTGTTATAGAGTTCAAACCATTTACTTGTATTACATTTTGGTAGATTTGGCTAGATTTAATTATTGGTAATTAGTTAACATTAATTATGTAATTAAAAAAAGTAATTAATGAAACTGATTACATGGGTTAAGGTTAAAATGGTAATTGGTAAAACTAATTACATGTGGTAAAATGGTTTATGGGATGATAAAGGGGGCTAAGACCTATATTAACACAAATATTATAGTGTGAAATCCTAGTGCCTACATTTACCCATTTTTGTTGAGTGGTTTGTAATAACCTATTGTGAGACAAAAACTAAGATAGTTTCAATGCCCCAATTTTATATGAGGAGGTATCCCCCCTCAAATTGGGATCTAGTGATGGATGATGATGTGGTGATGGGATTGAAATGAGGTGGTAATAGATATAATATATGTTAGACCATTTAATCCTAAGTGGGATTATTTACCCTTAACCTTGGTAAAGTTATTAAATAATAATAATAATATATTATTTATTAACATGAGGTGAAAACCTCATAAAAATAAATAATAAATTTATAATTATTTAATGAGTTACCAAAATTTAATTAAATGACTTTATCGGGATGGATGGACCTGTTATTTTTACAACGGTCACCTTCCTTGAAATTTCACTATAAAATAGGGTTTTACCCCTATTATGAATACACATCTAAATATGAATTATTTTTATCATATTCAACCTATGAGTTTTGTGAAGGACATTCTGTGAAGAAGTGAGAAGATGGAAGAATTTGCATTGGGGTTATTGTTTCTCAATTATTGAATATCACTCATGGGTTTTTCACTTCCTAGAGGTTTTCCCACTTTAAAATATGTGGCATTTGTCTCATATGCTTTGCCTATTCATTTACACATCTAGATCTCATCTTATGTATTGTTATATATATGTATACATGAAATCTTTCATAGAATTAGAGCTTGTGGAGTGTAGAAGCTTGGAAAGCAAATTATATTGAATTAAATATCAATATTTGATATATTCAAATATTGAGATGCCACTGGCCTGGTGTATGGCCCATCCCTGGAAAAACTCAAAAAATTGCTTTTTAAGTCAAAATTTAATTTTTTAAATTCTTTCATTATTAAAAACTCTAGAAGATTAGAATAGATTTTAAGTTTTTTGGGTACCTATACAAGTTTATAGACTCTCCTAAACATTTACAGGATGCCATACTTTATCCTAGATATTTCAAAATATTGAATTCTTCATTAAAAACTCCATTTTGAAGGTCCAGTTGTGTTTATCAAATAAAATAAGAGGGTTGATAAATTTTCAAACAAATTTGAGATTGTATAAAGAGATCTAAGCTCTTGAAATTCTATAGGGAAGTCATGAATCTACAGAATTTTTTTTAAATTTCATATATTATTGAAAAAGTATTTAAAAAATAAATTATTTATTAATTTATTTCTTTAACCCCAAGTCCCACCTTTGGAAAAAGAAAGAATTATTAAAAAGTTAATTTTTTAAATCTTTTTCACTTATGTTATTTACATGGATGTAATATATTTTTTTATTTTTAAAAAATCAAATAAAAACATATAAATTTAAATTAGTGCATGTAAAATCCTAAGTAAACTCTTAGAAGGGTCGGTAGCTTTTATTTTGTTAAAAGCTTGTCACAAGGGAGGTCTTATGTTCAAATCCCCCCTAATTTTATTTATTTTAAATTAACTTCAAATTAAATTAATTTGAATTTCAAAGATTGGTTTGTGTGCTATGTTTCATGCATTCAAAACCCTAGGTAAACCTTTCGACCTTCATGTGACATTTGATCTAGTCAAAATCTAGGTAAGCATAGTCATGTAACCAGTCAATCTTGAGGTGTTTACATGTTCTAGGCATATTTAAGTGGTTTATTTTTTGTGTTTAAGCCTTCTATTATTATTTTATACCTTTTTTAATAATAGTGCCTAGGTGGTCATTTTGAGTGTGACTCTTTTAACACTTAGATTTGTGCATTTTGAATTCAATTTTTGGCATTATTTAGCATCTAAATTATGTAATTAAATATATTTATACTTGTGATTTAACTTATTTTTTAAAACTTAGGTTAAATTCACATTAAAAAAAGTTTCATTTTAAGAATTTGTTAAATGGAAACTATGGCTTCACCTCATTTTTCCTTAGATAAATCTCAAATGCTTAATAGAAATAATTACAATATATAGAAAATTTATGTTAAAGATAAATTTATGGCCTGTAAATTATGGAATATTATCATTGGGACTGAAAAATCCCTTTTTGGATGACATGTATCCCTTGAGCTTACCAATGTATTTCATCAAAAATCTCAAGAAGCTATGTCCATTATCTTGATGAGTTTTAAGGATGAATTCCTTCTCCACATTGGCAATCAAGAGTCTCCTAGAGATACTTAGAAAATATTTGAATCCATGCATGAATGCACTCACCTTTCAAAGATCATTAAATTAATCCTTGAATTGCTAACTACACCTATGAAGGGGGATGAAAAAGTTGTTAATTTTCTTGCTAAAATTAAAAAAATTAAAGCTCAATTAGATGGATGTAATTGTAATTTTATTCAAGATCAGTTTCATTATTTTATCATTCAGTTAAATATTCATGAAAATTTTATAAATTTTATTTTAATTTTGAGTTCTAAGTATCAAACTGAGTAAGATATCCCTGATCTTACCACTTTGTCTACTCTCCTAATTCAAGAATAGCAAGTTATGAAAAATTTTGACTCTAAATAAAATGCCACTTATGCACTTCTCACATTAAATAATTTCTCTGATAATACTAAAAACCATAAATCTAACCCTAATTCTGTGAAACATAAATATGGGAATAAGAAATCAGGTAATAAGAATCATACACCTAAGTTTAATAGAAAATGTAATATGTGTGGTAAATTTGGTCATAGAAGGGAAACTTGTTATAAAATAAGGATAAAATTAACAATAAATCTTCTAAAAATAACAAAAGGAAGATAACTAATCAAAATAAGTAGAGGAATCAAAATCCTAATCAGAATAACAATCAAGATTCAAATGTTATTGCTTTATATGTTGCATTATGTGCTTTAAATGAGAATGAATGGATTTTAGATAGTGGTGCATCACACCATATGACATGCTTATCTAATATTCTATGTGATTCTAGAGATATCTATGAAATAATTTACTTAGGATATAATTATTTTTTAGAAGCAACTAAATAGGGAAAATCAAAATTTTCAAATTTTGTTATTAATGATGTTTTCTATGTACCTAAGCTTAAAAAGAATTTTATATATTGTTCTCAACTTATTAATGATAATTTCATTGTAAATTTGTTTAAATATGGTCTATTAGAAATCAATCTAGTTCATTGATTGTTTAAGGTATTCAAAAGAATGGGTTATATATCTTCTCTCCTTCTTCTACATGTTTAATTTCATTGCATAATAAGAATGAATCTCAATTATGGTATAAAAGATTAAGACATGTTAATTTTAAAAGTTTACATGATATGTCTATGAACAATCTTATTGTTGCACTTCCTTCTATCCCCTCTCATCATGAAACTTGTGAGGTTTATTTATGTGGTAAACAGTATACTAACCCCTTTCACAAGAATCATGATGTGAATTCCTCTCATCCTTTAGATTTAATTCATAGTGATGTTGTAAGACCTCTTGAAGTTGTATATCTTAATAATTTGTTATATATTATTACATTTATTTATGATTACACTAGAATGATCTAGTCTTATTTCATTAAAAAGAAAATTGATGTTTTGTCTAAGTTTAAAAATTTTAAAGCTTATATTAAAAATGCATCTAATTTTTCTATTAAGAGATTAAGAACTGATAATGGTAGAGAATATGTTAGTAAATAATTTGATTCTTTTTGCATTAGTTGTGGTATTTAAAGGAAACTTACAAATCCCTATTCCCTTCAGCAAAATGGTATTACTAAAAGGAAAAACTACACTATCATATAAATGGCTAAGACTATGTTGCAATCTACAAAAGTTCTTAAGTTCTTATGGGCCGAAGCCATGAACACTATTGTTCATATTCTGAATAGAGTCCCTACCAAAGTATTTCATCTTTCTACCCTTTTAGAAATGTGGACTAAGAAGAAATCCAATATGGCTCATCTTAGGATCTTTGGCAGTCCTACTTCTATCTTTGTCCCTAAAGTTAAGTGGAAGAAGCTTGACCCCACTTCATATTTTTTAATTTTTGAAGGATATGGAGGTAAGACAAAAGGTTTAAGAGTGTATGATCCCTCTAAATGTCAGATCATTGAGAATAGGAATGTTCTTATTCTCAAAAAATATTTTTGTGAGTCCTTTATGGATCCTTTTCAATGTTTTTCTATTGATGAACTTGAATCTCATGTTTCTCTTTGTGATGAAATGGATTCCCTTGAGGAAGTTGATCTAGTTATGGATAACCTAGACTTTGAAGAACCTCTTGAGTATAATGTTCAATATAAAAGACCTAAATGGGTAGAATCCCTAATTCAGTCTTATAATGTTGATAACCTTAATAAATCAACTAGAAGTCAACATTATTATCATCTATTAATTACTATGTATGAATGTGAACCTCAATCCTTTGAGGAAGCTACTCAAAATGATAGATGGAATGTTGTTATGCAAGTTGAATATAATACCTTAATTAAAAATTAGACTTTGGACTTTGTCCTTCCTCCACCTAAAATGCATATTGTCAGTTTTAAGTGGTTGTATTAGATCAAATATAATTCAATTAGTAAAATTGATAATTTTAAAGCTAGATTAGTTGCTGGCAAGTTTACTCAAAAGCTTAGGATTGACTATGTTGAAACCTTTGATCCTATGACAAAAATGAGTATTGTTAGACTTCTTATTACTCTTATAGCTTAAAATGGTTGGGTTATCCACCAAATGGATGTCAAGAATGCATTTATAAATGGTGATTTAGAATAAAAAATCTATATGACTCAACCTAAAGGTTTCACTACTCCTAATAGAGAACATTATGTATGTAAGTTAAAAAAATCTTTGTATGGCTTAAAACAAGATCCTCGATCCTTGAGCTTGGTATTCTAAGATTACTTTTTTTTTAAATTAGGTTTTTTTAATTGCTATTTAGATAATGATCTCTTTGTTAAAATTGAAAATAGTTATTTAATTCTAATTGTATTATATGTTGATTTGTTGATTACTGGCAATCTAACTAGTTTAATTCATAAATATAAGGATAAATTAAGTCAAATGTTTGAAATGATTGATTTATCAATTCTACATCATTTTATATGAATGATTATATTTTAGGATAAAAATTCAATTATTGTATCACAATCTCAGTATGCAC
This sequence comes from Torreya grandis, assembly GCA_037957365.1. Classification (NCBI taxonomy): domain Eukaryota; kingdom Viridiplantae; phylum Streptophyta; class Pinopsida; order Cupressales; family Taxaceae; genus Torreya; species Torreya grandis. The sequence goes on from JARHVA010000127.1 coordinate 6,802,371, forward strand.
ATAACCTTCTTGTTAAGTTTAACATGCTCGATTGTAAATCTTCTTCTACTCCTATTGAAGTTGGTATTAAACTTGACCTAAACTTGCATGTGAAAAAGGTAACCCTACTTTTTATAGACAAATTATTATAAGTTTGATTTATCAAACCATTACTAGGCTAGATATTTCATATGTTGTTAGTTTTACTTCTAGATTTATGCAAGATCCATATTTAGATCATTGGAAATTAGCTAAATGAATTCTTTATTATATCAAAGGAATTGTTAATTTTTATTTATTTTATTCTTCCATTGATCATGCTAATTTATATGGTTATTGTGATGCTAACCATCCTAGTGATACTTTATATTGCAAATCTACTTCTAGATATGTGTTTAAGTTTGGTGTAGGTGATATCACTTGGAGTAGAAAGAAGCAACATATTATCTCTCTTTCTTTAACAGAATCTGAGTACAGAAGTGCTATGAAAGCTGATAAAGAAGCCATGTGGCTATGAAGGTTGTTGGGAGAACTTCATTTGGATGTTTCTCAAAGTACCATCTTTCATTATGATAACCAAAGTTGTATAACTTTAGCAAAAAATCTAGTGCAACACCAAATAACTAAACATATTGAAGTTTATGTGTATCTTATCAGAAAGAAAATCCTCAATAATGATATTAATCTATAGTTTTATCCTAAAAATGAACAATTGGAAAATCTCTTCACAAAACCACTTGGTACTACTAAGTTTTGTCAATTTTGTGCAATGTTAGGCCTCTCAAAGTTTCTATTGAGGGGGAGTGTGTATGACAATGTGACTTCCTGATGGCCATGTGTTTCTTCTCCTTCTCTATACTTCTTATCATTGTAAAGCATTGTAAACTTCATTTGGAATTTTTAATTGTGTACCCCAATACATTTAAAAGCATAATTTGTAATGGAAGTCCTTATGTTATAAAAGGCTCCAAATATGCTTAGTGATTATTCATGAGAAACAATGAGATATAATCTCACAATCATGCTAGCCTAAACTTTCTTTTGATTATTTTATGGATTATAATTCCTTTTGTTTTAAAAAGTGACTTTTGATATGATGAAAGTTTTTAAATGCTTCAAATTTTATACATAGTATGATTCCTTTCTAAGGTGACTATGACATTTATCCCCACTTAGCATTAAAGGCCAGTATTAGATAATTTAATCATAAGTAGGCTTATTGACCCTTAGCCTTGGTAAAGTTATTAAATAATAATAAGATATTATTTATTAACACAAGGTGAAAACTTCTAAAAAATAAATAATAAAGTTATAATATTTAATGAGTTACCAAAATTTAATTAAATGACTTTATCAGGATAGATGGACCCGTTATTTTTACAATGGTCACCTCCCTTAGAATTTCCCTATAAAATAGGGTTTTAACCCTATTGTGAATACACATCTGAGTATAAATTATTTTTATCATATTCAACCTATGATTTTTGTAAATGCCATTCTGTGAAGTGAGAATGTGGAATAATTTGTATTGGGGTTATTGTTTCTCGATTATTAAATATCACTCATGGGTTTTTTACCTCATGGAGGTTTTCCCACTTTAAAATATTTATGCCATTTGTCTCATATGCTTTGCCTATTCATTTACACCTCTATATCTCATCTTTTGTATTACTATATATATGTATACATGAAATCTTTCAATAGATAACAAATAAGTACCAAAGTTGTAAGGGTAACAATGGAGTATAATTTTGCACTAATAAGATGTCAAATATACAATCAAAAATGCCTCAAGGAAAATAATTAATGGATTACCACAACTATGAATAAGTGGGATCCATTGAAGGCAATCAATAGAATAAAGTCTAGGATAGGTTGACCAAAGCATACAGTGTGCTTGGGACATGTGCGCTACCTAGAAGCAGTTGTTCTCAATATGAGTTAAACTCATAGGATCCATAGATGATATGTTCCTACGTGAGTGTAGACATATTAAAGGATATGGGACCAATAGGGGGTCTATGTCTACTAACTAGCAATGTAAGGTAACAATTAATAAGATAGTTATAACAAAGATAACTTAGGTAGCCTTGGGTCAAAACTGGAGGTATGCAAAAAAAATTCAAGTAGTGAAACAAATAATCCAAATAGAGCTAATTGACATCAATTTATATGGATCAACATCAATTTCACATAATTGACATCAATCCTAAGAAAATCAACATCAATCATTAGGGGCTATAAATAGTAATCCTAACATGTTAGGTGTTCATTTTTTATCAATAAGGTGTGCATGAAATGAAAAACATTGACACCTATTTAAATGTATTTAATATTTACAAATGATGTAGGCTAGTAAGAGTGGATAGAGGACGAGGCAGAGGTCACATGACAACGTAGGTCTTAATTTTTTTGAATTTTCTATAATTTTTGTATAATTTAGGATTTTGTCACTAGTATGAAAATAGACAAGGATCATCATCAATTATTATCATATAAATGTTGATCTCCCTATGATCAACATCGATAAATATAGAATTGATGGTAATCCCTAGGGATTGACATTGATTCCTTGGGATCATTACCAATTTAGGTTAGGAGAATAAAAAGTTAAGAAAGCTTAAGAGTATATAAAATAAAATTATAAATTTTAGCCTATAATTATAGGCATAGACTTGATTGATGATGTGGGACAAAGTATCACCCCTATTAGAGTGGTTAAAAGACTAGATGAGAGATAAGGAGTAGGATCACATAGATGTCATCAGGTTCAAAGGACTGCACTATTATTATCATGTGCATAGGGATGTGGTTCTATTGGTATCTTTTTTAGAGTAGTGGGATGTGTTAATAGGGACCTTCTAGTTGCCTATAGGGGATATTTCTATGATGGTGGAGGACATATACCATATAATAAGGCTACTAGTGTAGGGAAAAGCAATTATGCCAATAGAAAAGAAGGGATGTACAACATCACTATTATGATTATATAGGAACAATTTTATGGACATTAATTTTATAGTTAGAGGTTTCATTTTTTATTTTTTATCCAAATAGGATGAAGAGGGGAGGTTAGTCATGACTATGATGATGCTTTCCATCTCCTACTATGCATTGCCAAATTCAGGGGGAGGCTGATTTCCTTAGAGATTGGTAGGTGTTATGGTAGACATGTTGGAGCATCACACATTATTTACATGGTTACCAACCATTTTAACACATGTATAGAGATTTATGGGTCTGAAGGACAACTACGTGAGAATATATCCTAAATTATAGACCACTCCCTTGAAGGATGGCTATCTAAAGTAGTAAATACATTGGAAAACTTCCTGCATTGATCAATTTTATATAAAGCATGCCTCTAAAAAGCCTTAAAATGAAAATCCAAAGTATCCAAGGAAATATTCTTACCTTGATCATCTTTCTCCTAAGTCTTAGACTTTTTGCATTGATTAGTCTACGTGGAGGTCCTAAGGTTAGCCTTAAAGCTCTGAAACACAAGATGAGACTTATATTCATAAAAAAGTGAGATTTGACCTACATCGTGTGAAAATAAAATCCATATTAATTTCCTTTTTAAACTAATGGGTTGTGAAATTAGTTTACATAGAGTTTTTAAGAGTAATTATTAACAGTAAACAAAGGACACATGTGTAGATGCAACAAGTTATTTATCTCTAGTTAGGGTCTAAACTAATAAGGAGTCATGAAAACCTCCTTTATTCTTTATCATAATCGCTAATAAATTAAAAAAAATTAATTAAATTATCCATAATTTAATATCCACAAATACCATAAAATTCAATCTATAAAATCATTGACCATTATAACTTATCACATTATTATCATCCATAAAAACATAAAGCAAAATATAAAATACATCATTTTTTATCATGATATAAATCACATAATAAATGTATAACCTTAGAAAAATTAAAATTAATTGCATAATATAAATCCATAAATCACATAAAAATTTTAACTCATAATCAAAAATTAAGGATATATATATATATATATATATATATATATATATATATATATATATATATATATATATCATGAATGTACATCATCTAAAATCTCATAATACAAAAATATACACAGTGGCTTTCTAGCCAATAAAATGAGTAAAATATAACTACTCAATAAAATGAATATGACTCAGGTGGATGCTCTCACTGCCTCCACCCCAACCTCCATCCCATTCTTTGTGTCCCTCTCTAGCTCTACCATCTCTCCTCGATGCTACACTCCCCAAACTAGCTTACCCACCCTAAATAAATTAATAACCATGCTAAGGCTAGTGAATCTACATCTAATAATGGTGAACCCTTATATGGAATAATTATTTCCACTTCCTCCATGGGAACCATTAATAATTCAACTCAATTAATGGTTTCAATTCCTACACCAACAAAAGTGGTGTTCTCAGCCCCTTTGGTGACTTATCAAATCTCTAATCTTAATCCCAATGGGTCTACAATGTAATCTCTTTTCCAAATTATAAAAACTTTGGAAGCTAAGGTTACCAACATTGAAGAAAATTATATGAAATAAAATCATGTTATTCATTCACAAGATGTATTATGTAATCTTATACCACCTGATATATTATTGCACCCTGTGCCAATTGGATTTGTTATACCTAAGTTCACATTTTATGATGGTAATGGTGATCCTAAAAAACATATCTAATATTTATATATAGCTTGTATTTATTATGATTCAAATGATAAAATTTTGACCAAATTATTTCCAAGGAACCTAAAGGACTATGATTTAATATTGTTATATGACTTATCAATCCAATTAGTGAAAGTATTCAAACCACTAGCAGATTAGTTTCTAGCACATTTATCCATTAACATCATTGAAAAGACATCATATGCATAAAATTATAAGATCAAACAAGGAACTAATGAACCTATAAATGAATATTATTGAGGTATAAAATAATGTTATCCAAAATGAAAAATCTAATGGTAAATAAAGAGATTAAATCCATCTTTAATCAAATTTTTCTTTCCCCGTTAAATGATTCCATTATTTTCAATAATTTAAAATATTTTTATGACTTATGCCATGTTGTCTGAGATTAAGAAATGAATTTATTTCCTTGAATAATCTTAAGTATGTAGTAAACATACCAACTACATATTCTACCAAGTTGCATATCAAGCCTAACTTTAAAGTAAAACCTACATAACATAAAAAATAAGTAACCACAACAGTTAATGTAATGTCACAACAAATTAATGGCCTCATCTTATCAAATGCACCTGTAATATAATTTACATGATTACCTAAGTCTCCAACTTTGCTAGTTAAGAATATTTTTAAATTTCATCTCATATCTCTCCCTCATATAGAGATTGATATGAGTCAACCTCTACCAAAAAGATATGATGTTAATGCATATTTTAATTATCACCAAGGCCCTTGGCATTCTACAAATAGATATTATAAATTAAAATAAAAGATCCAAGACTCTATTGGTAACCAATAGATTACCTTTGATGATCCACCCAAGGATTCAAGTTCACAACCTAGTGACCATCAAAACCATAATATATTTAACAATCCATTACAAGATCAATCTAAGAAATACCCAAAAGAGAAAACTTCATATCATTAAAATACTCATCCACCATAGTATGGGAACCCATTAGATCATATTATTGGAACTTATACATGCACAACACCTCCTATGGCTCAAATACCATCCATTTCCTTTGATGATAGTGAAATTGTAGATGATGACTCGAATATTCATTCATTATTTATTCAAGCATTCCTTGGTCATTAGCTTATGCATAATGTTATGATTGATAAAAATGATAGTGAAAATGTACATACCATGACATTACTTACATAATTTGGATATACACATGATGAATTATACCCTTAAAACAAAATGGTTAGAGTACTTGATGGGACATTATAATTGTTTTACTATTTTTGGGAAATGAAGTGTTTAATTTCCTAATTAGTAAAGGGTCTAGATTAATTTGGAAAACAAGTAATAAAGTATGCCTAAATTAACCTACTAATTCACTAAATCTAGATTTGATCAATTAATTACTAAAAATAGCAAGCAAGGGGATATAAAGTGAACTTAGATAATTTCTAAACTAAGACAGAGGAATCTAGAACTACAAATTGATGAGTTGACTGGGCAGACTATCAAAAAATAGGACCCAAAAGTATATTTTTTGCTTGGATAATAGTGTCAAAAACTACACACTTTGGGGTCCAACATTATAGTCCTATTTTTGGTGTTATATTATTTTCGATCTACTTCCTCTGAGATTTTTAGGTTTTGTTATAATGCTTCTAGAGGCTCTTTATCTAAATTTACAAGTCTCAATAATCTGTGAAGCTTCATGTGCAATTTATTTTGTTTCCTAGGGTCCTAGTTCCTCTTTAAGCTTGATAAATGGTCTTGAATCAACTAGAAAAATGGGTTAGTTTATATTATACACTGAACATGTGATCATACCCCATGTGTGGGCATGCTACCTACATAATAATACTCTAAAGAGGGATCAAGGTCAATGTAGATCTCCCAAATTAAATATGTATTCTAAAATTTTGTGTATGAAATGTAAGTATTATGTGAATCCAGGCAAGCTTGAGATGACTCATGACTTATGTGAGATCTTGAGTAAAATATAAATTGAAATGGTTAGCTATATGCAGGGAATAGGAAGATTTGCTTGAATATGCTTAGTGTATTTCTAGATTATGCCTTTTGAATGATTATCAACCCTTATAAATGACCCTTGAATAGGATTTTATAGGGAAACTAATGATTTTGGGTTATATGACTTCACATTAGGTTGACAGGGAAAATGATAAGGAACTGGACAAATCTAATTGTTTAAGGCTAAGAGTGACTTAGACAATAGCACCAAAAAGTGGAGACCCTGGGGTTTTAACACTATATTCCAACTTGTAGTGCTAGTTTCCAAGGGGAAAGGGACCCTAGGGGATAGGTTTTTGCCTAGGAGAGGAGTCTAGGATAGTTGGGGCTAAATTTGAAAGGATTTAAATGACTAAGAAATAGTAAAAAACATGTCTAGTGGCTTGTGCAAGGAAGTAGGAGAGACCTATGGTTTGGGTGTCACAAGTCATGCTCAAGTTATATGAATTGAATTTTTATGTGATTACATTTAACCCCCACCCTTTATTCTAAATATGAATCAAAGAGAAATACTAGGATAAAAGAGAAAAATATAAGTGTACCTAAACTTACATGTGAGGCTAAGCCTAATAAGCTATGTGATGTTGGATTATGCATAGTGAGAGCACATTGTACTATGTAAATCTACAAGTAAGTAAAGTGAAAGTAGATTAGTTCTTACTATATACATTATATCTAAAATAATAATATATAAATTTGGGTAAAAAGAGAGAAAGGAATGAATACACCTCATCAAGTACATGAACCAATACAAAACTTGTTGTGTTGCTAGATTATGTTGAGTGATGTTGGATGTATGTTTGAACCAAGAGTTATACCAATGGATGACCTAAGTGCTCAATCCCATGGAAGGTGGCTCAAGAATGCAAAAGTAGGCCCTTTGTCTCCATCATCACCAACTATGTGAAGTTAATGAATTATGTGTGTTAATCAATGTCTGGACCATGTGTCCAATCTATCTAAATAGGTGGCTCAAGAATATAAAGGCTAACTAGTCCTTTGGCTCCATCATTGTCCCATGATGTGAAGCTAAATATAAAGATATTGGTATAAGCTAAATGTCATATGAGATGGCTCATGAATCCCATGAACGTGCTATAATATAACAATGTTGGCATGGATAGCCAAATGTAATTAGAAACTAGGCCAATTTTGACCACTTTAAAAGATGGAGATTGGACTTTTATAGAAACCCCTCCAAAACTAGAATCAAGGCTTAAGAATCCACTTGAGAACTTGAGTACACAAGAAGAAAACTTGTATGAAATTTTATTTGAAAGTGATGCAAACCACCTACAGATGGAGTAAGATATGCAACTACTAGGAATATGCAAGAAAAATGTACTAAACTTGGAAAAAAGAAGGCCCATGTACCATGCACATTACCCCCAATAACTAGTGTTTAGAACATAGATTCTAAACTGAAAGTTGTATTAATTTCCATGTCTAAGTTGTAAGTGGAAACCCTCATGCCACACATGATGCTCCCTATATCTAGATTCTCTGAGCAAATAAGTGTTGCAAATTACTCTATTTTGGACTGTACTATTATGGAAAAATTGTGACTTAACTCACCCCTCTATCTGATTTTGGAAAAATTGGAAATTATGTTGTCTAGACACTAGCACTAAAAATTGGACACTTCAGGGTCTAGCACTATAGTCCCATTTTTGGCACTATTATCTAGAGCCAAAACTAAAAATTAGACTATGTTCTTTGTTTTTTGCCTAATCTAGTCTACCTCTACTAAATTTTGGAATCTAATTATGTATTTTGAAACTAATTTTTTTGATCATTTAGGATCTTTGATCTCTATGAGAAAACCCTTGTTTGTTGCCCCCTCTTTTATGGGTAGGAATGAAGACCCTATAATGACTGCCCTTAGAAGAAGAAGCCCTATGAGTGTGTTAAGATATAAAAACATTTGATATAGTATTGATATTCATGATCTCAAGATATAGCAAAAGTTGTATAGATAGATTTTTAGATCCACAAGGGTATGCCTAGATAGATATAACAATGTAATAGCATGTGCATAAAAATAAAGATGGAATGCACAATGTTAGTTAGTTGTTAGTTGTTAGTTTATTAGTAACATGGATGGATGGAGTATGATGTCCATCATTTCATCTAATAAATAAGGTAAATGCATGATTCGAATCATGGCATTATACATAGAAAGATAAATAATCAAGCAACAATCATACAAAGTAAGAACTAAGAAACACACAAGGATGGCCAAGGGGATAAATAAACATGTAAGGCATATAAGGCATGTTCAAATGCCACATACGCACACAAAATAAACAATCAAAGACTGGCACAAAGGCCACAAGTATATATAAAGGCACACACAAAGGACATTGGTAAATGTCCAAAGGCACACACGTATAGACAGGAGCAAAGGACATTGGAAAATGTCTTAAAATGCAAGTAGGAAGCAAACAAGAACTAGAAAACATAAATACATCTAGCTAATCAAAGCACAAATGGAAGCATGTAAAGTACTAGAAATATAGACAAGCATCTAACTATGGAAAGCAAGAAGCAAGAGTATAAAACTAATGTATATGTTATGAAATACAAAAGTGTGATAAATGCTATTAGATGTCAATATGATATATATGTAAGAAAGTAAGGTACATACTGCACAAGATATCTAGAGTGTGGAGTGTGAGAATGACATAACCTGGATGGTGTAGTCATGTAGAGTGTGGCCCCAGTGGGTAGATGTATCAATGTGTAGCTAGAATGTAAAAGTAAGATGCCCCCTCGATGGGTGGAGTAAAGTAATGAATAATTTGGATGTACTGCACACACTCAAAGAAGATCAAGTGAAGCATGGTAATATAGATAAATCAATAAACAAGTAGCATAAAATAGTGTAATGTAAGTCTCATAATTTATTAGTAATTTAAGAACATAGATGATGCATATACTTGACATATGTTTGTATTTTTTTAAATTTTATATTGTTTTTGTATTTTTGGAATAAGCTATGTACAATCAAGTAGAAGAAGAATATGCATGTTCGATTCATGTCAAGTTCACCAAATGTTTTACTATTTTTGGGAAACTAAGTGTTTAATTTCCTAATTAGTAAAGGGTCTAGATTAATCTGGAAAACATGTAATAAAATATGCCTAAATTAACCTAATGATTCACTAAATCTAGATTTGATCAATTAATTACTAAAAATATCAAGCAAGGGGATAGAAAGTGAACTTAGCTAATTTCTAAACTGAGATAGAGGAATATAGAATTGTAAATTGATGAGTTGACTAGGTAGACTATCAAAAATAGGACCCAAAAGTTTATTTTATACCTAGATAGTAGCACCACAAGCTGGACCTTTAGGATCTAGTGTTATAGTCCTATTTTTGGTGCTATAATCCTTTTGATCTACTTCTTCTAAGCTTTCTAGGTTCTAATTTGATGCTTCTAGAGGCTTTGTGTCTAAATTTACAAGTCTTTATCATCTATGGAGCTCCATGTGCAATTGATTTTGTCTCTTAGGGTCATAATTCCTCTTTAAGCTTGATAAGTGGTCTTGAATCAATTGGAAAAAGGGGTTAGTGTGTATTATACACTAAATGTGTGATCACACCCCATGTGTGGGCATGCTGCCTACATACCAATACTCTGAAGAGGGATCAAGGCCAATGTAGTTCTCCCAAATTGAATGTGTATTATGTAGTTTTGTGTATGCAATGCAAGTATTATGCAAAACTAGGCAATCTTGAGATAACTCGTGACTTTTGCAAGAGCTTGAGTAGGCTATGAATAGTAATTGTTGGTTGTATGTAGAGAATAAGAAGATTTTCTTGAAGGTGGTTAGTGTATTTGAATGTGGTTAGTGTATTTCTAGCTTGTGCCTTTTGAATGATTACCAAACCTTCTAAATGACCCTTGAATAGGATTTTATAGGGAGATTGATGATCCTAGGTTAGATAACTTTGCATTAGGCTATCAGGGAAAAAGATAAGGAAGCAGAGAAATTTGACCATTTGAGGCTAAGAGTGACTTGGAAAATAGCACCATAAATTAGACACCTTATGGTCCAGTGCTATAGTCCAACTTATGGTGCTAGTGTCCAATGGGAAAGGGACCTTAGGGGTTAGGTATATGCTTGGGAGAAGAGTCTAGGATAGCTGGGGCTGAATTTGGAAGGCTTCAAATGACTAGGAAATAGAAAAAAACATGCCTAGTGGGTTGTGCAAGGAATCAGGAGAGACCTATGGTTTGGGTGTCATAAGTCATGCGCAAGTTGTATGAATTTCATTTTTATGTGATTACAATAACACATTATTGGTGAGATTTATTTACCTTTACTAGTTGGTCCAACACATATGGTTATTACTTTTTCAATCATACTATATACATGAGTCTTTGATATGTTATTAGGATGACCTTAGATACATAAAATCCTTTTGGTACCTTCCATAATGAATGGATGTATAAAATACATTCATACCAATAGGGTAGTCATAGTTTTTATAATTTTATATGAACATCCACTTCAACAAGAGAAGTTTATTCTTAGATAGCTACTTATAAAAACTACTAATGCTAATCATATGTGAAAAAATTAAGCAATAGGCAATACCCTTTCCTAGGCATCCTATACTTGAGATACCTTTGCACCAAAGATATGTAGTGAATTTTATTGAATCCTCATCTACTCCTGCATAGCATACCCAGCTACATAGAAAAACTAAACATGTTTCAATTATTGCTACTCCAAATTAGAAAAACAAAGATCACTCAACAATGGGTTCCATGAACTACTACTTATACTACTATTTATTCATGACCACATACTCCTATGAGGCATACACAAAGTATTATTGACTCTCTAGATCTAGATATGATACATAAACATGCTCTTTGGCAATATTACTAGAATGATTTATTATATTATGATTATAGAGAACCTGATGAGCATCCCTTATATGCAATAATCAGCTATCCCTTGTTTTATAAATACTCTAAAAATTTAAATTTTTTTAAATATTTAAGAAAATATAAAAATATTCAAATAACTTAGAAAATACAAAACAAAATTCAGCATTCCCATGTTTATTAGCACATTAGCACCTATTTTTTTACTTCATGTTATTATATAGCATATCCTTTTCCATACACATATTTTTCATGAATCATTGAGTGTGATATAAGCATACTAAACCACATGATATATGTTCATACAAATGTTAGACCTCTCCTATACCTATATCATATAGTACATTTGGGGCATTTGCTTCATTGATCATGATTGATACAAGTTACATATCCTTTGTGATCATTTCTACATTTTCATGTTTTAGCTTATATACAAACACTTACATATTTATATATCTATGCTCATATGTTTCACAATGTACTTGATATGTTAGGTTACATCACGTCTTTTTCTAACAAATATATGTGTGGACTAGTTGTTAGAACAATTAATGGTTAAGTTATTTTATTTATGTACCCTTAATAAATTAAATTATATTGGTTAAATAATAATATATTATATTATTTATCATGAGTTTATCCTCATGTAAATAAATAATAAAATATATTAAATGACCTTTTGAGAGGATGGACCCATTAATGTGGTGGTTGGAAAAGGTCACATTAAAATGGTTAAATTACCTTGCCTATTTAGTAAAGATTTTATATTGTAAGATGAAATGAAAAATTAAAAAGAGTTGATACAAATGAGGGAATATGGAGAACACATTTCTAAGTTATGTGAAGATTTGAGGAGAAGTGAGAGAAGAAAACTTGTATTCAGTGCATTTTTTTCTCAAATAATGAGTAATGATGGGAGGTTTTTTACCTCTTTATGATATTTTCCCATGGTATCTTTGGTGTTTCATGGTGTATATATTTGTTATTAGTCTCACATCTAGATTTGGTGTTTGTATACAATCATATTTTTGTGTTCTATCATGGTATCAGAACTGGTTGATGTGTGATCGAGTGGTAAGATCATAGATCAAGTATTTGGCTTGTGTTAAGCCTAATTTCATCCATTTTCATGCCATCATATGTTTTTGAGAGCACTTTTGAGTTTATTCTTCATTGGAAGTAAGTTATTGCATTTATTTCTCCTTTAGAGCCTAGAGATTCTAGATTTGAGCTTTTTATTAAATTTCAAGCTATTTTTTCATGTCAAAGCTCCATTTGGGTATCTCAAACAAGCTATAAATTCTAATTTAAGCATTAAAAATCATAAAATTTTATCTTTTTTAGTCTAATGATCTTTGTGAAGGTGTTTAAAGCTATGAAGTTGCAGATCTATCATCTAAAGGCAATTGCAAGCATCAAGAGAACCAACAAGTGAGTAAATTAACTTTTGGATGTTCTTGTATGGCCTTTGTACAATCTTCTTTTTTAGAAAAAATAGTCAAAATCTATGTTTTTAGTCTCTTTTGAATAATTCTTGTGTTCTAAAGAGATTTTATCTATTTCTAAGCCACCCAAAGCTTCCAAAAATCTTCTGAGGTACTCCTATCAATTTTTTTGATTTTTTTCCTCCACATAAGCTCACCATAGTATGGCCTCCTTGCTAGAAATGTAATAAAAAATTTCCTAAGTTCCTTTGCTCTTGTTTTTTGGTTCTTAGAGGATGTATTAGTAGTTTCTAAGCCTTCAAAACTCCTTTCAAACCTTTAAATCCTCTATCTAAGATTAATTTTTCCTCCATTGGCATCCTTGTATAGCCTTCATGAAGGAAATTTTAGTCATAAATTTAGAAAAATGAAATTTAGAGTCTCTTTTTGATATTTGAATTGTATCTATCGATCCTTTGCCCATTAAAATTTATTAGATAGGTAATTTGAAGGAGTAGATAAGAGTTTCAATTTTTTACATTTACCTAGGCACCATAATGCACCATATTAGAAGCAATATCATTTAAAGATCATTTTGTAGATAATAAATTTTAGATATGGGTCTTCTGGATGCTTTGGAGGGTAGTTTAAAGGTGGTTTCAAGCTTTAAATCTTCAAAAATAGTTACCAAAATAACATTCCATGCTTTTATATCCTCCACCTATGCCATTCCTCTACTCTATGTGTGGTGGTATATGCTTTCAATGGTTATTAATAGTCATTTCCAACGTAATTATTCAATTAAAGCTTTTAATAATTGCCATTTATTTTATTCCATGCAAGTAGTGGTGGGTCCCACTTTTGTTGACTTATTTTTATAAAAAAAATTAATTATTTTCTTTATATAATCAACAAATACTTTTTTTACATGCATTTAATATTTTGATTTAAAAATTAGAATTAAGAAAATACATTTTAAAACTTGTAGCTTACATGTGAAGTCTTGTATTGGATAAATAAAATTGGCTACTGTAATTTGAAAAACACTTGTAGATCCAATATATTTTTTGATCAAAATTAATTTATTTATTTTAAAATAATTAGTTAAAAAATATAGTTATTAACAGTGTGAAATCTCACATGTGAAGTTTGTGACACTTTCGATACCCGTGACTTGTCATATTTTTTGTCAAAGATAATCATGTGACCAGTTAATCTTTAGGTTTTACACATTTCAAATGCATTATGATGGTACTTTATTTTATTTCAAGCTTCCTTATATTATTTTGAGTGTATAATTTATATTACGATGCTTGTGACATTTTTGTGACACAATTTTTGCCCTTGTTGTGGTTATTTATCTTTTTTTATTATTTTACAATCAACTAAGTAGATAATGTTGTTTATTTACTATAATTTTTATTTTTATTTTAAAATCAAGTATAAAACATGTTTAAAAAAAATATTTTTAAATATTTTTTATGTCAATTTAATATAAAATGCAAACTTGTAGTGTTAGCTTTTAAAAGGAAGAAGAAATCTTCATGACTTAAATTATGATATGAGTTACTCCCAATAAGATATATAATTTTTGGCTAACTTAGTATCATATTATTAGTGAATTTATTATATGCATTTCACATAACATGTTTGTTAAATTTAACATGCTTGATTATAAGCCTACATCCACTCTTCTTGAAGTTGATGTTACGCTTGATCCAAAACCTGTGTGATAAAGCTAACCTATGTTTACAGATATCATGTTGGTAGTTTGATTTATCTAACCATTACTAGAATATATATTTCATATGATGTGGGTGTTGCTTCTAAATCTATGCAAGATCTATATTTGGATCATTGGAAATTAGCAAAGTGGATGCTTTTGGCATATAAGAGGAACTATAAAATTTGGTTTATATAATGTTAATTTATTTAGTTATTGTGATGCTAACCATACTATGATGAGTCTACTTCAAGATATGTTTTTATGTTTCATGTAGGTTTTATCACTTGGATCACTTCATGTGGAAGTTGTTAAAGAAGTGTTGCGGCTATAAATGATGATAGAATAATGTCACATGGAAGTTCCTCATTATACCACCCTTCTTGGTGATAGTCAAAGTTGTATATATTTGGTGAAAAATATAGTGTAGTGCCAATGAAATAAAGCTTATTTAAATTCATTAAATGTTGGGCCTATCATATTTACCATTAAAGGAAAGTGTGCATGACAATGTCACTTCTTAACATTCGTGTGGGTTATGTGTTTGCTTCTATCTCTCTATACTTCTTCTCATTGTAAAGCATTATGATATATCACTTTATGTTATTTTAGTAAGATTTGTATGGAATTTTACATTGTATCCAATTCATATTAGCGTGGAGATATTTATGTTATAAAAGACTCCAATATGCTTAGTTGATTATTCATGATAAATGTTGTGATGTATTATCACTATGGGATGTAGTCTCACGATCATGCCAGCCTAAATTCACTCTAAATGGTTTAGGGTCACATAGTGTAAATCCTTTAAAGATTAATATGGGGACATAATGCAAAACCCTTAGGTTTCTATGGGTGTACAGTGTAATTCCTTTAAAGGTGACTATGTGACTATGGTTACATAATGTAATACCTTTGGGTATCTATAGTTGTATAATGTAAGTCCTTTAAAGGTGACTATGTGATTGTAGTTACATATTGTAATACCTTTGTTTATCTATAATAAAATAGTGTAATATATTTGGGTAACTATGTTTACATAGCATAATTAGTTTAAATATGACTATGGCATGATGAAGGATGTTTCCTTCAATTATTGCCTCCTAAAACTCATCATGTGTATAATTCATGAAGTGTAAGTTCATTATGTTTTTACCTCATAAAACTCATCATGTGGATGGTTAATAGAGTATAAATTATTTTTTAAAGGTGATTATGGCATGTATCCCCATTTAACATTAAGGGGGGGTGTTATAATAATTAATGGTTAAGTAGTGTTATTTATGTACCCTTAATACATTAAATTACCTTAGTTAAATAATAACATATTTTATTATTTATCATGAGTTTATCCTCATGTAAATAAATAATAAAATATATTAAATGGCTTTTTGAGAGTTTGGACCAATTAATGTGGTGGTTTTTCACATTATAATTGTCAGATTACCTTTCCTATATAATAAATAGTCTATATTGTAAGATGCAATGAAAAATCAAAGAGAGTTTAGACAAATGAGGAAATGTGGAGAACACATTTGCAAGTTATGTGAAGATTTGATGAGAAGTGAGATAAAAACTCTTGTATTGGGTAAATTTTTTTCTCAAATAATGAATAATCTTGGTGTATTTTTTACCTTTTTATAAGCTTTTCCCATGGTATCTCTGGTGTTTCATGGTATACATCTTTGTTATTGATGTCACATCTAGATCTAGTGTTTGTATGTAATCATGTTTGTTTATGTTTCTCTATATTTTTTGCTAATTACATTCAGAAGAAAGAAGAAACTAAGGTTAATAAGGTCTTGGGTTTGACGTTACCTAGATTAAGTGTGCACCATATCCAAGCGTTGTGGGAAATCCTCTTTGGTTGTGGAGGAAACACTTGTAATAAGAAAGAAACTTGAACAAAGAAGATGTTAGAGGAGGATATAGTGGACTGCCAAGCTACGCGCTTGGTCTCGGAAGCGTAAAGCTCCTTGAGGGATGATAGTCCATTGTTTAAAGAAAAGAGTTTTGTATAAAAAGAAATGATAAAAAGACTAAAGAAATGGAAAGATAGAATGTGTGTACCTATTTCCTGATTGCAGTCTGTGTGTCTCTGAATGTTGCAAAAAATTGGGTAAAGGTTTTGTTTGGTCTATGAGCTGTTTGGATAGGTTTCTAGTTTGCATAGTCACCGACGTCGGTTTGTCTATCAAGGTTGATGGGGAAATGCTATTGACATCGGTTATATTGCTGATGTCGAAAGGGGCAGTGGGCCTTGGATGGGTTTTATAATGTTTTCATAATGGACAGAAGAGTTTTTAAGAATTCAAAGGTTTATGCAGGGTTACAGGAAGGTGAATGAGGTCTGAGGAAGGGTAAGGTAGAGGATAGGTGTGAAAAGAGGGTAAGAATAAAAGGAAGGCATTTCAGTCCCTCCATGAAAGAAATTGGGCCTCTCAACAGTATTTAGAACTATCAAATGGAAACTAATTAATAGTATATTCTAAAACTTTGAAATAAAGACCAGAATACTTAGCTCTATTAAGTGAAGAACTAGATGTATCAGAATGCTTATTCTCATTATGGCTGATGTTGAGATCCTTGTATAATGTTTTAATCCAGTCTCTGGAATGACTTGTGCAGAGTTTCGGTAGCTAGGAGAACAATAATCGAGTGCTTGCACTTAAAATCTTAGAGTGTGGGTGTCAATGTGTAAGAAGGTGGGGGGAGCTTAATGTTAGAGCTCAGCTTATGTAACTGATATCAGTAATTCCACTGGCATCGACCGTGGTTGACTGATGTCGACTGAGGGTTGATTGACGTCGGTGGAGAGAGAATAGGTAAAAGGGCTATTTTCAGCCCTCTGTTCGTTTCTCCACCCACCAAGTGCCTTTTCTATTAGAGAACGGTCAAAACAATGGCTTATGAGGGATGGAAGTTAGTTAGGGAGTTAAGAGGGGGTGAGAATAGGTCATGGGTAGTTAGGATTTAGAAGACCTAGTCTTAAGGTGACTCATAGGGTAAGAAATGGTCTTAGGGTGAGGTGTCTAGGTGAGGTGTCCAAGGTGAGGCAATTAATTTAAAAGTAGTTCTTAAATTAATAAGGTGTGCAAGTGTGGGTTAGGAGTGTTAACATTTAGAAAGGGACAAAGGGGGGTTGACATGATATTGGTGTCTACATTTGCTCCTTTTTGTTTTGTGGTTTGTTTTGATGAACCGCAAGACAAAAATAGATGTAGGTTGCCCTAGGTATGGGATGAGGTATTCCCCCTCAAAGTGGGAATTGAGAGAAGGTAATCATAAATCGAGTGCTGATTTGATGGGTAGTAGATGGGTAGGATGAGGTTGGAGTGTGAACATTGTAATAATTGAGATTGCATGTATACCACTTCACTTGATAGGTAGGTCAAATTGTCACAGGCAAGGTCAAGGAGGACTAAAATTAAAGTAACCAATCCCTAGCTTTTTAGTGGTAGCTGATTGGGTTAAACAATCAAAGTTGTAGCTCCAATAGTTGAGGAGGACTAAAATCGAAGTAACTGGTCCCCAGCTTATTAGTGGTAGCTGATTGGGTTATATCGATCAAAGCTGTAGCTCCAATGGGCATCATGTTCCAAGTATCCAGGCTAGGAAGTGCTCTTGGAAAACACAAAAATGTCACAGATATTGGGGATCAACTTGGTCATGATCTGACAATCGGTGTGAGGGGCGCATGCAATTTGCTAACTAGTCGTGAGGTAACATATGCAATCAAAACAACTAAGGCAAAGTTGTCTCAAAAGTGGTCGTGGTCTGAGGAGATAGTCGCAATCTCCAAGGTCATTTGTCGAGTCAGGCTGAGATATAAGTGAACTCGAGTGTTGTTTGTTGTGGTTAGGGAGATGTATATGATCTCCAATGTGCCCCATGAGAAGTCTAAGGTGACTTATACAGTGTTAGGGCCGGTTGTTTGGTCATGATTTTGGATAGTTTTAGAGAAGACCTATGTTTTCAGGTCAGATAGTTGGTCTATTAGGGAGACGAACAAAATAATGGTCGAGCTAACCTCAGAAGACCCCATGTCAACTGAGTGCTACCTACATAGCCCCTATTTTAAGGGCCTCAAGCCAATGTATTTCTCCCAAAAATGAAAAGTAGAGGGTAGGTTATGGATTGGGTTTGACTAGGTTAGGTCATGGTTAAAGGTTAGATGGTTAAAAATGAGGTAGTTTAGGATAAGCAGTGAGTCTAGGGTTCAGGGTAGGCAATAAGCCTTGGGTTTAGATAGTTGGTCCATTAGGTAGATGAATGAATGAATGACCGAGCTAACCTCAGAAGACCCCATGTCAACTGAGTGTTGCCTACATAGCCCTTGTTTTAAGGGCCTCAAGCCAATGTAGTTCTCCCCAAAAAGGGAAGAAGAGTCAAAGAGGTTGATAGTTGTTTTGGTTATGTTTGAAATGATGAGTGTATGATGATGTTATAGCTTTTTCCATATTGTGTGATGGTGTATGCTGTAACATAGGTTATGTGGTTTTTCATCTTTAGCAATTTTCCATATTGGTGATGGTGTATGCTAAAAATTAAATGAGATTATTTATGCTTCAACAGGTTTCCATATTGGTGATGGTATATGATTAACATAAATTGTGTTTCGTTGATAGTTTCCATGTGTATTGTTTTCCATAGAAACTAATGTGAATGGGCTATGATAATTTATATAACACAAATTGGTATTTGCATTAAATAAATCATCATGTTATGTTAGTGGTTAGAAAATGTTTGGTTGTATTAGCATGTGACGAAGGTGTGTAAGAAGTGAAAGGCGCGTTTATCTTTCATTGACAAGGACCATAATGATAGCATATATAGGGTTTTTGTAAAAAAAATCCCCGTTCATGCATTACGTCATTGACCACTGGTTTGTGTTAGAGAAGTACCCTAATCACTTGACGTTAAGTGAGCTCAAAGTCCCTTGGGTATTTTGGGGTAATAGGTGTGATTATGTGATATGTGAGGATAGCGTAACCCTTTTTAGCAGGGGTAACTTTTCCCTTTTTATAGGTGACCCTGAGAACAACTATAGGCAAGTCCATGACTTAATAGTTTGTCAGTCTTTTTTTTTTTGTAGACTGATCAATGCGGGAAGTCTACTTGAGGATGTTGTTTTGTTTTGTGGTCATGTGAAGCTGATTGATGTAGGAAGCTTCTAAGAGGGCATTGTGTTTATAGCAAAATTTTGGCATAGCCATCCTTCAAGGGAGTGATCTATATTTTACTTTGTATGTTTTGATTTCTTTGAATAGCTGTCCTTTAAGGGAGTAGTCTACTAATTATAGCAATAATGCAGCTATCCTTCGAGGGAGTAGTCTACATCTATAGTTTATGACCTTTTAATATTTTGTTAGGCATCTTAGTTTTATGTTTTGTTTGTTGACTAAGCTTTTAGTCATGGACTAGACTATAAAGGTTTAGGGGTTTCCCTTTTTATTAAGATAAAGCATTTACTGCTTAAAAAAGGGTTAACTAATTTTTGTAAGGAAAAAGGGTTGAAAGGAATAGGAATGAGGATGATAGGGGTTGCTCAAGGGACGAGCTCAAGTTAAACATCAAGTGAATGATTACTTGGTTAACAATAGAATGGTCATAGATGTAAGGCATTAAGGGGCTCAGGTTCTAGCCAGCCTTCGAGAGAAGACAGATGATAAGTGTCTGATCCATACTTGTGTGTTATTATATAAGGTTTGAGCTAATTAAGAGAAAACTTGCCTCGTTTGCTTTTTTCCATTTTGGTCACGTGTTGGTTTTATTTAAGGATGAGATCTCTGATTTTGAAATCTTTCTCTTTCATATTTTTGTTGTAGGCATGCTTGATGCGATGTTGGATGTGAAGTAGGTTAGCATGTTGCTGGCATTTGATACAACACTGAACATAGTCACTGTAGTCTTGGTTAAGAGTGGGCCAATAATAGCCCAGGTGGAGGATGTGCTTTGCAACCGCATTACCACTGAAATGTCCTCTATAAATCCCATCATGGACTTGTTTGATGGCATGAGATGTCTCAGTGGTGGTTAGGCATCGGAGAAGGAGGCCATTGAGACCTCATTTGTAGAGAAGACACCCTAGCATGGTGTATCGAGCAGTACTTTTGATAAAATCCCACCATCCATTGCTAGAGAGGTTAGGAGGAATGATAGAATAAGTCAAGTAGTCAACAAGTTGTTTGTACCAAACATCATGTGGACTAGAGAGGTTAGGAGGAGTTGCCCCTAAAGATGTTGGTTGAGATGTGCTCAAGATAGAAATCTTGGGTTTTGGTGGTTGAGAAGGCTTGGTGAATGGATATGTCCAAGGGGTAGAAACCTAATCTTTTCCTTTATCCTTTAGGGTTTGGGACCTAGTGGCCACATTAATGGTGTTAATTTTGAATAAAGGGGGAGAAGGTGGTAGAGGGACCATAATCTCACATTGGGATCCTGATTCATGTGAGGAGGTTTGGGAGGCATGGGATGGTGTTGGTAGTTTGTCAAAAAGGTGGTCAAGATAATCCTCAATGAGAAGGGTGTCCTTTTCCAAGTGTTGGCAAATGACAACTTTAAGGGCACAGCAATGCTTAGTATCATGCCCAGGTGTGCGATGATACGTGCAAATTTGAGTGTTGTCGAACCAAGATGGTTTTGATCTGAGAGGTTGATATGGCTTAATGGGTGGGAGAATGATGCTAAAAGACTGCAACAATCGTTGTAACAATGAAGCATAGGACTTCACTAATGGGTATGCACTTATTTTTGTAGTAGGGATTGACAACTTCTATTTAGGAGTTGTAGGGAGAGTTTTTTGCACCACCTTTTTGGTTGGTGGTGTGGCCACATGCGTATATGGCACTTTCTTAGTGAGAGGTGTCAAATTTCTTGGAGGAAATATGTTTTTGATGGGTAGAGGGAATAATGGAGGTAGTTTGTTTTTTTTAGGTGTTAGAATAGGGAGTACTCCTATTAAAGTGGAAGGATGTGGACCCAAGATAGAGGGAAATGGTAAGGTGGGGGAGGAGTAGACCGACATAGTTTAGCAACCCTCTTTAGTATGGTGCGAGGACCACTATTGTGTGGGGCAAGGTTCAAATCTACCTTCACTTGTGGGTGAGTGAGGTTTGATACAAGGCAAACATCAAGAGATTTAATTTTTTTTAGCATGGTGGATGCTTGCGAGGGTTTGGGTTCAGATGTGGAAGACTGAGCTTCTAAAGATTTAAAAGTGAAAACTCACTCCTCATCAGAGACTTTGGGGTAAGTTGTCATGGAGGGGTTGGTAGTATAAAGTGAAGTGAGATGTGTAAGATAAGGAGCCTTAACTCACTCCCATAGCGTCTCATGTTCTAGGTTCCTAGAATTGAGGAATCCTAAGTTTTTTGCCAATCGAGAGAAAGGTTTAGATGATGTTGCGTGAGGCCTGACAGTCAGTCTTTTGGAGGATTTGGGTGATTTTGAGAGTGAATACATGTGGGACACAATGATCATGGGCCAAAGACAAGAGATAACCATCACTGAATCTTCCTCAGTTGAAGTGGGTGAGGTAGCGAGTTCTTCTCTCGATGGAGAAGGGATTGGAGAATTTGGCTCTTCAAGCGAATAGAGCGTAGGGATGATCATGCCTTCCACATGTGGTCTAGGAGCAGGGAAAGTATGATCCTCTAATGGTGATAAGAAGGATAAGGGTAGGGCCACTGGTGTTGGTACCATCAAAGCATCCTCCAACATGGGAGAGGTCAAAGTAGACTCTCCTACATGTGAAAGGGGGGTGGATGGAGGACTATCCTCCATTAGTGGAGGAAAAATAGGAGATGAAGGATCCTCTAAAGGATGAAGTAGAGGGATTATGGCCCCTTCTACATGAGGGTGTGGGGTATGAATGGTAACTTCTTCCAATGGTAGAAGAAGAGGGAAGGTGGGGGGAAGAGGAATAGGTAATATAGGATCCTCATGAGGTAGAAGAATGGGTAGAGGAGGTGTTTGATGTCGTGGGGGTGATATAGGTGAAATGGGTTCATCCACGTGAGGAAGAGGGTGAGGAAAAGGGAGCTCTTCATTGCGTGGAGGTGGTATGGGTAAAATAGGCTCTTATACCCATGGTGGAGAAATGGGTTGACTAACCTCTTCAAATTGTGGGAGAGGTTGGTTAGGAATGAAAGGAAAGACTGTGTTGACCGTGCATATGTTGTGTTCTTGAGGGTCATCGGCCATGGTCTAAACATTTTTTTGACTTGGGGGATGGTTAGAAAATGGTTGCCTAAATACATCTATGTTTTGGTTGGTTGGCGCATTAGGGTTATCTAAAACAAGGTCCCCTTTGTCTAACATGTCTTGAACAATGTTTTTTAAAGTTTTGCAATTATTCATGTCATGACCATTGACACAATGGTAGTTACAAAAGTCATTTTCCTTCTACCATGTAGGGATGGCTCATGAGGGATCAAATTGGATAGGTGGTTAGATTTGAAGGAGGTTGAGGACTCCCTGCTTCACTAGTTTATCTAATATGGAAGCATATGATTCTCCTATTGGAATGTATCGTCATTGTTCATATCATTGTTGGAATTGTCTTGTGATGTTTTGTGAAGTGGAGGGCTCAGATTGGTTGGTTTTGGTAGAAGATGATGACCTAAGGACCACAGCATTTGCCGATCCCTTGGACTTGGAGTGGGAAGAAGAAGATTTGGAAGAAGAAGAGTCATTGGCTTTTGCATTGGTATTTTTGTTACACAATTTGACCTTGTCTTCCTCGATTGCGTAGAGTTCAAGCTTTCGGGCCATGGTGAAAGCTTCATTAAATGTGCAAAAAGTTTGAACCCATAGAGTGGATGAGATGTGCTTGGCACATGCTCTTGAAAAGAGCTCAATGAGCTCAGGTTGAGGTAGTGAGAAGGAGAGTTGGTTAATCAAACCTCTCCAATGGGTGACTAAGTCTGCTATTGACTCATCCTCAAATTGTCTAATGGAATAAAGGTCTATGATGGAGACCTTCTTGGTAATATTGATCGAGAAATGGTTGAGGAATAGCTAAGTGAGTTGAGTGAAGGTGAAAAGAGAATGACTAGTAATGGAGCTATACCAATCAAGGGCGGCACCAGAAAGTGACATAGGAAATGTGAAAAGTAATAACACATCATCATGGGCTATGAGGTAGCAAGCGTGTCTAAATGCTCAAAGATGTTGTTGTGGATCCTCTTTACTCTGAAAGTGAGTAAATTTTGGGAGTTCCCACTGGCTAGGGTATAGTCGAATAGGAACTAAAGGGTGGATAGGTTCATTGTAGATTTGTTCATATGAAAGAACACTCCTTAAACCTAAAATAGATGTCTCAAGGTTGGACATTTTATCAATCAACATCTTAATTAGATCGGTAGATGGATTGGCATGAGGGGCACCCCCTAAGTTATAGGGTACCTGGAAGGCATTGGGAGGGGCATATGACATGCTTGGTTGTATTTGTGTAGGTGCAACATACTGATAGTTCATCATAGGGGCTGATGTTAAGGCCATGGGGGCTTATGTCATGAAGTTGGAGGGCACAACTTGACTAGATGCCGCCAAGGGTGGTTGAATGGCGGCAAGACTAGTTAAAGGATAAGTGGTCACTCTCATGTTTATGGGCATAAAAGTGGATGGGATAGAGACAATCAAGTTTTAGAAAGGTGTCGAACTTGATTGAATTGTTTGCAGTTGAGGGGGTACAAAAACCTTGATAGAGGTAGGGCTAGAAAGGATAGAAGGGGAGGCCAAATCTTGAACATTAGCCATGGTTGGGTTACTAGTCGAGGCAGTGGCCTGAGTGACCATAGGTTGGGTAGCAGATGTTGTTGATATCATTGCTGCTTTAACCAAAGAAGTTGGCATCCCATAAATAGGATTACCTGAAGGATCTCACATTTGGCTTCTAGCGAGATAGTGTTGGAGAGACTTGACATTGTGGTCAAGGAATCTCTCAAATTCTTGATCCCCTTCGAGAACAATAAGAGGTCGATCGAGGGTAGGTTGGATAGGAGTATGCTCGGTGTCTAAAGTATACTCCATTAGATGACTTGGCACGAAGGGTGAAGGTGGGAGTGGATGTTGACTTGTGTGGTCAACAAGATATTTGGCTTGACTGCATATCAAAACCATCCAAAGTGAAACGGGTTCAGGTTCCAAAAACTATGTGTTTTAGTTTCATAAAACCAGAATTTTGTGTTTAACAGCAAGAAATTTGGGTTTTAAGCTTGTTGTTTGGAAAGAAAATTTATTGACAGTGATAGATGTCAGTTGTTTAATCGATATTGATTATAAAATGTTGCTGATGTTGGTGGAGAAACCGATGTCAGTTTCTATGTAATTCTAGAAACACAAAAAATTGATAGTTTTTGGAAGAAGAAGATATTCTGAGTTGTTTTTAGACTTCAAAATGATGCGACCTTACCAGCTCAAACAATCAGATAAAAATAATAGAATAGATTATTAGGCAAGTAACCTCTAAAATGTTAAATTCCTAGGAATGAGTTTTAAAGTCGTGGTGGCTTATGCCTTAAGAGAGTGTGTTGGGAATTGGGCTTGTAGAATAGGTCCTAGAGAGGAAGTCTATGGCTAGTTTTAGGCTATGTTATGGTGCTCAAAAATATCTGTGTTAGGGTCAGTACGTGGCCTAGTGTTGGGGCTTGCTCCCTTTACTTCATGAACCCAAAGCCGAGCTGGGCCACTTAGCCAAAATATACCTTGCCTATAGTTTATACTCTGCCAGAGAACAGAGTGGGTCCTCCTCTTGGTGATGAAATCCAAGTAGGATCACCAAGTAGGGTAAGGTATTTGCTAGGTGATGAAATCCTAGATGGGCCTTGTCTCAAGTAAGTTTATGTGTTTGATTTGAAGTGATTGTGGTTTGGTTGTGTAATATTTGTGCACTACAATTCATTCATAACTCTATATTTTTCGCTAATTACATTCAGAAGAAAGAAGAAACTAAGGTTAAGAAGGTCTTGGGTTTGACGTTACCCAGATTAAGTGCTCATTGTATCCAAGCATCGTGGGAGCTCCTCTTTGGCTGTGGAGGAAACACCTGTAGTAATAAAGAAAACTCAAAGAAGGAGAATTTTAGAAGAGGATATGGTGGACTGCCAAGCTATGTGCTTGGTCTCGGAAGTGTAAAGCTCCCTAAGGGATGATAGTCCACTATTTAAAGAAAAGAGTGTTGTATAAAAAGAAATGATAAAAATATTAAAGAAATGGAAAGGTAGAATGTGTGTACCTATTCCTTGATTGTAGTCTGAGTGTGTTTGAATGTTAAAGAACGCTGGCCAAAGGTTTTGTCTAGTCTATGGGTTGTTTGGATAGGTTTAAGGAAGGCCTTTCAGTCCCTCCACGGAAGAAATCAGGCCTCTCAACAGTATTTAGAACTATCAAATGGAAACTAATTAATAGTATATTCTAAAACTTTGAAATAGAGACCAAAATACTTAGCTCTGTTAAGTGAAGAACTAGAGGTGTCAGAATGCTTATTCTCATTGTGTCTAATGTTGATATCCTTGTAAAACATTTCAATCTAATCTCTAGAATGACTTGTACAGAGTTTTGGTAGCTAAGAGAACAATCGTTGAGTGCTTGCACTTAAAATCTTAGAGTGTGGGCATCAATGTGCGAGAAGGCAGTGGGAGCTCAATGTTAGAGATCATATTATGTAACTGACGTTGATGATGCCATTGGCATCGGCTGTGGTTGATCGACATTGGCTGAGGGTTGACCGACGTCGGCAAAGAGAGAATAGGTAAAAGGGCTATTTTCAGCACTCTGCACATTTCTCCACCTGCCAAGTGCTTTTTCCATTGGAGAATGGTCAAAACAATGGCTTATGAGGTGTGGAAGTTAGTTAGGGAGTTAAGAGGGGGTGAGAATAGGTCATGGGTAGTTAGGATTTGGAAGACCTAGTCTTAGGGTGACTCATAGGGTAAGAAATGGTCTTAGGGTGAGGTGTCTAGGTGAGGTGTCCAAGGTGAGGTAATTAATTTAAAAGTAGTTTTTAAATTAATAAGGTGTGCAAGTGTGGGTTAGGAGTGTTAATGTTTAGAAAGGGACCAAGGGGGGGTTGACACGATATTGGTGTCTACAGTTTATTCTATCATAATATGATATGCTTATGATGGGTATTTATACTTCAATTATTTACATTGTCATTTCTTTGAGTGTATTTTTTCTTCCATTGTCTTACTTGTGGAACATTTTAATATGTTCCTTGCATGTTGGCCCCTGTACCATTATATGTTGTTTGGACATTTGAATATGTGTTTATATGTTGATTAGACATTTGAATATGTTATTTCCTTTCAATTGTGTGGAATTTGAACATGACCCTTGTATGATGTCTCATTAGACCATTCCTTTTGTGTTACATTGAGTGTTTATGTGTGTGTGCTTGATTATTTTTTTAGCTTGTATTATTACTATCTAGGCATTTCCATGATACATATCATACATCTTAGGGATTTATGTGATCATATACTGAGCACTTCATCGATATCTCTACTTAGACATGTTACTCTTATAGGATACATAATTAATACATAGATTATATAGTTACATTATTATTTTGAGGTAAGGTACCTATAATATTCTATTTCCCTCACCTAAAAATGGGGGAATATTAGTGGGGTAATGTATTAAAAGCATGACATCCACATTTACATATTTTAATGTGGGCATTTTATAAAGACACAACCTCCAAACTTACACAATGTATAGTACAATGACATGATTTAGATATACACTTGGATCAAAATCCTATACATTTAACTAATTTTTCATATATTTGAAATAGAGTATTTTAGATTTTTAACACATGTACTTCAACTTGAGACACATTAGATGTGAATATTCCATGTTATTACACCAAAAAAATCAAAATTTACCAATTATATATTAAGATTACTATCATCAAGAAGCACTATTTACACTAGGAAGTACTATCAATAAAAAATATGTCTATAGTAGTTAGTTATCTTTATAATTAGAATTGATTAAATAATTCAACCTCACTAGATTTATAGGTTGGGTTGATTAAATCATCCAAAATCACTAGATTTATATGTTAGGTTGATTAAATCATCCAACCTCACCATATTTATATGTTGGGTTGATTAAATCATCCAACATTACCATATTTATAGGATGAGTTGATTAAAGCACTTAAACTCATGAGATTTTATAATAAATATTGAGTTGTGTGATTTAGATTTAGTGATCTCAATGGCCATGTCACAACTCATCCTTACACATGATTGGGTATATAATACCTTCCAATATCCCTCTTCATATATCCAAGGTTCATATATGAACCTATATTTACTCCAATACTTCATAATGAAGTATATTTCCCAAGTTAAAATACCAAGGGGAAACATGGTTGCATTGACACACAATTTTACTCCTTTATAGCTCTCTTTATTTTCAAACATTTCAATTATTTTAAATTTTAGATTATATTCATTGATTTATGTTGTAACATGTTCTTTGTTATAGGCCATAAATCAACAAAACACTAAAAATGGGATGACGAAAAGGCAATGTGTGTTGTACACACCCAGGTGCACATTTATTTCCTATAACCTAGTAATTTAATCCTTATGCATTACTATGTTAAAGTGGTCAGGGGGAATGCAGATACTAAAACTGTATATTTATAGCATCTTAGTCTTAGACATTTGACAAATACTAATCAAGGATATACCCTTTATTTTTGGACCTTCCGACTAATAAAAGGCTCACATTCATCAATGCATTGTGCCAAAATGATTATATTATAATCTAACGCATATCATTTTGATGACCCAAAAAACTTGTACACTATCAAAAGCTCAAAACTTGATATTACTATATTTAGTAATAAAAATCCAAGAACACAAACAACATCAAATTAGGGGATAAAATAACAATCACATGATTAAAATGACATTATTACCATCCTTTTATCCCTTATAACTCCTCCCCAAGATCTCCAATCTGATTTGAATTACAACATAGTTAGAATGTAGATTGTTTTATTTAAGCTTATGAATGGCTTCAATAGCTTCCTAGACTTATTTGATGGCTTGAGAAGAGTGTAGGTATGCTTGAATAATGATTATTAATTATATTATAATAGAGGATTATATATTTCTAAGTTATCTTGGTCATGGTCCAAACATTATTTATATAGGATGGTGGAGGATAATTTAGGGAATTTTTAAAATATTTTAGAAGCCTCTAGTTTAGAGACTTATAAAACTCTATAAAAGCTTCCCTAATTATATAGGTTTCTTAATTACTTTAAGTATAATGGAGGTTTAGGTGGGATTTAATGAGGTTTAGGGTTCATAGGGGTGTAGGAGAGGCTAGGGTGGTAGGGTATCTAGAGGGTAGGTGAATAAAAGAAATTTTAAATTGTCAAGTTGGCTAGAGGGTAGATTAGTAGATAAGTAGGCTAGTTAGTAAGTTAATGGAGTGATTAATTGGTTACAAGGGTATGGTAAGGTTCAAGGGATGTAGGGAATTTTGTGTAGGAATTAGGATATGAGTTAATTGACTAGGAATATAGTTTAATGGGTTAAATTAATGAGCTTAATAGGATTATTAGAGTAAAAAAATTTAGGTGCATATATTTTACCCCTCTTTGAAATGATATTTCAAGTAGAGTGAAGTGAAGTAATATATTTTTAAAGAAAAACCATTTCATGGAAGAGCATGTTGTTATTAGGTATGATTCCACCTCGAGGGAGCATGCAAGGAGAAATGAGTTGGATGGTCACTCAAATAGAAAGTTTCATGGGTAGGATAGCATAGATATGAGGATAAGGGTTTGGGATGCCCCGAATGAGGATGTGGATATTATTGAGATGACCCAAGCATAAGTGTTAGAATATAAAGTGGTTGATCCTTGGAAGATGAGTTCTAGATAAAGATAAATGTTTAAAAAGTAGAATGATTGATTAAGATAATAAGACTTGAATTTTTGGTACTTAAATATTGTTTGAAAAAAGAGAGATAAGATAGGCCACAAGCTGACAATAATTACTATAGCAAGGACACATGATAGGGATGACTATAAGCCTATAGAGGAAATTTGATAGATGATGAATAATATAAGCCACTTTATCTAGATATATAACTTAAAATGATGTAATAAGGTTGAGTGACTTAGTTGGGATAGGATAAGATGGGAGGTTAATAGTGATTGAGCTAGCCCTAGGTACAAGATCATGGCCAAGTGTTTCCTACATAGTCTTAGGAGACCTCAGGCCGATATAATTCTAACTCGAGATGGACGCAGATAATAGGGAGATGGAAGACCATATCTTGAAGGACATAGGGATGATATTTGATGATTAAATGGGATAATAGATTATGAAACAAGATTATGAGGTTAAAATAAAAGGATAGGCTAGTCTAATGGGTTTAGCAGAGGGCAAACAGGTGATAGAGGGTAAAAGAGGGAGGGGGTAAAATAGGAAAAATGGGGTGAAAAGGTTCATTTTGAATTTTAACCTTAGTGATTTTAGTGCTATGAAGCTAAAGCCATGGACCACATCCCACATACATCACATCACAATGAGAGGGTTAGAGAGTTACAAAGGCTAGCCGATGCATGACCACTGGTATATAGTCAAGCCCTAGCCCTATGATTTTAGTAATTTTTCACTTATTTCACAACTCTTGGATTATACATTCCATAGGTACAATATCAAGACTAAGGTTAATGCCTTTAGTGTAAATATTATGCTCATGAATCGCAATATCATGATTAGGATCTATGATATTGCGATACCAAGATAAGTGACTCATGGCATTACATTACCACAAGGAGATATTAATGATATTATAATATCACAAGGGGTGAATCATGGTTTTACATAACCATTAGGTTATGGTCGTGATTATATAAAACTCGAGTCATGATATTGTCATTATCACATGTAAAGGCTAAGTCATGATTAGTGATATTTTGTTGGGTAGGATTAAAGGGTTTAAGTGATGGTTGGATGAAATTAAATGGGTTAGGATAGGGACTTATGGGGAATGAATGAATGGTTAGTGGGTAGATAGGATGATGTGATTGGATAAGGTAAGGATGTAGGGGATAATTGGTGATGGATAGGAGTGAGTTAGTTAGTTTAGGGACTTGGTTAGAGTTAAGGAGTGAGTTAGTTAGGATGGGAGTTTGTTTACAGTTAGGGTAAGTTAAGTGATATGAGTATGGAAGTTAGAGAGATAGGGGGTTTATGTGGGTTACATGATTGAGAATACTAAAGACATAGGATGGGGGTGAGGATGGATAGGATTTACATGAAATAGGTTAGGAACTAGAAAGTGAATAGGCTAAAGGTCTTAAGGGTATGAGTGGTTGGGGTTTAGGGTGTAGTAGTATATTATAATTTACACTATGGTATGGTAAGATAGGTTAGAGGGATGAAGGTATATGTGGTATTAGATAAAGGAGAGTTAGGGATTAGTGGAATGATATGGGGGGGTTAGGTGATGGGGTAAATGGGAAGTGGAATGAATAGATGGCTATTAAGATGATGAAATAGGATAGATGGGGAAAAATGTGATGAGATGAGATAATTTTGATAGATGGTGTGATTGGTGAAGGAAGAGTTAGGGGTGATGGAATCTTGGCTATGACATCCTTAGGTTATACATGAGATGCATTTATTGACACTAGAGGAGTATAACATGTTGGATTTGATTGGTTTGTATTATGTCATGACCATGCTAGTAGTTTATATTTATATAGCTTTGATCATAGCCTTGGTGGAGAGATGGCACTTAGAGATGAGTACCTTTCACTTTGTGATGGGAGAGATGACCATCACCCTAGTGGATATTTTCTTGATTGTTATATTGTTAATGAGAGGGCATAGTATATATTGGTGATCACATAGCCTCAGTGTGATAGTGTAGAGGATAGTAGGGAGGTTGTGGATTAGAGTGTGAGATGCATGGGTAGATATTTATAGGTGTATGAGGGAGGGCACTATCAACAAGTTGACACTAGTGGTGATGTCTCTTATGATTGATGTATTCTTGATTGATAAGAATAGATGGTGGTTTTACTTAGGTTTCTTGGATGTGGTGTCAAACATGATGAAGGACTACAAAGTTTTTTCTTGGGGTCCAATAATATTGACACACTTATACTAGGAGTTACACATGGGAACATATAGGGAAGATGTGAGCTTGGTTACATCTCTACTTTTATAGATATAGAGCTAGGAGCATATAGCAATAGAGAATCCCCATGAACCCATAGTATTTGGTTGGTACATCATTATAGGGGTATAAAGAGGTCATGTGGGAGAGATATGATTCTATAGACAAGCATTAGATAGCTTGTAACTAGATCATATCATATGGATGTCATATAGATAGGTACATTTTAGATGGGAAGAGGAGGTAAATGTTACCTAGTATATATTGATAGAGTGTTACCTCATAGGATGTAGGGATTACATTATTGAGCATTACAAACCTGATCAGGTGCATAGGAAGTTTAAGATACCATAGGATGTGTTGAGTGAGGAGCACCTATTTGCCTAGAGTGATAGGGAGAGGCTATAATGGGGTATACTAGTAGACAAGGCATTAACACATGTTGATTATGAAAGCATTACCCCAGTATCATGGGATTATCAGATGTCGATCCCATATCCTAGTGTTACAATGCAATACACTATGTGGTAGACATAGAGGTGGCCACTAAGGTTACTGAGATATCGAGCTAGAGTGAGGAGGGAGGTTGTACAGAGACTTATATAGGCATAGGTGAGACTTGAAAGGAAATAAGGGAGGGGAGTATAGGTCTTCCATAAGATGGGTAGGGGTTCCTAATTCCATGGATATGGATGGGTGAGATCCATGAGACTTAAATGGGGGTTAGATAGTGGTTTTGGGATAGGATAGAGGTAGTGAGGTACATGCTAGAGGGGGCTGAGGTGGAGATGAGGTAGGGCCATCTCATCCACCCTTGATAGAGAATGAGTGAGAATTATTGTATTGTCTTAAGAAACAGGTATAGGCCCATGTATAAGAGATTGTAGGGATCCCTATAGAGAGGTATATGATTAGGGCTCATCTTTAGGGATAACTAGCATAGAGGGATAGATATTTGACTAGTGCATAGGGAAAGATCATAGGGTTATAAGGGCATATGACTAATTTACAAGGACATGTCCAAAGTAAAGATTCCTATATAATGGTTTTAAAAAGTTATTTTTATAGTTTAGATGCATAGATCATGACTTTACAAGGTCAAACTGGGTGATTGTAGATTTGGCTAAGGGATTTGATGGGAGAGGTATAGGTGGTTGAGAGGGATAAGGAGGAAGGGGATGTAGTCATAATAGTGGATGGGTTAGATGGGGTTATTAGGTAGATTATGTGACTGACATGAGAGGTTCAATACTATAGAGATTTATATAAGGTAGTAGTGTCACCTAAGTGATATGTAGTGATGTTTAAAGCTAGTTATCCATAGTCTTTACACTAGCATCTCAAGGGACCACCTTAATCATAGTTGGAATAGATGAGACTTGTATATAATGATGGATATTTGTATATTGTAGCATATTTATGCCCATGTGGCCCATATTTTTTATCCATATATTTTTACATGGACTTCATGTGGACATTATTATATATTATATAAAGATGATTATATGATTTTTGTGATATATGATGTGATTCATTATGATTTTTTTATATTAGGAGCATGTCTTGGATAGATGATGTGATTGTTAGTCATATATGATTTATGTGATGGTTATGTGACTTGATGATTATGCTTATGATGTTATGTGAGTGATTCATTAGATATTGATGTCTGATGTTTATAAATTTGATTATTTGATGATCTAATGGACATATTATTATTATGTGATTTTGTTGTGCTAAGTAATTATGGATTGATGTGATGTGATTATATGCTAACAATGAGATGTTTAAAATGATTTTTGTAAAATAAAATAGACATGATTTTGTGGATGTAATTTTTATTATCAATATGCTAATAAAATAATCCATTGTTTTAATTTTGTGTCTCACAAATTGTTATTGGGCGAAAATCCTCCTGCACTAAGGAGATGGGTGGGAATAAGATAGTAGGTTAGGATGATTAGGTTGGATAATGGTGTGATTATAGGGATGGGATGGGGAAGTTTTGAATCCATTAGAGATGTAGGCAATCCAATTTAATATTGCACATGTGAGTATATGCGTGCCACTAACATGATAGTGGTCAAGGGCACATGGAACTCACAGTGCATGGGAACTCCATTTTGGGTGATGTGCCCAATTTTTTGAGCTTGGGTAGTCACTTAGACCATCCTTATTCCCATTTGATAAAAAAAGAACAAAATATAAAAATACAAGATAACAAGACCATTTTACTAAGTGTGATAAATATTTACAATACTTAATGACTTAACATGCAATAACACATATTCACACATAAAAAAGATAAAATAAGACACCTCATAAAAGACAAAATATACTAAGGTAATGATGATTGATTGATATACATGAGATTTTTATAAACAACCTAAAAAATGATTATTTATAATGGAATTAATAACAAATATGTAAATGGGGTGAATTGTGCCCAAAAGTATTGTTATCATGAATAAGACAAGGATCCAAACCAATCATAAGCAACCATGGGTAGGATCTAGAATGAATGATCAAAATTCAATTACAAAGTGCATGATGGATCCTAGAGTAATATTATTATGTGACTCTTAAATAATGATGAGATTAGTGGGATCTTGTGGATCATGGAGGGGGATAGACAAGGATGGATACAATTTAAGGCAAGTAGGAGACATAATTATCAAGGAGAATGCAATAGGGATATGCTTGAGGTGTAAATAGGATTGATGATATATCAAAAGTGGATAGAAATATTCTAGTAAACTCCTCAATAGATGTTCCTTTACATAACTAGCAATGACTTGCCCCATATTGAAGTAAATATCTCCTAATTATACCTAAGCATATAATATATGCCCACTTTTAAGACTGGGGTCATGTAGGGAATGATGGAATGGAATAGAAGGATGGTAGTGTAATGGTCATATACATGCCTCCAAAAGTGGGGACTAATACATAGAGGTATTTAGATCCTTTCAAGTATAGAAATGTTTCAAATGCATGATATTCATTGGCTTATCAAGCTCATAACCTTCAAGTGTGGCTAATTTGTAGGCTCCTAATCCAAATTTTGCAATAATTATATAGGTCCAAAGCCAATTTTATTAAAATTTGCCCTTTTTGTCTCGATTTGCATTTGTATTCTTTTAATTCTCCTTAAGGACTAAATCGCAAACCTCAAATTCTTGGGACTGGATATTTTTATGATATTGGCATTTTAACTTATTTTGATATACCTAAAGATGATTTAAAGTATTCTAACATTTTTCATCCAAAATTTCCAACTCTTATAACCTATCTTTTCTAAGATTATGGTCAGTAATAATGCCCCATAAAAAGATGCATAAGGAGGGGATTTATACTTCTATAGGTAAGATTGATTTTCTACCAAAGACCAAAGAATAGGGAGTAGATCTAGTAGGTGTATGGACACTAGTTCTATAAGACCAAAGTGAAGGGTATAATTACAAATTTTATTTTATGCCTACGTCATTGACTATTTTCTTCAACATATTAAGAAGTGTCTTATTATTTTCTTATGCTTGTCTATTTTCCTAGGGGTATTAGGGGATAGAAAAGTGTTGCTCAATGTGATAGTGATTGCACAGGTCTTCAACTTCTTGATTTTTAAATGACTTACCATTATCTAATAGGATTTTGGTTAGAATGTCAAAATGGAAAATTATCTGATTAAGGATGAACTTTGATATCTCAAGACATATGGTGTATATAAGCAGCATAGCTTTAACCCATTCTGTAAATTATTCCATAGTTGTGATTATAAACGTGTGCCCATCAGATGATGTTAGATTTATCTTACCAAGTAAATCTAGTGCCCATATATAAAATTTCCATGGGCTCATTATAGGTTATATCTCTTATGTAGGGGCATGAATAAGGTTATCTTTCCTCTAACAGGCTACACATTTGCATACATATTGGTAGGCATCCTAATCCATTGTATGACAATAATATCTAGTCTTGAGTAACTTCTTGGCTAGGGCCATTCCACTAACATGGCCACTACCAATACCATCATGGACCTACTCGATTATAAGATTAGCCTCTTCTAAGGTTAGGCATCTCAATAGGGTCCCATCATAACCTCACTAATAGAGAGTGCTGCCAAGAATGGTGTAACAGGATGTGTGGTGGATAAAGGCCTTATGTTGGTGATGATTTAGGTTTAGTAGAATGATATTATCATAGAGATAGGTATATATGTCATGATACCATGGTATATTGGGATTAGAGATGGCACAAATTTGGAAATGAGACATGTATTGATGGTCTATTAATATCAAATGCTCAATTAGAAAATTTCCTTCAAGGACATCTTCTGGAAGGTCGATTAAATACCCAATAGTTGACATAGAGTTGGTTACCTTATTACTTCCCTTTGGTACTTGTTTGAATGTGATAGACTAAAAACATTTCCTTAATTTAAACCACCAATAGTTTATAGGGAAGTATTTTATCATCCTTATTTTGGAACTCCTCATTCCCTTGTTTTATAATCAACTCTAAATCAACAAATACTTGAAGGTGTTGGATGTTCCACTAGATGGATAATTGGAGACCAAAAATTAAAGCCTCATATTCAAAAATGTTATTGGTTCATGAGAAATCAAGAAAAAAATCTTTAGGGATGATGTCACCTTATGGGGTTACAAAAGGAATGCCCTCTCTTGACCCATGTGTGGTGAAAGAGCCATCAAAATATAATTTCCATCTATTGGATTTTGTAGTATTTAAGATGGACTCATATCAAAAGGCTATGATAAAGGGATGGGTATCGACAAGGGGCACCTCTATAATTTGATCCATGATTGATTTACCTTTAATGGCCTTTATATTGACATACTCTATATCGAATTCACTTAACAATATTATCCACTTGGCCATCCTACCAGTGAGACCTAATTTTGATAGCATGTACTTAAGGGGATCAACTTTGTCTATGAGTTGAACTTGGCTATTGAGCATATAATGTCAATGTTTATGGTATACAAAGACAATGTCCAAGTAAGCCTTTTTAATAGGGGTATAATTATCTCATATGAAATCAATGTTCAACTGAGATAATAGATTACCCACTCTTTCCCTTCATCATTGTGTTGTGCTAGAAGGGCCCTTATTGCACAAGGTATTTCAAAAATGTATAAAAAAAAAGGCCTTCCCATGATAGGTGGTGATAATACTGGAGGATTGACGAAATGTTGCTAAAGTTTTTCAAAGGCTTGTTGACACTAAGAGTTGTAACTAGAATGAGTCCCCTTATTCAAAATATGGGTGAAGGGGTGGCATTTATCTACTAATTAGGAAATGAACCAATAAATGGCTTATAGTTTGCCTTAAAGGCTCCTAAGCTACTTCAAATTATGAGAGGAAGTATTTTCATAATTTCTTTGACTTTTTCCATATCAACCTTAATTCCTCTCCTAAACACTATGAACCCTAATGGTTTACCCAAGGTGACTCCAAACACACATTTTTTTGGATTCAATCTTACTTTATATTCTTAGAGTCACTCAAAGATTATTATTAAAATTAAATGATGCTTTGATCAGAGTTTTGAATTCCCCAAAACATCATCTACATAGTCTTCAATGATGTCATGGAAGATGATAGTTTTTGCCCTTTGGTAGGTAGCACCTATGTTTTTAAGACTAAAAGGAATTACTTGATAACAAAAGGTTACCCATGGAGTAATGAATTTTGTCTTATGATAATCCTTGGGTATAATTTTGATTTGATTATATCCCAAAAATCCATCCATGAGGGATAACATCTCATAACCTGTAGTAGAATCCATGATCATGTCTATATTTGGTAAGGGAAAGTCATCTTTAGTACATGCTTTGTTAATATCCCAAAAGTTCATAGAAAATCTATATCCACCTTGTGCCTTGGCCACAAGAAAAATTTTATATATCTAGTCATAATAATCAATAGGTCAGATAAATCCTACTTCTAAGAATTTTTTTAATTCTTCTTTGACTAACAAAGCCACCTTAGAGTGCATCTTGTGAAGTTTCTACTTGATTGGTCTTGCATTAGGATGAATAAATAAATTATGCACTACCAAGTATGGGTCAAGTAATAGCATGTCTAAATAATCCCATGCAAAGGCATCTATAAACTTTTTTAGTAGCTCAATAAGAATTTGGCATTCTTCACGTGTAAAAATTGCCCTTAATTTGGCAATTTTGGGATTTTCTTCTATTCTAATATTGACTTCAACAACTTCCTCAATGAGGGAGGGTGATTGATCTTAAAGATAGGTTAGGGGAGATGGTAGATCCTAGATGTCTGAAGCAAAATCATCTAGGAGCTTTGTATCCATTTTTTAATATAATTTTGATTCATCAGGAGTGAGTGAAAATTTTGTTAGATTCTGAGAGGGGTCTTCATCTTCATATTCCTCTTCTTTAATTTTATTGAGGGATTTTTTTTGTTCCCCAAAATAGTCTAATTTATTTATATTAATATAGAATTCCTTCTTATGATCTCCAAAAGGCTTAAACTCTCTCACTCCCAAATATTCTATAATGGCCTCATCACTCTGAAATAGGTTAAAAGAAGGCTCATGTTGTTGATCCCAGTCTATTAAGGTAGGGTAAGAGAGGGATATATTAATGGTGGATATGGTGGTATCATGGAAGAGGTTAGTGGCAAAAATATCTCCATAAAGATTATAAATGGATATTGTTTAAACTTCATCATCATAAGAGGGATCCTTAGGCATCGAAGAAGTATCCAAAATGATATTATTTAGGTCAATTTTGAGAGGTTTGTACCCTAGATTTAGATGTTATGGGTGTTATTTAAACCCTATAGGTTCAAACATACCTTGTTCATGTATCCCTAGTCTTTTCCCTTGATAATTCATATTTTGAAACATTTTCTAAATTTGGGGTTACTTCTATCTATGGAATACAAGGGCCTCATTGTCTAGAATAAGCCACAAATCATTGAGCTCATCAAACTACTCTTATTATAGTAGACCTATACTAGTAAAGGTTGTTGGTCCAAATTGATAGCTAATAAGTTAATCCTTCCTCATAGCTAGGGACCCATAGCTACATGGGGAGAGAGGTAAATATCCTACATAAAAGGTCTTGTATTCATATTCCCCAAAACCTATGGATGTGATATTAAGGTAGGTGACATCTAGGGATGGATTTAAATCAAGTACTAGATCATCCAAGTGGACATATTTAGTAGTCATTAAATTAGGAATATAACTATGGGTGCTAGAGAAATAACATGTAGGATGAGATTGATTGATATGATAGCTACAAAAATGTTTTATTTCCCCAGGGATTATGACTTCCATGCCAAAATGAGGAATTTCAAACACTGATAGAGAGTAGAAAGGATTATTTGAATTTCATGGATTAATGAATGGCCTATAAGTATATTATATGTAATATTGACATCTACAACATGAATTAAGGTTTGATGGATGAAAGGTCCCACATTAATAGGAAGATAAATGGTGCCTACAGATGGACTTTCATTATCATTGTATACCTTGATCATGACTAAATTAGGCCTAATAATGCCTCAAATTACCCCAGTTTATTTATAAAATATAAATTACACAAATTTAATGTAGACCCTCCATCTATGAACACCCAAGGGATTCTAGGGTTGGAAATGGAAATTTCTATGAAGAGTGGATAATTTTGATGTGGGCCAATAAGAGGCATGTCATGGGTACTGAAAGTTTTTTTTTTTGTGAGGGGAAAAATTGAGCTACCAATTCTTAAAATTGTCTAATGTCAATGTCTCGAGGGACTTTAACATCATTCAATATTTGATTAAGGATCTCTCAATGTATTGGTGATGTTTTGATAATATCTATACATGAGATTTAGGTAGGGGTACTCTCCATCTATTGGATTATGTCATATGGTTTATCAGAAGATGTTGATACTTTTTTAGAGAAATTGACCCTTTGGGATATAGATGGATCTTTTGGTGGTGCTCTAAGAAAGACAATCTTGTTACATCGTATAGTTACTATATAGTTAGTTGTGGCCCGATTAATCTTATTAATGGTGGATGGTGGTGATGTGTGATCTTAGGGACCATGGATTTTGATGGTGTTAACATAATTATATGGTATGACATGATAATTGGTGTGATTAGAGGTGGATACTTGACCCTAGTATTTAGGTGGTTTTCTTTGCCTCTAATCATGTTTGGGTAATGGGTCTTAATAGATGCCAAGATGTTGATTCTTATACTAATTAGTAGGTATTTACCATTCAATTTTAATGTCCCCATTTCCAATTAGATATTGAATATAATGATTCAATTGCATACATTTTTCAATATCATGACTTTTTAATCTATGATATTAGCAAAACTCATCCTCATGGTACCAATTAGGTCAAGGTTTTTTGTCATCCAAAGGTAAAATCTTGGGGAGAGTAATCATGTTTTTAATTATTAATTATTTGAGGACCACTTCTATAGGTATCCTTAGATTGCTAAGAGGCCTCTTTCTTATTCAGGGTTTTAATTTTCCCCATGGTAATTTGATGGTTGAGATAGTCTATTGATTAGTGGAAGTCTTTTTTTGTACTATTTGGAAATGTTATTTTGAATCCATGACTTCATCTCACACAACATTTTATTTTTATTAAATATTTTTGGTTTACTTGAAAAGGTGTTGTCTTGATTATGGCTTTGTTCATTCTAGGTATACAATTTAATCATTCCTTTTTCAATGAGGGATTTCTCAATTTGGATCCCCTTTTCATTGAACTCATTGAAATATTTAGCACATTGTAGCTTCAATTTATATCTCAATTTGGTGTTGAGGATTTCGATGAACATCTTGGATAATTCATTTTTTGGAACTGTATAATGGAATCAGCTTGCCAAACTTATCTATCATTGTAATAAGGAAACTAGACTTTCCCCATTTTTTTGTTTGATATTATAAAGATCTATGATAGATATATAATGTTTGATATTTAATGAGAAGTGTCTCATCAATTTTTTAGTTAACTCTCTAAATTTAGATATGGACCCTTTTGGAAAATGCATAAACCACTCTAATGTGGGTCCCATGAGACTTTTAGGAAAAATCCTAAGGAGATAATCATCATCATAGGCAACTCATGATAAGCTACATATAATTCTTGAACATGATCCCAGGGATTACCTTTCCCTCTATATTTTTCAAATTTTAGAACCTTAAAATGTGGTGGGAAAGGTACTTGTAGAATGCTCATATCCAAAAGGGAGGTGCAAAAATATCCATACTTATACCTTATTACTTGTGTACAAGGGTCAATTTTATAAAGAGTTTCTTTCATTATTTTCCACTCTTGAGAAAAGGATGGGTCCATGAGGGGATTGGAAGTTTGAGAATAATTAGTGTGATGTCTATAATGATTAAGATTAATGTTTCACAAATTTTGCCTTGGAGAAGGTCTTTGATTTTGTTCTTGAAATTGTGAGGCTAGGGAGTTAATTTGTTGGGTTAGTTGATATAACCAATCCTCTAAGGTGATTCATCTCTTATTAGCCTCAATGTTATTATTATGGAGTGGTTCTTGTTTTTATTTCTCTTCAATCTCTTTTTCATGATCCACAAGGTTATCCTCTTCATGCTCTTGATTAGTATTAGTGTGATGATGGGGAGTGTTGGGCCAAGTGTATGGGTGAACTAGGTGTTGTAAGAGGTTTTGATCAAAGTTAGGAGGTAGTGTGCCCCCCATTACAATGACTTGGGCTAATATTTGGTCATGGTTTTCATAAATATATTGATCAAATTGTGTTCTAACCTCATCATTATGGAATAAGTCACTTTTGAATTGGTCTTCCTCTCCAAGAGTATGCATTTCACTATGTGTATCATCATTATCTCAATTTTGGTCACTTAGGTTTCCTAAGAATTCATTTTCCTAATTGGATCATTTTCCAATTCTAAGAATTTGGGCATGGGTTCACATAGGCATGATGGATGATAGGGGTGATGCAATAAAAGTGATTAGATTTGTTTTTAACATGGGGTGATGAGAGAGAATGTGATTTTGGATACTAATTCTTCCTAAAAACCAAAATTGAGAGTGATCAAGAGAGATTATTTAGA
This sequence comes from Torreya grandis, assembly GCA_037957365.1. Taxonomy (NCBI): domain Eukaryota; kingdom Viridiplantae; phylum Streptophyta; class Pinopsida; order Cupressales; family Taxaceae; genus Torreya; species Torreya grandis. The sequence goes on from JARHVA010000127.1 coordinate 6,844,385, forward strand.
TATGATTTTGACTTAGATTTAGGGGGATATGAAGACTAGAATGACGAAATATTACCAAATTCAAAACCCTATAGGGATTTAATCTAGAAAAGGGACTAAGAATATGAAGTGAATAAATACCCTTCACAATATAAAAGTGACAATTAGATAGGTGCTAGGTATGAAGAGGTAGTGATGATGAAGTGATAGGTGCTAGAATAAAAACTTAACAAGGCTATATACATTGATAATGTTTAGTCAAAAGGTGATGATTAAGATAGAAAGTGATGGGTGACCACTAAGGCTTGATTTCAAAATGAAGGTTATATCCAAAGATGTGAATAATGAATATGGAATGGGTGGTTTGTTTGATTCTAAAATGGTATTTATCCTAAGGGTATCTAGGTGTTTTATGACAAAAATGGGATAGGTCAACTCGGTTCACAAATAACATGGGTTTTAGCATAGCACACAAACAACATGCTTAGTTATAAGCCCTAGTTTATTTAACTAAATGGGTGTGTAACCTAATGTATGTACCATCTAATGGTTTTTTAAGTGAGGCTATAGGCTGATGACTTATTATAGAATCAACTAAAGCCTCTCAACTCTATCTACACTTAATAGATACTTAGGATTTGAGCTTGATTCTAGTATTAGAATGCACATTACAACTAATGGGTCCTATACTATGTTTAAACAAGGGTGTATAATCGAGTCCCAAATATACATTAAGGTACATAGGGCCCAAATCTATATAGAGTGTTGTCTAATGCCCAGTTTAGAGAATTAACTCTTCCCCGTCATGGATGACCTATATGGGGTTAATTGCTTAGCCTAATGAAAGGTGTCCCTGATATTTATACTCCACTAGAACACAAATATTAGTCAAATGTGTCATGATGAAATCTACAACACTAACCCCCAAGACTAAGCCTATGCATGGGGATGAATTACATGTCACGTGTTATCCTAGACTGAATGGGTTAAAACATAGACAAGCAAGATAAATTTTCTTGATTAATTACCTATGTGAGAAAAATGAAAAGTGAACAATCAAGCCACACAAGACAAGATATATACAAGTAAAATATCAAAGTATGTAATCTAGGCACTCCTATAAATTCAAGGGTTATAGAATTAAATTTATTTCCTCTGCCTTGAAATATCCTAAAAAAAAAGGGTTAGTAGTCTGATTTCAAGCAAAACTTATAATTCCTTGTAAAACTAAAAAACCCAATCAATGTAATGCAATATCACTTTTAAGGACTAAAATACCATTACTTTTATGAAAAATCACTAATTGTGAGTCATGATATTATGGATAAGTAGCTAACTGTAATGGTTAATCGTATAGTCTTGTAAAACCACAAAAAGTTAGGAAAAATAATAGATTTTATTAAAAAATTACAAATTCAAGAGTGGTGATATTACAAAAAAAAATTCAATTCTAACCTTTTAGACTAGTATTGACGCCTATGAAATATTTATAGACTACTACTGCAAGCTTAGTTACATCTATTAAAAAATGTGTTTAAAAGACACAACTATAAGATTTTTGAATTTTTATGAATTAGTGAAATGATGAAAAAAAATTCACAAAGTTGTAAAATTAGAAAGATCCTTATCTATCCAAATAATGCTCAAATTAATGTTTTGCAATTATCAAAACCTATAACAAATCACAATATCACCTATCTTCAAATAATATCACTAAAATAAATACAAAACCACAAATTAGAAAGTAGAAAGTAGTGATATTGTGAAAAATAAAAAATAAATAAATATTAACAATTTTTGAATTCTCTTTAGGAAAGGACTATTATCCTTTCCATGTTATTAGACAAGAGTCCACATAGAAACCAACAAAAACCTAGTTAGCACAAAATATCCTTAAATTACTTTAATGAGGTTTGATTTTATATGAAAGGGGTTTGTAAGGGTAGTTCATTCCCTATAGATAGAGAGAAATCACTCAGGAAACTTTAAGCTTAGAGATTAGTAGGGAAATTTAACAAATTTTAAGGAAAACACAGCATCATGATTATCAACTGCAATATCACTAGTTTTAAGACAACCATGATTCTTGATGTGAATGTATTACATTTTGGAAACCAAGTGATAAAATTCTAACCAATACTATTTTATTGCACATAGAGGATAAAATACCACTCCTATAAGATATAATTATGTGATATAAATGCATAGAGGTTGAAAGAAATAAGAAAAAACTAGTTATTTTATCTTAACATAGAAACCTACAAAATTGTAAGTAAAATTGTAATATCACTAATTTTATTAAAATATCACTATTCACAAAGTAATGATATTTCCTAAGAGTGAAAACCTTCTAGACAGACAAAAAAAATTTAGTTAATTTAATATTTAAAGCAATATCTCTTAAATACAGTCAAAATCACTACTGTAGTATCTCTATGTATAGGTCAATATCATTGATTGTTTGTACATGATATTTTGACCAATTCTAGATCTTTTTCTTCATCCAGTTACACCTGTAAATTGCCAAATCACTTTTAACAAGCACAATATGTTAGATTAAAGGGGTATATCCCACTATGGTTGCCAATGTGTGATTGTATTTTGGATTATTCACAAAATTACTATATTTAGTAATAAAATCCCAAGAACACAAACAAAATTAAAGGAGGGGATAAAGTAATAATAAAACAATTAAAATTACATTCTTACCATCATTTTTTCCCTTATAACTCCTCTCCAATATCTCTAATTTGATTTGAATTACAAAATAGTTGGATTGTGAATTGCTTGATTTGAGCTTCTGAATGGCTTCAATGGCTTCATGGATTTGTTTGATGGCTTGATAAGAGTGTAAGGATAATTTAATAATGGTTGGTAATGAAATTATAATGGATTATTATGTATTTATTAGTTATCTTGGTCATGTCCCAAGCATTTTTTATATAGGATGGTGGAGGATAATTTAGGGAATTTTTAAATTATTTTAGAAGCCTCTAATTTAGAGACTTCTAAAAATTTGGAGAAGCTTCCTTAGTTCTAGAGATTTTTCTTGATTAGTTTATGGATAATGGAGTTTTATTTAGTACATTAATGGAGTGATTAATTTGTCAAAAGGGTATGGTAAGGTTCATGGGATGTAGGTAATTTTGTGTATGAATTATTATATTAGTTACTTGACTAGGAATATGGTTTAATGGGTTAAATTAGTGAGCTTAATAGGATTATTTGAGTGAGCAGATTTAGGTGCATACACTTCTCATTATTCATCTAAAAAATACCAAATAATCACCTACCAAGGATAATGTATTCAATAACACAACTAAGCTATCATGTCATATTTGTACCTATTTTTTATCAATTATAGTATTAATCATATAAAATTTATAAATCATTCAAAGAGTATCCCATGAGTGGTATTTGTCAAGTTACAATCTAGTTCATTGCATGCACCTAGATATAGAATTTTACACCATTATTCACACACACTCCCACACATATGGGATGATTACTTTTTTTTATGCCCTCCTTATATTATTAGATATTTATTAATTTTAGACAAAGGGGTATTTTAGTTCATCTCAACACTATGAGCCCACTAACCTATTTTTGGCAGGCATGACCCAAGGATGAAGAGTTAAGGTTTGATCTATAAGAAAACATCTATATCATGTGTTCTAGATCTAAATAAATTAGTATAAAGGTGATAAATAACCTATATTAATTAATTTAGTCACATCAAAATATAGCTCATATTTTATACTTGATAATAGTGTCATAGGATAGATAATATCATGATGATAGTGTCCCAATGTTAATGATAGTATTCGTAGCTCAAGAAAAACCGTTTCCAAAATATTATAACTATCTTAGAATCTTGATCATACATACTCCTACTTGTGTACAACTAAGATATACATGTGCATTATAAATCTAGCTAAGTATCATTTCTCTTTGTCATTGTAATTAATATAATATCTTGTAGATTATATTTATGAACTATATAGCACCTTAGTATTATATACTTTAAAAACATAGATCTTGGTTATTCATCTTAGTTATAAACCTTTTTTTTTCTAAAAATCATAAAATTTCTCTTTTATGCCCCTTGGCCTATCTCTAAGTCTAATTAGTCTTATGTTGATGACCCAAGCCTTTTTATCTTACCTATAATTCTTAAACTTGTTTATATTATGCCTTTACAAGTTGTGAACCTGTACCCATTTTCTTACTCCCTAGACACTTACATCCCACACAAACACCTACATCAATGTAGTTATCTTATTCTCATACAAGTACCCAATGCCTTAAATTAATATAATTTGAAAATAGAATGTATATTGATGACCATCCTAAGTGTTATTATATGAGATGTTCTCCACAGATATTGGTATAAATATAAGATCAATTGTCATTCATTCCTCACCTATCACAAACCTAGCATTCATATGAAAGAGCATTAAATTGAATAAAAGGCTTCCATATTTTATCCTATTTCCATATCAATCATAAGGACAAAACATCTATAGTTCTGAAGTTTTAAAGGAATATCCAAAGAGCTATATTTTATAAGTTACAATCTAAGTCACTATTATAATTTCTTATCAAATATTTTATGATTCATAAATTATCCAAAAAATAGGGGATAACTACATAATTTTGAGGCCCTATTAATATTATTGGATATGTATGTAATGCTAATTAATAGAGGGGTATTTGGGGTAGCTTGAAATCATGTGCCAACTAACCCATTTTCCCACAATCACTATGAAGATGAAGAACTAGGGTTTTGATCATTTGACAAGGATGATAATCCATGACATAGATATGAATGCACCAAAGTGAAAGTGATAATGAACCCAAAAGTATCCATGTGATTACATCCTAGTTAATTAGTTATTTTGTATCATCCAATCTAGATATTTGTGTTAAGCAACTATCCTAGGATAACGTAAGTGTCCTCAACTATAGAGGCACTTCATCTAGAATTTGGTGACTATTCCAAAATATTATTCTAATCTACTTCCTACTTGTTCTAGATCTAGATATTTATTAACATCAAAACCAACTAAGTATCTTATTTCTTTATCATTTCAATATCTAGCATAGTTAAACTTTCCATTTTTAGCATATTTTATCATAATAAATACAATATATGTTATATCTAAGTTTTATAATTAATTAGATTAATATAGATCTATTTATTACTATTGTGTTTATTCATTTATATATTTTAAACCCTATCTACCCATATTAGGATACTTATCTAATTTAGGCTTAAACATTTGGTGAACCTGATCCATGTGAATGCAAAAAAATCTAATCTAGGACTTTCAAGCCTCCTAAGGTTTCAACTTGTGATGGACTTTTAGATCTGAAACTTTACCCTAGGATTTCACCCTCCTTTAGTTACAAGGGCTTTGTGTGCATATGCTTACAAGATTATTCTTATTTGATTAGTGTATTTTGGCTTCAAAAATAGATCTATCTTAAAATTACTCAGATGTATTTTATACACAAGAAGGTATACTAAAAAATCTCTTTTGCTCACCAAAATCTAGTACAAAATTTTCAATTTTTACAATTTATTATTTTTAGTAAATATTGGCATTAAAGGTGAATGGTATAATTATTTTGTAATTATTTTTTTGGTTTCATCAAAAATAATATTTTATTTAAAAACCTCTCTCATGTCTCTAAAATAAATTCTTAATTTATCAAAATTATTGATTTTTTCTTTGGAATATTCTAGGGTTTTATTTATGAAGCATTCCACATTATTTGGCCTATTTATGATAAATAATAGATCAAATTTAAAATTTTACATAGGTTTTTCATAATTATTTTTATATATACAATGACCTCTTTTATTTTACCAAAATATTATACATATTTTACAAAATTAGCATTTTACTATTTTTTTATAAATTTAGACCTATAGGTCATGCACTACACTTTTGTTTCCCTATTTTTTTTGGTTCATCTCATTTCCTATTTTTTAATAAAAACATATCTTAAATTATCAAAAAAAATAGTTAGTAGTCTTAAAATACTATATCCTTATTATATCATGATTGATTGTTCCTTAGCATTTGTATGTCTTTCTTATCTTATTCTCATATCAATTTTTAGAACATTTAAAATGAATAAAAATGAGTCACTTCCTCCTCCTAAACCTAAGGAGGTTTATATTTATCATTACTCTAGCCAAGTCCATCTTATCATTCCTTCAAGGGTATGAACAAATCACTAGTATGAAAAATTTAATAAAAGAGTTAAAAATAAGATTACACTCATACATAATCCAACACATGGTAGTTTTAATTATGTATTTACATCTTCATATGCCAATGTTGTGCCAAACATGGTTGTACATATAACTTAAAATCTAAAACAAAATACATCCACAAGTGATTTCAAAAGTGACCAAAAGACTACTAAGAGACCAAGTGAAACCCTAAGAGAAATGATTCGAGATAAAGTGATCAAACTGCCTCCCCTACATCCTATAAGGAGATCCAAATATTATTGTGCATACCATAAAATTCAATGGCATCATACAAATTATTATTTTGCATTAAATAAAAAAATACAAATTCATAAAGATAGTGGTGATCATATCATTGGTATATCACTCAAGAAAACTACTCACATTATGAGTACCTTACTTAAATCACAAATACCAAAATATCAAATGTCATTACCAAAGAAACATTTAGAGAAGAAATTGTGTCCAATATCAAACTTAGAGCATGAAAAGGTTCAAAAAGAAGAATCAGATCAAGAAAAGGATAAAAATCTACCTCTTAATATTGATATTCAATTTTCAAAATAGTATGGTTTTATAATGAAATATTTACAAAATTTGGTTATCATGGTTAAGCATTGGGAAAACATTCCCAAGGCATCACTTATCTTATTTCCATATATGATAAAAATGACCATCAAAGATTGCACTATATTGGTAATACTAATGCAAATCATTCAAAGATACATTTATCCAATAAAAAAAACAAGAACCTACAAATGAAATAAAATCCAAGATAGAGGAAAAAATCAAGCAATATATATCACCTAAACACCAAAAAGAGTAAAACATGATACAAAAGGAACAAGTCAAGAAAGAGTAAAAAGTTTTTAAAAGGGTTAATGTTAGATGTGTGCCTTCATATGGATAAATTGCCATTATTTACTCAAAGCATCAAATAATTTAACCTTGCATAGATGTCAATCAAGGTCAAAATATTATAGTTGACCCAACTTGTGAATTCAATATATGTACTTGGGAGTTCTTTACATATCTAGGATATGTATGGAACATGTGAATAAAAATGTGGCATCTAAATTTTATGTTGGATATTTTTAGTTTAATATCACACATGGATCAGAATCATGATCTACTTTGTTACATATTAGTCCATTTATAACAAAATATAATGCAAAACTTTGGAAACCATGGATACTAGAAATGAAGTAAAACATCTCTGATACAAAGATACCAAATACAAAATTACCAAAATACCATAATACAATTCCTACTTATACTATGCACACATATGGTACATTTAATTTAAAACAAGTTATGCATTTACCATTCCTTGAATATTATCCTCCATTGGATGAAATCATAGGATAGTCTCTTCATAAAATACCAAAAAAGAAAATCAAGAATCCAAAAATATTTTTAGCATCTACACATTCTATTGGTTCCTTGGCACTTATGTTAGTTCCATATTGATGTATATCATATCAATTACTTATACATACACATATGTTTCACACTTTTATTTAAGTGTGATACAGGCATACACAAATATATGATCTATGTAGTTTTAGATCTTTGGATTTCCCTCTACTCATGTCAGCATGACATTGGGCACATCCACTTATATTATCATGATACATCCAAGTTATACATTATATTTTCACATTACAATATCATATTTGTGCTAATATGTACTTATACATGCCTTTATCCATGATTTTATCTCCTACAGTGTACTTGATATGTTATGTACTTTATGATTTTTTCTAGCACGTTTGATCTATGGGCTACTTTATATGTTTATGTTGGATTTTTATGTTTTCATTTATGCACTTCCTTAAGTATCTTTCCTTGTTATTGTCTTGTCTTTTGATCATTTGAATACACTCTATTATTTTTGGCCTCTGTGCCTTTATTTTCCTCTTTGAAATTTTAATATGTCATTACTTGTTGTATGTGTATATTTGAATATGTCATTCTTGATTTTGTGGACATTTGGCTAAGTATTATCCATTCAATTTTACAACATTTAAACATGTCCCTATTTTCAGTCTCCTTGGACCATTATATGTTTACTTAATTTTGAGTGATCATATGTGTGTGATTAGTTTCCTTTTGATATTGTATTGTTACTATTTATATGTTGCAATGATATTTATCATGTATCTTATTCCTTACTATGATCATTATGTGGACATTTTCCCTAATGCATATGCATTATTTGAATTAAGGCTCAGGATCCCTAAGCCATAACATGTACACATTATGACCACATAATGTGTATGTATTATGTTGTCATAGAAAAAAATATAATTATAAGGGTCATGTGCATGTATTGTGTTATATGAAAGGAATGTGTACATGTTCCTTTCACATTACAAAAAAAATAATAAAATAACTATAAGAAGGGGAAAATGGTTTGGTTTACTAAAATAAATGTTAAGTATAAGTAATATAAAAGTAACAATATAAATTTAAACTTTTAAGGAATATAAAAGTAAAAATATAATTGTAAACTTATACTTTAAATTTATTTTAGTAAATATAAAAAATTAAGGTCACTCTATATCTGATAGAGTTGGTATCATAGTTGCACACCTCATGATGTGGGAGATAGTTTTTCAAAATCTAATTTGGTCAGTATTTAGGCATTTTTAGGGTCTAAGTAATGAACCTAAGGATTTAAACATATAAATTTTTCAATATATGTCTATTTTGGGTCAAAATATAGTCATTTTTTAGGTTTTTGTACCTTTTGAAATTACTGACATTTCTAAGAACCCTAGGTTTATAAAAAAAATGAACTTTATAAACCAATCACTTAAATTTAAGACAAAGTGATGTTATTGGGGTAGAATAGGTCATATTAATGACTTTCACACATCAAAAAATATCTTTTTGTTAATTTCACTTGATCATCATCCCTCCCTCATCACCCCTAATGACTCTCTCCTTGTTCCTCATTATCCCTAATCACTGCCTCATTAGACCTCACCATCCCTCATCATAAATATTAACTCCCTCATTGTCCATAATCACTCTTGAATTTACCCTGACCATCCCTCATCATCCCTAATAACCACTTATCATCTATCATCATCCCTAATCACTCCCTCCTCATACCTCATCATCCCTAGTCATTCCCTAATTGACCCTCACAATCCCTCATCATCTCTAATCACTCCCTCATCATTTGTAATCATTACCTCATTTACCCCCATCATGCTTAATCACTAATTCATCATCCATAATCATATTTAATCACTCCCTACTCATACATCCTCATCATTAATCATTCCCTCATTAACCTTCATCATCTATAATCACTCCCTCATCATCCCTAATCACTCCCTTATTAACCCTCATTGTCCCTTATCATCCATAATTACTACCTCATCATACCTACTCACTCCCTCCTCATCCATAATAGTTAATACATGAGGATGGGGAGACCATTTAAGTCCTACTATTAAATCTCATGTTATAGGGTTCAGTAACATAAATAGACACGTAAGAATTTTATCAAACAATATATAAAAGAGATCAAAATATAAGAATTAATACAACATAATTTAGATTTAAGCAATGCCATTATTGGGCTCATTATATACAAAAAATAGATGAAAATAATATAAAAAACACATACATGTCATACACTAACCTTTACCTTTGTAATGGTAGTCTAACAAACCTCCTAGACAAAGACAATCAAAATATCATGCAATTCTGGTCTTCTCTATTTTTCCAGCCGACCCCTCTAATGAAATGTTTATTTATTTATAAAGATGATAATGGGCATCCAATTAAATTATATTCCCATACCTTGTATTCTCCTAATGCTTTAAGATTATCACATGCATTTTCTAAAAACACACAATACAAAGGAAAGACCAAACCCATTACTCACCTATAGGTTGTTCAAATATATTTTTACATAGAGCATAATAAAATACACTGAATATGTTTTTCACTAGAAGAAAAATTTGGGATTTTAATAATTACACACAATGCATACCTAGCAGGTTTCATCTAGGTGCTAAGATCCAATTTGAATAAGCATGAGACCTAGTTAATTAAAGACAATACATAGCACTATATTAAAACATTTGACTTGCTCATGATTCCATCAGGATTTACATAACTAATTTACCATTGTGCAAAAACATGTATGTATAGGAGATATTTGTGAGATTCTAAACTTTGAACAACACTGTCAAATACTATGTTGATTCCTCATGACCCAGTCATGTCTTACCTTAATGCATACCACTATGTGAAAAAACATAGCATGTTCAAGGCTTAGTATGGAATTAAGCTTCAATAAATAACTACTTGAAGACTTGTCTTTGAACATAGACTTATGCAGGTGTTTAGTACTGAATATCATAATCACTTGTTATGTGAGTCATCAATATACTCCATCAAATGAATAAATATTATCACCAAAGGAGATAAAACAAGGGTTTTCTAAGACTTATGTGGGTTTCAACACTTTTATTACCACTATCAAGTAATGCAAAATGCATTTGTAGACACATGTAATTTTTCCTTTGTTGAATAACATTATGGATTATGAAAAAAGCACAAGACCATAAAGAAAATTCAAATTTCCAATCATGGAAATAGGACTTGAATAGCATAGGAAGTGAAAAATGTTTCACCAAGACTGAATTGGTTAATGCAATATGAATAAAAAAGGTACAAGTTACAACATCTCATTAAAAAGAAAACCAACCAACATAAAAGGTGGAGTTTTTTGACAAAAAATCCAAGACAAACATAATTGTGCATGAATGAATATTGAAAGCCAAATTTTCAAACACTAACATGAACATGCCACAAAGATAACGGCCAACTTGGACATTGAGGAAACAGCCACCCCTAATGAACCACACAAAAATGAGATAAAGAAGAAAACCAAAAAAATAAGAATGCACTCTCTTTTTTAAAATGCAAGATTTCTCAAGATTATGGATTCCCCTTAATCACCTCCTAATCCTTAATCACTCCCTTTAATACCTTAATGATGGGTGCAGTAGCTTCCTGCTTGTGTTTGATTTGCTTATGTTCTAATTCCAAATTTTACTCACTCAAATAAATCCCAAAGAAACTCTTATTTCACTCATCCTCTTTAACACAAATAAGGAACTTGGAGATATCATCTAATTATCTAGTGGGATTCAAATATCGATATGGTGATCCATGCTATATAGATAGATATATAGGTAGTTACCAATATGGTAGAGTGTGTTAAAATATGGTAGATAATAGAGTGGGTTTCCCAACCTAATCGATCTATACCCAACTTAATATAATTAGAATTAAGGGAATATACCTTATTGCAGTGTATTGAGGAGGGACCAATTAGTGTTTGGGCATTTTTAGATGGGCCCTAAAGGCCAAATTGGGTTCTTGTTATGCTATAAGCATTCCCAAGTCCCTAATATAGTATATCAAAGGATAGTGTAGAAATGGGGGCCCTACCATAGGTATATATGGGTCATCATTCTGAAGTCCCTACCTTGATATCAAACTTTCCCTACCTATTAAGGTGATGGAATATTCCATACCTACTTTATTTATGCCAAAGAGTAGGGAAAGGGAAGATTGTATTTTTGATATTTAACTTTGCTTCATCTACAACATATCAAGGTAAGATTTCCTTTTCAATGGATATCAATGGAGTAAGACACAAATATTAACATAAGTTTACCTTACTAGTATTTAGATTTTTTTTTCTTTTGGATTAAGGCATGGCTATCAATGGAAGCTTACTTTCTGATAGATAATTTTTTTCTTACCCTACCTATTTAGCTATTCACTACTTGATAAGGCATGGGAATATTCCTTCCCAATATATATCTTTGATCTTATCATACCTACTTTTCATTTCTATAATAAATTCTTAGCTACGAATCAAAGCTTGCTTCCTGATATATAGCTTTCATATATTTTTTCCCTACCTAATTAGCTTCTCTTATTGTCAAGAGGTGCTCACTTCATGATAGATAGAATGATAAATGAAGTATTAAATCATGTTTAATAATTTACTATATATAGCCTCATAGGTAGTCAATCCAAATCAATAATATCTAGTCTATCTCTCTTAATCCCAATCAAACATATCTATTTATATATATCCCAATTGATTGATGGGTTTGGTTGACTATGTATAACCTCATATATGATCAAGTTGATGTTTATTAATCAAAATTAGTAGGATCCCTATCCCCATCCCCATCTAGATAAAGGAAAGGAAAGGAAAAGAAATAAAATGGGAGGGAGAGGGCATGATCAAGAATAGTTGATCAAATCCAAGGGACTATCTATGTGCTTAATCAATCCCAAATTATAATAGTCGGTCATGTCTCTAATGAGAACTTGATATTATAATAGAGAATAGATAGTTAAATATGAGGGAATATATATACTTAATCCAGTCTAGATAGAGGGCCAAATGTATCCATTTGAACCCTCTCTTTTAGTAGGCTCCTCATCTAGATAAAGGGAGAGGTCCCAATCATGGACTTCCCATTTAGATATAAGGCATGCATGTCAATTCTAATCGATTGGTAGGCTATAAATACCATATAAATAGAGGGACAAATATATAATATCCAAGTTATATATATTTATATATAGGATAGTTTTTCCATCAATATATTCATTTCCATTGAAATAAAACTAGAGATAGTGAACTACCCTAGGAAGACCTTTCACCTAATTTGGTTTGTTCCCTCTTGATTAGAAATATCAATGGTCATGAAATAATGGACATGGATATGGGATATGGACTACTCACACTAATAAAAATCAAACATAACAAAATGTATTTAATTTGATGGATTTATAACACAACCCAAAATAGGGGTACAGATCTAGCTATAAATCTAGTCTATAAATATCACCTTCAATCCACAAAATATTAGGCCCCATATATATATATTAGCCCCCATATATATATATATATATATATATATATATATATATATATATATATATATATATATATATATATATATATATATATATATATATATATATATCTTCCTACTTTTTGACCTATATATCTCTAAACACTTTCACCTTTCGTATTTCCCTTCCCCATTTGATTGCTAATATCTAGGTGAACAATAAGCACCCATATATTCAGAATCTTGATAATCACTTAGAACGACCTCATTATGAGATATATGGTTATATGACAAACTATATATTCATTATTCCTAGATATATAGAGAGTATCTCTAGAGTTTTGTATCCTAAATAAATATAAATAACCTCTAAAGGTTGGGAGGAATTGATATAAATATCCATGAGGAAAGGAGGGACCCAAGGTTCAAACCATGGGAGAGGTTAGTCAATTTTATAGAGGGGAGACAAAAAACCTCTATATGCTTAGTCATTTGGGCCTGAGGAAGAGGCCCTAGCTACCATAGATAGGAGAAAGGCCTTACCTCCTTTAAAACCTTTAACCCCTGCCCATTATAGATAGGGTTGTGAAGCCTAATTAGATATTATATATCTAAATAGATGTCATGTCAAGCACATTTATAGTGATAGTTTTCACTTAGCCAATGTCCTACCCCTCCATTATATATCTTGAGACTATAGTTGGGTTGGAACAACCCATTTGAAAACCAACCCAAACATTCAAGGAGGGGATCTAGGGAATTAACTGGTAGAATAAATAAAGTTGAATAGTGAGACCTAAACTCATGTTACGTATATATAATATACATTAATTTACATACCATATCTAGTTACTCATGTTTACCATCATATACAGTCATTTTATGTAAAAATTTAAGTCACTCGTGTTACCCATCACATAAATTCATGCCTATAGTAACTCATGTTACCCATCCCATAGAGTCATGTCACTAGTTAGCCTATAGTGTTACTATAGCTCTATGTATTTAGCATAATCATATTACATGAAAAGGGCCACCTAAAAGGTGAGGTGAACTAGAAAATAAAGTAAGTCCACCTGAAGGGTGAGGTGTTGAGAGTGTAGAGAGAAAATAGCTTTTGCTTGGTTGGAATTTACTACCCTGGGGTTAAATAAAACTGAATATTAGTCCCTTAAATGTGTCCAAGTGATTGATTAATGGGGGTGAAAATTCATATTAAATAGTTGATAGAATAAAGTACTATCCCCTAGAGAATGTTGTAGTTGATAGACCAGAGACCTATCCTACCCATGTTATTCAAGTTAGCCTAACTAGGACTAGTTATGTAGGCAAGTTTAGATAGATAGGAATGGTCAAACACATGGTAATGGTTGGTTTGAATAAACTTATATTCTATATGGATTATATTGGGAGATGAGTTAATAAATTAGACTCTAATTAAATTAGAGATAGTTATCTTAGTCAATCAAGGATGGTGAAACAATGATTAGGGATGATGAAGGATGGTGAGGGTTAAAGATGGAGTGATTAGAGATAATGAGGGATTAATTAGTGTAGACATTGGAAAACCACACCCGATAGTTCTAGATGTCAAAATAACCCCTAAACCACATCGGGACCCCCTAAGGACTCTTTCACAACCTTTCAATTGTAAACCTTGATTCAACTTACCCTAACTAACCTTGACTAAACTTAACCTTACCTTTGACTATCGATGGTCACCCTAACCATTGATAGTCACCCTAACCACCAATAGTTAGGCTTAATTATCAATGGTCATCCTTTAACCACTTGAATAGTCAACTCTAGTCAACTCTAGCTTGATTTCTTATATTTAGCTTGTCTAATTCATGTGTGAGCTAATGCATATGGAAGCTAAATTTAAACTAATTATCAAACCTCTTATTGAGCTATTGTTTCACCTCTCCTTCCTTCCTATAAAAAGAGAGGAGGAGGTGGTGAAAAAGGATCAGTCAATTGATCAATCAATCTAGGATAATCCACATCCAAATTTAGAGCACCTTGCATTGATACTTCCTTTTCTAGGTAATCTACCAATGAACAAGCAAGTATGATAGAGATTCAAAGCACTACAATCCATTGGCCAATATCCAAGCATCATTACTCTACTATAATTTCCCTAAGCTCCACCAAAATATTTCTCAACCACCCTAACATCTTTCAAATCAGCAACCAATAAGCTAAATATATATTTTCACTAATTAGTTACTTTGTTTCTATTTTTCAACCAACCTAGCCTAAACCCACTTTCCATAATTTTGTTCTAAAACCTCATCAAACCAATTGCTCAAACCAATCCGAAAAACATATTAACTATCAACAGTCACCCTGACCATGATGGTTTATCCATAACCACTGATAGTTTCCCAACCATTGATAGTCACCCTAACCACTGATGGTGACCCTAATCGCTAATGGTCACTATGTGACAAATAAACAACAAGTTATTTTCACCTATCAAACCTTAACCAAATCCCAATTTTAGAACCCCTACCTAATCACAGAGCTTCACCCTATTTTTTGCACCATTCCTAATCCATTTGGCATTAATATTAATCTATTTATTGCTATAATTAGTCAAATTCACTTATTCATTTATCAATCACTTATTATATTTCATTTTATTATCTTCAGTGATATATATAAGTACTTTATCTTTTACTTTTAGATCTTGATTGTCTAAAAGTGTAGATTGATAGCCTCCAAAGAAGCTCATGCTTCTTGGATCTATCTTGCTAGGTAATCCACCTTACTATCTAACTAATCAAACTATTTCTTTAGTGTTTTTTTATTTATAGGTCATTCTTGCTAAGCCAAAGAGGAGTATCTACAACTATCTAGATCAACACATGCATAATATATCAGGTTCTACTAACCATACCCTTCTCGAGTTTCATTTCTCCTTCTTTTAAGTAATATAAGAAAATTTCTCTAAAACATTTTAGCATGCTTCGTGGGAACCTTGAGTCTTTTCTTAGGTTAATTGTTGCATCTAGGTGATTCTTCTCCTTGTCTTTCTATTCATACAATGAAATAAAAATTTCATTTTGGGATGAAAAATTGAATGAATCCATTATTTGTTTGCTTATTTTAGCTCATATAGCTTAATTAATCAAGTAAATTAATCATAGCTTCCATCTAGATCAACACATGCATAATATATTAGGTTCTACTAACCATACCCTTCTCGAGTTTCATTTCTCCTTCTTTTAAGTAATATAAGCAAAATTTCTCTGAAACATTTTAGCATGCTCGGTGGGAACCTTGAGTCTTTTCTTAGGTTAATTGTTTCATCTAGGTGATTCTTCTCCTTGTCTTTCTATTCATACAATGAAATCAAAATTTCATTTTGGGATGAAAAATTTAATGAATCCATTATTTGCTTGCTTATTTTAGCTCATATAGCTTAATTAATCAAGTAAATTAATCATAGCTTCACTCTTATGACACACACAAGGCCAAACCACTTACACTTAATCAATCATAAAAAATTTGAAATAAGGCCTGACTAGGATTTCATTACCTAGCAGTCACCTTTCTTGACCATCTTACTTGGATTTCATCACCAAGGGGAGAACCAACTCAACTCTTTGGTTAAGCACAATCTCTGGCAATCGGTATATTTTGGCTAATCACTCGACACCCTTATTGTTGTGGTATGTGAAGTGAGGGGGTAGGCCCCAATATCAATCCACATACTAATTTTCAATATATATCCCTTTGAGAGCCTAAACATAACCTTAAACCAGCCGTAGTTCTTTTCTAGTACCTGCTCTACAATCCAATTTGAGTCACACAATTCTTAAAACTTAATGCATAAGCCACAAGAGAGATTGAAAAGAACCCTAAGATTTAACTTGTTTTAGTGTGTATTTTTTTTTCCTTGACTTTTTCTTGTCTTCTCTTTGTTTGAATTGTGAGATTTTTTGTATCTTCCTCTTTTCCTTATCTACATAGTTTTAACTAGGCAACAACTAAGAGACCAAGCAAATCAGGACCCACTTCCTAATCATCCATCTTCATTTTCTCCCTCATCCATGGAGTACATCTCAGATGCAAATATTTCTCCCCATCTTTCTAAAATTCCTACCATCCCTCGAATGATCACCCAAGGTGATGCAAATTTTTCCACCTTTTTAGATAACAACCCCATATCCCTCAAAAATTACCTTAACACCATATCTCATCGTAACCTCACTTTAGTTCTGTCTATTGACCCACCTTATGGCATGTCATCCCACCTTATGGGAGACACTTCTATTACCACCATCTCTACCCAACTTTTAGTCACTTAGACATCATCCTCTACAAATAACCCTAATGATACCACCATCCAAAACCAACCCACTCAACCAAGCAAAACCCAAGCACCTTCTTCCCCTACATATAACCCTCCTAGTATAGGAGCAACCCAACCTTTAGGCACCAGTACTTCCCTTACCATAAGATTACCCTCTATTAGTGTCACTACCATTCCCCTTGTTCCCAACCCACCTAATTTCACTCCATTTCAAGGTTTGGTGGTTCCCATACCTTTTACCCTTCCACCCATTATTACTAAGGTTACCACTTATCCTCTACCTATTAACCCAACCTACATTGATCTCTCAATAGGTGCCCACTGTACAAAACCCAAGCTACATCCTTAACCTATAAGGGTATGTACCTTTACCTTCCACACAACTACATGTCTCCATGTATTCATATGTGGCATCATCCCAACCACCCATGTCCACATACCAATATGTGGTAGCTTCTCAACCCCTAACCATATATTCATATATTATACCTACCCAAACCCAACATAATCTACCCTAAAAATACCTGGGTGCACAACCATAAACCAACCTTATCAAAATGTTAATGGATAAAATGATTACTTTGGAGTCATCCATTTATGGAGCTCATAATATTTTTCCATATGATCAAAATTATAATGAACTAATTCACCCATCCATCCCCATTTGACCATATCCTCCTCAATGGGAAATTCTAAAGTTATTGAAGTTTTAAACTAAGGAAGACCCTCAATAACATCTAGGAGTGTTTAGGTAATCATGCTATATGATTGCTTATGATGATGCTCTCCTTCTCCATACCTTCCCTATCTCTCTATCAAGTTTAGCACTAGATTGGTATAGTGCTAATACAAAGCACTCCCTCTTTTCTTTTGCCCAACTAGCTTATACTCTCATAGATCACTTTTCCATAAACATCTCTAAGAAAGTCTCCATCATTGATTTCTACTCCATGTGGTAATTTGATGACAAATCTATTGTTGACTTTGTAGCCCATTAGAGAAGTCTGATAAACTAACTCTCCTTGTCTCTACCCCAATCCATGTTGATTGAACTCTTTTCCTGGGATTATGCCAAACACATCTCCTCTACTTTATGTTTTTAAAGCTTTAGGACCTTTGATGAAGCTTTCACCATGGAATAAAAATTATAAAATAGAGATATAGATGAGGGGAAACTAAAATTGAGAAAGAACTCTAACTTTAAATCAAATGAGCCTTCCTCCTCCAAACTTGGCAATCAAACCAACCCTGACTCCAAAAATAATGAAATCATGAATGTGGTTGTCCTTAAGGCCACCCCTCCACCATTTGTTAACCAACCTGACTCCTCTAATCAAAACATTAGGAACCCAAATTGTAACACCTAGAAGTAATTTACTCCACTTGGGGAATCATATACTTTGGTCTTTGATAAATTGTTAAAACCCAATATCATACAGCTCCCTCTGATCAAACCTACATAGTAATTTGATTCCTCTCATCTTGTACCTAGTTGGTATAAGGAGAACAAATTATGCATCTTACATCAAGTCATTAGACATGATGTCAGTAGGTGTAATACCTTCAAGAACATTATCCAAACTCTCATTGATAAAGTGGATCTTATGTTGGATAACCCAAATACATCCCTAAACCAATCACTTAACATCTTCAGAAAACCATTTCCCAATCATGCTCCTTTCACCAACAATGAAAACAAAGAAGAATCATCTCATACCAATGAGGCCCATACTATCAATATGGTTCTTGGTGAGATCATGGTTGAGGAAACCATTGACCAAATCACCTCTTCTCCTACTCCACTTATTGAGGTAGTGGATTCACTGACCTCTCCTTTGATATGCACATCAGAGGAGCCATCCATTACCATTCTATATTTTTTATCAGTCATAAAACAATCCACTCTTCCTTTAGAAATCACTCCTAAGGAATAAACCACTTTTCTTATACCTCCCATCGAGGAATTACCTTCCTAGATATTGGAACCTTTTGATCAAGAAAAGGATGAGGTGATTGGTCCTTCCCCTCAACCCTTAGGCCTATCTTTTGCATCCACTCTAGGGAGACTCGAACCCATCTATAAACCCTTCTCCAAACTAGTTAAAAACTTAGAATTAATATATGATCCTAACCTAGATTTGGCCACCTTTTAGCAATAGCTTGGGCTCCCTTATAGGACCAATCAGGAGATTTCTTTATCAAAACAACCTACCCTTTCCACTATCACCACAACCCAACCATCACACACCTCTAACCATCAAACTATGGTAGTACCATCAGAACTAAACTCACCCAACACCACCAAATCACCTTCTACCATTCTAACCAAACCCAACAAAAACCTTGGCATATTTCCTACTCATAACATTACTCACCATCAGTAAAGTTGGATTTAAGCCCACTAAACCTATCAAACAAACCCCAAGGTAAGCCAATAAAGAAGGTAAAACCACCTAAAATCCCAAAAACCAAAATTATACCCCCCTCCATTTTTACCTTTATTTTTAAACCTCATCCTTCTATCTTAATTGGGAAACCAACCCTCCCAATCAAAACCCAACCACCACTTTTGGCTATGCCATCACTCCTACTTTTATTTACACCTATTTTCACTGAATCACCCATAACCAAGCCTTCTATCTTCTAATCATCTATAAACAAACCACTTACCTCTCAAATTTCTACCTCAAAACCTTATAACCCCAATCTTCCAACCTCTCTACCAAAATTGAAACCATCCACCAAGAATGCTCATTTACCCAGAGCCTCTACCACCAAGCCTACTTATAAAAACTTTCTCAACTCAACTACCAAACCTAAGATCCCTATGCCTTTGAAAATATTTCCTAAAGCTTACTCAAACATCCCATATAGGCTCTTGCAATCATCTTGCTTAACATTGCCACTTATCAGACCATTTGACCCACATAGTCCTAAACCCTCTTGATATAATAACAAATTAATATGTTCATACTATAGGACACCTAGGCATGACATAAAGAAATGCAAGGCCCTCTAAGTGGTAGCCCATTATCTATATCATGAGGATGACTTATTATCATATAAGCCCCTTATGAGCCCAACATAGATCCAAGAACCAAGATACATTGACCATGGATAACAACTTAGGCACTCTAGATAACCTACACATTGTCAAAATTGGCCAATCCCTATATTCTAAAGAGCTTTGGGACTTCCCCTCCTTCTTGCAAGACCATAGCATAGAATTTACTTGGTTTTATAGTGACATGCCAAGAATTGACCCCTCCATTGCTACCCATAACATAGTCACCAAACATGATTCCAAGCTAGTTAGGTAAAAGCTTCAATGAATACAGCCTCATATAGCCTTTCTCATCAAATAAGAGCTTCAACATTTCCTACCCATAAATCTCATTCAACCCATTGAATATCCCTAATGGGTCTCAAATGTCATACCTATCACCAAATCCATCAGGGGATTATGCATTTGTATGGACTTTCATGATCATAACCTTGCTTGCCCAAAGGATGACTTTTTTCTACTAAGCATTGACTATGTAATTGATCTTATAGCTAGCCATGAGATGTTATCTCTTATAGATGGATTCTTGGGTTATAGTTAGATCCTAATTACCCTTAAAGATCAACATAAAACCACCTTTATCACCCTATGGGGGAATTTATACTATAGGGTCATGCCTTTTGGATTGAATAATGTTGGTGAAACCTACCAATGTGCTATGACCTACATCTTCCATGACCTTATTCACAAAATTATCGAAGACTATGTTGATGACCTTTTTGGAAAATCCAAATGTTGTAAAGACCATTTGGCCATTATTAAGATTATCTTTGAGTGACTCATCCATTACCATGTCCACCTTAACCCCAATAAGTATATTTTTGGGGTCTTTTTAGGAAATCTCATTGGTTTTATCATCTCCCTTTAGGGAATCAAAGTCAATTCAGCCAAAATCAAAGCAATCCTTGGCATGCCTCCTCCTACCCACCTAAATTAAGTCTATAGCTTGCAGGGGAAGCTCTAATCCATTCATCACTTTATCTCTTAGCTCTCTAACTGATGTTAACCCTTCCACCACATTTTTAATAAGGATGTATCTTTTAAGTGGAATAAAGACTATCAAAAGACCTTTGATTCACTTAAAAAGTACCTTTTTTCTCCACCTATCCTCATTCCTCCCAAGGAAGATCAACTCTTTTACCTTTATATGTTTTCCATCGACCACACCTTAGGGGTAATGTTGGCTCATCAGGATGAACAACATAAAGATCAATCCATCTATTACATTATCCATATAATTGTAGAGTATGAGACTCGTTACACCTATATTGATAAATTTTACCTAACTTTGGTCTTTGTGGCCACCAAACTTTGCCACTACCTTCTCAACCACAAAACCTATGTTATAACCAATACTGACACACTCAAGTATATGCACTCTAATCCATACCAAAACTAATGTATGACCAAGTGGATCATGATTTTATCTAGTTTTGACTTTGAGTTTTTCAAAAAAATATAATTAAATGGCAAGTCATTACTGACCAATTAGCTAAAACACCATTAGCAAACAATCAACCTCCTCCTCTTGAGTTTCTAGATGAGTCCATCACAACCCTCTCTCAAGCAAAGTTGACCTATCAAGTGATCATGTTATTCAAGGGATAAAAGTGTCAATGTGGTGGGGGATCTAGCATCATCCTTATCCCCCTTTCATGGTGAACCTCTTCTTTTATCCTTCAAGTTAGATTTTAAATGTACCAACAACATGGTTTAGTATAAAGCCCTAGTGATAGGCCTCTAAACTAAATTAACCTTGGGAGTCAAAATGATCAACATATTTAGTGATTCCCAACTTATGGTTAATTAAATCAATGGCTCTTACTAGTGTATGAATGATGTTTTAAAATAGTACAAATAATTAGCCAATGTATTCTTAACATCATTTGAACACTACCATATCCAAACCACTCTATGATCTATGAACAAGTTTGTTGATACGATGGCTTCCCTCACTTCTCAGATCCCATCTATACCCTTTGACTCTAAGCTAAATATTATTATCAACCAACTTGCCCAACCCTCTTATTTCAAATTAGACTCTCCCACCATCTTTAATGTGGAAGAAACCTAGACTGACCTTTGGTATCAGTAGACCTTCAACTATCTCAACCTTGCCATCATTCCTTCTAGCCTTTCCAAAAATAATCAAAGAGCATTTATCCAGAGTACCTCACATTATACCATAATTGAGGGAACTCTTTATAAATGTGGCTTTCATGGTCTCCTCTTTTATTACCTACATGGTCATGAAACCTCTCATGCTATCAGGGAAATACATTATGGGATCTGTGGGGGACACTTTAGTGGCCTAGACATCTCTAAATTCATCCTTTGCCTTGATTATTACTATCCTACCCTTAACCAAGACTATTGTGATTATGTGAAAAAGTGTGTTAAATGTTAATAACATGCTAATTTACATCACGCACCTAGCCATAATCTTTACATATCCATATATTTTTAACCCTTCTCATAATGGGGTCTAGATATCATTGGATAAATTAACCCCCATTATTCATAGCAACATCATTCTATCATCACTGTGATTGAATATTTTACCAAATGGGTAGAGGTTATTCCCCTTATCTTAATAAAAGCTAAGAATATTATTGACTTTATCAATCATCACATCATCTATCATTTCGGTGTTCCTCATAAAATTATCATTGATAATGGTAAATCATTAAAAAATAAACAAGTCCAAGGTATTTGTGACACATTTGGTATAAATTTAAGTTTCACATCACCCTATCATCAAGTTAATGGATATACAAAAGCCTCTAACAAATATCAATAACATGCTAACTAAAATAGTTGATGTATTTGGTCAAGATTGGCATTTACACATCCCCTTCACCTTATAAATTTATCATACTAGCATTCAAACCCCTATGGGTGCTACCCCTTTCTATCTAGTTTTTGGAGTTAAGGTTGTCTTGCCTCTTGAAGTCCAAATTCTCTCTCTTTTTATATCCTTGTAAGATCTCATCTTTGAGAGCGATTATCATCAATACTATTTAGCCCAACTTGAACTACTTGATGAGCATCATTTAGATATGCTTTCCCGCTTTCATGTCTATCAATAATGTATTAATCATTCTTATAACAAATGCCTTAAAGCATGAGAATTCAATATCAAATACCGCATCCTCAAGGAAAATTAACATGTCACCAATATGGAGAAAACCAAGTGGGTAAATTTTGTTTTCAATTGGTTCTGACCTTATATCATAACACACAAGTATGGATCAAGAGCTTACCAGTTGTCCTCTTTTTAAGGTAACCTAGAACTAGAGACCCTCAATACTTTTCATCTACATCTACATCTTTTCTTTTCTTAAAACAAGATCAAACTCATTTTTTATCCAACTTAAGCTCATCTCTTACTTTCAAACCACATTCATCTCCTAATTTTAGGGATAATCTATTAAATCTAAATCATGTGATTCTCTATCATAATCATATCCTAATCTTGAACAATGGGTACCATGGCATGATTATCATGGTACTTTTCACCCTTTTTATAGGATGGATTCCCATGATCATTGTTGTCTAAACCTCTTTTCCACCTTATCAACCTTATTGTGATTTTATTTTTTCCTTCATAAAAGGTGAACCTTTAATCCTATATAAGCAAGTCTATTTCAAGCAAAAATCAAAAGAAAAATCATAATAAAAACTATCAAGGGTCATTCCTAGCATCCACATATTGCTCCCTCAAAGGATAGATACCAAAAATATATCAAATTTGTTCAATATAAGGTAGACTACTCCCTTGAAGGTAGCTATCAAAATCCTTAAACAAAGCACACACAACTCAAACCACTCCCTTGAAGGATGGTTGAGTCAAACATTTGTCAAAGCAGAGAAATTTCTTGGAAGCTTCCCGTATCGATCAGCTTCCCTAACCTCTCCAAGAAAAATACAAAAGATCAAAAGACCCATTACCAAAATTTGAAAATATAAACATAATTTGGAATCCACAATTGGATTTCATAAGTATACTTCCTACATCGATCAGTCTACACATCATATGGCATGGACTTGTTTATATCGACCCTTTGGTAACCTATAAAAGAGGCAAGCTAGTCTCCTAGGAAGATTTCATTTTCACCTCCCCTATATACATTCTATAAGCAAGGGATTTTGATCTTACTTGAAATTATGTAATCAAGACACCTTTTTAACAACTAATAGAAGCTAATATGAAGCATTTTAATGGCTTATATTCCTTAAGTTAGGCCAACTTTGGTGTGTTTTAGTCCTTTCCAAAGAAGAAGCATCATTCCTCCTTATTCTCTGATATTAGTTGATACATTAACTTAGAAGTTTTTCTCTTAAACGTCTTTTCTTTCTCACATCTGGTTTTGTTAATTAACTTACTTTATGCACTTCACCTTAATCTAAACAAAATGACCATAATCATAACCATACCACATAATATCATCATCACATCATAAATAAAATTAGACATCATTAGCATAATCACCACCTCCATAAAAAAATCACCTATCAACCATCACATCCTCATAATCACATACACCATATCCACCACATATTTAAATATAAATGAAGAAGCATGTACTCATTATATTTCTACATAAACACCATATTCATAAACATCATCATAACATTATTAGCATCTTGCCATTTATCACATATATATAGCTATGATCCTTAATCCATAACCATAACAATAATCACATCATAACCTTCTCCACCTAAGCATAACTAGTATCCATAACCATAATCATATCAATATCATAAACATGATCATCTCAAACATGAAATTAAATGATCTCATCCATAAAACAACATCCATAAAATGCCATAACCATCATCCTAATCATCAACAACATCACATTAGCATCACATAATCATATCAGGATCATAGTCATCCATAACCATCACATCAATAACATCAATCAATATCAAAAATCATCATGAACATATATTAAAGAGACATATCATCACATGCCTAGTTAAGTGAGTCAACATCTCATAACCATAATTAATATGACATCATCAATACTCAACATGAACATCATAACCATGAACCATGAGCCATAAACAAAGGATCACATCTATATCTCATAAATAATCATCATAGTTTATACAAAATATACATGTCTCTCAAAACAAAATATACATCTCATTACATCAACTCATGGGCCAGTATCAAAATCATATAATACATTGAAATATAATATCTCATAATAAATCTATGATCCTATGGTACCACTACCTCCTAGAGCCTACCCCCTACACTTGCATGTCCACCTATAGAGGTAACCTACTAACCTGGTGTCACCTTACTAGTACCTCCTACAATCCCAACCATATACTCATCCCATCAAGGCTCATCAGGCAAATGCTTAAATACTAAGGCCTCATAATACCATAGCTCTTCCATAATCACTACATATCTCTACATCGAGACAGTCCCTATTAGTCTTTTAGATGTTGGTACTCCACCTCCTACCTACCAAATAGAATTTATTTCCTACATCACCAAGGCTATTTGATACCTATCTTGATCTCTCTCCCCTATCAAAGTGGCCACCTAACCCTATACTACTACTAAGGATGCCTATATTAATACCATAGATGCTTAAACTATGGCTAGTGTCATTCATGTTTGGTCCCTTTTCATGATCACTATCTATACATCTAGGGCAACCCCTAGCATCTAAACTTGATGACCATCTCCTCCTACATCAACATCCATATCTTATTGACCCCCATCTTTAGGACCAATATCATTTATGACATAGTGGTCTTAGTACCATGCAAGATATCCATATGTAACACCTATATCATCCATACCTATCCTCATAGGCAACTCCTCATGATCAATTAAATCATGGACTAACTATGGAGTAGGTAGTAGAAACTCTACATCCTCCTTCTTATATCTTAGGAATGCCTTGATTATATCCTACATAAGGCCAAACTACATCCATACCCTATCAAATGAGATCAACTCTATCTCATGGTCTCATCTAACATAGATATATCTATATCTCTAAAGAGATAAATTATGCCTCCTATAGTGTGCCAATCCTAGAAACATATAGTCTCTAGATCATGTCTCTAATAACTAAGGCATCTAGTCAATCCATGTACCAATTTATATCATGTGATCCTCCGCTTAGTCTTGAGAAGGCATAGTCACCTCTCCACCTCATGTATCTAACCCTATAATTTATTTTTGCAAATCCCTTCCATGATATCCCCATAGGTTTCAGCACCTTGATGTGCTCATAAGCCCAACAATGAAGAACAAACGTGACACTGATCTCATATCTCCTATGGGCTTGAAATTTCCATAACTCATGATAAATATAAACAAGCAACATAGGTACCCACAAAAACACTATACAACCTAACCACATCTCCGTGAGCACCCTTAGTAACAAGTATGGGAACCTCCCATTACTAGAATCTAGTAACACATAACAACTAACCACTATCATCATCATAAAAAGCCTCCTCGCATCCTTATCTCTTTGTTATAATGGTGTGTAGTGGAATCCTCCTAATTTCCACCTCACATAATCAAGGTAATCTCTATATAAAAGCTCCATCTACCCATCCCACTCATCACTCTCAATGTGGTAAATCGACTCACACCAAATGGGTAGCTACACTATCTTATAGATGTCCTCAAGAAAGATAGTCAACTTGCCTATAAGAAGTAAGAAGGTGTTAGTGATAGTGTGCCATCTCTCGATAAGTGCTACTAACATTACTACATCTTGAGGTGCATATTGATAATACCTCATACCTTTAAGACCCACATCTTTCATGTTCTCCTAGTCTTCATTAGTTATCTCATACTATACCTCCTCTAGTATCCTGGGGCACTCTATCCCTTATCTAAATTTGTTCCCATGCCTACAAGGTTTGATAGCAACAAATTGAGTTCACTAGTATACTTTGCCTAAAAATTCTACCATAGCACCTATCCCCTATTCCAATCTATCCAACTAATAACATTTAGCTAATATTACCTATACCTACTACTTTAACCCATCATTCAACCTTCTTAATCCATACACATTACTTCACCTAACCCCTAACCTAGCCCCTTGACCTCACCCTAAACCCTTAACCTCAAATCCCACCCATTAACTATTACCCATTATAAATTCACATTCATTTTCTTCTTTTTAGTTATTATTTAGCTATTATTTTTTGACTGTGTATGAGTTATTATTTGCTCCCTTTTTTGTTCTATGATACTTCTTCTTTAGGCATTCATGTCTTCCAAGTTTTAGACCTTACCTATCTTACTTTTATATGGTTAGGACCCCTTCAAACCCCACTCTTACCTTTTTAAACACAAATTATTGCTTATAAAACAATCACTCTTAAAATACTTTTCAACTCATACTTTGACTATCAATGATTGAATATTCCTATAGTCAACTATCTATAGTTAAGTAACTGACCACCAATAGTCACCATAACATGGCCTATCAATGGTCAAGTATCAACTACCAATAGTTGATACTCAATCATTGATGGTTAGTATTGATTAATAATGACCAAAAATGACACCAATAGTCACTATCAAGTGACCACCAGGGATCAAACCTATACAACTACCCTTCAAAAAAACATACTTAACCCCACAACCTATAAAACAAACCTACCTACAACTACCTCTATCCTCCCTTATCTAGCCCACCCCTACAAAATTAAATCTAAACTACCATCTTGACTCTAAACACAAACACCACTACCCAATCCCTAGCCCTAGCACTAGGTCAAACCCACGCACACAAACACTAAACACACAACCAACTCGATAGAAAACCATTCAAACTAACATTCAATTACACAAATTGAATAATTCTATCAATTCAAAATAGTACCTACCTCATTCCTTGACCATCATTGAGGAGGAACCCTAGGTACCACCACCTAACCTCATGCTCTCCCTCACCCCCTCTACATCCTCAATCAACCTCAAATCTCACACACTCAATCACTCACCCTCAGTTATCATTATTTTCTCCAACACTACCAACAAGCCAATCATTGAGGGTTAGTATGCTCAAATGAGAAAATAGAACCTTCAATGGTCTATTTATCTTCACCCTTTTAGGGTTAACATATGACCACCAATGGTCATGGTGATCATCGATGATCGACCTAAAGGATCTACCATGAATATTGATGGTCATATTTTTTAGGGATTTTTCCCTCCTACCCACAAAATTTTAACCAAAATTTTTTACCCAAACCTAATCTAACTCCCATCTAATAGATATTCCCTTCTATGCCAACCTTGACCACCATTGATTTCAACCTCACCACTTGGCCATTTTGGCCTGACTATGAAACTTAATCACACTTTGTACATGTGTTTGTGCTTCAATTACCAACCTATCAACCACTTTATCACCATCCTACCCACTCATCAAACTTACACTTAATTATGTTTTACCTCATCGATTACCTATTTGAGGGGGAACACCTCCTCCCATGCTCAAGGTAACCAAACCTTTTACCTATAATCCATTTTTATTTTGTAGCTTGTTGATACAACCTACATAATAAAAAGGTGGAAAATATTGACACTAGAAAACTTCACATGATAGTTCTAGATGTTAAAAAACCCCTGAACCACCTTGGGACCCCCTAGGGACTCTTTCAAAACCTTTCAACTACAAACCTTGAGTCAACTTAACCTAACTATACTTGACTAAACTTAACCTTACCCTCAACTATTGATGGTCACCCTAACCATTGATAGTTAGGCCTAACCATCGATGGTCATCCTTTAACCACCTAAACAGTCAACTCTTATCAACTCTAGCTTGATTTTTTATATTTAGCTTGTCTAATTCATATACGAGTTAATGCATATGAAATTTAAATTTAAACTTATCATTTAATCTCTTATTGAAATATTATTTCACATATCCTTCCTCCTTATAAAAAGAGAGGAAGAGGAGGTAAAAAAGGATCGATCAATCGATCGATCAATCTAGGATCATCCACATCCAAATTTAGAGCCTCTTATATCAACACTTGTTTTTTTAGGTATACTTGTAGTGAACTAGAAAGTATGATAGAGATCTAAATTTTTGTCATCCATCAACCAATAACCAAGCCTTATTACTCTACCAAAATTGTTCCAAGATCTACCAACATATTTCTTGACCACCCCAACATCATTTAGATTAGCAAATAACAAGGTAAGTATTTGTTTTCACTAATTAGTTATTTTGTTTCTATTTTTCAACCAACCCAACCTAAACCCACTTTTCAGAATTCCTTTTTATAACCTCATCAGACTAATTTCTTGAACCAAACCAAAAAGTATAGTAACCATCGATGGTCACCCTAACTATCAAAGGTTTATCCATAACCACCGATGGTTTCCCAATTGATTATGATCACCCTAACTACCAATAGCTACCATAACTATCAATTATCACTATGTGACAAATAAATAGCAAGCTACCAGACCTCAACCAAATCCTAATTCTAGAACCCCTACCCAATCATAGAGCCTCACCCTATTGTCTAGACCACACTTGATCTATTTGGCATTAATATCAATTTATTTATTTCTATAATTATTCAAATTCACCTATTCATTTATCAAGCACTTATTGTATTTCACTTTATTATCTTCTATGATATATATAAGTAATTTATCTTTCACTTTTAGAACTTGATTATCTAAAAGTATGGATCGATAGCCTCCAAAGAGGCTCCTACTTTTTGGAGCTAGCTTGTTAGGCAATCCACCCTACTATCTAACTAATCAAATTATTTTTGTGGTGCTTTCTTACCTACAATTCATTCTTCCCAAGATAAATAGGAGTACTTACAACCATCTTGATCAACACATGCACAACATATCAGGTTCTACTAACAATACCCTTCTCGACTTTATTTTCTCCTTCTTCTAAGAAATATAAGAAAAATTTATCTAAAATAATTAGGGATAATGAAGGAATGATTAGATATGATGATCAATGGTGAGGGTCAATGTGGGAGAGATTAAGTATGATGATGGGCAAAGAGGGAGTTATTATAGATGATAAAGTAATGATTAGGGATGATGATGGATGGTGAAGTTCAATGAGTGAGTGATGATGGAAAATGAGGGAATGATTAGAGATAATGAGGGATGGTGAGGGTCAATGAGGGAGTGATTAGGGATTATTAGGGATGAGGGGGAGTGATTAAGGATTATGAAGAATGAGGGGAAGTTATTAGAGATGATGAGGGATGATTAATGAGTGATATGGGATGGTGAGGGATGGTGAAGGTTAATGAGGGAGTGATTAAGGATGAATGAGTGATTATAGATAATTATGGATGGTGAGGGTTAATTATGGAGTGATTATGGATTATGAGGTATGAAGTTAGAGTGATTAAGGATTATGAGGTATGATGAATAAGTGATTAGTAATAATGATAGATGGTGAATCTCATGAGATAGTGATTATGGATGATGATGGAATGATTAGGGATGATGAGGGATGGTTATGGTTAATGAATTAGTGATTAAGGATAATTAAAAATGAGTATGGAATGATTAGGGATTATTAGGGATGATGAGGGAGTGATTATGGGTAATGAGGGATGATGGAGTAATTAGGGATGATGAGAGATGGTGAGGGTTAAGAAGGGAGTGATTAGGGATGATGATTTCTCAATTAGATATGATCAAATATGATGATGATAAATGAGGGAATGATTATGGATAATGAATAATAAGGAGAGATTGATTAGGGATGAGGAAGTATGTATAATAAGTGATTAGGTATGAAATATGGATGATGAGCTAGAGAAAGTAACATAAATTGGTCATTTTATGTATACAATCCATAAATATGACCTATGTTACCCCAATCACACTACTTTGGATTGAGTAAAAAGTGATTGGTTTAAAAAAAATTATTTTATAAGCCTAGGACTCCTAAAAATATCAAGAAGAAATTTGGAAGGTACAAAAGCCTACAAATTGACAATATATTTACCCAAAATGGACATCAATTATAAAATTTATGACTTGAAATCCCTAATTTCAATACTAAGACTCTAAAAACACCTAAGTAGTAAATATATTATATTTTAAAAACTATCTTACACATCTTAAGGCATGAAACTATGAGACCAAATCTATTAGATGTAGAGTGATCCTAATTTCTTAAATTTACTAAAATAAATTTAAATTATAAGGAATATTAAACTTATACTTAACATTTATTTTAGTAAAGGACCCCACTCCCATCACCCACCTTATAATGCATTCCCCATTTGCATTTTGGCCACTCTTGATTTCACTAATAATTCATACATGATTTTGTTATTTTACATTTCAAACTTGCACATTTCTACAATTTAAATTTGTACATGCAATAATGTGTACACATTATGGTGATTTTGGATTTAAAAAGTAAGCCTTTTGGCTCAAAAATTTCTTGAATTCTCGAGCTAAAGGCTTAGACCTATCAACACATAATTGAATCTAAGAGTTTTGAAAACACTATGAATTTTAATGAGTCAATTCATAAAATTATTACCATGATGACAAGCATGTTTTCCTCTTTCAAAATATATGATTTTAATAGTTTCTAGACTATTTTAAGGTTTCAATCCATGTTTTCTAACTATATATTTTTTAGGTCACTACATACCACAAATATACATTCCTATATATGTTTGCGTATATTTATTTTCATTTATCCAAATGCAAAAAAATATGGTTAAAAATTAGGCCTAATTCTATACAAATTCAAAAAACTAGTTTTTGTTTTCTTTTGAGGTAGTTATGGGTGTTCTACAGTCGATTATCCATTTTTTCATCAATTTTTAATATCTATCTTCTTGTAAATTAATTTTTGTGTGTGTGTGTGTGTGTGTGTGTGTGTTCATCAAAAAATTATAAAAAATATAGGTTACAAACTAGATAATCTTATTTAAAGTTTCATCAAATGGTTTTAAACAATAATAAATGTTGCTCAAAAAATAAAGGGTTGTAAGGCTAGCTAGCTAATATATTTTCCTATAATAATTGGAGTTCTTATTCAAATTTTAGATGTTTGGCCTAGTTATACTTAACCATTTTTTAAAAAAATAGGGTTTTGTAAACTATACTTAAAATTATACAATTCATATTCTTACACCATCCTCTAATTTTGAGTGTACCCATCTCAAATTATTTATAGAAGTTCATATTTTTCAATTTTTAGGAAAATCATGTCCACATGTAGGCCCCTTTTTGTCCTCCATATTTTTTCACTTACCCATACATTTATTTAGACATGTCCTATATGATACATGGTTAATTAATAGTTATATGACTTTCTTGTCCTTTTGAGCTGAGGTAACTTCTAGTTTATATCTTCTCTCACCTCAAAGAGGGGCATATTAGTGGGGACATGTCATAAAGGCATAGCTTCCATACATTCAAATTTTTAGGCTTAGTGTGGTTATGTTATATATGCATGGATTCCACATGTTCATAATCTCAAATTCAGTAGGGGCATGTTCTGTAAACATATTCTCCATATTTACTCAATATTCAGCATCTATCGATTATAATGGGGGAATGTTTTGGAAACATGTCCTCCACATTAGCACTTATATAATTTTTTAATTTCAAATTATATCATGTTAATACTTTAGAATCATGTCATCTACACTTAAATATTTTCAAATTTGACAAATTATATAGTTATATTATTTAGATACATATTTATGGAAAAAAATATACATTGGTACCATTGTTATACATAGTTTTAATGTGAAACATATATAAGGTGCATATGTTATGAGATGTGTGCCTAATATTTAAAAATCAAATCAATTTAAAATTCCAAATATTTTTAAGGACTATCAACACCCACCAAGTTGGACATTTACCAACTATATTAAGCCAATCTACTATAGTAGTTAGTTCACTTTTTGGTACGTTGATGTGATTAGATCACTCAATCTTACCAAGTTTATAGGTTGGACTTGATTGTATCATATAGCCTCACTAGTTTTATAGTGTGAGTTGATTTTTTTCACTCACACTCACTAAATTATAAGTATGATTGGATTGCATGGTTGATCTAGTCTCAACTGCCAAATGGTAATCCACCTTTTATCCAAGCTTGGGGTCTTGGGACTTCCTATCTCTCTCTCTCTCTCTATCTATCTATATTTCCTTATATATAAGCACTTTATCATATTTATAGTTGTCCTAATATCAATTTTAGTGATTTATAATGACACATCTTTCAAATGAAATTATCAAAATGCAAGATGGTTGCATTGATACATAGGCGTACTCCTAAACTTTGTTCTCTTTCAATTTTAATTATTTAAATACTTTTAATCTCATATTATATTAATTTATTATATACTATAACATGTTCTTGATTTTAATTCAATCACTAGAAAAACACTCAATTTAGACTCATGGAAAGATAAGGTGTGTTATATACATCAGGGTACATATTTCTTTCCTTTAAACTCATAATTTTATTACTAGATTAAATGGGGAAAATGTAGATGATATTTATTAAATCTATAGAAACGTATTCTTATACACTTGGAAAACTTAGACCTTGGTTGTTACTCTTAATTCTAGACTTTTTCTACTTCTACAAGTATTGCATCTTCTCTCTTTTGTGACCCTTAACCTATCTCTTAGTCTAACCAATCTTATGTTGATTACCTAGGCCTTCTATATTTCCTATAATGTTTAAAATCTTCTTATCTTATGCCTTTGAAAGTTATTATCACATATCTATTTCCTACTCCTTATACACTTGCATCATAGACAGACACCTACATTGACATAGTGTCATGTTCTGATATAAGTGTCCATTTCCATAAAGCCATCTAATTTGAAAATAAAACATATCCTAATAGTCAGCCTTAGTATATTATTTGAGATATTATTTGAAGGGATTGGTATAAATATAAGATCAACCCTCATTCATTCCTCACCAAGCACAAACCTAGCATTCATACAAAATATCATTCAAAGAGAATTCAATTGAGTAAAAAGCTTCCATATTTTATCATATTTCCATAATAGGCATAGGTATGACACATCTAAAGGTCTAAAATACTGAAGGAGTATCCCAAGAAATATATTTTTCAAGTTATAATCTAGGTCATTATTGTACTTGCTTACCACACATTAAATGATTCACACACAAACCAACATGTAAGGGATAACTACATAATTTTGAGGCCCTCTTTGTATTATTGGCTATATAGGTAGTGCTCATTGATAGAAGGGTCCAACACCATTGCCCACTAACTCAGTTTCTCACAACCACTATGAAGATGAAGAACTAGGGTTTTGATTATTTGACAAGGAGAGATAGTCTATGACCTAGATTTGAATTCACTAAAGTGAAGGTGATGAATAACTTAGAAGCATCTAGGTGGTTTCATCTAATTTTAGTAGTTATTCTATACTAGACACTGTGTTTGATCTAGACACTAGCATTGATGTAATCATCTGAGATTGATGTAAGTGTATATGGCTATAGAGGCACTTAATCCATAATTTGATGATTGTTCCAAAATAATCTACTTATTTCCTATTCCATATCTATATTTGTATTAGCATTAGAACTAGTTAAGTATCTTATTTATTTGTCATTACAATATATATCATAACTTTACTTTCCATTTTTGTCATATCTCAACATAATAAATTTAGTAAATGTTCTATATGAGTTTTTTAATTAATTGTCCTATTATAGATATGTTTATCACCCTTATGTTTATTAATTTATATATTCTTAACCCTATCTATCCATATTATGATCCATATCCAATTTAGGATTACACATATATTTCAAATTTAGTACTTTCTATATTTATCACATCTTAGTATTTTAATTCAGAATAATTATTTATCTAATTTTTAATTAATTATCTTTCTATAGAATAGTTTTTTTCATCCTTATGTATAAGTTATTTTATTTTTTAACCTTATCCCCCACTTTTTTAAATTTAAGGTTAAACAATAATACATTTTTAATAGACATTTTAAATAGATGCTTTTATAAAGTTGAGGGTGTTGGTTCTTAGTTATACATCTCGTACACTCAGCCTTGCACACTTGAGAGAAAATGGCAAGCAATCATGAAAAACCCACTAGTATGTCATTGTATTGAGGGAAGGGTTTGCCATCAAGATTAGACTAAAAGAATAAAATGACTAAGAGGTACCTATAGAGGGTGTGGTCAGCTCCCTGCTACTTCTGACTCTACCTAAACCAAAGTGAGAGGACCTATGGTGTAGCTTTCTCACATGGAAATATTCTACAATTCAACTTCCATGGGGATTTTTAGCACAAGGGAATACAAATATGACCAAATCACAACCAAGCTCATTCACTCCACTTAAGAAGGGTTATCACATGAAATGAACAAATGTACTATATCACATACAAGCTACTCAAGATAGATGATAAAATGATTTCAATTTTCATTATATAGAATATTCAACAACAGGAGTTGAATGGAAAATTGCAATTCTAGGATTTAAAGCACAAAACATAGACACATGTTAAGTATGCAATATCTTATGCATGTGTTAGAAAATAACACTCATAATATGTAACTAGGTGTATTATTTGTAGGGTAAGACAAGGTAGGAAAAATTAATATTTATAAAAAATAGGGTGGTGCATTGGTGGTCTTCAAATAGTAGGGATTCTTTCAACATTCATGACATCACCTATTGCAAAGATGCATAAAACTTAAATGCAAGCTAATAGAACTACTAGGAGTGATTTGCACTTATTGGTGCTAATGAAATATAAATACCCAAATGATCCTTGAAATTCTTGAACATACACTAAAAATAAAATATCACATGCTTTTTCCCATTAAATCTATAAACCTAGGGTGCCCTAACAAGTTATTTAGAAACATATTTATAAACATAACACAAAAAATGATTTATAATCTAGATCTAAACCCAAGATGACAACCAATAATGAGTAAAGAACAAGATGTCCAATCAACATTTGTAAAAAATATCACTGCACTTCATCAATAGAAAATAATAGAGAACCACAAGCATTTTCATTAACTTTGAAATAAAATATTATACACATCAATGTTTTAAAATACTTTGATGGGGAAAAGCATGGTGGAGTTGTTCCATGTTGGGTAGGGGAGACATATAAACATGTTCTTATAGCTTGTTAATGGTTTTACAGCTATAACCACCTTAGTAAGAGAGAAAAAATATACATAGTAGTGATTCAAAAATGTGAAAGAGCCTATACTAAGGAAGAACAACAATAAAAAATAATGACCCCCATTGAATATAAGACAAGCCTTCTATTTATACATTTTAAATATGGGACTATGGGTCTCAATTTTTAAAATTATAAAACAAACTTTCAAATTTGCTAAGATACTTCCAACTAGAAAATATTCCCTTGTCACGCCTAAAATATTTATCCATTTTCTCAAAAAATTATAACTCTAACTGCCTATACGAGGAATGATGAATATTTGGAGCATATAATTTTATTTCATTGAGGGAGATGCCTTTCACACTAGCTAAAAGGAGAATATTCATGGTAGAGGGTCAAATAAATTTTGTAATTATGTGCAACTTCTTGAAGATGCCCTTGACCACTTACTTACATAATTGGAACCTCTCAGATAGTTTTCCTTCCCTTTATGCATGCTAAGTAAAGACCATTACCTTGAGATGATTACAATTAGAAAGCTCCAACTATGATCAAAATAGAAAAGATCTATGGCCATTTGTAAAAAATGCATTGGACTAGTAGTTAGACCTTCCTCTATGCTTTGAATCATTACCATGTCAATGAAAAAACCATCAATTTTAGCTGTCAAGCCAAATTTTTCCATTTACTAACACTTAGTATGCCACATCAGATCTAACTAGGCATTCATGGGGTATAAGAGTGACTAAGTTGATTAATTGGATCCAATCTAGATAATTGTTAATTTGAGCCCTCTAAAAATTCCATCTCAGCTCACACCATTAGATCATCTCTACCTGAGAAAATGTAATTCATTGATTTTGCACAAGATGCTTAAGCTCTAATTTATGGCACATATTTATTCCACTTGTCATCCCTATGTTCATCCATAGGATCTTTGTCTTTTCATCCTTCATTATGCATCATCAAATCTATCTAGGGTGAGAAAATATGCTCCATTAGATCATGATCTAAGGGGTAGAGTGTTATTAGACACTACCTATACTTGGCCTTGAGGATGTACCTTTTGGTATCCCTATAAGCTTATTGTATATCTTAAAAACATTCTCTATTGCTTTGAGCACCATCATACTATATAGAGGCACCTTATGTTTCTTGACCTTTTGACCTATTTTGCTCACCTTCAGATCTATTGCTCCTTTCCTAAGATCTTAAAACTTGTTGATCTTGCATTCTCTTATAGGGTCTTTGACTTTTTGAATCCTCACTTATAATTGGATCATCCTTACCTGAGCAAACATGATCTGTAGATATGATGTCATTTGAACTCAAATGGCTACTTCATAGGGCCTAAATTTGACATTCATGTGATCATCTTAGAATATTTGAATCCCAACAACTATTTACCATGGCTTAAAATTGATGTTTGTGTGCTTGTCAAAGACATCCACAAGACTATCATACTTATGTAATTTGGACAAATTTCTTTGGGGTTTTGCTCATCGATCCTTCTCTATATCAACTTGGATTTTGGGACAATTATTTTGGGCCTTTTATCTTCAATGTTCTTATTTGCATTCAGCCTTTGGCTCCTCAAATAATTTTATTCTATAACATTTCTTCAAGAATTTTGTTCTATAATAATTTATTTGGGATAATTATTTTAGATATTTTATCTGAAATAATTTCCCCAAAGCAATTGACATTTACATTTTTCCCAAAGTATTCTAATTTTATCAAGCTTTTTATGAAAAAAAAATACCCCCAATAATTTTAATTTTAGACTCTTTGTAGTGCACAAAATGTCTGACAAAAATAAGCCTTCGATATTTTTACCACAGATAAAATGTTTGAGACAAATAGGTCTTCAAGATTTTTGCTAATACTTTGGCTGAAACATAGAATTTTTTTGGACTTTTTACATGGGTAAAATGCTTGAAGGAAATAGACCTTTAAAATATGCTAAGTAAAGACCAAATTAACACTTAATTGATTTAACATGAAACTTGACTTCCAAAGGAACACTGAAAAATAATAATATGGCTAAGGACTTAGGCTTTTATACTCAATAAGGGCTCAATTTCTTTAGTGAAATTTTGGCCACTAACACTGGCTCTCACCTAGGAATTCACACCCCCTATGGGTGTGCAAATAACCCCAAAATGTAAAATTGGGTGCCAATCCATTGGGTCAGAGTCAAGATTTAGAAATTTTCACAAACATTCATGAAGGCT
This sequence comes from Torreya grandis, assembly GCA_037957365.1. Lineage (NCBI taxonomy): Eukaryota > Viridiplantae > Streptophyta > Pinopsida > Cupressales > Taxaceae > Torreya > Torreya grandis. Next base: position 6,883,357 of record JARHVA010000127.1, read on the forward strand.
CAACAAAAAAATGGTAGACTTGATAAAAATAATTTAGGAGGATATAAAAATGAACACATGATATAAAAAATGAAGGGAAACTATACAAACAAAGCCCAAAGTAGAGAAGAAATAAAGTAATATAAGGACAAAGTAATACAAAACTATACAATTATTTACATAATTGTAGGCTCAATCGAGGAAATGTTTCATATGCTTGCCATTAATTGGCAGCTCTAGAATTCTATCATCCCTTAATCTCTTTAACTCTTTCAATAGTTTGGTGGCCAAGATGAAGTAAACTAATCTCTACACTTGCATGAAGGTATGATTTCTAAGCTATAATTAGATTACATTTTGAAATAAATCCTCTTTACATGACCTCAAATCTGGATAAGACCATGCCAAAAGATCTTGGTACCTTTTTAGTAGCTATAAATAAAACTATTTCTCAGTTGCAATCAGGTAAGTACCAAATAAGGGTGATTCAATATCATCAATTTCATTCATGTACATAAAGTAATACTTGAAATAAGTTTAAAAAAATTCATCCTCAGGGGCATAGAACATAACCCCATCTTCACTAAATGTCATTCTCCAAACAACACCTTTGTTGTCAAACCTAGCATCAAGAAGAGCTAGTTTCTCAACAACATCCACATTCCCAACAAGGTTACCCAATTCCACATTTGTGTGTATTATTTCAATTAGAGCACACTTTGGATCTTTAATTTCATCATGATTGGGTAATTCATATGCTTGTGTTATATTATCATCACAAGAAAATTCATACATTGGGACCTTCTTGACTGCACTCCAAAACTGATCAACGGTAGTAGCATTCATCATTTCCATAGAAGAAGAAAACTTACATGGGGAGTCTTGATAATTGAATATAAAAATATCATCATCATCAGATGTAAACTCAAGATCACCTACATATTCATCATTAATTTCAACAAGATATGATTTCAGTATGTATCACTTCAAGTTTGTAAATGGTTATATTCTAAAACTTTGCTTCTAGTGGCGACTCCAAAACATCATCTAGTTTCAAAGAAATATCAATGCCTATATTCAATATATTTAGCTTTGAGAGTTCTCTTTCTTATGAATTTGAAAGGACTGAGGTCATCCTTCAAAGGTGACTTATCTAAGAAGCTTATATTTCCCCTAACTATTCATCAAAGAAGGAGACAAGTTTGGAGGCCTATTGAAGAACAAAGAGTAACTACAAAGGACTTCTTGGGCTGTCAAGATTCTAGTAAACATAAAATTTTGTTTTTTTAACTTCCTATTATTGAATATTATCATAATTATTTTGACTTTTCAAAATCATACATTTTTATTTACTATCCAGTTCCTTCTCAACTAGCTAAATTCCCTCTTAAGTATGATCCACCAAGCCCACCTCATTCACCCCCTCACATCCCTTTTGAATTTATACTTGAACCTCCAATTAAACCAATCATTGGGCATAGAGATCAATTTGAAAATGAGCATCTTGCATTTAGAGTTCCCAAATTTAGGCCTGTCAATTTTGACGAAGTAGAAGTATATCCTAATGAAGTCCTAAATGAAGTAAGGAAATATGCCTTCCAAAGTTTCAAGGGAACAATGTAGTGAGTGTTGATGATCACCTAAGGTATTTTCAAATTATTATTGAGGATTATGAGGTTGAACATGAGTATGTGTGCATTAATTGTTTTTTACACATGCTAGAGGAAGACGCTCATGAATGGTTCAATTTTCTTCATAGTGGATACATTGATTCATGGTAAGTAATGAGGAATGTTTTCAAAATTCAATATGGTGACAAAGTTGATCTAAGGTTATTTTTGGTTGAATTTTAAAACATCAAGAAGAACCCCAATGAGTTTATTTAAGAATTCAATACATGGTTCAACAAAGCTATGATGCAACTACCCAAAAACATCAGGCCTAGTGATATATCATGTTTGATCAAATATTATGATGCCTTTGATAAGAAGGTTATGTACTACTTGAGGGACAAAGAAATATCTCAATTCTTATCACATCCCTAGTTGAGTGTTGTGGCATTGATTACCAAGATAGAAAAGTAGTAAATAATAACCTCAACTTTTAAACACATATGATAACATGAATAAACCTTGTCTAAAAATAAAATTGAGATTACTTGCATAGAATATAGGTAGAGAACTTTATGATATAAATTACTTATAGCTCTCTACAAGATTCCATGACAACATAAGTAACCAGGATTTCAATTTAATCCCCAATAACAGTGCTAGTTATGTGGCGTGCTGATGGACCATAGATAGTCAAAATAACATAAAGAGCTAGAAAACTTTAAAAATGATAACATCACTCTGCAAGAGTCTATAGCAACACAAGTGACTAAGACTTCAATTTAATCCTCAGCAATGGCACCAGAAGAGTGTTGGTTCCCAGTTGTACACCTTGTACACTTGGCCTTTCACACTTGAGAGAAAATGGCAAACAATGATGAAAAACCCACTAGTATGTTGTTATAGTTGGGGAAGGGTTTGGAAAAAATATTTGACTAAATGTAGAAAATGATTTGGAGGCACCTATAGAGGCTATGGTCATCTTCCTGCTACTTTTGACTCTACCTAAACCAAGGTGAGAGGACCTATGGGGTAGCTTGCTCACATGGAGAGTTTCTAAAATCCAACCTCTATGGGGATTTTTACAACAAGGGAATACAAATGTGATTGGGGCATAACCAAAATAATTCACTCCACTCGAGAAGGGTTGTCACACATAATGAACAAATACACTAGATCATATATAAGCTACTTAATATAGATCAGGGAATGATTGCAATCTTTATTCTATAGAATATTCAATAATAGGGGTCAAATGGAAAACTAAAATTCTATAATTTAAATCATGAAATGCAAAAACATGTTAAGTATGCAATATCTTATGCATTTGCTAGCAAATAAAACTCATAATATGTCAATGGGTGTATTATTTATAGGGTAAGACAAATTGATAGTTTTAAAAAAGAGGGTAGTGTGCTAGTGGTATTCAAATAGTAGGGATTATTTAAACATGCATGACATCACCTATTGCAAAGATCTAGAAAACTTAAATGCAAGCTAATGGAACTACCAGGAATGATTTACACTTATTAATGCTAATGAAATACAAATACCAAAATTATCCTTAAAATTCTAGAGCATACACTAAAACTAGAATATCACATGATTTTTCCCATTAAATCCATAAACCTAGGTACCCTAACAAGTTATTCAGCAACATATTTCCAAACATAATGCAGAAAGGGATTTATAATCTAGCTCTAAGCCTAAGATGATAACCAACAATGGGCATAGAATAAGATGTCCAATCAATAACATTTGTAAAACATATTACTACACTTCATCAATAGAAAATAGTAGAGAACCACAAGCATTTTCATTAACTTTTCAATAAAATATTACATGCATTAGTGTTTTAAAATGTTGCCATGGGGATAAGCATGGTGGATTTACTCCATATTGGGCAGGGGAGACATATAAACATGATCTTAGAGCTTACTAATGGATGTACAACTGTAACCACCTTAGCAAGAGAGATAAAATGCATACAAAAATAATCTCAAAATGTGGAAAAGCCTATACTAAGGAAGAAGAACAACCAAAACCAATGACCCACCCTAAATAGAAGATAAGCCTTCTATTTATACATTTTAAATCTAGGACTGTGGGTCATAATTTTCAAAATTTCAAAACAAATATTTAAGTCCACCAAGATACTTCTAGATGGAAAATATTCCCTTTCCATGCTTGAAATCTTTATCTATTTTTCATAAAAATCATAACTCTAACTACCTCTACAAGGAATGATGAAGATGTGGAGCACATCCTTTTATTTCATGGTAGGACATGTATTTCACATGAGTTGGAAGGACAATATTCATGGTAGAGGGCCAAACAAACTTTGTCATGTGCAACTACCTAAAGATGCCCTAGACCACTTTCTTACATAATTGGAACCTCTTAGATAGGTGTCCTTCCCTTTATGCATTCCAAGGAAATCCCATTACCTTGTGATGATTATAATTAGAAAGTTACAACTGTGATGAAAATAGAAAAGATCTATGGCCACTTGGAAAAAATGCATTAGACTAGTAGTTAGACATTCATCTATGCTTTGAATCATTGCTATGTCCATCAAAAATTATCAATACTAGCTACCAGGCCAAATTTTTCCATATACTAACACTTCGCATGCCACATCAGATAAAACTAGGAATTCATGGGGTTTAAGAGTGACTAAGTCAATTAATTGGCTCTAATATAAAAACTTGTCACTTATTTATGCAATCTAAGACCTCTAAAAATTCCATCTTGGCTCAGACCATTGGATCATCTCTACCTAAGCAAACGTGAGCCATTAATCTTGTACAAGATGATCAAGCTATAATTCATGGCACACAGTTATGCCACTTATCTTCCTTATGTTTTTCCATTGGATCTTATCTTTTCATCTTTGGTTATGCACCATCAGATCTAGTTGGGGTGAGAAAATGTGCTCTATTAGATCATGATCCAAGGGGTGTAGCATTACTATAAACTACCTATACTTGGCCCTGAGGATGTGCCACTTGGTAGCCCCACGGGCTTCTTGTGTACCTTATAAATAGTCTCTATTTCTTTGAGCACCATCATGTTATGTGGTGACACCTTATGATTCTTGACCTTTTGACCTATTTCACTCACCATTGAATCAATTACTTCTTTCTCAAGATCTTAACACTTTATGATCTTTCATTCTCTTGTAGGGTCTTCAACTTTTCAAATCCTCACTTATCATTAGATCATCCTCACTCAAGCAAACATGAACTATAGATCTACCTCCATTTTAAATCAAATGGATACTTCATGAGGCCTAAATTTGACACTCACGTGATCATCTTGGAATATTTGAATCTTAACAGTTATTTGTCATGGCTTAAAATTGACATCCTCATGCCTATCAATAATGTCTATGAGACTATCACACTTATGTAATTTGGGAAAATTTCTTCAGGACTTTATTCATCGAGCCTTCTGCTCTATAAAAACTTGGCTTTTTAGACAATTTTTTTGGGCCTTTTGTCTTTGACGTTTCTATTTTCATTTGGCCTTTGGGTCCTCAAGACTTTTGTTCCAAAACATTTCTTCAAAACTTTTGTTCCATGATAATTTAGTCAGGATAATTGTTTTGGACATTTTTTCTAAAATAATTTCCTTAAAGTAAATAAACTTTACATTTTTCTTGAAATATTATAATTTTATCAAGCTTTTTGTGTAAACAAAATACCCACAAGAATTTCACTTTTAGACTCTTTGTAGCAAAAAAATGTCTGATGGAAATAAGCCTTCAGGATTTTTTCCATGGAAAAAATGTTTGAAACAAATAGGTGTTCAATATTTTTTATAATACTTTGGCTGAAACATAGAATTTTCTAAGACTTTTTGTGTAGGAAAAATGTCCACAGGAAATAGACCTTCAGTATACACTAAGTAAATATTGAATTAACACTTAGTCAATATAACATGAAACTTTACTTCTAAAGGAACACTGGAAAATGGGAATATGGATAAGTACTTAGGCTTTTATACTAGATAAGGGCTCAATTACTTTAGTGTCATTTTGGGCACTAACAGAGGGGTTGACAAATTGTAGTTGTATAGGATAAGCTTGAATGTGAGCTAAATTTTTATGATTCATCAACCTAAAATATTTAAATAATAAGAGAGAGGGTGCATGTGAATTAATGAAATTATACTCATATTTTCTTAAGTTTTAGTGAGAGCTATTATAAATGGGAAAAATATAAGAGGGAATTTCATCCATGTTGTAATAATCATCAATAGGTAGATCTTATTCATCCCAAGTATAAGGATCATCAAGATCATAGGCAAGAAAATCACTACAAATCAGGTGAGAAATGGAAAAATCATCATGGGGATTTTTTTCAATGCTATAATTATCATCAATGATAATATCTGATATCATGTTAGGGTTTGTACTTCCATCATAAGTATTATCATCATATATTATAAAATATTGATATTTATTTTCAGCCATGGGAGAAGTGTAACAAAGGGGATCCTCTATCATGTTAGGATCATCATGAGAATCTTTAGTTCAGCTGTAAGTTTCATCATTAATATATTCATAGGGATCTTCATAAATGGCAAAACCATATTGGGTATTTTTGGTACCTCTAGAGGTTCCATCATTAATATCCTCATAAAGATCATCATAAGTGGGAAGATCATCATGGGGATATTTAACCATGGGAAATGGAGTAGAATAGTTTTACCATGAGGAGTTGCCTTCAATGGTGGTAGGGATAAAGTATCAACTCATACAAAATATGAATGAGGTTAAGCTCGATAGAAACATCCTAAGAGGAGACATAAATGAAAAGTTATGGAAATTTTATAAATCTTGGGATAAAAAAAATTGACAAGATATACTTGTCAAATTGAAAGCTCTATAAAGCAAAATATGGAAACATGATGATAATCCAACTAGTGGTGTGATAGGATTCATGTTGTGTTCACCATAAAGTGTGTGGGGGATAAGGTGACCAAAAAAAATATTATTTATATTAATAACTTAGGAAACAAATAAGGTCATAATAATAGAGCTCAAGTATACTTGGATTAGTGGGTAATGACCTATAATAGCCACAAACCTAGCAAAGGGTAATGCACACTCAAATGTTAAGAAGACAAGTTTCTAAAACCTAAACCCATAATACAAGGTATGGATCTAACTAAGCCTCAAAATGTAACAACAGTAACAAAGGGGTGTATAAAGGATATAATAAGGATACTATATTCAATTAATTGATGAACAAGGATAACATAGATCCAAAATAGTTGTAACACACTAAACTACTTAGAAATTAAGTGGTGTAATGGTCAACCAATGGGTGGTCTATGCAACTTAAGGTGATAATGGTAATCCTAAGTAAACCTATAGTTATACTAGATTATTTGATATAAATATGAGCATAATCAAGGAGACACAAAAATTCATATACTATAATAATAATAATAATAATAATAATAATAATAAAATTGGATTTATCTACTAAGTAAATAAATGAAATAGAAAAAAATAGATATATTTACCCTTAGGGTGATTCATTGGTGGATCAATCCCCCCTTGGTTGAAGTGGCACTTTTTAAGAGAGATATGTTGTAGAATTAAGACCTAAAATTGAAATAAGAATACCTAGATATCCTTAGTTGGGGACTCCAAATACTGGAACACCTCCTCAGCATGAATCCTTCTATTGATATCACATACATTTAAGCAAGACTAGACCTCTAAGAATAGTACCTTAAGATCATAAATGTGGGAACAATCAGAGTAGATGAATGTAGTGATATGTTTGGAAATAATAATATGACCCATATATATATGGGCTAAATTCCCAAAACTAACTGTAAGTTTTTTATTCGATGATATCAGATAGGTAAATACAATTGGAAATATGTGGGTTGACACATAATTATATTAGCCAATAAAATACAATATAATTTATAGGGACAAAACTCATAATTGTATCAACTAGGATAATATGATACAGAGAAGGACAGGCATGAAACAAATTGTATTAGACTGGTTAATATTATAGGAATATAGTGTGGCTAACAAGATAATCCATAAACTAGATAAATAGTTATTGAAAATGGATATTGAAAATCTCAATTCCTTAATTAAAATAGAATTGGATGTAGAATTCTAGGAAAGAAAGAAATTAATCAAGAAACTTTGAAAATTTTATTTCCCACATTTTAAAATACCTAATGTGTCATATTTTAATTTCTCATAATTCATTATATTGTTATGTTAATTCATTTACCAAACTAAATTATAAACTAAATGTCATAATGAAAAATAAAATAAAATGACACAAATTGATAATGAAGTTCACCATTTTTGGGGCTACATCTCTGAGATTACTAAACCACAATCCAATCCATTAAAAATGATGTAAATATAATAATTAACAAACTTACATGAGAAATGGATTTTGGACCTATAATAGTACTAAAAACTGACTATGTGAAGAATCTAAAATTTAATAGCAATTCATCTCCTCAGAGTCTATATCACCTATTCTTTTTATTTGTTCTTTCGAGTATGTTTCTCCATTAAGAGTTTTCTATAAAATTCTTCAAATGGGAATAATGATAATTAGGGGCGTCTTTAAATAACAAACTCGTAACTCTTTTAATAACCTAGAAATGATAATTGCAACTAGCTCTACAGCTAAAGGCCTTACAAAAATAGGAGTATTATAACATTATAATCATTTATCTCTATGTGACTTCAAAATCATAATCCCACATATTCATTTGTCCTTTAATTCCATGGTACAATGGCTAAGGACCTAATCTTTTAGCACCATGAGTTAGGGTTCAAATCTCATCCCTTACTTTTTTACAACTCGGGTTTCATCTTTCTATCTATTCATGACTATGTATCAACTCTATAGCCATTTATTTTATTTCTTCCATGGACCAAATCCATACAAATATAAGAAGGCATAATAAACTCTAGCTCAGTTTTAACAATACATTCACCTAAGGTACAAAGCTTACAAAAATAGATGACTTGACATTCAAACTATGTATTACAAATGTAATTATGATTACATACCTTAAATTATGACCAAAATGGCTTGTAATATAGAAGAAATCATGATGCATAGCCATGGGTTTGCATCCTTATCAAACATACTCTCACCAATGCCTATTCACCAAAATGGCTCAGCTTAAATACATTGTAATATACATGATGGCTCTACCCTATGTTTATAACGAATGGTCTTACTAAATAGACCATTCACCTTTCAGGACCATGTATACATGAAAATAGTCATGCCTTAGACTGAATCATTCACCCATGTCATGGAATCAGATCATTTATTTATGACCTTATAAAATTGATGCATAAACATCAACTCGGCCCAGTTTACATGTCTACAATAGTAGATTGAACATGTATTCAGCATGGCCCAATAACCTTACCAATAGGAGAATGAAAAGCCTTGAGTAACTTGGGTCTGTTTAAAATAAACTCTACCTTGGCTCGAGTCCCTGTATCTGTACTTATCATCATATGCCCATGACTATAAAATCCCACAAATAGGCATAATCTCCCTTATTTCAAGACTATTTTATGGCCCAACCCATGGATTTTCAAACAAGTTCTAACTTCTCCACTATACCCTAGATTAAATTCCTTCAAATAGGCATCTAGTCATTCTTTTCCATTCTAGGCTTGTAAATAGCCAAAAACCATCTTTGTCACCATGTCCCTCCTAATAGGAATGAAATTCATATCATACGACATGGATTTATTTTAACAGATTAATATCCCACATTCATTGGTATTAGTTACAAGAGGCTTTAAATAGACATGAACTCAGCATGTATCTCATGGCTTTGGCCACATATCTCAATCCTTTTGTTTTGGGTCAATTTAAATGATCCTTTGATGGTTTCAAATGGCATCTTGAACCAACTTAGTTAAGGTTAGTTGTATGTGTTGAAAATTTGAGATAATCATGAGTTGGTGTTTTTTAATCCAACTCAACTTGAGATGGTGAGTTGGTAATTTCAATCTTGAACTTGGCTTATCTTGAGCTCGGATAATAATCACATGATGTGGTATCAAGCCATGTGGTGGTCTGAGGACCCACCACATGGACCTTTCTAAACACTTCTCATCTTGCCACATGTCAACATGAGATACACCAAAAATAATATGGTATAAAACTATAATTTAATTGGAAATATTAAAATTACATTAATATACTATGGTAGTTGGACCCCCTTCTAAAACAAGAGTGGACCCCACCGGTTATGATCTTTATAGCTAGAATTTTATAACTATGACCGATGAAGATCGGTGAACTAAAAATCCTCTAGATCAAACCTCCCTACAAAGAGGCTTTTGGTCTCCAAAAATTCTAATAATCCAACTGACCCAAAATATCTCTATAGATTCTATTCTTTGCCATTGACAATCTTCTTGCATTGATTTCAACATACAGGAGCCAAAATAGCATATGAAGGAGTTATGAAGTCAATCTATCAAAATGACATAATAAAACTCCCTTTTTAAAACATCAATGAAATAAGACATTATAAAACTTCCCTGTAAGAAGTCAATTATCCAACTAAAACTATAACATGATCATAGAGAGTAAAACAAACTCTTTACCCATTCTAGCAAAATGACCTATTAACCAAAATAGTCATAACATCTAGGAGATTCTCTCAACCCTTTCACTACATATAAACTAAGGTTTTCTCCTTGTTATCAACATAATATAATGGAAATAAAAATGTGTTGCATACCCCTATAAGACTTGAATAAATTTCATGCCTATGTACTTGCATTTTTATAAATGTTGCCCATCTATGGGTATTTAAAAGTACATCTACATAATTTGAATGAAAACATACATGTTAATGTATGAAAATTTTGTAATACAAACATTTCCCAAGATATAGTGGGACTTAAATTTATTTTCAAGGTATACAAATGTGCAATGAATTTGTCTACCCTAAGGTTATAACTGCACAATTCACAAATAACAGCTTCTTTACAAACTCACAAACTCTACAAGTATCTATAAGCAAAATATCATATAAAGATGAGAAGAAAACCAAGAATTTTAAACATATCTCAAGGTTTCCTTAACCATTTACTACTCCTTAATTCATATCTCCCTACTCTTCAAACTATGTTAGAATCCCAAAATTGATTACAATAGAAAATTGAAATAGGAGATAGAAAATAATCTTCAAAACACAACTTTATCAAATTCCTTCCCTGGATTCAATAGTTAGGAATTCTCTAAAATAGTGTTTTAAGTAAAAACTAAGCATACTAGTCAATACTATAATAATGCTTTATCAAAACTATTCAAGTAAACCATTTAACCAATAAGGGTTGTTCCCTCCTTGGTTTCCATAACTGAATAAGTTGGTTCATTTTATCAACTCTATCTTAATAAGAGTTAGATGATCCATATTTCATTTCCAAAAGGATTTCAAAAACAATTTCAAATCAAGGCATATCTTACTTCCAAATCAACCCACATAAAGTTTATATGGATTTAAACCAAAAATTATGCCACATAGTTACTTTGAAAATAACTCATACCTCTTTGAGAACTATGAAGTGCACCTGTTGAGTACTGGTTGACATATTTTTGGTGTTTAAAAAACTCCTTGTTTTCTTCCTTCAACTCTTAACAAAGCTATGAAACATAAACCAACTTATGAACTAATTAACAACTCAATCCATAAAGTGAAAAAAACTATTCATTCATAAACAATGCCTATTTATCACTTCCATATCTTACCATAGAACTGGTCTTTTCATGTGTTCCTATAATCAAGGACATAGGCATCCATAATATGATTAGTAATATAAAAATAAAGGATACACAACTAGTTATCAAAGATCAAAATATTGTGTCAATACTAATATCAAATCAGATCACTATCATACCTTAATCTACCCTCTATGTAAAAATGGTATAGGATTGAAACTGATTCCTCTTGGATGTGCTTCACTAAAAATGCCTTGCATTTTATCTAAATTTTTCCTAATATAGAAAGGTTTATCCTTTCACAACCCCATCTCACACCTTCAAGTAACAATGTGTTGCTCATCATCCACGTTGATCCTACAAGGCTAGTAGTTTCAGAACCTTAGTTGTTAGAAGCTTATCTTCTTCCATCAAATTGGAACACCTTCCAATTTTCCTTTTCACTAGCCTTCCTACATGGTCAAATCAAAAAAAAGAACAAAACCAAGAATCTGATATCTAAAAACTCCAAACTGAAGTATACCAACAACTTAAGCAAGTCATGTATTAACCTACTATGATACCAAATTTTGATCTGTAAATTGGATAAATAGTTTCTGAAAATGGATACTGAAAATCTCAATTCTTTAATTAAAATATAATTGGATGTGCAATTATAGTAAATAATTAAAGTAATCAGGAAACTCTACAAATTTATTTCTCACATTTAAAACTCCTAATGCGTGTCATTTTTTAATTTCCCCTAATTCATTATATCATTTCATTACTTCATTTACCAATTTTATAATATGAAACTCATAATGAACTATAAAGGAAAATGACACAACTTGAATCCGTAGTTCACCTTTTTATGGGCTACATCTCCAGGATTGCTAAACTGTAATCTAATCCATTAAAAATTATGTAAATATAATAATTAACAAATTTACATCAAAAATGGATTTTGAACTTGTAATAGAGTTGAAAATCGACTATATGAAGACTCTGAAATTGATTAGCAATTCATCTCCTCAGAATCTATAGTACCTTTTCTTCTTCTCCATGATTTTGGGCATGTTTGTCCATTAAGAGTGTTCCAAAAAACTCTTAAAATGAGTATAATGATAATCAGGAGTGTCTTTAATTATTACAGACCTAAAACTCCTTTAATAACCCAAAAATGATAATTGCAACTAGATCTTTGGCTAAATTCCTTACAAAAATAGGAGCATTATAACATTATAATCATTAGGCTCTACGTGACTTCAAAATCATAATCACACATATTCATTTATTCTTTAATGCTATGGTATAATGACTAAGGACCTAATCTTTTAGCACCATGAGTCAGGGTTTAAATCCTATCCCTTGCTTTTCTACAACTCAGGTTTCATTCTTATATCCATTCATGACTATGTATCAACTCTGCAGCCATTCATTTTCTTTATTCCATAGCTCGAAGCCATATAAATGGAAGAAGGCATAATAATTTCCTACTCAGTTTTAACAATACATTCACCCAAGGTATAAAGCTTAAAAAAATAGATGAATTGAGATTCAAACTATGTATTATAAATGTAATTATGCTTACATACCTTCCATTATGATTGAAAGGGCTCATAATATAGAAGAAATCATGATGCACAGCCACAAGTCTACATCCATATCAAACATAGTCTCATTGATGCCTATTCACCAAAATGGCTCAGCTTAAAGACCTTGCAATATACATGATGGCTCTACCCTATGTTTATGAATAATGGTCTTACTAAATAGACCATTCACCTTTTGGGACCATGTATACATGAAAATAATCATGCTTCAATCTGCATCATTCTCTCAAGCCATGGACTTGAATCATTTACTCAAGGCCTTACAATGTTGATGCATAAGCATTAACTTGACTTGATCTACATGTCTAGAGCTACAAATTGAACAAGCATTTGGCATGGCATAATTACCTTACTAATAGGTGAATGCAAAGACCTTCACTAACTTGTGTTTATTTAAAATGAACTCTGCCTTGGCTTGGGTCCCTATAACTACACTTATCATCATATGCCCATGACTATAAAATCCCATCAATAGGAGTAATCTCCCCTAGCTCAAGACTATTTTACTGCCCAACCTAGGGCTTTCAAATAGTTTCCAACTTCTCCACTATACCTTAGATTAAACACCTTATAATAGGCATTTGGTCATTATTTTCCCTTTGGAGCTTGTAAATAGCCAAAGACCATCTTCACCATCACATCCCTCCTAATAGGAATCAAATCTATATCATATGACATGGATTTATTTCAAGGGATCAATATTCCACATTTGTCAACAATTGGTTACAAGAGGCTTTAAATAGCCTTTAACTTGGCATGTATCTCATGGCATTGGCCACATATCTCTATCCTTTTATTTTGGGCTTGTTTATAGGATCTTTCAATGGTTATAAATGGGATCTCAACCAAACTTAGTTAAGGTCAGTTATATGTGTTAAAAATTTGAGTTGATCATGAATTGGTGGTTATTAAGCTAACTCAACTTGAGATGGTGAGTTGGTAATACTAATCTCAAACTCAGCTTATCTCAAGATCAGATAATAATTAGGTGATGTGGTAATACGCCATGTGGTGGTCTAAGGACCCACCATGTGGACTTTTCTAAATGCTCCTCATCCTACCACTTTTCAACATGAGATACACCAAAAATAATATGGTATAAAACTATAATGGAATTAGAAATATTAAAATTACATTAATATACCATGGTGGTTAGATCCCCTTATAAAATAAGAGTGGACCCCATTGATTATGGTCTTCATAGATGGCCTTTTGCAAATATGACCAACTAAGATCAGTGAACTAAAAATCATTTAGATCACAAAACTAAATAAAAAATAAATAGAGAGATATGACAGAAAGAGACTCATAGGATGTCAAAATAATAGTAATGAAGGTATGACATAATAGTATGCAAACATCTCTCATAAAGTACCATGAACTGATCTCATCATGTTCTCAATGTAATCCTTAGGACATGCACTTAGGGAGGTTGATGCACTAAAAATCCCTTGTAAGATAAACCATCAGCAAAAGATAAAAGTGAAAAGTATCAAGTGTATGCACCACTTTTAGATAAAACTTATTTTTGGGTTCTAATTTGACATACAAACCTAATTTTGAGGTTCCATAAAATATTTACTATGTTGTTTGAAGCAGTTTAGTTGAGGTTTCTAAGTCATTCAACATCTAGTAGTCCTTCTTCCATTGTATCTATGGTATTTACACTCTTCAACTCATGGTTTAATTGGTTTCATCTCCCTGGGGCATGATCACCCCATGGTATTCTATAAACAAATTTGATAATTGTAAACTTGATTTATGTACCCTCAAGTGTATTTTTTGCTTGAATTGCTAATTTCATGTAATTCAATTATCTAAATTATTTTAGATTTGTTATTTTGAGAAGACATTGATCTATGAATTTTTATTTCATATTTCACATGGATAAAATGGAAAATTTGGGGCATAATTGTCAACACCAAGTGTAACTATAATAGGTGACAAATTTCTTATTATATACTTTTAATTTAGCATTTTCAATCGTAACTTAAAATGTGCATATTTATAGACACCAAAAAAATTATTAGACACTTTAGAAACATCAAATTTTATATGCTTAGACATTATGTATAATTTGAATCTTGTGCATATTTTATCTTTATTTGTCTACCCACCTATTATCTTGGCCAACTCTATTTTCCAAATACCAATGTCTAAAATCAACCTAGTCTATATAAGAACCTTCTAAAATCTTAAACAAATTTTATTCATATCTTAGGTTAATTATTTACACTTATAATATGACACTAATAATAGTTGTATAGTTATGATTACCATAGATTTCTACCTCAGTCAGTAGTGTCCAAGAACACTAAATAGTTATTTTCATCTTAGAAGTCTTCATTATGTTAGCCTAGACATGTTTCATGGGTCAATCATAATAATAAATAATGAATAATTAGCTATAAATACAAATTATTCATAAGGTTATATTGTTTTTTTTAAGTTCTAACAATTTTGAGTAATTAATTATAACTCTCTTGAGACATTATCACAAAGGCATACACCTTTGAAAACCACTCAAAGGATAATCTCTAGATCCAAGCCTAAATTCACATGAAGATAAAAGTTTCATGGTTTTATATATTGCAAGCCAAACATTTTTCATTTTAGATTGATTAAAATTTTATGCACACATGTATAAGTGGAAGAAACATCTTCAGAGTATTATAATGTAGGCAACATTTATCCATTTAGTGAAGAGTGGGTGGGGCTATCCAATCCAAAATACTAATCCATTTTTGATAAATTTTCTTTTGGTTAAAAAAATAACTAAGGTTTGGATAGAAGGATAATTACAATGGATATTTGTTCATGTGATTGAATGAAATCACATACACAAGAGCATCTATAGGCATAGGTCTATTAGTCCTAGAAGATACATACCTATATAACATTTAAATGCCATTGGTAGAGCCAAGATAGTACTAGTTACTATGGGGTATCAAACTTTACGAATAGTGTCAAAATAGGGTTTTGTTGGAGAGTTTTGAATGATGTCATGATGATTACATGGAGGTTTCCTGGTGAGTAGATGAATTACCTTGATAGTCTAAGTGACAATGACAAACTGTGCAATGTGTTTGTCCTAGTATGCTTGAAAGATGATTGGTTAATATTTAGTTTTGGCATGGTTTGAGATGATTAGGGATGAGTATAAAGTGTTTATAATGTGTAATAATTCCTACAATTAGTTAATGATGATTAAATATATTTTTTTCATGAGTGTAACTCACCCAATTCATCATTGTTCTCATCTAGACATTTTGGGTCTAATAGTAAAAAATCTAGGTAGGTAGTTTGATGATGTCATAATTACCACGTGTGGATGGGTCAAGGGGAGTTGGTCATATGGTTATGATCACATTAGTCCCAATATCTTATGTGTTAAATCTCAAATCATGTGATAAAGTGTATTCAAGTATATTTGGGTGCAAATTTGGGCTCTTAAGCATTTTGATAGTGTCTTCTATGTTTAAATAGAGTTGAGTAAGCATGTTGATGATGTTAGCATTAATATGCATAAAGGTGTTAGGATTAAATGGTCACATGAGTTTATTTAGTATTATGCCTATATCTTATGTGTTAAATCTTGGGTCATGTGATTAAGAGTGATGAAAGATATGCAAGTGAAAACTTTATCTCCCAAGAAGTTTGACAGTGCTTTCCCATAGCCAAATTTGTAATGTGGCAAGAAAAGCTAAGTAGGAATTTTTATGGTGGAATATCTCACATGTGTGAACATTTAAAGATAATTTGATCATATTGGTTTGTTTATTTTTGCTTCTAGTTTATTTTTTCTAACTTTCATGTCATGCGATGAATTACATCAAAAGTTGTGCATGTGTAAATTTGGCCTTCGAGATAGTTCTTGGCATAGTTGGCTTTATGACAAATAAATCTAAGGAGATATTTTAATGCCATTATATCTCACACATGTGAGGGTTCTAGGATAATATTGAAACATTTTTGGATTATCCTATGTGAGTAGATCAAATGTTCTAAATTTTAGAACATGCACTTGAGCGAAGCAAAAGATATGGAGGTGAAAAGTTGACCTTACAAACAGATTGCAAAGGTTTCCATACTTAGTCTTTTTTACAAGAGATAAATATCAAGACAAAATGAAGATCCAATGGTGCATGGTTGATTGTACATTTTTTATCCAACAGTGCATGTTGATTGAGATGCTAAGAAGAGCATGATGTTTAACACTGAGTAAAGTTAAAGGATAAGGATCAAATAGTTCACATGTATTCATATAGATTGATCTAACAGTGCGAGTAGATTCAAAGTGGTCAAAGTGACATTTATTTAATTATGTTAAAGTTAAAGATTCGTATAATAATATAAATAGTGCATGGTTTATCTAAATCATCAAGGACACGAGATGATATAGAGTTTTTGAGGTTTAATTATGACTATTGGCATTTGAATATTTGAATTTTGTAAATAAAAAGACCAATGCCTAGTTTTTGAGTCATAACTTTTGATCTATTTAGAATTTAACCATGGTGTAAAATTAAAATTTATATATGACTCCAATGCACATCTATAAATATAATTTTAAATATATAAAAGTTAATATAGTCAAATTTATGAGGGTCTAAAGTTTACCATGTGTTTGACTATGTTCTGCAAGTGACCCGAGAAGGATATTTGAGCTCGTTCTAATGGTATTTCAATGTCTCATGTTGACTTAGATATTTGGAAGTGTTTTAGACTCCATTACAATAATATGTGTGCATTATGAAGGTTTGAACAATCATATGTAGTATGAAAAAAGTTTTAGAAGTTGATTGTGTATTTGTTCATGGTGACTATGTGCATAGAATGTTGTTTGAGCAAATTATGCTTAAGAAAAAGGGTACTATGTTGGTTGTCAGAACTTCAGGGGGACCTATAGATCATATGCAATGGTTCCATACATTTTTAATTGTTCTTATGTTCTTTTTTTTGTTTGATGAAGTGCTAAATTGGTGAATAGGTCTCTATGAGACCTATAAGAGCTACAAGGACCTAATTGTAAGGTGTAGTTGCTTAAGGGTGACCTATAAATGATATAAATAACATATGAAGAGTGTATTGAGTTTTGTCTTCATATGATAGATTCCTTAAGGATTAAGGCATGCCTAATAGCTAACCAAGATGTTGATAATCATGATAGATCTATAAATGGTGAAACCAAATGTGTTGGTTTCTAGATTTTTGAGAGACTTGTGTGTGGAATTTACACTTTAGATTATAGTGTTGTGAAGAAAAGTAAAGGGTGGGTGCCCTATGGATGAGTTGAAGAGTATAATATATTGATAACTATTTATATGACCTGTAGGTCATAATTCTATTGGAAAAATAATGATCTTACTATTTGAGTATGAGTGAAGGTGAAGAGTGATAATCAGAGGTCCATCATCAGGTATTGAAAACATCAATTTAAAGGTGGATGTGTTCATAGGTATTGTTGTGGTAGATTATAATCTATGGGGGTTGTAGTCTCTAAATTTTAAACTCATTAAATGTCTATTTATTGTGGTAGCTCAACTAGATAGGTGTAGTAGCTCCTTATGTGATTGCAGTCTCACTAAAATAATGGATGGTAGTTCCTTGATTAGTTGCAACTAGACTAAATTGGTTCTTATTATTATAGGATAGTATTCCAACTGAAATTTATAGTGGGTTTTCTCCCCCATGAGGGTTTCCCATAAATGTCATGTGTTATATGATTAATCTTGCATTTTCTCTCTTGCTCATTACTATGAATGATGTGTATGCTTCATGAATGATTATGGTAATTGATTAAGAACTTGAAAGGATTGAAATTGAAGTTGGATTTTATAGGCTCACTAATTCACCCACCCCTCTTAGTTATTATACCTCTAATATATTTGATTCATTATTTTCTTATCTAAATAATGACAATACATACAGGCCATTTTTACACACAAGGGTACCTTTTGTCAGTGAAAGAATATCAAAATAATATAAGTATGCTTCTACCCTCTTGCTTAATCAATTCAAAATATTATTAGTGTATATTTATACCCATTTTAATTTAGATTTGTATGTTATTTCTATATTTCACATAATCTGATTATATATAGTTTTACACTATTATAAAACCCCTTAATAAAAATAAGTAAAACACCAGGTAGAAAGATAATAAGTGTAAATATATCTAATAGGTGATCATATGAAAATATATCTTAAAGTAATATGAATCAGTCCAAACCTGATCCTAGTGTACTCCTTAAGATGTGCACTCAAGTTGATTGAAGCACCAATGAGCCCTACAAGTGAAATTGTTAGTAACTAAAAAAATATAGGTGTATAAATAAAGTGTTGTTATAATCTTAAGAATTTGTATTTATTCATGTGGCTAAAAAAATTATTTTTTGTGTTTTATAGTTGTTTTCATAGTTAGATTATGTTGGAAACATATGATGAAAACTAAGTATGTTATTTGTAACTTGAAATTTTCATATAAGACATTATTCTCATTATTTTGTTATTCATTTGTACATAAGTATTCATGCATATGTAGCCACATATGAAATAAAAATATTGGGTAATAATACCAAAGTTTATGTCACCATACAAAAATTCATGTTTCACAATCATTTTAGTATGGTTACATTATGCTTAAAATTATATGTTTTCCTGTTATAATAGATGCTCGATCACATCACATAGGTTTGAAAAAGGGAGAATGAGAACATAAGTTGAGATTGTTATAACTCACTAGGTCATTTGTTCATTCTAAAGTTTACACTCAATGATAAAGTGTATGACATAAGTTTTATGAGGTCATGGTTATGTCATAGAGGTTTCCAGGTGAGTGGATGAAGTGCCTTGATAGTCTAAGTGACGATGACAAAGTGTGCAATGTTCTTGTCCTAATATCCTTGAATTATGATTGGTTGATCTTTAGTTTTAGCATGGTTATAGATGTTTAAGGATGAGTGTGGTGATTTAATAATGTGCAATAGGTCCCATAAAATGTCTTATATACTTTTAGTGCTTGTGTGCATGAGTGGAATTCATCTGGTAGTCCTTAGTTTTCATCTAGACATTTTGGTTCCAATGGTAGAAAATCTAAGTAGGCAGTTTGTTGACATCACCATTGCCACATGTGGATGTGTTAGGGGGAGTTGATCATATGGTTGTGATCAAACTAGTCCATAGTTTCTATATGAAAATTATTAATTCTAGCAATGAAGTGTGATAAAATATATGTAAGTGAAAATTTGGGCTCTCAGGCATTTTGATAGTATTTTCCAATAGCCAAACTTGTAATGTGGTAAGAAAAGATGAATAAGCATTTTGATGGTGGAAAATCTTACACATATGGACATTTTAGGAGAAGGTGATCATATGGATTTGTTTAATTTTGTGCCTAGTTTATTTGTACTAACTTTTAGGGAAAGAATTGAAGCATGATGAAATCTATGCATGTGTAAAGTTGTTCTTTCCAGAAAATTCTTGACATAGTTGGCTCTGTGAAAAGATAAATTTGAGTGAGCATTTTTATGTCATTATATCTCACACGTGTGAGGGTTTTAGGAGTAATTTGACACATGTTTATATTTTCCTATCTGAGGAGATCATATGGTCCAAATTTTATATCATGTGATTGAGCAAAGCAAAATATATGGAGGTGCAAAGTTGGCCTTCCAGGCAGATGAGAACAGGTCCCTATACTAGTCTATTTTGCATAATGTTAAAGATCTAAACCAGATGGAGATATAATGGCACATAAGTAATAATATAGTGAAGATATATGGTTCATATCAATTTAAATGGGTTAAATTTTTTTATTTTTTACAAATTTAAAGATCAAGTTCCGTACAAAAAGGATTAACTGAGCATGTTCATTCCAAGATGTCAAGAAACAGCAAGATGAGAACAAGTGTTCAATGTTTAATGTTTAACAAAGATAAATATCAAGATTATTCCAAGGATAAATAGTGATTAGGTGTTCATACTAATCAAGATAAAAAAAATTCATTAAATTCAATTTTTCAAAGTGATATTTGTTTATCATTGATAAAGGTTGAGCTACATACAAAAGATTGATGGTGCACATTGAGTCAAAGTTGCCAGATTGCACGAGATGAGGTCAACTATTCAAAGGTTAATGTTTGGTCATTGGAAAACTATGAATTAAAGTTATAATAAGATATATGGTGTGAATTTAATATAAATTTTTGAGGAAACAATATGATGACATGGTGTTCGAGGTTTATTTGTGACCATTTGAATTCAAATATTTGAATTTAACAAAGGAAAAACCAATTCTCAATTTATGTGCCATAAATTTTGATCTATGTATAATTTGACCATGATGTAAAATTTAAATATGAATAGTAATGCATTGTGCATCTAATAAACCTAATTTGAATATTTTAAAGTTTGTGCATCAAAGTTATGAGGGTCCAAATTTAACTATGTTTAACTGTGTTCTGCAAGTAACTCGAGAAGGGTAATTGAGCTCATTCTAATGTTATTTCAATGTTTTAAGATGAACTATTGATTAAATCATGTTTTATACTTCATGAGTATAATATGTGTGCATTTTTAATGTTTTACCAATTGTATTAATTTTAAATAAAGTTTTAGAATTTGATTGTGTGTTTGTTCATGGTGACTGTGTACATAGAATATTGATTGAGCAAATTATGATTAATCAGAAAGGTATTGTGATAATTCGAGGATGTTAAAGTGGATATTTGGAAGTGTTCCATTCATTTTTAAGTGGTCCTATGTTCTTAGTTTTCTTTTATAAGTCTCAAAGAGATGAATGGGTTTTCATAGGACCTTAAAGGTGACTTTTTGAGTAATAGTTGTACATAAGTGTGACCTATGTTAGATGCCTTAAAGGTGAAGGCATGTATTGTGGCCAACATGGAAATATTTTGAAATTGATAATTCAATAATTATATATAAATAATGAAACAAAATGTGAAGGTTTCTAGACTTAAGATACTTGGAAGACTTGTGCAAGGTGTGCATGTGAGAGTTGTGGAGCAAAGGAGAGGTATATGTGCCCAGTGGATGGGCTGATAAGTAGAGAAAATTTTAGACTATGTGTATGACCTGTAGATCATATTTCTAATGTTATAATGGTGATATTATAGTTTAATTATATGTAAAGAGTTCTAAGTGTGCATATGAAGATAGTTTGAGTGAAGAAGGAGAGATATTGTGGCATGCCTATGTGAGAGGCCTATATGAGATAGAGAGGGATTTTGTGCAAGGGTTAGATATTACATAGATCCATCATCAGGTGTTGAATACATCAGTTCTAAGGTGGAATTTTTCATCTCAAAGTAGGGTCCAAAGGACTTGATCTTTCTTAGGGGCAATTACTCCTTTTGAAATAGGTGTTTCACTAAAGGCCTTTGGTTAGGATGATTCGATCAAGCTTTTCTGGTCTAAAGGAGTTGACCAGTATCTTGTTTGTAATTTATTATAAGAAAAGTGGTCCATGTGTTTTAGGTTTGATAGTGGGTTTTATTTCCCATGAGGTTTTCCCATAGAAATTGTGTTATGTGTTTGATCTTGTATATGCATTGAATGAATGAGTTCTCTTCTTAATGTTGCTTGATCAAGTTATTATATGTTGATTGTCTAATAGTTTGAAAGGATTGGAATTAAAATTAAAATATCTAGGATCACTGATTCACCCCCCCTCTTAGTGATTATACCTTTAATAATTGGTATCAGATCAAGTCCTTTGGTAAAGGATTGACAACTTGAAAGTGATCCAAGATACAATATGGGTAGTCATCAAGGAGGTTTCTCTACTAAGTAAGCACCGATGTTCAATGGATCCAATTATGCTTTTTGAAATAAAAGGATGAGGACATACATTATATCCATAGGGTTTGATGTATGTAAATCTATTGTGGATGTTTATGTTATTCCTACTACTCCTCCATCTAGTGTTGTAAATAAGAAGTTGTTTGAGAATAATTCTAAGGAAATGAATGCCATCACTTATGGTCTTTCATAGATTGAATACATCAAGGTAATCCATTGTAAATCTTATAAAGATATATGGTACAAAATGTTAATCATTTTTGAAGGAGATTCAAATGTCAAGCTTGCTAAGTTGTAGACTTATAGAAGGAAAGTTGAAAGTCTCAAGATGAAGGAAGAAGATTTTATGGTATCCTTTCTGTAGAGAGTTAATGAGATTATGAACATCATCAGAGGTCTTGGAGAGAACTTTGAAGAGGCTACTATTGTTTAAAATGTATTAAGATCTCTATTCCTCAATTTTGATCCAAAATTATCTGCCATAGAAGAAAGCCATGATCGTACTCAGTTGAAGATGGATCAATTACATGGCACCCTTACTACCTATGAGATGAGAAAGAATGATGATACACCACCAAAGAAGGAAGTATCTTTCAAGATTAAAATGAAGACAAAGAAGAATTTATAAGATAAGAAACCCAAGGAAGATGACATTTTTGATATAGATTAGGATGAACTAATCTCTTTGATTTCAAGGAAATTGAGAATAGGTTCAAGCAAGTATAAAGGTAAACTACCCCTCAAATGCTTCAATTTTGGTGAGATAGGAAATTGTGCTAAAAATTTCCCTCATAAGTATAATAAGGATGATGATGAATAGTATGATCAAGGTCATGATGATGGCAAGAGATCATTCAGGTCTGATAAAAGCAAAAAGAGATTCAGAAGTTTTGATAACAAGAAGTACTTCAAGGACAAGAAGAGTCTCTACACTAAAGAAGATTGCAGCTCATCAAATGCGAGTGAAGTCAGTGACTCAGAGTATGATCATGAAGATGATGGTCTAGTTCAAGATAAATATTTGTTCATGACTGAAGAAGGTAGTCTCTCACATTAAAAAAAATCTACTTGGACTGATTTAGATGATGATGAAGACGAGGTGGACTATGAGACTGAATTGATGAATGCCCTTGAAGAAATAAAGATTGAGAAAAAGATTAACAATACGATGAAGTCACAACTCAAGGACTATGAGGAACAATTCAGTGTGTTTGAGGCAAGATTGGTTGAAGACTATAGAGAGCATAAAGGTGTTGTCATGTTTCTTAATTCTAAGTTGAAATCAATGTCTACAAGTCTAAGATATAAAGAAGAAGAATGCTCAAGGTATGCTTTTGAGATTGTGTCTTTGAAAGATGAGTTATAGAAGTCTGAAAGCAAGGTAAAATCATTTGTCAAGTTTGATAAAAGTTATAATGATTTGGATGGTCTCCTAAAGAGTCAAAAGTTAGGTAGTGACAGGTCTAGACTGGGTTTTAATTAATAGCCCAAAAATTCTTATCCTATTAACATGAATGTCAATGAGAATAAAGTGCATCAGTATTTGAAGAAAAATCATGAAACAAGGAATGAAAGTGATGTAAGAATGAATACAAATCAGATTAGACACCCAAATGCCATGAGGTATGAAAATTTCAATGGTTATTATTATATTTATAATTAGTTTGGGCATAGAGATAGAGAATGTAGAATACCTGTTAAAAATGAGTTTGCATGGGACTATGATGGGGGTCATTAGTCAAAAGGAGTGAGCAAGGTTAATTACTTAAACTATCTTAATGAAGGACACTTTTTTAAGCATTGTCCAAATAAAGAAAGGCAATGTAAGTCATCTTCAAAATGAGTAGTTTGTTTTAGTTGTCATGACATTGGACACATTGATATTTATTGTCCAAACAAGGTAATACAAGTTGAGTTTACATCAAGGAGTATGGTTTTATATAAATATGAACAAAGAGGTCACATTGTTATATTCTATAAGCAAAGGCCATTAAGTCAGAATAGATTCAATCAGGCTCCTAGAGTGCAAAGAAGAGGTAAATTTAACTCATAGAAACCAAAGGTGGTAAGTATGAGTCATGATGGATATTTTCGTCCAAGTAATTTATTTCCTATGGTGGAGAATGCTACATAAGGAGAAGAGTGCCAAAGGCTCTCATTGTCTACTCATTTTGAGAATGAAGAGACCAACCTCAAGGAGAAGACCAAGGTATTGGTTGAGGCTAGTTATGAGATGTGTATGGATCTAAATGAACATCTAGTTGTTGTTAAGCATGTATCATGCAAAGAAAATCAATTTTTTGTGTCTAGTGATAAGGTTCTAAGCTACAAGGTTGATTATTCAAATGAAATGGTATGTCAAGATTACATAGTTGTTTTATGTGTTGTCAATTCTATATTAGAAGAGAAGGAGAGTGATATAGAAAAGGAACCATTTATCATAGTTCAGACTAAGAAAAATAATAACAAGAGAAATAATATTTGTATCTATAAAAGGATTTATGTGGTTACTAAGGAGATGTGAACCACTCTTGGCTTCACTTTATTTTAGAACATTATGGTGCAAAGGATGTCTCTATCTATGATTCTTAAGAGACTCCTTTCAGTGGAAAAGCAACTCTTGTGGTGTTCTTCAGATGGTCCTAGAAGGCTAGATATGAGTGTGTTCAGTTGGAGCAGGTATGTCTTAATGGAAGAGATGTTGTGGTGATGCTAGAGTGATGTCATAGTTGTATATGTTTAGTTTATAGGGTCAGATTGAAGGTTTTTAAGTGGAAAAAGATTATTTTTTATTTTTTTAAATGATATTTTTTCATATAAAGGTCTTTTTCCCTTATTCTAACATGTTCTAGGTGGTTTTGTGGTCTAAAGGTATGTTGAAGTCAATTTGGAGATTTTTGTTTGCTCTTGGGTTTCCTAGTTTGTGCTGAAGAGTATGCAAGTCCCAAAATGGGTTATATGATGTATGGGTTCCCAAAGATGTGTAATCTCAATTATTGGTCCAAAAGTGTGTAATAGTTATCTCTAGGTGTACAAGAAGTTTCATAGGTGGGCATTGATCAGAAGGAGGTTTGTTGACTCTATTTGTTTTAAGATTCTAGAGTTTTGGGCTTTGTTATAAAAGTGGTCTTCCTTATGAATTGAGGAATAATTATTATTAATAGGATGAATGACCCAAATGGGTTGTCAAATTAAGCTTCATATAGAACTAAATGTTTGTGTTTGTTAAATTATTCTTGTTTTTGTCAAGATGGAGGCCTAATTGACCAGTAGGTTTGTGAATGAAGTATGTTACAAAGGAATTGATAGGTTATGAAAATTGGTGTAATTTAAGGGGAATATTATATTTCTCTATATATTAAGTTTCAAGTCTTGAAGATACATCTACTAAAAAATATGGGATCTACAAGTTTCAAGTAGGGCTATAAGGAGGCTAGACAGGCCTAGTCTGAAGAAGAGTGTTTTTTGTTCAGTTTATCCAAAAAATAAAGGAATTATTATTTAAAGGTGAGTTTTTAGGTTGGTTTAGTTAATATTTACTATTTGGTGAGTGGCATGAATTTATATTGGTGTTCTTTGAGTTAGTTTGAAAAAGAAATCTAGTAAGCTTGTATTATGGTTCTTCATGGTGTATGGAGATCTAGAGATGCTCAAAAAGTGAAATGGATAAAAAATATTAGGGGTATTCCCTATCATATGTATCTTGGTAAGTTTCATCATATTATAGTGCATGGTTGAAAAGTACAAGCTGGTATGCACAGAGTTAGGGGGAGTTAACTCAAGATAGCTTGAATGGCTTGAGGAGCTTTGCATGACGTAAGGGGAAGCATATGTGAGATGATCTGGTCATATTTAAAATTTGATGATATATATTATAGATGATATTTCAATAATTTTTTTAATGATGGCTTGTTCAAAACTAGTCATAATTGTGTGTTCTTTCTTTATTTATTGTAGTGCTTGATTGAAGAAAGTATTGGCATGTAGCAAGAGAAAGCTATCAAGGAAAGAAGAGGTAGGCTCAAGGTAAGGGAGAGTTTGAATCATCTTTATAAGGTGGTCCTCTCCTATTTATGGTATTTTTAGGTCCTCAGGATCAGTTGGTTCCCACTTTGCCATTGTGTCTAAGGGGGAGAAAATTCCTATTATGAAAAGTGTTTGAAGAGAGAGAAGGTAAGTGAAATGTATATTGTTTTATGATGGATGTTGACATTAATGAAAAACAGGGATATTTTTAGAGATTTTTAATGGTGATGTCATATAGGCAGGTGAGTGGATGAAGTATCGTGATAGTCTAAGTGATAATGGCAAAGTGTGCAATGTGCTTGTCTTAGTATGCTTGAAGTATGCTTGGTTGATCTTTAGTTTTGTCATGGTTAGAGATGTTCATGGATGAGTATGGTGATTTAAGGATGTAAAAGAGGTACATTAATATATATTATATACTTTGAGTGTTTTTTTTCATGAGTTCAATTCATTTGGTAGTCCATAGTTTTCATCTAGACATTTTGGATCCAATGGCAGAAAATTTTTATAAGCAATTTGTTGATGTCACCATTGCCACGTATAGATGAGTTAGGGGGGTTTGGTCATATGGTTATGATCACATTAATCCCTAGTTTCTATGTTAAAAATATCAATTCTATCAATGAATTTTGATAAAATATATTCAAGTGCAAAGTTGGGCTCTCAGGCATTTTAACACTATTTTTCCATAGCCAAATTTGTAATGTGGTAAGAAAAGCTGAGTAGGCATTTTGATGGTGGCATATCTCGCACGTGTGGAAATTTCAAGAGAATGTGATCATATGGGTTTGTTTATTTTTGTGCCTAGTTTATTTATGATAAATTTCAAGTTAATACCTAAATTACTATAAAATATATGCATGTGCAAAGTTGGTTTTTCCAAATAGTTCTTAACATAGTTGGCTCTGTGAATAGATAAATCTAAGTGAGCATTTTTATGTCATTATATCTCACACATGTGAGGGTTATAGGATTATTTTGAAACATGGTTGGATTATCCTATGTGAGGATATCATATGGTACAAATTTTATATCATGAAATTGAGTGAAGAAAAAGATATGGAGGTGCAAATTTGGCCTTCCAAGCAAGAGAGCAAAGGTCCCCATACTTAGTCTATTTTGAACGATGTTAAAGATCTAGACCAGATGGAGATCTAATGACACACAGATGATTTTGAAATTAATATATATAATTTTCATAAATTTAAATGGGTCAAATTATTCATTGGTTAACAAAGTTAAATATCAAGTTCCTTACAAAAGGTACAACAGAGCATGTTCATTCTAAGATGTCAGGAAGCAGCGAGATGAGGACAAGTGTTCAATGTTTAAAACTGAGTAGAGATAAAGATCAAGATTATTCCAAAGATAAATGGTGAGTGGGTGTTTATACTAATTTTTATCAATACTTCACATTAAATTCAAGAGAAATTTATAGTTGTTTAGCATTAGTAAAGTCTAAGCTACGTACAAAAGATTGACAATGCACGTTGAGTCAAAGTTGTCAGATTAGACGAGATGAGGTTAACTATTTGAAGGCTAACATTTGGGCATTAGTGTACTATGAAATAAATTTCAAATAATATCAATGGTTTTTATTTAATATGAATCTATGAGGACACAAGATGAGGACATGGTGTTTGAGGTTTAACTGTGACCCTTTGAATTCAAATATTTGAATTTAACAAAGTAAAAACTAGTGCTCAGTTTATGTGCCATAAATTTTTATCTATGTAGAATTTAACCATGTTTTAAAAATAAAATGTGAAGAGGACTCCATGGTTAATCTAATGAACCTGATTTTAATATTTGGAATTATGTACAATCAAATTTATCAATGTCCAAAGTTAACGATGTGTTTGACTATGTTTTACAAGTAACCCAAGAAGGGTAATTAAGCTCATTCTGATGTTGTTTCGATGTTTTAAGATGAAATATTGATTTTATAATGTTTTATACTCCATAAAGATCATATATATGTATTTTTAAGGTTTAAAAAATTGTATGTGGTATGAAAAAAGGTTTATAAGTCAATTGTGTGTTCGTTCATTATGACTGTGTGCACAGAATGTTGATTGAGCAAATGATGCTTAAGCAGAAAAGTATTGTGATCATTTAAGGATGTTAAATGGGATATGTGGAATGGGTCCATGTATTTTTAAGTTTTCCTATATTTTTATTTTGATTGGATAAGTGTCAAATAGATGAATGGGTCTTCATAGGACCTAAAAGGTGACTTAGGCCTATTTGAGTGAGAGTTGTGCTTAAGTGTCACCTATGTTAGATGCCTTAAGGGTGAAGGAATATATTGCGGCTGACATGGAAAGATTTTGAACTTGATAATTCAATAATTATCTATAAATAGTGAAATAAAATTTGATGGTTTCTAGACTTAATATACTTGGAAGACTTGTACAAGGTGTGCATGTGAGAGTTGTGGAGTGAAGGAGAGGTATATGTGCCTAGTGGATGGGTTGATAAGCAGATCAAATTTTTGACTATGTGTATGACCTATAATTCATATTTATGATGTCATAATATTTCTCTTGTAGTTTTAGTATATGTGATGAGGTATGAGTGTGCATATGAAGATAGTTTGAGTGAATAAGGAAAGAGATTGTGGCATGCCTATATGAGAGGTTTATATGAGATAAAGAGGGAGTTTGTATAGGGGTTAGATAATACAGAGATCCATCATCAATTTTTGAATAAATTAGTTCTAAGGTGGAGTTTTTCATCTCAAAATAAGGTCTAAATGTCTTGATCTTCCTTAGGGGTAGTTGTTCCTTGTGAAATAGGCATTTCACTAAAGGCCTTTGGTCAGGAGGATTTGATCAAGGTTTTCTGGTCTAAAGGAGTTAACCAATATCTTGTTTGTAATTTATTATAGGATAATTATTCCATGTGTTTTAGGCTTGAGAGTGGGTTTTATTTCACATGATGTTTTCCCATAGGAACTATGTGTTATGTGTTTGATCTTGTATATGTATTGAATGAATGAGCTCTCTTGTTAATGTTACTTCATCAAGTTGTTATATACTGATTGTCTAATGATTTGAAAGGATTGGAATTGAAATTTAAATATCTAGGTTGAATAATTAATCCCCCCTCTCAGTGATTGTACCTCTAATAAATACAACAACAATCATTGACTATGCAATAGTGGATGCTTGGATGTTGTTTCTGTTGAGAATTGATTGAGATTTCTCTTAATAAGATTTTGGTCTATCATAATAACATACTTTATTCATTGATAGATATTATAATATATATATAATTTCACTCATTCATCTTAGGATTCAAACTTCATCTTGAATCCCCTAAATCTCTTATTCTACCACCTAGAATCACTCTTCATCCCAATAATATCTCAACACACTCCTTTCTACTAGTCTAGGATGGTTATTAAAACAACATTTATTATTTCAAATAAATACAATCTATGATATGAAATTCACTTTATTATTTTTGACACTTTAATATTGACCTGTGATATTCTCTAATTTCTAACATCCCCCTAGTGCTAAAATAGGGTGAGGACAAACATATTAATATAGATATTCTTCATCACTTTGATTGGAAACATCTTCATCATCAAAGAGGGAATTGATTTCTTCCTAATCACTTTTTATTATTATTATTAATTTTTCATGCATATTTCCATTAATAAGGTCATGTGCTCTTAGTTTGCATTTTAGAATAATGTGTCCCAGTTTTTATAATAAAAACATGTGTATTTGTTTTTTTCATTTTTAAACCTGGGTACATGTTAAGATTTTTTTAAGTGTTGGTCTTGTTTAATGTGAATATCACTTATTATTATGTAGCTAAAACCTTTTTTCCTTAATTAATCAGTGTGGATATAATGTTCTCCAAGCTTGGATTTAGTTTGCTTAAGGTGAATACCATATTGGACATATTGTTGGGTATGTTATTGAGCAATATGGTTTTTGTATCATTTTCCTTTATTTATTTAATTATTCCTTCCAGATATTTTATGAGAGAATGGAACTCATTGATTTGAGATACTATATCTCCATCTACTTCCATTTTTGACCCATATAGTTTTTAATTCATAGTTATTTTAGCACTATTAGCTTGAGATTTGAATAGTGTATTTAATGATTCCTAGATGTCTTTATAGGCCTTTTTGAAGTCCATGTGATGTAAATATGGATTCGATAAGTTTATACCAATAATGGATAAGGCTTTCTTATCTTTGACCTTCCATTTTTTGATCTCATTAGTAGTTTTTGGTCTTACCATAGTACCATCAACAATATCCCAAAGGTCTTTCTCTATCAGCAACAATTGAATTTAGATTTTCCATGTGCAAAAATATTTACCGTTGAATTTGTCCAATAGACTAATTTTTTCCATATTATCCCCCCCACACAAATTTTAATTAACAGATGTAAATTTCAACCAAAAATGTGTCCTTACAAGGATTTTTTTTTACTATTGTGTACTAAAAATAAGATTCATTTATTTTATCATGACAAATTCAAATTCTAGAGAACTATAAATGACACATATTATATAGGTTGAACACTTTAATTTTACCTAATTAAAAAGGCATAAACTCTTAAAAGAATAAGAATATATACTTTAACACTTTAGTAAAAAAAATTAAATATTTTACAAATCGTAATCAACTTAATAAAAACTTATTAGACAAATTTGAGACTTGAAAAAATTTAAATGACTAAACCTAAAACAAATGCCACTCTTCATTAAGTGAATCCATGGTATCAATACATAATGTCATTGTAGATTATATTTATGAATTATATATCACCTTAGTAATATACACTTAGAAACTTAGACCTTGGTTGTTCCTCTCAGTTATAGACCTTTCCCATTTTCGTAAGTCTCACATTTGCTCTTTCTTGTGCCCATTGGCCTATCTCTTAGTATAACTAGTCTTATGTTAATGACCTAGGCCTTCTATCTTGTCCAAAATGCTTACAACATGTTTATCTTATGCCTCTACAAATTATGAGCTTGCACCTATTTTCCTACTCACTAAACACTTATGTCCCGAATAGAAACCTATGTCGATGTAGGTGTCTTGTTTTGATGCAAGTGTCGAGTACCCTAAATTCATCTAATTTTCACATAAAATGTATCCTAATGTTAGCATAAGTGTTATTATGAAAGATATTCTCCTGATAGGAGTGGTATATATGCATGATCACTCATCATTCTAAACTCACCTAGCACAAATATAGCATTCATACCAAAGAGTATTCAATCAAGCACTCAAATGAGAAAAGCTTTCTTATTTTATTCTATTTCCATATTAGACATAGGGATAGTATATCTATAGGTTTAAATTATTGAAGAGCAGCCCAAGAGCTATATTTGTCAAGTTATAAGCTAGGTCTCTATTGTACTTGATTATCACACATTACATGATTCATACACAAGCCAACACGTAGGAGAGAATTACATAAGTTTAAGGCTCTCTTAAAAGTATTGGCTATGTAGGAAGTGCTCATTTATAGAGAGGTCTTTGGGGTAGCTTGACACTATGATCCCACTACCCCATTTTTACCAAGGTCACTATGAAGATGAATAACTAGGATTTTGATCATTTGATAAGGAGAGATAATCCATGACCTAAAATCTAAATGCACCAGAGTGAAGATGAAATGATCCCATAAGCATCTAGGTGGTCACATCCAGTTTCAATAGGTATTCTATATTGAACACCTATGTTCAGTCTAAATAATAGCATCGATGTAACCATCCTAGATTGATGCAAGTGTCCATGGATACAAAGGCACTTAATCTAAAATTTGGAGACTATTCTAAAATATTCTTATAGTATGTTTCATTCATGTTTCAAATCTAGATATGTATTAGCATCGAACTAGCTAAGTATTTTATTTAATTATAATTTTAATATCTAGCATAGTTGTACTTTCTAGTTTTAGCATATCTTAGCATAATAAATTTAGTATATGTTCTATATGATTTTACAATTAATTAGCCTACTATAGATCAGTTGATCACCCTTGTACTTATTCATTTCTATATTTTTAACCCTATCTACCCAATTATTAGGATCCACATTTAATTTAAGGTTAAATGGTGAACCTGATTTGTGTAAATGAAAAAAAATGATTCCTAAGGTTTGTAGTCAGCTAAGGTTTCAAATTGTTGTAATTTTTTAGTTCTTGTTTACATTATTTGGTATGAAACCAAGGTGTATTCATAGATTGGGTGGTGTTCCTATTGAACACATTGAGCTTCCTCTCCTACCACCCATTATGTCTCAAAATCATGAGGCACCTAATTCTATGGATCATGTTGATATCAATGTTAAGAATGATAATCATTATGATGAAGTTATTATAACAAAATATTCTAATAATAAAAACCATGAGTCTAATGAAAATAATAAACATGAGCAAATAGATCATGAGCAAGTTGAAGCCATTGCATTTTTTCATGAGTGCATTCATCAAAATTTTGAGGACCTCAATGAGATACTCACGACTATATTGAAAATTAAAAAGTTAAAAGGCATAACCCAAACATATCTAACCTTGGATACTTCATTGATTCCTACATCTAGTGGAGACACAAGTTATGTTTTCATATAATTATTCCCTAAGGACCAAAATGTTATTGTTACATATACCATGGGGATAACAAAATCTTCAACTCGTATACTAGTTTTAATGCCTATCTCTACCATGTTTACATCTCCCTTGGTGACTACCAAAATCTCAAATTTAAATCTTAATGGGTCTAAAGTTTAAATACTCCTCCAAATTATAAATAAATTTGAGGACAAGGCTACCAATATTGAGAAAAAAGCTTTAAATTCTCCTCATGCCTTGATTCACAAGATGTGTTGCATAATCTGTTTACACCAGAGATATATTTGCACCCCTTACCAACTTGTTTTTTTACACCTAAGTTCACATTTTATTGTAGAAAAGTTAGATTCAAGCACCTATTTAGTTGTCCAAGTCATTCTAAACTTATTATAACCAAGTGCAAACATGTGGTTGTCTTTTTTCACTAAAAATTTTACACTCGGCTATGTTGGCATCAATTCACATAAGGCACAGGCCTTATGTGCTCACCCAAAGAGCATCAGAGAAAGAACTGGGGCTTGCATTAAGCTATATGTGCCATGGCACACATTATCAATTATGGGACTTAGTCAATTCATAAAAGGCTTAAGTAGATCCATAATCACAAGCCTTTCATAGACTACACTTATTGGTCTATAGGCACAATCCTATTTTGGGGTGATTCTATAATCTTAAATGTGCAAGCCTTTATTTTACTAAGCTTAGTGTCATGTAGGCCCTTTCAAGGGTCAAGGGACTGCTCTTACTTCACAAAGTCATACTTATATTAGTGTTTCTAGCAATTAGATCAATGTTTATCATGGGATCTATCTATACTTAGTCATTATACAAGATATGATGATGTTATCATTGAACACAGGGATGCCATTAACACTATGAACCAAAATCTCATAAACAAAATTCTTAACATAATAGTACTTTATTTATAACCTTAAAACCATTACACATTTAGATATCAACACCAAGGAAATATAAACTAAAAACATTGTGTTTAAATTCAATCATTCTTATCATTAATCAAAATTCAAACAAAATAGAGACCATATTAATAAAAATAGAGTAAACACTCGTTCAATATATTTAATGGCCCAAAGGCTCACAATCAAGTTTGGGCATATACTAATTTATCCTTAATGGCATTCATGTTACTTCTAATTATAATTATAGCCATTATAGTGTAAAAAAAGCATTTCCATTTCTTTAGAGCTTTGTTGCATAAAGTTTGCATCATCTACATTGACTAGTTTGAGCTCATTTTATAGATCTACTAGAATGCCTATTCTAGGGTGGAATGCAAATGTCAAGTGCTAAGATGGAGCCTAAGTAATCATTTTTCTAGCTCCATCACATTTTGATCTTTGCATTTTAGTCCCTATGTCTTGTCTAACCTAAAATATGCCCCAAAAATCCTAGAAATGGTTAGTTACCTACCAACTGACACAAGGTGTGTGTTAAATCCTATAATTGGTGCTAAGATGCCAAAATATAAATCATCATGACAAGTTATTTCCTTTTGAAAAATTATTCATCATGTTATAAATAATCCCATACTTAACAAAATAGGGGGTCAACATTAAACCCCATATAAAATTTCTAGTCCATCCTCAGACTAGGCTATCAAAGTCTTCAGTGCGTAGAACTCAGGTGCACTCTCCTTAAGCTTAGCACTAAATTCCTCAAATCCCTTGAGAGTGAGCTTAATTTCTTCAGTGGCACTATCTATTTTAGTGGAGGCACTATTGAGCATGAACACATCAATCTTGTCCAATTCCTTCTTGAAGGCCTCTAGACTTGCCTTAGCCTTTATCATACACCCATCTAGTATTGTTCCTTGATCATATGCCTTAGTTTGCAAGGCATGTAAGATTTCTTCTAGGTTCTATTCTTAGTTATTTATTTGGTTTATTAGTGCATTGACCTTCCCCATTATCTATATGTGCTCTGACATGCTTGTAGAGTATACCTACACCATCAACTTCTCCTTTTCCCCATTTGCCTGCTTGAGGTGCACGTCTATGACTAATGCTTGGTTGGAAAAGCTTAAGAATATGGTGTTAGTTGTATCTATTCCCTCTTTTTTATTCATAAATAGGTCCTCTACCTCTTTGATCTTAGCATCAAACTCCATTTGTATCATGATGCAAGGATCTTTTTCTTCTTGTGTTGGCTCTAGTTTCATCCTTGGGAGCATCTGCTCCACTAGCACACATATTTTATCAACCTTAGAGAGGTTTGAAGTATCCATGTTGAATATAAGATATGTTTTTATCATATCTATGCACTCACATAGATGATGCAACTTGAATTTCATGGCCTATGCTTTATCTTCAACATCCTTTCAGAGTTTCTTTGATTTTCTTGCCCTACCATCATTGATGATATTTTTACACATAACTTCAATGGCCATCCTAATAAGTGAATTCCTAGAACATACTAGGCTCATGGCATGAGGGTTGATGATGATGGAGTCATGCCCTTCTTTAGGTTATTCTATGCCTAATATAGCTTTTTGAGGTGACTTAAAATTGGGTTAATCTACGTAGTGATTAAATTTAAATACAAGTTATTTGCACATCTTAGTTGTGGTGAATTCAAGGGGAATGAATTTAAACATATAGAATTCTTTTTCCTTCCACCCCTTCTACACCTTTTCTCTAATGCTCAACTCTAAATCATCCTCCTTGATGATGCTCATCTTTGTTTGTTCTTCCTCCTCTTCATTAGCACTATCACTTTCTTTAATACTTTCCTTAGAAGACTCGCCTTCTTATTATTTGAGGGATTCTTCCTTGGACTTTTCCCCTCCATCCACTTCTTCCTCCTAGGATTTTTCAATGCTCACCTCTAGGGTTATTCCCTCAGTACTAGCTTTTCCTTGTTCCTATTCTCATTAGGGTTCCTCCTTAATCTCTTTTTATTTTTCTAAGCTACTAGTATCACCTTCATTTTCCTTAGGTGCCCCTTCACTACTTGCACATGCCTATTGTGCAACTTCATCTACTTTTCCAGTGGGGGTGTTGGCTGCCTTATTTTCTAATTTAATAATTGGTCATGTTCTTGTAGGAACCTTCTTTGTCTCCTTCTCTTTCTTTCCCCTCTCTTCCTTGGCCTTCTCTTCCTTAGCATCAGCCTTCTCAATATCTACCTCACTTGGGCCCATTTCCTTCCAATCCCTCCTCTTATTTTGAATCACCATCACCATCTTGATTTCTTCCTTATTATGGCCCATTTTCTTCCATAAGCTTCTCTTTTCCTCTTCTATTCATGGAGGCTGTGTGGAGGGTTCTCTAGATGAGGAGCTCACCAGCTTATCTACTTCTTCAAGCATAATTGTTTTGATACTTTAGAGGGCCTCTTGTACATCCTTGTAATTAGGCTCCTCTTCCACTTCTTATAGGATGTAGGTATTTGTTCCTTCTTCTTCATCCATCTCTTCCTCTAGTCCATGCACTAGTGTCTCTTCCTTATCTATTTCTTCCAGAGTTATTATAGGGAGTGTAATGGGTCCCTTAGAATTATTCTTTCTTTACTTATTACTAGAGTAAGTAGTCTATGGCATGAAGGTTACGCACTTATTGGTAGATCAACATGTGTCTTGTTCATCAGAGGTGATCCTCAATCTAATGCACTCCTTGATTTCCTCAAGTATCTCTCCCCACTTATTCTAGAGGGACTTTTATTGCATCTTTGGCACTGGATTCCCTTCATCATCAATCAAGAGGGGATGATCATCATCTTTTTTAGGTTCAGTTCCCTTCTTCTATGGCTTCATCTCATAGTATATATTAAATATGTATCTAATTATAATTTCCCTCTAGAGCGCATGGAGGTCCATTCGATCCTCATCATCCTTGATGGCCTTTTCTCCTAGATGCACATACTAGCACCTCAACCTTTTCCTTTCTTGGTTTATGGAATTTACTATGATCTCCAAGTATTATGCATTGTGAAATCTCCTTGGTGTCATTACGAAAAATTTAGTAGAAAATGCATAAGGTAGCTTCAGCCAACTAGAGAGGTTTTCATCTATGAACATCGGGTGCACTACACATAAATGTTACATGATGGTGAAGTTCATCATCCTACCATGTGATAGGGGATCTCCTGATGGATATGCCATTAAATCTCAAATGCCTTAATGTATCATTCATACCACCCTTGCACCCTTGTCTTGTTCTTTTGGGAGAAGTTAGGAGGGTAGGTGAATTCTTAATACTTCAGCATTAGGGAGTCCTTATGTAGTGGGAACACCCAAAAATTGTCATCATCGCCATTTTTCATGATAATTTCATCCATCACTATTAATATTAGCTTGGACCCCCACCGAAATGTCTCACATGTCATGTGGCACTCTAACACATTCTTCACAATTTCCTCCATAATAAACTTTACAGTATTAAACTTCTCCCCTATGTCATGTGGTGGGTGATGCACAAGTACATCTTACTTATGTTGGTCTACCATCTATCGAGGCATAGCTTATATTTTATGAGTCACATCATGGCCCTTATGTCAAGGTCTTATATATCTTTAATCAAGAATACAAACCCTACCTTGTAGTATCCTTAGAGTTTTACAAACCTATCCACCTCTACATCATCTTCCATCATCTAGAAGATGTTTGTCCCTATACTTGGGATCCCTATGATCATGATAATGAGGTGCATTGATATCCACATGTACCTCCTTGCAAAATAAAAGTGATCACCATGGATGCATGAGAGGAGGAATTACACTAATTCCTCTAACTTGCCAAAACTTGGCAGATCCTACAAATAGGTTGTGCTAATCCCCAACTTGTCTCAGATGGAAACATCAAATAGCATTTTGCCTACCTTGGTCTTCATTCCTATGTCAACCATCCAATCCTAGTTGAGATCCTACATTTTGTTTAGTTTGTTATGCTTATACTCCTTTAATATACATGTGTGCATGAAGGATATCCATGTCTCCCCCATTATGACCTCAAGGTGAAAGTGCATTTCTCTGTATGCAAGCTTAGTACTTACTTCTAGGTCTACAACTACAATTATAACACATTTAACTAGTTGTGCCTCCATATTTATAGTAGTTGATTCCTTCACCATCGATGCCTCTTAGCATCCTTTTGTGCCTGTGATGGATCAGAACTTAAATGTTTCTTGCCCATTCTGAATTGACTATTATTGAAGTACAATATATTAATCTTCCTAAAGCCCTTAATTTTTCTTTGTGCTTCCTCACAATCATAGGATCTATGACTATACTTTGGATTTTGAGCTTTGTTTGTCATTAATGGTGGCCTCAACATCACTCAGAATTTCTAATATCTAATTCTATCATAATTTTCTCTCCACCTGCCTCTTTTCCAATATCAAATGTAATACGATCTCTATCTCTATTTCACCATTCTCATTTGGGACCTGTGGGTGCTTAGGATTTTACTTGGTAGCATTTTCTAGCTTTGTATTTAGTTTATCTTTATGTTTAGGTTCAAATTATCATAAGGTTTTTAACCTAGTCCAGAGTGTCATCTACCTCTTTATACCTTAATTTTAGCTACCCCATTAATGGCTAGTGAGTAATGGTATGGTGGTGCATATATTTCTTGAAATCTGCTAAACCCACAAAATCTACAAAAAATTTCTTCCATATTTACATTTATTTTAGATATTTAGCCTTTATCATCATAGTCATTAACTTCTCTTAACGACCTATTTGGTGAAGTGATAGGAGATTCAAATAGTCACTTCCCATCGACCATTGGGTGGGTGTCAACTATCTTGATGGTTTATCTCCTATGCTTTATTCACCTTAGCATGACCTTCACCTTTCTTGTGGAAACCTAAGCACAGCACTTCACATGCATGACATTTATCCTTCTTAATTAGATCTCTCCTTTATGTTACACTTCCTTTCTAGTACACTTCCATTTCTTAGTCGATTTCTTGCACTTTCATTTGTTCTTGCTTTGGCCTTTTCTTGCCCTATATAACTTCTTGTGTTAGTCTTCCAGTGATTTCTTCTATCTTCTTGATTTATTGCACATGATCATATTATGTACCCTTCCTTTATCAAATTATTCTCATATCTTTCCAAATCTAGCAAACTCCACATGTCTAAAAACTTAGGTGTCTGGCCTCAAGTGATTAGAAAGCATTTGTGCTCAACTTACCCAACTAGAGTTATGTGTGTAATCACTACAAGAGTTATTATATATGCCTAAAAGTGACATGCTTATTTACCTAACACAAACAACACAAAACATTATCAAAGATTTAGATTACACCAAATTTTATTCTTATCAACATGACATAAATGACTTGTGATTGGGAAGTTAGTGTTTGATGGTGCAAGTGTCATCTTATTGACTATAGGGATTCAATATGTTACTATTGAAATGCTTGGGGATAATTTTAGTCATCAACATACATAGCTTGCATGTGTCAGTCTCCAATATGTTTTGGATGATGTAAGGTCCCATCCACCTAATCTTCAACTTGCCTAGGTACTTGAGGTACTTTGAGTCATATAGCAAGACTAATGATCCTTCATTAAGTACCTTATGTTTGATGTGCTTGTCATGCCAGATATTTCGGTGTGCTTTCTCTACTTGTTGGCTCCATCTAGCTTCGGCACGTGTCTCATCCAAGCACTCTTAGTCTTCTAAGATTACATTTAGAGACTCTTGGTCATCTAATTGACCAATATGCATGATGTATAATGAGGGCACTAGAAACTCCATGGGTATAATGACCTCTACACCAAACACCAATTAGAATGGTGTGGCCTTAATAAGGCACTTGTATGTAGTATGACAGGCCCATAACACTACTAATACATGGTCATTCTAATCCTTGCAAATAATGTTGCATATATTTTTGAGGCATGTTCTTAATATTTTATTAAATGCCTCAGTGGTATCATTCACTTAGGGATGATAAGGTGTTATCTTGTGGTGCACCACCATGTATTCAGTTAATAGAATTTGAATCATCACATTAATGAAGTACATGCCACGGTCACTATTCAAACTGAGTGGGCACCCAAAGTGAATGTTGTTCTCCCATAAAAACCTTATAGTTGTGATGACTATGCAATCTCTGGTTGGCACTACCTCAGACCACTTGGTGAAATAGTTTATGGCCACCAAAAGGTATTGCATGCCTATGTACCTTATAGCAGGAGTAATAGGCCCAAAAAATTTAATGGCTCATTTTTCAAATAGCACTTGGGTGAGGATGGGAATGAGAGGCATCTCATCTTGATGGTTAGGTTTTCCTATGTACTGGTAGATGTCACATGCCTTAGCACACTCTTTCACATCATGGAATAGACTAGGCCACCACAAGCTTGATTGCAGTACCTTGTATGTCATAGCATCTCCAACACAATGGCCTCCATCAATCCCTTCATGCACCTCTTGCAATACTGAGCCCCATTTGTGCTCTAGGACATAGCAACATAGAACCTCATCTCAACTCAACTTGCATAGTTCCCCACCAATGAGCTAAAAGGGGGTAATACAAACTTATTGATTCTTTTCTTTGGTTGTCATAATCTAGGTTGTAGATCTAGACATTAGAAATGTAGTGGTCTCTTTTAAGTCTTCTGGGACTTATTATACCCTATAAATTTATGCATTATTCATATCATCTTCTATAGGCATTATCACATTGCTAGAGTTGATGCGGGATAGATATTATGGGCTCGAGTTTTGTTTTCTAGGTTTCACAACCATAGAGAACTATAATTCTTGAAACAAAACTATCCATCTATAGATGTGCTCATAGTGAATGGGCTTGTTCACTAGGTACTTAAGTGCCTCATGATTAGTGAAGAAGATGAATGGGGTCACAAACAAGTATTTCCTAAACTTATGCAAAGGATAGATAATGGCAAGCACCTCGTGCTCAGTTATGGTGTAGTTCTATTATGCATTGATTAGTTTTCTACTTGTGAAAGAAATGAGATGATCTATTTTTATTTAGCCTAGTTGCACTAGAATGGCACCAATTGCAAAACCATATGAATTGACATGGAGATGGAATGGAGTCATCCAGTCAAGAAATTGTAGTATTTGTGCACTTACTAGTTTGAGATTTAGTGTCTTAAATGCATCTTCTTGCACTACACCCCAATAAAATGGGCCATCCTTATACAATATTTCTTCTAGTAGCACCACAATATTTGCATAGTTTCTTATAAACTTCCTATAGTACCCAAAATATCCAAGAAAGGCATGAACATCCTTCTATGTTAATGGGGCATGGATTTGAAGGATGATAGCAATATTCATTGGATCAATGAGCATACCATCTTTGCAAATGTTGTGCCCAAGTAAATTGTCAAATGGTGTCTCAAATACACACTTCTTGAGGTTCAAAGAGATATGTAATTATTTATACCTCTCAAACATTAGGCTAAGTTATCATAGTGATCCTTTACCAACCCATACACAATCCAGTTGTCTAAGTACACTTGGAGGAACTTATGAGTGAAGTCCTTAAAATCAATGATCATCACTCAAGAGAATACAGTTGACACATTATTGAGTCTAAAGGGCATCATGTTGTATGCAAATCAACCCCATTCTATCATAAGGTTAGTTTTGGGATTGTCTCCTCCTCAATCTGGACTTGATGGTATCTTGAGACCCTTCAGTGAAAGTGTATATTTCACTACCTATGATGCCATCCAAAACTTCATTAGTGAACAGAGTTAGAAAGAGGTCAGTTACATAGGTGTTATTTAACAATATATAGTTGACGTAGATCTAGATGCACCCAT
Organism: Torreya grandis; assembly: GCA_037957365.1. Taxonomy (NCBI): domain Eukaryota; kingdom Viridiplantae; phylum Streptophyta; class Pinopsida; order Cupressales; family Taxaceae; genus Torreya; species Torreya grandis. Next base: position 6,925,527 of record JARHVA010000127.1, read on the forward strand.
CCTTCTTGATACTGATAACCATGGGGCTAACCCATTTAGATTCTTACACAAGGTAGATGATACTTGTGATTAACATACCATCAATCTTAGTCTTGGCCTTGGCATGAAGATTGGGGTTCATCCTATAAGGTCATTTCTTAATAGGTCTCACACCATCAACTAGCTTGATGCTCATCTTTCCAAGAGATGGGTGGGTTCCCTTCATATCTCTATAGTTTCTAAAGAACAAGTCTTGGAATTCTTTTAAAAGGTCCACAATGTATGTCATCTCTGTGTCAGACCAATAGGCACCCAAAGTATCAATCTTTGGTTTCCTTTATGAGTTGATATCTACCTTTGTCATTTTTAATGGCATGTATTAGGGCTCATTCTTCTCTTGATGTGAATCCTTAACTTTTTTGCTACCCTCAATTTTTTCTATGTGAAGGTGTGTTCTAGAGCATTGTCCTCAATGCGGCATACTAGCTTCCTCTTGCCTATCAAGTTTTTCTAGTTGCATTCCTTCCATATTTTATCATCCTCATCACTAGATTCATTATCAAGGGTTTGTTATTCAAATAATGTCAAGAGTGCCAACCCCTTTTCATCAAACATGTCTTTCACGTGCTCTTCCAATATTACAATATCCTCGAACATGGACCTCTAAACTATCTATAGTGGCTTGATCAGTTTAAGATCTTACAAAGAAAAGGAGAAGCTCTGAACAAACCACTCATTGAGTGCATCTCAATTGGTTATCTCTCAGTGTATCTCATTGACAATGTATGAATATTTCACCCATATCTTCAAGGTTATATAGAATTCATGCACCCATAGGTTCCTCATGATGTTCTCACCATAGACAATCCATGTTTCTTCACAAAGGTGCACATGCACAATGGGGTCAAAGTCGTTAGAGTAAGATAATATGTCTAGGTCCTCATTACGCTTCCTAAATATAGTACAAATGGTTGCATTCACATCTTACTAGTTTTTCAAGCTAGGCCTTTGTGCTACCCACCAACAAGTGGCAATGATCTTCAATGTGTACACTAGTGCACCTATCCTATCCACTTCTTTTGAGATGCATGATTTGAGGTCTTAGACATAGTCTTCTACTGGATTAATCCTTGTATATCTTGTGATCACTACAAGCTTACCCTTACTAAGGTGAAACACTCTCTTTCCATTCTTTTTGGTATAAGGGACCCACCTTTTAGAAGCATAATCAACTAGGGCCTAGCCTATCTTCACTAGTTTCGGCACCTTTATGTGCACTAAGTAGCATCTTTGACTAGTGATCTCATATGCTTCCTTGACCCAACAGTTATAGGTAACATCGGTAGTATCAGAGGCTGATTATCCATCTTCTTAGGAAAGCACTCCTTGATCATTGGGGTTTATTGTCATGGTGCCTTGCATTGTGATGTTATATATGTGGTTGATCTCATACTTGAGGTCCATACTCTCAACATAGGTGGTCCTTGGTCGCTTGAGAGGCATATAACTACCCTCTCCTTGTCATTTTCAAATGTCATGTAAAGCCTCTTTAAGTCTATATTTTTATTATTCACATACCACCATGGCCTTCTCAAAAGTATTGGCTAATTATCTTATTCTACCAACTTGATCACTTCAAAGTTAGCATGGAATTTAGTACCTATGATATCTATAACTAAGCTCTTCATAATTCATATGGGCTATGCCCTTGTCTTATTTTCCATGAAAATTACATGAGGGGAAGGCCTCAATGCTAGCCTCCCCATTTTCTCCCAAGCATTCTTGGTCAAGATATTGACCTTAATGCTTGTGCCCACAAGTACCTCACATACATATCATCCATAAATGGTGGAATTCACAAAGAGTTCTTGATCATACTTCACATTTTGTATATGTCAAACTTCTTACACCCTATCTATGTGTGGTGTAATGGCTTCAACTAGATTTTGGCTGACATTTTCCAAGAGAAAGTTATTCAATAGGGGTAGCATCCCCTCTATTTGCATGAGGAACAAGATCTCCATTAATTATTGTATCTCAACCTCCTAGTTGTCCTACTTTTTTTAGATATAGCAGTCTGTGCTCCTAGGTCTTACACCAATTAGAGCTCTCCTTGTAGGTTTTGAATTACACTCATGGCCTACAACAATACATCTTTCTGATGTAATGGGTTTAGGTAAGGCACAACTTTGGGTTCAGGCCATGTTATGCACTCATTTCAACTTCTATCGCGATATTTTAAATGCATCTTAGGTATTGGCATAATTGGCAGCTAAGTGGTGAATCCATTATGAATAGTCACTAACACCTTCATTGTCTCTGCATGGGTTAGTTACACCTTTGGATTCCACTTTTCCATTTTTATTTCACATCTAATCATTATTATGCCCTTGTCTATTCTAGACCTACCTTGGGTCAACATTTTGTATAACTCAGAACATTCCTTGACCTTATGAAATCCTCAATAGTACCCATAAATGGGATGTATTAGGTAGTCACATTAATTATGCTCTATCGAGTCGCACTTTTAACATGAACGAGGTGGTATCCTTCCACCACCACATCCTCCACCTCACCCTATGGCACCTTATTGCATGCCAAAGAATGTTTTTTATTTGACATAACCCTCATTTCTTTAGTAAGCTTTCCCTCTGACTACTATAGTGGCCTGCCTTGTGCCTCTTTCTATATTTTTGTTCATCTCATCAATCACTTGGAAATCAGATATTGTATGGGTGTAGGCATCACACCACAAAAATATATGGTTATGTTGACTTGGATAGTGCATTGCAACAATGGGTAATTATGAACATCATATGCCTCTTGATAGACTTCACATCTTAGAAGTAATGTACGCACATTCCTTCAAGGGTAGTTATTCCTATTATAGCCTTCCACTTCACAGTCGGTATACCATAATCCACTTTGAGTATCTTGCAATGAGATAATAGTAATATTTTAGATTTGGGAGGCCATGGATGCAATCTATGCCTCCATAAATGGGTTGATCCTAATATCAACACTTTTGACCACCTTGGTTCTGAGCATGGCTTCAAGCACTTTTTGAGGGTCTATAAAGGTCTTCATGGAAATTGCTCTTTAGAACGGCAGTAAAAACCCTCCAATGAACCATTATGCATGTTGAGAAGGGTGTATTTCATAAGGTAGCTTCAAAAGGAGAGTCTTGAACCTTACATTGTATGGTCACACACTTTTTAAGAGTCCTTGGGTTATCTCTTTTAGCATGGTGATATCTGTTATTCAAACTTTGGAATGTCAAATTCCTTAAAGAATGACTCCTTCAAGGTGCCATAATCTACCATAGCCTAGTTAGGGTCAAATTTCCTATACCAAATATGGACATAATCAAGTAAAGTGGTCATATATTGGGTTTCCTTACACTTTAATTAGGCTATACCCTGCATGCACCACTATAATTTACACTTTAGGACGTGCTCTATAGCATTTTCCATGCCATAATACTTTGGAATGTGCATGGCCATTTTGTAATAGATTTACTATGGGGGGGAAGTTGGCATCTGGGTGCTTATTTCCCTAGCATCTGTCTTGGTGGTATCCCTCCAATGCCTCCAACCACTGGGTTAGGCACTGGCCTTATGGTTACTACTAGTGTCATTGATGTCAATGACACTGTACTACTTACTTTTGGTGTTGAATCACTTCCTGTAGGCTATTACCCACTTTGTGTCACTGACATCAGCCAAGATGGGATGTATTCACTTAAGTTCTATTATGGTGATCTAGCACCCAATGGTTTATATCTAATTTTGCTCACCTCCTTATAGGGAATAATTTATTCAATCATAAAATTACACTCCAAATCTACAAATCATCTAAAATCTATATTGATAGCACAGTTAATTATCACTCTTGTGATTTTTTTAAGTGGGGGATCCAATGCATGAGCATGTGCCATAGGTTTAAAGTGGGTAGGCACATCAGGTGCATCTTTAGTCAACAAGTATTTTAGGAACCCATCAGATTCCATACCTATCAAATACTGAGTTTTATCCATTGCTTCATCATATCTCACCTTTTTTCATTGTTGTATTTCAATAGATCCTTCCCCATGCCCTTCCCACTTGCTATGAATTCTTTCATCACTTCCAAGTTCTAGATATTATATCACCCTATGTCATCTCATATTATAGGTTTATCCTCTAAGCTCTCAAGCGTCAATTTTCTCATCTCCTTCCATTGTAATTTACCTAGACATCCCCTTTTCCCCCTTTACATTGTTCATATATGAAAGGACTTTAGCCTTCCATCCCCAAAGATTCAAACCCATAATCCACCATTATATTTTAAGCTTTGCATTGAATTCCTTCACAAACGTGCCTCTAGGTTTGCATAAAAATTGATACTCTACTTCCTTAGGGCATGAGTATGTTAAAACTACAAACTCAAGCATGTAACTATTCATCACTCTTTGCCACCATTTGTCTACTGCTTTAGCCTAAGTGGAATTTAGGGTCTCAAGCCTCTCTAGACACTCCATCCACTCATATCATTATCCATAACTCCTTTTTCTATGGGTTGCATATGCAACCAACCACTAGTACACATGCTTAGGTAATTTGTAGAAAAAGACCTTATACAAAGCATCATACAAGTTATTCTAAATCCACTTTCTTGAATTTTATCCTATATAGGTTAGATTCTTTAGGGCAAATTTATCTTTCACCTATTTCAAATAGAGCTCAATATTTTCTAGGGAGAATTAAAGCATCATTCTGTCACACAATTGTAATAATAAAATTCAAGATGGGTCCTGAAAATAAAACCAAAATGTTGTATAAAAGTTGGATTCAAGTGCCCATTTAGTTGTCCAAGTTGGTTCTGGACTCATTACAACTAGGCATAAATATGGGGTTGTCTTTTTGCACTCAACATTTTACACTCAATTGTGTTGGTATCAATTCACATAAGGCATAATCCTTATGCGCTCACTCAAAGCATAAAAGATAAAGAATTGGGGTCCCATTGGGATAGTTATGCCATGGCACACATCATCAATTATGGGAATTATTCAATTCATATAAGGCTTAATTAGATCCATAAACACAAGCCTTTCATGGACTACACTTAGTGGTTTATAGGTGTAAGCCTATTTTGGGGTGGTTCTATAATATTAAGTGTGCAAGCCTTTATTTTAATAAGATTAGCATCATGTAGGTGCTTTTAAGGGTCAATGGATTTCTCTTACTTCAAGTAGTCATACTTAGGCTAGAACTTCTAGTAAGGAGATCAATGTTTAGTGTGGCATATATCTATACTTATTCATTATATAAGATATGTTAACATCATCATTTAACATAGGGATGCCATTAACGTTGTGAACTAGAAGCTCATAAATAACATTATTAACATAATAGTACTTGATTTATAACCTTATAACCATTACGCATTCAAATATCAACACCAATGAAATATAAACTAAAAACATTATGTTTAAATGCGATCATTTTTGTCATTAATCAAAATTCAAACATAATAGAGTCCATATTAATAGAAATAGAGTAAACACTCACTCAAGCTATTTAATGGCCCAAAGGCTCAAAAGCGAGCTTGGGCATGTACCAATGGAGCCTTAATGGCATCCATGCTACTTCTAATTCTAATGATGGCCATTATAATGTATACAAAGCATTTCCATTTCTTCAGAGCTTTATTGCATCAAGTTCACATCATCTGCATTGACTAGTTTGATCTCATTTTATATCTCTACTAGAACACCTCTGCTAGAGTGGAGTGCACATGTTGGGTGTCGATCTAGAGCCTAAGTAATCATTTTACCAGATCCATCACCTTGTGAGATTTTTACTATAGTCACCACATCTCGTCTAACCTAGAAGATGCCCTGAGAATCCTGGAAATGGTTAGTTGCCTATGAATTAGCATAAGGTGTGTGCTGAATCTTTTAGCTGGTACCAAGATGCCAAAATAAAAGTTATCATGCTAAGTGATTGCCTTGTACTAAAGTATCCATCATTCTAGCATGAATCCCATACTTAATGAAATAGGGGCCCAACATATTTTATGATGGTAAGGGTGATCTTGAATATCACCTTCAATCCTTCTATGTGGCATGCCTGATTATGCCTCCAATGATAAAATTTTGAGCAATTATTTTTGAGAAACCTCAAGGACTGCTCTTTGATATGATTCTATGATCTACCTCTCCAATCGATGAAAGCATTCAAACCTCTTATAGATCATTTTTTGTCACAATTTTCCATTAATATTTATGAAAAGGTTTCATATGTCCAAAGTACAAAAAAAAAACAATGAAACAATGAACCTACCAATGCATATGTCTTGAGGTATACGACAATGTTGACTAAAATAACAAATAATATGGTAGATAAAGAACTTCAAAACATATTCTAGCAAAGTTTGCCTTCTCCTTTACATGAGTCCATTATTTTCAAAAAATTTAAATATTTTGATGACTTATTCCATGTTGTTCAGGACTATGAAATGAAGCTTATTTCAGTGAATAAACTTAAGTATGTATCAAACACACCATCTACATCTACATCCAATACCAAGTTTACAATTAAACTAAGCTACAAGGTAAAACCTCATGAGCCTAAAAAGGATACAACCACCATGGTTAATACAGTTTCACATCAACCTAATAATCTTATCTCAATGCATCATAGAGATAATTTACATGTTTACCTAAGTCTCATGCTTCATTACTCCCATGGATGGTAGAGTGTCATATTATATCTATCCCTCATCCTATAGAGGTTGATATGATTATACATCTACCCAAAGGGTATGATGCGAATGTTTATGGTGACTATCACTAAGGCCCTAGGCATTCTATGAACAAATGTTTTACCTTAAAGCATAAGAACCAATACCTCATTGATGACCAAAATATTACATTTGGTGATCCTCCAAAAGACTTGTGTTCACAACCAGGTGATCATCAAAAATAGAAAATATTTAACAATCATTTAAAAGACCATTCTAAGAAGGATGCAGAAGTGCAAATGATATATAATGCACATCCTCCTCCATCACACTATGAGCACCCACTAGATGGAGTTATTGGTACTTACACATGGCATACACCTTCTATGGTTCAAAGACCTATTACCTTTGATGATAGTGAAATTAAGGATGATGACTTAGATCTTCATTTTTATTCATTTGAGCATATATTGATAAATGACTTATACATAGTGATATGATTGATAATGGTTTAAGCAAAAAAAATTATACCATGACATTACTCATGCATTTAGGTTATATAAATCATAATTTACATCCTTCCACTAGATCAGTTAGAGCATTAAATGAGATCTCATGGTAGGTTTTTGGTAGATTGACTTAATTTTATAGGTGTGTCTTGCACATATAGTTACTACCTTTTTTAATTATACCATCCACAAGTGTCTTTGATATGTTATTGGTGTTCCCTTAGATACATACTCTTTGATTTCTACCTTCTACAATGCATAGGTGTGTTAAATGGATTTGTGTCAATTGAATATTTCTAGTTTCTAGAGTTCCAAATGAACATCCTCTTAAAAAAGAGAAATTTATACCCAAATAATTAATTATAAATCCTAATAAGACAAATCTACCAAAAAGGGTAAGCAAGAGGTAATCCCCTTTACTAGGCATTTAGTACTTAAAAAATCCTTTGCATCAGAGACATACAATGGATTCCATAGAATCATCATCTACTACACACCATATTTATATATCTAGAGAACCTACACATGTTCCTATTAATGATACTCCAAATAAACCACATAACACTCAATGACAGGTTCCATAAACCCCTAGTCCTACCCTTTATAATTCCAATCCATCATCTTATTTTATCTATGAAAAACATCATAAATACTATAATGACAAGTATTGCATCTATGCATGCTCCTCGATAGCATCACTAGTTTATTACACCAAGTTCATAGTGGGGAGATATCTATGACCATATTTTGGATGTGATCATATGATAGTCTTTTCCTATCACATTCTAAAATTACTAAAAAAATATAAAAATCCAAAAATATTTTTAGCATCTATTATTCTATTGGCTCCTTGACATCTAGGTTGTTAGTTTCATGTTGATGGATAACATATCAGTTACTTATATATACACATATGTTTCATGCTTCTATTTGAGTGTGATACAGGGATACACAAAGACATGATATATGCACTTTTGGATGTTGAACCTTCACTCTTCTCACTTTACTAAGACATTGGGGGCATCCACCTTCTTTGATCCTGATGCATCCATGTTATATTATTTTATGGTCACTTTACATTATCATGTTTGAGTTTATGTACTTACATATGTCTTTATCCATCCTTATATCTTCTATAGTGTAATTGATATGATATGTACTTGACATTTTTTTACTAACACGCTGGATCCATGGGATTCTAAGATATGTTTATGTTGGTTGCTTATATTTCCATTTATGCACTTCCTTGAGTGTCTTGTCTTATTATTATCTTGTTTTTGAGCATTTGAATATACTCCATTATTTTTGGCCCTATGCCTTTGTTTGCCTCTTTGATATTTAAATATGTCATTACTTGTATGTTGACATTTAAATATGTCATTTTTTTTTTTGGACATTCGACTGAGTCATGTCTATTTGATTCTATGATGTTTGAACACGCCCCTTGTTTGTGTTCTCCTTGGACCTTTGTTTGTTGATTTAATTTTGAGTGCTATTGTATGTGGTCTTGATTGCTTGTTGGTCTTATAATTTTAATATGTATATGTTACCATAATTTTGTGAGCATTTAAATAGGCTCTATTATTTGCATCTCTGTGCATTTGTTTGCCTATTTGGCATTTAAATATGTCATTGATTGTTGTATGTTGACATTTGAATATGTCATTTCTTTATTTCTAGACATTTGACTAAGTCATATTCATTTGATTCTACAATGTTTGAACATGCCCCTTATTTGTGGTCTCCTTGGACCATTGTTTATTGATTTACTTTTGAGTGCTCTTGTATGTATGCTTGATTGCTTGTTGAACTTATAATTTTAATATCTATATGTTACCATGATCTTTATCATGCATCTTGGGCCTTGATTTGAAAACATTCTATGCACTTTAATGACACATATACCTAGACATGTTCTCCTCTATGTTACATGGTCATTCATATTTATATGGTTATTGTATCCTTTTAAGGTTAGGTAACTACTAGTTTCTATTCTTCCCTCACATCAAAGGGGGGCATATCAATGGGGGAATGTCATAGAGGCATGGCTTCCATATTTTCATAGTTATATATTTAATGAGGGAATGTTTTGGAAACATATTTTCTACATGGGCACGTATATCACTTTTCATATTTTTTCATATACAGTGGGGGCATGTTTTGGAAACATGTTTTCCACACTTACACTAGTTTAAATTTCAAATATATAGTGTGTTATGTTTTGGAAACATGTTCTTTACACTTACACAATCTTCAGATTGGCTAAAATCAAATTTAAATGATTCAGATACACATTTGTGGTATAATTATATACATTGGTATCATTTTTATACATACCCTCAGCATGAGACATATTTAATGTATATATTGTATACACATAATATTTTTAAATCTTTAATAATTAAAGATGTTTTCTCTTTTGTAAGAACTTGTTGAGTCTCAATATTTGAAAATGCATGCCTTAAAAGGTGCACTAGGAAAAGGGTGGGTAAACCTTTTATGCTTCATTAGATTATTTTTCCCTATACCTCCACCTAAAACCAATACAAATCTCTCCTATACATTTTCCTAATATTTGATACCTTACCCACACGCTTCTCTAAGCAATTCACTACCTCAAATAGCCACTACCTAAGCAAACCCCCTTTTTACTAATTTCTAAATGCATTTGAATAGGTCGACCTAGTTTTAGTAATAGCACTCATTATGATACTAATTTAGCCTAGGTCTACTTAGTTCAGGACCTAATGACTCTATTTTCCAACTAACAAGGTTGACTAGGCCGGTTATATCAACTAAAATTTTAAAAGGTCTTAGGGTCAAATCGGGATACATATATGCCTCTTTCACCACATTTTTAATAATCATTCATTTACACTTCTTTATATTTATTTCCACCATTCTACTTGAGGATTTATTGCTTAAGATTTAATGCTTCTTGGAGGAGAAAATTTGTGTTGTGAAAGCTTGAGATTCACTAGGAGGTCCTTGGTTAGACTATACTCCATTGTCTATCCTTAGATTCTTCAATAATACACAACCTCTTATAAAGCACCACTAGCTAAGGGAGAGGTTGAGGACAGATGGGTTTGTCTTCAAGGTAAGTATTATTATCTCTTATTATTCTATTTTAGTAGATAGATTTACATGAGTAATGGCTAATGAATGTATTATCTTTTCTTAATTAAGATTATCTTTATGTTGACTTGAGTAGAGTTTTAATTTGCATGTTTATTATCTATGTTTATCCCTTATTTATGCCACAAGCTTTAGTGAGCACTATATTAGATTTACTTTATTATTGCATTATTAGACCTTAGCTAGGGTTATTGTGTGGTGTTGTTTGAATAGAGACTTTGTAACCCTCTCTATCCATATTATATAATAAGAGATCTCCAAGGTAAGTTTCGCAGATCCATATTGGGCATGACCCTGATTATCTAAGTATCACTAGTAGTACAATTAGCTAATTTATCTTTTGAGTTAGGTTTGATTTGTAGATCAACATCAATTTATCTTTCATACATTTTGATGAACCTAACATGAACTAACCTTTACATATTTTTTAGTATAACAGTTTATGTGTTGGTTTAATACTTAGTCGATCCAATCAATTTAGTTAGGCTCTATGTGTAGGTCATTTTCATCTACAAACAACTAGATCAATCTGATCAACCCAATTCTATACTCTTTACAAGTCATCTTTTACTCTATTGATATGATTGATATAGGGCATCATCTTATAGGTTTTTCAACTGAGGTGAGCTTGTCAATCTTATTCAACTCTCTATGATCACAATTTTTATCTTATCACACTAGATCGATTCTATCAATTTAGCTTTTCATCATGTCTTTTAAATTTTCTAACAAATTTTTTTTAGACTAATAGATTGATTATGTCAACATAGTTCTTTTAGTTGTTTTAATTATTTAGTTTTATGTAAACTCAGTCAAATAGTTCAACTTTGTTTTAACATTCTATCTTGTAGGTTCAAACCTTATTTGGACAACATAGTGTAAAAATAACATATTCAGCATCTTAAATACATTACTACATCAATCCACTTGACTTCATTTTAATTATCAAGTTCATTCCAACCAGCCTAATTATTTCATTTTTATTAGATGATGGAGCTTGATCTTATTATAGTGTTTAGTTCCTGATAGGGGGTGTGGGGGGAAACTCTCCCCCCCCGCCCCACTATGGTTGCCATGGGGTTTTAGGGGGGAGATGACCTCCTTGGAATCCCCCCTGGTGGGAGTTTAGGGTCAGCACTCTCAAAGAAAAATTTGGTTAAAAATGCATTGTAAAATATTATAATTTCATGGTAAATCTAGACCGTTCACTATTAGGTTTCAAATTTAATGATAAAAATTATGTTTGTGTATTTTTTCCCTATATATAACCCTCCTTTTGATATGAAGGTATTGGTAATTATGATGGCACACTGTATGTGAGTGAAAAATATATTGCAGTGATTGTATTACAGGTTTTTTCCTTCATTTGTAGGACTAAATAATAAAGACTAGTTATTTCTGTGTGGATGTAGCCCATATTGGGTGAACCACATTAAATCTATGTCTCTATTATGTTGTATTTTTTACATTTTATTTATATCTTTAATTCATTAATATTTCATTATGTTCTATATTTCTAACATTTTTTTTCATTTTGAGTCAAATTTTAGTCCAATTCTTCTTAGTTTTTCAATTCTATAAAATTATAACCTTAGAGTAAACTAAGTCGACTTGATCAACGTAGTTCTATAATTATTTTTTACCCAAAAAACTCAGTCAACTTACTTAACTATATTTCTTTGGAATATTTTTCAAAAAATAGAGTTGACCAACTCAATTCTATTATGTATTGTTTGCATACTAGGTCAACCCAATCGACCTAGTACTATGTATTTTTCAAAATCAAAGGAATTAGCCCACAGTGATAGTAATTAATTCATTTTTCATTTATCTGATTGCTTATTTAAGATTAGTGTACATAGTATAACTAGGAAGGTTAATTTATCAGATTAGTCACATTATTCCCTCACACACTCCCAAAGCACAAAAATATCGAATATACATTTAAACTATTATACCCAGGTCTACCTACTTATATTTCATCACCAAGGGGGAAGCCGAATCAATTTTTGAGTCGAGTATAAATATGTGACTGATTGTATATCGGTAAAGTATCTGATACCCTTATCCACGTGGGATTATGAAGAGAGAGGGTAAACCCCAATACCAAGTCTGTACCATCACCAATACAAATCCATTTCATCCTTAACATACCTGAAACAAACTTTAACTTACTTCTTCATAGTTCTTTTTTAAATCCAAATGCCCTATCACATTTTAAATCATAATTTCAAATATATAAGAATGTTCAATTAATAAACTAGTATTTACATTTCAATATTATAATTTATTATTTTATAATTGTATTTTGTATTACAAAACTTTTATTATCTAGCATTAGTACAAGGTTTGTGTTGTGTTGTAACTAGATTGATCTAATTGACCTAGTTGCCTATGTGTTTAGCTTCTTTTTCTACACATAACCACTTAGCCATCCAAATTTATAAAATTTAAAACTTTTTAAACTATAAAACATAGTTGACTCATTCAATTCAATCTCTTATAGACTATTCTATTTACTTTTTCATAGAACACAGTCAACTTGTTCAACCTAGTCTCTTACATCCACTTAGTTTGTTCTCAAAAATTAACTAGATTGACTAGGATGACTCCAAAGGACATGGCCAACCTAATATAATTTCATATTATTATTTTTATTCCTAAAAATAAACTGGAATGATCTGTTCTACTCTGTAGGTTCTAGCCAACATAATTTAGTAGTTGTCTGGCTTAGTTCTGTAAGTCGTCGATCCAGTTTGTTTTGCCTCTATTTTTTGACACAATTCAGTATTTGGTTAACCTAGTTCATTAAATTGATAAATTCATAATTATGTCTTATTTTCAGATTTCAATTAATAAATAACACTACATACTTTAGGATTTAGATTAGAACCTCACTTTTATTATTACTTTAGATGAAAGTATTGAATTCTTTCATTCATGTCTTCTTAATCCCAAACCAATTAATATATCATGTAATATAATTAAGGTTATTCATCCTAGTCCTCCTACTACTACTAATGTTGGGAATCATCCATCCCCTACTACCAATATAGGGAATACTCCTCCTACCAACCCTAGCATTCAACATCCCACCACTAACAATCAAAATCCTCGCACTAATACTACTCAAATTCTTTCTGAAATGATTTAATAAATGAATGTTATGCAAAAAAATACCAATTCCCAAATGATGCAAATGTAATCACAAATATTACAAATAGATGGCCAACCACCTCAAATCAACCAAATTAAAATTTTGTCCCTCCTCCTCTTAGAGATGTCAATGGGAATTTCATCCCTCAACCTCATTTGCATAACAATATTCTTTAACATATTCACAATGAATATTTAGATCCATTCATTGTATCCATAGACATTGGAAACATATCTCCAACTATCATATATGATGGAACTAAAGACCCCACTACCATTCTTAAATATTTTTGTAATCTTTATAAGGAATGGTTTCAAACTAACACCTTTTTTTCCACCAATATCTTAGCCAAAAACTTTGTTGTCAATTCAATTGAATGCTACAATCAACTTCCTTGACATTCCATTACACAACTAGAGGATTTAGTCAATGCTCTAGTGAAATAATTCCAACACAATGACCATAAAAATTACCTTAACCATTTTATTAATATCAATCAACTTCCTAATGAATTTTCTCACACTTTTATCCAATTATAGAAGTCTCTAGCTCACAAAGTTGACCATAACATGAATGATGATACTCTCTTTAAACTCTTTGTTACCATTCTTAAATCCCTCTTCCATACAAATTTTGCATAGTTTCCCCTAAAAATTTATAAGAATCCTTAGACCAAGAAAAAAGGAAATAATTTATTATGACTCAATTTGAATCACATTAAGTAACTACTAAGGAGCCTTTCCAATCATTTTCTCATAACATTGATTCTTATAAGCCTCACCAAACTCAAAAGGTAGCATCTAATTCAACAAGTTTTAACCTGATCCACCCTCCCTTGAGATTATAATAGATTAATAAAAAAATTCCACCCTCTAAACCCATGAACTTTGATCCTTCTAAACCTCCTCCAAAATGATACAATCCTGATAAATGTTTTTTGTGGCATGCTACGATAGGTCATTCCCATGATGTTTTTCATGATCTTCACTGATTTCTTCTTGCTTCCTCACTTGGTCCACATTTCAATCTTGATACTCTATCAAAATAACATTATCAAGACTATTTTCAAGCATCAAAAATCTAATCTACCTCAAACACATCAACATCACCTACCTAATGATCAACAAAAATTACCCCATACCTCCACCTTATCTACTAATGTTGTCCAAACCATATTTGATCCTTATTCCTACACCAATAAGGAAAGTACAATTAATATGAACAATTTTAAATGGGTGGTTTCATCTATCACACATCAACCTCTTAGGTCACATGAACCAAAGGAGCACCTAGTTAAAATGCATTCTCCAAAACACAAAATAGAATGGTCCTCATTCACCTTATAGACCTATTCATACATATCTAACACATCCTATTTCAATTTCAATATCCTCAAAATATAACATTCCAACACATTTATCTATCTCTAGATGTACCTACCAATCTAATGCAACACATTCTAATATTATAGCTTTACCTCATTCCATATCACATGTTGGAGCATCTTACAATGCCCATCCACATATCACTTCAAATTTTGAGGCATATTGTGATGTCCATCCCTACATCAAATTACCCTTTTTGGAATCCTATGATTCCCTGTCTTATTCTACATTGCATAATAAATAAATTCCACTTCATGAAATCTTTCGAGACACATAGACCTATATTTCACATGCTCACCTTTTATATAGATGTTATCATAGATTTTTATTGTTATGTTTGTCTCATGTTTATTTATTTTTGTGAACTTTATTTCATTTAGTTTTATTTTACTTACACCATTATTTCCTTTAGGTTATTTGGTTTTATTTCAATTTATAGTTTGTGAGTTACATTATAATACCTTGGATAGGACCAGGTTTTCCTCACAAACACAATCTACTAGCATCATTGTTTTTGTTGGGTTCTTTGGTTTTATTTCACTTTATTAGCACATTATTTCCTTTTTTATTATTTAATCTTATGACATTTGGCCTTTGTTTCTTTTGTGGTTCTTAGGTATCATTTAACTATTTATGTCATTATTTGTCTTAGTAATTTTACAATTATTTGACCCTTATTTACTCTTCCCCTTTCTTGGGATGATCATTTACTTTCCCCCTCTTTTAGGATGACTATTTACTTTCCCCCTCTTTTGGGATGACTATTTAATTTTCCACCTCTTTCAGGATGACTAATACTTTCATTGGTGATTGTGTTAGATCATTTATAGGTTAGTACGACTTTCTTAGTGACACAACTATCATAGCATAACCATGTCCCTTTAATAGCACTATTTTACGTTATTATGATTATCTATGAGCATATAAATCATTGTATCAATTATTACATGGATGGATATATCATGATCCCCATCTTTCCCTTATTTCTTTTCATTTGAGGCACACATAGGTCAGTTTTGAGAATGCACACTTGTGAGTAAGTCTAGGATTCTTTAGACACCTTGGTCTTTAGGTCTTTTTCTCTAGTGACTGAGTGTAAGATCTCTTGTGTTCGTCACCTATTTCACTCATTATTGGTTTTTTGAATCTATATGGAGGAAGGACATAAAAATCCAAAATAATTAAAAGCCAAATCTTTAAAAAAATAAAAGGTAAAAACAATACTAAAATTTAGATCACACCAAAAGATGTGATCCATATTTGGCACATATCTTATCTTAGTCAAAACTCAAATTCTATAGTTGGCATCATGATAAAGATGAAGTCCATTAGGGTGCAGTAGGATAGTAGATTAGGATAGGAGGTATGGTTATATCATATATTATATAGTTCCACCTAATTTATCACACAATTACCCAATATTCATAATAGACTGATGGTTCTATAAGAGATCCTGAGGAATGGGGAACATGTTGTGAGAAGGTGAGTCCATTTTAATTTTCATGCATATAACCTTCATGGGATGATTTATGTACTTCACTTATTAGCCCAAGATTTGTGTTCATTACTCAAAGTGTCATAAGTCCTTGTTAATATTTCTTAGCCTTGATTACTTGCCTAGTGTGTCTCATTCTTGTTAAGGATATTCACATCACCCATGTGGTGCCTCACATTCCTTGTTTACATAATATTTTTCTTATATTCCCATTATTGGATATTTATTTTATCTTATCATGTCCTTGATCACATTTTTCTTATTACGCTTCTTGGTTTATAATTTATGATTTTCATTGTATTACCTTGGATAGGGCTAGGTTTTCCTCAAAAATACCCTTATACCATTTGCTTACCACAACATCTCATTTTTATCATAGTTATGTCATCATTTAGTCGTGATTTATTACATTTTATCTTAGAACAAGCACTAATTTTGATTTTTCATCATTTAAAGCTTTGGATTCATCTATATATCATGTTCTTGTGTGTTTTTTTGTAGATTTCACTTATCTTACATAGGGCATTTTACATATGTGTTTTTATTTATATATGACTTGACATAATTGTTTTTCATCTTGACTTACATTTTATTTTCATTCATATATAATTTCTTCATATTCATTTAAAATGCTTGTAGTACATCTTGATTTAAATTTAATTTTTAGTCATTTATGATTTCTTTATGTTGGATTCGATATGCTTATCTTACACGGTGTTAATTTTCACTTGCTTACATATATTTTTTAGAGTTTTCTTGCATTGATATTTCATTTGTCATTTATGTTTTACATGCTTCCCAACATCACTTATTATTTTCTATATTCATTTTTTCCATTTATGTTTTACATGCTTCCCAACTTGATTTAGTATGTTCTACATTCCTTTTTAATCATTCATGTTTTACATGCTTCCCAATGAGATTTAGTATGTTTTACATTCATTTTTATCATTTTATGTTTTACATGCTTCCCAATGTGATTTAGTGTGCTCATAAATTCATTTTCCATTATTTTTTCATTTGCATGCTTGATATTTTAGTTATAACCTAGATTTAACAATCCTAGCTTGACACTTTTTCTATGTAATTTAATTAGTTTTGAAAGTTATTCATTAGTACTTTGACCATCCTATGTATGCATGCATTGGTTCTATAATTAGTCTTGTATCCCTAGGATTTCTCAAATGTAGGTATTTCACCTTCTATGATCAATACTAGGATATTTTCATGCAATCATTCAATAGAAAGGTAACTTAAGGTATGTATATGGTATTTTCAGTTGCTTTCATTTCATTTCAACATTAATTTTAGTATTTCATTTTTAGTTATCTCATTTTATTGTGTTGCTATTTTTTTCTCAAAGTACCATCCTATGTTACACTTTTGTGATAAATGATGAGCTTCGAGTTGGGTATATGTATACATACAATATTTTTAAATCTTTGATAATTATTGAGGTTTTTTCTCTTACAAAAACCTATCGAGTCTCAATATATTTGAGTTCACACCTTAAAGGGTACACTGATAAAGGAGTGGATAGACCTTTAGTGTATCACAAGATTATTTTTCTCTACACCTCCACCTAAAACCAATACACACCCCTCATATATATTTATATAAAATTTGACACCTCACCCACATGCTTCTCTAAGTAATTCACCACTTCAAATAGCCCCTACCTAAGCAAAACTCATTTTTACCATTTTTTGAATACAATCAAATGGGTTGACCTAGTTCTAAGAATAGTGCACGTTATGATATTGAGTTGGCCTACATTGACTTGATTTGGGACCTAATGGCTCTATTTTCCAACTAACAAGGTCGAATGGGCCAAGGGCTTTGGGTCATATTAGGATATATATACCCCTTTTTCACCTCATTTCCAATAGAGAGAATCATTCATTTACACTTATATATTAACATTTCCATCATTCTAACTGAGGAGTCATTATTTAGAGTTTCATATTTCTTGGAGGAGAACCTCTCTTGTAAAAGCTTGAGATTCACTAGGAGGTCATTGGATAGACTATAGTCCATTGTCCATATTTAGTTTATTCAATAATATAGAACAACCTCTTACAAATCATCATTGGCCAAGTAAGAGGTTGAGGTTTGACGAGTTCATCTTCAAGGTAAATATTCTTAAATCTTAATCTTATATTTTAGTAGATAGATTTGCATGAATAATGGATAATGAATGTATTGTCTCTCCTTAGGATTGCCTCCACTGTTGCATCTTGATTCCTCGCTAAGCAAACTATTTGGTTATTCATGGATATTTATAGTTGACACATTTGATATTGATTATATCTATGATTAAGTTTGAGATATATGTTATTATAGGATAGTAGATATTACCTAGATACATGATGATATAGATTTGCATTACTATGAGTTAGCTATAATGTATGCATTTATATTATGATCATATTGATATATTGTTTCATTTATATTTTATATTGTATGTTTCTCATATTGATATGATATAACTCCCTGCGTGTTATGAGGTTAATGTAGAAAAACTCACCTCTCAAAGCATGCTAGAGGGAGATCATCATCAAAGAGGTTGATGTAGATGGAGATGTTAGTAGATGATAGAGAACTAGTGAGAACCCTACACACACCACAGTAGTTAGCACATGTTAGAATGCATTAAAAATAGTTTACATATGGTGTGCTTATTTCTACTTATATTGGAAAGTTAATTTCTATGAATTTATCAGTATAGTTAAATATTTTATTGAATTCATTTTGCATATTTGGTATATCATGTCATTAATGCTTGTAGAAACATTAGTAACATAATTAGATTTAAAATCTGAAAAATTAATTTATAGAATCATCATTTCATTTTTTAGTGGCAATACGGGTTGATTAATTAATCTAAAAATTATAGATTTTCTCTATTTTATGTTAAAAATAAATAAAATGAGAAATTACCTTAGAAAAAGGAAAAAAAAAAGATGATAAAAAAATAAAAAGAAAATAAAATGACTAAATTTAAGAAAATCAAATATATATATATATATATATATATATATATATATATATATATATATATATATATATATATATATTAAAAAATAACTAAAACAAAAAAATATATAAAGCATAAGAAGGGGCTACACCTATCTTATTAAGGAAATGGATTTTTAAAAAGAATATCATCATATGAGTTTTTCAATTTGGAGAAAGGTCGAGCTAAAGAGGTGAAAAAGGGCATAGCATAACCAGAAAGAGAAAAAAAAAGCACAATAGAAGATTTTCAGTTCTAATTGCCAAGTAGGTAATATTTTCAATTTTAATGTGTGATCATGAGAAATTTTAGGATGTGCTATCCAAAATATCTATATATTATTGCGTGACTTACGTGTTAGTGAAAACATTATTGATTATTGTAAATATTAATTATAGTTATTCAATATTCAATAAGGCACCAACTTGGTTGTGTTTAGAGACCAAGTTGTTGAAGTTTCATAGTTATGTATTAAATGTATTTAAATTTATAATAAGTTAATTTTTTTTAATATACAACCTACTTAAAAATTATTGAATCATTGTATATATGATTATTTTGTAGCCTGTATGACATTAGGAGGTTGTTGTATAACTCCCAGCCAAAATAATATACATTACGTCGCTAAAATTTGGTGTGTGTGTGTGTGTGTGTGCGTGTGTGTGTGTGTGTGTAATTTATAGAATTTGTATATATATTAAGTTGTTGAGTTTTATATCAATGATATTTGGTAAAAGTGTCATTGTTGCTAGCCCTACAAATGAATAACAAGTCAAATCAAAGTCTCTATTTAACAATGAGTCATTCCATATTTTAAAAAATAAAATCGATTTACATAGAGGCGTCACCATAGTAAACAAGTCATTGAAGTTTAATAATATCTTGAGTATCAAATATATTTAATTTTTAAGCTAATATAAATCACTGTAATTCCTCTTTACATAGTAGCATGTTTATATATCATCACTAGAATCAAGACTAAGTCAATTGATGAGTAATTAAGTCACTATTTAATTATATTCTAACTGTAGAATATATAAATGAAATCTTTGTTTAAGTTCGGGACATGTTAAATATGTTTACATAAAAGTGACTTAATGAAATCTGTTAATAATTAACATTTGTATAATATATAATTGTAGGAATAATGTAAGAGTTATTTAAGTTGTTTAAGTTTTTTACATAATGGGTTTGTTATTTTGACCCAATGACATCATAGTATGAATAAATACACTCAGACTTTTTATGTAACATTGCCATAATCTTTAAACACTGATTAGTATTATTATAGGTGGGTTGCTGAAATTTAATAATATCTAGTTGTGTGTTTTTAGCATCGCTATATTTTTTTTTAGGAGGTAACATCATTATTCATAGTAATATAAAAGGGTAATAATATGATATATGAATAAATCTCTTGATTGTATAATGCATGTTTAACATATTTTTTTATGCATATAGTTTAGGATATTATTCATAAATACATTTCCTTAAATATGGTTTAGGACGTGTTTAGTAAATATGATCTCTTTTCTAAATAATGATTGATGTTTTATACATAAGATGGTTTGGAAACATAGAACAAAGTATTGGTTACTCTTCTTCCATGAACATTTAACTTAAGTATATAGGAGCTCTTATAGAGAGCTCAAATTGACTAAGTATGATTGTTAGCTTTTAAAACATAGTCAACCGTTTTTATATTTAAACGGTGAAATAATATCTTAAAATCTCATTTGGGAGTATTTATAACCATAGGTGTTATGTGAGATTAATTTATCAAGAATCTTTCAAGAATTTAATGAGGTATGGGAATGATATAAAAGCAACAAAGTCTTCAATATGATAGGTATGGGTTGTTTATCATATACAACTTGTGAGATAAAAATATGTGATGTAAAAATAACATTAAAATAAGTTATTGGTTATTTAATGTGAAAACATAGGTATTAATGTACCTAATATCATAGATATGAATGTAGGGGTGTATTCTTATGATTATAGTTCTATAGGTGGAGTATGATTTGTATTAAGGAATTATGTATAATTAAGTTAATGAATGTGTTTATTCAAACCCTCAAAATATAAATAAATACTAGATTAGATTACTTTATATATATCATGTGAATTGAGGTTGTTTTTATATATCTAGCTATTGTATATAGGTATATGTTTCCATGTGTTTATGACTATTTTATTAGTCTAGTTATGGTACTTAGTAGTTATGCTTAAAAATATTGGATTGTGGTAATATGGGTTATCATAGGGTGTAGTATGATTGAAAATGAATTATGATATTTTAATATGTAGTTAATTATGTATTTACCTAGGTGGTATGAACTATAATCATTATTTCTAGTATGAGATAGAAAATAATGTAAGATTCATTCATACATATATATTAGTTACTCCTATGTTTATCATGTTATATGATGTGTTTGTTAGTAAGATGTAAATTATATGAATTTTATGGTTAAATTCTATTTGACTAATATGCATTGTTGATACTGAGTAAGGAGTGAGATGGACTTCACTAACTTACTAGAATCACAATATTAGATGAAGGTAGTCCGATCAAGTGGTGTGTATAAATTTAATTAATCTATAGATCACTTTTATTTACTATTCTTAAAGATTTAAAAAAATTATGTTTAGTGAGACATTATCATGTCATGGGCATGATTTACATGTTTATGTTATTTCTTTAAAAAGATCAAGTTTTTAATGATATATTGCATGTTTAGTTTTAAAAATTATACATTACACGGGTACTTACTTGTCTCTCTAGATTCCCATGCCATCACTATCTACTTATCTATGAAAGGAGAACTATTTTCTGATGAGATTAGTATAAAGGATCATTGATCTGTGATTGATGTGTAAACATGTTCAAATGATGCTTTCCCTCGCCACAATAGTACTATTTATCGAGATGGCACTTGATATTCCCATAAATATTTGAGTTTGATAACTATACTCTAGAGGAGATATGTATCTTATATGTACATTATATTGTATTATACTTATTATTGAAAATCATCATTAAGAATTATGATTACTTATTATTATATGTTGATATCAATAGCTTTAGACTTGTATCAGTTATGGCTAAGTTAATATTATTACTTTCTATATTTGTATTATGATGTGCTCTCATGATATTAGAGATCTGTGATAAATGATGTAATATAATTTGTTTGTTATTATCATGATTTGAGTACTTAATATGATCCTTGTTATATTTTTGTGGTCTAATCTATTTTTAGTATATATGTTTAATTAAAAATAAATTTCATATATTTCTAGGTAGATCTCAGTGGGGATGTTACATGTGGTATCGTAGCTATGGATCAAACTCTAAGACCTGATGAGTCTACTAACATTTTCATATATTTTCTTTGATATAAATAAGGATGATGAAAATTAAAGTTTTTGGAGAGCATCTATCGAATGCTAATAACAGCAACCCTCCATTTGATCCTAGTCAATTTACCGCTAAATAGTCAGCAAAGATGGACTAGATTCTCATAGTCATGAATGAGACCAAAGATGGATTACATCTCTTGAGTAGGTGGTTCATGGTCATAAGGAAGAGGAATAATAGGATGACCCTGAAGAGCATCTCGCTAAGTAAGAAAATCCTTAGGATATTAGAGCTCAAGTAGCTATGGAGTTGGCTAGAGACATGAAGAAGGTGAACCCACCTAAGTTTGATGAGATTATTCTGGGAGACAAAGTTGAGGCATAGCTGACTCAGATGGAGAAGTATTTCAAAAGTTAAAACTACTTCAAGGTCACCAAGGTAGTTCGGGAAGCATACCAATTAGTTGATGAGGCTACATAGTGGGCCAATAAGAGGTTGGAAATGAATCTAAATTTGACCACTGCCATTTGGGATCAATTTATGGCATTATTCAAATCATTGTGGCTCCCATAACTTTATTTTGAATAGAAGCTCATAGATTCCTAAAATCTAAAATAAAGTGATTTGTTAGTGAACGAGTATTAGGAGAAGTTTACTAAACTAATGAAGTACATACCTTAGTATTAGGGTGATAAGAGGTTTAGGATCAGTAAGCTTATCATGGGTTTGAGGCCCCAGATTGGTGGAGAGGTATATGTTTATGAATGTTCCACCATGGACTAGGTCTTTGAAAAGGTAGTCAAATAGGAGTAGAATTTGAAATTTCTTTCATAGGCCAAATACAAGTTTAAGAAAAAGTTTGAAAATTTTAATTCAACTTTCAAGAAGAAGAATTGGAAATTGAGGAGTGGAGACTCCAGGAAGCAGTTCAAAAGTTAGAATGCCAAGTTCAACAATGGTTCAGACAACAAGAAATAAGGTAATGGATCCAAAGATGGTTTCAAGGGAAACCAATAGAATGATAGGAAAGGATCAATAAGAGGATGATTTATTTTTATAGAATACCATTATACTCATGATTATCCATAGGACAAGTCAAAGGGTAAAGGTCCTAATCCTCAATAGGGCAGTTTTTAGTAGTGGATTCATGTAACAGTCGACAATTGACAAGTCAAATATCAAGCATTATTTATAAAGCTAGTAAGTACTTTGTTTAATCATCTAGTTTTTATTTCGATAGATATATAAGAGTGTTTTATAGCTCCTAAGATGCTTAGTAAATTAGCTAAAAAATCTAGTGTAATGAAAAATGCATGATTAGTATAGTATGAGAATGACATAAAAGTCATGGTTGACAAGTGTTTAGTTAAAGTAGAGATTAGGTTACCTCAATTCATAATAATTATGGATCTATATGTAGCACATCTCGGATCATATGATGTGATCTTAGAAGTCAACTATATTACAAAATATAAATTCAAGGTTGACTGCTACCTAAAGAAGGTTGAGTGTCTTGATGATTTTAAAAATTAGACACAAATTCAAGGTGAGGAGAGAGTTGAAGCATAGGCAAATTTATGAAATGTAGCTTAAGAGGGTTTATGGAAAAGGGTGTTATAAATTTAATATCAAGATAAATGAAATGGAGGAACCTAAGGAACCATCTCTTGAAGATTACCCATTTATCAAAGATTTTAATGATGTATTTCCAAAAGAATTTTCAGGTTTGCCTCCTAGACATAAGTTCAATTTTTCTATCGACGTCAGACCTGGTTTGAAACCATAGTCTAAGTCACTATATAAGTTGAAAACCACTGATTTGGTTGAATTAAAGGCTCAACTTCAATAATTTTTTCTAATGAGTTGATTAGACAAAGTGTGTCACCATGGGGTACACCAGTTGTCTTTGTCAAGAATAAGGATGGAACCTTTATACTTTGCATTGATTATAAAATGTTGAACAAGGTAAACATCAAAAATAGGTATCTATTACCCTATATAGATGATCTTTTTAATCAAACGTAAAGAGCAAGAGTATTTTCTAAGATTGATCTTCAAGTGGGATAACATTAGTTGAGGATTTAGGATGAGGATATTCTAAAGATAGCATTTAAAACTCAGTATGGGCACTATGAGATTACTGTGTTACTATTTAGACTAACTAATGCTCTGGTATCATTCATGAATCTCATGAATAATATATTCATATATTACCTTAATCACTTTATTCTAATTTTTTTATGTCATTATTATCTACTCAAATAACGAAGAGGAGCACCTTCAGCATTTAGAACTAGTTTTGCAATGATTGCAGAAACATAAGCTATATGTCAAGTTGTCTAAGTGTGCATTTTTTTAGGAAAGAATCTATTATTTGGGACATGTTATCTTTGTATATATCTTATTAGATTCAAGGAATATTAGAGCCATTATGGAATGCCCAACATCGAAGAATATGCATGAGGTTAGAAGCTTCATGGGGTTAGTAGGCTACTATAAAAAGTTCATTATAAACTTTTCCAAGATAATTAATCTAATTACTTACTTGTAATGGAAGAACCATAGATTTTTTTGGTTAGAGAAGTACAAAGTAGCTTTCTAAGAATTGAAAAGAAGGCTTACATCAGCACTAGTGTTGAGAGTTCCTGACCCCAATGGTCATTTTTTAGTGATCATAGATGCATCAAGAGATGGACTAGGAGGAGTCATTGTGAAATATGGTGTAGTAGTGACTTATGAGTCATGAAATATAAATCCATATGAGGTAAACTATGCCCCTCACAATTTGGAACTTACAATGATTATTCATGTTTTGTAAGTGTGGCAGTGTTACTTGTTGGGAAAATGATTTGAGCTCAAGAGTAATAACTTGGGACTCAAGTATATTTTCACCCAAATCAATTTAAATGCTTGTCAGAGATGTTGGATTGAGTTTTTATCTCATTACAATTTTGACATCAGTTATATCAAAGGTAAGGAGAATAGAGTAATCGATGCCCTCAGTTGTAGGTGTATAGCAGCTATAGCTACTATCAGGAGTATTTTTAAGTATTAGATGATTGAATTATCACTAGGAGATAAATTTTATGATTAGGTCAAAAAAGAAATGTTTGATAATGCTTAGAATCCTTGATACAAAATATTCAAATTAGAGAGTGATGGTTTATTGTATTACAACAAATAGATGGATGTGCGAGATTGAGATAATCTACGACTCACAGTTATAAAGGAATTGCACAATGCCCCATATTCAGGACACCTAGGAGTAACCAAGCTCATGGTAGATCTTAGACCACTATATTTATGGAAAGGAATTAAGAATGATGTATCAAATTATGTGTCACATTTTTTGAAGTGTCAGTGAGTGAAAGTTGAGCATGTGCATCTGGTTAGATTGTTATATCCACTTGATATACTAGAATGGAAATGATAGGTGATCAATATGAATTTTGTCTAAGGTTTATTGATATCATGGAATAGGCATGATATGATATTGTTAGTTGTTGACAAGCTAACCAAGGTGGCTTACTTTATAACATGTAATTTGATAGATGATGCACCTACCCTTTTAAAGAGGTTCATAAAGAAAGTTTATAGATTACATGGTTATCCAAATAAAATCATCTCAGATCATGATTTAAAGATGAATTCAAGATTTTAGATGAATCTTAATTCAAATTTAGATACATAGCTTAATTTCAACACAGCATATCACCTAGAGACTGATGGGTAGACTAAGAGAGTAAATCAAGTGCTAGAGGATCATATTCATATGTATTGCATTGATCAGCAGTACAAATAGAAATATTATCTTTCACTAGTTGATTTTTCATATAATAACTCATGCCAATAAGTTTTAAAGATGGTACCATTTAAGGCACTTTATAGGAGAAGGTGCAGGACACCCATCAGTTAGGATAGGTTAGAGGACAGAGTAGTCTTTGGACCTAAGATGCTTTCAAAAATAGAAGAAAAAGTTAGACTAATCAAATAGAGATTGATCGAGATCAATGATATATAGAAGAGTTATGTTGATTTGAAAAGGATAGAAAGGCACTTTGAAATAGGTGATAAAGTGTTTTTGTGGGTTAAATAGTAGAAGAGTTCGATTAAATTTGGAAAGACTACAAAATTATCATCAAGATATGTGGGACCCTTTAAGGTGTTAAAAGTGACTAATTATGTATTGTTTAGGTTTGCATTATCGCCATCCCTAGCGCTTTTACATAATATCTTCCATGTTTATTATCTTAAAAAATATATAGTTGATCTTACACATGTGTTGGATTGAAATGTTTTACAGATTTTAGATCTCAAGGTGGTCATAATATAACCAATTAGGATAATTAACACATACTAACTTCATTTGTGTAACATATATATGTCATAGTGAAAGGTCCAATAGTACCAATACTATGATGATAGTGAAATTTTAGAGGACTATGATGAGTTCTTCAAAAGATTTCTACATTTATTTGCTTGATTAGATACTATTATACTATGTATTTTTAGTTAAATAATATTTTTAATTCAGAACATATGTTTTAATAAGAGTCATCCAAGATAATGACTAACTTTAAGGGGGAAGGATGTTACATCTTGAATCCTTACTAAGAAAATTATTTGATTATTCATGGATATTTATAGTTGACACATTTGATATTAATTATATTTCTGACTAAACTTGATATATATTCTATTATGGTATAGTAGGATATTGCTTAGATACATGATGATATATGTTTGTATTACTATGAGCTATATATAGTGTGTGTTTACATCACAAGCATATCGATGTGTTGTTTCAGTTATATTTTATGTTGTATATTTATCATGTTGATATTATCTATCTGTGTGTTATGAAGTTGATGCAAGAGAACTCACATTTTAGAGCATGTTAGAGGGAGAGAATCATCAGAGAGGATGACATATATGGAGATGTTAGAGGATGACAGAGAACTGACAAGAACCCTATACACACCATAGTAGTTAGCACATGCTAGAATGCATTAAAAATGGTTTGCACATGGTTATTTATTTTTACTTGCATTTAAAAGTTAATTTCTATGAGTTTGTTAGTATAGTTAAATAGTTTATTGAACTCGTTTTGTGTATTTGGTATATTATGTCATTAATGTTTGTAAAAACTTTATTAGTATAATTAAATTTAAAATCCAAATAATTAATTTATAGAAATATCATTTAATTTGCTAGTGGCAATACAAGATGATTAATTAATTTAAAAATTACAGATTTTTTCTATTTTATGTTAAAAATAAATAAAATAAGAAATTACCTTAGAAAAAAGAAAAAATGAAAAATATATAATAAAAAAATAAAATTAAAAAAAAATTACCAAATATAGGAAAATTTTAAAAAAAATCAAATATATTAAAAAATAACTAAAAGAAAAAAAAATGTAAAGCATAGATGGGGGCTATGCCTATCTTATTAAGGAAAGGGATTTTATAAAGAAGATCACCATATGAGTTTTTAAATTTGGATAAAGGTCGAACTGAAGAGGTGAAAAAGAGCATAGCACAACTAGAAGGAGAAAAAAGAAGCACAGTAAAAGATTTTCAGTTCTAATTATCAGGTAGGCAATGTTTTCAATTTTAAAGTGTGATCATGAAAAAATTTAGAATGTATTGTCCAAAATATTTGTATATTATTGTGTGACTTGCGTGTTAGTGAAAGCATTATTGATTATTATAAATATTAATTATAGT
Organism: Torreya grandis; assembly: GCA_037957365.1. Lineage (NCBI taxonomy): Eukaryota > Viridiplantae > Streptophyta > Pinopsida > Cupressales > Taxaceae > Torreya > Torreya grandis. Next base: position 6,954,025 of record JARHVA010000127.1, read on the forward strand.
TATTCAATAAGGCATCGACATGGCTATGTTTAGAGAGCAAGTCGTTAAAGCTTCATAGTTATGTATTTAAATTTCTAATCACTTGATTTTGTTTAATATACAACCTGCTTAAAATTATTGAATCGATGTATATATGGTTAGTTTGCACCCTGTATGGTATTAAGAGGTTTTATAACTCCCAAAAAAAAATACATTAACTCGTTGAATTTTGATGTATATATATATATATATATAATTTATTTGTTGTGTATATATATTAAGTCTTTGAGTTTTATAACAATGATACTTGGTAAAAGTGCCACTATTGGCAGCCTTGTAATTGGATAACAAGTCAAATCAAAGTTTGTATTTAACAAAGAGTCATCGCATATTTTAAAAAATAAACCCAGTTTACATAGAGACGTTGACATAGTAAACAAGTTATTGAATATTAATAATAAATTGAGTATCAAATATATTTAATTTCCAGGCTAATATGAATCATTGTAATTCCTCTTTACACAGCAGCATATCTGTATAGGGTCACTGGAATCAAGACTAAGTCAATTGATAAGTAATTAAGTCATTGTTTAATTATATTTCAACTGTATAATATATAAATGAAAGATTTATTTAAGTTTAGGACATGTTAAAGTTGTTTACATATAAGCAACTTAATGAAATCTATTAATAATTAACCATTGTATAATATATAATTGTAGGTATAATGAAAGATTTGTTTAATTTGATTTTTAAGTTGCTAACATAATGGGTTTGTTGTTTTGACCTAATAGTATCACCTTATGAACAAATATACTTAGACTTACTATGTAACATTGCCATAATCTTTAAACACTAATTATTATTATTACAAGTGGGTCGTTGAAATTTAATATTCTCAACTGAATGTTTTTAGCATCGCTATATTTTGTATAAGGAGGTAACATCATTATTCATAGTAATATGAAAGGGTAATAATACAATTTATGAATAAATATCTTGATTGTATAATACATGTTTAAAATATTTGTGTATACATATGGTTTAGGATATTATTCATAAATATGTTTCCTTAAATATGGTTAGGATGTGTTTAGTAAATATGATCCCTTTTCTAAATAATGATTGATGTTCTATACATGAGATGTTTGGGAAACATAGAACAAAGTATTGGTTACTCTTGAACATTTAACTTAAGTATATAGGAGATCTTATAAATACCTCAAATTGACTAAGTGCGGTTGTTAGCTTTTAAAACATAGTCAACATTTTCATTATTTAAACGATTAAATAATCTCTTAAAATTTCATTTGAGAGTATTTATAGTTGTAGGTGTTATGTGAGATTAATTTATCAATAACCTTTCAAGAGTTTAACGAGGTATGAGAAGGATAGAAAACCAACAAAGTCTTCATTATGATAGGTATGGGCTACTTATCATATACAACTTGTGAGCTAAAAACATGTGATGTAAAAGTAACATTAAAATAAGTTATTGGTTACTTAGTGTGAAAACATAAGTAGTAATATACCTAATAACATATATGAACGTAAGGGTGTATTCTCACGGTTATAGTTCCACAAGTGGAGTATGAACTATATTAAAGAATTGTGTATAATTAAGTTAATGAATGTGTGCATTCAAACCCTCAAAAGGTAAATAAAAACTAGATTGAATTACTCTATAAATATCATATAAATTGAGATTGTTTTGCTATATCTAGTTGTATATAGGTATATGTTTCCATGTATTTATGACTATTTTATTAGATTGGTTGCAATACTTAGTAGAAATGCTCAAAAATATTAGACTATGGTAATATGGGTTGTCAAAAGGTGTAGTATGACTAGAAATAAATTATGATATTTGAATCTATAGTTAATTGTATATTTACCTAGGTGGTATTAATTGTAGTTATTATTTTTAATATGAGATAGAAAATAATGTAAGATTCATTCATATATTTGACAGAATAAATGTATGTGTTGATTACTCCTATGTTTAGCATGTTATATGATGTGTTTTCTAGTAGGATATAAATTATATGAATCTTATGGTTAAATTATATTTGATCAATCTACATTGTTGATACTGAGTAAGGAATGAGGTGGACTTCACTAGCTTACTAGCATCACAATGTCAGATGAAGACAATCTAATCAAGTGGTGTGTATGAATTTGATTGATCTATAAATCACTTTTATTTACTATTCTTAAAGCTTTGAGCAAGTAATGTTTAGTGAGACATTATCATTTTATGGGTATTATTTACATGTTTGTGTGATATATTGTAATAGATCGAGTTTTATATGATACATTGCATGTTTAGTTTTAAAAATCATATAACACATGAGTACTTGCTTGTCTCTGTAGATTTTTGTGCTATCACTATCTATTCATCTATGAAAGGAGAGTCATTTCTTAATGGGATTAGTGTGGGAAATTATTGGTCTGTGATTGGTGTGAAAAAGTGCTAGATGATGCTCTCTCTCCCCATAGCAGTATTGCTTATCGAGATGACACTTGAGATTGGCATAGATACTTGAGTCGAAAACTATGCTCCCAGGAGCCATGTATCTTATATGTGCATTGTATTGTATTAAATTGTACTTATTGTTGAATATTTTTATAAATATTTATGATTACTTATTATTGTACATTGGCAGCGGTGGATGTAGACTTGTATCAATTGTGACTGAGTTAATATAATTATTGTTTATGTTTTTATTATGATGTGCTCTAATGATATTAGAGATTTGTGGTATATGATATAATATGTTTTGTTTGTTATTATCACGCTTTGAGTACTTCATATGATCTATGTTAGATTCTCATGGTGTAATTTATTTTTGGTATGTCTTTAATTATAAAAAAAATCATGTATTTATAGGTAGATTTCAGTAGGGATGTTCCATCTACATTGACTTGAATAAAGTTTTACTTTACATAGTTATTGTTTATTATTTATATTTATCCTCTATTTGTGCCACAAGATTTAGTGAGCATTAGATTAGATTTACTTTATTATTCTACTATTAGACCTAACTAAGGTTATTGTGTGGTGTTTCTTGACTAAAAGCTTTGAAACCTTATCTATCTATATTATATGATAATAGATCCCTTAAATAGGTTTAGTATATCTATAATGGTCATGATCATGATTATTTAAGTATCATTAATGGTATAATTAGTTGATTTATCTTCTCTGAGTTAGAATTGATTTTTAGATTAGCTTCACTTTCGATTGCATGCATATATGTTATGCAATGTGTGCCTAATATTTTAAAATCAAATCAATTTTATATATTCAAAACACTTCTATACACTGTCACCACCCACCAAATTGAAATTTTATAGACTATATTGAGCTAGTCTACTTCAATAGTTATTTCATGTTTTAGTATGATTGAGGTGATTAAATCACTCAATCTTACCAAGTTCTTTAAGTTGGACTTGATTGTATTATTCAGTTTCCCTAGTTTGATAATGTGAGTTGAGTTGATTCAATCACACGCACCAGGTTATAAGTATGATTACATTGCACATTTGAACTAATTTCAACTGTCAGGTGACAATCCATATTTTCTTCAAGGTTGGGGGCATGGTCTCTCTCTCTCTCTCTCTCTCTCTCTCTCTCTCTCTCTCTCTCTCTCTCTCTCTCTCTCCTTAGATATAAACCTTACTTTCTTTCAATTTCAATCATTTTAATGATTTTAATTTTAGATGATATGCACTGATTATATATTGTAACATGTTCTTGGTTTCAAATCAGTCACTAGCAAAACACACAAGTTGGATTCAAGCAAAGGCAAGGTGTGTTATACACACCCAAGTACATCTTATTTTTATTTTAAACTAGCAATTTCATTAATATATTAAATGGGGGGAAATTTTATATGATATTTATGAATTATATAGAACCTTAGTCTTATACACTTGAAAAATTAGACCTTGGTTATTCCTCTCTAGTTCTAGAGTTTTCTCACTTTTGTAAGTCTTGCATCTACTCTCTTTTACCCCTTGACCTATCTCTTAATCCGACTAGTATTATATTATGACCCAAGCCTTTTATCTTATCCAAAATGCTTAAAATTTGTTTATCTTATGTCTCTACAAGTTCTAATCATGCACCTATTTTCTTACTCCTTAAGCACTTGCATATTGAATAGACACCTACATCAACTTAAGTGTCATGTTTCGATGCAAGTGTCCAGTGATCTAAATTCATCTAATTTTCAAATGAAATATATCCTAATGGTCAGTCTAATAGATATTATGTAAGATATTACCCTGTTAGGAGTGGTATATATGCATGATCATTCCTCATTCTAAATTCACCTAACACAAATCTAGCATTCATACCAAAGAACATTCAATCAAGAATTTAAGTGATCAAAACTTCTCTATTTTCTCTTATTTACACATTAATCATAGGAATAACACATCTAAAAGTATGAATTAATAAAATAACAACTCAAGAGTTATATTTATTAAGTTACAAGCTAGGTCACTGTTGTACTTGTGTATCATATATTTATGATTCACACACAAGCCAACATGTAGGGGAAAGCTACATAAGCCCGAGGCCTGCTTTGGAATATTGGATATATAATAAGTGTCATTGACAAAAGATTTTTTAGTGTATCTCAACACCATGATCCCACTAACCCATTTTTACCAATGTTACTATGAAGATGAAGAACTAGGGTTTTAATCATTTAACAAATAGCGACAGTCCTTGACCTAGATCTTAATGCATCAAAATGAAGGTGATAATGAACCCAAAAGCATCCAGGTGGTCACATCCAGTTTCATCATGTATTTCATATTGGACGCTTGCATCTGATCTAGACAATATCATTGATGCAACCATCCTAAGGTGACACAAGTATCCATGGCTACAAAGACAATCCATAATTTGGTGATTGTTCTAAAATATTCTTCTAATCTACTTCTTACTCATTCTAGATCATATCTGTATTAGAATTAGAACCAGTTAAGTATCTTATTTATTTATCATTTCAATATCTAGCCTATCTATACTTTTTATTTTTAACATATCTCAGCATAATAAATTCAATATATGTTATATCTAGGTTTTGTAATTAATTAATTTTCTATAGATTTATTTCTCACCCTTATGCTTATTCATTTCTATATTTTTAAACATATCTACCCCATTATTAGGATCCACATCTCATTTAGGGTTAAATAGACATATACTAATTATAACTAACAATAAAAAATAAAACCATGAATTATACAAAATTGCATGTCAAACTACCAAAAGGTAAAATTGTAGGTTGAAAATCAGCTCATGCCAATAACCTATTTCAAATGTGGCCAATTTGCTTTTCAAGACTAAGAACAGAGATAATCTGTTGAGTTGGAGGAAATATCGATCAGGGGAGCTTGAGAAGCTAGGGATCTAATCTTTATAAGAAGAAACAATAGTTAAAATGCATCTGGTGGATCATTTATTCTTTATTACATGTCAACTTTGGTTTAATCTACTTTATCATTGGAGGAAACCATAGATTATTGTGAAACTTGAAGCAAATAAAAGCTTCATCATTTAAAACTGAGCTCAATGATAATGTTAAGATTAGTTTAATAACCCATCTATTTCATTAACATATCAATGATATTGAAGTAATTCTATGCTAACCTTTTCCAAACTATGTTTTTGAAGAAGGATTCAAGGCAGATGAGCTAAGATAAACTCAAGATCTGGTGCAATAAAACAAGGCTATAGCCACAATCTTCAAAACAATCCAATTATAGACAATGTTGATGCAAAAAAAAAAGAATCCAAATAACACAATGCTAAAAATGCATGTACATAATATAGATTTGGAATCTCCAAAGAGGATTTATGTCTAAGTAAAACCAATGATTGTGTTTTGGAAATATATTATTATTTTTTCATGCAAATTGTGGAAAAAATGGAAATGACAAGACTATGGAAATAATGAACAATATAGAAAGAGAGAAGAAAGTGCAGATGGATGATGAATGTCAACAAATTTTTATGTGGTTTGCACTATAAGTTGTTGATAATATGCAAGCAAGGTGAATGGACATAAAAATAGATATTGCATGTTATTTGCACTGCAACACTATTCTATTATCCATTTTGATGCAAAAAAAAAATGAATGGAGGTTGAATGGAGAGGCCTGGTGTTGAGAATCGATTAAAATTTATCTTAATAAGATTTTGGCATGTCACAAATACATACTTTATTCATTTTTTTATATATATTGGAATAACATTAACAAAATTCTATACATCCAAGGATACAAAACCACGAAGTTTGCGGCATACAATCAACAGATAATTAGTCTAAGAATGTTATTATAATATAAAAAAGCCACACAGGGGGCAGCAATAAAAAACCAACAATACCAATATAGAAAACAAATAAAAGTATTCACAAGAATACCAATGGATACATTTCTAGACTATCCCCATCATCAATAATCATAACATCATCATCAACTAATACAGATTCATCCACCTAATGTCCCAATTTACTATCAAAAAGACCAGGTCCGAATTATAAGCTCTACACCGAAGAGGGAAAATGTTCCAATTTATTCAGAAGATCCTTCATATTGAAATTATTAACAAAGTTTATCAGATCTTTAACGTCCTTATTTTTATCCTCTAGAATCACTTTTTCTATTTTTAAAGAAGTTATATTAACAAAATTCTTAATGTTATTAATAATAATCTAATTTGAGTCGACACCACCACCTACATCATCTCTACCACGACCAACTTCATAGACATGTACCTCTTTACCAACAATAATATCCATCTCAACACCAACCACATCAACCTTCTCACTAGAAATAGCTATCTCTTTAGCCCTATAGGCCTGCAATGCATGTAGAACATCTTTGTTGGCTTCCAACTACGTAACTGACTCATTCTTATCCAAATTTGAAGACCCAGTGCAACCAACAATCATATTATAAACTTGATCAAATTAGGCCTCTATCAATCCCCAATCATATTCAAAAGTATGCACTTGTGTAAATTTGACATGATAAATCTTCTAGTCATGAGGCTATGAATTTCTGGGCTATCCTCCACTATCCAGTAAGTAGCTCGAAGAGACCTTCATCATCCCTATTCTCATAAAATTATTTATCTATGTGGCACCTTCAACTAAAAAAATATCTTCCAATAAACACATCTCATGGTAACTTCAAGATTGAATTTAGTAAGCAATTTGGTCTTACACTAAAAAACTTTTAAATTCCTTTGTTTCCAAATGAACTAAAGGATTTCAATGGAGAATACAAGCCTTAACTTCTGGAAAAAATATGAACCTTTATTTTGGAACACACATACCCAAAATCAATATTGTACCATGAGATATGACAATCAAACACAAATTTCCAACCGGTAAGACAACTTTTTCATATACTTGTGTAGCATAAGGACATAATAAAAAAAGGTGTTCAACAATTTCAAACTCACCACACAACAAATAATGAGGATTACCAAAGCCAGACTTAGAAATTATCGACCTAACAACTAACTTATCATACAAAAGTAACCATATGAAATAAAAAAATTTAGTTCAAGACATGAATCCCATACAACATTGAATCTAAAAATCCAACTGGAGATTGGATCACAAACATGCCAAACCTGGTTAAGACTAAGGAAGATACTTTTGGAGAAAGCAATTTTATCATAAGGAGTTTTAGTGTTATATTCCAAAAGGGGGGGACCATTAATCCATTTAATATCCTCATAAAACCCATCAGTATCATTAAAAATAAAAACACCTATAGCAACCTATAGAGCCTTAGTGAGTAGAGTGAAGGTTCTCTTTTGATACCCTGGAATCTAAAACCTTTCTCTGATCTCAATCCATGAGGCACAACCATTAAAAAATAATAAATCTTTTAAACATCTGAAACCTTTGGAGAACCAAGAAAAATTGAAGCACCCTCTAGTAAGGGCAAGGGGCCTTCTATTAACAATGAGGTTTCACCATATAAGTTTATCCCTGTAGCATCTAGACCCCATCCCACTGAATATAGGAGGTGCAATAACAAGGTGTTTTAAAAGCTCCCTAGAATATCCAAATAGTCTAAAAAATTAGAGAACCTAGGACTTGTACAAGAAATGAACCAATCAACAAGTTTGAAAAGTGAAGTCATTTTCAATGTGGTTTGCCTTTGGGAATCCCTTCAGAATATTATGCCTAACCAAAATCTTCCACAAGTCATCCCCATCCAAGGCCATAATGATCCACTTGATTGCCAGAGAAATACCTTGAACCCTAAGGTCTTTCAACCCAAGCCCCCCAAATTTTCTAGGTACACAGCATGCTTTTTTTTGTTTCCCTTGCCATCAAACCATAGAAACTCTCTAATTATTCTATGCAATAGATTAATCTAAGACTTATTAAACATCCAACATGAGGCATAATTTATATTATAATAAGAGATAACTTTTTAACATACTTGAATTCTTCCTGGGAGAGAGAGGAAATGACCATGCCACTTACCAATCTTGTTTTTTATTTTGACATATAGTCAGTCCCACATCTGTTTGAATAAAGATACCAAAACAAAAAGAATACCTAGATATCTGACCATTTGATTAGGGACCTTCCACATCCACCCATACTCCACCAACCATTCTGATGAGTCCTCACTCTACCCTATCATACAAGATTTATTTAGTGCCATTTTAGAACTAGAAACAGAATAGTGAATATCAAGTCTTCCAGCCACTTGTTGAAGATTATCTTTTTAAAATTCGACAAACAACATAGAATCATTTGCAAATAAAACATCAATCATATCTGATACATTGGGTAATGAGATGCTTTTTACTGGAGGACCCACAAATGAGCTTCTTAACAAGTAATGAAGTACTTCAGCTGCCACAACAAAAAGAAAGGGGGCAAGAGGGCACCCTTGTCTAATAGACCTCTAAATTTCAATAGAATCAGTCAACTCACCATTAACTTCAATAACGGTTGAGATATTTAAACAAGACATTTACCATTCTACAAAATCTATCCTGACCCCCAAAAGTTTTCAACATTAGGTTGATGAATGGCCACTCAATCCTATCATAGACTTTTTTGAAGTCAAGTAAGATCATGCCAATGTATTGCCTAGAATCACACGCTCAATAAATTATTTTCTAGCTAAAAAAAAATTGTCAAGGATATATCTATCTTCCACAAATCCTAAAAGGATTTATGTCAAGAACATTTATAAATAACGTTAAAAGTGCAAAAATAAAAATAACAAAGAAGTTAAGTTACCTCTCAAAGTGAAAACCACAAGTTGAAACAAGATTTTAAAGTAAAAAATTAAATGTATTAGAGAAAAACCCATAGGATATTATAAGAAGGCTTTCAACCAAAATCTTCACAAGTATAAGATTGAATCAAGAGAACAAGAGAAGAAAAGAGAGAGCTATGAGATTCTAGTGAATAAAAAGAGGAGAAGAATGGCTCTTTTATAGAGATAGAGAAGGAAAATTGAAATTATATAGAATCTCATTATGACCTTACAAGCCCCTTATGTATGTGTCACTTATAGCCTAGTCTCTTACAAATAGAGGGAAGTGTGTGCCATGTGGAGAAGGGAGAGTTACATGCAAGTAACTCTAAATCTAACAAGTGGATTAGGGAGGTGAGTGACACCTCATAAAAGTAGGAATAAAATATATTTATAAATATAATAAATACACACATAATTAAGACTTAGGATAACCCTGTAAATCTAGAAAAGACCTAAATTAAGATTAATTCTCCAACACTCCCCTTAAATTTAGATTTAGCATTACAAAAGTGGAGAAAACCTTCTACAAATAAAGAAGGGAGTTGAAATTGCATGATAATCCCTTTTAATAGAAACTTCTTTCAAGAAAATTTATAAAAAAAAAAAAGAGGAGAAGGTGCTGCCAAAGGTTGCAAGGAAGAAAATATGATCATCAAGAATATCTAAGAATCTTTTTCGGACAAAATGGTCAATCCGTCATGGAACAAAGACCATCCAAAAGGAGTAATGATCTATAAAACTTTACGAAACAAGCAAGATGACATCAATCTTTCAAGTTAAGTAACCATTGTACCAAAAATACGATCTACATACATAATATAATAAAAATAGATGTATAAAAAAGTAATTTTGAGCTTAGACAACTTCTATCATAAAGTGCATAAACCTATACAAAAAGAAGATAGTCAACATAATCAAAACTCTAAATAAAGTATATATCATTTGCAACAAAAAGTAAAGAATGCATATAAGATTTGAGATAATCAAAAAAGAGACAAAAAAGATGTGTCACTTGCAAAAGATATTTTGTGTGAAGTATTAGAAGAATTATTGCAAGAAGACATATCAAAGTCTCTAAAAGATCCATCATTTTTAGGTATCCAAATAGTTTTATCTTTAAAGGTAAGAAATTTAGTGATTTTTCAATAATGAAAATTATCGTGCATGAATTTACCACAAGATTTTCATGGATGTAATTTTCATCATTTATATATGCGATGCTTATGTTTTTCAAAATACGCACAAGTGTTAGAAGTTTTAACCAAGACATGAGCATTAGAAGTAATATAATTAAAAGAAGTTGCATTATAAGTCTTTCTATGTGGAGGACAATACAATTTTGAATTTGCATTAGAAGTTGGTGAATCATTAAAACCGAGACCTATACAATTTGCATTAGAAGTAGGCAAAATAGGGTCAAGAATACCGTTTTTGCACTTATCAAGAATGTCACCTGAATAGCCTATATTGTACATAATTTTTAGACTGGTGTTGGTAAAAGAAGTGTGTATAGGTGTTTGAGAAGCACAAGAAGTTTCATCAACATTAAAGTTATGTATTAGTAAAAGACGCAAATTTTTTATTTAAAACATCTAAAGAAGATTGCATAGTTTGTATTTGCTCAGTAAAAGAGTCTTGTAATGCATTTAAAATATCATTTTGACATGCACGTTGTTTCTTGAGTGCAAGAATTTCTTCATTGTTTAAAAGAATAATTTGTATAGGTTTCTTAAAAGCAAAAGAATGGCCAATTTAAAGGTCGTAAAAGTACAAAAAAAAAAGTTAACTATCATTAAAAAAAATCAATTACGAGCAATATTGAGTGATCTAAAAAACATTTGAAAATATTTATCTTACAAAAACAAGAATCAATTAACTTACAAATATAATTCCACACCCAAAACGTTAAAACCAAAAGTTTATAATGCTAATATAATGATATGTCACTAATAAAAATATTGGATTAATCAATAATAGATCTAAAAAAAATCCTTTAAGAAAAATATTATGATCAAATAATTAATAATGATAAAAAAAATTATCATAAAAAGCTTTAAAAACACTATTAATGCTTTAAATCGTGAATTTTAAACAAACGGACTAAGATTATCTTAAAAGATTTTTTATTTATTTAATCTCTCCCATTTGTATTATATGGGATTGCAAATTAAAAAACCATTTACTAAAAAATTGTTCTACATGGCAAAAAAGAAAAAGTAAGGTTTGAGTATTTCTTTGAATGAAACAAAGTACACTCTTTTTCCACGTGGTATTTTGAATTGGTTTTAGAATGGAGTTTAAAGAATAGAGTGCCACATGGAAATAAAGCATGAATAAACAATTTATTTTTATTTTTTTTTTGGGTTATTGTTTTTGAAAGCTTTTAATATATATAATAAATATATTCAATTTATAAATATTTAATCATAGAACGTACAATATTTGTAATTGATTTTTTTCCAATAGAAAAATGTTTAAATATTATATATTAAAAGTGTTTCAAATTAAATGGGATTAAATGAAAAATAGTGGTTTTATTAATAAATTTATTACCCCTTGAGATTTATTGTCGATTGTATTGACTCCCCTACCTACTATTTTGCATCGTTCTTGTCTAACAAATTGAAACCACCTAGTAGGCAAGACCTCTTCTTTCATCGGTGACTCCAGTGATTTCATGGAGTTTATCAAAGATAAGAAGATGCAAGACAATGATTTATTAGTTAACTTTGATGTGGTGTCCCTCTTCACGAAAGTCCCCATAGAAGAAGCTACTAAAGTGGTCTCGAATCTCATAAATAGAGAAACAGTTAATTTAATAGCATTATGTCTCAAATCCACATTCTTCTCCTTCAAAGGTGTTATCTCTGAACAATGTGAAGGCTTAACTATGGGTTCACCTCTTTCCCCCATTGTGGCCAACATCTTCATGGAGAAGTTTGAGGAATGAGCTCTTCATTCTTTCCCTTTTGAACCTAAATGGTGGAAAAGATATGTTGATGACACCAATGTATGTTGGCCCCATGGCACAGACAACTTAGAATCCTTCCATGTCCATCTTAATCGTCTTTTACCTAGCATCCATTTCACCAAAGAAATTGAGGAAGAAGGAAACCTTCCTTTTTTGGATGTCTTCATCACCATGAAAGAAGATGGTTCTCTTGCTAGGAAGGTCTACAGGAAAGGTACCCATACAAAGCTTTACCTTCATGCATCCTCTCACCATCATCCAACTCAAAAAATGGGCGTGTTAAAACCCCTTACTTCCAAAGCCTTCAAAATTTGTGACAAAGACAACAATGATGAAGAAATTGAGCACTTAAAAAAGGTTTTTAAGTTGAACAGTTACACGTGGAAGCAAATATTCAGATCTATCAATCAAGCCAAGGACAACGTAGGCAGACCTAAGCATAAAGAAACCATAGGAGAAGACCCATCGGCTTTCCTACATTATATAAAAGGCATTTATAACAAGATTTATAGAATTCTTAAGTGCCACAATATCAATTCCACCTTCTGTCCCGTCAACAAACTTAGAACATCCTTAAAATCTGACAAAGACCCTCTGAACCCCAACCTATGCAGTGGAGTCTACAAGGTGGAGTGTTCGTATGGAGTACCTTACATCGGGGAAATGGGGAGATCCATTGGAACCAAAATTAAGGAGCATGTGACGGACATTCCTCTGGAAAGGAAAGAGAAGTCAGCGTTGGTAGATCATTCTTACAAAACCAAACATGTTATCCACATTGAAGATGCCAAGATGATCACCATAGAAAACCATTTTCACAAACACAAACGAAGGGAAGCCATTGAAATTGGAAAGCACCCGACCAACTTTAATAGAGATATAGACTTAGGTTTTGACCCTACATGAAACACTGTCATTATCTCGTTATAATCCCTTAGTTGGTTCCTAAGCCCTTAACTTCTAGACAAACCCCCCGACCCCCTCCCCTGCTTGGGTTTTTTCATACTTATACCTTTTTTAGCCTATTTAATTGCTTATCACTATTTTATTTTCTTTTTTCTTGTACACCCAATTTTTAATTAGCCTTTTTCCCTTCTCTCCTTGCATCCCCCTTCAACCCCTAACCCCCTCCCTCCTTTGAGTTTGTTGGCTCCATTCTTTGGTTTGTCTTTTTAACCAATTGATTTAAACCCCTTGTTCTCCCCTTCGCCCCCTCCCTCTTTTAGATTATTCATTTTACTATATTAATTCATTTTCTTGATTTTTTTTTTCTTTGAATTTATTTTATCCTAATTTATAGTATTTAATTTTAACCCAATTTGAAATTTTTAGAATATTCATTTTTATTTGTTCTTTCTTTTTTCTTATTTAATTTCCATATAATTCAATAATTTAACTTTTATTTTATTTTATTTTAATTTTCCACAAAAAATTTAAAATTTAAATTTTAAATAATTCATTAAATTTTATTTTAATGTTTCCAATAAATTTAAATTTTTTAAATAATTCATTAAATTTTAAATTTAATTCAACTTTGTCTTAATCAATTTTTCACTGTTGCAAGGCTTAGGATGGTAAGTGTGCTCCTTGCTGGCAATTGGGGTATGAGCTCACAACGATTACTTCATTCTTTACCTCAAGTGATCATTTTTTACGCTATTTAAAGTTGTTAGGTTTGTTGTTCCTCATCATATCTTTCTCTTGAAGAAGGATCAAGGGAGGTGATCTGAAACATCTTTTTCTTTATTAATTTTTTTTCATTTATTACTTATTATTTGAGGCAAAAAAAAATTTATACAATTATTCCTAAAAGCAAGTCATGTCAATGATTTTATTTTTTTTTAAATAAGGAAAGCTTTAAGAAATACGTTGAAGTGGAATGCATGAATCAAACCAAGAGAATGAACATAAAAACTGCTAAGCATATGATTGGAACGTAATGAGGGCAAAATGCACATTGAGCAAAGAGGATTAAAAGAGTAACAACTGCCAAAAAAAAATCAAGAATGATACAGAATCAAAACACCAAGCTCCCAATATAGAACAAGGAGAAAACTGGTAAAATGAATACTAAAAATAAAGCGATTGTAGTGAATAAGCAACTCAAACAAATAAAAAAATAGCACATAAGTATTACATGAGCGTAAAGGTTGAATGCCTAATAGACTGTGCTTAAAGAGAAAAGAAGCCAACAGAAAAAAGCTAAGTGCTCAAAGAGACAGAATAATATACAAATACCCAAAGCATGCTAAGAAAAAAAAAAAAAAATCAGCTAAAAAAAATAGACATTGATCAAAGATTATGCAAAGCCTAAAATATTTCTCAACAACTTTAGAACAAAGACTGCTCAAAAAAATTAAAGTTGAGAGACAAAAAAAACTGTGCAAAATAAAGATTGCACAATAAAAAATGAAGAGGGAAGAACTTAGAACAAGAAAGAATTATGCAAAGAGAAATCCCTACAAAATTAACTTAGATAAAAACAACAAAAATAACAATGGGGTACAATCCAACAAAAGGCAAAAAAAATTGAATAGATTTTTTTTTTTCTTAAACATTTTTTCAAAAAACAGTCACAATTTTGAATATTTCTCTTAAACTGTAATCTGGGTTTTCATCAAATTTTGACACCCTAATCTCAACTATAAAATTAAGAAATATATTAAATTTTAAGCAAAATAGTTTCTCAATATACAGATATAGTCATTTAAATATGACGGGTTTTTAAATTTTGAAAAAAATATTCCTTAAATTTTTTTTAATTCAAAAAATCAGAATTAAACTAGAAAGCATGAATATGCTAAAACGGAGTGATTATGCATAAAATATTTTAAATAAGCATTAAATGATAAAAATCTTCAAAAAAAGGTTAGAGGGCAAAACTGGAGATGGAAAAAAATCGAACTTCTTCCAAGGAACCCTGCACAACACTCACCAACAACGTTAAAACAATCAATGCTCTGATACCATGAAAAGAGTTACGCCAAGAACATTTATAAATAACGTTGAAAGTGAAAAAATGAAAACAAGAAAGAAGCTAAGTTACCTCTCAAAGTGCAAACCACAAATTGAAACAATAGTTCAAAGTGGGAAACCAAACGTATCGGAGAAAACCCACGTGATATTATTATAAGGCTTGCAACCAAAATCTCTACAAATACAAGATTGAGTCAAGAACAGAAGAGAAGAAAGAGAGCTATGAGATTCTAGTGAAAAAAAAAAGAGAGGAAGGGCTCTTTTATAGAGCTAGAAGAGGAAAATGAGAGTTACATAGAATCACATTATGCCCTTACAAGCCCCCTATGTGTGTACCACTTGTGGCCTAATCCCTTATAAAGAAAAAGAAGTGTGTGTCATATGAGAAAGGGAGAGTTAGATGCAAGTAATTCTAAATCTAACAAGTGGATTAAGAAGGTGAATGACACCTCATAAAAGTAAGAATAAAATGAATTTACAAATATAATAAATGCACACACAATTAAGACTTAAGATAAGCCTATAAATCTAAGAAGGACCCAAATTAAGATTAATTCTTCAACAAACCCTGGTTTAGTAATAGAGATAAATGAAGGCAAAATGGAGGAAACCCTTCTTGCAAAAATCTTAGCAAAAATCTTATAAGACACATTGAGAAAAATAATAAGTCTCTAGTTCTTAACCTTAAAAAGTTCTCCATCTTTTGGTATGAGCTTAATCACACCTCTGTCTATTTCAGACCCCTGTGTACCAACTTCAATGGCTTCATTAAAAACCCTCAGGGATTCAGCAGCAATCCATTCCTTATTTGACTTTTAGAACTCTATAGGAAACCCATCAAACCCTGGGGATTTGTCTAACTTCATAGATTCAATGGTTGCCTTAATCTCATCCAGAGAGATATCACTATTAAGCATCGCAACCTGCTCCTTGAAAACTTTCTTAGGAATACAGTTAGAACAGAGCTCTCTGTAATTATCAATCAGCAAGCTCGAGTCATTCAACAAAAAAAGCTCTGAATAGAAGGAAAAGAATGCTTTTTTGATCTCAGTCGTCACTAGACATAGTCCCTCCACATTCAATCATATAAATTTTGATTTTTCCATGTTTCGCTCTTAAATAATTGAAAAAGAACCAAGAGCTTTTGTCTCCAAGTTTAATCCATTTTAGTATAGAGTGAATCTGAGCCCCCCGAGCAACAAAAGATTGATGATTTCTAATTTCATGTTTTAGGCTTGTCAGTTGATCAAGCAATAAAGCATTATTCGGGTCAAGCTGCAACCTTGATTTAGAAAGAATCATCTTCACCTGAGTATCACGGGCAATTTTCCTCCTCAGAATTACTTCATACTTACAAAAAGTTCTTATAGAATTCTTACAAAAGCTCATACAATAGTTCCACTTATTAATAGAGGATGAAGAATCAGCAACAAACTTACCAATGTTCCATGCAGAATGGATTCCACCTATACAATTAGGATTGTTCAAATGCGCAACATTCAATTTATACAGTGCTTTTCACTTAGGAGCATTCACCTCCCGCTTATTATTTAGCAATATAGACAATTCAATGGGATGGTGGTTTGAGATAGTAAATAGAAGCACCTTCACTGATTTGCATTCCTCCTGCAGTGCTTCAAAAACATTCTTGTTGAAGTAAAATCTATCAAGTCTAGAATAAACTCTCTTACGAGAGAACTGATTATTACACCATGTATCCCAGATACTCTTGCTATCCTTTTTCCACCGATTAAGAGGGTCAGAGAGTTTGAGGATCCGCTTAAGTTTGGACCAAAAAAACAATTCATTTCCTTCCCATGAAATCAGATCACCCCTTTTTGTCCTCTTTTTTCTATACCATATTAAAATATCCCCCCAAAATCCATGGGGTGTCTGTTAAATTAGAAGCAAGCCAATTCCATAAGATAGCCCTTTCACTATAGTCATTAGAAGCATAAATATTGCATATTCCAAACATTTGTTCCTCACTTTTGAGAGTGACCCACATAGCTCTATGACAAGGGGGCGAACCAAAATCAACTACTGACTCCTGTCACTTAGGATTGACTAAGATGGAAGCACCACCTTTCCCTTTTGGATGAGAGGTAGAAAACCGAGAAGAATCTGGGCAGATATAATTTAAAACAGAGTCCAGCTTGAAACCAAAAACATTAACTTCCTGTAACAACAAGAAATCCATGCCTTCTCTTGAACACCTAAATTGTCTTAAAAATAGTTTACGATTAGGGGATTCCAAGCCCCTCACCTTCCAACTATCAACCTTCATCAAAAGAGAAGGGGGGCTATCTTTACAGACTAGAGACCTTAGAGGCTCCTTTGTTTTGGTACAATGTTGTAAAAACTAAGGAACCTTATTATCTTTGGTTTTTTTCTTAATATCCTCAGCACCACCTGAAAAACCTTTAGGAATCTTCCCATCATCATCCCTAAGAGATCCTAGGAAAGGTTTTGAATTGGCCTCAGTTTTCAATCTCATACCATTATTTATTTGCAGCACACCAAAGATAGCATTTGAACACATGTTTAAGAGGTAAATCTCTATCCAAGACAGTCTCAGTTTGAACATCAACACACAGGGAGGGAGAGAGCACCATGGGAACTCACTCATCACAAATCACATCCGAGTCAAAGCTTAAGGGGCCAGGGGTATGGGCCGCTGAAGCAGACAGATTGGCTAAAATAACAACATACTCATCTGATAATCTACCCTTGGTGCAAAGGAGATCTTCCACCATATAGTCACTCTGCTCAAGGCTTAAAAAGGGGGCATGAGAAGAACTTTCATGCACCAAAGGAAGATTGTTCGTAACCACACAATCACCAGAGGCCCCAAGACCAACATTAACACTGTCCATATTCACCAAGGGGTTATCTAATGATAGGATAGGGGTGTCACCAATTTGCAAGCCCTTAGGGGACACGAGTCCCACCAAATCTTCACCAAAGAGCACTCGACAAAAACAGGGCTCCAAAACGCAACAAGGATTTCTTTTTACCACAACACTATCATCAAAATTAGAAGCATTTTTTTCAAAAATATCATTCCCTGCAGGTATATTCTTATTCAATGTTAGATTAATCACCCTTTCTGTTTTCCTTAGCTGAGGGCAATCTTTCCTAAGATGACCATCCCTTTTACAAAAGAAGCAAGCATTAAGGCCACCCAACCCTTTGATGGGACAAGAAAAAGATTCACCCTTAATATTAAACAAAACCAAAGAAATCAAAACCCTCAAATGCATATGTGTTAGGGATATTCTTGAATATTCCACCCTAAGAACTCTTAAAGGCTTAAGAGCTTGAGGCAAAAAAACTAATTTTGAATAGGAACATTCTTAATATCTATCCATATCGGGGTCGCTTTGAATGTTATTTCCTCACAGTCCAATTTAGGGTTCCAAAGAACAGCATTAAAAACCAACTGCCATACATTCCAAAGGGGTTTGCTAATAACCCGCCTCCGCATATTGGAATTTTTGAATAAAATTATGAAAACCTCAATCTAAAACATTCTACATAAGGAAATATAAATCTCCATTTTTTTACCCAGACGGAATTCAACCAATCATCAAAAAAAAATCTAGAGGATAAGGAGTTTCTATTCAAGCATACAAAAAAAACCCCAACATTCATCAAGCGTGCTTCTTCTAATTGCAAATCCCTTTCCATTGATTCATTTGGAAACAGAGACAAGGTATTTTTGAGACCAAACGACTTACCAACTTTGAGCGAGGTGTCGTTGCTAACTCCATATTCACTCATAATTGTTGCTTCATGCACGAATTTCGCATCGTCAAAATGTTTAGAAACGTCTTCTTTTCGCAAGACCTCTGAAAAAAAGAGTTTTTTTTCCAACACCTTCCTTCCCCTTCTTACCGTCTGCCAAACCTTCCACAATGATCTGACGAAAGCCGTTATCAACACCCTCCACATATCCGAGTGCACCATTAATACTGCCATCCTTCCAAATCTCAACACGATCAGAGGCATCCTTTATAGCGCTATCCATAACACTACCTCATAAATGCATAAAAACCTGCTTTCTCCCTAAATCACACAATCAAAAAAACAATGCAAAGACAATTCCGACAGACCACACAAAGCACCAAGAATAAAAGAAACCAAGAAAAAAAAGACCCAAGCCACTCACAAATCACTATAAGAGAGGGACCATGCACAAACTTCAACTAATGAAGACGACCATAGAACAAATGGAGCAAGGGGACCAAGGAAGGAAAGATACGACAAAGAAAGCTTGAAGCATCAACAATGAAAGATGACTTTTCACCTTCCCATTTGTAAAGTTTCAAGCTTCTCTTCATTTTTAAATATTTACATACTTTATTCATTGATAAAGATTGTATAGATAATTGCACTCCTATATCTTAAGATTCAAACTTCATCTTGAATCCCCTAATCTTTCATTCTATCTATTAGAATCACTCTTCATCCAAACAATCACTCAATAGACTCCTATCTACTAATTTAAAATAGTTGTTAAAACAACCTTTATTCTTTCAAATAAAAATACTTTATAAAATACAACTTACTTTATTATTTTTCACACATTAATATTAACCTATGATATGCACTAATTCCTAACAATTTCTAAAGTATTTGGACTGTACCATTTGGTACTTGCTATGATGGAAAATCATATATATGAACACTATTGTATAGTGTAAAAACTAATCTTTATGAATTTGTAACTATGATCTAAAGTTATAACGGATCGTAAGATCTAATTTGTTATAATTCAAATGTATTATGAATGAAAATTTTTATTTTATGGTATTAAACATATTTGAGTTTCATTTTGTATGGGATGGGGTCATGTATTTTCAAATAAAATTAGAAGTTCGTACTTTTGTTAATAACAATCACTTTTTGAATATTATTTTCCCATTGGTTCATAATACATTTCTATATCAAACTATATAATATAAATTAAATTATATAAACCAATGATAACATGATTTAAATATATAATTTAATATAATCTTTATATTATATAATATATTTGATTTGATAAGTTTCATGATTAGATTATTATTTTTTGTAAAATTCCACAAAGGCAAGGGGTTTGTTAGGTAAGAATTTGTTAGAACACACAACCAAACATATAAAGCTTCCTACAATAACAATTCCCCATTAAATTTATTTATAGGATGCAATCTCTTAGAAGTCACGATTGTCTCTCAATCAATGAGAATAATTGTGACTTAACCCATTCACCCAATTCTTTCTAGTGTGGGATTCTGCCATCACTCCACTTTAGGAACTTGTACCCTTTCCCTCAATGTGCAGTCAAATATTTCATTATGCTCAAACCAGGACCTGGAGTGTATTGATGAGATTAATCCAATCAAAAGTGCATCTCCAGTGAAGATCTATAGAACCATTCTCCCAATTTACTAAAATTTTCCAATCAGGTTCCTCATAGATCTTACACGATGTTGCATGGTCATCATAGCTCCTAGAGAGCATATATGACGTAAAAATTCTAAACATAAATTTTTAGATTCTGAAGTTCATACATTCCCATTATTCTCTGTATCCATTGGCTGCTGCGACTCTGGAATTGGTGCTTCAAACATCAATGATTCATCATTGCACTCATCATCATTTTCTGTGCCTTGGTCCTCCTCCATCCCTTTTTGCTATCTTAGTACGACAGCTCTCTAGCAGGATTCCTGTTTCGGAGCGGGTATTCTTTCATGTTTACCTCAAATTCGGCTAAGAATATTTGGTTCTGCTCAAACCAGTTACCAGGACGGCTAGATCCACATCATTTTAGGAGCTACAATCAATGGTATTGCCTTTGTAAAAATTATGTCCACCGTGAGAACCAATACAGCCATCCTACCATTTTTCTAGCAATTTGTCCCAGGGGATTCTCAGAGGTAAAATTTTCGTCATCATCATCATTCCCAAATAGCATGGATGGTATAAAAATTCTGAGCCTAAATTCGCAAAACTAAGAATTGTGCCCAAGACTCACTTCAAACCCACTCCATACCCACATTTCTAGTAACTTTGACCAGTATACTTCATGTTACCTCTGAACCATCTCTCCCTACACCCCCACCCCCTTCTCTCACGGAGGCAAGGGACTTGGGTTGCAATACATATATAAAGCTCTTTCAGAATGATTTCATGAAGGATAAAGACAATGATAAAACACAATCAATTGTGCTGCATTGTCACTCTGCTTCGAAGTTTTGTCCAGACTTAAAATGCATTCTACTTCATGTCTGCCAACCATTAAAAAGACTGAAAATACCATTGTTTGACCATCTTAGGTTCTCTCTATCTGAAACAGCATCATTATTGTTGATTCTTGCTGAATCAGGTTCCATCTTGTCTTCTCTCAAATACCACTTGAATCACAACAATAATCTCAAGTGACATTGTTTACAAATCAGCAGCCTTTCCACCTATCCACACGCTAACCAACCTTTTAACTTGTACTACATGTGCTTCTCCCGCTGGCCAGTTTTCTCTACCTAACTCTTTCATCTATCCTGAAAAGTTACTCAAATGAAAGAACGCTGTCATCAGCGAAGTTCCCACAGTGCCTAAAGTAGTCCATAGTTAAAATTTATTGTTGCTGTTGGGATTCATCTGCCTCAGCTATCTCCATTGCCGGTGTATTGACTGTCATAGAAGATGATACAACAAAGGCATTGCATATGCTGTTATCTGCTAAATGTCATCCTGTATGCAAGATAAACAAGGTACTCAGTACAAATCTCTGATGCACTTGTAAGTGGCTCTAATGGATGAGGCGTTCCAACTATCGACCTAGAATCAAGCTGAGCTCTTAATTGTTTCACTTCCTCTTCTAAAAGCATTATTTGTATTCTCCTTTCCCTTGGCAAGATCAGCATATTGTAGGGCTAAATCATCATTGCAACTCTTGGGCTTCTGCAAACAAGGCATCCCTCTCTGCCATCATATATTCCATCCAAGCTTTAAATTTGACAGGCCCTCTTAGCCGTCACATACAAATTCTGCAATGGTTTTCCTATATATATTACCCTTCATATCACATTGAATTTGATAACAAACAACATAGCAAGTATTACCACTCTTGAAGGACTTAAGAAAGATCTGAAGTACTTGACTGTTCACACAGTTAAGTTTTTTAAGGTACATGCAGACAATGTTTATTTGTGGATCCACATAATCCTGAATTTTCAGTTCTGTCCTTTTTTTTTAAAAAAATAGGTACACGGAGACAAATTTTATTTGTGGATCTCTATAATCCTGAATTTTCTACGATTTTTATATCCACTACTTGTTGGTAATGGTAATGCCAGTAACATTTGCCTCTCTTCTTGAGAAATTGCTTTTAACTTGAACAGGCATACTTTTGTATCATAAATTTTGACATCACAAATAGGGCAAAGTTTTAACGGATATTCTTCCTCAGTGTCCTATAGGCCACTTTAGGCACCATCTGGTTGGTTTCTCTATTTTTTCTTCTTTCATCACTTTATTGAATATCTGTGATTATTTCTAGGTTTGATGCATCGTCATTGTCTCTCATGAGATTCTTTGATTGCAAGCACGGTTGTTGTTCTGCATCCGGCATCCGGTATCTGAGTGTATCATGGTAGCTAGAAATCGGCTCAGTCAATAGAGTCTTTAATAAATATTTGAAGTCCATTTAAAAAATATTGTTGCTTCAGTTCGTCCCAAGTAGGTTTTCAAACATGTGCTATCTTTTCAATTCTTTATTGAAGTCAGTTTTGATTATTCCCCATGTTTTCTTCTTTTCTACATCCAAATGATCATGCTATTGTAGCATAAACAGAAAGAGGCCTACTCTTGTCTTATCATCCATGGTATCATTTGCTTTACAATAATATTCCCAATTTAAACAATGAATTGTCAGATCTTCATTTCAATTGACACAATCAAGTGTTTAGTCTGTGCTTCTTTTATCTTTTATACAGTCTTGTCATAAAACTTTATACTTGCTTTTGGAGAATGTCCAGTTTTTTCCTTTTTCAGGCATAAAAAACTCACTCCACCTTCCTGGTAGCTAAAGCTGTTTCATAAACCCAAAAGTGGACGTCCTTCCAATATGTTCAATTATCCCAATTGAGTTCAGACTGCATCAACATCAATTTCAGCAATAGATATCTGATTTATAACAATAAAACGTGAATGATTCTTCTTGCACCATCTTTCTGATCACCGAATTTGTCTTATACATTGCTGATTTCATTTTCCTTCCCTGATGCAAGGTGCTGAATCATTTGAATTTCTGTGTTCCTGTCCAAGTATATGAGCAGAAACTGATTGTATACTCAATTGCAACCTCACCAAGTTTTCCAGTGTAAAGCTACTTTGACACCCAGTGTTCAAATAGCAAAGAGAGAGAAAACAACTATCTACCATAACCATCATAGTGAGCAGAAATATAAGACATGAATATGAAAAAATAGAATGCAATGATTGATAGTGGAGGGTGCAATGGCAATACATACAAGCCAAAGGCACAACCCTTTGGTCATAACTCTCCAGAACATTATTAAGGCCATGATTAGAAACAAGACAATTTATAAGCTGGGTACCTCAAAACATCCTACATGTAGCATTACAATTTTCTCCATACTCGAGTATCTTTTAAAAAAGACAATCAAATATTATGGGTGATATAACCATACAGGCACACCACAATTGCCTTTCCATCAACTGAAACAGTTTGTGCATGGAGTTCGTTGCCTTGTTGCACTCCTTGTGTGTGGAGCTTGTTTACTCCACTAGTAGGCCAACCAACATGGTCATTCATTGTTGCTGTGGCCACATTAAGATAAGGCTTACCAAAAGCGGTTGCTGTTAAATATATATAGACACGTCTATCTTCTGCCAATATGTTGCCTGCTAAAATGTTGTCGATGTGGAGCCATGAACCTATAGTGTCAATAGTGGACTTCAAATTTTCCCTAAATTACACAAAGTACAGAGTACATAATACCAAATATTTGCAAAATAACATATTTGATGTCCCTTTGTGTATTTTTTAGGCTTGAAACTGTGCACATCACAGAAAATAAGATTTCCATTGAATGCAGCTTCATTCTATTTATTGTCAATAAATTTAGGTGTTCCATGTTTCTATGGTGAGGAAAAGACACAAGCCACAGAATTTCTTACAACTACTCCTCAAGCCTTTTATCTGTCATGTTTCCGTGGTGGGCTTGGTTTGAGGCAAATAAAGCCCAAGGCAGAACTCCTATCAGGCACCTCAAGGCTTTTATCTGTCATGTTTCTGTGGTGGACTTGGTTTGAGCCAGATAAAGCACAAGGCACAAAACTTCTACCAAGCACTCTTTTGGAAAGCTTTCCCCTTCCCTTTCATGTTTCCATGGTGGATGGCACAAATATGTCAATTTTTCATGTTAACATAGACTTGGGCATCTTTTCACCGTCTCCAAAATTGACTAGTATGGTGGCCGACTCTCCACTTCTTTTGCATAAGGAGTAGCTAGCTTTTTATAACTAATACATAGATAGCCTTTCAGCTTAAAAACTCAAAATGTCTGTGTTCAATTGCATGTGGGGTAACCCTGTGTAATAGGCAACTCTTTGCCTTGTTCAACTGCAACTAAGCAACTAGGGAAAAAGATATCCTGAGCAAATTACCAGGTATAGTTATTCTTTGCAACTGCTGTTGCACAGTTGATTTGCAGTGCTGATGTGGCACAAGATCCGCACAGGTGAAGCCTTGGTGCAGACCGGACAAGAGAAACCGATGGGAAAATTTGGGTTAAGGGTGGCCTTCACCTAAAGCTGAATAGTGGTGGCAGGCAGGTGCCCAACTATTGGTGCAAAAGCCTAACATGTTCTGTAAAAGGGCTGGTGCAATGAAAGTTTGTGTGCATAAAGTAGTACAGAACATCAATCAATAGAATTGTTAAGAAGTCAACCTATGGGCTAAACAAATTCATATACAAAATTTGTAAATCTGACAAAGGTAATATTGTTACTAATAATGTTGGGAAATGACTCTATGATGGAAGAGGGTCATTTGAGGAATGCTTTAGAGATCAATTGTGAAATCTCCATGCAAATGGAGTATTAGCTGCAAGTTTCCATTCATGAGGTTGAAGCCCAAATAAGCACAAGCTTATATTGTCCCACAACTAGCTGAACATCTTTTGGATACAGGTATAACAACCATAAAAATCTGTCTGTGCAAGGCCATTTATCTAGGTAGGACCACTTAAAGCAAACAAATAAGTTTAAAGCTCAAAAACATCAAAAAAACTATATCTATAAAAATGCATGGCATAGGCTCAACCATGTCTTCTGACAACTTCTCTAAAACAAAAACATGCAATGAAATTCATTAAGAGAAATCATGAATTGGAATCATCCACGCTGCAGTATTTTTGGACTATCAGGTGCGCCAAGTGGAATATTTGCTGCATCTTTTTAGTCATGAGGTTGAAGCTCAAATAAGCACAAGCTTATATTGTCCCTCAACTGAATGAACATCTTTTGAATACAGTTATAACACACATACGAATCTGTCTATGCAAGGCCATTTATCTAGGTAGGGCCACTTACAGGAAACAAGTAAGTTTAAAGGTCGTAAACATCAAAAAAACCTCTCTATAAAAACACATCAGTTAGGCACAACGATGGTTTGGATAAAATTCCTGAAAAAAAGATGTCATAAAATTCAACAAGAAAAATCTCGAATGGAATCATCCACACTGCAATAGCTGAGCGACAAAACCATTACACACTATAAATTGTTGTCTTGTTTGTAATATTGCATTATGTAATTTTTTGTCCAAAATATTACTAGTATACAAAATCCAATTCCAAAAGATAACCAATAAAATTTAGTCCATTCCAGGCATATTTTCCATCCATTTACATTGGTTTATGGGGGCAAAAAAAGTCAATTTAAAACTCAACGTAGGAATTCTATGATCCTGTTTGTTTTTTGAAAGAAAACAAAAGGGAAAAAACAGATTACACTACCTGTAAACAAACTATACAAAACAGAGCTTCAAAACTGTTTTGAGTAATTGATTACTAGCTTTACAGGACGTTTCTTCTTCACTGTCATGAAACACTGGCAGGCTCCTTAAGAACGTTTTCCCCTGTTTTTTTATCCTCTTCTTCCTTTAGCACATCAAGAGGCGGAACAGGATAGGCCAGTGAAAAACATGCATCACAAAAGGACGACACCTCATCTCCTAAGATTCCCCTCAACCTATGAACCTTCTGGTATGTTCAACACTCAGCCTGTGGGATATCAGTTCCTCTTTCCTAGGGGTGTCCACGCCATAATAACAAGACCCAATTATGGGAGGACAGGCTATCCTCACGTGTACCTCCTTTGCCCCTGCATCCCTAATCATTCTCACTATTTTTGAGCTGGTGCTACCCCTCACAATAGAGTCATCCACTACAACAACCCTTTTGTCCTTCAAGACCGCTTCCACAGGAAACAATTTAAACTTCACCCCAAAGTCCCTAATCTTCTGGGATGGTTCAATGAAGGTTCTGCCCACATAGTGGGACCTTATGAGCCCCTGCTGGAAGGGCACATTGGCCTTGCTGGCAAACCCAAGTGCCGCAACCATGCCGGAATCTGGTAGTGCAATTACAACGTCGCAGTCTGCAGGGGATTCTTGGGCTAAAATCTGGCCAAACGAAAACCTTGAATCGTACACAGACCGCCCGAATACGACTGAACTTGGGAGTGAAAAATATATGTGCTCGAAAATACAGGCCTTGCGAAGCCTCTGCGGCATCTTTCACGTTGTACTGACGCCATCATCGTCAATCACGATTATTTCCCCGGGGTAGACCTCACGGTCATATGTGGCCTCGATGAGGTCTAAGGCACAGGTTTCCGAAGCGAACACGACGGCGCCACCATTGCGCCGCCGACCCATGACCAGGGGCCGAAAGCCGTGTGGGTCACGTGCTGCGACTAGCTTGTTTTTAGTTAGAAAAACAAGAGAAAACGCGCCCTCCAGCGGCTCCAGGGCCTCCAGGTGTTTCAGAGAGAAAGAAGCGGCTTTTCACTGTGCGATGAGATGAAGAATAACTTGAGTGTCTGAACTGTGTTAGGAATCCCTTATCCAACGGAAGCACAATTGATTACTTTCTTATAAACAATTAAACACGAAATTATATCAAAATGATTAAGTAACTAAAAACTTGAGACAGCAAAGAATTTGAAAGACAATACACACTCTTGTATTAAATATTACTAGAAGAAAATACAATAAGAAAGATGCCACTTCTTCCTCACTTCAAAGGCTTGCCACACCTCAAGACCTTCTTCCCTCTCTCTCTTGCTCAACCAAAACCAACTCAACAACCTGAGTTGTTATCCCCTCCTTGAATGCTTCCGCTGATCTCTTTGACCTTACCCCTGTAGATCTCCTTGACCTTGCTTCAATGCTTCAATGATTTACTTGCCTTCTTGATAATTACAATACATGCCTCATGGGTCTTTAAATAGAATCTCATGCATACAAAAATAGAACTCTAATTACAATAATTAGACACGCAGCTCGTGACTATAATTAGTCCCTAAACATGCAAACACTCGCTTCACTTAACTGACTGTTCGTCAACAGCAGTTCTGGAACATACAGGTGACCAACGCCGGTCTCTGCTTGCCTAGTGCTGCCGACGTCGGTCGACTTTCTGCCGACGTCGGTTGGCTTCTGCACTGTTAATGACCGACGTCGGTCATGCTGTCGACATCGGTACTTTTAGATCTTCAGCAACCCCCTGTTTTTTTGTGTCTGCAATAGTTGAAGCTTTTAGCTCTACACCCTAACAATCTCTCACTTGGAGATAAACAGCGACAACTGTACCTGTACCTGTACACCATCTACTTTGTTCCCTTGGCTCTGTATCCCTCTTCAAAGTCACTCTTGAAGACCAACCACCACAAAACCTGTGATGTTATCCCTGTCGCTTATGCCAAAAGAATTTTGCTGCTCCCAAATTCTTCATGACATACATCTGAACCAACTTTACTCTTGGCTCAGAAAACTCTCTGTATATGAAACCCTGCAACAAGCAACACCATACAGTAACAGGATAATGTAGCTAATATTATCCAACCTGATAAAGATAAAATACAATGGTCAAACCTCCATTGCTCTGCAGCCTAATCAAGACCATATCTCATAGCCTTCTGTCTCACGTGTCCATCCACTCTCTTCTCTAACATGGGAATCCATCCCTCTATCCAGTGCTTTCTTCCAGCTGACAACTCTACCAACAAATACCTGTTTGGTTCTTCTCCAAAGACTCACACTCCTCATCCATGCCAAGCTCCCACTATTTCTGGACTCTACCTGCATTGCTTCTTCACATCTTCCTAGTTCTTGACTATCAGTAAGCAATATAAAGAAGGTGAATAATGAATATGAGGTTCACTTACCCTTTCTGACTTCTATATGAGCGTTTGAGACTCTTTGACAGCTTATTGTCTGCCCAACATCTGTTCAAGTGACCGATCTCGGCCATTTCCCAGTCTACTCTCGACTGATGTCGGTTCCCTGCACTGACCCTGACTGTCGACGTCATTTTCCTAGCCGACGTCGGTGTCTGCCTAACCGACATCAGTGTTCTCCTGCTGACTCTACCGACCCTGCTGGTCTGCACGTGACCGATGTCGGTACCTGTCTGGCCAACGTCGGTCCCACGTGACCGACATCGGTGTCTGTGTGTTCCTGTAAGTGATGAAATCTTCATCCGCGAGCTCATCTTTGATCAAACCTCTGTCCATACTGCCCTGCTCAAAATTATTCAGCCCCTGTGACTGATCTCTGTCCCTCATCTCCTCCATAAACACCAAGGCTTCTTTATTCCTGTCAAAAGCATCAAATTTATTTTTTCTGCAATGAACTCTATCTATTCTTTCTGACTCTGAACACATACCTTTTGAATCAAGAACATCCATTCCCTTCTTATTCATGTGATCCAGCGTATTAAGCCACATCTTCGAATCTACAGCTGAAGTAGATAAACTAGAAGTAGAATCAGTAATACAAGTAGATAGATAAAGAGTACCTACTTTCTTACCTCTTGCTAAAACAAGTGCTCCCTTGGTAACCTTCCAAGAATCCGATGTGAGGGTTATTGTGCACCCCTCATCACCTAACCTTCCTACAGAAACCAAACTCTGCTTCAAAACTGAGACATGCATGACCTCCTTCAACACCCATGTGTTGTCCATCTGCAATTTTAACTGCACTTTTCTTTTGCCAACTATTTGATAAGGCGTACCATCCCCTAAATAAAGCACTCAAAAGTCTCCCTGGACATATTCATGAAACAAATCTTTGTTTGGAAATGCATGAAAAGATGAACCAGAATCTAAAACCCATGATCCTACCTGACTATCCAAAGAAAGTATGAGAGCACCCTGTACCATGATATTTGCATCTTTTGTTTATTCTTTACCTTCAGGTTGATTCTCTTTATCTCGCAACCAACACTCTTTCTTTGTGTGTCATTTCTTTTCACAAAACCAGCAGGTAATACCTTTGGATTCGGATCTCCTTTCCGACCTTGATTTCTCTTGCTCCACTTTCTCTCTTTGCCTTTCCCTGCTTTCTGCACTTAGAGCATTCTCTGATGATTCACCTGTGCTTTTCCTGCATATTTCTTCATTCAAGATCACACTCACAACATCATCAACTTTTAAGATTTTAGAAGCAGATGCAGAATTACTTACTGCCATAACCAAACTATCTCAACTTTCAGAGAAAGAGCATAATATCAAGAGAGCCTTTACTTCATCATCAAAAACAATATTGACTGAAGCTAATTGGTTTACCAAACCATGGAAATCACTAAGATGAGTATATACCGATCCACTTTCCTGCATTTGCAAAGTAAATAACTGTTTCATAAGAAATACCTTATTTGACGCTGAGGGCTTTTCATATAAATTCGCCAAAGACTTTATCAACTCTTTCGTTGTCTTATACTGTGACAAGTTGAAAATCACAGACGATGCAAGGCTCAACCTTATGGAACCTAGAGCCTTCCGATCAAGAACGTTCCATTCTTCATCCTTCATATTTGTGGGCTTGCATGCAACCCCACCTAACGGTAAGTACAAATCTTTCTGATACAGATAGTCCTCTATCTACATCCTCCAATGTTGATAATTCTTGTCGTTAAACTTCTCCATTCGTAGCTTACTTTCTTTTGTCATTGCTAAACTCCCACTCAATCAGAAAACCCTTAACCTGCTCCCTGCAAATCGTAGCTCTGATACCAACTGTTAGGAATCCCTTATCCAACGGAAGCACAATTGATTACTTTCTTATAAGCAATTAAACACGAAATTATACCAGAATGATTAAGTAACTAGAAACTTGAGACAGCAAAGAATTTGAGAGACAATACACACTTGTATTAAATATTACTAGAAGAAAATACAATAAGGAAGATGCCACTTCTTCCTCCACCTCAAAGGCTTGCCACATCTCAAGATCTTCTTCCCTCTCTCTCTTGCTCAACCAAAACCAACTCAACAACCTGAGTTGTTATCCCCTCCTTGAATGCTTCAGCGGATCTCCTTGACCTTAACCCTGTAGATTTCCTTGACCTTGCTTCAATGCTTCAATGTTTTACTTGCCTTCTTGATAATTACAATACATGCCTCATGGGTCTTTAAATAGAATCTCATGCATACAAAAATAGAACTCTAATTACAATAATTAGACACGCAGCTCGTGACTATAATTAGTCCCTAAACATGCAAACACCCGATTCACTTAACTGACTGTTCGTCAACCACAGTTTTGGAACACACAGGCGACCGACGCCGGTCCCTGCTTCCTGGTGCTGCCGACGTCGGTCGACTTCCTGTCAACGTCGGTTGCCTTCTGCACTGTTAATGATCGATGTCGGTCATGCTGCCGAAGCCGGTACTTCTGGATCTTCAGTGACCACCTGTTTCTTCGTGTCTTTAACAGTTGAAGCTTTTAGCTCCACACCCTAACAAACTGGCGTTGAAAATGGAGCCGCGAGATTCAAGCATGAAACGGAGGTGCTTGTAATTTACTAGGTTGTCGTTGTGGGCTACGCCCATTGAGCCGACGCTGAATCCGGCCACGAAGGGCTGCACGTTGCAAGCCACGGAGGGACCGGAAGTTGCGTACCGCACGTGCCCGATGGCGGCACTGCCCGTGAGTCGGCGCAGGGTTCTTTCGTTGAACACTTCCGAGACCAGGCCGAAGCCGGTGATGGAATTCAAAGCACCGTCGTCGGCCGTTACGATGCCGGCGCCTTCCTGCCCGCGGTGTTGCAGGGCATGTAGGGCGAGGTAACAGAGCTACGCCGCCACCGGGTCGCCGTACACACCCGCTACGCCACATTCTTCTCGTAGCACGTCTCGTTTTTCTGATGAGCGATGTTGCTTCTCCTCCCGACGGCGGCGCTGCTTCTCCATGGGGTGAAGCTCAACGTCGTCGTCTGCTGCTGCTAATTTTGCTCTCGCCCGCCGCCCGCAGCCATGGCGGGCAGTGCTGAAGAAATACATGCAAGAAGCACAAGTCTCGCAAGGCTTGATAAACGCTCTGGTGGGCTTGAGTGGCCTGACGAGACCGCTGGTGTTGGAGAGAGCACAGATCCACGGGGTGGCTTCCATATGAATCTTGTCAGGCCTGCAAATCTACAAAATCAATAAGCACTGAAATTGAAAATCTAGAGTTGTAGTTATGAGGAGAAGTTGGCGAGTGTTGAGTATTTATAGGGTCGAAGGTGGTGGAAACGAGTTGTCCAGATTGAACTTGCTACATCCTTTTTAGATTTTCGCCTATTATCTTTACCAACAATCAAAATCGACGGTGTACATGAAGCTTTGGATTTTGATTTACGCGCGGAGAATTAGATCGCGAGTCGCGACTCTTTGCATCTCAATTTTGAATGCGATTACTCGTATGGCGCCTTTCACGCGAACGCACTTTTCCAAATAGAAGTAATGATAATGATAAATAAAAACATGTGTCGTGTCCTGCTTTTAAGTGCCTTTTACGAATTGTTTTGCAGGTAATGTTGCTCTGTTTGTAGTGTTCCTCTGTATGAATAAATACTAGAAAATATAAATTGTTTTTAATGGATTGTTTTCATACAAACATAACTTGTTTTAAGTGGATCACATTCATTGATCCATTTACTAATTTATATACTACTTATAAAATGAATTTTAAGTGATTAATAAAAAAAAATCTATTAGGAATGATTAAAATTAAGAAAATAAAAAGTTGTGATGAATTAAATTAATGAGATTAAGTAGAAATTAAAAATGATTTTAAATAGTTTCATATTAATTAATTTTTATCTTATTAAAATTAAAATATATATATTTTATTATATAATAATTAATCTAAGTTAAATATTAAACGAAACGGGAAAAGGATTATAGGATGGTAAAGAAAAGCTCGGTGAAACTTGATCGTTTTAGCAATTTTAAGATGCAAGAGAATGGCGCAGCGGCGATAGCAAAGAATGGCACGGCAACAACTAGAACAGGGTTTGCGTCAACGTCAGGGACGTCTCATTCTCGAAAACTTCCTTCTCCACAACGTCATGCAGAGGTGTCAGCACGCTGCTTTCCTACAATCGCATTAGGGGAGCTTTTCAACCCTGCAAAGGCAGCTAGAGCCAGTGGCTTCGATGCAAGGGAGGCCTTCGCTAAAGAGGACCTGCATTCTTCCTTTGCGGATTTGGTATCCAGGAAGATTCTCCATCATAATTTAGCGTCGGCTAAAACTTGTCCCACCCTTGTCTTTGAAGAGGAGTTGGCAACCATCGAACATAAGGAAGAACCTCTGTCCCCCTGTGGAATGATTGCTGGTTCACAAGGTTTTGGCCAAAACTACAACAACTCAATGAATGGGTACTGAAGCAATGGCAAGATATGGTTACTGAAACATTTCAAATTTGTCAGTGTGCAAAAGGTATTTTTATTGTGATTTTTAATAATATTAAAGACAAGCTTGTTGTGTTTAGTAATGAATTTTAGTGGAAATGGGGAGATCATGTGCTTATGGCGTAGCCATGGCACTCTGATTTTAACCCACATACGGAAAATTTTAATTTGAAACCCATTTGGATTAGGCTCCGAATCTTCCTCTGCAATTTTAGAAGCGTGATGTTTTAGTAAGCATAATGGAATCCATTGAAGAATTTTGGAGTGTTGACCCAAAAACCCTGAAAGGGTTTCACTCAACCTATGCCAGGATTTTAGTGAATGTGGATATTACTAAAGAATCGCATGCTCAGGTAGAGCTTAAAGTTAGGAACAGAATCTGGATGCAACACATTGATTATGAAGGTCTTCCCCTTAGAGGTCGCAGATGCTTCCAAACTAGGCACTTGGTAAATGAATGTTCGACTCTAAAAACTATAAAGAGAAACTCTTGGTGGAAAGAGGATGCTCCTGAATATATTGTAGTGCAACCTATAGTTGAAAGAGATGAAAGTAGCCTAGCGCCTCTCTTGGTTTCAGCTGTGGATTCAAGGATACAATCTGAGCATGGGTAGAAATCAGCACTGGTACAGGGGGAAGAATTAACGGTTCAATCTGAGAAAGGGTAGAAATCAAATTCAAAAATATTTGTTGTGAAGAACATTCCTTTGGCCCGTGTCGCATCTCTGAAATTACAATCCCCCATTTCAGAAATTGCAGTGTTGTCAAACACATCCTCTAAATGGCACATTAGGGGAGGTGGAGATTGGAGTATTGTGTGTAATAAAAAAGGTAACAAAGGGCAAAAAAGAAATGGCTCATTTGAAAATGACCTTTGTGTCATGTCCCCTTTTCAGTTAACATCTTCAGAATGGATGGTTAGCCTATTATGCGACCTTCATAGGCTAATAGGATGGATAGAAGGTCTTGATGGAGATTGGCTTGGCTTCGTTTAGCATAATTTTTCCAGTTGGCTTTCGTTTGGGCTCGATCGAACATATATTGAGGGAGATATTAATATTTGATTGATTTAATCAAATATTAATTATTTGGTCTATTTTTAATTAGAAACCCTAATTCTAATTTAAGAAAACCCTAATTAGGGCAAGCATATCTTTTGAGGGTATAAGGGTTTCTCATGGAGGCCATTATTGATTATGCATATGATTATTGATTTTGATATTGAAGAATTCTTCTGTGAAGACTGAGCCAAGGGTTCCAGGATTCCATTGCAGTGGAGAACGTCAACTCTTCATTGTGTGTGATTCAGAGGCTGTGAAATATCAGCTGATCTATTGCCAAATTGAGAGATAGCTTCATACAAAAGTTATCACAGGGGTTTACAGATTTGAGAGGTAACTTCATACAGAAGTTGTCACAGAGCTTTCCAGGTATTTTCTTTATTTATTTTTGATTCAATAAGTTATACAGATATAGATCTTCTGTATTAGAGCCATATATCTTCAGATCAGGGGTTGAAACAAACAGGGTGTGCTTTATTGGCGGCCGTATGGAGTCCGTATAGATCTGTATAGATTCACACATAAACTGACATCGGCAGGTACAGATCCACGCAGATACCGACATCGGCAGGCAGAGATCTCCAGTGACTGACATCGACCGACTGAAGACCGACGTCGACAGAGAAGGCTGACAGAGACCGACATCGGCAGTATATCGATCGACGCCGGTGACTGTGTGTTCGACACAGCAGGCCGAGACAGAATTTCCAGATTCAAGCTCAATTTTTAGATTTGTCAAAGCCTAGGGTTTTAGGACAGAATATTCCATATTATTTTATTTGTATGATAGAGACTCAATTGTGTAATCATCTAGAAGAACAAGTGATAAGATATGTGATTTGCCATTGAGAGACTATATTGTGATTTATTTATTTATTTGGAAATTATTTTGGCAAAATTTGTATCTTTGTTCAGAGCTTTATTTTTTCCATATTCCCAATTGGTTGGAGATATTACAGTGGTATTAGAGCTAAAATCCTGCCATCCTGAGGGTTTATAGATCTTATGCAGCCACAAGAGTTGGGACCACACAGGTATAACACACGCAGTAGAGCCTTGCTTGAAGGTACCCAGTTGTTAGAACAACAGCGGATTATCATGAGTGATAGACGTGAGGGTAGCCCACCTAGGGGCCACATGTATGATGTTGATCAGGACACCAGAGAATTCCATCGTGCTATGATGACAGGGCAACAGCAGATGAATCAGACAATACATAGACTCACTATTATGATAGAGAGGATGAATGCACCTGATAGACAGAACGGGGAACAAAGAGATGACAGGAGTGCTACGGTTAATCAGAGACCACAGCAGACCCACTCCAGAATAGCTGATAGACCTACACGTCCTACATTTGTTCAAGAGGAACCAGAGGCACCAGCAGAGGAGGAGGCAGGAAATTCCCCATTTGCAGATGTTTACATGGCTGCAAATGACGAGTGGGACTTATTACCTCCTCATGTTCAAGAGAGGACATCCTTTGTTCGTTTTGTTCAGTTGAGGAGAGAGCACTACAGATTAGTTAGACAGGACAGGGGGCCTAGAGTTCAATTCAGTGAGCTGAAGAAGGCTACTGGTAAGCTTTCTTTGACTACTTTTGACGGCAGCGGCAAGATGACAACTCAAGCTTGGGTTCATAAGCTTGACACCTTTTTGGCATTGAGACCAATGTCAGAGATAGAGGCCATCAAATACGCCACTTTGCACTTGGATGGAGTAGCACATGATTGGTGGTACCATGGTATGGTAACACTTCAGCATAACCAGGTGACAGAGTACCAAGACTTTGTGGATAGATTGGTAGAGCGGTTTGACAGGAAAGATCCCGAGGTTTACTTTCGAGATCTGGCACAGTTGAGACAAACAGGTAACTTGGAGTCCTTCATTGGTGAGTTTCAGAGATTGGCAGTCATGGTGCCCAATATTTCCGAGCGTAGATTGGTAGTTCTCTTCATGGAGGGATTGACAAAGCCATTGAGAGGTTGGATCAAAGCCTTTGATCCTCCTTCATTACAGGTAGCTATGAAGAAGGCGCGTAGCATGGAGATGGCAGCCCCATCTAGTAAATCTAACTCAAGAGGTACTTCTTCATCCAGGGACCATAAGTGCTCCAACAGTAATAGAGAGAGACCGGATTTTAAAATAGATAAAATCAGGTGTTAAGAATGATTCTAAGGCAAACCCTGCAGCACCACCTTTGGATCGAGAGGCTCTTAACAATCTACGCAGGAAGAAGCTTTGCTTCTATTGCAAAGATCCCTATGATGCCAATCACGATTGTCCTTTGAGGCCTAAGGGCAAGGCAAATCGTGTGATGTGGGCGTATTATGAGGATTCAGATTCAGAGGATTTCGAACAGCAGGATGGTTTTGAGGAGGCAGAGGCTTCAGAGCCTAAGGTAGAGGCAGATTTAGAGCTTCATATATAGGAGGCAGGTCTATCCAGCATTCAGTCAGATGAGTCATTTAGACTCCGTGGAGTTTTGGCAGGGCAAAAGGTCATCACCCTTCTTGATACAGGAGCCACACATAATTTTATAGATGCTAGATTTGTGGAGAAGCGTGGACTCGCTACCGAAGATTTCGAGGGCATCAGAGTTAAGGTGGCCGATGGTCACACTCTTAGGTGTGAGCGTATGATTAGAGACCTCCCATTGCGCTTGAACAACTATGAGTTCAAGGCTGATTATTATGTGGTGAACATGGGGGATATAGACTTAGTCTTGGGTATGAAGTGGCTTCATTCATTTGAGGAAGTTACTCTTCGTCTCAAGGACATGGAGGTTTGCTTTGA
Source organism: Torreya grandis (assembly GCA_037957365.1). NCBI lineage: Eukaryota > Viridiplantae > Streptophyta > Pinopsida > Cupressales > Taxaceae > Torreya > Torreya grandis. Next base: position 6,991,103 of record JARHVA010000127.1, read on the forward strand.
TGTTGATGGGAAGACACATATTCTTAAGGCAATACGGGGCAGCAACTTCAGATATATGTTTTTTCATCGAATGGAGAGGCTCATACGAGATGACATGATAGAGTGCGCTACCGAGTGCACATTGGCACCAACACAGGAGAGGCAGGTGGACAAGCTTTATCTTGAGGTGAGTTCAGTTTTGGAGTTAGCACATGTGACAGGGACTCAGCTTTCTGCTACAGCCAGGTCACAGGTTGAGGATGATATGAGTATGTCTAGCATTCATATTCCAGATTCAGCTATTATTCAGGTAAGGAGTTTACTTGAGTTGCCGATTGATTTTCATTTATGGATTGGATGTTGGGATGCTTATCTTAGTACTAGAGATGATGTGACGCCATTAGATGAGAGTTGTGATGGACATGGCGTGGAGTTCGTGTTGATTGACAGCAGGGTAGATCATGACTACATTTGGGATCCAGGTGGATTGATAGGTGTATCATTCAGAGATTGCTTGAGGACAAGCAATTTTAGGAGGGGTGGATTGTCATGTCCCCTTTTCAGTTGACATCTTCAGAATGGATGGTTAGCCTATTATGCGACCTTCGTAGGCTAATAGGATGGATAGAAGGTCTTGATGGAGATTGGCTTGGCTTCGTTTAGCAAAATTTTTCCAGTTGGCTTTCGTTTGGGCTCGATCGGACATATATTGAGGGAGATATTAATATTTGATTGATTTAATCAAATATTAATTATTTGGTCTATTTTTAATTAGAAACCCTAATTCTAATTTAAGAAAACCCTAATTAAGGCAAGCATATCTTTTGAGGGTATAAGGGTTTCTCATGGAGGCCATTATTGATTATGCATATGATTATTGATTTTGATATTGAAGAATTCTTCTGTGAAGACTGAGCCAAGGGTTCCAGGATTCCATTGCAGTGGAGAACGTCAACTCTTCATTGTGTGCGATTCAGAGGCTGTGAAATATCAGCTGATCTATTGCCAAATTGAGAGATAGCTTCATACAAAAGTTATCACAGGGGTTTACAGATTTGAGAGGTAACTTCATACAGAAGTTGTCACAGAGCTTTCCAGGTATTTTCTTTATTTATTTTTGATTCAATAAGTTATATAGATATAGATATTCTATATTAGAGCCATATATCTTCAGATCAGGGGTTGAAACAAACAGGGTGTGCTTTATTGGCGGCCGTACGGAGTTCGTACAGATCCGTATAGATTCACACAGAAACTGACATCGGCAGGTACAGATCCACGCAGATACCAACATCGACAGGCAGAGATCCCCAGTGATCGACATCGGCCGACTGAAGATCGACGTCGGCAGAGAAGGACTGACAGAGACCGACGTCGGCAGTATATCGACCGACGCCGGCGACTGTGTGTTCGACACAGCAGGCCGAGACAAAATTTCTAGATTCAAGCTCAATTTCCAGATTTGCCAAAGCCTAGGGTTTTATGACAGAATATTTCATATTATTTTATTTGTATGACAGAGACTCAATTGTGTAATCATCTAGAAGAACAAGTGATAAGATCTGTGATTTGCCATTGAGAGACTATATTGTGATTTATTTATTTATTTGGAAATTATTTTGGCAGAATTTGTATCTTTGTTCAGAGCTTTATTTTTTCCATATTCCCAATTGGTTGGAGATATTACACTTTGTTAGCAGGGATCATAGTCTTTTTGGGTTCTCGGTCCTTCAGCGTGCTTGTGGTGAATGATTTTTGTTCAACTTTTCTTGTTCCGCCTACCTTTGAAGGTAGGCTTGTTTGTTTTGGTTGGTTTTTTCTGTGGGCTATGTTTCTTGTAAACTTGTGTTTTCTTCGGGATCCTTGTGTGGTTGGTGCTGATGACGTTCCATTGGTTTAACTGTTTTCGCGTATATCCCTATGGATTGGTTTTGTAAAACTTTTCTTTTGTACTGAGGGCTCTAATAAAAAACCCCGAATCTATCTAAAAAAATATAAATATAAAACTATTAAATAAATAATTTATAAAATATTTGTATTTTATAATAAAAATTTATTGTTGTCAACTTTAAATTATATTAAATATATTATTATTTTATTATGCATATAATTATAATGATTCCATCTAATATCCTTCTCCATATCAAAAAATATATGTTATATATTTTATATGAATTAAAACTAGTATAAATATTTTAAATATATTTATTTGAAACATATTTTTCAATATATATATTGGATTTGTCATATACTATTTATTTATTTATTGATAATTTTATTATTATTTTTTTCAATTTTTTGATTGATTATAAACGGCTTCAATTTTGTTATATCACTTCATCTAAAAAATATTTAAAGAAAAAAAAAAGAGTTTCAAACTCTATTATATGTAGAAGATATCATGATGTTTCAAACTTTTTAAATTATATATATACAAATAAATATCAAATTTAAAATTAAAATTATATTATATTTTTAAAATAAACATCAAATTTAAAATCTCATATATCAAAAATAATTTTTTGATTTTTTTAATGGAAAAATATTTTTAATTATAAAAATTTTGTTTCATTTTTCCTTTTACTCAAACATCAATAATAATTAAGATCAAAATATAATTGTTATAATTTTTTCCCAAAACAAATATTAATAATTGATGTGGAGTCTTTTTTTAAAACATGATAAAAACTAGTTCTAATAATATATTTTATATATAATTAACAGAAAATTATTTTTCAATTAAAAAAAAAAAAAAGCAATTCATAAATATAGAAATACTTATAAAATAATAATAATGATATTGGTATAAACAAACGATACGAAGTCTCGCTTTCCATATATTACTTTTTTAAATTTTAGTAGTACGGGACAAAACTAAATCGGTTTCAATTTTGTAAATAATTGCATTGCAATTCATCAATCCATTTGTTACAACCCAGCCTTAATTAATTAGTAAATAAATAAATAAAAACACACTCTCCTAAGTCTACTGCATCATGTCGTTAATTCAAGTAATTCGTGTTACCGTGAATATATTGTGTGTAACGCGCACCACCTCACCTGAGTGTTGCTGCAAATGCAATGTTTGGCAACGGATAGAACTGCTCAATAATTGTTTACTTATGCATAGACTTAAATTTGAGCAAATTCAAGCTCTGCGTTGGCCATATCGGAAATCAAACCTGCCACAGATCCTCGAAAATTTCTCAATTTTAAAATTATTTACCTAGAATTTGTAATTATTGACATTTTTCTCTGATGTGAAAGTATTTGAAGAAAATATTGCAGGATTACCAGGGTTTTTGCCCAAATTCGATCTCAGCAGGTACAATTTTAGTTATTTGCAACACCTCAGCTTTTTTCTATGGGTTTGTGGCATAAAATTTTGTCATGTAAGAGCAAATTTGACTGTAATTTGGCCGTTTTGTTCATCGTTTCCATGTTCAAGTTCGCATTTTGAAATCTTTGAGGTTTTTCCCATAAATATCTGAAATTTTGCAAGTTTTATAGCTTTTGACTCAGATTTTGCGTGGTTCAGACAATGCAGATGATATGTTCTAAATTTTTCCTAAATTACGGCTGCAACATAACGGCCACTTTGTCACTTGCGAAAATGAAGGAGACGAAAGAGTAAATCCCAAAATTACAGAAGATAGTGGAACGCAGGGTTTAATTTACTGACATGTGCCTTTGAGCATTTAAAATAATATTAAATGTTAAAATTTTGAAAGCGTATAAATTTTTGAAAAATAAAAATTGATCAACAATTAATAACTAAATAAAATATGTTCAAATAATGTCCTAATAAATATTTTATTGTACATATAGAAGCGTGATTTATGCGAAAATAATTGCTTAGAAAATTGATATCAATAGTACTACTTTGACGACTTCTTAAAAATGTAAAATATTACAAATAAATAAAATATTTGATGTCATTTGTCTACCACTTATACACTTGTGATACCGTTCATTCAATTGTATTGAAATGAAACACTCGGTTTTATTATTTACTTATTTTAAAATGATGGTAATTGATAGTCAATTAAAAAATAATCATCTTATAGATTTTGGCAAACCATTACCATTTTTGGACTAGTTCAATTTTTTAGTCTCGAATATGGAGGTAGAATTTGATAAGCACATGATTGTGTATATATAATGAGATAGGATTCACCTACAACTTATCATATCTAAGAGATTTAAATTTGGAGAAGGTAAATCAAATAGAGCCCATTAATACTTAATGTATCAAGATATGACCAAATAGATCTGCTAAACCTAGTAAGAGGAGCACTTATCACATAACGTCAATGGAGAGAGTTCCAAAACTTCTAATCACACAACATCAATCGAGAAGATTCCAAAACCTCTAGGCAATCAATATAATGAAATAACCTTAAGTGGGTCTTCTAATATTGAAATTAATCTAATGTAGTATTGTCAAGCTAGCCACATAAATAAGGGGGATGATTAAAAACAAACTAAAAGGGTAAGGAACCATGGTAGGCAAATGAGGGCCTAGGTTACCTAAGGTAGGAAATGACAAGTTTGAAAAACCCTAGAGCCACACAAGTATAGGTGTAGAGGAGATTCAAACAAAGAGTTATGCATTCATTCAAGCTAGAGTAATTATACAACTTCTATCTATCAAAATGAAAGAGTTAAGGTTAGAATATATTTACCTTGAACAACCCTGTCAAGCCTCAATCTTTCCCTTGGCCAATGGTATTTTACAATAGATTATTGTGGTTGAAAGGATCACAAAGGTTGAACCAAGCTATAGGATAAAAGCGGTCCTCCTATTGCATCCAAAATTCCACAAGACAAGTTTTTTCCGTCCATGACAAGATCTAAACAATGGCTTCTCCAAATGTAGGCTTGAGCTGAATTGCAATCAATGACCATGCAAAAATGAATGTTCCTCTCTTTGGATTGAAATGGGGACTTGTATTTATAGTGATGGATGATCCTAACTCTTCCCGAAGTTTAAGTTGACACCATCGGCCAACCTCAATGTAGTTAAAAATATGACAGTTTAACCTTGAATCATGTCCCCCAGGGTCGATTTAATTACAAAGCATTTATTATAACTTTCAGACTACATCAACCTGGGTTGGCGGGAGTCAGGAAATATCACATCAAGTTGGGTCAATATAGTTAGACAATATGGGTCTTAATATAGTTAGGTGTCATAAAGATAAATATTAGTTAGGAGATCAAGTATGAGGGAAGTGTAGTGAATATAGGCATGATAGATAAATAAAAATGTCTCTCGCAAAGTACCATCAATCTTCCCACCCCTTTATTGGTGCATTATTTAAGGCATGCACTCAAAGAGATTAAAGCTTGATAGGTTGTTGAAAGAGATAAAATATCAAAAAATGGTAAAATTTAGAAAATATTATGTGTATACATATGCCTCACTCAAAGCTCATCACATGTCATTAGAGTGTAACACATGATGGTGCTTTGAGAAATAAAGTAGCGACACACCAATTAAGCTAACAAATTATAGTAGAAAGTGAAAAATAAATGAAAACAAATAATTTGTAAATATACAACTTCACATATCTTATTGTTGTGTAAGAGAAGCTGCATGTGAAGCAGATGAAGAAAAGTGTCTATTGTGCGAAACAAGAGACAGACATAAAAAATAAACTTTTTACCAAATATGAAGTTAGTAATGAAAATTTTGAAACTTCTTTTAGTTTGTGAAAATGACTTATAGAAACAAAATTATGAACAAAATATGGAATTTCTCAATAAATGATTGAAAGTTTGAAAGTTTTTAAATTTTACTATAAAAGGGGTCAATACTATTCATTTGCACATTTACTATTTTTGGAAATCAGAGCTCTGTGTATCCAAATTTAGCAAATAAAGAGAGAATGGTTGGAGCTTGAGGAGATGGACAAGCTAGAGGATGGATCATAATGACAACTATTTATGGGATGCATTTATTATTACTTTTTAGTATTTTTGAATTAAAATGGACTAGATTATGAAAATTAGGTGCTAGGGAAAATTTATGTAGCAAAATTTGCCCGAGAAAATGTAGTAATAGAGTAAAAATTAAAATAAGAAATGGGTAGTGTTGACCATTTTTAACTCAGGCCAAAATGGGTCAACCCCTTATAGTCAAAATTTGTATAGGGGCTTTTTATAATATCATAAGGTATGTTGTAGTTCATTGGATGTCATTTCATATGCCATTCTAGCTTTGGTCATAGTCTAGCTTAGTCCTTATGTTATTTGATGTCTTAGGGGTCATTTTAGAGTCATATATGCAAGTGGTAGGCTTTCATGGTGTCCAATAAGTCAGGATCATGGAGAGAGTTTGCACAAGAATCAAGAAGTTCATTCAAGCTTTCAAAGATCAAGCAGTAGCTCAAGCACAAGCCTAAGTGAATCAAGTCATCACCTGGACATCATGGAGAACCAAATTGGATAGCTTGTTTGCGCAATTTATAAATATACTTGGAAAGCCTCACGTGACCATCAGACCATGCACGATCAATGTCTTTAGTGCCACGATCATTCTCTACAAGTTTCACATCTCAATGAGTCTTCTATCTCGAGATCTAAGCCTTCAAAGTTTAGATTGCCAGCCAAGTCTAAGGGGCCAAGCCATCTTGTACGTCACACAAGAATGAATGAACCATCTCACTTGTGCATTTATAAATGCACCTCAAAAAGTGTTACATCCCATTTTCCTCTGCCAAGTTTTAGTCCAATGAACTATTGTCCCTCATCAACGATGGCGTATGTGTCCTTGTGATGCGTGGATTGTGATATATGTGTTTACATTTGTGTGAATATTTGGTCTTGACATGCATTTAAATTTTTGTGTTTTTCGTGAGTAAATCAAGAAAACATATATATCTACTTATATAAAAAAACTATTAAAATAAGTGTGTCGTTATCATTATCTTTGAATGATTATCCAATTCATTATTGATATTCTTTATATCAATATAATACGACATATGTCAATAGAATCTATATATACATAGACACTAGTTTTTGAAGATATAGTTATCTTTTGATTATGAGCTTATGCATGTATTAAATAATTAACTATCATTACTTTAATGGTTTTCATGCAAAGCTTTATCTTTATATGCAACACCAAGTTGATGAAATTATATTATACTAAGCAAAGTTGAGCTAATTAAATGAAACACCTAGTAATTAAGTGGAACATCGAGGTTAACTTGAGTAATCTTTGAGTAAGGAGTTTGAGCTAATTTGGGAATTGCATATTTACGAACTTGACTTATAATGAAGATTAACTTTCGTTCCCTATTGAATGACATGAAGTGGATAAATACAATGATAATTTTGACTAAACACTACCAGAGACTGTGGGACATCAAATAATTAAGTTTATGTTAAATGGGATTGATGGCCTTCACATAGGAAGGGGGATCATCACATCTAAGGTTTGAACCTCCTGAGGCAGTTTTTTTTATCCAATAAGATTAACGTTGTTACCAGATCAAGTTTTGTTCTTTTCTTTTCTCGAACTAAGCCCAAGAGCAACACTGCCACTATTCTCCTATCTCGGCTATTCCAATTCTAACAGAACCTTATTCCAATTTAGTCAAGGACTTCAACAGGTTTAACCCCTCTATGTTTTCAACAAGCTATGAATATGCATTTATCTCCATGTCTGGATAGGACATATATATATATATATATATATATATATATATATATAAAATGTATATGTACTATGTTCATGTTTTATTTCTAAGATGAATGTGAGAACGTATAAGGAAGAGTTTGTGAACTGTGGAGAATGATAAGAGAAAGAGTGCAGCGATGGATGAAAAGAGCAAGGAAGAGTGAGCTGTATATAGTAAGGAGTCTGCCACTGTTCACTACAATTGTTTATAAAAGGAAAAACATAAGAGTAGAATGACAAGTAAGTACTTCATCTTTCTTATGTCAATTATAATTTATGTCTGGATACATTACTATTACTAGTTTTAAGACCTAAACTGTCAAACACTTATAAAAGTTACCAATCCATGCCTTAACGAATGTGAATCATTAGTAAAATGTTTATTTATCAAAATGAAAGGTAGGACCTTTAGGGAAGTTTGTCTTTTATGTACTAGGGATTTATGTAGGATTCATTTTAATGCATAATACCTGCAATTTGAATCCTTCTTTAAATTTGGTGATTACAACATTGCTAACATCAGATCTGGTAGTTGATTAGTGAAATTACCAGGTATTACTCTATATTGTAGTTGAACAGTTATGTCATCCTAAGGGTGATATCTATAGAAGTAACCATTCTAAATTTTTACTGGTGATAAATATAATACCCATTCTAATTTATTTTTATTGCACTCCTCCAAATCTATATATACTTGTTGATACTTGGAGTTATAGGTAGCATTCATTATATGCCCATTAACATGGTATTATTTGTTTGTTATTCCTATTGCATATGTAGGAGTATTTGTATGATAGTTTATATAGTGATTAGGGTATAATAAAGCAAATGATTGTCCTTTCATATGTTAAGCCCATTGTGGCTTATACCTATAAATAGTTAACCATGTATGTGGTGATAAAATAGATACCCAAAGAAATATAAATATAGTGATATCTATGAATATACTAGGGTTATCTATTTTTCGATTGTATATTTGGATCTAATATATGTGAATTATTCAGCATATAAGATGTATTGGTAACCTTATATAGTTTGATCGTTTGTGTAAACACAGCTCTAATATTTTGGTATAATGTAATCCAATTAGTGGTAAGATGTCTAGGGATGTGTTAAAAATTGAATATGTGTATCCTTAAACCTTGTTATGATTGTAACTAATCTATGATATATTGCCATGATGCAGGATCAATAAAATTCCATAGATAAGAAATATGTCCAATTGAGTGATCATTGTAATGGTGAATACATTATGAAATTAAATAATTTTAATAACATCCATTGAGTTATGTTGACTAGGTAACAAGCATTAATAAAGAGATTACTTCTTGATAACAAAATTATGATATAAGGATGCATTCGAATCTGGTAATTCAAGAATCCCATGTTAATAATATTTCTTTGTCTATTATTTATAATGGAGAATAAGATGATTGGAGTGATTCTCCTTTAATTCTTGATTGAATATTAATTTCGTAAACTTTAGGATTTATGCACCATGATTTCTTAATGGTTACTTCTTATAAGATGTGCTTGAGTCATTTTATAAAGGTTTTAGCAAGTGAAAAATAAAATGAAATCAACTTAATGTTTACCTTTTATACCAATAAAGTGGTTAAGGAAGGATGAAGCTAGTGGATAACCTAACAAGATGATAGGACCGAAACTCCCCAAAGCTCTGACACAACTTGTCAGATTTAAGAGCACACATGATTACCAATGTATAAGCAACTAAACATGCGAAATCCAGAAGAACAAATAACTATCAATGAGAAAACACACAGAATATGAGAGGCAATATACAATTATATTCAACTCATTACAAAGGAATTTACAACAAAGAGGTGGCACTCTTTCTTCCACTTCGTGGGCTTACAGTAAACTTCCCTCCAGAGTAATCTTCTCTCATAGGTCACAACACACAGCTAACACAAGCTGTTGTTCACCACATTGTACATCTGTACAATCGAGTACACAACCGTACTCCAAGTAGATCTCTCCATGATCCTGCTAATGTATTGCTGTCACCTTGGATCTAGCTACCCCGCTGATCTCCTTTCTGACCCTCGCATCCACACATCCCTGCATATCAAACCTGATCTTACTTATCCATACATGGGGAATCCTACTTGATTCCACCATGGGAAGAACTCTCCAAGCTTCACATAGCTCTTCTCCAAATTCTCCACTAAACAATACAACCCATGAGTCTATTATATAGATCTCATGCATACACTGATTAGACTTGCGGCTCAAGACTTCGAACAAGCCTTTAACATGCAAACTCCATGTTCACTTAACTGACTGTTCGTCAACAGCAGTTCAGACCGCTACAGGCGACCGACGTCGGTCCCTGCCCTCTTGGAGGTGACCGACGCCAGCCGATCATCTGCCGATGCCGGTTTCCCTTCTGCGTCCTCTGACCGTCGTCAGTGTGGCCTGCCGACGCCGGCGACTGCAAACACCAGAAACCCTCCTGTTTGCCTTAAGGTGTAGCTTTTAGCTCCACACCCTAACAATCTCCCACTTGGAGATAAAGAGCTGCACCTATACCCAAAACCAGTACTCTATCCAATCTGCATCCTGGCTTGTATTCCTCTTCAAGCTCCCACTTGAAGACAACCCATCACACTCTTTGTGGTGATAAACCTGTGCCTAATTTTCTCCATTATTCTGCCTTGCTATACTCCCACTCAAACAACAACCCCTGTGAGTAACCTGTAATCAACAAACACTTAACAGATCTGGGACATCTGTTAGTCAAACTCGCTCTGAGGATGTCTAACCTCGCTCTGATACCAATTGATAGGACTGAAACTCCCCAAAGCTCTGACACAACTTGTCAGATTTAAGAGCACACATGATTACCAATGTATAAGCAACTAAACATGCGGAATCCAGAAGAACAAATAACTATCAATGAGAAAACACAAAGAATATGAGAGGAAATATACAATTATATTCAACTCATTACAAAGGAATTTACAACAAAGAGGTGGCACTCTTTCTTCCACTTCGTGGGCTTACAGTAAACTTCCCTCTAGAGTAATCTTCTCTCATAGGTCACAACACACAGCTAACACAAGCTATTGCTCACCACATTGTACATCTGTACAATCGAGTACACAACCGTACTCCAAGTAGATCTCTCCATGATCCTGCTGATGTATTGCTGTCACCTTGGATCTAGCTACCCCGCTGATCTCCTTTCTAACCCTCGCATCCACACATCCCTGCATATCAAACCTGATCTTACTTATCCATACATGGGGAATCCTACTTGATTCCACCATGGGAAGAACTCTCCAAGCTTCACATAGCTCTTCTCCAAATTCTCCACTAAACAATACAGCCCATGAGTCTATTATATAGATCTCATGCATACACTGATTAGACTTGCGGCTCAAGACTTCGAACAAGCCTTTAACATGCAAACTCCGCGTTCACTTAACTGACTGTTCGTCAACAGCAGTTCAGACCGCTACAGACGACCGACGTCAGTCCCTGCCCTCCTAGAGGTGATCGACGCCGACCGATCATCTGCCGATGCCGGTTTCCCTTCTGCATCCTCTGACCGTCATCAGTGTGGCCTACCGGCGCCGGTGACTGCAAACGCCAGAAACCCTCCTGTTTGCCTTAAGGTGTAGCTTTTAGCTCCACACCCTAACACAAGATGTATTTTCAACGTATACTAGAATGTCATAACTTGAATGACTCTTGGAGTTATGAGGTAATGTTTTGGTTTAAAGTTACATGAATATGATATGCCCTTAATGTCATAGAAGGAATATTGTTGGTTGATCCCCAATTGGGGATCAACCAACAAATATATATGACCTAGTTGCACTATAGCCTAATTTTATTTTGATTAAATTATTCAAAGTTTGATATCTTTTTCAGTATGATTATTCAAGAGTAGAGAGAAACATTTGATTGTGTGATCCTTTCAATACAATATTGAATGAATGAAATACTTTAATAACATCCTCAAGATCCATGAGAATTGATAATTCTTATTAATGTAAAGAAACCTAAATGAGATATGCTGAGACGAGATGCTACATTCATTGATTTGTCCAACATAAAAAGGTAGTCAATTTGTGTACAATAAAAGAACCACTTACTCATGTTACCTAGGTTTCATCAAAAACTTATTATTAAATTTGAAATGCACTATTTATTAAACATCAATAAGTATTTGTATTTATTTTGAGTAATTAGTAGTTGTATTGATATGTGGAACAAATAGTTTAGGTGATCTTGCATGTTACTTGCATAGAAAATATGTTCATTGAATTGACATGATATAGTTGCTTAAGTTGAATAATCCCAATTGAATTATACCTATTAGAGGTAGTGAGTTCTCTGCTTTTCTACAAACTGAGAAATCACTGTTATAAATATGTATTCAACACCTGTGTGTAATACACGCTTGAGAATATTTATGTGTATAAGTGTTGGGTTATATCTAGCATATATCATGATGCAAGCTTATAGATATGTTTCTGGTATGCAATTTAACCCCATACTTAATCGCTTCAGAGATCATTGAATTCTTGAAATTTTATATCTTTGTAGAACTACATTTAGCCCTGATTCTGTGCATGTGGGAGACATCACATATATATATGGTAGCTCAAGGAATGAGCATAGGCATATGATCTATCCTTGATAGGTTTTCCTTAGTATGACATCTTCTATAAATGCTAGTGAAAGCAAATAGCCTTTATGTAGCACAATACTATTATGAAAACTTATCGTTATGATCAAGTTTATCGCATATTATAAGGAAGAAAATTTGTATGTGATATATTTCATGAGAAAGTTAACTGTGCAAGTAACTAGACATTTCTAGAATAACATAGTGCATCGTGAGGTGTACCTAGAGTTTATGTTCTCTTCAGATTGTTATTTGAAGGTATACTCAAATAGTATAATCCTGATTTGCTTTATTATTATGGTTGGGTGTAAGATTGTTGTTGGTGTTGAGTTAGATACTTAAACACAAAGACTTATGACAATATGGGATGCCATATATTTTTACAATATGAAAAGTACCAGGGTGGTACATAATATATTCATTATGTCTTGACCCATACCTAAATAAAAATATATGTTAAGGTTGATAATGTTGGGTAGAGTGATCATGGACTATGATAGTATGGGATATCATAAGATCCTTTAGATTATATGTATATACTTGAGTGGTACATGTTTTAGCTGTATATATATATATATAGACTCTCACCTAAATTGATTATTCTAATGATTTTATTGATTATTACTTGAGTTGTATGTTTATATCAATTGGAAAGAGAACATGTATGTGTGTATACAATATTATGAGTATAAATGAATGATAAGATTGAATGTTATGTACAATATGTCTTGCTTTGTTTAAGTATACTTAGCTTATTTTTGTGCCTAGCATGTGACTTTCTTTGGAACTAGGAATGTAGATTCTTTCATCATTGCTATTATCTAGGTTTTTGATGTGAGAGTGCTAGGTAAGCACACAACCCTAGATAGTATGGTGTTATATTTGAGTGTATCACTTAGTTGTAGGACTATAGACCTAAGCTTTAGAAGCTCATATATGTCATGATTAGTTTGTTCCCTATTTGGCTTAGAGTGCCAATCCCTTTGGTGGTGATGTCTCGTGGAAGAGACCATCACACTTGAAAGGAAAATTACATCAAACCCCAATTCCAAGGAGTGGATATGTGGCTACCCAAGATTGTGGTGGGGCATCGGGTCTAGATCCTTAGCCTAGTATAGGGTAGACTTGTTTGCATAGCACTCTGAGCAAGTGGTTGATTTTATGTTCAATGTTTAGCTATAAAAAAAACTTATTGCATTTTCTAAATGTAACTAGGAGGGTTGTTTTAGAAACCCTCAAGAGCTAAAATATTATAGTGCCATGGAGTTCTTCATACCAAGATCTTGCTCTAAAAATTTCATGCTCACACAATCTTTCTAGCTCAAGATCTACGTCCTCAAAGTTGGTCACGTAGAGCAAAATGTTTGTGCAAGTGTCAAATTCAAGCCTCGATAAATAGCCATTTAGGTTCAAATGACTAGTGATAGACACGTAGACATCACACAAAACATGTAGGTCAACTCACTTAAACATTTTATAAACACACTTAGAAATATCTCAGAACTAGCAGATCAAATGGGCATAGTCCTTTTAGTATCTAGAATATCTCCTACAAATTTGGTGCCTTCATGACCTTTTTACTTCTAGATCCAGGCCTTCAAAGTTGGTAAAAAAATGGGAGATGTTCATGCAAATGTCAACTTTAAGCTATGTCAAAAACCATTAAGGTCTTAAATTTGATGGTCACATGAACACCAATGATGATCGTGTAGACATCAAATTTAGACCATGATAAATGGCATTTTATTTTCAAATCTAGGCAAATCCGACTGTCCACGTTGCATCATACACCTTTATCTAATAGTGCAAGATGAGTCAAAAGGTTAAGGAGATTGAGAAGACACCATATGGTGTAAGCACATAAATTAAGTAGACAAATAATATATCTTGAGTGAAATAGTAGGACTGCCAAGTGGTACCAACTTAGATAAATTTGATAAGTCAAGGATAACTCTAAGGGCTCATGTTAAATCATACCATGGAGATTGGATAGTGCAAGCAAAGTTAAATGAGTCAATGATCATAGTCATAAATGATGGCCAATGAAATTAAAGGTTGAGAAGCTAAGGGACTTACTAGAGATTGAACATATGACCAAGGTCAAACCAGGGCAAACTTTTCAAAGGGCACATGCCTCCATTAAAGCTTGATCAAATGCCATAAAAAAGATACAGTGATGCAACCAAGGTGAACAAGAACATAAAGGGACTGCCATTAAAGATTAATATGGACCTCTGGTTGGAGGTTTTGTGTCATGCAGGGTTCATTCTATGACTATGTTTTCCATTATTAGAGGAAGGACCTATGTACATGATGAGTTCTCAATTTCTATGGATGCTCAAAGGTAAAAATGAGTATATTTGGACCTAATAGGAAAACCAATAGTCTAAGATTGATTTTACATCTATAGTGGACCTATGAACATGGGGATGAGTTCAAGCATGATCTAGTTTGAACAAGAGCTAGCAGTTCAAAGGATGCCACGAAGGCATACACATAGACCCTAATAGTTTCATCTTCAGGACCAACTACATGAAAAGGACCCTTCTCTCCACTTTTGCATGCCATGATGAACCAATGAAGAGCAGTTAGCACCAGGACAAAGTTTTAACAGATTGATCTAGTGGTTGTAACTGCATTGATGCCAGGACCCAACTTGGAACAACTTGATCCCACTATTGCAACTATTAGGGAGCATCAATGAGGGAATAATGTAACTATGCAACCACGTGAAGTGACCTAGATCAATAAAAATGCCTAAATGACCATAATTTATGGAATCAGTTATAACTATGATTTAGATGGAGTTGATCTCATCGATTCCTCTTTTAGTGCCAAGATCCCTCTCTCAAAAGGCCCTTTCTTCTACAAATATAGCCTTTGAGCTATTGTTGACTATCCCTCAGGATGGTATGACTAGAATCTATCAAAAATTATATTATGCACCTCTTGGAGTAATGAATAGAGAATTTTGTAGTTGTTTACTAATATATGCTTAGTGTTTTGTATTTTTTTGATATGTAAAAGTGGTTCTCATCTTCCCTTTGTAGGTCCAAGGTCAACTTAAGTGCTAATAAACTTTTCTTGCAAGTCATCTAATGTGTCTTAAGGTTGATATCTCAGGTATAGAGTGGATAGTTGACTGTAAGTGCTTCCAATCAAGCCTTACCCTCATTGACCTCCAACCTAAGCCCATCTAATTGACCTCTAGGTGAAGCATTATTGCTTGGAAACCAATGTAAACATTGCATTAGTTTTATTCATAGTCTATTAGTGTGTTAATGAGCTCAATCTTGAGAGTGGATCTTTGAACATTCGGTGCATCACCTCTTTTAGAGTTTATTTAATTCATGCATTCTATAACTCTTTTCCCCATAAGTAATTAGTTGACATAGATAAGAGCATTTCAAGATACATTTAGGGAGTTAGCCCTTAAATCTATAGGTTCATTTATAATATAGGTACACCCACATACCTTGAAATGTTCCCATGTTTCCCAAATATGGAAGAAGTTTGAAAAATTCTTCTAGGGTACTATATTTGGTGATAATAGTTCTGGCATGCCCAGTGGGACCCATTATCTTCAAGATAACTTGTCAAGGTGAATGCTGATCTCAACAAACATCAGCTATAAATTGGTGTGCTACTCAGTATTTGGTGACTCCTTCAAGGTAAATCTAGTTCAAGGCCATTTTTTTTATAAATGTGCCCTCATAATTCATGGTTCTCACTAGGTCATCCTCTGATAGAACATTCAATCCCATTAACTCACCCATTCAACCTGAAATTCCTCTTGAAGTTTAGTATCCACAGCCTAATCTACCCTTTGAAGAACATGTAGATTTTGATAGAGAGTAAGAGGTTGAAGAGACTGAGGAAATTAAAGATCTTAAGGAAAAAGACATGGCCATACCTCATGCTTTCCCTACCTTCAATATTGAAAATCCAATTCAACTTCACATATATGATGCCATTCCTCTTAACACTCGAAAGGTGTGCCCATATTCAATGGTGAGAGTCATGTCACACCTAGTGAGCACATTAGAGATTTATCTAACTTTTGTAGTTTTTAAAATATTATTTAAAAGAACATTGCCATTAGACTCCTTGCCATGTCCCTTAAAGGGAAGGTTCTTGATTGGTATAAGACTCTAGAAGGTGGATGCATCACAACATGGGATGAGTTTGGAGTGTTTTTGACTTCCATATTTGGAAATGAAAGTGACCATGCCTCTCTCATACATCAGCTCAACATGATAAAAAGGGGACCCAAAGAAATAATGCATGAATTCAACAAAAGGTTTTAGAAGACTTAGCATAGATTACCTCTTCCCATGAGACTACCCACTAGCTTCGTGTTCCCTACTTACTTGAAATCCATTAGGATTGAAAATTATATCATGCTTCAATCTATGGGAGATTCCACTCTTCCCAAAGTGTATGATCTTACTATCAAAGTAAGAATAGTCTCATCCAAGCTGGGAGATTGCCTCCTAAGGTATCTATGCCTCCTTTGTCTCATACTTTTGCTAATACTCTAGATATAGCCCAAGTTCCTAATACCAATACCAAAATAAGGTTACTCCTAGATAGGCAAAAATAATGTTGATTGGAAAGCAAAGTTCATATCCTTAGAGGCTCAAAATAGGCAAACTAATATGCAACAAGGTGCCTATTAGAATCCTTACCCCTATCAACAATAATATGGTTAACAATATGGAAGAGGAAGAGGCAAATGGCTACCTAATCCCAATAGGCCTACCAATGTATATAGTCCTAGCTCTACCATCAATGTAAGGGAGATGGTACCAATTCATAGCAATTTGGTACAGGGAAAATATTGACAGCAAGATCAATTCACGAATGTCAATGAGAATGGAGAGAAAGATCTAGTGGCTCAAAGAGGATTTACTCCCATCCTATCAAATGAGCATGAGGTGATGATGCAAGTTAATGAGGATTGACAACCTCAAGGAGAGGTCTTCACCAATTTTCTAGTTGAAGATACTTTTATGCTAAATCAAGGATCCTCTATCATAGACAATACAAGGACCAAGAGGAAAGATATAGGACATGGTAATAGTATTCCCATAGGATCGTCCAATCCTCTTGCAAGGCAACATGACATAGTTGCAAGTGTGACAGTTTTAAAAACTTTTACATCTCTATCAAGTCAAAATATGGTAAGGTCTACTCCTATTGCTCAAGTTCCAAGTAATTCTCTACCTAAAAAATCCCAAGAGAAAGTAGGAATGGCCTCTTTAAACATTGTAGATTATTTGAAGAAAACTAAAACATCCATTTCTCTTTGGGATGTTCTTCATATGCCTAGTAAAAAAGAACTCCCATAAAAGTAGTTATCTGTTATCCCTGCTAGTGTCTCACCCTCAAATCAAAGTCATGGCCATGTTTCTATTCAAAATTCTCCTAGTACCATTATTGAACCATCTACTATGGCTAAGAAACCTCCACCATTTTACCTCACCCTCATTTTAGGTGATAAGTTGGTGCACAATTGCATAGTTGATAGTGGAGCTTCTAATTCTATCATGCCTAAAGTTGCAGATGACAAGATGGGCCTAAAATATGAGCCACATAGCAAAAGGGTCCTTCAATTAGATTATACATCTACCAAGATAGTATGAATGATAAAAGTATTGAAGGTTTTATTGCACAATTATCCTAGTTTTCCTATCTTGCAAGACATAGTTATGGTTGATCTCCCATCCCACTTTGTAATATACCTATCAAAGGACTTCACAATCCATATAGGTGGATATCTCTCAAATGACTGGTATTTCTTAACCTTTATAATAAGGTATGAATCCAAGGTGACAATTACAACACAACCCCTTACAAGGTTTTATATTGAGCCTTACATTAAGATAAGTTCCAATCTAAATTGTGTGGCCCATGAATAAAAGGACTCCATTGTAGATGATGACACTTCTTCCAAGCTTGAGGTTATTTAAGATTTGTTTCTTGATGAATATGGAACCAATACTTATGATCATGATCCCTATTATTTTTTGGAGGAAAGTGATTTAGGAGTGTATTGTATACATGAAGGAGTACCAACACCTCTACTTGCCAAGGAAGAGGGTGAAGATGATGAGCTATGGAAGATGTTTTTTAATGGTTCAAGAAGTAAATTTGGTGCAGGGGTTGGTGTTATGTTGGTATCCCCATATAAACAATAATATTATGCTTCATACAAATTTCATTTTAGTTTTACTCATAATGTGGCTGAGTATGAAGGTTTAATTCATGGCCTTCAATGGGCAAGGAGATAAGGAATCAAGAACTTGCAAGTATATGGAGACATTGAATTGGTTGTGCATCAGGTGAGGAATGTGGTTTCTTCTAAGAAACATTTTCTTAATTCATACAAGCATATGGTATGGTATTTGCTTAGAGACTTCAATGCATTCAATATATAATCAGTCCCAAGGGAGCAGAATAGTCATGCTGATAGACTAGTTGCTAGAGGAGCTCAATTTGATACTCCAACTACCATAAAGGAGGAGGGAATATAGTTTCATATTAAGGTTATTATTAGACATTATGTACCTGATAATTAAGTGTCTTTGAAAGTGTTTTACAGTGACAAACACATTGCATGCTTCTTGCACAATGAGGCTGAGTTTTCTTTAAGGAATCAAAGGAGGCTCCAAGAACAATTAGGTGATCAGATTGTGCAACTAAGAACCAATAAGATACCTAAGGGTTTGGTGACCTTAGAAATTATATTCAATTAAAATGATCAAAATAAGAAGGATAAAGTGAGTATGTCTACAAAAGAGGATAATTATGAAAGAGTTTTGATCTTCAAAGACAAACTACTTAAACTAGGCAAGATATGTTCTACATTAGAGAAGTAAGCATCCATTGAGCAGTGTAGAGAGTTTCATGATGTCTTTTTTTGGGAATATAAAGACCTTAAAGGATTTTATGCTATCCTAGAAAACCATACCATTAATTTGGAACCTAGAGTTAAACTGGTTAGATAGAAGCAAATACCCATCAACCCCAAGGTTGAGCAACTCATGAGGCTAGAGCTAACCAAACTCCTTAAATCTGAGATAATATTTCTTATAAAGTAGTCAACATGGATAGCTAATATTGTGCCTATTAGAAAAATAATGTGGAGATAAGACTTTGTGTATAATTTATAGATCTTAATAGAGTGTCACTCAAAGATCACTATCCTCTACCCTCAATGGAGCAAATTTTGCAAATGGTTTCAGGTTCTCAACATTTTTCTCTTCTAGATGGATATTTAATCTATAATTATATTTTAGTCAGTGAAGATGATCATTTTAAGATAACCATCACTACTAAATTGCGGAATTTTTCTTATAAGAAGATGCCCTTTAGTTTGCCCAATGTCGGTGCCATATTTGAAAGAGCAATGAACATGGCCTTCAAAGGTTTGATCAATGAGATGCTATTGGTTTATTTAGATGATATAAAAATGTTTTCTAAAGATGATAATGAACACATACAACACTTAAGACAAGTGTTTGAAATATGTAGGTAGTATGGAGTATCTCTTAATCCAAAGAAGTGCATCTTTGTTGTTCATGAAAGTAAGCTCTTAGGACACATCATTTCCAAGGATGGTTTGACTATTGATCTTGAAAGAATAGAGGATATTATAGGCTTATCATTGCCCTTGGATAAGAAAGGTCTTAAAAATTTCTTAGGCAAGATAATTTTTTTAAGGAGGTTCATATCTGGTTTTGCATCTTTGGTGAAACCTATCATAGCTGTAGAGAGGATTACAAGCAATTTAGTCAAACATTAGTCCATAAATCATGAAAAATGCATAAAGAACTAACTAACTAAGCCTATCTATTCCTATGGAAATTAAAAAGGATAAAAAGAAACAAATGAAAGAAATCAACATCATATTACCTTCTCAAATGGATTCACCATACCCATGTGGCTCAAAAGCATGTTCTCCCTTGATTAAACATCCTTTTCTTTGTCAACAAAGGTGGAAAAATCCTCTAATGTCTCGAGAACACTCCATAAAACCTAGGCTCATGACTCCAAATCACTAAACTAGCCTATCAATGAAGCTTGTAACTAATTTTAATGGTCTATTGCAAAGGATTATAGAGATAATTTTGCATAACTTTGCATAAATCAAGCTTAAAATTCATGTCCATGGCCTCTCTATTTATATATTTTTGAGATTGGTTAGAATCAACCATGATCATCCATCTCAAGATTGAGATGTGTGGCCATGGATAATACTAATATTTGGAATTAAACTCATAAATATCCTCAAGATAAATAAGCATTAAAGAGGCATGGGAGGCATTAACTAGGCATGGGTGACCTATAATCCTGATATTTTATGTACTTATGGCTTGATGGATGCCAGCTCATAGATGATGTCACTAGGTATTGAAGATATTCAAAATAAATTTTAAATAATGATATATTAAAAAATATCTATGGAATTCTTACTTAAGCTCATAAATTGGATTAATTAGCTTAAGTAAGTTTAAGCAAGTTTAGAGCAATTCTTTGGAAATTGGTGCACAATTAATCAAAATGTTTAGAAAGTCATATTACTAGATCATAATTTGATTAGAGAGGAATTGGAAGGTGATGTTAGATGCGTTGGAGCTTTATTCTCATTCAGGATATTGCCAACACTAAATAACAAAGGTACGTGACATGTACTAATGAATTAGAAGAAAGGAGTGGTCTAGAGCACTAAATGGCAAAATTGTCATTTTGACTCAATATGATCTGATCAAGTTTAGCTAGCCCATAAAATGCATTGTCCTATTTAGGGATAATTTGACCTAAATTGGCACTTGTAAGTGACAAATTCAAACCATTTAGGGAATTTTATGGATTTTGACCTAAAATGTGCATTTGAGTACAATTTGAGTAAGATTGACAATTTCAACATAAATGGTGTTAGGAATTAGATGTCTACATTTTCCCCCTATTTGAGAAGGTGTAGCGAGACATTTAGGTGAAGTAATGTCTTTTCAAAGAAAAGAGTTTTCAAAAATAAATTGGAGTAGACCCATGATGCCCCCTCGAGAGGACATACTAGGATGGAAGAAAAGGATGGACTCTTGAAAAGAGAGAGAAAGTGAGAGATTAACCCATGTAATAGATCACATCTAGATGAGCTAATGCTTGCACATGTGATTACCATAAATGATCAAAATATAATGAGAGGTATAATAGGCCCCAGAGATGGGGGGAATGGGAAATATATAATCTATAAATGTAAGGGACACACTATAAATTTACACAATCTGAGAGTACAAGCTCCACGCTTATAGAATTGATCAATCCCAAGATAAGTTACACACTAAAATATTTATGTCATGGGAATTAGTGTGGAGAGCTTGGAATTAGATGAAAAGAGAGAGTGTTCTGCTTCAAGAAGGGAAGTACCACTAGAATAGGGTCTCTAAATAGAAGATAATAAGTACTCCAGTAGAGCATATTTGATCATGATAAAATAGTTTTGCCATAGTAGGACAAATTTTGATCATTGATAAAGAATAAATAGTGATTTTACCCCCATAGAGCTGATTGGATTTAGATGTTGTTCATATGTTGTTCCCTAGCATGGGTAATTGGCAAGCAAAATAGCTCAAGGATATAACCCAAAAGATAGGTTAAAGCGAATGGGCAAAAATAGACATGTGATGCGGTAATGGCTTAGAAAGCCATATAAAACCAAGCATATGAGAATGCACAAAGAGATGAGAGAGATGAAAATAAGATTGGAGATAGCTGAGCTAACCTCAATAGAAATTGAGCACTGCCTACATAGTTTCATGGACTCATGTTCCAACATAAACTTTAGGCCAATGTAGTTCACCCATGTTTGGGAGAGAATGGAATGAGGAATGATGAAAAAATGACCAAGAATTTGATTGGAATTATAATTTATGTAAAGAGATGCACATCTAAGCGTAGATAAAAAAAGCCTAAAATGCATGCTACCTAAAAGCCTAATTCCATATCATGAGCCTAGGTTTTACAAAGTGTTCTTGAGAATCGTTCATCAGAGCTGATGTTGATGTTAAGACTTTG
Source organism: Torreya grandis (assembly GCA_037957365.1). Lineage (NCBI taxonomy): Eukaryota > Viridiplantae > Streptophyta > Pinopsida > Cupressales > Taxaceae > Torreya > Torreya grandis. Next base: position 7,013,512 of record JARHVA010000127.1, read on the forward strand.
AGACCTGAGCACAAAGTACTTGCTATAACAAAAGAAATTAGGAATCATAAGTATGAATAAATTAGAATGACATAAGATTCTAATTGCACTGAGCAAGTTCAAATGTGAATACCTATAACTAAGGATAATGGTAAAACAATGACCAAAACTAGAGTTATAATGATTTACATTTAAACAAAAAAGCAAAAACAAAGAAAAAGATAAACATAAATGAACCTAACTTGAAATCAAGATATGATCTTAAGTAGGAACAATTTTTTTAAAAACACAAGTCAGGAATGTCTTAACAACATGAGACCAAGATATGAATAATCAAGATCCATGTGGATCATCCAGGAATTCTTGAACACAAAAGAGAAAAACAAAATCAAAAAAAAAAAAAAAACAAGACATTAAGAAGAATCAAATAAAAAAAATGATCTAAGAACAACATAATAGCATAAGATCAAGATATAAACAATCAAGATCCATGTGAATCATCAAGATGTTCTAAAACACAAAAGAGATAAGGAAAAACAATCAAAGAAACACAAGATCAAGATGAGACAAGAAGTAATAAAAAGAGAGGAGAAGAAATAAAAGGAGAGGTGTGAAAGCACAACAAAACACCAAGAAAACTCAAATAAACACACACAAACAAAAATAAAGTTAGTTCAGTTTAAAGACAAATGTTCATGCATGTGTGGTAGAGGTGTTACTTTCCACCACATCATATAAAAGAACAATGACATGATAATTGTTCCCTACAAAAGAAATGGGGGAAGAGAAGAAAAGAAAGGGATTGGTTGAGCTAACTCTAGATGTATAAGACAAGTGGACATTGCCTACATAGTTATATAGATGCATGTTCCAACATGAACTTTAGGCTAAATGTAGTTCTCCCAGAAAATGGGATAGAAGAAAAATGATGATTAGACCAACATGATTTATAGAATAAATGGAAGATACAACAAATAATGAGAATGGTCTAGAAAATAAAAAGTTGATGAGATGAGAAAGAATGACCTTGAAAAATGGCAAGTGCATGGGACAAGATGAAATGAATTATTATTTCTGTGCTTGCAAAATGGAAAGAGCATAGCATGGTAGAATGGGAATGTACAAATGTATAGAAGCACGAGATAATGTTTTTATTCTTTTTTAGATCATTTTTTAATGTTTTTGGTATTTTCAAAGTATTTCTAATGTTTTTGGGATAAAATATGTACAAAGTGGGACCATCTAGTCGAGGAGATGCATGTCTTGAGAGTAGAGGTTCCAATAAGATAGCTAAGCTAGCTGAAATAGCCCATGCTCACAAATCAGTGAGACTGAGGGCTTAGGTTGCTCGAAAAATAGTGAGAACATTCAAACTTAACAATTACTCACAAAATGATGAGAGTGTGGGAAAGGGGTGACTGAGCTGACCTTAATAAAAATTGAGTGTTCCCTACTTAGTCCCAAAGGACCTCAAGTCAATGTAGTTAAAATAACATGATTCATGGATCTCAATGGTATAATAATGCCTAAAAAGGGTCTATAGGGTTGTCCCCAAGAGACAAGGCATGGTAATGGCAAATGGGTGAATGGTAGATGAAAAATGGTTTTGTTGCTCTTGCTGATAGGGAGATGCATGTCTTAGTTAATATGTGAGACAACAAAAATGATCAGCTATATAAGTTGCTATCCAACACCCTTTCAAAACAACTAATCTATTAATAACTTGTTACTAATATAGATCTCAATAATGTGTTCATTATCTTCATAGATAATTGATTTTGCTTCTTTCAAACATCGAGACAAGATATCCTTATAACCTTGATAAAGGAAAGTACTATCAGTGATGGTAAATAATGGTAGGATAAATGAGATAAGTGGGTAATAAATAGGTGGGTGATAATGGAATGTGTAATGAATGGGAAAAAAATGAAGATTGGGACTTTCAATCACATGTAATGTTACTGATGCTAGATTTGACATAATTTTGGTTATAACAGGGCCAAAGACCTCTAAAGATGCTCTCGATAGGACCATCATATTTTTCTATTGCTTAATCTTTAGAGTAGCTACCATCTGATTATGTTATAGATTGGAAGTTATTTTGATTTGATCTTTGATTTTATCTTCAGTGAACAATGAAGAACTTTTGTGCTCAGCTATTGGTGCCTTGTTGAGGTTTTCACCAATGAATTTGTTCTGATCATCCCATAGAACCTTCAAGAAGGTTTTAAAAAGAGATGTTAACATTTGACTTTGATTTTCTTCTAGTGCCTTAAACAAGGTGTCACTAAAAGATGCTGAGTTTGATCTTTGCTTATCCCCTAGTGCCTTTGAAAAGGTTTCACTAGGAGATTGTTCTTATTTTAAATGAATATGGTCTTGGTCCCCCTGATATTTTAAAAATGATATGTCACCATGGATGCAGTTCAATAAAGTGTGATTCTGTTGGTCTTGATTGACACTTATGGGAGGTGGAATGTCAATATAATGGCTATGTTAGGTGGTAATAATGGGATGGTGAAAGGCAACACAATCCTCGTAGAAAATACTAGGATAAATTGTGGTGATGATGAAGTAATCATCCTCAAAAACTATAAAAGGATCACAAATATATTCAAATTGATCTGCAAGGTAATTGTAACTAATGTTGTAATAACCAATACTATAATCTATTTCTAACTCCGATTCTAAAGTAAGGGACTCTAAATCCAATGTTACAACTGACGTTGATTCTATTTTTTATGCTAAATCTAATATTGGTTCAAAAATAGAACTTTACTCTAATATTGATTCTTCATCTGATATGGTTGTTTTGATAATGTTCTTTGAATGCTAAATTTTTGACAAGTAATGGCCTATGATGGCATAATGGGCTTAATAAAATTGATTCATCTTAGAAGGGTTCAACATAGACTAACTCATCTAAGTGAAGCCCCTCAAAAAGAGGGAATCACTTAAGGGACATCTCGAAAAAATCATGTCTATCAAAGTGAGACTCTTCAACAAGTGGGAAAATATCAAGAGACAACTCTACCAAGATTGACTTGTCAAAGAGATGAGGCTCTTTAAAAATAGGTAACATATGAATATATAACTTATCATAGTTTATCTTGTCACAAATGGGTGTTTCAACAATAGCATGTTGGTTTTGGTTCACAATTGTTTACAAAAGATCAACTTTGAACACATTTTGATCCTCATAAGATGGCTTTTGAAGAGGTAATGGTTCTTGTTTAGGCTCAAAGATCGGCACATAATTTCTAAAGTGGGAAACATTTGGTTTAGCAAGAACAATGGTTTGTGGTTCAATAATGGACTCTCCAAAGATTAAACTATTGAAAAAGGGATCAAAAACAATTAGTTCATCAAATGGAGGTTCTTCAACAATAGGTTCACCAAAAATTGGTGATGGGCTAAGAATGGTAACAACTAGATACTTCCTAGTTTGGTTGCTTGTGCAAACCAAAGGAGGAGGTCCTAAAATGGTAATGACTAGACACTTCTTAATTTTGTTTCTTGTACAAACCAAAGGAGGAGATCTTAAAATGGTGATGCCTAGATGCTTCTTAGTTTGGTTGCTCATACAAACCAAAGGAGGAGGTCCTAAAATGGTGATCTTGGTACATTGTGGAGTTTGAGTACTTACACAAGACAAATCATCCAAGTCTTCCTGATAAACCCAATCAGTCTAATCATGAGTTGGATCATAAGTTGGATCTTGACTATGTTCCCATGACTAATTTTTGTGAGGTGGATAGAAATCTATCTCAAAAACCATATTGACACCATAGGGGTCTTGACTAAAGTCATAAAAGTCATTTTATGTGGCCATTCTATCATAATTTGGATTATCCATGATTGTACCATAAGTGTAGCTAGACATATCTGCATTTAATGAAAGACTTAAATTTATGTAAACTCTGAAAAGCAATGTTTAAAAGACAAAGGTTCAACCTTGGTTGAAAGGGTGAAGCTGCATCTCAAAAGTAGTTTATGCTAAGATTTGGCATAAAAAAACCTAACATCAAATGTTTAACATCAAAGGTTTTTAAATAAAGGTTGTGTTTTTCCAAACAAAGTCACAAAAAATGATGAGGATAGACACTTGAACAAACAAACAATCAATAGTGTTCAAAATTGGGTAATCATTTAAACAAAGCTATGCAACCTAAAAGAAAAATATCTATGTGCCAACCCCATGAATTTAGGCCTAAATAGAAATCAATCAATTTTTGGATCCAAATGTGACAAGATTAATTGAAAATGCAATGTTGAAGACTAAGATTGGACCAAACAAGCTAGACAAGAGCAGAGATCATAATGATGCATAAACAAGGTCTAAATGATATACATGACATGGTTTGAAACAAATGGTTTTTGATATAATGGTAAACAAGTTCTTGAAAAAAATTGAGCAGCCTAACAACGTAAGCATGCTCGAATGATGTGGTCAATTATTATGTTTCAAAGACTCAAAGGCAAAAAAGATTTGACATGTTTTGGGCAGTATAATGCTACCTTCTTAACTCAAATACATGATTTTGATAGGGCTTATGAATAAACAAACAAATTTTAGCCTCAAAGCATACCAAGCAAATAATGACCAAAATACACGAAGTATAATCATCTAAATCCTCGTAAGGGTATGGTAATGTGGGGTTGACTAAACTATTAAGCTTTCAAATGTTTTTAGGGGAATCAATTGCACAATGACTTTCACATCAAATGATGCAAAAGAGAATCATGGAAATTGGTTGACCACAACATTGGCTAGTTGTAATAAGTTTTAGTCCTTTTTACAACCATTACATCCTATTATTCATTCAATGTAGTACAATGTCTAAATGTAGATACGTCCCATGTGCAACTCCAATTAGGATCCAAATGAAGTCAATACTAGGATATGAAACCTTGGGTCAAAGCTTCCATAAATAACTCATGGGAGGTAATGAAGTTCCCCTCGCAAGCCAAGTTTGCATAAAAATAAAGAAAACATGAAATATAAAGACTTTAGGGTCATTTTCAAGGTTACCCAAACTTTGGAAAGTTTTTGGGGAGTGCTTTAGATGACTTTCTTTCTAAGCCTTAGACTAGGATTTTTGCAATAGGAATGATGCTTTTGATTCCAAGGGTTCCCTAAAGGGGACAAATATAAGAGCATACACGTGGCATCCCTCTTTTTTCCAAACAAAATCTAACTTAAACAACTAAGTAAATACAAAAAAACTTGAAAAGGTGAGTTCATTTTTAAGCCCAAATAGAAAATGAGGTGGTGTTCATTTGACCCCTTGGTCTTAGTTGTAACTTTGAAAACTAATGCTAAAAACATTATTTAAGCACCTTAAATATTACTTTAAGCACTAAAATAATGTTCCGAATTCATTTTTAAGCATGCAAAAGGTGATCTAAACATGTTTTTAGAAAATGTCAAGCTTGTTCCTACAATAAAAATGTTAGCATGTCCTTTAGCCTTGAAGCTATTTTGGGTTTGAAATAATGAACTTCAAAAAAAGAGCTCTCATGTTTGTGTTTTAAGAAAAACATAGTGAACGACATCAATTATATAACTGATGATGGTTACACTTACTAACTGATGATGGTTATCTAATCAACATAAGTTATACCAATAGTGATCGATGATAGCGATCCAACCAATGATGGTTTTACTAACTGACATTGCTTACTGTGTAAACCTATGGCAAAGAAAATGGAAAAACAAAGTTAGAAAGTCAAATTGCAAGAGTTTTAATGATCTAAATAAAGATTTTAAAGTTGCATAATTATCTTCTTCATGTGTGGGATGAATCTTGTTCCACTGGGCATCCGAAGATGTAAAGAGGATTACAAAGTAATTTAGTCAAACATTAGCCCATAAATCATGAAAAATGCATAAAGAACTAACTAACTAAGCCTATCCATTCCTATGGGAATTACAAAGGATATCAAGAAGAAAATGAAAGAAAACATCATATTACCTTCCCAAATGGATTCACCATACCCATGTGGCTCAAAAATATGTTCTCCCTTGATCAAACATCCTTGTCTTTGTCAACAAAGGCGACAAACTCCTCCAATGTCTCAAGAGCACTCCATAAAACCTAGCCTCATGATTCTAAATCACTAAAATAGCTTATCAATGAAGCTTATAACTAATTTTAATGGTCTATTGCAAAGGATTGTAGAGACATTTTGCATAATAACTTTGCATAAATCAAGTTTAAAATTCATGTCCATGGCCTCTCTATTTATAGATTTTTGAGATTGGTTAGGATCAACCATGACTGTCCATCTCAAGATTGAGATGTGTGGCCATGGATAATCATAATATTTGGAATTAAACTCATAAATATCCTCAAGATAAATAAGCATTAAAGAGGCATGGGAGGCATTAACTAGGCATGGGTGACCCATAATCCTAATATTTTATGCACTTATGGCTTGATGGATTCCACCCCATAGATGATGTCATTAGGTGATGCAAATATTCAAAATCAATTTCCAATAATGAGATATTCAAAAAGATCTATGGAATTCTTACTTAAGATCTTAAATTGGATTAATTAGATTAAGTTTAATCAAGTTTAGTGCAATTCTTTGGAAATTGGTGCACAATTAATCAAAATAGTCATAAAGTCATATTACTGGATCATAATTTGATTGGAGAGGAACTAGAAGGTGATGTTAGATGTGTTAGATTTGTATTCCCATTCAGGATGTTTCCAACACCAAATAACAAAGGTACGTGATATGTACTAATGAATTAGAAGAAAAGAGTGGTCCAGAGCACAAAATGGCAAAATTGTCATTTTGACTTGAAATGATCTGATCAAAGTTAGCTTCCCATAAATGCATTGCCCTATTTAGGGATACTTTGACCTCAACTGGCACTTGCAATTGACAAGTTTGAACCATTTAGGGCATTTTATAGATTTTGACCTAAAATGTGCATTTGAGTGTAATTTGAGTAAGATTGATAATTTCAACACAAATGGTGTTAGGGACTAGATGTCTATAATAGCGATGCTCAAGAATAACCAAGTCTTTTCTTGGACCAAAGAGGGAAATAATAGTTTTGAATTCATAAGAAAATAAATTGCAAAATATCCTACTCTTGTGAATCCTGATTTTAGTAAAGACTTCATGTTGTATTCATTTTCCAACCTTGATACTATATCAACAATATTGATGCAAATGAATGATGAGGGTGTGGAGCAACCAATTGTATTTTTTAATCAAGGTTTATAATATTATGAATTCAATTACACCTTTGTATATAAACAAGTCCTTGATGTTTTAAGGGGACTAAAGAAGTTTAGACATATGGTTTCAAATAATAAGATTCATGTTATGGTCTCTTATCCTAGTACCAAAGAGTTTATTTTGAGCAAATATCTTAGTGAAAAGAGGGCAAGGTGGATCACTAAAGTAATGGAATATGATGTTGATATCAAGGTGAAAAAATTGATAAGGGGTAAATGCCTTTGTGAATATCTAGCTTCAGATCTTCATGAGTCAAAGGAAGAGGCTTTAGTCAATCATGATTATTTCCAATCAGCTGGTTCATTGCCTCCACAAAGTTAGACATAAGATGTGATCATATTTATTCAAAATGGTGAGTTTCCTAATGGTATGAGTAGATCACAAAGGATATATTTTAGGTTGTAATCTATTCCCTTTTGTCTTGTGGATGGTGTGATTTTTATGAGGGACATCAATGGTGCTATTGAGATAAATTGATAATGATCAATTTGGGGTGTTTCTCAAGAATTTTCATGATGGGATAGTACGATTCCATTTCTTTCCAAGAACCACAACTACCAAGATCATGAGGGTAGGCTACTATTGGCCCAACCTTTTTAAATACTACCATGCTTGGGTGAGAAGGTCTGTACAATATATTTTATTTTTAAGAAAATAGAATCTTGCATCTCTTCCTTTGAAGCCTTTCTAAGTTGATCAACCTTTCATGCAATGGGGTCTTGATTTCATTGGCATGATAAATCCCCCATCAAGTGATAGTCATAAATGAATACTCACAATAACTGACTATTTCAAAAGATAGGCTAAGGCAGTAACATTGAAGGAAGCTAAGGAGAATACTATCTTGGAGTTATATGAGATCATCATAAGAAGGTTTGGCAATCCTACTATTATTTCAAATAATGCTCATGATTTTATAAGTGCTAAGATAGCTGATTGGGCAAATAGTAATGGCATATTCTTGAGCACTTCATCTAACTATTACCCTCAATGTAATGGGTTGGATGAATCTACTAATAAGAATATGATTAGAATCATCAAGAGAACCTTGGAGCATAACCAAAGATCTTAACACACCAAATTGAAGACAACCTTATGGGCTGATAGGATAACTCTCAAGAGGTCAATAGGGAATTCCCCTTTTGTGCTTGTCTATAGAAGGGAATCCTGATTTTCTATCTCTCAAGAGTTGCATACCTTAGAGTTAGCACATCAACTAGAGTTACTTGAAAAAACTCCAATGGAGGTGAAATTGATAAAATTAATGGAGTTTCAAGAGACTAGAGATAAATCTCATCAAGATATAGAGCATCACCAAGTACTAATTAAGAGGTCTCTTGAAAATAAGGAAACTCCAAGATCATTTTAAGAGGGTGACATAATATTAAAATGGGATAAAGATAGAGAAAAACTAGAGAGACATGCCAAATTTGATACCCTATGGAGTAGACCATATGTCATCATCAAGTGCAAGTAAAACAACTCTTTTAAGTTATCAAGGATGAATGGAGAAGATGTATCTATCCCTATGAATGTGATACATTTTAAACCCTACTATTAATAACTAAAGGTCAGTTTTGTAAATATTAGATTAGGTGCATATTTCCTTTTTTATTGTGTTTTGTTCGATAAGTGCTCATAAGCACATGTGTGTTTCTATTTGTGTCTTGTTCTTGTAGTTTTATATTGTTGTTGTGTGTTGTCAGGGGTAGTTTATTGTCAAATCTACTGTACTTGTGATTCCATAACCCAATGGATAGGATTAGGTAACTGGTCATGGCATAGCAAACATGCTACCCTTAGCAAATCATAAAAAATATTGATAATTTCTACCTCAAGCCAAAATGGGTCAACCTCCTATAGTCAAAATCTTATATAGGGGATTGTTATAATGTCATAGGGTATATTCTAATTCATTTGATGTTATTTCATATGCCATTCTAGCTTTGTTCATAGTCTAGCTTAGTCATTATGTCATTTGTGTCTTAGGGGTCATTTTAGAGTCATATATGCAAATGGAAGGTTTTCATGGTGTATAATAAGTTAGGATTATGAAGAGAGTTCACACAAGCCTCAAGAAGTTCATTCAAGCTTTCAAATATCAAATAATAGCTCAAGCATAAGCGTAAGTGAATTTGGCCATCACTAAGATGTCATAAAGAACTAGACTGGACAACTTGTTTATGTAATTTATAAATATGCTCATAAAGCCTCACAAGACCATCAGACCATGCATGATCAATGTCATTAGTGCCAATATAATTCTTTAAAATTTTCATATCTTGATGAGTCTTCTATTTCAAGATATAAGCCTTCAAAGTTTAGCTTGCCAAGTCTAAGGGGCCAGACCTTCCTGTACATTATAAAGGAATGAATGAACCAACTCACTTGTGTATTTTATAAATTCACCTCATAAATCGACATGAAACAAAAAATTATAAAACCATGGAGTTATTCATACTAGGATCTTTCTCTTCAAATTTCATATTTATGCAAGCTTTCTAGCTCAAGATCTACATCCTTAAAGTTGGTCACATAGAGTAAAATGTTTGTGTAAGTGTCAAATTCAAGCCTCAATAAATAACCATTTAGGTTAAAATGACTAGTTATAGGTGCATGGATGTCATACAAAACATGTAGGTTAGCACACTTGAAAATTTTATAAACACACTTAGAAATCTCTTAGAACCAGTGGATCAAGTGGGCAAAATCCTTTTAGTATCAAGAACATCTCCTACAAATTTGGTGCCTCCATGACCTTTTCACTACCAGATCCAAGCCTTAAAAGTTGGCTAAAAAATAAGAAATGTTCATACAGATATTGAATTTAAGATATGGAAAAGACCATTAGGGTTTTAAATTTGAAGATCATATGGACATTAATGATGGTCATGTAGACGTTAAATGATAGTCACATAGATGTCAAATTTAGACTATGATAAATAACCATTTGTTTTCAAATCTAAGCAAATCTAATGGTCCATGTTGCATCATACACCTCAATCTAATGGTATGAGATGAGTTAAAAGGTCAAGGATCTCAAAATGACACCACATGGTGTAAGCACATAAAATAGGCAGATTGATAGTAGATCCTAAGTGCAAATATAGGACTACCAAGTGGCACTAGCTCAGATAAAGTAAATAGGTCAATGATAGATCTAAAGACTCATGTTAACTTGTACCATGGAGATAAAATGGTGTGAGAAAAGGTCAATGAGTTAATTATTTGATTCATAATCAATGACCAATGAAGTTAAAGGTCAAAAAGCTAAGGGAAATCCTGGAGATCAAACACATGACCAAGGTTGAACCAGGGAAAGATTTTCAAAGGGCACATGCTATCATTGAAGCGCTCGATCGAATGCCATGAAAAACATAGTGATGTATTTAAGGTGATCAATAACATAAAGGTAACACCATTAAAGGTTAATATGGGCCTCTAGATTGAGGGTTTGTGTCATGTAAAGTTCATTATGATTGTGTTCACCAGTGTTATAGGAAAGACCTATGTACATGATGAGTTCTCAGTTTCTATGGATGCTCAAAGGCAAAAATGGGTCTATTTAGATCTAATAAGAAAACCAATAGTTTGAGATTGGTTTTTCATCTATAGTGGACCTATGAACATGGGGATGAGTTCAAGCATGATCTAATTTGAAAAAGATCTAGAATTTCAAAGGATGCCACAAATGCATTCACATAGACCCCAATGATTTTATCTCCAAGACCAACTGCATGAAAAAGACCCTTATCTCTACTTTTGCATGCTATGATAAACTTGTGAAGAGTAGTTAGCATCAAGACAAAGTTTTAATAGATTGATCCAATGGTTTTAACCATATTGACGTCAGGACCTAACTTAGAACAACTTGATCCCACTATTACAATTGTAAGGGATCATTAATGAATGAATAATGTAACTGTGCAACCATGTGAAGTAACCCATATCAATCAAAAGGTCTGAATGAGCATAATTTATAGAAGTAGTTGTAAATACAGTTCTATTAGAGTTGAGCTCATTGATTCCTCTTTTAGCACCAAGATCTCTCTCTCAAAACACCCTTTCTTCTATAAATATAGCCTTTGAGCTATTATTGATTATCCCTCAGGCTGGTATGACTAGACTCTATAGTAAATTGTATTTTGCACCTCTTAGAGTAATGAATAGATAATTTTTTAGTTGTTTACTAATCTATGCTTAGTGTTTTTTATTTGTTTAATATGCAAAAGTGGTTGTCATCTTCTTTTTGTAGGTCCAAGTTTAACCTAAGTGCTAATAAACTTTTCTTATAAGTCATGTATCATGTCTTAAGGTTGATGTCTTAGGTATAGAGTGGATAGTTGAATATAAGTGCTTCCAATCAAACCTTACCCTCATTTCCATCTAGCCTAAACCCATCAAATTGACCTCGAAGTGAAGCATTATTGCTTTAAAACCATTGTATATACTACATTATTTTTATTCATAGTCTATTGGTGTGCTAATGAGTTCAATCTTGAGATTGGATCTTTAAACACATGGTGCATCACCTCCTTCAGAGTAATTTCAATTCATGCATTCTTTAACTCTTTTCCCCATACGTAATCAGTTGGCATAGATAAGACCATTTCAAGATATTTCCAAAGAGCTAGCCTTTAAATATAGAGGCTCATTTCCAATATAGGTACACCCACTTACCTAAAAATGTTCCCATGTTACCTAAATCTAGAAGAAGCTTGAACAACTTCTTTTAGGGTGCAAGATTTGGTGATAACATGTACGAGACAAAATATCAAAAGTAGGTCAAGGATATTTATTATATCCTAATGAAAAATAACTGTCAAAATAAGATGGTATCAGTCAAGGTAATGTAATTAGAAATGATGGGTTTTTGTAATTGGTCAATGGAATTGGTAGTGTTTGATAAATATTTATAGATAATAGTCAATGTAGTATAAAATTGGAATGGTTGATGTAGTTATAAATCTATCCAATAATGTGGTAGATGGTTGCTAACATATAAGTTATCTTATGGAGTCTATATAGATGGATGATATAGTACATAAAGGCCGATAAAGTATAAAATTTTAGATGGTCAATGTAGTCTAGTACATGGTCGATAAAGTTGAGTTTAGTATATGGTCGATGTAGTTATGTACATGGCTAATAGAGTTATAAAGATAGAATGATTCTAATGTAGTATTGTATATGGTTGATGAAGTAGTTAATTTGATTATTCTTTTATTTTTTATTTTGAAATATAATTTTTGTTAATTTTGGGGTAGAGATCTAATTAGTTTTTTTTGTTTGGTATTTTACAGATACAGTGGAAAATATGGAGACTATTGGATGCACTATGGTTACTAGATCTATTAAAAATATTATTTGTCATGGATCAAACTTGACTTAATACACTTGGTTTTGTTGGGATCATGGAGATGCAATAGATCCCACTGAGCGTAGAGTTAATCACCATGTTCCTAGGGATATGGGAGAGACTAATTAATACATTTCATTGCATGGTGGATGGAGATACCACTGAGGTGGCTACCACCCTAGAGGGTGTTCATGCATTAGTAAAATTATTGATTACTAACATACTAGTGCTGTGTAATAATTAAATTTGGTGAATGATAAGAAAACCTTAGATTTATGGGTGACAGGCTCAGAGAATAATGACCAACTTGAGTTGGTGGTGTGGCTATTTGATGTGTATGTTTTGATCATTCTAGATATCCAGAAGGCCATTATTACACTTATGATATCTTGAATGATCTATCACAAGTTGGATGAAAAGGTCAGATTGTATCTTAAATATTTGTGTCGAGTGATGTTAGAGCATGACACATTATATGACTTAGGTTCTGTTATTTGAGTGTAGTTAGTGCATAATTTTTATAGCATTTTATTTAGGGGCTAGAAGATGATGGGGCCCATTATGTTTTTTTAGTTATATTTATGAGTGATTTCTTATGTATTAGTTGATAGGGTTACCTCATGTTGTGGATGATTCTTTCCTGCACATATAAATATGAGCACATAAACATGTGGTATGTATTGTGCCACATGTTGTGGTGTTATGGATCATTACTCAGGTCAAATTATTTGGAACTAGTATCAAGGTCCTATGAATTCTTGGCCTTTATAAACAAATACTATATAAATATAGGGTTATCTAAGGATTACATGACACTATCTTTGATGGGTAGATCCCCATCTAGTTTAACATGCACTAGGGTAGTTTAGATTACACACCCAATGACTCTGATAGTGGTCCTAACATTTTGGGCTTAGCAAGAGAGAGGTATGGAGTGGGAGGTGAGGGGACACTAATAGTGGTTCCCATTATACAACATCATCGAGTGAGGGTATCACATCCTGATTCCTCACTAAGCAAATTTACTTGACTATCTATGGATTTTTATGGTTGGAAATTTGATTTGATTATTATTTAACTAAGATTTAAGTCATATGTTGTTATGGGATAGTTGTATGTTGTTTCAATTACATTATTTCATTTCTATGAGCTAGATGTATTGTATATTCTTTACATTGTGATCATTTTGATTTATTATTACATCAATATTTTATGATATATGTCATGATGTTATAGACTACCTACCTTTGTGTCATGAGTTTCATGCATGAGAGATTCATACCTCAAATAATGATGGAGGGAGAGAATCATCAGAGAGGGTGACGTAGATGGAGGTGTTGGGGGATGATAAAAAAATGGCTAGAACCTATGCACACACCATGTTAAATAGTACACATTATATTCATAGTTTAAATGGTTAGCGTTAGTATGTTTTTTTATGTTGTCTACATTTAGATAATTATTTATGCATGTTAGTTGTGTGTTATCTCAGTTTAATGCTTATGTGGAATTAATTTTGTGTCATTTTGTTGTGGTTTGTATAATTAGATTTGGATGTGTAATGTTACTGTGTGTTTATGTCATGTTATTGTATTCATGAATATTAATGTTTTTTGAGAACCTAAAATTTGCATGAATAGTATATGGTACTACCGTATATAGACTAACCTTCATGTCTTTGAAATGTTATCTAGTTATCTTTATGATATTAGAGAATATCATTATATGGCTTAAATGCCTTTATATATATTTAACAAAGATGTAGATAATCTATATGATGTAATAAACGACAATTATATTGTTATAATACTATTAGGATTGGTATAATAATTATTCAAAATACCAATTACTGTTGAAAGGAATAATTGACCTTATATTAGTTATATTGTTATTAAGTCATGATAATTGTTTACCTATATTAAGTTAATAAAAAATAAATAAATTGTGTTATAAATAGAAATTGTATTATAATTAGCAATTATGTTATAATTAGAAAATGTATTGTATTATATATAATCAAGAAAAAAAAATTATTAATGCTTTGGGAAGGATTGAATATCTTTGGTTTTATTTCTTGGGCTAAATTAGAAAACAATATATATAGGAAAAGTGAAAAGAAAATCACACGCACAAAAAAAGAGAGAAAATGACAAGCACGAGCTTTAAAGGAAATATTCACACAATGAAAAGAAAATAAAGATGGGCAGCAAGAGGAATAAAGATAAAAAGGGTGAATTAGAGGAGGAGAGAAGTGTGTGAAGAAGATAAGGATAAAAGGAAAGCGAAGTGGAGAAGATAGGACAACGTATAGAGGAGAAGGAAGGGTTGAGTGAGAGGAGAAGAAAAGAAGTACAACAAAAGAGAAGGAAGGCATGGACCTCCTGGTGTCATCTGGATGATATCAAAAGGTTAGTGGTGTTATTAACTCAAGAAAATTCTATGTAATCTATTAGGAATAAATGTATTCAACTTACTGTGATGTCTAGTTTAAGAAATATAGGCATGAGTGATGTGTATTTTTCAAAGTCTGAGTAATTTAGGAGAAAAAACAAAGTGATATATAAATTCTACATTCGTTTAGTGTCTAACATACATATAACTAGTGAACAATAATGATATATATAGACTATTAAAACAATTTAAAAATAATGATACATTCTTGATATACAAATTCTATGCTACATTTATATACCTATGATTTCTTAAAAAAATGAACTTAAAAGAACAAACTTGATTACATAGGAAGTAGAAGTTCACTGACATAGGAAATTGAAACCAATGATACATTTTAAGTTCACTGATTTACATTAGACATGTCAAAAGTACTTGCATAATGTGATATCCCTAGGAAATATAGGAAATAACATGATAGGGATATCAGTTCACCGATAGTGTATGTAGGTAAAACATATTGACCATCACATAGGATATATATATATATATATATATATATATATATATATATATATATATATATATATATATATATATATAATTAGTGAGAAATCACACAAAACATTTTATGGTATAATGATTCATTTAATGTCTGTAAAACTTATACCTATTTATACAATGCATTTCTATTTTGTAAACCATGGTAATGAGTATATGTGTGGACAAGGTATGTGTTTGATATCCAGAAAATGAGAATATATATATATATATATATATATATATATATATAAAATTATGTATAATGTTATTTAAAACAATGATTTATATAGCTAACTATGCATTATGTTATTTGATTTATATAGCTAAGAGTTCATATAGCTGACTATGAAAACATATGTATTTGTTATTTATAGAACAAAGAATAACATATCTAAAACATTGATATATGTATATAAGAATGAATTGAGGTTATTCATTAATCAATCCATGATAATATATGACTATGTATAATTGGTTATTTGAACAAGGATAATATATGACTATGCGAAGAAATATTAAATATTGAATTGTGTCAGTATGCCTAGGTTGAAGGAAAAACATAGGGAACTATTCTTGAATTAAATTAGTGAATGGATAAGTTTTATACCAAGTCTGATTTTCTTAGTAAAAATCTTTTGCTATAAGAAGCGATGGATATAAGCCTCTTGAGTAAATAATAACATATACACATAGTGGTAATAATGTCTATTTGGGAGATAAAACAAATGAATTTACACATATGTGTATATATACAAAGTGTGTATCTTGTATATTATTTATGCGAGAAAATATTAAGATCTATAACGTGAATGAAGTCTTTTAGAATTTGATTTGACAGAGTTGAAATTGTAATTATATATGTGAACTAAATGCTTGACTGTTGTAGGGTTTAAAATATGAATTTAAACTATGAAAAGGTTTGTTATTTGATTGGGTGTTGACTTGATCTATTTGACACTCATGAAACTCAAGAAAACATAATAGTCCTTCCATGGGTAAATAAATCAAAATATAAATGTGAATAGACTTTGGAATATAGCACCCTATTTATCAACAATTCTGGATATCATTTTAGGTTAAGACTCAAATAGAGAAAAAATAGGGCAATAGATTTAATTTGTATTTTACCATAAATATATCATGACTTGGAAATAAGTGTATTGAAATAAGGGTTCAAAAAATGTCTGATGAAGGTACCAATGCCAGATGAAGGTAATCTAATCAAGTGGTGTGTATGAATTTGACTGATCATAGAGATCAATAACTATTGAAAACTTTGGCCAAAATAATATTTAGTTACACATTGTAATTTCATATGTATTATTTACATGTTTATTCAATATCATATTAGAACATATTTTATTTATGGTACACATCATGTATTATAAATCTTAGAACACACAGGTACTAGCTTGTCTCTCTAGATTCCTACACCATCACTATCTACTCATCCATAAAGGGAGGGCCATTTTATGATGGAGGATTATGCATGGGATCAATGGTCCATGATTGGTGTGAAAGAGCACTTAGATGATGGTTTACCTCCCCATAATAGTATTTATTTAGAGATTACACTTGATATTACTATAGATACTGGGGTTCGTGAAACTCATGCTCTATGGAGCCTTGTATCTTATATATTGTTTCTTTTATTGTATTTGTCATTATTGAAATATTATCTCTAATGATATGTAATTATTTACTCATTATACATTGATAATAGTGGTTGTATGTTTGTACCATCCATAGTTGGAAATCTATAGTTACTTTCTATATTCATTTATGTTGTGTTTCATTTGATGATAGTGATTAGTGACATAGATATTACATGAATATTTTAAAGTTAACATACTTAGAGTTTTATATCTATATCACTAATTAGATTCTTGTGGTGAAATCTAATAAAAAATACATTGATTTAATTTAAAAAAATCATGGTATTCTAAGTCAATTCTAGTGGGGATGTTACATGTGGTATTAGAGCTACCACTCAAACTCTAAGAGTTAATGAGTCTACTAAATTTTTCATATCCTTATATTTACTAAAAAAGAGAATGGTGAAAGCTAGAATATCTGGGGGGGGTCCTTCAAATGTCAATGACAATAACCCTCTATTTAATCCTAATCGATTTGTCATTGAGCAAGTAGCAAAGTTGGATCAGATTCTCATAGCCATGAATGAAACTAGGGATAAAATTTTAGCTCTAGAATAGGAAGTTAATGGAAATGAAGAGAAATTAAACTAAGATGTACCTAAAGAGCATATTATTAAGTAGGTAATCCCTCAAGATGTGAAAGCATAGGTAGCTACAAAATTGGCTAGAGATATGAAAAAGGTGAATCCACCTAATGATAGAACTATTTTGGGTGATGGAGCTAAAGCATGGTTAAATGAGATGGAGAAGTAATTCAAGATTCAAAACTACTCTGAGGTCTCTAAAGTAGTTTGGGGAGCTTACCAATTAGTTAGTAAAACAACTATGTGGTGGGCCAACAAAAAGTTGGAAATGAATCTCAACTCAACCACCACTACATGGGAGTAATTTGTGACATTTTTCAGATCATGGTGACTTCCACAATTATACTTTAACTATAAGGTTACATATTTTTAGAATCTAAATCAAGAAGACTTATTGGTGAATGAGTTTTAGGAGTGGTTTATCAAACTTGTGAAATGTGTACCTCAGTACTAGGTAGATAAGAGGTTCAAAATTAAGAAGTTTATCATGGGATTAAAAACCTAGATTGGTAGAGGGGTGGATGTCCATAGGCCATTTACCATGGACTAGGTCTTTGAGAAGACAATCAAATAAGAATAAATTTTGAAATTTCTTGCTCAGGCAAGGGACAAGTTTAAGAAAAAGTTTTTAAGTTCTAAACCAACTTTTAAAAATAACAACTGGAAGCAAGGGAGTGGAGACTCTAGGAGCCAATTCAAAATTTAGAATGCTAAATTCAATAATGGTTCAGGCAATAAGAAATTAGGTAATGATTTCAAATGCAATTTCAAAATAAACCAATAGGGTAATAGTAAAGGACCACCTGAAGGTTGTTTCACTTGTGAAGGTGACCATTATGCCCATGAGTGCATCCAAAATAAATCAAACAAAGGTTCTACTCCTCAGTAGGGAACTTTTCAACAATGTATTCATGTGGTAGTTGATAATCAACAATATAAATTTTAAGATTCATCCATAAAACTATTAGGTATTTTATTTGAACATCTAGTTTCCATTTTGATAGATACAAGGGTTACATAATATTTTATAGTTCCTAAAATGCTTAATAAGTTATTTAGAAAATCTAGAGTAATGGAAAATGCATGGTCAATACAATATGGGAATGATTCAAAATTTAAGGTTGACAAATGTCTAGTTGAAGTAGAGATTAGGTTGCCTGAATTCATAATAGTAGTGGATATTTATGTATTACCATTAGGGTCATATGATGTGATCTTAGGAATCAATTGTATTGTAAAGTATAAAGTCAAGGTTGAATACTACCTGAAGAAGGTTGAGTGTCTAGATGATTTTGAAAATTAGACACAAATTCAAGGCAATAAAATGGAGTTGAGGCTTAGGTACATTTATAAAATTCAACTAAAGAAGGCTCAAAGAAAAAGGTGTCAAGCATTTATTATCAAAATAAATAAAATGGAGGAATCTAAGGAACCATCCCTTGAAAATTATCCATTCATGAGGAATTTTTATGATGTATTTATGAAAGGATTATCAATATTGATTCTTAAATGAGAGTTTAATTTCTCTATTGATATTATGCCTAGATCAAAACCACAATCTAAGACACCATACAAGATGACAACCATTGAATTAGTTGAATTGAAGGCTCATCTCTAGGAATTTTTGTCAAAGGGTTGATTAGGACAAGTGTGTCACCATGGGGTGCACTAGTTATCTTTGTCAATAAGAAGGATGAAACCATTCAACTTTGCATAGATTATAGAATGTTGAATAAGGAAATTATCAAAAATAGGTATCTACTACCTTATATAAAAGATATTTTGATTATATACGAGGGTAAACAATATTTTATAAGATTAACCTTAGAGAAGGATATCATCAATTGAGAATAAGGGATAAGGATATTCTAAAGACAAAGTTTAGAACTTGTTATGGGTACTATGAGTTCAGAGTGTTACCATTTGGGTAGACAAATGGCTGACAACATTCATGAATTTCATGAACAATATATTCATAGATTATTTAGATCATTTTGTTTTGGTCTTTCTTGATGACATTATTATATACTCTAAGAATGAAGAGGGGCATCTTAAACATCTAAAACTGGTTCTACAACAGTTGAAAAAGCACAAGTTATATGACAATTTGTATAGGTATACATTTTTCCAAGAAAAAGTGCAATATCTGAGACATATTATCTCTGTGAATGGTATTTCAATATATCCAATAAAAATAAGAGCCATTATGGAGTGGCTAACACCAAAGAGTGTGCATGAGGTAAGATGTTTCATGGGATTAGTGGGATATTACAAGAAGTTCATTCCATATTTTTCTAAGATAGCCAATCTGATCACCTCTCTGCAATTAAAGAACCAAAGTTTTAACTGGTCAGATAAGTGTGAAGTAGCTTTTTAGGAATTGAAAAATAAGCTTACTTTAGCACTATTAATAAGAGTTATTGATCCCAATGGTCAATTTATGGTGATCATAGATACATCTAGGGATGAACTTGGAAGAGTCCTTATGTAGGATGGTGTAATGGTAGCCTATGAATCAAGGAAGATGAAGCTTTATGAGGCAAACCATGCCCCTCATGATCTAGAACTTGCAATAATAGTACATGCTTTGCAAGTTTGGAGGCATTATTTATTAGGAAAACCATTTGAGCTCAAAATTAACAACTTAGGACTCAATACATCTTCACCCAATTGAATCTAAATGCTCATCAAAGATGCTAGTTAGAATTCCTATCTGATTATGATTTTGATATTAACTATATCAAAGATAAGGAACATAGAGTAGCTGATACCGTAAGTCATAGGAGGTACATAGTAGTTATGGATACTATCAAGAGTACTTTTAGGGATCAAGTGATCAAATTCTTGTCAAGAATTGAATTCTGTGATCAGGTCAGGAAAATGTTATCTGAGAATGATCAGAATCCTAAGTATAAAGGATTCATATTAGAGAATGAGAGTCTTTTATGATATAATAAAAGGATGTATGAACTAGATAGGGAGAGTCTGATGAGAACAATGCTAAAAAAATTACACTATGCCACATATAAAGAACATCTAAGAGTAACCAATCTTATGGAAAAGCTTAGACCACTTTATTTTTGGAAGGGAATTATGAAGGATGCAATGGACCTTGTATCATGTTGTCTAGAATATTAGTGAGTGAAAGCTGAACATGTGTATCCAAGTAGATTGTTATATCTGCATGATATACTAGAATAGAAGTGGCATGTGATTAGTATGGAATTTTTCCAAGGTTTATCATTGTCATGAAATAGGCATGACATGATATTGGCAGTTGATGATAAAATAACAAAGGTAGCTTATTTTATACTAAGCAATTTGATAGATGATGCACCTACTCTTGCGAAAAGGTTCATGAAGAGAGTGTATTGATTACTTATATTCTTAGACAAGATCATTTTAGATCATGATCTAAAGATGAATTCTAGGTTCTAAGTAACTTTGAATTCAACTTTTGGGTACATAATTAAACGTAAGCACTATATATCATCTAGATACTGATGGTCAGACTAAGCGAGTTAATCAAGTATTAGAGGATCTTCTTCATATGTATTTCATGGATCAAAAATATAAGTGGGAATATTATCTTATATTAGTTGAGTTTACTTACAATAACTAATACCAATTGGTTTTGAAAATGGAACCATTTGAATCATTATATGGAATAAAATACAAGACACTAATCAGTTGGGATAGGTTGGAAGATAGGGTAGTCTTTGTACTTGAGATGCTTTCAAAAATGGAAGATCAAGTTAGATTAATTAGATAGATAATGGTCGAGGAAAATGATAGGTAGAAGAGTTATGATGATCTGAAGAGAACAAATAGGTATGTTTTAGTAGGTGATAAAGTATTATTGTGGGTTAAACCATAGAAAAACTTGATTAAATTTGGGAAGTTAGTAAAACTTTCACTAAGATATGTGGGACCCTTTGAGGTTTTATAAGTGGTTAATATTGTAGTGTATATTTTTGCATTGCCACCAGTCTTAACTCTATTACATAATGTATTTCATGTTTCTTATCTTAGAAATTATATAACTGATCCTTCACATGCGTTAGATTAGAATGCTCTGCAAGTTTTGGATCTCGAAGTGGTCATGGTATAACCAATTAGAGTAATTGACACTCATAGAATTCATTTGTATAATAGAGAGATGTCACAATGTAAGGTCTTATGGGAATAGTACTCTAAGGATAGTGCCACTTGGGAAGACTATGATGAGTTCTACAGGTTATTTTCGTATTTGTTTGCTTGATTTGATAATTCATACTATGTTACTTTTCTGTTGAATAATATTTTTAATTTAGAATTAATGTTTGAATAAGTGTCATTAGGATGATGACCAGTATTAGAGGGGAAGGATGTCACATCCTGATTCTTCACTAAGCAAATTTACTTAATTATCCATGGATTTTTATGGTTTTAAATTTTATTTTATTATTATTTAACTAAGCTGTAAGTCATATGTTATTATGGGATAGTTATATGTTGTTTCAATTACATGATTTCATTTTTATGAGCTAGCTATATTGTATATTATTTACATTGTGATTATGTTTATTTATTATTATAATAATATTTTATGATAAATGTCATGATGTTATGGACTAACTACCTTTTTGTCATGAGTTTAATGCAAGAGACATTCATCCCTCAAATCATGATGGAGAGAGAACATCATCAGAGAGGGTGACGTAGATGAAGGTGTTGGGGGATGACAAAGAAATGGCTAGAAACCATGCACACACCACGTTAAATATTACACATTATATGCATAGTTTTAATGGTTAGCTTTAATACATTTTTTTGGTGTTGCTTGCATTTAGATAATTATTTATGTACGTTAATTGTGTGTTAGCTCAGTTTAATGTTTATGTTATTTTATTGTGGTTGTTTTAGCTAGATTTGGATGTATAATGTTACCATGTGTTTATGTCATGTTATTATATTCATGAATATGAATGTTTTTCAAGAACATAAAATTTGTGTGAATAGTATTTAATACTACCATATATAGACTAACCCTAAAATGTTAACTAGTTATCTTTATGATATTCGAGAATATCATTATATGGCTTAAAAAACCATATATATATATATATATATATATATATATATAAAGGTAACAAATACATCTATAATCTATATGATGTAGTAATAAACAATAATTACAATGTTATAATACTATTAGGATTGATATAATAGTTGTCTGAAATACCAATTACTGTTGAAAAGAATAATTGAGATTATATTAGTCATATTATTTTTAAGTCATGACAATTGTTTACCTATACTAATTTAGTAACAAATAAATAAATTGTGTTATAATTAGAAATTGTATTATAGTAAGCAATTATGGTATAATTAGAAAATGTATTGTATTATATTATAATCAGGAAATAAAATGAATAAACTAATAAGTAATGATTTTGGAATGATCAAATATCTTTGGATTTATTTCTTGGGATAAATTAGAAAAAATATATAGGAAAATTGAAAAGAAAAACACAAAACAAAATAGAGAACATGGCAAACATGATATTTAAAGGCAATATTCATGCAATGGAAAGAAAAGAAATATGGGCAGCATGAGGAATATAGATAAAAAGGGTGAATTGGAAGAGAGAAGAACATGAAGAAGAGAAGGATAAGAGGAGAGTGAAGTGGAGAAGATAGGACAATGTGTAGAGGATAAGGAAGGGATGAGTGAAGTGAGAAAAAAAGAAGTAGAGCAGAAGAGAAGGAAGGCATGGACCTCCTGGTGTCATCTGGATTCTATCAAAAGGTTAGTGGTGTTATTAACTTAGGATAATTCTATGTAATTTATTAGGAATAAATGTATTCAACTTACTATGATGTCTAGCTTAAGAAATATAGGCATGAGCTGTGTGTAGTTTTTGAAATATGATTAATTTATGAGAAACAAACAAAATGATATACAAATTATACATTCATTTAGTGTCTAACATACATATAAATATGAATAATAATTAAATATATATAGACTATTCAAATAATTTAAAAATAATGGTACATTCTTGATATAAAAATTCTATGGTACATTTTTGTACCTATGATTTCTTCAGAAAATGAACTTAAAACAATGAACTTGATTATATAGGAAGTAAAAGTTTGTTGACATAGGAAATTGAAACCAATGATACATTATAAGTTCATTGATTTACATTACACATGTCAAAATTACTTGCATAATGTGATATCCCTAGGAAATATAGGAAATAATGTATAGGGATATAGGTTCACTGATAGTGTATGTAGGTAAAACATTCTGACCATCACATAGGAAACATAGGAAATATATGTATGTATACTTAGTGATAAATCACATAAACCATTCTATGGTATCACGATTCATTTAGTGTTTGTAAAACAATGAACTTATACCTACTCGTACAATGCATTTATGTTCTATAAACCATGGTAACGAGTATATGTATGGACAAGGTGTGTGTTTGATATCCAAAAATCAAGAATATATATATATATAAATCTATGTATAATGTTATTTAAAACAACTATTTATATAGCTGACCGTGCATTATGTTATTTGATTTATATAGCTAAGAATTCATGTAGTTGACTGTGAAAACATATGTATTTTTTATTTGTAAAATAAAGAATAAAATATCTAAAATAATGATATATGTATATAAGAATGAACTGAGGTTATTCATTAATCAATCCATGATAATATATGACTATGTATAATTTGTTATTCAAACAAGGAGAATATATGACTATGTGAAGAAATATTAAAGATTTAATTGTGTTAGTATGCCTAGGTTGAAGGAAAAATATAGGGAACAATTCTTGAATGAAATTAATGAATGGATAAGTTCTATACCATGTCTAATTTTCATAATAAAAATCTTTGCTATAAGAATCAATGGATATAAGCTACTTGAATAAATAATAACATATACACATAGTGGTAATAATATCTATTTGGGAGATAAAATAAATGACTTTACACACACACACACACACACACACACACACACACACACACACACACACACACACACACACACACACACACACACACACACACACACACACACACACACACACACACACACACACACACACACACACACACACACACACAGAGAGAGAGAGAGAGAGTGTGTGTCTTGTATATTATTTATGCAGGAAAATATTATGATTTAGAGTTTGAGTTGACAAAGTTAAATTTGAAATTATATATGTGAACTAAATGTGTGACTATTGTACAGTTCAAAATATGAATTTAAACTATGAAAAGATTTGTTATTTGATTGGGTGTTGACTTGATTTATTAGACACTCATGAAACTTAGGAAAGTATATTAGTCATTATGTGTGTAAATAAATAAACATATAAATGTGTGAATACGCTTTGGAGTATAACACCTTGTTTATCAATAATTTTAGATAGTATTTTAGGTTAAGACCCAAATAGGGGAAAAATAGGGAAATACATTTAAGTTGGATTTTACCATAAATAGATCATGACTTGGAAATAATTGAATTAGAACAAGGTTTCAAAAAATGTTAAATCATGATGATAGACTCTGATTGTGAATTTATGAATAGAAAATAAAAATTACTATTGGTGGGACTAAACAATATTTCTATATATTTGTTGAGTACTTATATGCATTACATATTATGAATAATAGACTATGATATTATTGTTCTTCATAGAATGAATTATATTTGAATTTACTTACATAAATTATAAATTTTAAGTCTATATATATTATATTTGGTTGGTATAAATTGAATTTCTTATGCTTATTATAAGATAGTGGAGATTCATTCATACATTTGATAGACTAAATGTATGTCTTTTGATTATTCTTATGTTTAGCATGTTTTATGCCTTCTAGTAGGAAGTAATTTATATGAATCTATTGGTTATAATTATATTAACCAAATATTACATTGATGGTACTACCTAAGTAGTGAGATAAACTTCACTAGCTTACTAGCTTCACTAATGTCAGATGAAGGTAATCTAATCAAATGGTGTGTATGAATTTGACTAATCCTAGAGATAAATAACCATTGAAAACTTTGTCCAAAGTAATGTTTAGTTATATATTTTCATTTAATATATATGATTTAAATATTTATGCAATATCATGTTAGAATGCATTTTCTTTATGGTATACATCATATATTACAAATATTACAACACATGGGTACTAGCTTGTCTCTCTAGATTCCTACACCGTCACTATCTACTCATCCATGAAGGGAGGGACATTAACTTATAGAGGATTGTGTGGGGGATATATGGTCCCTAGTTGGTGTGGAAAAACACTCAAATAATGCTTTCCCTCCTCAAAATAGTACTTATTTGGAGACTACACTTGAGATTACCATAGATACTGAGAATCAAGAAACTCATGCTTGGTGGAGCCTTGTATCTTGTATCTTGTATCTTGTATATTGTATTGTATTTTTTATTATTAAAAAATTATCCATGATGAGATGTAATTATTTACTCATTGTACATTGACAACAGTGGTTTTATGTTTGTACCAACCATGGCTAGAAATCTATAATTACTTTTTATATTCAATTATGTTGTGTTTCATCTCATGATAGTGATCAATGACACATAAATGTTACATGATTATTTTATACTTAACATACTTAGAGTGTTATAGTTGGATCACTAATTAAATTCTCATTGTGAAATTTAATGAAATAATACATTGATTAAATTTATAAAAATAAATCATGGTATTCTAAGTCAATCCCAATGGGGATGTTACATAGGGATATTAAATGGAGACATCAATGACAGTGAAGAGGGGATGCATTAGAGGTTGAACCAAAAAAAAAATGTAACCACCACCATGGATATAAAGATAGATATGGGCTCTAGTCCCCCACCAGTATAGCCATGGTTACAACCAAAGGCATAGTCATAGGGAGATATAATAACACAACCTGCATTGAGTTGGTCTGTTGTGTGGCATATATATAACATAGAATGACATATTCATGTGATTCAGGATAGACAATATATAGGTTCTAGACCACTATGAATCCATGCTATATGGGAGGTGCTTGGTGGCCAGGTGGATGGAGCTACTATTGGTGAGCAAGATGTGTTGTATAGTTATTATTTTTGAGATTATGTAGATAGATAGATATATATGTTAGAAAGATGTTTGATTTTTGAGATATGTATGAGATATGATGTGATTTTGGTTTGAATTTTGTAGCTGATACAATAGAGGAGGATTGATAGAGGATATTTTTAGAGGTAACCCACCATGACATTGTGGATGACATTCTATTATAACATGATACTACATATTTTATTAATATGTTTGTACCTTAAACCCATGGTTATGTTGAGTTGTTTAGGGAGGTTTCCTGAGAGATACATAGATTATCAATTATGTATTAGGCTATAGTACCATCAGGAGTTGGTTAAGGGAGGTGTAGGAATGAAAGATGTTGTCTTAGGATAAAGATGCTCATTTGACTACAATTGGGCAAGTATCGAGGTTATAGTTCTAGGTGGCCAATCTACATGGACATGTAGATGGTATACAATCACAGATGTAGTTGATACATTAGACTATACAAAGAGTAAAATCTCAAGTCTCTATGGATAATGTAGCATGTCCTCATGGTGGATCATAACCTTAGAGTTGTTTTTGTACTATGTGTCATTATGTATCAAGATGTATGTAAAAGTTTTGAGTCATGTATGTGTGTGTTTCATTATGAATCATGAATGTTATCCATTGATATATTTTATTTATAGCACATGTGATTATTATTTTATATGTTATGGGAAAATGTAGAATGTATGTTTTATTCTTTTATAACAAATGTGAGCAAATACATGGTTAAAAAAAATGATAAATGCAAAATGATAAAAAGTTGTAAGAAAATAGAAAGTGTTTGAAAAATAATCAATGAATGATAAAATTGAATGTAAAATGCATCAAAAAAATGAGATATGTAAAACATTTTAATAAAATAAAATTAAAATGATATATGCTAATCAAATATGTATACACAAATTGAAAATAAATAAGAAATGAAAACAAGGAGAAACTCAAAAAATCTAGATTTTATGTTTGTGATAACATGTGATGGAATAAAGTATGACCATTGAATGACATGTGAATGATGGTTATAATATGACATGAAAATATATTTATGAGAAAATCCTAATCCTATCCATGGTCTTACACTACAACTGAGAAACGGAGCTAAGAGGCATGAGAAGGTGTGTATTTATGAGGAAGGCATAGTCCTATCCAAGGTTTTTATAGATAATATTTTATGATTATATATCACCTTATTATTTTACACTTAAATTAAAACATATCTTTTATATTCCTCCCAATTATTTACCTTTTTAACTTCCACAAGTCATGTAATTGCTCTATGTTTATGCCCCTTGCTCTATATCTTTTATTCTGACTAGTTTTATGTTGATGACCTACGTCTCATATCTTTCCTAGAATACTTAAAATGTACTTATCTTACATCTCTAAAATTTATGAACATGTACCTACTTTATTGATCCTTGGAAACTAATTTTTGAAATAGATAGTAGCATACACATTATTGTCCTATCCTGACACAAGTATCCAGTGCCCTAAAGTCATCCACTTTACAAACGAAACATATTCTAATGGTTAACCTAAGTGATTTAATGTGAGTTATGAATCCAAAGGGATTGATATAAATACAACATCAACCCTCATTCATTCCTCACCTAGAAACACCTAGAAAAATACCAAAGAGACCAAGGCACTTATAAAAAGTAATCTATCAAGCATTCAATTGAATAAAGATTCTCTATTTCCACACCAGTTATGTGTACACCACATCTATATGTATGAAGTAATAAAGGAGTAGCCCAAGAGATATATTTTTAAAGTTACAAGCTAGGTCACTATTTTACTTGATTTGCACATATTTAATGATTAGTTCTCTATTATTTGGTATTTTGTAGATGCAACAGAGAATTTGGTAACTAGTGACTGTACTATGGTTACAGGATCTATTAGTGATATTGTTTGTCATGGATATGTCTTAAATTACTAAACTTGGTTTTGGTGGGATCATGAAGATGAAATAGATCACAATGAACATAGATTTAGTCACCATATTACTAGGGACATGGGAAAGACTAATTAATATGTTCCATTGGGTGGTGGATGGAGATACCATTGAGGTGGATACCACCATAGAGGATATTCATGCATTATTAAGATTACTGGTTACTGACACATCATTGGTGTACAATACTCTAGATTTTGTGAATGTTAAGAGAACCTTATATTTTTGGGCACTAGGATCAAAGAGATATGACCAACTTGAGTTTGTGGCAAAAATATTTAATGTGCATGTTTTGACCATTCTAGATATCCATAAGGCCATTATTGGACTTATGAAAGCTCAAGTGATCTGTCATAAGTTGGATGGGAATGTCCCATTGTATCTTAAAGATTTATGTTGAGTGATGTTAGAACATGCCACATTATATTATATGGGTTTTATTATTTGAGTGTATTTAGTGAAAAAAATTTATAACATTTTGTCTAGGGGCCAGAAGATGATAGGGCCCATTATGCTTTTTTTAGTTGGATTTATGAGAGATTTCCTATATATTATATGATAGGGTTACCTCATTTTATGAATGATTCTCTTTTTCAAAAGCAAATATGGGAACATAAACGTGTGGTACATGTTGTGACACATGTTATGGTGTTATGGATTGTTACTTAGGTTAGATTATTTGGCACTAGTATCAGGGTCCTATGGATGCCTGATCCTCATGACCAAATATTATACAAGTATAGGGTTATCTAAGGATTACATGACACTATATTTGGTGGGTAGACTCCATAAAATTCATTATACAACATGGTAGTTTATATTTCCACACCTAATTGATACTATAGTGGTCCCAATATTTTGGGTGCATCACATAAGGGAGCGATATGGTGTGGGAGGTGAGGGACACCAATGGTGGTTCCCATTATACGGCTTCATCGAGTGAGGGATATTAAATGGTGACATAAGTGATAGTGAAGATGGGAAGTATTAGAGGTTAAACCATAAAAATAAATACCACACCCACCACCATGGCTACAGAAAGAGATGAGCTACAATCTCCCACCAGTACAGCCACAGGCATAACCAAAGGCATAATCATAGGGAGATATAGTAACATAACCTACATTAAGTTAGTAAATTATGTGGTATATAAATGAGCATGACACATTCATGTGATTCAACTTGACTAGTATATAGGTTCTGCACCACCACAAATCCATGCTAAATGGGAGGTGCTCGGTGGCCAGGTAGATGGAGCAACTATTGGTGAGAAAGATGTGTTGCATAGTGATTATTTTTGAGATTATGTATATAAATAGATACATGTTTGATTTTATAGATATATATGAGATTTGATGTGATTTAAGTTTGTGTTTTGTAGATGCTATAATAGAGGAGGCTCAATGGAAGACCTTTGTGGAGACAACCCACCATGACATTTTGGATGACATTCTTCCCCAACACAATACTACATAGTTGAATGATATGTTTGTGACTTTAACCCATGATTATGATGAGTGGTTTAGGTTGGTTAGGGATTTTTCCTAAGAGATGCATAGATTATTAGTTGTGGATTAGGTTGTAGTACCACTGGGAGTTGGTCAAGGGAGCTATAGGCATGGAAGGTGTTGTATTAGTAGAGAACTACTCATTTGACTATAGTTAGGCAAGTATTACGGTTATAATTCTAGGTGGCCAATATACAAGGACATGTATATGGTTTATAATCATGGACACAATTGTTACATTAGACTTTAGATAAAAGGACAATCTCAGGCCTCTATGGATAGTGTATCACATCTTCATGATGGATCATAACCTTAGAGTTATTTTTGTACTATGTGTCATTATGTATCAAGATGTATGTAAAAGTTTTGAGTCATGTGTGTGTGTGTGTGTTTTTCATTCTAACTCATGGATGTTATCTATTGATGTATTTTATTTTTAACACTTGTGATTATGATTTTATATGTTATGAGAAAGTGTAGAATGTATGTTTTATTATTTTCTAGAAAATGTGAGAAAATACATGGTTAAAAAGAATGATAAATATAAAATAATAAAAAAATTGTTAGAAAATAAAAAGTGTTTGAAAAAAATCAATGAATGGTAAAGCTGAAATTAAAATGCATCACAAAAAATGAGATATTAAAATGATAAATGTCAATCAAATATGTAAACACAAGCTAAAAATAAATAAACAATGAAAATAAGGAAAAACTCAAAAAATCATTCAAATTTAATGTTTGTGCTAACATGTGATAGAAGAAAGTATGACCATCGAATAACATGTGAATGATGGTGATAACATGATATGAATATATATATTTATGATAAAATCCTAATCCTATCCATGGTCTTACACTACAACTCAAAAATTGAGCCAAGAGGCATGAGAAAGTGGGTATTTATGAGGAAGGCCTATTCCTATCCAAGGTCTTTGTAGATAATTTTTTATGATTATATAGTACCTTAGTCTTGTACACTTGGCAAACTTAGACCTTGGCTATTCCTCTCGATTATTTACCTATCCCACTTCTATAAGTCTTGCATTTGCTCTATCTTTGTGCCCCTTGGCCTTTATATCTTAGTTTGACTAGTCTTATGTTGATGACTTAGGTCTCTTATCTTGCCTAAAATACTTAAAATGTACTTATCTTCCATCTCTACAAGTTATAAACTTGTACCTTCTTTCCTACTACTTGGAAACTAATATCTAAGACAGATAACAACATCGATGCTACCATCCTATCCTAACACAAGTGTCCAGTGCCATAGAGTCATCCAATTTGAAAGTGAAAAACATTCTAATGGTTAACATAAGTGATTTATTGAAAGTTATGACTCCAAATGGATTAATATAAATAAAATATCAACCCTCATTCATTCCTCACCTAATGACAACTATAAAAAGACCAAAGAGACCAAGACAGTTATCAAAAACACTCTATAAAGCATTCAATTGAACAAAGATTACCTATTTACATACTATTTATACATGCAATGCATATCCAAGTATAAATTGCTAAAGGAGTAGCCTAAGAGCCAAAATTTTCAAGTTACAAGATAGGTAATTGTTATAATTAATTTGCATATATTGTATGATTCACACAAAAGACAACATGAAGAGGATAACTACATGAGTCTAAGGTCCTCTTATAGAGTATTATCTATGTAGGCAATGTCCTTTGATAATAAGGTAATTAGGGTCAGTTTGAAATTATTTTCCCACTAACCCATTTCCCCCCAAGGTCATATTGAAGATGTAAAACTAGGGTTTTGCCATTTTACAAGGATGGACTATTCATGACCTAGATCTAAATGCACCAGGAAAAGGGGAAGAAAAAATAAAAATAATATAGGTGGTTGCATCCTATTTTAACAAATATTATATAGAATACACTAACATAAAACCCAAATAATAGTGTCGATGCAACCATCCCAAGTTGATGTTACTATCTAGAGAGTAAGAGGTGTCAAATCTAGAATTAGAGGATTGTTCCAAAATCTCTTTTCCACCTAATTTTAACCTAGTCTAGAGCTAGAAGTACATTAACATCATAACAAGCTAAGTGATTCAATTATTTATCATTTCTATATCTAGCATATTTTTATTTTCTATATTTAGACTATCTTAATATAATAAATTTAGTGTATGCTTATATTTGAGTTTATCATCTAATTGGCCTGCTATAAATTAGATTATCACCCTTATGCCATTTAATTTCTATATACCCATTTAATAATCTAGATAAACCTAATATATATCTATTTTTATGGTTAAACATTTGGTAAACCTAACCCATGTGAATGTAAAAAAAATTGATCTAGGGCTTCCAAGCCTCTTAGGATTTCATCTTGTTGTGATGCATTTTTAGATCTAAAGTTTTACCCTAGGGTTTTACCTCCTCTAGTCACAAGGGCTTCACATGTATATGTTTGAAAGTGGATTATTTATTGATTGGAATATTTTAGCCTACAAACAAGTTCATTTAAAAATTACTTAGAGGTATTTACTACTCATATTATTATATGCAAAACCTCTTTTTTTTCACCAAAATTTAGTATGGATTTTGAATATTTTAAAATTAACTATACAAGGTGAATGGTGTACTTATGTTAAAATTAATTTCTATGTTTCATCAAAAAATATATTTTATTTAAAAACATCTCTCAGATCTCTAAAAAATATTCTTGATTTATTTCATTTTTTGATTATTTACTTAGAATATTCAAGGGTTTGCTTGTAAAACATTCAAAATTATTTGGTCTATTTTTTATTCATATTAGATCAAATTTCAAATTACTCAAAGTTTTTTCATAAAATGTTGATATAAACAAAAACATATTTTGGTTTTTTAAAATATTGTATGGATTTTCCAAATTTAGAAATTTACTATTTCTATTAAATTTAGATCTATAGGTTGTGCATGTACTTTTATTTTCCTATTTTTATGGGTTCATCTCATTTCCTATTTTTACATAAAAACTTATCTCATATTTTTAAGAAACTCATCCAATAGTCTAAAATTTTTATATCCTTATTTTATTATGGTTTATTATTCTTTAGCATTTATAAGCCTTTCTTTTCCTATTTTCATATCAATTTTTAGAACATTTCAAATGGATACAAAGGAGACTATTGCTCCTAATAAACCTAATGAGGGTGATATCTCTAATCCCTCTAACTAGTTATAGGATATCACTTATCCATGGGGTAAGGTGGCCATACCTATAGTTTAAAATGAAGATATTCAATATAAAATATTTAGGGTGTGTGCTTGTGAAACCTTAAAGGAACAAATCAATATCATGACCAAGTTAACGAATGATTTACAAAAGCAAAATTAGTCTCTAAATTAAAACATCACCTTATTGAAAAATTAAATATCATATATAAATAATCCAAATTATACTAGTGTGAATCATGTGATTGTATCTTCATCTACAAATATTGTTCCAAATAACGTTTTTTATCTAACTTCAAAGCTACAAGAAAACACACCTAAATTAAGTGATCCAAATATTACATCAATACTTACTAATAGACCAAGTGAAATCTTAAGGGAAATGATTTGAGATAAAGTGATCAAATTACCTCCTCTATATCCTCTAAGGAGATCTAAGTACTACTATGCATATCATAGAATGCATGGGCATCACATCGATCCTTATTTTACATGGAAGAACCAAATACAAAGTTTCAAACATAGTGGTGATCCTATCATTGATACATCTACCAAAAAACCCACTCACATTATGAGTACTTCTCTTAAAGCACAAGTGTGAAAACATAAAACTTGGGTACCAAAGGAAAATTTAGAGTAAAAACAATTGAAAATACCAAACTTAGAGAAAGAAAAGATTCAAAAAGACAAATCATATCAAGAAAAGGATACAAACTTACCTCTCAAAAATGATACTCAACTTTTCAAACAATGTAGTCTTCGAATGAAATATTTAGAAAAAAATGGTTATATGGTTAAGGTTTGGGAAAACATTCCCAAGGCATCACTCATCTTATTTTCACATATGATCAGAATGCACATCAAGGATTGGGATATATTAGTAATACTAATGCAACTCATTCAAAGACACATTTTGCCAATATAAAAGATCAAGAACCTACAAATTAAAATGAGGTACATAAAGAACAAATTTAGAAATAGAAAAAAGTACCTAAAAAGGATAATGTCAAATGTGTGCCTTCATATGAAGAAATTTCCAATCATTCCTCAAAACATCAAATCATTGTACCTTGCATTGATGAAAAACAATGTCAAAATATCATGCTTGACCCAAATTATGAATTTAATAGATGTACCTATAAATTATTTACATCTTTGGGATATGGAAATGAACATGTAAATAAAGATACTATATTTGATCTTTGTGTTAGATCTTTAACATGTAAAATCACACTTAGATTTGAATCAGGATCTATTATAATACATATTACTCCCTTTTTGGCAAAATATAATGCAAAATTTGGAAAATGATGGTTACTCACAATAATGAAAAACATATTTGAGCCAAAGATACCAAGTATAAATTTACCAAAAGATCATGATATAGTTACTACTTCTACTATGCACACATATAACACATCTTATTCTAAAAAATATACACTTATGCTACCTCTTGATGATTATCATCAATTGGATGGGATCATATGGTAGTCTCTTCAACTATTCCAAAAATACCAAAAATAAAAATAAATAAATAAACATCCAAAAATCCAAAAACATGTTTGACACCTACATGTTCTATTGGTTCCTTGGCATCCATGTGATAGTTCTATGTTAATGGACAACATACTTAGTTACTCCCACATACACATATATGTCACACTTCTACTTGAGTGTGATATAGGCATAAATAGATACATGATACATTCCTATTTCAAATTTTGGGCCTTAATTATACTCATGTCATATGGACATTTGGGGCATATGCTTCTTTGATCTTAATACACATAGGTTATATGATTTGATTATCACTCTACATTATCATGTTTGAACTTACATATGTAATTACACATGCCTATTATCCATGATTATATCTTACACAGGGTACTTGATATGTTATACACTTGACACCTTTTCCTAACACATTGGATTCAAAGGCTACTATGACATGTTTATGCTAATTTATTATGATTTACTTTATGCACTTCCTTGAGTGTCTTACCTTGCTGTTATATTTCTTGTTCAAGCATTTGAATATGTTCCATTTCTTATGGCCCATGTGCCCATGTATGCTTTCATTGAAATTTTCATATGTCATTATTTATTGTATGAACATTTTAATGTTATTCTTGCATCTATGGAAATTTTACTACGTCATGTCCCTTTGATTATGTGGTATTTGAACATGGCCCTTGTTTGCAGTTTCCTTAGACTATTTCATTTTGACATGCTTTTGAGTGCTCTTATGTGTGTGTTTATTTTATTGTTGAGATTGTATTATTACTATCTAGATGTTTCCATGATATTTATCATGTATCTTAGGCCTACATGTGATCACATTGGTTCTATGTGCTTTAATGATACATTTACCTAGACATGTTACTTCTATATGCTACATGGTTACATTCACATATTATATAATTATTTTTTCCTTTTTAGGTGAGGTAACTACCAGTTCCTATATTTCCTTCACCTCAAGGGAGGGAATATTAGTATGGGCATGTCATAAAATCATGTTATCCACACTTGGCATAGTTTAAAAATTATAGTGGGGGCATGCTTTGGAAGCATGTTATTCACACTCATTTAGTATGTGGTACTTATTTAAATTTTTATATTCAGTGGAGGCATGTCATATGGGCATAACTTCCACACGTTAAAAATTATTAAATTCAATGGGGCAGGATTTATAATGATGTTATCCACACTAATTAAATATATGGTACTTATATTAGTTCTTAGATTCAATAGGGGTATGATTTAGAAGCATGTTCTCCACACCTATTTAATATTCAACATCTCCAATTTATAGTGGGGGTATGTTTTGTAAACATGTCCTCCATATTAGTACTTATATTAGTTTTTAGATTTATCCATATATAGTAGGGACATGATTTTTAAGCATGCTATCCACATTTATACAATTATCCAAATTGGATAAAACACATAATTATATGATTCCAATTCATAGTTATGATAGAATTCTATACATTGGTACTATTGTTATACATAGTTTTAGCATGAGACATATTTAAGGTGTATATGCTATGTAACATGGGACTAATATTACAAAATTCAAATCAATTTTAGATTCCAAAACTCTTTTATGGACTATTACCATATCACAATTTTTTTTGTATTGATACCCTACGAACTTTCACATTCTCTTATTAAGCTAGTATAATATAGTAGTTGGTTTACTTTTGGTATGGTTGAGCTGATCAAGTACCTCAATCTTGATAATTTTTTAGGCTGAACTTGATCATCTAGCTTCATCAGGTTATAAGTATCACTGGGTTGCACAGTTGAACTAATCTCAATTGCCAGGAGGCAACG
Source organism: Torreya grandis (assembly GCA_037957365.1). Lineage (NCBI taxonomy): Eukaryota > Viridiplantae > Streptophyta > Pinopsida > Cupressales > Taxaceae > Torreya > Torreya grandis. The sequence goes on from JARHVA010000127.1 coordinate 7,050,418, forward strand.
CACTTTTACTCTAAAGTTGGGGGCATGTTCCTTCCCATCTCTCTCTCTTTCTATCTTATTAGAGATATGAACTTTAAATATTTATCTATATTTGTCTTAATATCAATTTTAGAGCCTTAAAATGATACACATTTTTCAAAAATAACTTTCCAATAGGCAAGGCAATTATATCAACACATAGGTGTACTCCTAAACCTTGTTCTTTTAATTTAAATATATTTCAAGTAATTTCAAACCATATTATATGCACTAATTTTATACTGTAACATGTTCTTGGATGCAATCCAGTCACCAAAAAATCACTCAAGTTAGGCACATACAAAGATAAGGTGTGCATACACACCTAGGTATGTATTCCTTTCCTTTAAACTAATAATTCCATTACTATATTAAATGGGGAAAATGTATATGATATTTCATGATTATATAAATCCTCAATCTTATACACTTGGAAAACTTAGACCTTGGTTGTTCCTATCAATTCTGTACCTTTTTCAGTTTCACAAGTCTCGTATCTACTCCATCTTTATACCCCTTGGCCTATATCTCTTAGTCCAATCAGTCTTATGTTGATGAAATAGGTCTCATATCTATCCTATAATACTTAAAGTATACTTATCTTCCATCTATGTAAGTTAAAAACATGTACCTAAATTCTTGCTCCCTATAATCTAACATCTGGGATAGATAGTAGTGGCAATACTACTATCCTTCCTTGACACAAGTGTCCAGTGCCCTAAAGTCAACCAATGTTCAAATGAAATGTATCATAATGGTCAGTCTAAGTGATTAAAAGTGAGTTATTACTCCAAAGGGATTGATATAAATACAAGATCAACCCTTATTCATTCCTTACCTAGAAACACCTAGTAAACACCTAGAAAAAGATCAAAGAGACTAAGGCACTTATCAAAATCAAGCTATCAAGTATTCAATTAAAAAAAATATTCCATATTTACATACCAGTTATAGGTACAAGACATCTATAGGTCTGAAGTACTAAAGGAGTATCCTAAGAGCCAAATTTGTCAAGTTACAAGTTAGGTCACTATTGTACTTTCTTTACACATACTATATGATTCACACACAAGCCAACATGCAAGGGAGAACTACATGAGTATAAGGAATTATTTTGGAGTATTGGATATATATGTAATATTATTTGATAATAGGGTCATTAGGGTCAAATCAACACTGTGTGCCCACAAACCCATTCTTACCCAAGGTCATATTGAAGATGCAAAGCTAGGTTTTTAATTTTATAAAGAGAAACTATCCATGACCTAGATATAAATGCACTAGAGTGAAGGTGAATTAAAATATAGAAGCATGTAGTTGGTCACATCTTTTTTTAGTACATATTCCATACAAGATACTATCATCAAATCTAGATAGTAGCATTGACACAACCACCCAGGTTGATGTTACTATCCAAAAAGCCAAAGATTTCAAATATAGAATATCCTTCCTAGCTACTTTCAACCTATTCTTGATCCATAACTGCATTAGCATCAGAACAAGCTAAGTACTTCACTTCTTATCATTTCTATATCTAACATAGTTGTACTTTCCATATTTAGACTATCTCAACATAATAAATTTAGTGTATGCTTATATCTGGGTTTAACATCTAATTAGCCTACTATAAATCTAATTAGTACCCTTGTTCCATTTCATTTCTATATACCCCTTTAATAATCTAGATAACCCTAATCTAGATCCATTTTAGGGTTAAAACAGTCTTATAGTGAAACCCCTAAAAAGGATAACTAAAAGGTGTAGGTAGAAAGTGTGATCAAGGATGTGATCATATATAAGTGATATCCATCAAGGGGAATATAAATGATAAATAGGAAGTGAAAAAGAGTAAGTGAAGTGTTGAACAGGTGATATATAAATCCTTATAAATGATGCGACACACTAAATAAGTATGCTAGTGCAAGGAATTATTGACATCAAGGACCTAGGATACTCCAACTAGTAAACACAGAGCTTGAGATAAAAAATGAAGTACATAGATCATCCCATGAAGGTTATATGCAAGAAAATTAAAATGGACCTACCTTACCATAATGTGTTCCCAATTCCTTAGGACCCCTTATAGAGTTATTGATTTGCTATGAAGATTGGGTAATTGCATGAGAAAGTAGGCAACACTAGATGATAAAATGAGACATCCTATCCCAATATACTATCCTACTGCACTCCAAAGGATCTATTTTATATTATGACACCAATTTTGAAGTTTTATCTTTGACTAAGATAGGATATGTGCCAAGAGATCGCATCTTTTAGTGTGATTTGAATTTTAAGATGGTAATTTCCTTTTGATCATTGCATTTTGTTTTATTTTATGGATTTTTTATTCCTCCTCTATATGAATTCAGATTATTAAACATGACTAAAATAGGTGATGAACATAAGAGAGATTACACTTGGTCTCTAAGAAATATTACCAAAGATCATGGTTTCAAAATTTTTGTAGACTTGCTCATAGGTAAGTTTGAAAACTTAAAATTGACCTATGTATGCTTTTAATGAAGGGAAATAAAAATGAAAGATGGATATCATAAAATATTTATTTGTGTAATGATTGGTACAATGATGGGTATACTTATAGATGATCACAAAGATGTAAGGTAGTGTAATGGCAAATGATAGGGCTTATATTGAATATATCCAAGTTATTTGGTGATTATACTATCTTACCAAAGAGTTATCATAAGTAATTTTGAAAGTAAGAATAATATAAAATAATATGGAAAATAAGGAAATGAAAGTGAAGCTTGATAAAGAAGCCTCAGAGGTGTTATTAAAATTGTAATGTTTGACAATAAAGATAATAAGAATAATGAAATAAATCATAATATAACAAGGATGTCATATATTTAAAGTATATGAAAAAAATTAAAATGTTGTAAATGAAATGAAAAAAAGATATAAATGACATATAAACTGCAAGGCATCACCAATGATCATAAGGAAATGTACATATCAAATCCAATCATATGATAATGTGAAGAATAATATGATATGTCACACAAATTTGTGCTCTAAAATATTGATAGATATCCTGACATACATCATCAATAACATTTGATAGATATTGTTGTAACTAAAATATAGCTATGATCATGGTCTCATAAATATTTATAGAGAGTCATGTGAGGACTTCTTGATGCAAAAGCTCTATGGAGAAAGTAGGTGTCTGGGAATAATAAAGAGGTAGACATGGTACCTCCTATGAGGGGTAATCAGTATGAGAATTATGTGCTATAATATGGATGATATCCTCTAATATGTGAGAAAGAGTGGTTATAGAAGAAGGTTAAGCCTTTGTTTTAAAATTATCGTAATGACATTGTTGTGAAGGTGAAGGTGTAGGCCATGTAAAATCACAAAAATACTAATAGATTACTCTACTTCAATATATATTATGTGTAATACACTTATGCCAAAGGAAATAGACTTATTTGTATTTAGGAATATATTAGGAGGTGGTAAACTCTTATCAATAGTAGGTTGTGTTATTTTAGGATGAGGCACATTAATATACCATCAAAGTTGTTGGCAATGTGTTGAAGTGTGTGTATTTGTGTCATGAAAATAACACATGTGCCTGAGAGTAACTAAGTGATGAGGTCTACTATTTATGGTAGGAATAAAGTTCTATGTATGATTTTGTGATAAAAATCTCTAGTATGCTTGATAATATTTAGGTCAATGACTAGTTATATTATGAAACTCACAATATGGTTCATCTGCCCATCATCTAGGTGGAGAAACAAGTTTAGGCATGGGTAAAACCTCATCAGGTAAATCATTGTGATCTATGCATCTATGAGTAGGCTCTTGATTAGGTGTTATAATTATGAGAGATAGCTTTGGTTCATGTTAAAATAATGTAGCCAACATCTCTAGGGGAAGGTTTCTTGAAGGATAAAAAAACTAATAAAATGATAATGTCATGTCATGACATGATCCAGGAGCATACCCCTAAGAGGATTAGAGGTGACTAAATTAGAGTGAGTAAAATTTGGTAGTTATTCCATCTTAGACCTATGAACATCAATGGAATGTTAGGTATTAATGCTTCATTTATGGGTTATTATATTACATTTGGGTGTGTGTGTGTGTGTGTGTGTGTGTGTTGATTTGTATTAAAAAAATCAATTATGTAATTATGTATGACAATAAAATGAGTTGTACATGAGATAAAACAACTCACTATAAAATAGGCTTGTAGGAGAGTATTTAGGAGATAGGGGTGAGTGATTATAGGATTAGGGATGAGTGTTAACTCCTTCCTTGTAGGACAATAAAACACTATATTTTAATGACTTTGTTCAATAAAATTATGTTTTTGTTGTTTACCAAATTATTTTGAGAGTAATCTAAACTAGTTTTCAACATTGGTATTAGAGTAGGAACCATTTGGGACCTCTCTAAAAATTAAGGTCTTGTGCATAGTAAGATATTTGAAGTGAAGACCATGTTTAGTGATCTTCCTATTTGATAGGCCTATTTTTATCAATTGGGGTGCAATATAGACCACTGCAAAGTTCAATAAAATTATATTTTTGTGGTTTACCAAATTATTTTGAGAGAAATCTGAACTAGTTTTCAACATTGGTATTAGAGTAGGAACCATGTGGGACCTCTCTAAAAATTAAGGTCTTGTGCATAGTAAGATATTTGAAGTGAAGACCATGTCTAGTGATCTTCCCATTTGATAGGCCTATTTTTATCAATTGGGGTGCAATAAAGACCACTACAAAGTTCAATAAGATTATGTTTTTGTGGTTTACCAAATTATTTTGAGAGTAATCTGAACTAGTTTTCAACATTGGTATTAGAGTAGGAACCATGTGGATTAAGGTCTTGTGCATAGTAAGATATTTGAAGTGAAGACCATGTCTACTGATCTTCCCATTTGATAGGCCTATTTTTATCAATTGGGGTGCAATAAAGACCACTACAAACTATGATTGGAATTATTTATTTGGTAAAAATAAAAAACAATTTAGTTTTATATATGTCACTATTTGTATAGTGTGAGGAAATGATTTTTGTGTGTAGATCCTAGCTAGCTTGACCTCCCCTGCCTTTTCTAGAAATCAGCTAGGTTGATAGTCTATTCAACTTGTACCAACCCAAAAACCATGGATCAAGTAGTTACACCAACATCATGAGCCCATCTTAGTTACATCCCATGACTTTTTTTTGAAGCATCAAACTTGACTCCATAAATCTTTCTTACAACACTTGATGATCTCTTTGACATCATATCAAACTTGATCTAAACTTGGTGATTATAATCCCCATTCAAACTCATGTAGTTTATGTGGGACTATGAAAATAAAAATCTTCTAAATAATCAAATATATTGTTTTAGATCCAAGTTTAAATGACTTGAGAAGGTTTTTACATATGATTACATTCATACTAGGTTATGACAAGCCAAGTTTAAATGACTCAGGAGGGTTTATACATATGATTTCATTCATACTAGGCTATGTCACTTGATTCAACATGTAGTTTTTAGTTGATTCTGGATTGAATCTCTTCCTATCATTCATACTAGTTTACATTAGGTTTTTTACATTTTCTTGACATTCAAGCCCATCTCAATCCTTCCCCACAATGCCATACCAACACACAATTCAATTACACAACAGGGTTATCTCTTCAACCTCATAATTTGGTTGTTCATTTTGGTAAATAATGGTATTTAGGTACTAACTTAAATTGTTTGACTCAAGTTTTTTATATAGGTTGATAGGATTTTTCATAGGTTTTTATTAAAACTAAAAGTTTAATAAATCAATATTAATCTTAAATATAGTTTATATTGAAAATTATATTTCAATATAGATGTTTTATAGTTTGGTATGTTATGTATTAATAATGTATTTTATTAATAGGGATCATTTAAAATGTTGTGTTTAAGTTTGTGTCAGGACAAAGTAATTGTCCATAGTTTTTTAATACATAGAGTGAAAACTTATCTTTGCAAGGACACATTTTAAGCTGAATCCAATGTCCACTAAGTAAAATTATGGGGGTGGGAATATGGAGAAATTAAATATAGTTGATAATTTTGATGGAAATTACTTCCATACATGACAAATATATATGGGTTATTATTGATGACACTGTAATACAACCAATAAATTATGATGCACTCTAGAAATGGAAGGTCAAAGATAATAAATACTTAGCTATTATTGGTATTACATTATGAATCCATATTTACATCATGTGGAATTCAAAATTTTTTCTAAATAAATATGGGAATCAATCAACATACTATTCAGATCTCAAGCTAAAAGTGATGAAATAACTATGAATAAAAAACTATCTAGGTTAAAAATAGAAGGAGGTGGTGATTTAGTATCTCACATCAACCAATTCCATCTCTTATAAACTGGTTGGCATGAATAAATGAATAAGTAAAGGAAAATGATGCAAAATTCATATTTTTCAATAGCATGCCTAACAATATGTCCAATATGGTGTTCACCTTAAGTAAATTGAATCCAAGCTTAACAAACACTATATCCACATTGATTAATGAAGGAAAAAATGTTTCATAAGAATAAGAAGAAGAAGTGATGTTCAAAAAAATAAGCCTAACAGTTACCAAAAATATAAACATGTGACTAGGTCTAAAAATGAAAAAATCAAATACACATGTTTTTATTGTAAAAATCTAGGACATGTTCTACTGAACTACAAACAAAGAGCACAAGATATTTACGATGAAAAGTTTCATGGTAAAGTAGTAGTGACTAAGAAAAAGTGATCAAGAAGAAAGTTATCCCATTTTGGATGATGAATAAGCTGATCATCAAAGTGATAAAGAATATCCTTATTAATGTTTGTCCTCACCCTATTTCAGCACTAAGGGGTGAATGCAAGGTGTTATTACTTCATATTGGGTTACTATATTGCATTAGTGTGTGTGTGTGTGTGCATATGTGTGTGTGTTAAGTTTTATTAAACAAAATTATGTAATTATGTATGGGAATAAAGTGAGTTGTAGAGATAAAATAACTCACTAGAAGACAAGCTTGTGGGAGAGTCTTTAGGAGATAGGGTAGAGTGATTTTTGGGATTGGGGATGAGTGTTGACTCATTCCTTATAGGAGAGTAAAATAATATATATTGTAATGAATTTGAACAATAAAATTATGTTTTTATGATTGATTAAATTATTTTTGAGACTAATCTCAACCAATTTTCAGCATGGAAGTAGAGTAGAAGAAGGAGGTTCAAATTGGGCCATGGGTAAGAACTTTTTGGTGAGGAAGATATAGGTGAGGATGAAAAATATTCAAACCAAATTGACTGAATTAGGTCATTTTATTGGCCTAGTTTGGAGATACATCACTTGGGTCATTTTCAGCTATTTGGTAAAGTGTAAAGGTGTGTTCTAGGAAGTCATAAGCTTTTGGTTTTACTTGGATCAAGTTATAGGGTTTTGATGATCTTAAAAGTTATACAAGGACCTAATACATCCATTAATTAGTTCATTTACTTATGATAATGAATATATATCATCGTGATGAGAGTGTTAGGGAACTTGGTTGGGCTGTTAGTCTCTTGAATGTTACAGATAATGTTTACATGGGATATTTACCAAGATGGTAAATAGTAAACATTGATATTTATATAAAGGTAAATAGTAAGTAGTTGTTATAACAATATGGTTAATATGGTAGGTTATATTATATTATTGTTATTAAGAAATATTGTTATTTGTTATAATAATATATCATAATAGGTGTGTGCTTAGTTGTAGGATTTAGGTGAGATAATATTGGAGAAGTTATAGGAATAGTATTCCTATATATTTGTATAGTCTTGAATGATTATAATGTAATGAGGATTCATAGAGAATAAAAGTGTGAAATATATTACTATGTTTAAATTATTTATTTGTGTATTCTACTGCATGAATTGAATCTATTTGGATATGCTCCAATTCTTATCAGTGGTATCAGTGATATGTGGTTTAGGTTTTTAGTTTTTATTAATAGCTTATTTAGAATTATATAGAATTAAATATCTATATGATTCGTTACTTTTGTAATTTATTTTTTGTATTTTATACTCTTAAAAGTCTTTCGGTTTATAAGTTCTTATAATTAGTTTTTTATTTACATAGTCTTTCTAATTTTGTTTAGTAATTGGTTACTTGGGTTATTATGTGTCAATATATTTCCAAGTAAACAGTTTGTATGTCTGAAAAGTGTTAAAAAGTCTTATGGTTAATCAAACCATAAAGTTATTTAGACTTAGGTGTTATAAAGTCAATATATATATATATATATATATATATATAATCAAAAATCTTAATCATTGAGTCATTTTTAAGAGTTAAAAAATTATAAAATTAACAATAAAAATGGATGTAATATCATTGGTATGTGATGCCCATCATTGTAAAATTGAGCCTCAAAGCCAAAACTATTGAATAAGTAAAAACCTACTAGAGGAAGGAGGTAAATGGAGGTAGGAGGATCTTCACACCTCTCATTCATCACCAATGATGAGGTTAATGATATGTTGTGGTGGCACATGTGTGTGGAGTACATTTGATTTTAATATGTGTGTTGTGTTTTGTTTTTTTGGAAATGTTCACATGTTGGGCGGGGAACATACAAAAATGTTTCATTTTCCATTCAAAACCAAACTGGATAAAGTCAAGGAACACTACCAGTAGTAGTGGTAGTCTTCTTTGTTGTGTGAGATTGAGTGTATGATCATACACAATGGCTACAAGTAATAAGTTGATTTCTTACAAGGTCAAATGTGACATTAAATGTGTGTTTTATTTCAATTCCAGTTTGGTGTATAGAAGATTTAAACAAAATATTGATGTTTTAACTCCTAGTAGAAAACATTGTAGAGTGTGTCTCTAGGTTTATTGTAACACTCATATATTTTGAAAGGGTTAGTGGTCAATCCAAAAAACCAAATATGTAAAAAGGTAGATAAAATTTTAATGGTGTAGTGGTCCTCTAATTGCCTTCTTTATGAAGATGATCTACCAATGAAATGTCGAGTGCATTCTTTTCATGGAGTAAATATGGGATGCATTCCTTTACATAGTTTTGGTCATGTGCAGAAAGATAGTTAGCCTGTTATAAGTTTACATGCCTTTCTTTGATCCATATTATGAGGCAAGCCCATAAAACACATTGTAGTAGAATAAGGAGTTATGCTGTACCATGTCAACATTAGCGGGGGTGAATGTTACAGATAATGTTTACATGGGATATTTACTAGGATGGTAAATAGTAACAGTTGATATTTACCAAAAGGTAAGTAGTAAATAGTTGTTATAACCGTATGGTTAATATGGTAGGTTAGATTATATTATTGTTATTAATATATATTTTTATTTGTTATAACAATATATCATAATAGGTGTGTGCTTAGTTATAGGATTTAGGTGAGATAATATTGGAGAAGTTATAAGAATAATATTCCTACATATTTGTATAGTCTTGAATGATTATAATTTAATGAATATTCATAGAGAATAGAAGTGTGAAATATATTAATATGTTGAAATTATTTGTCTATGTATTTTATTGCATGAATTGATTCTGTTAAGCTCTACTCCAATTCCTATAATTGAAGATATCACTGAATGATAGATGGGAGGCATAGTGCACAAATTATAAATGTATCTTTCCCATCTATTGGCAAACATATTCAAAGTTGGATGCAAGATCAATCCTCTCTTGAGAGGAAATGATCTGAGACTACTTTTTGTGGCTATTGAGAGAAGCATATTGATCCATGATGTGGGAAACCTATTGTAAAAAGGTACCCAGACCTGCTATTTTCATTCATGGAGTGAATTTTATATTGTGTTTGAGATTGATCTATATGATTACAAATTTGAGCTATTGATTCAATATACTAAAAATAGAAAATTAATCCTAAATTCACAAAAACATCAAATGGAGAGAATTATGGAAGCAATCATAATCTATAAGAGAACTCTTACCATCATTTTTCTCATGGCTATTGAAAGGAGCATATTGATCCATGATGTGGGAAACCTACTATGAAAAGGTGCTCAGACCTACTCTTTTCATTCATGGAGTGAATTTTATATTGTGTTTGAGATTGATTTGTATGATTGTAAATTTAAGCTATTGATTCAATATACTAAAAATAGAAAATTAACCTTAAATTCACAAAAAACATCAAAGGGAGATATTTATGGAAGCAATCAAAATATATAAGAGAACTCTTACCATAATTTTTCTCCTCTTGGCTTCCCTCCAAGATTTTCAAACTGATTCTTCAAGGATTTTAGATTGCTTTTTGATTTATTGACAATGGTGGCTTCAAGATGAAATGATTAATGGATTATTAGATGTGGATATTGTGGATGCAAGAGAGAATAAAGACTATGGGAGAGATTGTGTGGATGTTAATTAATTTGGAAATGGAGGGGTGGTAGATTTAAATATAGGAGAGAGGGAAAATTAAAAGGAATTAAAAATTCCTTGGAAACCTCTAGAATTAGAGGCTTTTAGAGAGAAGCACTAAGATGGAGAGGATTATAGAATTGGAGAATTATAAAATCCATTAGGATGATAATCAAGATTAGTAAATGATTAAAATGAGGTGATTAGATGGGTGATTAGGGACTAGGGATGTAGGATAGCCTAGGGATAGGCTAGGGTTGGTGGGATTGGTATTTTAAATTTTAATATAATAGTTAAGTGGGATTACTTAGTGGATAAGACATGATTATAAGAATTAATAGATGTGCGGGATAGTATAAGGTTAATGGATGAAGAATGAATAAGGAAGATAATAGAAAAATGACTAGAATGGGTAATATTAGGATAAAATTAGAAGAGATAAATGAGATTAAATAGAATAGGTGAAATTAGTGTTGACTAATAGTAATATTAGTGATGATAAATGAAGCGAGAAAATTTATATGTATACATTTTCCCCCTCTTTGAAAGGGCATTGCGAGTGGATAAAGTGGAAGGAGAAATGGTCTTTCAAAGAATAAAGGTAGTTATGAATGAATGTTAGTGGATATGAATCCCCCTCAAGGGGAAATATAGAGAATAGTGAGATGGATGGCCACTCAAAGGAGGAAATAAGGGGTAGGATGTGTGGAGAGATAAGGGGTTAGGATGCTAGATGTGATGAAGAAGATGAACTTGACTTGAGTAGTGAGCTATAAATTAATGATACCTTTGACAAAGACATATTTATAGGGAGTGGAAATGAATGTGTCATAGTTATCAACACATACCAAGGGGGAATAAATCATAAAATGATGATGATAAGATAAAAGGCCATAAGATTTAGACATATCCTAGGCAAGGACAAATGCCAGAGAAAGCTGTAGACCAAGATAAGGTTGATATGATAAGATTACTGATGCATGCAAATCAAGGCTAAAGTCAAGTGATATGTGTTATTATTATGGATTACACCCTTTAGGTAGGGAGTTTAAAACCTTTCTCATCCATTTGATACAATGGAATCACCTCTAGGTGTGGGTAACCTAATGAATGAGTTGAGTCTCTAGTTTTGGGGCTAGCTCCCCAAATGCATCATCTATGCTCAAATCACTAATCCTACTTATCTTACCAGGGAAAAAGGATATAAAAGACTTGGAAAAAAAGTCTATGCTATAGGAGGTGATGCACTGATACATTAGGTATCCTCTAATTGATCCTTTAACATCACTTATGGATAGAACAAGGGCTAATCACTAACACACTCTCTCCAATAGGACTCCTGCATATCAGTACTTCACATGGAGACCATGCCAAATTATTATAACTTGAGGGTGATGAATGAGAGGTTTGATTTTAGACACTACCAATTAGTTTTAACTATAAGCATACTCATTATCATCTTTACACACCATGTGACCTGCATGAAACCAATCCACTAGCATCTAGGTGAGAAATAAAGACCTACAAAGGGAGAAAGAATTAAACTACTAATACAAATAAAACAAGTATTGAACACACTAGAGACTAGTATGGTGAAATTTGAATCAATCCTTTTATTAGCTCAAAGTATACAAGATATAAATGGGAAGTGTTTTTCCATACCCAATAGAAGATGTGTATAATGGATTTCTAAACCCAATTTATAGAACATAGGATAGAGAATGAGGGATAATATGGCATAGATATGGAGTGGACAGGCCATAATGACCATCAATCATCAAAAAATAGTTAAAAACATTAATTAGAGTAAATAAATAGTCTCATAATTCTTCCCATGCATTGATTTGGTGACATAGTTGCCTTCAATGATCCTTTTGGGCATAGAGGTGTTGTGGATGATCTTTATTAGTCATAGTTAACTCTATGAAGGTATTATGCTCCTTGAAATTAGTCAATTACTTATTGATATGTAATAAATATCATGCAAATATTTTGGGAGGAAGTTACATGTTTGAACATGGCCATTATTTGCCTAGTTGCCACCCTTCATGCTATTTACAACCCATATAATGCATTTGTCACTTTAGTGAGAAAAGGACATGAGAATTAGACATTTTCAAGTGTGTTCTAGGATTGATAATGGTTTGGAGAGGTTGATATAGGGGTGATTATACCTTAGATATCCTTTTCACCATGTGAGTAGACCTATAACACTTCCTTCTCAATACAAGTGAGGGTTACCTCTCCACTTGACTTCAAGTCTATTCATTAAGCTAGCTTGTGCCACTGTAAGGATTTAAGAATGATTGTATGAAGGCCATTTCATCTGTGCATAGGTCTAAGAGGCCTTCTAACTCATTTAGGAGCTCAAAAATGCTCAAGAATCATTAAAATAGACCCAAAATTAGATACTATAATCCCTTGCCCAACATATTTTACCCCACATGTGCCAAATTCCTAGTAAAAAAGGGAAAATAGGACCTTTAGGTGTCTTCTTTATGTTTTTAAGGTATTTTAGGGCCATTGGAGTCATCATGATTATTTCATTGGCCATCAAGTTCTCTATAAGGGTTTTGGAGGGTTTGGAGTGGCCTACCTAATATCTCTTCCCTCATGCATATTTTTTAATGAGATCTGAGCAAAAGTTGACATCTCTCAAGATTTTTATAGGTATCTTAGGTATACCCATAGTCTTAAGGATCATTCATAAAGTTTTACCCCTAAATATAGCTCTCTCTACCATGGATGACAAGTGAATATGGGTCCTCAACTTTAATTAAGATCACTGGGCCCCATGTACTTCTTCATATAATAAGTGAGTGTCCTAATATGAAACTCAAGTTGGCAGACTGTGATAAGAGAGATTAAGGAGGGATATGAGGCCAAATTATCAATTTACTTACCTTCTAATACATATGACACATATTTTAAGACATATATTATCAATATAAAGCCTCATATATCTCTATGTGTTCATGATGAACTCATCTTGTCACAAGAGTGGAATTAGAGGTTTGAGGCCTTATATAAGGTTTAAGTCCTTATAGGCCTAAACTAATCTCTAGGGCATAAGACCACTTGTATGTGATCATGGTGGTATCAAAGCCATATTAAAATATCTATATTCAATTTAAACCCTCTATGAAAACTTATAGTGGCCTATATATCTATCCCTACCATTATTTCTCTTTAGACCTACTATGGCCATTATTAGTTTATGCTAGGGTTCTCAAACCAGTTAATGTAAATGACCTTGGTAATATATGTTTACCCCTTTTATCACTACCAAGGGAGTTGGAATCCTTAGGGAATGTATCTTTAGAGTGATAAACACCTTGTTTAGACTTAGGTATCCATCCTTCCTATAACAAATACACTCTTCTAACTATAGATACATAGGGTTGTGTGTGGGCTCTTGGGTTCAGTAGGCCTAAATAGGCCTCTCAACCTTGCCATTATTTTATAATAACTAAGGGAATCATATATATTTTATGATAGATATTTAAGATATTATTTTAATGTTATTTGATTATATTTGACCTCTTTATCTTCAAAACAATCAGACCCTTCCCTCTCTAATTTGTAGACCAACTGAACTACTAGGCAATCTTGTAAGTATCTTCTTGGGGTTTGTGAATGGTAAAATTTTAAAACTACTCTTTAAATTAGGGTAGTGGATTTTGATACACAATTGAAATTCATGAGTATTTATTTCAGAATTAACTTGGCCTTATGCAAGTCTATTGGCATCCCCATTGTTGGTCTATTCATGACAAATAACCCTAGCCTGCCTGTAGGTCAATTTGGGCTCACCTCTTCAATGTGTTTAATCACCATATGAGTGTAATGTGAAATTTATATTTGTTTGAATAGATATTATCTATTTTTTATGTCTCTCATATGTCTTTTATACTAACTGAGGCTTCAAATAGTTTAAGGGCTAATTGTCTTTTTGTAGGTGTATTATGCAGTTGTTGACCAAATTTGACCCTACAGGTCAAATTGGGACCCATATAGGTAAAAAATTGATATTTATATGTTTTTAAAGGCCTATTATAATTTAATTAAGTATTAAATAACTCATTTGGTGTGATTTTATGTGTATCTAGCCTTGGTCATAATCTTCTAGTCCTTAGAGTCATTTTGAGGGTTAATATGGAACATTTAATGACTTGTACAACCCCCTTGGGTAAATTTAAGGTTTAAAAAGTTTATTTAATGCCCCATGTGCCTTAATAATTCTTAAGTAACCATTTATAACTGAAAAGTGGTAGGTTCTTTAGAAAAAGGAGCAATTTTTTTAGAAAAAGGGGAGTTCTCTTGAGGTGTATAGACTTGTACAACCTCCTACAGTTGAGGAAATTTTAGAAGTGTCCCTTGGTATTCAAAAAACTTTTTATAGTGATAAATTTTATCATAATGTCCAATAAATTGAGAAAACCATTTCTCTCTCCTCCCACTAGGCTTGGAAAACAAGAATAACCCTAAGGTTTTTAGATGGTATGACCAATAGGAGAGGTTTAAAGAAAAATTATCCTAGGAGTGTCTTTTACACTAAATAAAATTCCATTTTATGATTTTTTTCATAATAATGGTGGCAAGTGCTTTATGAACCATTCTTAAGAAGTTGGCCTATCTAATTTACTTGCCAATCTATGCACCTTGTAGGTTTTGCTTTAGTTTGGAGAAGTTCATACAATCCAAGTACTGAGATTAATTATATATGATGTTAAATATATCTTCTCATGATTTATAATCTTATTTTAATTTTTTGAAAATATCTCATGGGATAATTATTTTAGTTTGCAAGTTGGTGTTCCAGGTGGAATAACATTCAAGTTCATTACTTGTAGAAGGTTGTGTTCTCTACAAGGGTCTCATGTGAATGGGATATGATGTTACCCATATCTAAATTATATAATGACTACCTCCATTCCATGTTTGGTCTCATAACTTGATGCTTTGATCAAATATTCATTCCATTGTCATACTTAGTCAAGTCTTTACATAATTTCACTTGCAACTATGTTGAATCATGTGTGTAAAACCTATTTAATATGTTTATGGAGGTATAGTAGAGGTATAAAGATGATGGAAATGTATTTATAAGTGGGAAAAAATATATTGGATCCTTAAAATATTGTATAAAGGGATTGTGGCAATAAAATACAACATATACAAACATTTTGCCATAACATGCACCTATAGAAGATTTCAAACATTGAAATGAGGTGTGGAAGCTTGAATTAAACTTTTGATAACATCATATATCATTTGATCCCTTTGTAAGAGCATGGAGTTATTCATAAGGTAAAATTCATGATATCACTACTCATATTAACATCACTTACTGCTTACATATAGTTCAAAATGCATCTATAGGCACTTTCATGGAGGATGTCATGTTGAAAAGGGAGTATTGACGCTTGTTTTAGATATTTTAGAGTGTGAATAATGAATTTATAGGTATTGAGATATGCCTAGAACCCATTGAAGGTAAAATTTAATTCACATTGTCCATCCTCATCTTCACTGCCTATACACATGACAATGTCCACGTACAGGGGGTGCTAACAAAGAGCTAAAGAGTCATTTTGAAGCATTGAAACAAGTGATGAAACAATTACTTAGAGTCCTAGTGTGTTAATAATATCATGGCAGACCTATTTATAATGGTATATTGGTAGGCAAGATGGGAAATTGCCTTCATAGATTCAATGACTATGTTCAGGGATCAAATCCCCAAAAGCACAAAATAAAGGCCTGAGTTATTTTGGTAAGGTCATATAGGAAGGTTTTTAGTAATTTTGGTGCATATTGATGACTTAACATTTTATCCTCCATAAAAGATAATATATATGAAAAATATGGAAGACAAATTATTAGTGTAAAGTCATTGAAGGACCCAAAATTACACTTTTATGTATTGAATTTAGGCAGTAATATCTATAGGGTTTAGAGATGCAAAGTGACCTTAACATTTTAAGGTGATAATTAAGGCATATATCCAAGTTGTATTGGTTTTAATAAGGTGATAAATATATTAATTCTCCAAAATTCATCAACAACAATTAAGAGGTAGGGTTTTGTCCTCATAAACACTTACAGGTGCCTTACTTATAGACCATTCACCTTTAGCAAAGGGTCAAACTCCCACACCATCTATTATAAGGGCTTAAACATAGAGACAAAATTTATTTGATGAAAAATTAATACAAAAAACCTTAGAGGATATATAAAGTAACATGTCACATTTTTCAATGTGAATTCACACCTATAGGGTCTAAATGGCTCCAACATAATCAACTTTAGTTGACTGTAGGTAGACAATAAACTGAAATAGGGTGTCTAAGTGATGGTATAGGCTAGTCAAGGTAAAAAAATGGGTATAAAAAAAAAAAAAATGACCATAAGGGAATATAAGGAGGTTTTAGACATTATCTTAGGCTTAAAATATGTAAAATAACCTATAGGTGCCCTTCCAAAGCAAGAAATATAGTCAGGAAAATTGCACGCAGTTTTGACTAGTCAAGGTGTGAAAAAAGGCATAGGAGCTTGAAATGATGGAAACAATTATAAAAAATTTATAATTATTTTCATGAACTAAATAATAACTTAATAATGGAAGAAAAATATAGAGATACCTCTGAGGATGCATCATATAGTCTACATCTTGAGCCTTGCATACTCAGTCTGCTTCCCTTATAGTCTGTCTTGGAATTTGAAGGAGTTAGGGGTCTATTGATCTAATAAAAGGACAATTTTTTATGAAGAGGGTCTCCATAACTTGGAGAAGAATCTAAAACATTAAATTTTTATGGGAGAATATGGGAAGCACCCTCTATTTTGTCTTAAAAGAGGGTACTTCCCTAGGCTGTAAACGCTCCAGTCTTGGGGAATGGGAATGAAAGGGTGAACCAAAAGTTGATTGGACATTAAAAAGAGGTGGGTGGAGTTTAAAAACACCAAATAAAACATGAAAAACACATAAAGATGAAACTCAATAGGGTTCTCTAAACCCTCAAGTATGTAAGCAAACCTATTAGGCACAGTTAGGCCTAGAATCTAAATGGGATATCAATTTCAATTCTAGACTTAGGTAAGAATCAAAATGGATTGTGGAATGTTTTTATGGTCATTTAAGATGTGTTAAAGATTTCACCTTATATAGTAAGCACAAATAATCCATATTTTGGCTCAAAGATAACATTAGGCCTATGCAAATGGAAGGAAGGGCTTGAGTAAGCAACTTTAGATGCTCACATATTCTTAGAGGTTATGCATGGGGATATATGGAGTTTGGGGAAGTTGATAGGGGTATTTAAAATCATTACTTTGGAATGTTTTTACAATTCCAACATCTTATCTTTATGAACAAAGCTTAAAAATGGAAATAACTCAAAACCCTTAAAAACCCTTGGAAATGACCTATTTGGGAAAATGAAGATGGAAAGCTGCTCTAATGGACCAGAGTGACATGGAAAGTGGTTGGAGGTTGAAAGGGAATTTTTAGGGCTACTCATCATCTTGTAAGACTATACAAAATTGTATGAATGGAGTACAAACTAGGGTATTTTTGACAATTTTTTTGTGTTTTGTAAGTTCTAAAAGGAGTCTAAAGATGCCAATCACATGGGAGGAAAGATTGAGACTTGAGATAACTCCCCATGAAAATTTATTTCTTTAGAAAAACTCCTAAGTGTTATTACAAGCAACTCCATATTAGCTAATAAGAACTAACATAGTGAACATGATAGTGAGAAGGGTGAAAGCTTCATGTGGAAGCCTTTTTAGGGTATGCCTACTAATTATAGGGCCATGGATGGTCTTGACACATGTAATTCACCATATTTTATATATTTTCTTGAGAAATTGAAGCCATTTTGGAAGCCAAGTGTGCAAGGTGTGTGAAAGAGGAGTTTCTTTAACTACAGGTAGTGATGGCTTACTTTTAGAGGAATCCAATTGATTAGGATCCAATGCATGGAGAAGCATGTATGCAACCCTTAAATAATAGTACAATAATTAGAACTATCCATATTTAGTTTTGGGATGTTAAAAAAGGGGTGAATGATGAAGACAATTTTTTGAGCTAACAAAAGGAATTTCATACAACATTTCAAGAGTTTGATGCCTTAGATTGACACTTTTACTTTCTAACTTTGCGTGATCAATTTTACAGTATCTTTTCATACATGTGTAACTCTTGTTCTTAGCTTTAATTTTTTCCTTGTGACCTTTGGAATTATTTATTCTCTTCTCTCTTTCAAGTTCTATAAGAACTAGCAATTTTGGCTATTATAAACATGCTCCACCTAAGTATGGTGAAGCCCTACTCATTTGCATGCTAGGGATAAATAAAGAATAATAATTTTACCTCTTTTATGACTATTAATAGTGTGTTCACTTGAATGATTGATATTTCTTAGTGATTTCTATAGTTTCTTTAGCATTGTTGTTTCATTATCTCACCTATTTGTAGCTTGAAAGCTTCTTCTTATAGGTCAAGTGAAGTGTTCTATGAAGTGTCAAGGTTGAGTGAGTTAGTATATTAAATAGTGCCTTTCTAGGACTTTTATCTAGTCCTAGCTTAAACATTCATCACAACCTCAAAATGAAATAATGATGTGAGAAGATTTAGATTAGAGAAATGTATGCCTAGTTAGTCTCTTGGTCTCATGTGTGACATGTAGCTGGTTGGTAGTTATCAATTAATTTAGTTTATCACCACCTTTAAGATAGTTTAATTTTAGTTTTCTCTCCCTTTTCCTTACAAGCATAGGTGTAGTATTGATATAAAGGTGGTACATCAAGGGAGCTAGTCCTATATATATATATTTACCTCATTATTAGGTTACCCACAACCTAGAGGTGTTTCAATTGTGCCACTTGGATGAGGAGAGCTGAGACATATCATCAAAGGGTGAAAATCCAAGTGACAATAGTTTTTGGCATGCCTAGTGGGACTCATTTTCTAGGAATTTCAAAGATTTTTTATGTTGTCTTTTAATATATCAGCCTTTAAAGGCATCTATCTAAGCATCAATGGCAACTTTGAAGTTACATCAGCTAGTCAAGCAGGTTAGGTTTTCCATTTGAAGATTGTTGGTAATTTTTATTTGTGTTATTACTTCCCAATAAAGTTCCATGGATAGGTCTGGTATTGAGTATTGTTTTACACAAGTTGATGAGATATCTCAAGCTTACGACATTCCCTATTAGCCTTTATATGATTCTTTTTAGCCTTGTCATGTTCTTTACTGGCTCTGATATGACCCTTATTAAAATTTTCATGAGTTGTATCAGTCCTATAACCACCTTCTCAATATCTTGTTCCTCTTAGTCAACCTATTCACTTCTCAAATCAATCCATTTCAAATTTCAAGAAAACTTTCTTGGGATATGAGAGGTATAGATAGAACTTGACACATAAAGGGGACAAAGTCAAGATGTTCCTAGTCATTTCATTCATAATATGAGAAATGAATTAGATCTGGTTAAAAGAGAGTGGGCACCTATTGAGAGAAAAAATTGGCAAAGGATCACAAGTGAGATGCTTGATGTGAGTGGCCTAGTTTCATTCTTAGAAAATAAGCTAAGAATTCATGAGGAGCAACCTCACCAAATTTTATCAACCCTCATGTCCACCTCCCCAAGATTGATATCATTAATACATGACCCCTACTCATGAACCCAATCAAGCTTTTCAAAGTCATCTTTTTCCCAATCAGCTGAAAGAGAGAGTTGGAAAGACAAGCCTTATTTTTAAAGCAAACCTTGATAGGCATATTGAGTTAGCTAATAAGAATATGCATCAGTCCATATAATAATCAAAGGAAGTGAAATATTATCTCTCATTTCCCTCTCTTATTATATCCCCACCTCAAGAAGAGACTTCTAGATATGAAATCCCAAGTTGGAGACAAGGTGGAGAATCTAAGCCTAAGGAGATCCCAAGTTTCTTGAACACTGAATCCACTCCTTAAATTGCATCACTACCTCAAGAAGAGACTCATAATCCTAACCTCATAATTTGGAATAAGGTAGTGGAATCATGGGTAAAGAAAGGGGATAAAATCCTAGATAAAGAGTGTGAAGTTGAGAAAGAGCTTGATCCTATGCAAGACCCTCCCACCCTTCCTCAAGAGACCTCTTGTTTTACATATCATCCCCCTTATAATACTTATCCTCATGAAGATTCCTATAAAATTCAAGAGAGATTTTTCCAAGAGAACCTAGCCAACAAAATTGAAGAGTTAGAGTCAATAATGAAATTATTGAGACAAGGTATGATGGAACGTTTAGAGCCAAAATAAGATCCTATGCCTAAACACACCCAATCTAACTTTCCTCAAGAGAGTGATCAAGATGAATCAGATTTAAATGAAGTGATTGTGAAATATAAGGAAGAAAAATAAGATATTTTAGCCCAAGGTTTACCTCCCTCTCCTCAAGAACTCCCAAAAGGATACCCTACAATTCATTCTCAATCTAATGTTGAGTTTTATGTTCTACCTCCACGAACTAGTTCATATTGTCCTCACCCTATCACCATTTGCCTTGATGGGCCTATGGTGTGGGAACATAAAGAGGAACATTTGGTTGATAATAATTCATAACTTTTGCTTAAATAAAACATACCTCCTTGGCAGCCTCATTGGGCTAGGTCACTTGATTACAAAATGCCTAACATTAACATCACTAAGAAGGAGAAAGAAATTGAGGATTTTTTAGTCCTTGAAAAGAAATGTTAGGTTATAAAAATTAAGATACAACTTGAGAGCCCTCAATAGGTTCTAAATTTTGAAGAAGAGGTGATTTATTATGTTGAATCTTCTAATTATGTTGATATTGAAGAATGTCTTCCTTGTGTCAAAGAAGAGGAAATCATCGTTGGTTCTTCCATCACTATCCAAGATATCATAAATGGGAAAGAAAAAGTATCTAATCAGCCTTGGGATGACTTATTTGTAATCATTGGATCAAGTTATACTCCTCTTCAAGGTGGCTATGATTTAATCAAAAATAGATGAGGCAACCTTGACACTCAAGTGGGTATGTAAAGAAGAAACAAATTTTAAAATTTGTCCTTTCAAGAGGCATATGAATCCCATGATGATATGTTTGAAATAATAAACATGGGTTATCATCCTCTCAACTAGTTGGGAGAAACACATCAGCTTTTAAAAGATAGAACAAACTTCTATTGGCCTTAATCTTTCAAGGATCAGGAAATTACTCCTCTTAAAGCCATGCCTACCAAGAAGATACAAGTTGATCATGAGATGAAGAGTGGGAAGTAGTATGAGGTATGTGTACAAATTAAAGAGGAATACATTTATATTGGAGACCTATTTAAGGGTGATCTACTTGAGAATAGATCAAGTGAAGTGCCAAGGAGTAGGTTTGATCTATAAAGCATCCAATCCAAGGAAAAACATGCTTGGCACTATGATTCATCTCATAAAGAAGAAGATTTAAGGAAATTTACTTTTTATCCTATAAATTAATTATGCTTAATTTATAGTTGTGCATAATTATTTGTTTTCTATTTTCCCTAAGTGCTTTGAGCACACATGTGTGTCTTATAAGTGTGTTTGCTTTTCTTTGTGTGTGTTCTTTATTTTATGTGGTTGAGGTAATTAGTTGTATTGTCTTGGTAAAATACTTGTTTTCAAGTGTCAGGTCTTATTTTTTTATTTTAGACTTCAAATGACTCCCTAATCCCATGATAGGATAAGGCTATCGATCTTTAGCATAACAGTCATGCTACCCCTATGAGTCACCATTTTTTTCACCAAATTTGACACTGTAGGCCAATTTAGGACCCCTATAGGTAAAAAATTGATATTTATATGTTTTTAGGGGCTGAGTATTATGTCATGAAGTATGCCATATCTCATTTGGTGTGATTTTATGTGTATCTAGCCTTGGTCATAATCTTTCTAGTTTTAAGAGTCATTTTGAGGGTCAATATGGAGCATTTAATGAATTATATGCACTCCTTGGGTAAAATTAAAGTTTAAAAAGGTTATTTAATTCCCCATGTTTCCTAATAAGTCTTAATTAACCATTTTTAATGGAAAAGTGGTAGGGTATTAAAAAAAGAGAGCAATTTTCTTAGAAAAAGGGGAGTTTTCTTGAGGTGTACAGACTTATATGGCCTCATATAGTTAAGGAAATTTAAGAAGTGTCCCTTGGTATTACACACACTTTTTAAAATGATAAATTTTATTATAATCTCCAAGAAACTGAGAAAACCATTTATCTCTCCTCCCACTAGGCTTGGCAAGCAAGAATGGCCCTCAATTTTTTAGATGGTATGACCAACAAGAGAGGTTTCAAGAAAAATGCTAATGGAGGTGTATTATAAAATAAATTATGTTCCATTTGATTTTTTTTCAAAATAATTTTGGTCTATGATTTATGAACCATTCTTAAGAATTTGGCCCATTTAATTTGCTTGCAAATCTGTGCACCCTATAAGTTTTACTTTGGTTTGGAGAAGTCCATACAATCTGACTATTTATATTCATTCCAAATGATTTTTAATATTTCCTCTCATGATTTAAATTCTTATTTTAATGTTTGGAAAATATCTCATGGGATAATTAGTTTAGTTTTCAAATTGATATTCTAGGTGGAATGGCCGTCAAGTTCACTACTTGCATAAGGTTGTGTTCTTTGCAAAGGTCTCATATGAATGGGATATTATGTCTACCATATATAAATTACATAATGAATAACTCCCTTATATTTTTGGTCTCATAAATCCATGATTTTATCAAACATTTAGTCCATTGTCATACTTAGTCAGCTCTTTACCTAATTTCACTTGCAGCCATGTTGAATCACGTGTGTAGAACCTATTTAGCATTTTCATGGAGGTGTAATGGAGATCTAAAGATGATAGACATGTATATAGAAGTGTGAAAAAATATATTTGGTCCTTAAAATAGTGTATAAAGGGACTATGGTATCAAAATATAACATATACACATATTCTACTATAAACATTCACCTATAGGTGCCTACAGAAGGTTTCAAACATTGAAATGATGTGTGGAAGCTTACCTCAAACTATTGATAACATAATATATCATTTAAGACATTTGGAAGAACATGGATTTATTCATAAGGTCAAATTCATGATATCACTACTCATACTAACATCACTTACTACCTACATATAGTTCAAAATGCATTCACAGGTGCTCTTATGGAGGATGTCATGTTGAAAAGGGAGTATTTACACTTATTTTAGATCTTTTAGAGTGTGAATAATTAATTTAGAGGTATTGAGGTAGGAATATAACCCATTAAAGGTCAAATTTAATGAAAATTATCTATCTTCATCGTCAATACCTATACACATGATAGTGTCCACCTATAGGTGGTGCTAACAGAGTGATAACGAATAATTTTGAAGCATTGAAACAAGTGATGGAACCATTAATTGGAGTCCTGGTATGTTAAGTATATCATGATAGAACTATTTAAAATTTTACATTAGTAGGAAATATGGGATATTACCTTCATATATTCAATGACTATGTTCAGGGATCAAATCCCCAAAAGCACAAAATAGAGGCCTGAGTCATTTTGGTAAGGTCATATAGTAAGGTTGTTAATAATTTTGGTGCATCTTGATGACTAAAAATTATAGCCTCAATACAAGACAAGAGATATTAATAATATGAAAGGAAAATGATTAGTGGAAATTAGTTGTTGAAGGACCCAAAAATTACACTTTTATGTATTGAATTTAGGCAGTAATATCTACAGGGTTTGGAGATGCAAAGTGACCTTAACATTTAAAGGTGATAATAAAGGAATATATCTAGGTTGGTGTGGTCCTAATAAGGTGATGAAAATATAAATTATAAAAAATTCATCAAATATAGTTGAGAGATAGGGTTTTTTCCTCATAAACACCTACAGATGCCTTACCTATAGACCATTCACCTTCAACCAAGGGTCAAACTCTCACACCATCCATAGAAGGGGATTAAACATAGAGACATAAAATTTAGTTGATGGAAAATGAATAAAAAATACCTAAAATGATATACAAAGGAAAATTTCATAGTTTTTAATGTGAATTCACACCTACAAGGTCCAAATGGCTCCAACACAGTCAACTTTAGTTGACTGTAGGCAGACAATAAACTGAAACATGGTGTCTAAGTGATGGTATAAGATAGTGAAGGTAAAAATATGGGTCTAAAAAAATATGAAATTAACATAAGGGAATATTAGGAGGTTTTAGACATTGTATTAGGATTAAAACATGAAAAATAACCTATAAGTGCCCCTCAAAAGTAAGAAATATAGTCTGGAAAGCTGCGCACAGTTTTGACTAGTCAAGGTGTGAGAAAAGGCCTAAGAGGTTGAAGTGATGGAAAAAATTATAACACATTTATCATGATTTTAATGAAATAAATAAGATATTACTAATGGAAGTCAAATAGAGATAGACACCTGAGGATGCATTATATAGTCTACATCTTGAACCCTACATACTCAGTCTAACTCCCTCATAGTCTATCTTGGAATTTGAAGGAGTTAGGGGTCTATTGATCTAATCAGGGGCCAATTTTTTGTGAAGAGGTTCTATATTACTTGTATAATACCCTAAAACATTCAATTTTTAGGAGAATAGTGGAATTACCCTCTATTTTATCTCAGATAGAGGGTACTTCCCGAGGTTATAAACCATGTAGTCATAGGGAATGGGATGAAAGGGTGAACTAAAAATTGATTGGAAATTGAAAATAGGTGTGTGGAGTTGAAAAAACCTAGGAAAATATGAAAAAAATATCATGGAAGGATTAAACTCAATAGGGTTCTCTAAACCATCAAGTATACAAGTGGCCTATTAGGCATGGTTAGGCCTAGAATCCAAATGGGAGGTCAATTTCAATTCTAGCCTTAGGTAAGCATTAAAATGGATTATGGAATGTTTTTAGGGTCATTTAAGATGTGTTAACTATTTAACCTTGTAAAGGAAGCACAAATATTCCATCTTTGTCTAAAATACAACATTAGGCCTATGTAAATGGAAGGAAGGGCTCGAGTAAGCAACTTTAGATGCTCACATATTTTTGAAGGTTGTGAATGGGAATATAAGGAGTTTTATGAAGTTGATATGGGTCCTAAAAATAATTCTTATGGATTTTTTTTTAAATTCTAATGTCCTATCTTTATGAACAAAGCTTAAGAGTGGAAATGACTCAAAACCCTTACAAACCCTTAGAAATGACTTGATTAGGAAAATGAAGATGGAAAGATTCTATAATGGACAAAAATGACATGAAAAATGGTTGGAGGTTTCAGGGGAATTTTTAGGGCTACTCCCCATCCTATTGGACTATACAAAATTGTATGAATGGAGAACAAAATAAGGTATTTTAAAAAAATTTATGTGTTTTGTAAGTTATATATGGAGTCTAAAGATGAAAATAACATGAGAGGGAATATTGAGACTTAGGATAACTCAAAATGATAATTTATTTCTTTAGAATAACTCATAAGTGTTCCTACAAGTAGTGACATCTTAGCCAGTCAGATCTGGCTTAGTGAACATGATAGTAAGAAGGGTGAAAGCTTCAAGTGGAAGCATTTTTAAGGTGTTCTTGATGCTTATAGGGCCATGGATGGTGTCGAAACATGTAATTCACCCCATTATATGTATTTTCATGAGAAACTAAAACCATTTTGGAAGCCAAGTGTGCAAGGTGTGTGAAAGAGGAGTTTATTTAACTACAGGTAGTGATGGCTCACTTTGAAAGGAACCCAAGTGATTAAGAATACAAATATGCATGGAGAAGCATGTATGAAACCCTTCCCTCTCATTCCAATCATTGTACCTATCTGTAGTTAGTTTTAGGATGTTCCAAAAGGGGTGAATGATGAAGATAGTTTTCTGATCTAGTAAAAAGAATTTCATGCCACATTTCAAGAGTTTGATGCCTTGGATTGACACTTATCCTTGGTGGTGGCTGAACGATATCCTAGGGGCCATATTAACACTATTCACATGGTTTTATCACCCCTTTAAGGTAATACACACATGATATCAAATGTAATAACAATTGAAGTATTTACCTTAATATTTTCTAAAATACATTAAAATATATTAAAGGATTAAAAAAAGTTACCATTCTTCCCTCATATTATCTCTAATCCCCTTGATTTTAC
Source organism: Torreya grandis (assembly GCA_037957365.1). Lineage (NCBI taxonomy): Eukaryota > Viridiplantae > Streptophyta > Pinopsida > Cupressales > Taxaceae > Torreya > Torreya grandis. The sequence continues at coordinate 7,077,072 of JARHVA010000127.1, forward strand.
CACATTCTTTAGGTTCTTGGCATGCTTTAATGAACACATGACTGGTCATGGGCTACAAAACCATAGGTCATCCCATTATGTGTGATTTTAGACCGTGAAGATCACACTATGATTTGGTGTAGACTCTTAGACATAGTCAAAATAAGATTAAACCTTGACACAAGTCCAAAAAATATGACATGGTGACTACCATAACACTTTTTGACATAAGCACACCATATGAACATGCTGCTTATGAACCTAATAACAAATGAACCTCTTCTAGATTGCCATGAAACTCCAAAGACTCATGAAAATGATAAGAACATTATTGAAATGATTGAGCAAGAGTTGATCCTTTCTAAGTCTAAGGGAAGAAATATATCAAGGTGATTCCCAGGGGTTGACTTGCTTGCTAGTCAAGAGAACCAACTGTCTCATCCTTTGGTGAAAGGAATCACACATGACAATCATGACTCAATTGAGATGACCTCTATATTTGGGTTGTCAATTAGACCTAGCACCCAATAAGATTTTAATTAATGTAAATAACCTCACCACTCATAACAAGGACATAAAAAACATCAACACCTAAACGTATAAGAGAGCAACAAGATAACAAGGCAATTAATTAACAAAGTAACTATGAAATAACACTTGGAAGAAAGGAAACACCTAAAATACTATGTACAAAGATAATATATATTATTTAATAAAAGTACTTAAGGTACACCCCATTGAATAGGATAGGGAATTCCCCACCATTTGATCTTGATAGTTGGAATGCATTATGCTCCTTGTAGTTGGTGATGACATAAGGTCCACTCCATAATATGTTAAATTTTGTGTACTTGCCTAGTTTATCTTGATCCTTATCCAACTTAAAAATAATATCACCTTCTTGGAAAGTCCTTAAGACATCTCTCTTTCCAAATTACCTCTTAACTTGATCTTGATGAAACCATATGGCATGCATATCATCATATCTTGTCTCTTCTTGATCTCTCAAATCATTCATCCTCACTTTGATGGTGTCACTCTCCATTATCTTAAGCTGATGTGTGAATTATAAATATGGAAACTCAAGTGATATGGGCAACCTTGCCTCCTTCCCATAGAATATAATATGGGGAGAATGACTAGTATCTCTCTTGGGTGTGATCTTATCTACCCATAAGGATGTCCTCAATTTGGTATGCCAGATGCTCTAATTATCTTGCATAGTCCTATTTATGATCATGATTAAGTTTTTATTAGTGGAATCTGTAAGTTCATTACCCTAAGGATAGTAGTTTGAGGAAGTAGTCACTAGGAATTCATATAACTCTAAGACTAAGTTTTCATTAGCCTCTTTAAGGGACATTGCTTCTACCCACCTAGTGAATTAGTCCATGGTAGTCAAGACCCATTTATGGCCTACATAAGATAGAGGATTTATCATGCCTATAAAATCTAGGCCCCACTATATGAACAATTGTTTTACTTGGATGGGTTTGAGGGGAAAGGTAGCTAGCTTATGTTTTCCACTAAACATGGCACACTTTTGACATCTCCTAACCCAAGCATAGGAGTATTTGAATATAATTTGTCAAAATTAGGCTTCTCTCATTATCCTTAATGCTATAGTCCTAGATGAAAAGTAGCCTCCTGTAGGCCCATCATGAAATTGATCTAATAGCTTAACAATTTGGTTAGTTTCCACACATCTTAAAAGCATTCCATAAATATCTTTCTTAAAGAGGACCCCATATATCAATACATTTGGGATTGATTGAAACCTATAATACTTTATTCTTGTCCTATCTAAACCTTAGGACATTATCCTATTTAAAGGAACCTTACCATGTCTTGAGTCTAGCTGGAAGAAGGTGTAGGTGCAACTATTTGGGTATCACTATGCATTATAAAATTGCCTCTTTGTTCTCCGTAACATCTAATGATAAGTTCTCACACAATCATCTACCCCTAATTATCTTGTTAACCTTTACCTATATGTCATACTCCATACATATAGTCACCCAACCTACTCTTTTCTCACTCAAACCTTGGTTAAGAAGGAAGTCTTTGATGCTAGGGTGGATCACCATGACATAGATATTGTTGTTGGACACAATGTGATTGAATTTTATAAGGCTCCTCATGACTACAAACACATGATTTTATACATAAGTGTACCTCTCCTCATATCTCTCTAATGCTTGGATAAATAATGCTATGGGTTTCTCATTCCTTCACTATTTTTTTATATCAACATGGCAAATATGGTGTCATTAGTTGAGAAGGCATACAATAAAAAATAATTTGAGAGGTTAGGGTTAAGGAGGGTGGGTTATTGATTAATAACATGTTTAATTGCTTCAAAACTCCTCTTTCCTTCCCTATTCCAAGTAAAGTCCTTATGTTTCTTGAGCATAGAAGTTAGGGGTCTAACCAACTCAAAAAATCCAAGAATAAACCTTCTAATGAAATTCATCTTACCTAGAAAACTCTACGGTCCTTTCTTATTCTTGGGAAATGATAGGGCTAGAATTTCACTTACCCTCTTAGGGTCTATGGAGAGGCCTTCTTTTGACATAATGTGGCCTAAAATTTTGCCCTAATGGACTACACAAATTCACTTTTTAGGGTTAAAAGAGATCCCATACTACTTACACCTCTAAAATATGAGATTTAGGTGTGTTAAATGATCCTTAGAATCCTTTAAGAACACTGTAATGTAATCAAGGTAAATTAGCACCACTTCATTGATTAGTCTTTGGAAAGCTACATCCATTACCCTTTAGAAGGTTGGTCCTGTATTAGATATCCAAAAGGGAATATTTTTTTAAGCATAGGTGCCCCACTTAGCTATGAAGGAAGTCTTGTTTTGGTCATCTTCCTTCACCAACAGTTGGTTATACCCTGAGTACCATTCAAGCAAGGAGAAAAAATATGAACTTGTAACCTTTTGAAGGATTTGATCCATGGATGTTAAGGGGTAGTGGTGTCTCAATGACACCTTGTTAATATCCCTAAATTCCACATATAAACTTATCTCCCCATTCTTTTTCCTTACAGGTGAAAAGTTATCCACCCATGAAGAGTGTTTGATGGGGAATATAATGTTATCCTCAATCAGTTTAGTCAAATATTTCTTTATGAGGATCTTAATTTTGGGGTTGACTGATCTTTCATTCCAAGTTTAAAACTTGCCTCCAATTCTATGGTATACTGAGCTAAAATAGGGTAAAACCCTTTCAAGTCAATATATTCCGAAGAAAATATGTTTGAAAACTCCTTACATAGCTCTATGAAAGCAATCCTTTCTTCTATAGTGTTCACCTTGCCTATTTTGAGTAGCCTATCCTAAAAAATCGTGACATTATCATAATGTTTTTCCTTGATTGACATACTGACCTTATCTCTTCTCAACTGATCATCTTCATAAAACATGTTCTCAAGGGTCACTAATAAATTAAGAAGTTTGTTTGTCTTCAACTGAATAATTTGGTCACCATATTTTTGTTAAAATCTGCCTTGATTTCTTGAGAAGAATTTTTCTATTCTTGAAATAATCATGATACTTACCTACTAATATTAAATATATTCTATTTGAATTCATCATCAAGTACTGATGGTCTACATACCACCTTAATTTATGATTGATTATTTGGGTTCTTGACTTCACTTGGGATGTCATATTATGCCCCTATAGTTGCCAACCTATTTGTATGTTGGTTTTCTCCTCTTGGGATTGAATGGATATCAAAGGCCTTAAAATATTATAGGAGGTCCAAAACCATATGACAATATGAATTTAATAATTGATTCTTGATTGTATTCTTCCCTCTCACTTGGTAGATTACTAGTTCACTATCTCCCATAACTTGCAAAAACTTGACACCTCTTCTCCTAGCCCATTGTAACCAATGAATGAGGGCCTCATACTCTGCTATATTACTTGTGTAGCTAAACTAAAACATTATGGAAGAAAAGTACTTTTTTTATATGGATAAACAAGCATAACACCTTATCCACTTCCATTCTTGCACCTAGATCCATAAAAAAATAGATTCCATACTCCATCATTGTCTTGTTTTGGATGGGTAAGGGCTAGTATGACTATGTCATCCTCATGTATACAACATATCCTTAGGCCTAATTATTCAATGCTCTTGTAAGGATCATAACCATGGTTATCTATCCCCCATTCATTAAAGAGTAGGTCTGATTGCCCTCAAGTGGAACAACTAGCTCTTGATCATCATGGTGTTCATCTTCATCAATGCTAGTGCACTTTACATTTGATAGGTTAGGCATGTAGGTATCTAAATGAAACCTAGATATTGGTTCATACCCAATGCTTAACTTGGTCCCATATCTGGTTATAAGGACCATATAAGACTAGTTAGATGATAGGTAGCCTCCTATCTTGGTGGTTAAGTCCCTATATAGACATAGGGAGAATAGGGGGTAGATATACCACGACAACATCTTGGGATATAGTATAATTTGGGAAAGAAGTTAGGATAAGGTTTAAGTCCTTAAGTACACCAAATATCTTGGTAGGAGACCCAACTAGTTGAAATACTCCCTAAGAATTAGGCTCATATTTTAACCCCAACTTATATGATTTTAAATTTGAGATAATATATGTGCTTGTCATAGTATATATCATATAATTATGTACTAGGAAATCCCCTATTATGACATAGATATTGAATCAAGGGTGTTTATTTTCCTTAGTTGGTTGGGGTTCATTAAGATGACTAGAGTTGGTGAGGAATACACCCTCCTTCTCTGCTTACTTTTCTAAGATGTTGAGCTTTAACAATCCTTATTAAAGGTCTTTCTACCCTATAATAAGTAATGTGTCCCAAATTGGTATGGTGACATGAGCCTTCTTCATCTTATCCAAAATGTTGATATGAGGGCTAACAACCTTTGAATATAATTTAGGAACAACAAAACCACTTGGAGCTTGAGTGAAATGAGGTATTAATAAACCCTTCTCATTCTAACCCTTTTGGAGTAGTTGACATTTAGGGGATGCATCTTGCTCATTAGTTTTATGAAGTGGTTGAGAAGGTGGAGGAGTTACTCTCCCTACCTCTGAGTCACCACTCACTACCCTTGTATTGGCTAAAATAGGGCTATCTACTTTAAGTATACCTCTAAGCTGATTGACTATACAATATCAAAAAGGGCTTTCTCCTTCTTGAAATTTGACAAATGTAGCCTCTAATTGAGTATGCTCTCCACCCACTCCTTATTGATTTGGTAATTTAGATTGATTAATAAAAGGGACTTCTCCATGTTTCACAAGAGGAGATTCTTTGTGTTGCATATAAGGAGCTTGAATGTGTTATATAGAAGGATCTTGATTGGCACCTTTAATTGATTTGACACTTTGTTCATGAGGTTGTCCCTAAGGTGTAGACCATTGACCTTTTTGAACGTAGTTATTTTGAGTAAGAACCAATGCTTTAAAAGTGATGATAGAGTTGGGATTGAAATTGTTGTATGGCCTTACATGAGTGACCTACCCTTGCCCTTGAGGATTATCTTGGTATGGAGGTTTGTTGAATTGATAAGGTTAGTATGGAGCTTGATAAGGATATTGGTTAGGTCTATGGGGCAGAATTTACTACCTCTCTAAGGTAACTTGTAGACACCAAAAATATGCACACCTACACTTTTGAATGTTGACAAACCCCCTATACCTACCTAGGACCCTCTTGGGACTAATTTACACTAATTTTGCCTAACTACGACCACCCATAGTTAGATTCACAAGATGACTCAACCTAGCCTTCAGGACCTCTTTCCTTTAGAACCTAACCATCAATGATCAAGGTGATCATCAATGGTAACCATGGGAAACCTTGACCATCTATGGTTAGGGTCCACCTCCTTAACAAAGAACATGCAACCACCCACTGAGATTTTATAAAAATAGTTCATCTAAATATTTTTATGAGCATTTGCATGGATGATTTATATTTAGATGGCCTAGTTACACCTTGACTTCCACCTCTTACTTATACCTATAAGAAGAAAGGAGCCTAGGAGGTTAAATCCATCTACAATAATTATCAAGATCTCAGGGATTCAAGAGTTTTATTTTGTAGGACAATCAACATCATTAACGTTATCAAGTGTCATCATCAATCTTATTGAGAGCTGACTTATTTTCACCTCTCAACCAAGTTCTTGAATACCATTACTCTACCAAATTTAAGCCATATTCCACCAATAGGTTAACTACTTCAACCACTCACCCAATCACTTCTAGTAAGATGAGTACTTATTTATCAATACTCATTTACTTTATTCCCATTTTTCAATTAGTCCAACCCTTTCCCATCTCTCAAAATCTATCTTTTAGATCCTATTATTTAGAAATTAACAACCTAAAACTTACACAATAACTGCAATGGTTGAATCAATTGCTGATGGTCTACACAACCACTGATGGTCATCATGACTCTCAATAGTCACCTTAACCACTGATGGTCTACACAACCACTGATGGTCATCTTGACCACCAACAGTCACCTTAACTTCTGATGGTCACCTAACCACTGATGGTCACTATGGTAGTGAAAACCAACAAGGTATTTTCACCCACTGACCCTCAACCAAACCTAATTTCCTATGTTTTTGATCACTCATAGACCTCATTAAGATTTTTTGAAGCATACCCCAACCCCTTAGCACTAATATTAATTAGTTTATCACTAATTGATCATTTATGGTCTATTTTCTAAGCGAGCATTCTTGTGTTCAATTTTTGTACCTTTAGATTATTTATGTAAGTACCTTCTGTCCAATTTTGTGAACTTTATTGTTTAAAACATGTGGATTGACAACCCCTAAATAAGATCTCACTTTCAAGATCTATCTATCATTATGCAATCCACTTGACTATTTGTCTAATAAATAAGTTTGGTTTAGTGCTTTCTTATCTACATGTCTTCCTCACAAGCCAAAGAGGAGCTCTTCACAATCTTCTAACTCAATACGTGCACAAATAAATAAGTTTTTAAACCATACCCGTATTAAGTTTATTTTCCCTCTTCCCTATAACTTAAAGTGAATATTTACATGAAACATTTTGGCATGCTCAGTGAGATCTAGAGTCTTTACTCACATTTTTATTTGCATTTGTATGATTTTCTCTCTAATTATGCTTATAATTGAAGCTAAATTTTATTTTGGGATTAAAATCAACTACGTCCATTTCTTAATTTTAATATTAGTTTCCTTTTAATTAAAACACAATAATCTTATCGTAACACCACTTTTGTTGCACACACTAGCCAAACTAGTTTCATCAATCAAACATAAAAACAATTTGAGACAAGTCCTGAATAGAATTTCATCACCTAGAGATCACCTTACCCTTTCTCAAAAATCCTACTTAGAGGTCATTACCAAGGGGAAAACTAACTTAGCTCTCTAGTTAAGTATAAACCCTGGATATCAATATATATTGGCTAAGCACCCGACACCCTTATCATTGTGGTGTGTGAAGTGAGGGGGTAGGCCCCAATACCAAGCCACATATTCATTTTAATACATATTATTTTTAGAACCTAAACAACCCAAAACTAACCATAGACTACTTATATAGTACCTAATCTACAAGTCAACTTCTATCACACATTCTCATAAACTAATGCATAAGCCAAAAGTGAGATTAAAACTAACCTCTAGGATTAATGTACTTTATAGTGTGTGTATTGATGCCTTGATCATTTATTATCTTCTTGTTTGAGTGGTGAGTTTATTCTTATTTTCTCTCCCCCTTTTTCTGAATGTTTCTCACTCTCCATTAGTGAAGAGACCTAGTAGAGCAGAACCCATCACTCAAATCAACCTATTCTACCTCCTTATCTATGGATTACATATCCAAAGTATAAGAATTACCTACTCCATTAAGAATCCCTACTTTTCCTTGGGTATTTTCCCAAGGAGAAATGGAATTTACCACTTTTTATGACAATAATCTAGTTTCCCTTCAGCACCACCTTAACACCTCCCCTCACCATGCCCTAGTTCCAACTCCACCTTAGGATCCTCCTTATGGCATGCCATCCCACCTAATTAGGGGTGTCCCTATTACCATAGTCACCACACAACCTATAATACCTAATAATATTCATCTATTAACCCCTTTGATGCCACAACTAAAAACCAACCTATATAACTAACCACTATCCCTACACCTTTTACCCCTACCAATCACTCCTCCACCTTAGGAACAACCCAACCGTTAACCCATCATGATCCAATTATTTGTAAAGCACCTAGAACCAATAATAACAACCTTCCCTCTATCAATACCAACCCATTAGTCAATACCCCTTTACCAAGCTTAGTGGTATCTATCCCTTCTACTTCACCACCTACTAACATGAAGGTAACTACCTCTCCTTTTGTTACCAACCCAAATACCATTCGTGCCCAATCTACAAGAATCCCTCAGTAAGTACCCATCATGCCCAACCTTGGATACATCCATAACACATAAGGGAATGTACCCACTACCCAACCACCATCATCTACCTACCCTTACATACCACCTACCCAACCTCTAGCATCCACATTCTAATATGTGGCATCCTCTCAACCACCAACCAATTACTGGTATACCACTCAATCACAGTCTTAGTATACACCTTATCATCCTTTGGGTGCACCACATCAAACCAACATAATAAAGATGCTCATGGACAAGATGAAAAACCTTGAGTCATCCATTTAGGAGACTCATAATATCCTATCCTATGATCAGATTTGTAATGAACCTATCCATCCTTTTATCCTCATCAAACCTTATCCTCCTCAATGGGAACTTCTGAGATTTACCAAATTTTAGAGTAGGGAGGACCCCCAACAACACCTTAGGGATTTTAGACATGCATGTTACATGATTGATTATGATGATGACTTTCTCCTTTGAACATTCCCCATGTTTTTATCTAGCTTGACGCTTGACTAGTATAGTGCCATTACCAGGAATTTGATCTTTCTTTCATCCAACTAGCTCAGGTCTTCTTAGATCACTTTTCCATTAACATTTCTAATAAGGTCTCTATCACTGATCTCTATTCTATTAGGAAATTCAATGATGAGTCCATTGCCAATTTCATTGCTTGTTAGAGAAGCTTGATTAATCAACTTTAATTTTCCTTGCCTCAACTTGAACTTATAGATATTTTTGATCGAGCCTACACCAAACATATATCTTCTACACTAAGTGTCCAAAGCTTTAGAACTTTTGATGAAGCTTTTACCATGGCATGTAAGATAGAAAATTGAGCCATAGATGAGGGTAAATTGAAGTTACAAAACAAGACCTCTACCTTGAAGACCAATAAAACATCCTCCAGCAAACCACAAACCCAATAACCAAGAAAATTTTATAACCAAGAGCAAGAGAACTATGAATGCCATTGTCCTTAAAGCCACCCCTCCACCCAATGTCAATAAACAAAGTTCTCCCATGAGTTCTAACCAAAACACAAGGAAACCAAACCGAAGAAACCAAAAATAGTTTAGTCCACTTGGAGAGTCTTATGCCTCAGTTTTGGAGAAACTACTAAAACCTAACCTTATACAACTTTTGCCCATCAAACCTCCCTGGTAGTTTGATTCTTCTCATCTAGCACCTACTTGGTATAATGAGAATGACCTTTGTACTTTTCATCAGGTAATTAGACATGATGTCAGTCGATGTAATACCTTTAAGAATGTTGTTTAGAGCCTTATTTACAAGGGGGAACTCATGTTGGATAATCCCAATGCCCCTCAAAATCAAGCTCTTGACATCTTCAAGAAACCCTTTCCCAACCATGCCCCTACCAAAATCAAGGACACATAGGCTGAATTTTCTCATGATGCCCCTATGGTCAATATGGTCCTTGATATGCTTATCAATGGGGAATCTATCATCTAACCTACTTGTTTCTCCTGCACTTCACTTGTCAAGGTGGTGGAGTCACCTTTCCTTCCTTTGGAAGCCCAAACTGAGGAGGTTCCTTTTTCCTTGGCTACACTCATAGAGGCTTTAGAATAATAAAGCACCCTTTTGAATATCCTATTTGAAAAAATAACCATTCCTAATCTACCATCTCCCCAACTATGGAACAAACCATAACTATAGATATCGTGCCTAGGGGAGAAACTTTTTCACAAGCACCCCTCACAGAGTAGACACCCAACCTAAAATTATATTCCTTTCTTGAAGAAATAGATGAGGCTAACAATCCTCCTCCTCAACCCATAGGTGTATCCTTGGCACCCACTACCCATGAGGGTAAACCAGTATATAGACCTTTTTCTAAACTTGTTCAAAAGTTAGGCATGGTCACAAAATTGGACATGGATCAAACCACTTTCTAGAAAGAATTAGGGATCCCTTACATCAACAACCCTAAACCTTATAACATGCCTTTAACCAACCAATCTATCTTTTTTCCACCACCTCTTCAATTGATCAGAACCTCCACCAACCCCTCACCTTCTTAGTCAACCAAAATAACCACATCTCAAATGATCACACCACCAACTCAAACCTTTAAAAACTCTTGGTTCTTTCCTTACATGAATTTTAGCTCACCCATCCTTGATGGTGAAATTAACCCCATCTAAGCCTATACCCAAACCTCAACCCAAATCAACCAAGGGGATGGAATCATTAAAGACCCACATGGCTAGGATTCTACCTCCCTCTACCTTGCCTTCTATCTTGGGGCCTCATCCCTTAACTTTACTTAAAAATCAAGCTCCTTTTAACATATACCATCCACCACCATTGTTTACACTAGCCCACTTATTATCTAATACACCGGTCCTTACCAAATTACCAATATCTAGGCTATCAACCCTAAACACTCGAACTACCAACATACTCAAATAAAAACCATTGACCAGAAACACCACCTTACCTAAACCCTCTCTCACCAAACCCATTGATACCAAAACACCCACCTTACCAACCAAAACCATAACCTCTAGGCCTTTCCCACCTCTAGTTGAATCTTATAAAACCATTTTTCAAGGGTTACTACAAGCCTCTTACCTCACTTTACCCCCTATCAGGTCCTTTGATCCTCTTATTTTAAAACCAACTTGGTATAATGATAATCAAATCTATTCCTATCATATGACACCTAGGTATGACATAGAGAACTACAAAGCTCTTTAGGCTATCATCCATTGGCTCTATGAGGAAGATGACATCTTATTAGATGAACCCCCTAACCCCTCTACCAATGCACTCAATAACCATTTGCCAAAGCCAACCTGTTTCTCCACTCTCACCACAAAGTAAACTAGTGCCTACCCAACCTAATGCACTATATTTTCATTCTATCCATACCATTAATATGGTCACACAATCATAACAAAAGGATAAAGGGAAGGCCAAAGTGTCCATTCTATAGACATACCCACCTTCTCATCCTACACCACACCAGATCCTAATTTATTTAGCTAAGCCTAAAGTTACCATCTTAGGCACCTCTAAGTCTAACCCCTATGAATCCATTAAGAGGGTCATTCTTAAGCAACTCCACCAAACTCTAGCTAAGATGAGCCTTTATGAGCTCATTTTCACCTCACCTCACCATCATCAGGCCATGATAGAGGCCATACAAGTTATTGAGGTCAGACCAGGAGACTCTCAACCTATAGATTCCTTTATAGGTGATCTCCAAATATTGACCCTTGTTACTTTAAAGGACTCAAAGATAGATTCTATCCACCTTGAGGACCTAGATCCTCCTTTATTTATTACTGCCCACATTAACCAAACCCACATCAAATGGGTTATGATTAGTAGGGGAGCCAACATCAACATCATCTCCTCTCATGCTTATGACCAACTCAAATTACTAGACAATGTCATATCCAAAACTTTATCTACCCTTCAATCCTTTTACAATACCATGACCACTACCTTGGGAACCAGTTTCCTCCACATTCAACTCATATCATGCATGCTCCTTGAACTCTTCTATGTGTCGATGGTGAATTTTAGTATAATGTTCTACTAGGGAGACTTTGGATCCATGTTATGGGTTGTGTAGCTTTTATCTTTCATCACCATGTCAAATTTGAGCATGAAGGTAAGGTTATTACCATACAAGCTAACCCAAGCCCTTTTACAACATGAAACATGATCGACCGACTGAATGATGTCTTCCTACCCCCAATAAAATCACACCAAGCATCCATCACCAAGCCCTCAACAATAAAAACTGAAACAATTCCTTCTTCCATAAATGCATCTACTAATTTATCTATTCTTGTAGACCATATACACACCACTGATCCCTTATAATATACATTCCTCTACCTTACCCTTAAAGAATAATGACTTCTTACCCTTGATGCTTTCCCTAATCCCCAAGAGTATAATAAACTTAAACACCAACCAAGTTATGACCCCAACATTAGAGACATTACTCCCTTGGGGTCTTCGAGCTATCAAACCCATTTTTTCTATGGGGGAATTGACAATCCACTTAATGCTTCCATCACCCCTTACTCATCACAACTATTCACCCCTACATTCTTTTACTTGGACAACCTAGACTTCACCAAATTATACCTTCATAGGTGTGCCTAAAAAGGGTCTAGCTTAGGATGATATGAGTATGGCCTAGACACATTGATCTCAATTGAGACTTGAAAGCCTCATGAGAAACATGACCTTGGCTTCATTCTACCCAATAAGAAGAAATCTATATGACCTACCACTACCATTATTGAAAAAGATCCCCCTTCCTCACCAATGTCACCTCCACCTGAGTGTGAGGATGAGGACATTATCTCACCAATATTTTTTGGTCAACATGATTGCCCTCAGCCCCCTAACTTATCAGAAGGAAGGGGCACTAGTATCCATCCATTTGACCCATCCTAAACTAGTGGGAGATGACTCTCCTACCATTAACACTATCTAGTGATAAGATGATGATTTTATTCTCACCTACCTTGGTGCATCTGATTCCTCCATCCATAAATCCTTAGCTCTTGAAACCTCAACCATGTTGAATCAATCCACTATAGATATTGACATAGACACTTCAATTAACCCTCATGTTGTCAAACTTGGCCAATCTCTCACCACCGAGGAACTTTAGGACTTCTCTTCCTTTCTCTAAGAACAAAACATTACATTCACCTGGTCATATGATAATATTTTTGGTATTGACCCAACTATTTCCACCCATAACATTATAACCAAACATGATGTCAAGCCTATCAGATAGAACATTTGATAAATGTATCCTCATAAGGCCTTATAAAAAAAGAGCTTCAATGCCTCCTCTCTATCGACTTCATTTAACCCATTAATTATCCCCAGTGGGTTTTGAACATCATTCCTATCACTAAAGCCATAAGGGGACTATGTATCTATGTGGATTTTCATGACCTTAACCTTGCCTACCTAAAGGATGACTTCCCCTACCTAACATTTATCAATGTTTTGATCTTATAATAGGCCATGAGATGTTGTCTCTCATAGATGGATTCTTGAGTTATAATAAAATTTTGACCTCTGAAGATCAACATAAGACTGCATTTATTACCCCATGGGGGACTTTATGTTATAGAGTCATGCTATTCAATCTTAATAATGCTGATACAACCTGCCAACATGTTATGAACTACATCTTCCATGACCTTATATATACAATTGTCGAGGACTATGTGAATGACCTCCTTAAAAAATCAAAACTTCACAAGGACCACTTAGCCATTATCAAGATTATCTTTGAGAGACTTATCCATTACCATATCCACCTCAATCCCAAGAAATGTATTTTTGGTGTCTTGTTAGGCAAACTCCTTGGCTTCATCATTTCCCTTTAAGGAATTGAGATTCATCTGGACAAAATCAAAGCCATCCTTGAGATGCTACCTTTGACCAATTTTAAGTAACTTTGTAGCTTGTAGGGGAAGCTCCAATCCATTCACCACTTTATTTCTTAGCTCTCTGACCAGTGCCAACCTTTCCATCACCTCTTGAAAAAGGACATCTCTTTCAAGTGGAATGATGATTGTCAAAAGCCATTTGATTCAATCAAAGAGTACCTTTTATCTCCACCTATCCTTACACCCCCTAAGGATGACCAATCCTTCTACCTTTATATCTCTACCATCGACATTTACTTAGAAACAATGCTTACCCATTAGGATGAACACCACAAAGAGCAAGCCATCTATTACATAAGCTATACCCTTTTAGACTACAAAACTTGATGTACTCATATCAAGAGACTTTTCTTGGCCCTAGTCTATTTGGCCACTAAACTTTACCACTACCTTCTTAACCTTAAAATTTTTGTCATAACCAATACTAACCCACTCAAGTACATGCACTCTAATCCATACCAAAACTAGTGCACAACCAAGTGGCTGATTCTTTTAGTTGAGTTTGACCTTGAGTTCCTATAGCAAAACTCAATTAAGGGGAAAGTCTTTGATGATCAATTAGCTGATGCACCTCTAATAGACAACCAACCCCCTCCCCTTAAATTTCTATACAAGTTTATCACAACCTTGTCTCAAATGGATTTCACCTATAAGGTCAGCATGTTTTTTGATGATCAAAGTGTCAATGTGTTAGGGGAGTTGGTGTCATCCTTATCCCCCTTATCAATGAACCACTTACTTTATCTTTTGAACTTGACTTTGAATGTACTAATAATGTATCTAAGTATGAAGCCCTAATAATAGGTCTCCAAACTGCATTAGCCTTAGGGGCCAGAACAATCAACATCTTTGGTGACTCCCAACTTATGGTCAAACAAGAATGAGGTTTTACAACTATAAAAATAGTCACAAAAATCTTTACATCATTTGAACACTACCATATTCAAACCACCCCATGATCTACCAACAAGTTTGTGACACCATACCTTCTCTTGCTTCCTAGATCCCATCAACACCATCAGACTCTAAGCTATCAATCATTGTCCATCACCTCATCAAACCTTCCTATGTCAAGTCAAACACTCCATCCATATTTAATTTGGAGGAGATCCTACTTGACATTTGGTATTGATGAACCTTTGACTACCTTAACCTTGTCAAAGTTCCATCTGGCCTCTCTAGGAATGCCTATCGAGTGTTTATTTAGAGCACCCCATGTTATGCCATTATGGGAGGCATCTTATATAAACATGGTTTTGATGGATTCTTATTTCATTGCCTCTATGGTCTAGAAGCCTCTTGTGCTATCAAAGAGACACATGATGGTATCTATGAGGGTCACTTTAGTGGACTCACTATGGCTAAGTGCATCCTTTACCTAGGTTATTATTGGCCTACCCTTAACCAAGACTATTATGATTATTTGAAAAAGTGTGTCAAGTATCAACAACATGATAATTTTCATCACGCACCCAACCATACTCTTCAAGTTGCCACCAACTTCTAACCTTTTTCACAATGGGGTCTAGACCTTATTGGTGAAATTAATCCCCACTCTTCATAGTGACATCTTTCTATCATCATTATGACCAAATATTTCACCAAATGGGTGGTGGATATTCCTCTTATCTCAACTAAAGATACAAATATTATCAAATTTATCACCCATCACATCATTGACCAATTTGGTGTTCCCCATAAGATCATCACCGATAATGGAAAATATTTCAAAAATAAAGAAGTTCAGGGCCTTTATGATGTATTTGGTATTAAACTAAGCTTTTTATCACCTTATCACCCATAAGTAAATGGACAAGTAGAAGCCTCTAATGAAACCCTTAACAATATGCTTACCAAAATGGTCAATGCTTCATGTTCGGATTGACACTTGCACATCCCTTTCACCATATGGGCATATCAAACTAGCATTTGAACCCCTATAGGTGCTACACCTTTTTCTCTCATGTTTCGAGTTGAGGTTGTGTTACCTCTCAAAGTTAAAATACCATCTCTTTGAATCTCTTTATGTGACCTTATTTTGGAATATTATTATCATCAAGAATGCTTAGATCAACTTGAGCTACTTTACGTTATTTAGCCACTCTTTCTCATCATTGTGTCTATCAAAAATGAATTAAGTGTGCTTATAAAAAACATGTTAAAGTGAAATAATTTAATATTTAAGACCTCATTATCAAGGAAAATCAACATGTAACCAATATGGAGAAAATCAAAAGGGCAAAATTTGCTTTTAATTATCTTGGATCTTACATCATAACCCATAAGTATGGATCAAGAGCTTATCATTTGTCCTCTCTCGAAGGCAAACCAAGACTTGAACCTCTCAATGATTCACACATTCATCCTTTCTATTGTTAAATAGGGGTCATAATAATCATTGGTTTAACTTAAGCTCATCTCCTATAACCACATTCCTTTCCCTCTTTTTAAGGGAAATTGACTATAGCTGAATCATGTGATTATCCATCATAGTCATATCCTAATCTTTAACTATGGGTACCATGGCTCTAACCATGGCATGATTATCATGGTACTTTTAATACCTCTTTAGGATAGATTCCCATGGTCATTGTCACCTAAACCTCTTTTCACCTATAAAACCTTCTTGTGCCCTTAGTTTTGCCTTCATAAAGGTAACCCCTTGAGCATGTATAAACAAGTCTATGTCAAGCAAAATCAAAAGTAATATCAAAGTCAAAACCAAATCATGGGTCATTTTTAGCATTCACTAACTACTCCCTTGAAAGATAGCTATTAAAACCTTATTTTAAATTATAAAACATAAGGTGGAGTATTCCCTAGAAGGATAGCTATCAAAATCATTTGAACTAAGCATATAAACTTAGACTACTCCCTTAAAGGATGGATCAATAAAAAATTTGTTAAAGCTAGAAATTTCTTGGAAGCTTCCCCATCAATCAACTTCCCTGACACTAAAGCAAGATCAAAATAGCAAATGACCCATAAGCAAAAGCAAAATCAATGAGAAACACCACAATTAGCTTTCCTAAAAGTAATAATCTTAGAAATCCACAATTATCTCTCCTCAGTAGACTTCCCACATCGATCAGTCTACACTTTATTATGAGCATAGACTTTCTTATACTATCCTCTTGGAATCCTTTAAAAGAGGCATGCTAGTCTCATAAAAGGTTCTGGTTTCACCGATCCTCCCTCCATATATCATATGCATAGGACTATGAGCTTACTTAACATAATGTGATAAAGATACCTATTTATCAACCTAAGCATGCTAATGTGATGTATTTGAAAGGCTTATTTTCATTAATCCAATCTAACTTCGAGTTTCATTTTGGTCTTTACTAATGAAAAAGCATCATGTTTCTCTTCTTATCTTTTATTGGTTCATGTAGATGTACCTCTCATGATTTCTCTCACCATCTTAAACATTTAGTTTGTTATCTACATACTTTATGTATTCAAATTACATCTTCAACCATACTCACATTTTATCTCCATGATCATAAACAACAAATATCAAATCTAAAGCGTAACATTATGAACCATATCCATGAACCAAATTATCTATCTATCTATGATCAAAACACCATGACATCACATCATATTACAACATATCATGAGCATTATTATATCCATATACTATCAATACATTATGTGAACATATCTCATATCATAAACCATCCTAATTATGCCATTCATCATCCTGAGCAAAAACAAAATCAATGAGCAAAACATCATGAACCATATCATATACCAATATATCCATTTACCATAACATTTCCATAATTCATCTTATAACATCAAATCATACAAAACATATAAACATAACCATAAACAAATCCATTAAGATTACATTATCATATGACATACATATATCAATAAAACATCCCATCACACCCATGAACAAAATTAGAACATCATAACTATCTTTTTAGCATCACATGCCTAGGCTACTGAGACAACATCTCATAAAGCATATGAAGGAAACCATAGGCCATCAATCATAAACATGAATGTTAATATCCACATTAGCATGTAAGACATCAACCATAAACATAAACATAAATAACTACATTAGCATATAAAACATGAACCATAAGCATACATCATATATAACACCATACATAATATATATTGTGTCATCATAAATAATACATGTGACAATGTATAACCTCTCTCTCAAAACACATACATCTTACTACATCAATATGTAGGTTGGTATCAAAATATTGTAAACTTATCATTAATAATATATCAAAATATGTCTAAAACATGATCATGAGGCACCACTACTACTAGCCCCACCTACACCTGCACCACTACTACTAGATCCACCTATACCTACACCTACACTCTTATCTGGTGGTGGCACCCCTGGTATCCCTCTATGGCTCACTATAGAGGCCCATTATCCTAGAGTAGCTATAGAGGGACCCCCTACCAAGATGGCTTGGTACTCACCATATCTCATCTTAAAAGGAAGCTAATCTAACACTATAGCCTCATAATACCTAAACTCCTCCACAATGGCTAGATAATGTGCTTGTAGCACTATGTCTAGTTGTCTTCCTACTGCTACCATGATTTCCCATGCCCTTTACCTTAATGAGTCTCTCTCCTATGTCACCAACCCAAGAGAGATCCTCACTTGATCTCACTCACTGGTCAAAATCAAAACTTGTTCCTAAAATACCATAACCTATCCTTGTAATATATATACCTATGCTTGGGCTATAATTAAATTTATCCCTACCTATCCATCATGACCAACTAGATCTATATCCATCAACCTCATGCCTCCATCATCTCCACCAATATCTGTAGCTACATATATCATACCCAAAATCATCTACAAAAGCCCTAACAAAGATCTCCTCATAACCACCATCTAAAATTGTCAGATTAGGCTAGGGTACTAGCAATAAAACCTCTGATTCCTCCCTCTTATACCTAAGAAATGGGATTGAGACACCTTGTACCAAACCAATTGTCGATGAACCATATGAAATGGGATCAGCTCCACCTCTCCCTCTCACCTACCAATGATCCATCTATAACTTTGAAGGGAAAGGGTCTACCTCATATACCCTAGACATATTAAAAATTATACATATGACCTCTAGGTGATATCTTTATCCATTAGTGCACCTAGTACACCCTTGAACCACTCTACATCATGGGCACCGCCCCCTATATTTGATGCAACCAAATCATCCCTTCATTGCATGAAGCTAATAGAGAACTCTATCTATATATAGATGGCCCATGATAATCCTATTGATCTCAACACTCGAATATGCTCATAGGCCCAACAATGTAGAATGAATCTGACACTAATTCCATATCTCTTATGGTGCCTAAACCCTTACATCTCTTTATAGATCTACACAAGAAAAATAGGGACCCAACCAAATACCATTTTCCCTAGTAAGAATTCCACCAAAACCCCTAGTAACAAATAGGTAAACCTCTCACTAATCATATCTAGAAACCCAAACATGTCATTGTAATCATGAGCATGGTCATGAGCCTCCTCTTTACCAGAGCTCTCTCATATAATGCTAAGTATTAAAATCCCCCAACATGTCATTAGACATAATAACTTTTATCCTCATACAAGTATTTGATGAAATCCTCTTACTCCTCATGATCAATATGATAAATAAGCTCACCACACAGTAAGAGTCTGGTAATCTTGTGTACAACCTTTGGGAAAATAGTCATCTCCCTAGTTGGGAGGAAAAAGGTGTTTGTAGAAGGATCCCATCTCTTGGTGAGTACTATGACCATAGATGCATCTTGGGGCATATATTGATAGTGCCTCATAGTCCCCAGCCCCACCTCCTTCATATGGGCACAATCCTTTGGAGTCATCCCATCATGTATCTTGGGAAAGATTTGTCGTATATGGTTGTGCATCTAAATCTGATCCCTGACCTAGATCATATCAAACACTTGGCTTAGTATACGATAGTCTTATCTACCCTATATTTTTACCCACTTGACTTATTCCCTTATTCCTCCTAACCATCTATCCCATGATATATTTATTTACCTATAGCATCCAAGACTTACCTATCAACATAAAACCCCTTAAAAACACATTAAAACAACTTCCCCTACCTTACCCTTTAAAGACTAATCTATTCTACTTATTTACCCATTTACCCACCAAGTATACCATCTAAAACCTACAAGATCTAGCTACCTAACAAACCCAACCCATTTCAAAACCTTATCTTTAATAGGTGACTAACAATAGTCACGGTGAACATCAATAATTACACAACCTTTTTCTTATGGGTGTCGACCATCGATGGTTAGGCTTGACCATCGATGGTCACTATGGGTGTTCTATGGCCAAAATTCCCAAACCCTAACACATCATATTCTATCCTAAAAAACATACAAAACAACCACACTTGATACCATTAACCCTCACCCAACTCAATTTACCTACCCCAACCCAACCATTCCTATTTTTACTTGTAAATTTTCCCACAAAACCTAAAACCCTACATAGGGCATTCCAACCCAAACTAAGCATTCCTAACACAACCCTAACCTCCTAACCAAATTCAATTACATAAAATCACAACTATCTACCAATTTAAGGTACCACCTACCTCATTTATTAATATCTATCATGGTCAGAGCCTGTGAATAGCTACTCAACCATACCACGTGCTCCTTACATCTCAAGCCCACATGCCTCCAACCAATGAGTAGTCACCAACTCAGCGAGAAATCTCTCCACAAGCACAAAAATTTATAGAGCAAAGTCAACCAATTATAAAATTTATAAATGGTAAAAATTATTATTTTTTCACTCTTTACCCCATGTATTTTTAGGGTTTGCCCTGATTATCGATGGTTAGGGTGACCATCGATGGTCACCTCTTTGGAGCCCTGACCATCAATGGTCAGGATGCCCCAAATTTACACTTGTACCTAGAGTATCCCTTCTTAGTAAAACTAAACCAAGATTTACCCACTTTTGGAGATTACCTTCTCTAACTAACTTGAACACCTTGTTACCTCATCATTGGTCTATTTTGACCCATCTAGCATGTAATTTTAGATACTTTTTGCTTGGTATTTTGACTATAATGAAAATATTTCCATGTTGAACCCTTTAGATCTTGTACCAACTCATGCATACCCACCTACTTGTGTCTTTTTGGGAGCACTTCCTACCTCAGATACCCATGACACTTGACCTATTTGTGTTTTCATCGAGAGTACTTCCTATCTTAGATACCCACCAAAGACACAAAAATTACTTAGGAGACTTGCATTTATAAGTGTTCCTAGCTGCCATGCCTATATGAGGTCACATGGTTTACTTGTCACTTGTCCTTATTGGCACTGACCCTTATTTTTTAAACATTGGAAACTTAGTCTATGCATGATCTCAACTATCGCACCTTTTTATTGCACTTTGTATGCAAGTTTGCATCTCGAGTGCCCAACTTATCATTCATCCATTTTCATTACCAACTACCATTTATCAAACCTAACCTTATTTTAGTTTTACCTCATCAACTCTTGGTTTTAGAGGGAACACCTCCTCTTACTCCTCCTACTCTCAGGGCAACTAGACCTTAAACCATACTCTATTATTATTTCACAACTTCTTCACACAAGAAACACAACAAAAAGGTGAAAAATGTAGGCATCATAAATATACACAGCTACACTTTAAAATGTTTAAAACCCCCTTGGACCTACCTAGGACCCTCTTAGGACTAATTTACACCAATTTGGCCTAAAAAATCCCACTCATAGTCAGATTCATAATCTAGATCAACCTAGCCTTCATGACCTCTTTCCTTTGGATCTTGACCATCAACGGTCAAGGTGATCATCGATGGTCAGGGTCCACCTCCTTAATAAAGAACATACAACCACCCACATTTTTTTTAATATATCTCATCTAAATCTTGTTATGATCTTTTGTATGGATGAGTTATATTTAGATGGCTAGTTATACCTTGAATTAAACATCTTGCTTATGCTTATAAGAAGAAAGGAGCTTGGAAGGTCAAATCCATTTGTGATAATTATTAGGAGCTCGAAGATTTAGAAGTTTTATTTTGTAGGTCAATCAACATCATCAATGTTATCAAGCATCATCAACAATCTTATTAAGAGTCGACTTGTCATCACCTCTCAACCAAGTTCTTAAGTACTGTTACTCTATCAGATTCAAGCTAGATTCCACCAATCCACCAATGGGGTAACTAATTCAATGACTCACTGATTCAAATTTTGGTAAGATGAGTACTTATTTGTCAATATTTATTTACTTTATTCCCATTTTGTAATTAGTCTAGCCCTTTCCCATCTCTTTGAATTTGTCTTTTGGATCCTATTATTTAGAAATCAACAACTTAGAACTTATATAGTAATTATTTATGGTTGACTCAAATACCAATGGTCTGCCCAACCACCGATGGTCATCTTGATCATCGATGGTCACCTTAACCACCAATAGTCACCCTAACCATTGATGGTCACTATGATAGTAAAAACTAGCAAGCTATTTTCAACCACTTACCCTCAACCAAACATGATTTCCTATGTTTCTGATCACTCACAGACTTCTTTTAGATTTTTTGAAGTTTACCCCAACCCCTCAGCAATAGTATTAATTAGTTTATCACTAATTTGATCATTTCTAGTCTATTTTCTAAGTGAGCATTATTGTGTTCAATTTTTGTACCTTTGGATTATTGATGCAAGTCAATTCTTTCCAATTTTGTGAACTTAATTATTCCAAATATATGGATTGATATCCTCTAAAGAGGATCTCACTTCTAGAATCTAGCTATTTCTAGGTAGTCCACCCAACTATATAGAGGATTAAAAAGCAAGTTAGTCAAACATTAGTCCATAAATCATAAAAAATCCATAAATAATTAACTAACTAAGCCTATCTATTCCTATGGGAATTAAAAAGGATAACAATAAATAAAAGAAAGAAAGAAAACACCATATTACCTTCACAAATGGATTCACCATACCCATGTGGCTCAAAATCATGTTCTCCCTTGATCAATCATCCTTGTCTTTATCAAGAAAGGTGGCAAACTCCTCCAATGTCTCAAGAACACTCCATAAAACCTAGGGCTTATCAATGGAGCTTGTAACTAATTTTAATGGTCTATTGAAAAGGATTGTGGAGATAATTTTGCATAATAACTTTACATAAATCAACCATGACCATCCATCTCAATATTGAGATGAGTGGCCATGGATAATCCTAATATTTATAATTAAACTCATAAATATCCTCAAGATAAGTAAGCATTAAAGAGGAGGCATTAACTAGGCATGGGTGACCCATAATCCTGATATTTTATGCACTTATGGCTTGATGGATGCCACCCCATAGATGATGTCACTAGGTGATGTAGATATTCAAAATCAATTTCCAATGATGAGATATTCAAAAATATATATGGAATTCTTACTTACTCTCTTAAATTGGATTAATTGGCTTACATAAGTTTAATCAAGTTTAGTACAATTCTTTGGAAATTAGTGCACAATTAATCAAAATGGTCAAAAACTCATATTACTAGATCATAATTTGACTGGAGAGGAACTGGAAGGTGATGTTAGATGTGTTGGATTTGTATTCCCACTTAGGATGTTGTCAATACCAAATAACAAGGGTATATGACGTGTACCAATGAATTAGAAGAAAAGAGTGATCTAGAGCACTAAATGGTGAAATTGTCATTTTGACTCAAAATGATCTAATCAAGGTTAGTTGGCCCATAAAATGCATTTCCCTATTTAGGTATACTTTGACCTAAACTAGCACTTGTAAGTGACAAGTTTGAACCATTTAGGGTGTTTTATGGATTTTGACCTAAAATGTGCATTTGAGTGCAATTCAAGTAAGATTGACAATTTCAACACAAATGGTGTTTGGAATTGGATGTCTACACCAACTATCTATCCAATGAATAAGTTTACTTGAGTGTTTTTTTAATCTATAGGTCTTCCTCCCAAGCTAAATAGGAGGTCTTCACAATCTTTTGATTCAACATGGACACAAACAAATAGGTTTTTCAACCACATTTGTATTGAGTTTATTTTCTCTCTTCCCTAGAACCTAAAGTGAAAATTTACATGAAACACCACTATCTTATTGTTTTTTTCTTTAAAAAATGCTTCAAGCTCAATCAATCTATCTGATTGACTAGTAGTTGCCTACTCATTATTGGTTGGAATAGGTATGGGGGAAATGGTATGCAAAATAAGGTGCATCTATGGAAATAATGGATATAAGAGGCCTTAGTGTGAGTTTTCCTGCTTAAATAAGATAATTTTATACCCTTATTGCCACTTCATAGGCTGAATCATGACTACCACATCAAACTTGAGGGTTCTTAAATAGTATAATTTAGGGTGGGTTTAACTACTGTTAGGATCTTATCCCAAGTTTTTTGAAACCTATTGTTAAAATCCACCATAAACTCTTGAGGGGCCCTTTTGATTGTGGCCAATTGCTCTACTAGGGACAAGCGGTCACTTCTATCTTTAAAGTGTTTACTTAGGTGCTCCCTAAACTCATCCCAAGTATTAATGAAGGTAGGTGCTATACCTCTATACCACTGAAGTGCTTTGAATTTCAAGAAGGTAGCTATAAACCTCATTACTACATTCTCTTAAGTCACATTATGCATAGAATAAAGGTTAGCAATGTCTCTGATATGTTAAATAGTAGTGGTAGAGTTTTCTCCTATGAAGTATGGAAGGATTTTGAGGGAATTAGTAGGAACATCATAAAATTAGTTTAGGTTCGAAGGGTTTCCATAATTGAAGGGTACAAAGGCCTAGTTTCTAGGTTTATACATTAAAGATGTAGGGGTTACAATAGGGGTATATTGAATAAGACTAGGAGGAGTAGAGGGGGTGGGATAGGGATCAAACTGGGGGTACCTCTTCCTTCTATTAAAATCCAAAAAAATTTAATAAATTCAGCTTCTTTAACCTTGGATGAAGACCCTATGATGACATTTATCATTAAAATCGAGTGCTAACCTTCCACTAGAAAGTTTAAAACTCCTTGAGGTCACTAAATGTAGAGAGTAAGTGCTCCAAAGTCATTGAATTTTGGTCCCACCAAGTGTGCCTAAAATTGTTATTAGTCTAGATTACATCCTTGAGGTAGGTAGTTTCAAACCTACCTCATATAATTGATACAATGAAATCACCTTTAGGTGTGGGTAGCCTAATGAATGAGGTGAGTCTTTAGGTTTGGAGCTCACTCCCCTAATGCATCATCTATGCTCAAATCACTAAGCCTTCTTGGCTTGCCAGGGAAAAGGGATAGAAAATAATTGAAAACAAAGTCTATACTATAGGAGGTGATACACCAATGTATTATATCTCCTTTACTTTATCCTTTAACAGTAATTATGGATAGAATAAGGGCTAATCACTAACACACTCTCTCCAAGATGACTATTTCACATCAATACTTCACATGGAGGCCATGAAAAATGAATATAAATTAAGGGTGATGAATGAGAGGTCTGATTCAAGACACTACTAATTAGTTTCCATTATAAGCATAATCATTAGCACCTTCACACACCATGTGACCTGCACGAGACCCATCCACTAACATCTAGGTGAGAAATAAGGACCTTCAAAGGGAGAAAGAATTCAACCACTAATGAAAATAAAAAAAGTATTGAACACAATAGAGACTAGTATAGAGAAGGCCAAATAAATATTTGTATTAAATTAAAATCTATAATATACAAATGGGTATATTTTTTTGTACCTAATAAATGATGTGTGTAATAGATTTATAATCCCAATATATAGAACATGAGAGAGAGAAAGAGGGATAATATGGCATAGAGATGGAGTGGAGAGACCATAATGACCATAATTAATTGAAAAATAGTTATAAACATGAATGAGAGTAAGGAAATAGTCTCATAATTCTCCCCATGCATTGATTTGGTGACATAATGGCCTTCAGTGAGCCTTTTGGGCATATAGGTGTTGTGGATGATCTATTACTAGTCATAGTTGACTCCATGAAGGAACCATGCTCCTTGAAACTATTACATTACTCATTGATATGAAATATATATCATTACAACTATTTTGGGAAGGTAGTTACATGTTTGAATATTGCCATTATTCACCTAGCTGCCATCCTTCATACCATTTACAACTCATATAATGCATTTATCACCTTAGTGAGAAAGAGACCTAAGAATTAAACATTTTAAAGTGTGTTATAGGATTTATAATGGCTTTGAGAGGTTGATATAGGGATGTTTATACCTTAGAGATCCTTTTCACCATGTGAGTAGACCTACAACACTTCCTTCTTAATGCAAATGAGGGTTACCTCTCCACTTGAATTCAAGTCTACTCAATAGGATAGTTTATGCCACTATAGGAATTAAATAATGATTTTTTGAGGACCATTTCATATATACATAGGTCCATGAGGCCTTCCAACATTTAAGATCTCAAACATGCTCAAGAATCATGAAAATAGACCCAAAATCAGACACTATAAGCCTTTTCCTTGCATATTTTTTCACACACATTTCAAACTCCTAGTACACAAGGGAAAATAGGACCTTTAAGTGTACTATTGATGTTATAAAGGTGTTTTAGGGCCATTGGAGTCATTAGGAGTAGTTTCTTGGCCAACAATTTCTCTATGAGGGGTTTGAAGGCTTTGGAGTGGCTTACCATCTTAACGATGGGTCATAAAGCAAAATACCTAGATTTAAAACTGAAGGACATGAATATTGAGTGCATATACCTCCTAAAATTTACCTAATATATATTTCCCCCATACATATTTTTTGATGAGATATGTGCAAAAGTTGGCACCTCTTGGGATTTTTTAGGCAACTTAGGTATACCTACGATCTTAAAGATCATTCATAAAGTTGTCCACCTAAATCCATCTCTCTCTACCATGGATGAAAATTTCATATGGGCCATAAAATTTAAATAAGATCATGGGGCACCATGTAATCTTTATGCAAGATATGAGCATCCTAATATACAAATTGATTTGGTAAACTATGATGGGAGAGCTCAAGGAGTGTTATTAGGCCAAATTATCATTTTACTTACCTTCCCTTACATGTGACACATTTTTTAAGACCTATAATATCACTATATATCCTCTTATAGATATATATCTTCCTGAGGAACTCATCTTTTCATAAGAGTGGAGTCAGAGGGTTGAGGTCTTATATAAGGTTTTAGGCCTAAACTGAACTCTAAGGCATATGGTGGTCTCAAATACCTATTATCATATATTATATTAAAATTAAAACCTATATGTAGTCTCATAGTGGTCTAGATATCTATCTTTACCATTCTTTCTCTTTAGACTACTAGAACCATTATTAGTTTATGTTAGGGTTCTCAAACCAATTAATGAAAATGACCTTGGTAATCTATGTTTACCCATTTAATCAATAACAAGGGAGTTATAACCCTCATGGAATGTATATTTTTATTTTTCAACACTCTCTTAAGACTTAGGTCTTCATCCTAACTGTAACAAATACACTCTTCCAGCTATACATACATAGGCTTATGTGTGGGCTCTTGGGTTCAATAGGCCTAAATAGGCCTCTCAACCTTTTCATTATTTTATACTAATTGAGGGGATCATATGGAGTTTATGATATATATTTAAGAGATACTTTTCATGTGATTATATTTTATGACCTCTTTATCTTCAAACCAAACAGACCCTTCCCTTTCCTTTTTGTAGACCAACTGAGCTACTAGGCAGTCCTGTAGGTGTCTTGTTGGGGTTTATGAATGTTAAGCTTTGAAATATGCTATTAAAATATGGGTATTGAAATTTTATGCACACTTTAAATTCATTAGGCTTCTTTCACAATCAACTTGGTATTCTGCAAGTCTATTAACATCCCCATTATTAGACTATTCATGACAAACAGCCCTAGGCTATTTGTAGGTCAATTTGGGCTCACCTCTTCAATGTGTTTAATCATAATATGAGTTAAATGTGAAATTGAGATATATTTGAATATATATTCTCTATTTTTTATGTCTCTCATATGCCTTACTAGATGTTTTTTAATACTAGTTTAGATTTCAAATAGTTTAAGGGTTGACTATTTTCCTATATGTGTATTATGTAGTCTTTTGAAGTTCTAAGTTTGGGAGACAAGGCTCACTATAAGGTGAAAATGGATTTATGTAGTCATTATGAATCAAATGTTTTTGGGAGACCTCATATGGATTGTTTGTCTCTACTCAAGACCACCTATTAAGACCTAATCATCCTCTATCTGGGTATCCAATAAGGTACTACATTTTATTAGCTAAATCAAGCATCTTAATGGAGACAATGGAACCAAAGAACCCCAAAAAACCTTAAATAATGCCAAAAAACATTAAATTATGCTAAATAGCCCATGACTTCATTTAGAGCTAGTTTATGGGTGTTGGTCTTGAGGGCCATGAGGAAGTTTGTTTATTTTTAAGGAGGAACTCCTCCTTATTCTTGAATCACCCTTGAAACTTGAATAAGGCATCATCCATATGATTTCAACCTTGAGATTGGTTGCCATGAGAGCAAGCTAAGTTATGCATGAATCTTTTCTCTTTCTTTTACATGGTGGGAATTGAGGAAACTTGAAGGAGATCTGATATGACCCATTGGTGATCATGTGGAGTATGTGAGGAATATGGGGGTAGTATAAAAACCCTTCAATGATCATCCTTGTACTCTATTTCTTCATAAAACACATAAATTATAACACATAAACCTAAAACTTACCAATCATGGAAGATTTGATGTTTAACTAGCCTTGTAAGTGCCATGAAAACATGATTAAAAGAGTTTGGGATACTCATCAGACCTTTGGAAATCTTATCCATGCTCAAGTTATCACAATGAGCTTAAACTTATCTTAAAGTTTCTTATAATTGAGCTTGTGGGGTTTGTAAAGGGTTTAAGGCCTCCTAGGGGTATAAATGATTGTTCATAATGCCTAGGGATTTGATCTACCAACTAATTACACTAACTTCAATCCCATTCGAGACTCCACCTATGACCAAGAGATTGAGCTCTGACTCAGCCTGTACAAACCATACAATTCACCTAAAACTAGACCATGTGATATTTCCAAGAGTTTGATGGAGGTTCTATTACATTTTATTATTTGTTTTAGCTTGATGAGGATGGATTATCCTCTTTTATTATTGCAAGGAATCTCCCATGAGATGTTTGACCTTATCTGACCCTGACCTCCCCATACTAGTCCATACATGTCTTGAGAACACCTGTAAAACCTCTTTTCTTTGCATTTTTTTATGATTGAGATCTTAGGAACCCATTAGAGGAAAAAAGTAGGGAAATGGAGGTAAAATACATTTTAAAATTAGAGGGCATGGATGGAGGGAAGTTTAAAATTCACTTTTCAAGCATGTGAGGACCTTTTATGGTGAATGAAGGATGTTTGACCCCTGAAAAGACCCTTTTTACATATAAGTGTTGACAATTTCGAATCCTAGGATAAATGTCAACCTCCAAAATTATAATTTTTCTCATGAAACCCCTCCAAGCTTTCACATGATCATCTAGAGCTTGTCATGGTCTCCTAATGCTCCTTGAAATCCTTTTAACACTTGTTAAAGGTGTCATGTTATATGCTAGAGCCTACTTATGAAGTCATCATGCCATAGCTATTTTGGGCCTTTAGAGGATGAGTTAATCTATCATGATGGTCCTTGAAGTGATTGGAAATGTGTCAAATGTCTCATGAAGTCTACAGAGGTCTCTTTTTCTTATTTGACAAAGTTCAAGTCTCTTGGCAAAAGTTAAGATAATTTGGAAAGTTTAAGGTTTCTAATTTTCATGGGATTTAGGAATTTTTTAACAAGTTTATTAAGGGAGACATTTATTATCATGATATAGGTGTGTTAAATCCTTATTTAGGTCATCACATGAAGTCTAAACTATATATAAGTCTACTCTCTATTATATACTCTTTCAAAGTGTTTCAAGCCTTATTTGGCCCTCTAGGTCATCAAATATACCCTTCAAGCATGTCATTGGAGAATCCTTTCCATTATAAAACCCTTATATAGAAAATTTCACATTGTTTTGAGGGGTATTAAAAGGTTTTATAAACATTCTAAGTCATATCAAGGTGTTTTGATGTATAAAAGAGTCTATTTTGGAGGTCAAACCCACTTCCTATTCACCAAATGGGATCCACACATGAGAAATGTGACTCCTTAACTTACCCAACTATACCATATATTTTAAAATGTTATTTTACTTCAATTTTACCTCCTCTCATCCTCCAATGGCATCCCAAGATTTGAAACTTGAGAAAATATAAAACAAAGGCTTTGTAGGTGTTTCCAGCCCTTGTATAGATCTGTATGACCATGTCAAAATTGGAAAATATCAAGTACTTCATGAAATGTATCTATTCGGTGTTTTAGAGAAGTTTCACCTCTAAAATATGGAAGAGAATCCAAAAACTAGTCCAATTCTACATCAAACTCCTAGGCATCTCACAGTAACACTTCAGGTCTATGCTCAGTTTGTAAAGGAGAGCGAATATGGTGAGATAATCTATTGGGTATAGGAATATGTATCATGACCTATCAATAATTGGCATCCATTTTTAGGTTTATATCCCATGATTTATGAATAATGGCTAAGAATCTAAGCAGTCAAGGTGTCTTCTTCATCTATGTAGGGGTCAAATTTATAATGGTTTCAATGTAGTTTTGGTTGGTTTGATGCAATAAATGATCATACATGTATTATATAATCTCTAAATATCTATATACATCAATTTTAACCCCTTTTTAACATGTTTGATCCATAAAGAACAAGGAAAATTTTAGGTTTTCTCCATTTGTAAACTACAAACAAATTTTTCCATTTTATAGAGCTTTTAGTGCACAAGAATGGAAGTGTTTGGTGTTTTTAGGTTGAATGATATGTTTATTGAATCAATTTAATCCTTATCTACCTATAAATCTCACCTTATCCACAATATTCTCAAATAAATCCTTCAAGTCCTGCACTTTGATGACTGTCATGAGTGTTGTGTGACCTCCTTTATAAGTGAGAACATTGTAGATGCAAAGAGTCATCAGGTTATTTCAAGACATATATGTAATTCATACATAAGTCATGATATTTTATGTTTACTTAATTCTCCTCAATTCCCTATACTTAATCCCATTCTCAACTTTAAGCCTTGAGAGATATGCCCTCATCTAGGCATATACAAACCTATTTAGATAGACCAAGTAAATGAAATGCTAACTATTAAGATGGGGTCTATAAGGTAGATAATATTATTTAATAATAATATTGATCTATTAAAATCATAGGATATGAGGGAATAGGGTCCAAGAAAGGACAAACACCATCAACCCAATTAACATGATAAACTCAGTCAATAATCCCTTTGAGCAGACACTAATTATGATTATAGGCTGGAGGAACATTGAAAGTGTGATGGGTTTAAAGATATTTAGAGGGTTATAAATAAGTATTAAGAAATAAAAAACATGATAAGGGAACCCATGAGAATAATGTATCATCAAATTTCACCTCTCAAGTGGTCACACACAATCAATAATTCTAGGACTACCACCTACATGCCTGACTATAGGTAAAAGATAAGTAGATCATAAGAATCATTATTTATGCATAGAAGTTAAGGGGAGATAATAAAATATATTAAATTGTATCTTAATGGTTATTATTCTCTCTTTCATGTTTTATTCATTGAATCCAAACAAGAATATTTATAGGCTATTAGGATTTTTAAACCTAAATAGACAGTTTCAGGCAGGACCTTGGTAATAAGAGATAAGTGTCTTTAAATTCAAATAAGAAGAGACTACTTAGTGATTTAAATATAGGATTATTATTTTATCTTTTAAAGTTTTTAGTCCACATTAATATCTTTGGTACTTGGGACAAACAAATGGAGCCTAATGGCCTATTAGGCCTAAACTGGTATTTATGAGCCTATGCCTTGAAATGGAAACCATCTATATGTTTTATGGGTGTTGTAAGGGTTGAAAGCATCAGATAAGGTAGCAAGGAAAACATATAAAATGTTTGAAGATGGTAAGAGTCTCAATTGAGTCAAAAAGGGCACTAAACCAAGCCACTAGTGCTACATAGGGCTGGATGCTCATAAACCTTAGGCAAGGAGATAAAATGAATGTAGGGAATAGGGTTAAAGTAAGGCTTGATCCCAAAGATGATAAAAATATATAGGGAACATTTCATAAGGATTTAAACTCCACCATTACTATTGAAGGGGATAAAAGTTTACTCAAGTCGCTAACATAATTGGTACAAGAACTCATGCTAGGAAATGGCATTCAAGGTAGACCTTATGAGAGAGAAATATTAAGTTTATAGTTTATAAAATTGGGGGAAAATTAAAAAAGATATAATTTAGAGGGATAAATGTGTTATGATGACATTAGAGACACCAATTTACCTAAAATATCCCTAAAACTCAGACTAAGCCTATAAGTCCTCAAGCCATCTTTAGGCTTGAAGACCCCATGTTCATCTTGGTGACATATCCAAACCCTCAAGTAGATTGAAGGTGATGAGAAGGTGTGGAATGATGTTTTAGACCATGAGAGAGATGTTTAATATATAATAATATAAGAAAATGTTAAATTTAGTCTTAAAACCTATCTTGAATTATCCTAGGTTGCCACCTTGAGCTATGAATTCAAACACTCATATATTTCATATCACAAGGACTCATATATAGTGATCTTATGAGGAGTTTGGGACACTTATACACTAAACACCATGAAAGAGAGAGTGGGATTCAGGAGCCCATCTCTATGAACAATCATTAAGACTATAACCTATCTAGAATGCTTGTAAGGAGCTTAATGCTTACCAAAATTCACTCACATCTCTCTATATAAGATACATGGGAATAAGAGATATTAAAGAGATTTGAAGGGGTCTATGTATTAGACATACATGCTAGAAAGTTTTGGATTGGAGGTCTGTACTTTAATAACCATTGTTAAAATGGAAAACCTCCAAAACCCTGCATAAACCCTAATAATGACCCAATTGAGAATATATTAAAGAATTTACATCCAATTGCATTGGGATGGCCTGGTAAATACTTGTATCACATAGTAAACTTAGAGGGGATCTCATCCATGGCACTGGATTGTATGAACTATTATACAAAATTGTCATAAATTGATCTTTTCAAGGTTTTAAGAATAAAATAGGGTAAAAAAATTGTTGAGAAGTTGAAAATAATTATGGAAGGTATTTTTGGGTATATTCCACCTTATCATATCATAAAATTCTCACAATTATACATATAAATTCTTTTTCAAGTCTTCACCAAATAGGCAGCCCATAAGAGCTAGTAAGAGATGGCCTAATCACCTAAGTAAGATAGAATTGTAGGTTTTCACTATAGTAAAGGCCTATACCATGATGTAAATTTTTTTTTAGGTATAATAAATAATCATTAACTTGTCCTAAAGGTTCTAATTTACTTTTCATGGCCATTAAGAACCTAACAATAAGCCACTAGGCCTAGTGGCCTAGTAAACCTATTTAGTTAAATAAGAGGATAACTAATCACATAAAAGGGATGATAAGGAGGTCAATGTAGGGTCATAATACCAATATAAATGATGCATTAAGGAAATTAGGTATACATTATTTATTCTTTATGAAGAATGGGAAGTGTCTTGGCCTAGTTGACATGAACAAAGAGAAGGTGGTCTGTTGGATTATCCATGAAGGCCTAATTACACCACTTAAATTATTTATAACTACCAAAGGAGGAATCACTGACCATATTTGGGAGTGTATATTCTTTTAAGGAATTCAACCAAGTTTGAACCAACCTCAACCACTCCACCTCAATGCCTAAAGGGCCCATTAAAGACCACCAACCATGAAGGCAATGCATGAAGGGAGCTATGAGGGCTGATATAAATATTGTGTGAGTGTATTATGGTTATTCATGACCTCTAAATGTCACTTCCATGCCAATTCAACTCTCTTTCTCTTCTCATTTTTATATATATTGAGCCTCTCAAGCTATTATATCTATCCCTCAACTGGGTATGAGGAAACTCTACCTAGATTTATTTCATTTAGACCTCTTGAACTAATGCAATGACTAATTTAGATTCTTCCATACTCGTTTAGTGTGTTATTCTAGTTTGATTTGTAGAAATGGTAGCTTCTCTCCCTTTTGAGGTCCTTATCTCACCTAGATTATAGTAGGTTACTTTATGTAGGTCATATGATGTGTTAAAGGCTGGTGACTATACGTGAAGTGCACCCTAGTTGGAAGTGTCCCAAGATAAGCCTCTCATTTATCACCTTTAAGTTTTAACCATCCACCATGACCTTCCTTTGAATTACTGATGAATGGAAGTCCTTGGAGAGAGTTGTTCAAATATTTCACTATTCATTAGTGTTGTTTAAGGTCAAGTAGAGTGGATAGATTATATTTATGAATCACCTTCAATAGCATAGGTTTCCTTTTCATGTTTTCCCTTATCCCTTTTCACCCCAAAAACTAATGAGTATTAGTGATTTTATCTTAATGGATGTACTAGGCTAATTAACCCCATAATATAGAGGTTGAGCCTAACCATAGGTCACCCACAACTTTGGGCTAATCCCATGTTACCCCAAACTTAGAGGTAAGACTGAACAACCTCATCTTAGGGTATATTTTGGAGTGTTAATAGTTTTGACATGCCTAGTGGGACCAACATTCACATGAGTTATAACATGTACTTATAGACTTGGATGACATTTGAGAGATTCAAGCATTAGAGAGGCAGATTTATAGTCAAAATTCCATGCCAAAGTGGTCATTAGAAGATCTTCATCTAAGGGTAAGGGTAGTTGTTATTGATAGTTTACATTATTATTCATGTGCCTCATAATGTATGATGGATGAATATAGAGATATTTTCTATGTTATACCACCTTATCAACTCTACAATGAACCCTATCAATCATATTATAACACATACCAGCCCTATAACACTTATAACTAAAAACATGTTGACCCTTACCCTCCTTGTGAGTATTATTCACCTCTTTGATAGCCCATTTTTCCTCCTAATAAATATTATCAACCCACCTATCCTATTAATCAGCATAGTTAGTCTAACCATGTCCCAAACTAGTTTCTTTTAGGCCTTAAAAAAACTCTCATGGGTTATGATAAATACATGGTTGTGATTGATACACAACAGATTTATGGCCAAGATATCCATAGTATCCTAATTAGGAATATGGAGCCTCATTATAGCAAACTAAGAGGGAGTGGGCATCTATAATGAACGATAATTAGTCAAGGCCAACCATTGATCTGCTAGATGTAGTTGGTCTGATTTCAACCATAGAAGAGAGGCTCCTAGCCCATGAGGGGTAAAAATTACAAATTCAATAGCCTTATGTCCTTTCCTCCATCTAATATCAATCCTCTATTAATCAACCCATCCTCCCTCAAGAGCCCAAAGAAATTGAGCATCAAAACCTTCTAAGTTACCCACAAGTTATTCAAGCTTTTCCCACTTAGAAGTTTGTTTAAGAGAGAGTGAAAAAAAGGGAAGATGTGTGTGTTGAGAAGGCTGAATTTCATGGATCAGATTAGACCTTATAGGATCATTACCTTCCCAATCAACTTGAGGAGATATCTAATCAGTTAATGCTTAATTTTGAATCCAACCTAAAGAGATAAATTGAACTTTCAACCAAACAATTGTCTCATTTAATGGCAAAAAAAAGAGCATTACCATTTCAAGAAAAGTTGCCTTCATCCATTCCACAAGTTGTAGCACATGCAATAGAAGAATCTCCTAGATCCAATTTTCCAACTTGGAAATAAGTAGTGAAGTCACGGGGAAAGGAAGATCAATCAAACTTAAACCAAGATGTTGAAGTGAAAGACATATTTGAAATCATTCAATCCACATCCCTCTCTCCTCAAAAGCCAAAAATATTCGCATCATGAAGGTCTATTCAAGATAATATGCAAAAGGAGAATGAGGTGCTAGTTTCTAGAAGTGAGAAACTAAATGAGAAGAATGAAGCATACATGACATCTCTTCTAGAGTCCTTTCAAGGATCTTCCATTCTCCTTCTTGAAAAGAAGCCTATAATTGAGTAAGCAAGGGAAGAAGGTCAAGTTGTGGTGATAGTTGATGAAGGTAATTTAAGTGAGATGGAAGTAGAAGTTGTCATTAGAACACCCCTTGGCAAGGAGAAACACAACTCATATTGAAAGGATGTAGAAGGGGATGGGCTACAAGAATAAGGTGGGTCAAAAAATGAATACCTATTGATCAGTAAGAATATGAATTCCAAGGTGTCTTTGATGATATGGTATCCAGTCTTCACCATGATAGTCCTCAAGAGTTTTCAATGGGTCAAGAAAGATATAGAATAAATTATCAAGATATTCATGAAGATAACCTTGATGTCATGAGAGCTAATCAAACTATGGTTATGGCTAAGAGAGATTCCCATGATCCATTAGATATGATAAAAAAATGACTTATAGTCCTATGACCATGGTCAAAAAGGTAAAATTTCAAAATATTTCTCAAACTATGATATGCATGCTCATACATCAACCACTATTCAACTTGAAGAGAGTCCAAGTAAAATAAATCCACATGAAGACCAATAAATAGAATTGTTTGACATCATTAAATCAAGTTACATCCTTCTTGAGGTATATCATGATCAGGTTTAAATTGAGGAGGATGGTTCCATCAAACAAGAAGAAGGTAATACCCTAAACATTCCATTCTAAGAGGCTATATTATTTGAGAATGACTTGTTTGAGGTCTTCAAACAAGGTTATCAACCCCTCCTTCCAATTATAGATGTATTTTTACTCTTAGAGAATGGGATTAAACCTTGTTGGACTCAAGTTAGTGTGAAACATATGCATATCTATTGGAAATCAACCTTGCAAGCATGCCACAAGAGCCACTTTAAACTATTTAGCCTAATCAAGATCATCCCATGGGTGAGGCATAATTGAGGTTATTTATGCAAGGTAGACAAGTGTGAGATGATTATGACTGGGTGTTGTATTCACATAGCCAACACATACACCTAAGAAGGGAGAAACAAAATATAATTGCTATTCTAAGAGACTATGAACATGCAAAAATCTTTAGACACAAGTGGAAATTCTCATGTAGTAATAAATTCTTTATTGGACTCTAGTCATCATATGCCAATCTGACCTCATGGTGATACAATGATCAAAAGAGCTTCCTTTTTAATCCTAGAGGATAAGTAATGTGTGTCCAAGTTAGTTGTTTCTAGTAGACAATTATCTTGTTTTACATAAGTGGGTCAACACAAGTGTAGTTAGTTGCCTTTATTTCTTGGTTATCCTATCTTGTCAGTGCTTAGGTGTTAGGTGTTGTACTTAAGGTGTTGTTTCTTTAGGTGTTGTATTATTTTAGTATCTTTGTGTGTAAATTTTTTTTAGTCTTAGAGGTTTTCTAAGGTATTGATTTGATTTTCAATCTAGGTAAGGAGGTTATCTTAGTTGAGTCTTGTGCCTATCATGCATGGACAATAGGTCATCTTAACCAATAGGCTAGTCACCCCCTGTGATTTGCCAAAGATGTTGACAATTTGGCCTCATAAGCCAAATGTCAACCCATACAATCAAAATATTTCCCATGAAATCTATCTAAGACTACACATGATGGTTTAGATCTTGTCATGGCCTCTTAATGCTCCTTGAAATCCTTCTATCACTTGTTAGAGGAGTCATGTTATATGTTAGAGCCTACTTGTGAAGTCATCATGTCTTAGATGTTTTAGGACTTTAGAGGATGTGTTAATATATCATTATGGTCATTTAATTTATTTTAAGGGTTTCAAATGTCTCATGAATCATAGAGAGTGTTCTTTTCCCAATTTGACAAAGTTAAATGAATCTTGCCAAAAGTTAAGGTAATTTGGAAAGTTTAAGGTTTCTAATTCTCATGGGATTTAGGCATGTTTTAACCATTTTATTAAGGGAGACCTTTGTTACCATGTGTTGACCATTTTTGCCCAACAGGCCAAAAATTGGTCCCCCCTTTTGTCATGCTATTCTGAGCTAATACTTTTGATTTTTGCATGAGTCTTTCCATTTCTACGAACTCTGCAAGTTTTCTATGGAGTTCACAAGGACATCTACGAACTCTGCAGGTGTAGTCTTTTGGCAGACGAAGAACTAGTTCAGAGAGTGCAAGGTTTTACAAAGCTTCTTCAGACTCTTGTCTAAAGAAATTCATAAGGAAAGAAAGATAAAATGGTTCAATTCATGTTTCCTTAAGGTGGGAAGAGTGGTTCAATGACATAATATTTCCAAGATTTAGCACCTTTGAACCATTGAACCGGTTCAATGCCTTGGTTCATTCAGAAAAGTTCATCACTTTGGTTCAAAGCTAAGTTCATCAGTAGGTTCAATCAAATGGTTCATTGCTTCAATTCAAATCCTTGGTTCAATCAAATTTCATCACTGTGGTTCAATCAAATGGTTCATCACTTTGGTTCAAAGCCTTGGTTCAATCGATAGGTTCAATCAAAGTTCATCACTTTGGTTCAATCAAATAGTTCATCGGCTTGGTTCAACATGTTAGTTCAACATTTTGGTTCAACACAAAGTTCATCAATAGGTTCAATCAAATAGTTTAGTTCATCGGCTCAATCCAAATGGTTCAACATGCTTGGTTCATCAATTGGTCCAACAAACATTTGAACCATTGAATTGGTTCAACGGTTAGTTCAAAGGAGCAGTTCAATCAAAGGTTCAAGCTTCTCAAAGGACAAGTGCCCTTATGGAGGGTAAGGATCACTTCAAAGAGGCCATAAAGGAGTGGCTAAGATCTTTCATAATTTTGTTAAGGCAAAGTCATAAATTCTTTCAGACTTTTGTTTGAAGGAATTCAGGGAAACCGTGAGCAAAAAGCCCGAGAGGAAATTTTTGAAGGCAAAGTCACAAGGCAATTCTTGTAGAATTTTTGTCCATGTGAAAAAGCCCAAAGTAAGAAAGCTCACATGAAAAAAGCCCATAGAAAAATCCTGCAAGGAAAAGGCCAAAGTAGAAATCCGAAGGAATTTTCCAAGGACGGTGATGTCCCAGAAGCCGTCAACTTTAAGAAGATAGACTAGCCGTTGGTTTTCAAATTGTGACGGGCCTGTGAACATCAATTTTACACCTAGAAAGCTAGAGCATGGAAGGTGCCAAGTGGCAACTGCAAAAGGATTTGACATGCTTTTTTAGGAGTAGTGAAATGTGCCACATGTCCCCTACAAGGATCGGTGGAAGCCGACAAGTGTTAGCCTCCACAGTCTCTCTCTTTTGTCATGTGAGAACTGTGGTGGGCCCCAGACAAATTGCTAAAGAACGTGGAAGCTAACACATGTCCTCTTGTATAAGACCTTTAAATGGTGCCTAAAGCTTCCATGAGTCAAGTGGATGCTGCCATGTGTCCTACCCATTTTATAGCAGAATGTGCCACATGTCACTCACTTAAATCGGCAGAAAATGGCCAAGGCAAGCAGCGAGAGCCCAAGGAATGTAGTGACCTGCCAAAAGATAGCCCTTGAGGGATAAAAGAACTAGGAAGAGACAAGGCAAGGAGGAAGATGAAGTGAAGGAAAAGACAAAGCAGTCTAAGTGGTGAGGAGAGGCGAGTTATTGCTAGATGGTCATCAAATGGCACAAATAGTGAGCGACATGGCCTGCTTTCTCCATTTGGCATTTACGAAGGGACAAATTGTAGTCTATTTATAGGAAGAGAGCAGTCTATTTGCAGAAAAGAGGTGCAACCATGTTTTTCACATTTATGTGAAACACCTAAGTCAAAGCAAGAATCAAAAATCAAACGACTCCTTCCCAAGGCTTAGAGCGCACATGGGCCAGCTTACAAAAGGAACACCAAAGTCTTTCCCAAAAATCACCAAATTTTATTCCTCTCTCTATATATTGTAAAGCTTCTCATTTGAGAAAGGATCGACTCTCTTAGCCTTAAGGTAAAAATCTGCCCAAAAATCTCTCAGGCTTGTAAGGCAGAGCTATGCCAGATTTTACCTTGAATTAGGACTTAGCATTTTTACCTCTATCTAGACTTGCACTTTAAAGTATATGTTTGTGTTCTTATTTTGTGTTAACTCATTGTCTTTCATGCTTTTCATAGATTGATTACAACATGTCCAGTGCATTGTGAAGTCTTTTTTCTGTAGGTCTGCCAGAAGTGTCTACAGCAAGAATATAGGTGCATGTGAATAGGCTATCAAAGTGTGTCTCAGAAAACCTTTGCTAGTTCCTTCCTCCATGTATCTCTACGGACCCCTGACTCACTAAAACGAAGAGTTTCCCACATCAGATGAAGTGTATGGGCATTTCTTCCTGGTGAAAAGTGTATGTTTGGGCTAGGTGGGTCAACTATTTTGGTGTATCACCTTTTCATTTTTAGGCTTAGGTTCTATTTTTAGCATCTCTCTCTCCCTTTTCAGCCCACCCCCTTTTTTTTAAATTTGTTTGTTAGTAGTAGGAGAAACTAGGGCCTAAATGATACATTAGAGGGAGCTATCCCTTATCTAGAGACTCTCCCCTCCAGCTTCACTAGTCCCACATGCAAGAGGGGAGTTTCCATTGTTGCGTGTTGAAGGGTGGGAGCTAGGCGTCCTTCCCCAGGTGCAATCCACTGCATCAACACCATGATATAGGTGTGTCCAAGCCTTTTTTATGTCATCACATGAAGTCTAAACTATATCTAAGCCTACTCTCTATTGTATATACTTTAAATTGTTTCAATCCTTATTTACCCCTCTAGGTCATCAAATATACCCTTCAAGCATGTCATTAGAGAAACCTTGACATTATAAATATCTTATAGAGAAAATGTCACATTTTTTAGGGGTATTAAAAGGTTTTATAAACATACTAAGTCATATCAAAGTGTTTTGATGCGTAAAAGAGTCCATTTTGGAGGTCAAACCCACTTCCCATTCACCAAATGGAACCCACACATGAGAAATGTGACTCTTTAACTTACCAAACCATAAAATATATTTTGAAATGTTATTTGACTTCAATTTTCCCTCCTTTAATCCTCCAATAACATCCCAAGGTTTGAAACTTGATAAAATGTATGAAATAAAGGATTTATAGGTGTTTTTAGACCTTATATGGATCCATATAACCATGTCAAAATTGTAAAAGATCAGGTAATTAATGTAAGTTCTCTATAAAGTGTCTGAAAGAAGTTTCACCTCTAAAAGATGTAAGACAAACCAAAAACTAGTCCATCTACATCAAGCTCCTAGGCAACTCAAGATAACACTTCAAATTTGTACTCAGTTCATACAAGAGAGAGAATATGGTGAGCCAATATCTTGGGTAAAGGAAGGGGGTATCATGAAATATCCATAATGGGCATTATTTTACAAGTTCATGTCCCATGATTTATGAACAATGGCTAAGAATTTGGGTAGTCAAGGCATCTTCTTCATCTATGTAGAGGTCAAATTTGTAATGGTTTTAGTGTAGTTTTAGTTGGTTTGATGCAATAAATGATCATACATGTATTATATAAGCTCTCAAGATCCATATCCATAACTCTCCACTCCTATTTCACATGTGTGATCTATAAATAACAAGGAAACATTTATGTTTTTAGACTATAGATAGAGTTTCTTCATGTTATAAAGCTTTTAGTGTATAAGAATGGAAGTATTTGGTGATTTTAGGTTGAATGATATGTTATTTTAAGACATTTAATACTTATATACCTCCAAAGTTCATTTAAGACACTAGATGGTTAACCAAATCCTTCAAATCCTTCTCTATGGTGACTGTCATGAGTGTTATGTGACCTCGTTTACAAGTAAGACCAGGGTAGATGTAGAGTGTTATTAGGTTAATTAAATACATATATATATACTTCATCCATAATTCATGATTTTTTATGTTTCCCTCTCTCCCCTCACTACCCTATATTCAATCCCATTCTCATTTTTAATCCTTGAGAGATAAGCCCTCATCCAGTCACATACAAACCTATTTAGACAAACCAAGAAATTGAGATGCTAATTATTAGAATGGGGTATATAAGGCATTGAATATTTATGAAGAATCGTATGGATCTATTAAAATCATAATATATGAGGGAATAGGGTACAAGCATGGATAAACACCATAAACCCAACTAAAATGACAAAATTAGTCAGGACTCCCTTTGAGCATAGACTGATTGTGATTGTAGGTTAAAGGAAAATTAAAAGTGTGATGAGTTTTAAGAGATTAAAAGGGATATAAATAAAATTAATAAATCAAAAAAATGATAATGGAACCCATGAGAATAATATAACATCAAATTTCACCTCTCAAGTGGTCATACACAATCAAGATGTCTAGGACTAACACCTATAGGCCTGACTGTAGGTAAAATACAAGTTGAGCATAGGAACCATGCTTGGTATAGAGGAAAAAAGGGGAAATAAAAAAATATATTGAGTTTTATCTTAATGTTTCTTAGTCTCTCTTTATTTTTTGATTCCTTTAATGTAAATAAAAATCTTGATAGGCTACTAGGATTTTAGGCCTAAATAAATAGTTTTAGGCAAGACCTTGGTAAGAAGAGCTAAGTGTATTAAACCCTACATAATAAGTGAATAATGAGTGAGTCAAAAAGAGGATTATGTTTTCATATCTTAAATATTTCCACAAATATTTAGATATTTTGTCTTTGAGACAAATAAAAGGAGCCTAATGGCTTATTAGGCCTAAACTAGTATCTACAGGCCTGTGCCTAGAAATGGAAACCATCTATATATTTTATTGGTGTTTAA
Source organism: Torreya grandis (assembly GCA_037957365.1). NCBI lineage: Eukaryota > Viridiplantae > Streptophyta > Pinopsida > Cupressales > Taxaceae > Torreya > Torreya grandis. Next base: position 7,119,919 of record JARHVA010000127.1, read on the forward strand.
ATGGTTTAAAAAATAATATAAGGTATTAAGGAAAAAATATCAAAGGTTTTAGGATGGTAAGAGTCTTATTTGAGGAAAAAAGGGAACTAAACAAAGCCACTAGGGTTACACATGCCTGACTGCTCATAAACCCTACGTAAGGAGATAAGAGGGATGCATGGAACATGGTTAAAGGGAGGCCTGATCTGAAATATGATAGTATGATAGAGGGAAAATTTCATAAGGATTTAAAATCCACCATTAATGTTTAAGGGGAGAAGAAATACTTAGGTCACTAACATAGTCAGTTTAAGAACTCAAGCTGGGCAATGGCTTTCAAGGCATAACTTATGAGAGAGAAAGACCAAGTTAATAGTCTATAAAATTGGGGGTAAAGTAAAAGATATATAAGTCAGATGGATAAAGGTATTATGATGAAATTGGATATTCAAATTCACCTACAAGATCCCTAAAACTTAGACTAATCTTGTAAGGCCTAGAGTTATCTTTAGGCCTTAAGACCCCATGTTCATCTTGGTGCCATAGCTAAACCCTCAAGAAAACTTAAGGCCATGAGAAGGTGTGAAATGATGTTTTAGATCCTAAAAGGGATGTTTAAGATAGATTAATATAATAAAATGTCAAATCTAGTATTAACACCTATTTTTAACTATACTATCCCAGGTTGCCACCTTGAGCTATGAATTCAAACACTCATATATTTCATAGAAAGAGGAATAAAATATAGTGATATTAGGAGGATTTGGGGATAATTATACACTCACCATCCATGGAAGAGAGAGTGGGATTCAGGATCCCATATCTATGAACAATCATTAAGATTTTAACCTACACAAAATGCTTGTATGGAGTTTAATATCTACCAACCTTCACTCACATCTTGATGTATAAGTTTCATGGGAATAAGAGTTATTTAGGAGAGTTTAAATTGTATATGGGGTAGACATCCATAGTATCAAAATTTGGATTAGAGTTCTATACTTTATGAACCATTGTTAAGATGATACACCTCCAAAGCCCTACAAAAACCCTAATAATGACTTGATTGAAAAGATATTGAATAATTTACATCTAATTTCATTTGGATAGATTGGTAGACACTTATATCACATATTAAATTTAGAAGGGATCTCATCTATGGTGTTGGATTATATGGACTACTATGTGGATTGTCATAAAAAATACTTTTGTAAGGTTTTGAGAAGGAAATAGGTATAAAACTTGTTGAGAAGTTGAAAATAATTGGGGAAGGTAGTTTGGGGAATATTCCAACCTCTTAGATCATAAAATTCTCAAAAATGTGAATGGAAATTCTTTTGTAAGTATTCACCAAAAAAGTAATTTAGAAGAGCTAGTAAGAGATGGCATAATCACCTAAGTTAGAAAGAATTGTAGATTTTCACTATGGTAAGGGCCTATGCCATGATGTGAAACATTTTTTTAGATCTAAGACATAGTCATTCACTTATCCTAAAGGTTCTGATTTAGTTTTCATGGCCACCAAATACCAAACACTAAGCCACTAGGTTTAGTGGCTTAGTAGACCTACTTGGTCAAACAAGAGGAGGACTAATGACATAGAGGGGATGATAATAAGGTTAATGTAGGGTAATAATACCTTTTTAATTAATCCATTTAAGGAATAATGCATACATTCTTTGGTCATTATGAATAATTTATAGTTTCTTGGCCTAGTTGACATGCACAAAGAGAAAGTGGGCTACTAGATGATCTACGAAGGCCTAATTAAACCACTTCAACTCTTTTTAAGTGATAAAGGAGGAATATTTGACCATAATTGGGCATGTACATTATTTTAAATAAGTCAATCAATTTTTAACTAGCCTCCACCACTCCACTTCAACGCCTAAAGGGCCCATTAAAGACCACTAACCATGAAGGTAATGAATGAAGGAAGTCATGAGGGATGCTATAACTACTATGTGAGTGGAGTATGGTTATTCATGACATACACATGTCACCTTAATGCCAATTTATATACATTTATCTTCTCATTATTTCATATATTAAGCCTCTTGGGCCATTGTATCTATCCCTCAGTTGGGTATGAGGAAACTCTGCCTAGATTTGTATCTTATAGAACTCTTAGACTAATACAATGACTGATTCAAATTTTTATATATTGATCTAGTGTGTTATGATGGTTTAATTTGTAGAAGTGGTATATTTTCTCCCTTTATAGGTCTTTATCTCACCTAGATGATAACATGTTATTTTATGTAGGTCATATGATGTTTGAAAGGTTGGTAGTTGTACTTGAAGTGTAACTTGGTTAGAAGTGTCTCAAGATAGGCATCTCATCCATCACCTCAAAGTTATAACCTTCCACCATGAAATTATTATGAAGTAATAATTCATATAAGTCCTTGGAAAGAGTGGTTCAATTTTTTCAATGTTCATTAGTTTTGTTTAAGTTTAAGTAGAGTGGATAGATTATATTGGTGCATCACCTACAATAGTATAGGTTTCCTTTTCATGTTTACCTTATCCCTTTTCACCCCAAAAATTAGTATGTCTTAGTGATTTGATCTTAATGGATGCACCAGGGGATATAGCTCCATAATCTAAAGGTTTAGCCTAGCCATAGGTCACCCACAACTTTGGGATAATCCCATGTCACCCCAAAATTGGAGGTAGGCTTGAACAACCTCATCCTAGGGTGTAGTTTGGAGTGTTAACAATAACACCACATTTTACTGACTTGTAATGGATATGAGATATTTTGGGGACATTTTACCCTTGGTGATGGCCAAATGATGTCTTAGGGGCCATATTAACATTATTCACAAGGTTTGAACACCCATTGAAGGCAATACATACATGATATCAAATGTAATAACAATTGAATTATGTACCTTAATATTTTATAAAAGACCTTAAAATATGTTAAAGGCTTCAAACAAAGTTACAATTCTTCCCTCATATTAGTTTCAATCCCCTTGATTTGGCCACTTTCTTTAGGTTCTTGGCATGTTTTAATGAACACATGACCGGTGATCGGCTATAACACCAAAGTTCATACCATTATGTGTGATTTTAGACCATGAATATCACACTATGACTTGGTGTAGACTCTTAGACATAGTCAACACAAGATGAAACCTTGACACAAGTTTAAACAAGATGAAATGGTGACTACCATAACACTCTAACATAACCACACCATATGAACATACTACCTATGAACCTAATGACAACTTACCCTATTTTATATTGACATGACATCCCAAAGACTCATGAAAATGACAAGAACACTATTCAAGTGATTTGAGCAAGAGTTGATCCTTTCTGAGTCTAAGGGTAGAAAATATCAACAATATGATGATGAAGATAAGAGGGAAAAAATGATATGATTGAGTGACCATGAGAGGATGGGAAAGAAGATTAGTATTGGTGGCTAAGATATCCTTGAGAACTAAAAAGTGGCCAAGTATTGCCTATTTATTCTAAAGAAACCTCAGGCCAATGTAGTTCTGACTAGATGATAAATGACAAGATAGACTAGACATGTTAGTTGTTAAATTAGGGATGTTATGACTTGGATGTTAGACATCAAGATATAATAATATGAGAAGTGATTAGATATGATATGTTAGATGTTATGACATGTGGTTGGGTTATATGATTGGATATGAATGACCGAATTGATGATGGGATGAAGATGATTAGGTGAGTGATATAAGATATGATAAATGATGGGTGTATGCCATCATTTTAAGCAATCATGATTTTAAGTATAACACTAGGAATTATGCCCCATGATATAAGTATAACCAAGAGGACATTATGCTAAAGTGCATGATTATAAAAGGAGGAAAATAAAAAATTCTATATAATCAAGGGAACCTTCATTTAAATTTTATTGTCATCATAACATCCCAATAGATAAAAAGGGACATGAGACTAGACTAATTAAATGATTAATGAGATAGGACAAATATATGCAGATATATACATGATAAAAAAAATGAAAACATGTTAAACAATAAAGAGAAGACAAGTAACACACATAAATATATCTATATGGATGTAGTGTGAGTAATGTCTTGTATATTATTATACTAAAAGTCGATGGGATGAGTGATCAAGTAATGAGTTGGACCAAGTTAGTCATGATGATCATGATGTGAATGTGGATTAAGGATATGTATTTGGATAGGGGTATAAATTTGGCATAGATTAGGGATTAGGATTAGGATAAGGATGTGTAGACAAGGCAAGATGAAAAAATGATAAGATCATTAGGACATAAGACAAGGTAAAATGACAATGAGATGGAAAACCTAGGACATAGGATAAGATGAGTAGGATACATAGGACATATGACAAGATGATATAATACAAGACAACTTGGATGCTTTGGATTTTTTTGGATTTTAGAATATCTATATACACTATGTAAAATGTGTTAATAGTAAAGGAAATACCAAGCATAGAAAATAGAATAAAGATGAATGGAATATTGAATGGGATGACAAAAAGATGAGGGTGATGCTATTTAGGTTCAAGAAATATTATCAAAACTATCAATAAAACCTAAAAATTAATATAACCAATAGGAATGGATAGAAGAAGTAAATCATAACAAATGAAACATTCTTATCATCCTTTTTGCTTCTTCATGCCTCTATTCCAAGACTTGTATTTGAATGACTTGATATAAAAATTTGGAATGTTGGATTACTTTGAGACCTCTTTATAATGGCTTCCAATGCTTGAGCTAAAGGGATAATGGCTTAGATGAGAGTAATAAGGTTTTTATAGATGCAATGATGTTGGTAATGAGAGATTGATGGCTTGATAGATGATTTCCAATTAGTCTTGGCAATTACCCAAGCATGTAATTTTATAGGAAAATGGAGGGAAATTTTAATTAATTTTAAATTATGTAGAAGTCTCTAGTTTAGAGACTTCTAAAAACTTGGAGGAAATTCTCCAATTCTAGAGGCTTCTTAATAGGTTTTGGGTATAATGAAGGTGATTATGTTGGGATTAATGAATTTTAGGGTTCATAGGGATGTAGGAATGACTAGGGTGGTAGGGTGACTTAGGGTGGTAGGTGGATAAAAAATAATTTTAAATTATCAAGTGGGTTTAGGGAGTAGGTTAGTAGAAAATAGGCTCTATTAGAGGTTTAATGGGGGGATTAATTAGTTTTTAGGATGGTGAAAAGGTTTATGGGATATAAGAATGGGATGGGTATTATTAGTAATTAGTTATTTTGGTTAATACATAGATTAAATTACTAGGGTGATCATAATTTAATGCATACATTTTACCCCTCTTTGAAAGGGTGTTGAGAGTGGAAGGATTAATGGTATTTCAAAGAAAAAACCCTGATGTTAGATGGTGTAAATTTTTAGAGGGATATGATGTCCCCTTGAGGGAGCATGTGAGGAAAAAAATCAACTTAGATGGTCACTCAAAAAAGAATATTGGGGTGAGATAAGACTCATATCTAGATGGGTTTAGGATGCCCTAATTGACCAAATATATGCCCCAAAAGTGATAATGATAAACTATCTTAAGTGATGGGTTCTAGACAAATGACAAATGTCTAGAAAGTGCCTTGTTTGACTAATTGACATTGATTAAATAAGATGGTTTTGAGCTAATGGATAAGTCCCATAACAAGGATACATGCTAGGGGAAGATCAAAGGGGGATAATAGTGATAAGGGAAATTTATTGGTGATAAAGAGATACTTTTGGTAGGATTCAGGGCTTAACATGGCATGTGATTATTGATTAAACCATCCTAGAAGGAGGTGATATGAAGCAATGAATTTGGTAAGTCTCTTATCATTCTAATTTGTTTCATGAATCCTTCATAATAGGTAGTTTGTGTTTTGAGTTGAATTAGCTTATTTAAATCATAGTGTGCTTAAAATCCTACTACATTTTGGTGACCATGGTGGGACCTCTTACTCCCAATAAATCCATTTTGCTTATTAGATGTGTTTTTGATAACCTATAGGGTTAATTAGATTAAGAAAATCTTGAAAATTTTGAAATCTTACATGTATAGGTTGAAGTCATGACATTGAATTGGTAGTCATGATATTGTCTAGGTTAACAGTGATATTGTCACCATAAGTGGTGATATTATATTAACCATCCCCTTAACTGCTAATTATCTTTCTGACCATATAGTTTTTTTTCCCCTTCAATAATACCATGACTCAATAGTCATGATATTGTCAAGCTAGTCACAATATTTTTAATTTGAGTCATGATTTTGTTAATAGATAATGGTTTGTGCTACAGGTCCTATCATTTGACAAAACTCTGACTTACCCAATCATGACTTTATCCTACTAATCATGGTATTGTGATTGTACGTTGTTGTTTTTAGTCTACATAAAATTGCTAATGATTGATCTCTATATTTTAATCTACAATATCTATGTTAATGTTCTATTGTTTTACAAGGGACTCTATCATTATATACTTTACCATTTAATGTTTTATGGGTTTTGGATTTAACATCCATATTTGTCAACTAACCCCAATTTTGTATCAAAGTTTTGTTTGGTCTCTATGGGGTGCTTTGGCAAGGTCAACATGAAGGCTAATATAGGAAGAATGAATTGAAGACAAAAATATAGCATACAAACCCCCGTTCCTATCCTATCACAAAACTATAGATCATATAATTTCTAGAGTTACAATCTTGCACTAAGGAATCATGGTATTGTAGTTCTAGTCATGATCTTGTAATTTGTCAAATTTTTCATAATTCTATTTGATCTTACAAGGTAGTTTTAAGACTGAATATAATTAAAATTACTTGTTTAACACCCTAAATTCTACCCATTTTGATTGATAAATATCCCATTTAATCAAAGCTTTGCATAACATCATAAAGTCAGTCTTTAGTCCATCATAGTCATATGTAAATAATCATTTTTGCATTTAAATCAATCTATCATAACCTATATAGGAAATATATCTATGTAAAAAAACCTAAATTTAGAAATTTTTATCATTTGCAATAATACCATAGCTGACAATTTATTTATAGTAGCGAGTTTGTTGTCCTAAGTTGTAGTTTTGTGGTTTATAACAAAATCTCATTTATTGATTTATAGATAATCACAATTTTGTTGATTTTAATCATGGTATTATCTAAACAATTGTAGTTTTTCATTTAACCATCATGGTTAAGCTAATTATGTCAATATCATAACTTGTAAATTGTAGTTTTGTCCTACAAGTCATAGTTTTACACTATGTAGTTATGATTTTGTAGCCATTTTTTCCTTCAAAATTTTCCTTCTTGAGTTATTTTCTATGATTTTTGAGTCATTTAAAGATTCTCACAAAGCCCAAATTTCCTTTGGTAGTGAGGGGATCCACCCCTCAACCCCACCCTATACCGGGTGCTTCCTTTAGACCCTGTAAGGGGTGTTTCCCGCTAACCCCATAAGGGGAATTACCCCTTGAACCCACTAGGGGTTACCACCCTTGGAACCTTGCATCATGTCTTGCTCAACCCAAATAAATTATATATCCAAATCATGTTTTTTGGGGTGTTTTATTAAGGCATATGTGACTAACATCTTGTTTCTTATAGGGGTAAATCTAGTTAATATTTTATTTGACTAACATAATCCTTTTATAGTTAATATTTTGGGTTTAACATTTTGTTTTTAAAGTTACCTCTTTTAAGTGCGACCTAAACTATTAACCATGTGCTTACAGGCTACCTGCCAAAGAATCCATTTGGCACTGTAAAAATCAATTTTTTATTATCTATTTCATATTATTGTAAAAATCATTCCTTACGTATAATTGTTTGTGTGTCAACTCATACATAATTATCATATCATGTTATTCACACATAGTTAATTAAATCAATTAATTAATCATATTGTGTGTTTGCTTATTCGTCAAGCCCCCCTCTAGTAATCACATGACATGGAATTGACACCCATACATGGGCTTAGCATATAGGGTTTAGTGTCATAGATTTCATCACTACACACTGACCAAACTCTATGTTTTGGTAGAGTATAAAAATTAGGGACAACTATCATTAGGCTAAGTGGTTAACCCCATACTGGTCATCTATGAAGAGGAAGAGTTAATTATCTCAACCAAGTATTAGAAAATACTCTATATAGACTTAGGCCCCATCATACCTTCATGTATATCAGGGATGCCCCTAAATATCCTATTTATCCTGTCAGGAACATATGAAACACCAGAAGCATACAGTTGATTACCAAACCAAGCAACTTAATATGTAGAAATTAACCAGAATCACAAGTAACTAAAATTCAGAAATAACACATGATATGAGAGACAATACACAACTTGTATTAAAAATCTTGCAGAAAAGAATACAATAAAGAAGATGCCACTTTTCCACCACCTCTTCAGAGGCTTCCCACACCTCAAGTGAGCAGTAATTCTCTCCTCAAAGCTCTCTCTCTTAGGTCCCAACACGAGTTGGTGTTCACCTCCTGTGCTCCACGCACTCCACAATTACTCAATGTACTTCAATTAGATCTCCCATGAACCTGCAACAACCTGCAATTCAACAGACCATACTTATGGAAGGAACTTCCTTGCCTTCCTCTTTGCTCTATATGAGTACACACCTGTACTCCAAGTAGATCTTGCCTGATTCTGCTCCCTGTTGTGTTGCTATCCTATCTAATCTTGCACACCTACAAATCAACCTAGTTCTATACACCTGTGATCCTTGACCTTGCACACACATACACCTGTGATCTTACTTACCATGCAGATCTCCTATAAAAGGCCATGTTCACCTGATGACCAAGATCATACATACATGAAGAACCCTGCTGATTCTCCAATCCAGCACCCACACCTGGTACTGTGGCACTAGGAGGAACACACCATAGCTCTACCTCACACATAGAAGGAGCTTATAATTTTACTCTCTTACTCTCTAGCACAAATTTCCAATACAACCATGAGTCTATTATATAGATCTCATCCAAACAATAATTAGACATATAATTACAATAATTAGATCCGCAGCTCTCAGTCTATAATTAGCTCTAATCATGCAAACACTTGGTTCGTCAACCCACTGCCCGTAATATACTCGCAATCGAACCACACAGGCAACTGATGTCGGTCCTTGTTTGCCTAGAGGTGACCGACGTCGGCCGATCCCTAACCGACGTCGGTTGCTTCTCTTCACTATCCTGCCGACGTCGACTGATCAGACCGACATCGGTTGCTCTGACACTCAATAACCTTCAGCAACCCCTCCAATGGCCTTCTCCATGTCTGCATTAGTGAAGCTTTTAGCTCCACAACCTAACATATCCTAGCATAAGAACTTTTGGTTATAAAAGGTGTACCACTATAGGAGTCAATATTAGCTCTAAAGTAGACATCAAGAACAAGTGGGGTTAAGAGGGTTTGGTTGATATTATAATAAGTCACCAACTTGAAACCTCACCTATGAAGCTGTTGGGTGGTGTAGGAATTAAGTTACACACCTATCCATTTATTAATCATAGGTTGTGGATTTCTTACTTGGGTGTGTGTTGTGCTAAAACCATGTTATTTGTGAGCCAAGTCAGCTTTCACCCAAACCTATCTAAGCCTATCTAGGTATTTTGAACATATCATCTTATATATATTTACCACATCTTTATCCCATTATCCTTTGTATATATCCTAATCAACATCATAATCATTATCCCATCATACATATTATCTTTATATATCCTTGTCTTAGTCCTATTCCATCTCCCATCTTGTCTAGACATACCCACTCATCCTCTTATACCATCCTCTCATCATTTTATCATCCTTTTTCCCACATTGTATTTTTGGCATATCCATTATTATACCCCATCACCACTTTATCCTAATTTCTTCCTAGTGTCATCATTATCCACTCAGCATTTGTCCATATTCATCATCATCATCATCATCACCATCTTGATTCCTTCCTTAGTCATATCCACCTAATCTTAATTACATCTTGTAAATACTAGTCTCATCCCCTTGTAAATAATTCATTCTCTTGTATATCATACTAACCCTATCCCTTCTTACCCTTACCTATCATTTTGTCATTACCCCTACCATATCCTATCCCTTCATCAATCAACCCCCCAACACTCACATATATTTATTGTCACATTGTATATCATTTTAATTATCTTATTTTATCCTTTTTCATTTTCTTATCCCATCCCACATATTGTCTTAGCCTAATCACATCCACTCATCATTGACCACATCCACATCACCTATATCATTGTCTTGTATATCTTTGTCATCACCCCCTTGTGCATATTATCCTTTTTCTTCATATCTTATTTGTACACTCATCATCCCCACTACCTACATCTTGTATTATCATCCCTTTTGTACATCTCATCATCCTTTTATGTATATTAGCATCTCATCTTGTACATCTTTATATCATCATCCTCTTGTGTCATTATCCTATCATCCTTATGGATCTTTATCCCATTATCATTTTGTATATCCCATCCCCCATCTTTGTCTCAATTTTCTCCTAGTATAAACCATATCCCCCCATAATTATCAATAACCATAATCTTATCCTTTTCTTACCCTCTTTCACATATTTTTCTTCTCTTGTACATTCTACTAGTCATATCTTATCCTAGTCCTACTTACCATTCATCATCCCCATACCACATATTGACTCATAATCCATATCATATCATAGGTTCACTCTATATCTCATCATTTGTATTGACCTTATCTTCATCACCCATCTAGTCTAACCACATCTTATCTTATCCTAATTGGCTCTTTAAGTCACATATGGGTCTAGACTAACACCATCCCATTTACAACATACCTTATCATCATCCATCATCATTGTCTTATCCTAATCAACATTATCAAATAATCACCTACCATTTAACCTTGATAAAATTATTCCAAGGTTTGAGCTAGTCCTATTTCCCTATCCACACCATCCTATCATCCTAATCCACTTGATAAAATTTCATACCTAGTCAATATCCTATTAGCATGTTATCACTTTGTCATCTTCAATCTAGAGAACCCATAATCATCAATATAGTCTAATCATATTGCCTTATTCATAACTATCACCCATCATATCATCATCTTGCTGGTTTGAATATAGGCACCCATCATATCCCCAATCCTTTTGCTAGCTTGATAACTAGACATTACTGATAGGTTGTTCACACCTATTGTACTATCAATCTAAAATTCAATCATAATATTTAATCCATTAGTATATCTCATCCAAATCATCACCTATTATCCTATCTCTATCCTTTTGATCTATTTTATTTAATAACACATCCCTAAACCTTAGCACAACTCCATCATCTATCATCTATCAACCATCACCATGGAACTAGGTCCTACTTTCATTGACCATTACATACATGATAACAAGGATGAGATCCTTTTGTGACTTATTATGATGGGTTTACCACTTCCTAAAGGTGTTTATCCCATTTAACTCATTTCACCTCCCATCCAAGTCCATTCATGTGAGTCTCATACCAATCCTCCATCCACTCATCATAAACCATTATCTACCCATGCCCATACTAGCAAAGGGAATCCCATATTGGCCACTAATAGTCCATCCACCCAACCACATCAAACACCATCTGATAATAAAACCAATTCTTCCATATATAAGTCACAAAATGAAGCAATCCCTTATACTCCCCTTCCCATATCATTAGAATCTCTCTTCAAACAACTAGTCACCACAAACATGATGGTCTATGCACCTATATGACATCTTGATCCCACTAAACCAAAACCCTATTAATATAAAGGTGACCAATACTGTGCATATCACCAAACTTGGGGGCATACAATTAATCAATGTCATGCATTTCAAGACATTATCCAAGACCTTATTAACCATGGTGATATAATAATCAAGGATGAACCATATGAGTCTTAATCCCTAGGTGCACAAGAAGAGGAATTCCAAATTTCCATTCCCAATCATGATTAAGCCCTTCCCTTTCCAAGCCAAGGTCAAGACACCACTCCTATGATCAAATCTTCCATCATAGTTGAGTCTATTCATAATCCTAGTTCTCCCATCTCTCCCTCTCTACGATCACATCAAATACCCCATGATAAAAGGTCAATTCTAGATAATGAATCTCCTATTAGTAGCATTGCATATTGTACATTAGAGTTTTCATTAATGTCAACATCAAAAGTCTTATCTTTAGTTGGATCATGTTTAATTCCAAGATCTAAATATGATTCCTTATCAGAAACATCATCCCTCATCGATGTTGATAATGCTTGTCTTCTTATGAATACCTCTAATCCAAGAACCTCTAGTCCATCATTAGGCATACCTTTAGATCTTAATCAGGATGATGAAGTCATAATAATTTTTTTACAAGATTTATCTTTTGAATTTTATTAAAGTGAATCTGATTCTCCTTTGGATGTGTCTACTATAGCTAGTCCTAGTGATCCTTTTGCTGATCTTGATGAGATTTTCTTTGATATCAAAATTGGGTCTCCTAGGAACCCTTATGAAAAACATGCTACCCCATCACCACTCATTGACCTCACCATGCCATCTCCACCACCTTCATCCATCATATACATTTTTATTCCCATTAATGATCATTTAATCACTTCCCTCCATAAGGAGGAATAAGAATATGCATTGTTGGAATCTTCCTTGATCTAAGTAATGTGTACAAAGGTCCAATACTATATTCAAGAAGTCCATCATAATCAACACATATTTGATAAAAATCAAACTTAATAACATTCCAATAATTTGCCTAATAAAGAAAACATCACTTCCTAGTGAAGCCCACAATCAAGAACTAGGGGCATATCAAAGTCAAAATAATATTTCAAGTTAAAAATCAATATCCCTTGGTGAAGCCCAAAATCAGGCACCAAGGGCAAGTCAAAATCAAATACTATAAAATTATTAAAATCATATGGTTGATAATCTATCAAATAATCTTATCAAAGATGAGCCACAAATTCAAAGTGTCTTAGATCTCCTATAGTATTTTATCACATGGCACCAATCAAATATGGAATGTACATCTCTAATGATGTATGTGACTGCTAGTCCCAATCCTCCATTACCCATCACCCTATCCTCTCACAATCCTATCATTCATTATCCTCCATCTTCCATCATACCATCCTATCTTGATCCTATCATCCATCAAAATTGATCTTTAATTGAATCCATACCTCACATCACCTTCCTAGGTAGTATTGTCTCTGCTAAGGGCAATGACGATACCTAGTCTAGATATTTGAAGGGGTTGCAATAAAGAATCATCAAAGGCCACATGGAAATAAATCCATCTAATAGTGATAACGTGATCTTAAAATATTATATCTAAAAAATAGTTGTTGGTTTAAGATCACAATAATTCATGCAACCTACATCTAGCCTATCTCTAATAAATTGAGATGCCATCAATAAGTCAAAAAACAAAAAAACATTCATCCAATAGTGAAAACTAGTCTCTTGGCACCTTGGGAAAGTACCATAATGAAAATTGGTTTCTAGAATCATGGTATAATAATATATTTTTTACATTATTACTCAACACCTGGGGTAAATTTTTACATTTCATATCCTTGTCCATCCATCCCACTTGTTGCATCCCTTATCCACCTTGTCTATATCACCCATCATCTTATCCCTTGATCCATTGTTCTTATCCATCATCCAATATCATGTCATGCATCTTATCTCTTCTTATTTCCCATCTTGACCTTCATAAGGAAGTGGAAGGTGTCTTGATAACTATCCAAAACTTCTCTTGGCATATCCTCCAATGGACACTCAAGTGAATAACCATCTAGTTCCTTTATGATGTGGTCATTGGCTATCCTTAGTCCATTTATCCTTGGTACCCATCATCATCTTCTAGTTTTTAGGATTGGTATTCCCTTTTCTAGTAATCTCATTTGTACAGTGTGTATATATATTCTAAAAACCCCTAAAAAATTGAATTATGTCAAAAAGCTCTAAAAATCATAAAATTTGAAGAAGCCAAAATATTTCATTATGTATTGTCTTATGCCTAATCCCATAGTCACATCCATCTACCTCCATCTCATATTATCCCATATTTTGGATACCACATATCATCTTGAGACCAAATTAGAGTGGTCATCCATCCATTCATATCTTCCAGCTCATCCCATTGGCCAAGTCTTATCAACATACATCACCTTGTCAAACACTTTAATCTAACACCCATCACTTCATATTAGGGCATTTTCATATCTGGCACCCATCCAATTACCCTTTTTCCAGTATGGAAGGTACTTGATCCCATCACTATAATTTATCATTGCCTTTTCATACCTAGCACCCATCAAATCACTCTTTGCTAGTAATAAAGTTATTTGATCCCATCATCTCTTCCTCCTCTTTCTAGATTGAACTCTTGTAGAACCTTTTCTGTTGGTAATACTTTAGTCATCACTTTTGTCAGTCACATTCCCTAGTCACTTTTTGATTCACTTTCAAGACCAAATCCATATTCAAAGACCTTATCACTTCATCCATCCTTATATCCTACACTAGGGGCAACATCTGAAATCCATATCCATATCCATATCCCATTCCTAATATATTCATGATCATCCTATCTAAATCCAAGTCCCCAATCATCATCCTTCCCAACTTAGTCTAATCACTCATCCCATCCTTAGACAAGACATTATGACATTACATGTAAACATTTATGTGTATTAATTGTTTGTTTTGTTTGTCTTGTTTAATTATCATGTATATATATTATTTGTCTTATGTTTTGTTTTCATCATGTCTTTTTATCTATTGGGTAATGAACAAGGATGCTATGAGGAAACCAAAAATTACCCTCGAGGATGTAGAGTTCATCATTTACCCATGCACTTTGGCATTATGTCCTCTTGGTAATATCTATACATGGGGCATCTTGTCAAGTTCTATATTTTATTATATTCATTAGAATATGATGAGATTTATGACATTTGTGATGGCTTGATCATCTCATCATCCTTGTTCCCATCACTAATCCAATACTGTCGATTAATCCAACTAAAATCCCATATATTGTACTTATTATCTTTATTTCATCATATCCTTCAATCACTAACAAGTCTAATCATCATCTTCATCATCATCATCATTGAGCCAAAACTACATTAGCCTAATGTATTTTTAGACTATGTAGGTAGTACTCAACCACTCTTTAGTGCCCAAGGATAGTTTGGCCACTATCTCTCTATCATCCATCCTTATTCCCCAGCCTTTTGGTCACTTGCTCACATAATTTATTCTTTCTTATCATCTTCATCATATTAATCAACATTATGTTTGAGCTACACCCATCATAAAAATTATCAAATCATTATCTTATTCTAGCCTATATCTCTCTTTTCCATGCATCTTTTCTTATGATATGTCTAAATCTTATAGCCTTTAATCCTCTCATCATCCTATTATGGTTGATTCCCCCTTGGGATGTGTTTAAAACCATGACACCCATCATATTTCTTCCCTGTGCATGTGCCCTTACCAGGGGTATCATCAATTCATATATCATTGTTCAAGTCAAATTCATCATCTTCTATCTCCCATCTGGTATCCCATACCCTTATCTATCTATCACATCCCACCTCTCATTTCTTCTTTTTAGTGGCCATCTATCTCATTTTTCTCTGCATGTCCCCTAGAAGGGGCATCATATCCCCTAACATAATTTACTAACATTCATCCATGATAAGGTTTTGATTTGAAAGACCATTACTCCTTCCACTTCATCCACTTGTAATGCCCTTTTAAAGAGGGGCAAAATGTATGCACCTAAAATTGCTTGCCTCCATTATTATCAACTAATATTTCTATTAGTCAACACTAATGTTGCTTAACCTATTTTATTCCACTAATTTATCCCCCTTTCCTAACCATTTATCTAATATCCCCCTTCTATTATCCTACATTCACTAACCTTATTCATCCCATTCCTTCATTAATTCTATCCTAATCCCTATTTTCTTAATCTAATCATAATTATCCATTATATGGGTATTTTAAATTCCCATAACCCCACCTACCCACCTACCCACCTATACCCTAGCCTTACCTACATCGCTGTATCCCTAATCCTCACGTAATCCATATCTAACCCCACTTAATGCTCTATTATCCCTAAAGCTAAAGGAAAAGTCTCTAGAATTGGAGAAGATCCTCGAAGTCTCTATAAGTCTCTAAACTAGAGAATTCTAAGGAATTTAATATTATTTGAATAATACATGACCATTGATCTCATCCCTCTAACTTCAAATTTCAACCCTTGATCTTCCCTCCACAATCTATATAACCAACCTTCATCCTCCATTAGAGCCATCTAAGGAGGTTATAACATCTTCATTCCAAAATCAAAGAAACATTCTCATCGCCAATCCATGTCAAATTAACCATTGAATATCTCATTAAAATACTTTTATCATGCCATCACTATGCCAAAAATCTAAGTCTATATGAAATTAATTAATTCATTAGAACATCTTGGAAGGAGGTGATATGAAGCAAAGAATTTGGCAAGTCTCTTATCATTCTGATTTATTTAATGAATCCTTCATAATAGGTAGTTTGTGTTTTGAGTTGAATTAGATTGTTTAATTCATAGTGTGCTCAAAATCCTACTACATTTGAATTTTTGTCATATTTATTTATTAGAATCAAGTGATATGTGTGATGCAAATGCTTTCTTTATCTTTTAACTGACACTCATCCTAAAGATGTGTGATGCTAGGACCATATTGTCGATGCTAGATGTATTGATGTCCTTATGACCTTTGTTGATTCTTGATTTAACATCCTCTAGATGTTTGAACTAGGTGTCTTTGATTCTTGATTTAAGACCTCGATTGAGGATGGAAGAAGCTTGATCATACTTATGAATAAATTCTTGGCATACCCATTTTTGTACACTCCTAGGCATGGATGCATTAAATTCACCCTCAATTTCAATATAACATTATCAATTAAGTTTTGGACATAATCTATAAAAGGATGACATATATTAATAGAATTCTCAAGAAATTTATGTTATAGGCAATTTTTTTATGATTGATACCATGAGGGTATATATTTGGACAAATATAAAGGTCTTGTTTTTAGCTAGACAATCATGCTTATGGCCATTATTTTCCAAAATGGGGCTTCTATGGATTTTATGAGAGAGCTATATTGCCTATCTATAGTGTTGGATGTGGGAGTGTTGGATTTAGGTGTGGAATAATATGATGGTGATGTCATGATATTAGGGGATGGTGGGGCATGTAATTATTTATGAGATGAATGGGAATTAGAGGAGGTTGACAAGCTAGGATTCCCTTTACTAGTAAGATTGGGGATTTGTGAGGGATTATGACCGATAAATGGAGGCTTTAACTATGTATGGGTATGGACTAGCATTGAGGTTAGCTGAATGGGTTCAAGGAATTTGAGAAGTTGGGAACCCATATTAAGGAGATACAAAAGGACTTCATCTTTATTAGAAATAATATAGTTATTAAACAAGGTAATCTTTGGACTAGGAAGGTCATGACTATGACTAGGACTATTGGATGGGGGATCAAAATGATATTGGTTGCTACAAGAATTATATGGGGATAAGGTTTGATGAGGCATTTGTTTGGTAGGTGACCATAGGTTTATGGGTTTAAAATCATTAGGAAGGTAGGCACCCATATCTAATAGCTGTAAAAGGTATTCATGATTATTGGCAAATATATATTTGTGAAATAGGGTGACCTCATCACTTGTATATTAAAGGGTGTTATGATTATGATTATGATGAATGTATAATGGGTTTGACCATGGTGGGATAGCATGTGGGCTAAGTGTATATGGGGAAGGACATGGGGCATTAGTTTAATCTTGATGGGATCAAAGTCGAAAGGTAGGGGAGCACCCATTGCTAGGGTTTGGAAAAGGATCTCATCTTTATTTGCAAATAGGTATTGCCATGAGAATAGGGTCCAAATACATTTTAATGGATGATGGATGAAAGGTATACAAATTAAAAAAGAGGGATGGTGTGAAGGTAGATTGAGGATTAGCTAAAAATATTGGCTCTTGAACAAAGTAAGTCTGAATGATTGAGATAGTATAACAGGTGATGGTGAGGATGAGATAGACTAAATGGATTATGATATAAGACTAGGATCAAATTTAAAATTGATAGTACAATAGGTGCTAATAATATATTGACAATGCCTACTTTTCAATCTAGCAAAAAGGATGGGGATTCAACTAGTTCCTAGATTCAAACTAGAAAGATAATGATTATATGGGTGCTAGTTATGAATAGGTAAGACAACTAGATTACAAATGACTAGATTGATGATGATTCAATCCTAGATTTAAATTGACAAAGTGATAGGTTTTTAATAGGGTATTGACCAAGTATGAAATCTAAGAAAGTGATGGGAGATGGACTAGATCATGAACATAGTGATAGGATGATATGGATGGACAACAAAAGGACTAACTCAAGCCTAAGACTGATTTGCTCAAGGTTATATGGATATAATATTATGTGACAAAGGGTAGATGTGAATAAATGGAGGGATAAAGGATTATGGGATTTAGAGTAGTGATGTAATGATTATTGGGGGTAAGATTAATGATGTGGGTATGGTTGGGACAAGTGTGTGACCTAAAAAACCAACTAGATGTGTTTCAATACAAAAAGGTAAGACAAAATAAGATTGGATTTGTCTTGATAGGGTAATATTAGATGAAATGAAAGGGTTTGATAAGATAAGGATGTAAAAGATAGGATGATGTCAAGGTAAAACTAGATTAAGATATGTCTGAGATGGGATGATAAGATGCACAAGATTAAGGATGTACAAAATATGATGAAGGATAAAGTAGATAATGATATAATATAATATATGATGATGATACAATAGATAAGGATGTGTATACACCTAAAATTGGCCACCAATGGCTTCATACCTAAATTTAGAGAAATTCTACCAACCATTGAATATCTAGCCTAAGGATTTCTAAAGGTCTAAAATTTGGCTTCATAACCATGCAATTAAATTAATTTCATCTATTAGTCAATTAAATAAGACAAATGCACATTGAATTAAATCAAATATTACAACAAATGTTCAAATTCCTAAAAGGGATTAATTAACTTACAAATCTTGATCAGGTAGTAATTAAATTCATCCATGAGCTAATAAATTAATTATCAAAAAGGAAAATTCAAATATCAATGAATATCCTAAAATCTAATCATTACCTTTATGGGTTGTACCAAATTGAAAATATCTCAAATCTCACCTATTCCATGCTAATCATGACCATTTGGGTACCTTTAAACTCAACCAAAGTTAATTAAGATAACCAAGACTAGGATTTAACCCATTCTAAGTTAATTTCAAAGCCTATAAAAGCAAGCCTAGACCTCTTCATTTAACAAGATATGTTGGTGCAAAGTTACCATGCACAAATGATTTTAGAGCTTGAACCATAGTGGAGTTATAATGTTAGATTTGATCCATTAGTCAAATACATAGTGTTATAATGCCAAAATCAAGCTAAACCACATCAAGCCAAGCCAACCATGGTGCTAAGAGGAGATGGAGATAACCAAGGCCCATTGATGAAAACATTTTGATCAAAATCTAAGCAAGCCAAAAAACACATCATTTGGAACATTCAAGAAAGGTAAGGAAGGTATGTTTTCCTACATTTTAGTTGAACTTTGTCATTTGTTGTTTGTTCACCATGTTTCCCCTATGATCTAGGCATGAAGGTGATATGATTTTTTAGTGTGTTTTTTTATCAATTTGATCTCATTTTGATACTAAAACTTGATCTAACCTCCCTTCCATAATCAAAGTACTATCATCACAAATGGCACACCCAGTGGGACCCAATGCATCCCACATAACAAGGAGATTATTATGCATCTTTTAAATCTTCATTTAGATGCTTGAAGCTCTCTAAAATTGATTTTATAACCTTATTTTGTTTGGAATTCATTTTGTTTAAATTATTGGGTTTCCATAGTGGTTGCCAATGGTCAGGTTTAATCACCAATGGTTAGGCCCTAATCTCTAGTGATTCTTCCCAACCATCACCAATTCATGTAACCACTAATAGTCTAGTTGTAGGGGAAAAACATCATTAAATATTTCATTTTGATTCTTTGGCTATTTTGTTCCTTGATTTATTGGTTTCAAAGGCATCTAAATCTCTTAAACTAGATTTTACCTTGCATATTTTTATCAAATTTCACCTAATAATTACCTAACACAATTCATTTACTTTTTATGGTTTTGCCTTTAGGTTCACAAGTTTTGGGTGATGGTTTTAATTGACTGGTGCCAATTCTATTTGATTGGAAACAGTTATTACGGATTGATTGGCACCAATCATGGCCACATACCAAAGAAATCAACATGAAATTTTTAAATCTTCATTTGGATGCTTAAATCTCTTGGAAATTGCATTTTTGTCTTTGTTTTGGACATATTTGAGATTCTTATTCTAACTTAGGTTTTACACAGAGACTAGTGATGATTGGGTATAACTGATGATTATTTTGCTTAACCTGACCATGGTTCTACTCAACTATGTCCAAATTTGTACAATCACTTATGGTTGGATTGTAGGGGAAAACATGTTTATAGCTTACATTTTGATTCTTTCTCATTTTCCTCTTCATGATTTCTCAGTTTTAAATACATCTAAATCCTTTAACTAGGTTTTACCTTACAAATTTTATTCATATTTATGCTAACCAACCCCTAACCTAATATATTTATTTTTTTGGTTTTACCTTTGGGTTCACAGGTCTTCATCAATGGTCTTCATCGACTAGTGGTGATTTTGCCTGACTGATGATGGTTATCTATCGACTGATCAATGATAGTTGCTTGAAACCATTGATGGTTACCTGAAACCACTGATGGTTACTATGTGCAATAAAATCCAAACCCAAGAGTTCAAATCCAACTTCATTTTATTACAACCAAAAGTGATTTAAAGTCAGGGGTTACTCTCTTGTTTTTATATGGTCAAGGTAGACATTAAACACAAATTTACATGCTTAAATGGTTTCTAACATTTAAATTTGGTGCTTAAAATGAACTTTCTAAATCTTACACATTTGGACTTAAGTTCTTAAAACAAACATGGTTATGTTTTTTTACTTAGTTTGTGTTTATGCAAGTTATTTAAAATTAGTCATGAACCTTAATCCAAACATTTCAATTGGTGCATAACAAATAACCTAATCAAGTCTAAACATGTCTCAAACTTGTTCATATCATCTTTTGGGTTGCTTAAAAAGAACCCACTTCATTTTTTTATTACTTAGATTGTTTTTCAAAATTTTACAAGCTTTAATCAATCCCAAGGGGCCAAAATTCATAACACATTTCATTTTAGTGCCTTAAAATGAACTTAACATCATTTAGTAGTTTTATGATTTGAAACACGTTCATTTTTGAGCAAATTGTTTATTGATTATTTGTTTTGAAAAAAGGATCACATGTTTATACTCTCCCCCATCTCTTATAGGGAACTCATGAGATCAAAAGTGGTTTTCTATTACATTTGGTGCCTGGTCCAAGGCATATAAATAACATTTCCTAAGCTCTCCTAGAACTCACATAGTATTGGGTGATCTAAAAGCATCCTTAAAGTCTTTCTAGTTGTCTTTTATTTTTATGCATCTTGGCTTGTGAAGGGGTTGTCATTACCTCTCACAAGTTATTTAAGGAAGCATTGACTAGGGTTTCGTCTCCTAATAGTGTTTCAAACCCTCTCCATGGGGGGTATATGAATTGGGATCACCCCACTAGGATGATGGTTTGAGTGGTTAAACCATCTCCATTAGTGGTAGGCTAAGCTTGGGTCGTATGATCAATCTAGACATCACATTACATTGAGAAAGTGATGGATGTAGTGGTTGTGAAAAGGATAAGACCTTTTCACAACAAGATGATTGATAAAAAATCAATTGAAGTAATAATTATCTTGTGTGCATATGTGAAAGTGTGTACATATGGGATCAATCTAGATGGTCAAAAACTTGTAGGTTTTAGTCAAACCCACTTTACCACACCTTGATAGGATCTAGGATGATTATACTTAGTTGTATTTTGTCATTTATTATTTTATTTCTTGGTGTTTTGAGACTAAAACTTATATGTATGTTTATATCCATGTCAAAATAAGTTTGTTTATATGCCATTCCTTTGTTTTAGGAGGCATTATGTTGGCCATTTTATAACACACTCATGCCTTGTATTTTTTTCTAAAGTTGTTTGTGTGTGTCACTTGAGTGAAAAATGTACTATTGTATTACCCAATTCATTATCAAGTTTATGCCTTAGATTATTTGAAACAAAACATTGATCACAACATTAGAGCATGCTAACACCATTACACTGCTCAAATTGTTTCAAGACTTGTTTACCTTCTATGAAATATCATTGTTTCAAACCAATCACATATGCCATTTTGATCTTAATATTTTTACATTATGCCATCTAATCTTGTCTATATTTTTTGGTCACCAAAATCATAGTCTTTAAACATTGATTTTTCAATTAACTTTTATGAGTTTGGATTTAAACATTGATTAATTTATATTTAGGTGTCGGTTCATAGGGGTTGATACTTAGATCTTTCTCTTTTAGGTTACGTAACTTAAGTTGATTACTCACCCAAATTTGATAACTATTGCTTGTTTGTTCATAGAGCCTTACCTTCATCATTATTTGCACCTTTATTTGGGAGAACACATCCTTTCTTTAGGTGCATTTTGCATTGTGGCCTATGCCAATTAATCATGTTTATGTTTGATTCTATGTGTCGAGTCTATGTCAAAAATTGTTTCCAATCTTGTTATATTAAATAAAATCACATCATCCTTGTTTTAAGACTAGATTTTGATGTTTTTTGGATAAAACTCATAACATATCGTATTTGAGCCTAGATTTTAACTCTGCACTTGGATAAAAGACCTAGTGACTCTTTTCCCTTTCCTAGTGTAGACCTTGTTTGGAAAACTTTGGCCTAGAATTTGACATATTAGTTTTTATTCAGACACTTGACCTTTTATGTGTATGATATTTGACATTTGAATATTTTATGCCAAGTCTTAGTACAAACCATTTTAGAGATACAACTCCATATTCAAATCATTGTTTAGAGATATAACTCCACCCCTTTTGACCAAGTGAAACTAAATTTGAACCATTTATAATTTGGACATTATTTTATAAAGTTTGTAGAAATCTAAGACTTTTTTTAGATCTTTCATCATTAATGTAGATATGTCTAGCTACACTTATGGTGGAGTCATGTACAATCCAAATTATGATAGAATGGCTACACAAATTGACTATAATAATCACCTCTTTGAGGAAGAAGTGGTTTATGAGGAGGAATTATTTGAAGACCCAACTATAGACATTGTTGTTTTGGATATGGATCCATATCCTCCTTACAATAATCAGTATAGGGAATAAAGTCAAGAACTAACTTACAATCCTACTCAAGACCCCAACTAGGATGATATGGTTTATGAGGAAGACTTGGATACTTTATCTTGGGTGATTAATAACCATCCAAAATACTCCAAACTTATCCTTCTAGGAACTTTTACTTTGGATTATGTGAGCTACCAAGCTCCATAACATCCAAGGAATACAATTACTATTCTAGGACCTTATCTTTTGGCTTGTGTAAGCTACCAAGCTCCATAATGCCCCAATCTTATCCTTTTAGGACCTCATCATTTGGATTGTGAAAGATACCAAACTCCATAACTCCCCAAACTTATTGTTTCAGTATTTTTATGCTTAGATTTTGAAACTTTTAAACTATGATAGGGTTTAACGAAAGGGATATGATTACTTATGTGATAGAAGATGGTTGGTTACACATTGTGGATCAAGATTTGTGGGAAATACTCTTTAGATAGGGATGAATGACCTATAATACACCATAATTAAATAAAAATGGGATTAAAATAAATATGAGTGGGTTACTTGGTAGATGCCAAGTCCTAGAAGAGATATTCTTCCTTGACAGGTGTCAACCCACTATTTTTGATAAAAGATATATAAATAGAATAAGACTAAAAATTATTAAAGATAAGATAAAATATATAAATTATTAGATGTAACTATAAATTAATTAAGACTAAGATGCAAAATTCAACACAAATAAGGGTTTGGTCACACAAGCATCATAAAGGGCTGCTGATAAGTTTAGGCTAGGAACTAGACCTAATACACACAAGGCTAGATAAGATGATTAAATAAGGATTGGATGGATGAGGGATAAATATCTTAAATAAATTATATATATTATGGAAGTTTATGGATGACTAAGATAGATTACAGAGGTTTAGGGATAGACAAGAAACATACAAAAACCTTCAAAATCAAATAGAAAGACCTAAAGGGTTGAAATTGAAGGTTTTTTTGCAAAAGATAGAATCGATAACAATCCTATAGGATAAAACATGATGTTATTAGATCATGTTAAATCCTATAATAGTGTACAAAATATGAAAAATGAGTTTCTAGAAGGATATAAAAGGTTTAGGAAAGGATAGAGGTGTCTGAAAGCTAGAAAATGGGTTAGAAAGGGCTCTAAAACACATGTTTTAACAAATGTATTGATATAATAAATTATAATTAAGGATTTAAAAAAGATTTGAAAAATAAAGAATAAATTTAAAACCAAAAAATTGACTTACCTAATCATTACTTTGATCCTTTCAATTGCTTGACTTGTGGACAATATTTTGGACTCCAAATGCTGTAAATTTTGACCTTTGAATGCCTGAAACAAACATCCAAAGTTTGGGTCCTCCAACCTATATATTTTTTGAACTCTTTTTGGGATGGTTTGACATGATTATATGGATCGATGTTGATCCAACATAATCAACATCAATCTAGGGAAGTTATGATTTATATGCTTGTTTTGGGTTGCACAGTTGCCAAATGGTTGGGGATTCCACATATGACATGGGGGAGCTAGTTTTTGGGTTGTTATAGATAGGAATAGGTTTTATTTTTATTTGTTTTAAAGATTTTTTGTTGTTTAACATATTTTGGGTGGTTAGGGATGGTAAATAGTAATCAATAGGGTTAATTACCATGGGTAAATATGGGGTATATACATAAGATAAACATTTAAGAGTAAGTTGAAATTTAATTATGGACATTTAGTTTCTTATAATTTAAGTTATATTTTATGTATATAATTTCAAGATGTTTGAAAGTGGTTTTATATCTCTAGAAGTTAAGATGAAAAATATATATTTTTGGAGGTTTCCACCACATTTTAGACTTATCCTATTTTAGGGCTTTAAGATTTTAGACTTAACTTATTTGAGGGTTTTAGGCTATGGTGTAGATTTCTAGCATCTACATTTAATTATTAAAGTGATAGCCTAAAAGATGGTAGAATAGGGCAAGGGTGCTAAATTATGGAATGTACACTTATCCTTTCAAGACCTCATCCTTAGCTTATGCAAGCAATAAATCTCCACATCACCCACCCATTATCCAACCACCAATCATTATTCATATAGTTCTAATTATTTCCCACTTTAAAAAACCCCGGCCAATCTAATCACCATCCTAACTAATACAATCAAAAATCCAACCAATCCAATCACAACCAATCCAACCTTATCTAATCCAATCATAACCTCATCCAGTCCAATCACAAATCTAATCACCATCCTAGTCAATACAATCACCATCCCAATAAATCTAATCAAAACTCTAACCAATCCAATCAAAACCAATCCAACCTCAGCCAATCTAATCACAACCTTAGCCATCTAATCAGAAATCCAATCACCATCCAAACTAATCCAATAAAAAAGTAACCAATCCAATCATAACCAATCCAATCAAATCAATACAACCTCAAATAATCTAATCAAAACCTCAACTAATCCAATCACAAATTAAATCACCATCCTAACCAATACAATCACCATCCCAACCAATCTAATCATAACCAATCCAACCATAATGAATCTAACCTCAACCAATATAATCACAACCTCAACCAATCCAATCACAAATCTAATCACCATCCTAACTAATCTAATTACCATCCCAACCAATCCAATCAAAAATCCAACCAATCCAATCATAACCCCAACCAATCCAATCACCATCCCAGCTAATCTAATCACCATCCCAACTAATCCAATCAAAACTCCAACCAATCCAATCACAACCTCAACCAATCCAATCACAAATCTAATTGCAACCCCAACCAATCCAATTATCACCCCAACCAATCTAGCCATGACCCCAACTAATCCAATCAATACCCTAGCTGATCTAATTAATACTTCAACTGAGACAACCGTTTAAGGATCAAGTTGTATTCAAAACTGGTATTTTATAATTGATTGTTAATCAATGCCAAAAAATCAATGTAATTTAAGATGTTTTTGTTTAACCAAGATTTGTGATAAGTCAACCTGTGATGAATCACCTTCCAATCCTATTCATGTTGTTGAGGAGTCTCACTTTAATGAGCCAATCTTTGCTGAGTCACTTCTTAACGATTATAACTAATTTTGGGCAAATGATTAACTTAGCCATATGGCTATTTTTCAAAAGCCTCCCCTTGATAAGATAGTCTTTATGGAGTTATCTCTTGATATATTTCCTATTATTGAGGAGTCTCACTTTGAAAAATAATCTCTATGGAGCCCATTATGCCATCACAAGCCATTACTTGTCCAATACCAAACATCCATACTAGATAAAGAATCCAAATTAGATTCAAGTTCTATCTTTGAACCAATGTCATATTTAGCATATGAAGCAGAATCAACATCAGTCTTACCATTAAATTTAGAGTCCATTGAGTTAGAATCAGATTCAAAAATAGAATACATTCATGGATATTACAACATAGGCTATGCATGCATCATAGATTAATTTAAATAGATTTGTGATCCTTTTATATATTTTTAGGATGAGTACTTCAACTTCGACATAATTTTTCCTAGTATCTTCTATGAGGATTGTGCTTCTAACCCCCATCCTATTACCATTTCATAGGCCATTATCACCAACTAACATATCCATATCATTGACATTCCATCTCCCACAAGTGTTGATTGGGATTGACAAAATCACACCTTGTTGAACTGCATCCATGGTGACATAATAGTTGAAAAAGAGAAAAGTGGCCTAGACCAAATTCATGAAGATGAAGAACACTCTCCTAGTGAAACCTTTTTGGAGGAACTAAAAGAAAATCAAAGTTCAAACTCAACATGTTCTAGTGAAACATTTTTAGAGGTGCTAGAAGACAATCAAAGTCAAAAGTCAATATTTCTTAGTGAAACCTTCTTGGGGGTGTTATGAAACAATCAAGACAAATTCATTGGTATAAAAATCTTCAAGGTGCCAATAGCTAAGCACAAAATTTCTTCACTACTTGATGAAGACAAAATCAAAGATCAAATTAATATAGTTTCCCATCTATAGCCTAATCAGATGGTAGCTACTCTCAGGCCCAAAAAATAAAAGAATTTTATGGTCTTATCAAGAGAATATTTAGAAGTATTTATCCCCACCACATCCAAAGTTATGTTAAATCTAGAATCAATAATATTGTTTGTGCCTAAAAATCTCAATCTTCATTTGTTCCACCACCACACATTCTTTGTCATCCACCATTCTATTTCATAAACAAAACTATCAACCAACATTTATCTCTATTTACCATCCATGGACTTATTTTATTTTACAAAGGCTAAAAATATATTTTATCTTGATGATTAAAGGAAACAAAATCAATGACCAATAAAGATCACAAAAAAATTCTTGACATCTAAATCTACATCAAGTTCTTGATAGAGCAACTATTTAGATAAGGTGTGGGCTAGAAATTAACATGATTGAATATTCTATTTATATGATATGATAATTAGGATGTGTATCTCCACATCAATAGGAAAAAAAAATTAAAAGCCACACCCATGCCACAAACATGTATCATACCATCATCATTAGCCAAACCTTGGGCCATTGTTTTTTGCCATCCTTTTGCCATTGTTGTGTATCCCATCTAGTCACTTTACCACTTAGGGGTAACCCTCTCAACATTATTCTTTATCATCATATCATCCTATCAGCTTATTACTATCTTATCATTTATCTGACCTACCATTCCATTCTATCAATCTAAGCATGTTTTGATCCAACATATCCTAGCCCATTTGACCTTAGTTCATCCATTAGATTCATGTTCAACATAAATAATTAGATTAGTTTCAATAGTTATTTTAAGAATTATAGATAGAGGCTATATTTTGGGGTAGTAAGATAAAAGTTTTGGTAGTTTCATCCTTTGTTTCTTGTTCCTTTCTTAACATGTTTGTTTATGTGAGCCTGATTATATCTGCCTACAGGGGAAAATTAGTGTTCACCGACCTTGCCACTAATTATAACCACATATGGTCAAAGTAGTATCATTGATATAATTTGTTGTATCCTAGTTATAACTACTTATGGAAAAAATAGGGGGAACATTGGTTTATTATGCCTTGAAATACCAACTATCCATTCCTATGCCATACTATGCCATCATACCAAATTTGCATATTTTGTTTGAATTAGCTGTCACACTAGGTAGATTCCTCTACTGTAAGGTGGAACTACTAGGACATAGGGCTATTTTGGGACTATGTGGGTCATGTTAGTTCATATTGAGGTTAGCTCAATCCCACTTTGCCACTATGCTCTCACCATTCTATAAGCATCAATTTAAGTTTTCCATGCTCTCACTATTTTACAATCTTAGACCATGTAGTATCTCATATTCCTAATTGGGTTGAGATGCTCAAAATTCCAAAACCCTTCATAAAATTTCAAAATCCAATTTTTTTTCCCTATCTAAGCCTATTTAGTCATCATTGAACTTCCCTAATAGGGTAAATCCATCATTAGGATGTTTTCTTTTGCTTTTGTTTTTAGGCTTTTCATTTATTTGTTTTCTATTTGTTTGTTCATTTTCTTGCTCGTTTGTTTGATTTTAGCACTATTGCCTCGACTCAGTTTATATGAATTCATTGGGTGTTTATTTGTGCATTATTTTTGAGTCCATACATATTCATACATCAACATTATCACCATGATTTTTATCAATGGTACATTATTTTCAATTATTTAGTAGATTAGTATTTAGTCCTTATGCATATTTTTGCCAAGTCCTCATGGTATTCTATCATGATGCCTATCATCACATGCTTTAAAAAAAATCAACTCAAGAGGTTGTAAAACTAATGGAGCCATATAATTTTCTCATTGGTACCTTGGAAAATCCTTCTACCCATCTTGATCAAATCAACCCATTGACCATTCTAGTTGTATCAATGCTAATAAGGATGTGCATATCTGCATCGATAGGTACAACTGAATGTTTTTGATTGATTAATATTTTTATTTTATCCATCTCTTTCATCACTTTACATCCTCATATGCCTAATTATTTATGGATTCTTTAGTCATTATACCATCACATCTATGTTTGTACCCACTTATATTTAATCTGTGTAATAGGTTCTAACCTTGAGTTATGCTTGCTAATCCTCCCTATTAGGGCATAACCATATCAAACATCATATTTATCCAATCCAAGTCATATTAATGATTATAATCACATATGGGTAAATCATTATTTTAAATTTTACTCCTAATTATAAGTATCTATGGTCAAATCAATACTCTTTTTAAATCAATGCATATAAGCATTTTATCATTTGGATTAAGCTCACCCATGGATTAATTCCACCTTTATTCTTGCTTCTTTTTGGGGGCCTGTCCATCAAACATATGATGGTTAATCCCTTGAGAGAACATCATTATAGGCTTCCCAAACATTCTTTGGATATATTTTTTTATCATCTTTTTTTGGGCATACAAGCCTTTTCTCATTATTTGAGAAGACACTATTGTGCATATGGTTTGCAACATTTTCCCAAACATGGGAAAATTTTAGACACCTAAAACTAGCTACCAATGAATTCATACCCAACTTTAGATAAATTATTACCAACCATTGAATATATAGCCTAAGAATTTCTAAAGGTCTAAAATTTGACTTCATAACCATGCAATTAAATCAATTTCACGTATTAATCAATTAAATAAGACAAATGCACATTGAATAAAATTAAATCTTGAAACAAATATCCAAATGACTAAAATGGATTAATTAACATGAAAATATTAATCAAGTATTAATTTAATTCATCCATGAGCTAATAAATAAATTATCAAAATAAAAAATTCAAATATCAATGAATATCTTACATGCTAATCATTACCTTTATGATTTGTCCCAAATGGAAAATATCTCTAAACACACCTATCCCATGCTAATCATGACCATTTGGACACCTTTAAAATCAAATAAGGTTAATTAAGACAATGAAGGTTATGATTAACCCATTCCAAGATAATTTTAAAGCCTATAAAAGTAAGCCTAGACCTCTTTATTTAACAAGCTATGTTGGTGCAAAGTTACCATGCACAAATTATTTTAGAGATTGAACCATAGTAGAGTCATAATGTTGGATTTTATCTATGAGTCAAATGAATAGTGTTATAATTCCAAAATCAAGCCAAACCACATCAAGCCAAGCCAACTATGGTGCTAAGAGGAAATAGAGACAGCTAAGCCATACTGATGAAGACCTTTTGAGCATAATCTGAGCAAGTCAAAGAAAACATCATTTGGATCATTTAAGGAAGGTAAGGAAGGTATGTTTTCTTGCATTTTAATTGAGCTTTGTCATTTTTTTTGTTCACCATGCTCCCCATATGATCTAGGTATGGAGGTGTTATGCTTTGTTAGTGTTTTTTTTTTGTCAATTTGATTTCATTTTGAGACTAATACTTGATCTAACCTCCCCTCCATCATCAAATTCCTAGCATCACAAGATGTACAATATGGGGAAAATGTTAGAATATACAAAGAAATATGAATTATACAAGGATATATAATATGATGACATAGGAGACCTAGATATCCATGTATATATTTATGTAAAAGGTTGACTCAACTCACAAGTAACACTGTTTAGTCATAACACACACAAAATAAATAAAATCATAGACCTAAGATTAACAAATTGATGCAAGAGTGTAATCTATGATTGCACCAATGGCTTTTTAGGTGAGGCTATAGGTTGGTGACCGATTAGAGAATATCCTAAAACCTCTCAACCCCATTTGCACATAAAAATCACTTGGGAGTTGATAATGACTCTGATACCAAGTCACTTATTATAGTCAATGGTCCTATTCTAGGTTTGACAAGGTTATTTAGGGCATCCTCGATATACGCTAGGTATATGGGGTCCAACTTTGTATAGGGTGATGTCTTATGATTGGGTCAGATAATTAACTTTATTTTCATGAAATACCTTTATGGGGTCAACCACTTGGCCTAATGATAGTTTTCCATAATTTTTATACTCCACCAAAACATAGAGTGTGGTTGAATGCGTGGTAATGAAATCCATATCACTAAACCCTAAGACTATGACAAGTACATGGGAATAAATTATACATCATGTTTCCCCTAAAAAAAAAATTGGGAGGGTTTTTTAGGGGTTTTTCATCCTCTGAGACTCATTGACAAGACACAGGGAGGAGAGCATACACCATTGTATCCCTCGAGTAACATTCAAGAAAGTAAAAAAAATAATTAACCAATTAATTAAGTGTGTTATATAGAAAATATATGCAAGATAATTTTCAAAAATTCTAAAAACTTTGATAGGTGTCTTGCAAAGCAAGTGATTAGTAGTTTCAATTGGTAATCTTGAGGGATAACCTATAAGATAATACCTTAGACAAAAATATGACCTATAAAAGAAGATGTTAGCAATAAAAAATTGCCACTAGATTCACCCTTGAAAAAACCAAAATTTTAAACTAAATAGCCTTAATAAAAACACTAGAAAAAATAATGATTTTGAATTGTAAATTTTATGGATGAGGGGCCATGATGTAGTGGTCTAGGGGTGACAACCCCCGAAGGGGTCAAGGGGAAATTCCCCTTGTTCGGTTTAATGGTAGAACCCTTTTTGGGGTCAAGGGGAAGTGCCCCTTGTTAGGTTCAAGGGTAGTGCCCCAAATGCCAAATGAAATTTAGGAGTTTTAGAACCTTTGTAATGCATCAAAATTCATTGGAAATTATCCTAAAAAATTCACTCAAAAAGGAAAACTTTAAGGCTAAAATGAATTCAAAATAATAATTATAGAGGCAAAATCACTTACACACAGTTAATGCTATGTAAAATTACTTTTAGAAAGGCAAAACCATAGTTGATAGGTCAATATCACAATTACAAAATATGTAGTTTTGCAGGAAAGTTAATTGACAATTATCATGCAATTAGTCAAAACTACCTATGATTATTCAAAACCATATGTGGTTATTTAATATCATATCTATCAAGAGGTATTTTTGAAACTAAGTAGATTAAAGTGAAATATATACCATTTTGTGAAAACATTAAAATTGCCTAAGAAGGATGATGTATAGAAGTTTAAAACTCTTTAGAAAACCTATTGCTAGGTTATGTTTCTAAGAAAAGATTATTAGAATGAATAACACCCTAATTCAAAATTGCCTATGCAAGCTCAAAACCACCTATGCAAATCATAATCACCTTTTTCAAGATGCAAATTTTCATAGATAAAAAATGATACACACACACACACACAAACACACACACAGACACACACACACACACACACACACACACACACACACACACACACACACACACACACACACACACACACACACACACAATGTTTTTGAGACTATTAAAGCTATTAAGATATTCAATACTAGATTATTAACAAGGATCATACTATAGACCATAAATCCAAATTAATAACTTATTGTCTAAATACTAACATAATAATTTTTGTAATTATTAATAATACAAGTATAAATCAAAATTATGATTATATATGAGTGATATTATAGGCTATATTCAAAAGGGTTCATTTGGGAGCCACAAGTTGGTCTGAGAAAAGACTCCCTTTCCTTGCAAGAAAATAACAACCAAATGGAGGCAACAAGATTATTAAATATTAAAAACATAGATATAGGTTAGTCCTCTTATGATTAAATCAAAATCACACTACACAAGAGTCAAATTGTAGGTGCAATTGAAAATTGTGAGTGAATAGAGGCATTTTTGAGAAATATAAGAGACCTACTTATTAGAAGTGATAGAAATTATTATCTCTATCCCTATGGAACAATAAGATTAGTTCAAAATTATAAAAAACCATAAGAATTCAACAGGTCTAATGTTTGAATTTAATATATTATTTAGTCAAAATCACCACTACATTAGTAAAACTACATTTGTCTTTCAAAATTGCCTCTGTTGAGAGGCAATTTTGAAAGAGGCTAGAAAACTACCATAAATGATGATGGTTAATAGTTAGTCTATGTAGTTATTAAAAATTACCTCTAAGATCTACAATATCACTTGTTTAAAATTACAATTTATAGTGTAATACCACACTTCATTTGGGACATTAAATTTTTGAGATCCAAACATGCAAGGTGATTTAACACATATAATACACTCCAGGGGTTAGTTTAAATGAGGGCTCCCACTATGGTCACCAAA
This sequence comes from Torreya grandis, assembly GCA_037957365.1. Lineage (NCBI taxonomy): Eukaryota > Viridiplantae > Streptophyta > Pinopsida > Cupressales > Taxaceae > Torreya > Torreya grandis. Next base: position 7,153,679 of record JARHVA010000127.1, read on the forward strand.
TATATTATTGTAAATTTGAGCTATTTATTATATATACTAAAATTAAGAAATTAACCCAAAATTCACAAAAACATCAAAGGGAGAGAATTATGTAATCAATTAGAATCTATAAAAGAACTCTTACCATCATTTAACTCCTCTTGGCTTCCCTCTCAGATTTTCAAACTGATTCTTCAAGGATTTTGGATTTCTTGTTGATTTCTTGATAATGGTGGCTTCAAGATGAAATGATGAATGACTTCTTAGATGTGGATATTATGAAGGAAGATATCATAAAGACTATGTGAGAGCTTTTGTGGATGCTAATTAATTTGACAATGGAGGGGTGGTAGATTTAAATAGAGGAGAGAGAGAGAATTAAAAAGAATTAAAAATTCCTTGAAAACCTCTTGAATTAAAGGCATCTAGAGAGGAGGGATAATATAAAGATGATTCTAGAATTGAAAAATTCTAAAATCCATTAGGAGGATAAGCACAATTAATAAATGATTAAATGAGGTAATTAGATGGGTGATTAGGGATTAGGGATGTAGGAGAGCCTAGGAATAGGCTAGGGTAAGTGGGATTGGATTTTTACATTCAAATATAATGGCTAAGTGGGATTAGTTAGTGGATAATACATAATTATAATAACTAATAGAATTATGGGATGGTATAAGGTTAGTGGATGAATAATGAAGAAGGGAGATAATATAAAAATGACTAGAAGGGGTAATATTAGGATGGAATTAGAAGAGATAAATGAGATTAATTAGGATAGGTAAAATTAGTGTCGACTAATAGTAATATTAGTGATGATAAATGAAGTGATCAAATTTATATGTATACATGATCAAGTAAAGGATTCAACACTACTAGGTTTTGGATGTAGTATTTGGCTAGATTATTAATTAGCCATTGCATAGACATGGTGTGGGGTTATAACAAGCCTTGAAGGGAAGTATTACAAAGGGATATAGACCTCTAATGGTTGTTTGACATTGCATTAGAAAAGGGAAAATAAAATTACAAGTTAGAAATAGGTTAGAGATTGGGACTTGGTTTTTAAAATTATCTATCATGATCATGTTCCTAATATGCTCAAAAATTTCTATGCAAAGAATTGGAAACACAAGGGTGGATTGGTACCTAATATGCTCTATGTTTGGGGATTGGTTCAACTACAAAATATTAACAAGGATATATTTTTAAAGGTTTTCATTATCAAGATGAGGAAGGACTTGATGAATGTGGGTTCTAGTTTTGTGATGGTTTGTTCATGGAGACTAAATGAATCTATGCCAAAAATTGCTTTATAGGGGTCGAGGTTAGATGAATCCACCCCATATATTTATTGTTTTGGGTGGTTGTTAGAGGATCCCACTAAAAGGCATGGTAGATGTTAGAGGATTAAATATTTGGGTATTTATGGATGATAGAGGATTCCACTCTAGTGTCTTAGCAATGAACTTCCTTTATCCATCCATTTTCTAGGCTTTGATTCAAAATCCCTAGGTATGTTTTTTTAGTCAAGGAGGAGGATTGTTATTCCCCTAACCTATCAAGATATGAATAGATGACTTGTGGATTAATTATCCATATTTGATGTTATATCTCTTATGGACTGAAGGATCCAAACACAAAATCAATTCATGCATAAAGAAGTTGAAGATACACAGACAAATTATTTCAATACAAATAATATACTGCTATAATTTATTTTATCAATTATTTGGGTCACATTACATAGTTATAAGAATATAATCTTATAACTTCTCCCCTATTTTATCTCAGACAAACCCCACTAATTAAGAAAACCTATTATGATATATTGTTATAACAAATAAAAATATATCACAACAATAATATTCTAACTTACTTTATTAACTATATAGTTATAATAACTAATTCCTATTTACCTCTTGGTAAATACCCAAAACTAACATGATGTAAAATATATTCCTAAAATTCCTTCCCATAGTTTTTACATGGTGCAAAAACATTCACACTCTTATCTATAGTATGATTACCCATTGTAGCATGGCCTATTTGGCTCATGACCTTGATACCAAGAGAGCCTTACTCCTCCCATGATTTTATAGGTTTAACACAAACCTTGACACGAACAAAATGAATAGAATTGTATACTACTACATGCTCTTAGGTCTATATAATAATTATGCAATCTTACTGCACATGACCAATATTATGTGAAGGATCATATCCCACATTTACTTTACATGACTACAATGAACATGTCGCTTAGGGTCATCTCTATAAAGAAGTAAGGCAGTCACGTGATCTCTGTAGTTAGTTTCCCTCCTATACAATTGGTTGCTAAATTCCATTATATCCACACTCTCTCTTATATCCAATTATCAAATGTGTTTAAAAAAATTAGGAGATTGAAAATACACAACTAAAAAAAATAAAATCACACCATGCACATGAACAAGAATGTCCTTCTGTTCTTATTCAAACACACACAAGTCACTAAAACATTAGTGTAGCCCTATCATTGGTGCTTGATGAGAGGTCACTGAAAGACCTCCATCCTTTGTGTATCCTTTAGCCTCTAGTAACACTACTTATTCAAGAACTAGTGAAATTAGTGACAGCCTTGGTGCCTTTAGAAATGACATGTTTAGCAAGTTCTCATGGTAAAACATGACTTATATCTATTTGGATTTCTCTAGATGTAATAACTAACTTTTTGTTGTGATGAGGAAGCTTGGATGTCTCTTGAGCTAATTTCCCAAAGATATTATTAATAAAAGAGTTTATTATACTCATACCTTTGCTATAAATATCAAGATCTAGGTGCACCTATTTCAACTCTTTAAATATATAGATTTTGAAATTGTTTTTATTTTGTTCTGCCTTCTTTTTCTTTTTCTCTTCCTTTTTTATTTTAACCATTATGACCTTGAAGCAGGAAATCAATTTCCACTAATAATGCATCCTTTAAAATATAATAATATATTCCTAGTAACCACCTAAATAAGACCCTAATATTCACCCAAAAAAAGGACTCAAAAAAATGCAATGACTCTTACAGACATTAACTATAATAACTCATCATTTTTTTTTAATATAACATAAAGCTATTATTAAAATATTTGAAAAATAAAGAATTATTAAAAGATTCTAAAGACATAAATCACTGACACTTTATAATTTTTTTCAACATTAACCATTTAATGGTTATGACTATATCAAATAAAACAAACTTAATTTTAACACTTCTAAATTCTAACTTTTGAAGACATGGACCAAATGACTCAAATGAGTATATAAACTATGAATAATATTAAAATACTAACTAAATACACTATTATAAAACCAATGACTAGAATAATAAAATATTAAAAACTTTAGATTCAATTCTAAGTGTCTACTTCTAGTCCTGACCTTTGTTTGGCATATCAGATAATTCATTGAGTGATTCTCCTTGTGCAAGCATTTGAGGACATAGGTGGATGTATGGTACCAGGCCATACCCTATGTCAATAATCTAAAAAATTAGTAGGGTTGATTTTGGTGATTTTTAAGGAAGCCAAAGTTAGAGAATAAATTAATTTTACACTCATATAGCTCAAATGTTTTGAGCTGGAAAAGAGTCTAAAGTATAGCTATCATGCAAGCATAATTGATCCATAAAAGATCAGAATCATATCTATAGAGAATAGATAGGGTGATCAAAATTTCATTGAAATATTATCACTCTAATTTGGATGTCATTTGGAGAGTTATGATTAGAATGCTGAATTTCAAAAACATGTTAGAAATAAAAATACAATCAGGCTGTGTTGTAAAGACCCTTAATCATCTTTTGTAAAAAAAATCAGTGCAGAGATGTAATATTCTTTGAACTAGATTTGATCAGGAAAAAACTCATTTAAGCACTTCAATGTAACATTCTAATTATTTGTATGATTGTACCTAAGTGACATCTAGGTCAACTATGGAAAACTACGTGCTAATATTAGATCTCCAATGCCATGCTCAATTCTATCAGCTAGGCAAAAATTTTAAAATTCTTAATGAAAACTTAAATATAGCTAAATTGTTTCCACATGAATTCCATCACAAACCTACTCTAATACCACTATTTGGGATTGGAGGAGCCAAACATAAAATTAATTTATGCACAAAGAAGCCAAAGATACATAGATAAATTATTTTAATATAAATAATATACTGCTATAATTTCTCTTATTAATTATTCAGGTCACATTACATATTTATAGGAATAACAATCCTATAACTTCTCCCCTATTTTCTCTCACCTAAATTCCACTAATTAAACAAACCTATTATGATATATTGTTATAATAAATAATAATATATCACAACAATAGATTCTAACTTATTGTATTAACCATATGGTTATAACAACTAATTATTATTTACCTCTTAGTAAATACCCAAAACTAACATTATGTAAAATCTATTTCTAAAAATATCACATTTATCTATGCTTTCATTGGGTTAGTAGGTCAGACTATGGAGTAACCATGGCCTAGGTAGACTATATATAGGAGGTTGTCGGTAGTTGTTTATCATCATATTTGAGTATTCATTTCTTATTACAAGCATTTGGGAGGTTTCTCCCTTAAAGTGGCTTACCTATTATTCATATGTTTTTATATATTTACATATCATTATGATATATTTCTATTATTCTACTTATTTGGTGATTTAATATCATTACAAGTGGTATTGGAGCATCGATTTGGGCCATAATTAGGTAAAAAAACCTATATATTTTAATTTGAATATATATAAAAAAATATTATGAATTTATATATAATTTTTTTACTAGATGGGAAAAATCATTCAAGAAAGCTTCCATTCAAATTTTAGCTCAATTAGATTTATTTTGTAAAATTTATTTCCATTTCAGGGTTTTTCATAAATTTGCTTTATAGTGTGTAATTCAAAGAATTTTTTAGAGTTGTTTACATTTTTGGAAATATTATAAAAATATAGCTAGGGTATTTCCTTTGTAGTTTCTTATTTTATTTTGACATAAGTGCAAAATCTCTTGGTTAAAGTTAGGTCAAAAGTGTCAATCAGGGTTGACATTTTCAATCCCTTTTATGGAAGGACCACAAACTGGGGGCCAAGGAAAGGGTGTTGAATCCCCAAGTAAAACTCTTCACAAGGAAGATATGGACTTATAAGGGGGAGTTAATAAAGACTTTATACCAATTTTCTCTAAGATAGATCACAAAGTGAGCTAACTTGACTATAATGTGCAAGGCATTCAAAGTGAGATACAAGGCATACAATTTGATATGAAATCCATACGATCTAGATTGGAAAATATCATGATGGATTTAAAAAATAATCAGTCAAATCATCTAGAATTACACAACCCTACCATGGTGGATCTCCCAACCATCCTAATCTAAATCCAATTACCTTACCACAACGGAACCTGTTATGAAAGGTACATATGCATAAATTTGATGGAAAGGATCCACTCAATTAGATCAACTAAATTTATATATTTTTTGATATTCATTATATCCCATGTGGATAAAGTTTTACCATGGCATCCTTGTATCTAAAAACTAAATAATTAATTTGGTATCAATGGTTGCATGCTCAAAATAAAAACATGACTCTAAGTGTCACTTGGTTAATTTTTATAGAGGAGATACAATTACACTATAACAATAGTGTGATAGAGAATTACTTCAACCAACTAACAAAATTATGACAAACTAGTTCAATCAAAGATTATATTCATAATTTTTAGAACCTATCTTTACGCATAGAGATAATTTATGATGAGAACCTAAATAAACTATTTTTGGGAGGACTCAAGGATCATATTCAATATGATGTATGAATGTTTAATCAACTTAAGGTTTTTGATTCTATTATAATGGCATGCAAGGTTGAAGTAAAATTCATAGCAAACAATAAATAACCATTCACTCACTTTAGATATCATATCACATTAACACCATCATTTCCTTTACCTACCAGATTGATCCCTCAACAAATTGAAGAGAAATGTAAAAAAAGATTATGTTTTGGTTGTGATAGAAAGTGGAGAAAATGATATAGATCTACTGAGAATAAGGTATTCTACATTGAGGGATCCAATGAAGATGAGGAGGATGATGCCTCCAATGATAAACAACTACCCATAACCTCCTATATATAGTCTACATAGGTTGTGGTTAATCCATAGGCCAACCTACTAACCCAATGAAAGCATAGAGAAATGTGATATAACATCAAAGAGGGACAAGTAAGAAAAAAATTGACTATTTCTATCTTGATAGGTTAGGGGCATAGCATGCCCTTTTGCTTGTAATGAGATTTTATAAAGAGAGAGTTGTAACATGATATTAAATTTTGGGATGAAGATCATTAGTGAAAAAATGGAAGAGGTTATCTTATGACTTGTTGTGCCCAATTTATTTAGATAAGGCTTTACATTTTTAATGAAAACTTGAGTAGTTTTAGATTATACCTATTTATAATTAATAAATGGGCTAAACAATTTTCAAGTAGATCATTGGTTTGAAATTCATGAACTAATACTTTTACTAAGTATTATAAACTATAAATAATGTTATAATTGAGCTGATTATACTAATATAAAGCATCACCTAAAGAGAATTAGCTATATGTTTGGTAGTAATAAAGGTATTAATCTTAATCCAATCTTTGTAAAGGTTCCAAAAAGTTTTCAAATGTAAATTAGGATCATTAGATCCATTATAAGTGATAGTAGGAGTAATACCTCATATATATATGTTTGAAATTGAGGGATTCATGGTTTATTTTTAAGATGCTTTATGACCTTATTAGGAATGGGGGTTGAGGAATTATATTAACCTATGTATCTTTAAGGGGGAGGTGGGTTAGGGGAAATTTGGATTTTTCAATCCCTATTGAGGTTGTTGGGGATGACTTTGTAATTTGAAGAGTTGATTTTGAGTTTGAATCATTTGGTTGGCATTATTAGTTTGAAAAGTAGCCATTTAATTCATGTATTTTAATAATATTTGATTAGTATTTAGAGATTATTGACTAGTAGGAGCATCTTGAGATGTACTAGTGGTAACATTAATGTGAGTAGTAATGTGAGCACTTTGACTAAGCCCACTAAAGTAAAGACTCACCATAGTGTAGGTATTAAAACTAAATATTTATAACATCTCAATCTTGTACATTTGACAAATATCAATTAGGTATCTAACCTTCAATTCTAAACCTACTTATTATCAAAAGGCTCACATTTTCCATCTCATTATGCCTAAATAATTATCTCTTAGTTCAATATGTGAACAAGGAATCCAAGAGGGGAGATTAGTATTGTGTTAGTCCAATAAATAAAACTCAAAACAACACACTAAATCCTAACACCTCAAGCATAGACACTAGGGAGAACTTAGTAACAATAAAACACATGAAAAACACAACATAAACATAAAATAATCACTCTTTTACCTTCCTTGGAGCTTCTAAATGGCTTACTCGACTTGTGCTCAAGAAATCTTTGTTAATGAAGCTCCATTGCTTCAATTATCCTTATCACCTTGGCTTGGCATGTTGGAATGGTAACACTTTAATGAATCTCTTTGGAGGCATTTTGACATAATAATATTTCACTACAAAGTTTTTTTTAGAGGTGTTTTGGCACTTGTATTTATAGGTCTCATAACTAACTCTAACCCTAGGGAGGTTAGGTTTAGAACTAACCTTGGTTGAGTCAGTCTAACCTTTAGTTGAGTTAGACTGACTCTAGGTTGTGTTAAAGATAATCATGAGGGCCATGTGAGAGATATGTGTCAAAATGATTATGTCACTAACTACTTATTGATATTTTATAAGTGGATTGACAACTCATGAAAGATATTTTTGGTTGAATTTATCAATTTCCAAAAATAAAAATTTATCCATGATCCACTTAGCCACTTGTTATGAGAGTTGAGAAATAAATTCAATTAACGAATTTAAAAAATAAAAAATTCTAAAAGTTATGGATTTTTGATATTTGTGTGATGTCATGATGATGTCATCAAATCTAGATTTATAAATTTTTAAAAATATAAATTCACTAATTAGCCATAGAATTTTTAACTATGCATTTAATTAGGTTCAATCAATTAAGTAATTTTGATTAGGTTAATTGAATTTTATAAATTTATGTAAGTTTATTTCTCACCCTTGGTCAAAAACATCAATTTACTAGGTCATCATTTAATTGGGGATCAACTCGTGAGAGGGTATTGTTGTATATAGGATAGTATCCCAAATGGGGATACCTCAATATGATTCTGAGCATTAATTAATGATGCACATCCAAAATTAGGATGTTCAGTGATTCCTAGGCTTAATTTGTAACATTTGGTAGGAATCAGTTTAAAGTTTAGTCAAAGGCTAGTTGTGGCTAGAATTGGATGTCTATAGTTTGCCCTTTTTTAAGAAGGCATTGCAATCTATATTAATGATAAAATATTCTCAAATAATGAAATAGGACGTTAAGAAATGAAGAAGGTAATGATTGAATAAGAAAATCAAATCAAAGTTTTGGAAACTTATAATGATACCCCTTCAAGGGAGTGGATAACACATACAATTGATGGATGGTACCTAAAAAATAAGCAAAAAAGAAAAATGAAATTAACCTATATGTGAGATTAATCTAATTGAGATAATGCTTGCATGCATTGATTTAAAAATTATTGATTTTCCCAAATGTGATTATAATAATTAACTAAGGCTGAGACACTAATTTTCCCAAAGATGGTTATAATCAATGGCATAGGCACATTTCCCAGTAGGGTAGATGATTCAAAATAATAATTTTACCACAGGTGGTTATAATCATTAAGATGACCTAGAGTGAATAATGATTTTTTATTATGCCCCAATATGGTAGATTGGTAAGCATAACTCAAGGATATAACCTATCATATAGATTAAAGATGAGTGGGCACAAACATAGATGCAAGAAGCCATAAATAACTAGGCACACAAGGATGCACAAAGTCATGAAAGAGATGAATAAAATAATAATAAATTGATCAATGGAAATGATTTAGTTGTATCTATCAATGTGGATATGCTCATCCTTATTAGCATTGACACAAATAGAATGGTCAATTGGTTGATTTGATCAAGGGTGAGAGGATTTACCAAGGTTACCAATGAGAATTTTATGTGGCTCCATTGCTTGTAATATTTTATGAGCTGATTTTTATTGTAGCACATGATGGTATGAATCATGATATAAAAAACCATGATGACTTAGCGAAAATGTAAATAAGGATTGACTCTCATTCTAATAAAGCATTGAAAACAATGCACCTATGATAAAAACCATGATGACAATGTTGATATATGAATATGGATAGACTCAATAAAAATGCACAAAGAATCACCCAATGAATGCATATATACTAAGTCAAAGCATAAAAACAAAATTAAACAAATAGAAAAATAAATAAGCAATCAAATACACAAAGATTAAAAGAAAAATCAACATAAAGTATCCTATCATCAACTAAGTCAATATCTACACATGAAGGCTCAATGGAATGATAAATAGGTGGTGCCCCTAAGAAATGATACATGAAAAAGTAAGGTCACACCCCTAATGGTAGTGGAATAGTGTATAACCAATCAGTGGTGTTGCCCCACCAGGGTGGATCGAGAATGACCGACTAGGTTTAAATAGGAAACATGTTTTTGGATTTTAAAATTTTTGAATTTTTTTTTGGAATTTTGAGGTATATTAACTCAATTGAGAATTATGAGACACCAATCACAACATGGTGAGAGATTTTTCATAGGTTTATCTCAAAATGGAGAGAGCATATGGAAAAAGATGACTGAGTTGACCTCAATGTGAATTAAGGAAAATGGCAAGGCAAATGAGAATAATAATAACAAGGTGATGTGGTAATTCATGGTTAAATTTTTTTATTATAATTTACCCATAGGAGGTTACAATTAAGAAACAATGACATAGGTTTGTGATACTAATTTACCCATAGGTGGTTATAATTAGTAACACAAGGTGGAATGTTAATTTACTCAAAGGTGGTTATAATCACTGACACCAATCAAATGTAAATGAAATATATCTTTCTAGATCCACTATCACACTACTTTCATAGATGGCCATTTGAACATAGAATTATAAAACTACTGAAACTGGATCGAAATCCCCTCACAAAAGTTGTGAGAAGAACCAAAGGAACCAAGATCAAAATAAGATTGGGTAGGGTAGGTCAAAAAAAGATTTGGTCTAACAGAAAAATCATGGTGGGATGGTATATGGTATGGAATGGTTCAAGGATGATGATCTTATGATAATTAGATATAATGGTAATAAGGTTACCCCCAAAAGATAAGGCACATTAAATGGCAGGGTATGAAACAATGTCAAGAGGAATGGCAAATGGAAAATGGTAAGGTAAAAGGCAAATAATAAAGGTATGGGTATTAACAAGGTAATTTTTTTTGGACAAGTAAAATTTATATTATTGCTGTTGATGTGGAGATGCACATCCTGATCAATAAATGATACAACCAAAATAGTCAATCATGCAAATTAGTAGCCCACACCTTTTCTGAATAACTAATCTATCAATAACCTACTATAGGTATGGAATCCAAAAATGTTTTTATTATATTTGTTGATCATTGATTTTGTTTCATCCAAGCATCAAGACAAGATATCTTTGTAGCCTTTACAAAGGAAAGTATGTTTAGGAATGATAATCATGGATAAATAATGGATAAAATGGTTGATTTGGTGATGTAAAGGTGGATGATAATGGAGTGTATAATAGTTGGGAAATAAATGAAGATCAATATTTTTGGGTACACATAATGTTGTTGATTCTAGATTTGACATAACTTTGGATGTGATGGGTATGAAGACTTTTGAATATGATCTTGATAGGACCACCAAATTTTTCTATTGTTTAGGCCTGAGAGTAGCTACCATATGATTATGCTAGAGATTGTAAGTTGTATTGATGTTATCTTTGATAATGTCTTCATTAGGTAGTGATGAACTATTGTTCTCAGCTATTGGCACCTTGGTGAATTTTTCACTAATAAAATTGTCTTGATTATCCCATAGTGCCTTCAAAAAGGTTTTACTAAGGAACTTTGAATTTCGACTTTTATTGTCTTCTAGCACCTTTGAAAAGGTTTCATTAAAAAATACTGAGTTTGAACTTTGATTGTCCCCTAATGCCTCTGAAAAGGTTTTAGTAGGAGATTTTTATTCTCCTACATGAATGTGGTCTTAGTCCCCCTAATTTTTTGTAACTAATATGTCATCATGGATGTAGTTCAACAAGGTATGATTTTGTCATTCCCAATTGACACTTATGGGAGGTGGAATGTCAATATAATGGCTAGGTTGGGTGGTGGTAATGTCATGTGGAATGGTAATGGAATGGTAAGAGGTAACATAATCCTTGTAGAATATACTAGGATAACTTATGTTAAAACTAAATTAATCATCCTAAAAAACCATAGAAGGATCACAATTATATTCAAATTGATTTGTGAGGCATGTGTAACCAATGTTATAACAATCATAAATGTATTTTGATTTTGAAGATGATTCCAACTCAAAAAAATCTCAATCTAATGTTGATATTGACATTGATTCTGCTTTTGATGCTTAATCTGATGTCATTTCAAAAGTAGAACCTAACTTCAATTTTGATTCTTCATCTAGTGTGGATGCTACTACAATGATGTCTCATTGAATATTTGGTATGGGACAAGTAATGGCTTATGATGACATAATGGTATCTATAGGGACTCATTTTTCAAAGTAAGACTCTTCCATGAGAGGAAAAAGGTCAAGATATAATTCCATAGAGACTAGTTTGTCAAAGGGAAGCTCTTTAAAAATAGGATAATGGTTGAAATAATGATTTACCCTAAGGCAATTATAATCATTAAGAAGTGACTCAACAAAGACTAGCTCATCAAAGTGAGACTCCTCAATAATAGGGATAGTATCAAAAGGTGATTCATCATAGGTTATCTCATAAAAAATAGGCATTTCAACAAAAACATCATGGATTGGTTGGTTCTCTTAGCCTTGATTTATAATCAATTATAAAATACCAGTTTTGAACATATCTTGGTCTTCAAATGATTGGCTTAGTTGAGGAGGTACTGATTGGCTTGGTTGTGGCTAGATGATTGGTAGGGTTTTTTAAAAGTTGGAAATGGTTAAATAAATAATGGTGGTTGGATAATGATTGGCTTAATAAAGACTAGTTCCTGACCTAAGATAGTAACTGTAACCTATCTAATTATGGGTACACAAATTTGTTGAGATAATGAGATACCATACTTGGAAGGGCCCAACATGGTAATGATAAGGCATTGAAAATATGGGTTGCTATCATGATCTAAAGGATGAGGTCATGATATATAAATGGTAGGGTATTACAAAACTTGGTTGCTTACACAAGCCAAAGGACAAGGTCATAGAATAGTAATGGTAAGGCATTTTGGAGCTTGATTGCTTGCACAAGACAAAGGACAAGGTCATGTAATGATAATGGTAGGTCATTTTGGATCTTTATTTCTCACACAAACCAAATAATGAGGCCTTATAATGGTAATGGTAGGAAATTGTGGAGTTTGATTGCTCGTATAAGCCAAAAGATAAAGACCTAGTATGGTAATCCTTAGACATTATGGATCTAGGTGAATCACATAATCCAAAGGAGGGCTAATAGTATAAGTGGGGGATCAAATTCCATGAGTGGTGATAGGATGAAGATGGCATGTTAATTGGCCCAAAGAGGGTATCACCACATGATGCTATTGAGGATCTTGGCTTTGTTCTACATATTGGGCATTGTAAGGAGGATAAGGATCCATCCCAAAAACCACTTCTTAACCATACAGGTTTTGAATAAAGTAAATTTGTGTGGCCATTTCATCATAAATTTAATTTTACATGTCTCCATTACAAGTGTAATGAGACATATCTGCATCAATGATGAATTTTTTTCAAAAGGACTAGAGTTTTATAAACTCTTAAAAATAATGTCCAAAAGGATGAGTGGTCTAGACATGATCTAACTTGGTCAAAGGAATAAAGATATATCTCCAAAATGGTCTATGATAAAACTTGGTATAAAATAGTCTAACATCAAATGTCTTAACCAAAATGTCAAGTGGCTAAATAAAAATTGGCATGCAAAACTCTAGGTTCAAAGTATTCCAAACAAGTCTAATATAAGAAAATGAAAGTTGCTAGGCTATTGGCCAAAGCAATATAAAATCTAAGCTCAAAATAGGCATGTGCTAAGTATTTTGGAAAATGCAAAAATTCTAGACTTAAAACAAGGTATGATATTTTAATCTAACAAATTTGAAACACTTTGGCATAGACTAGGTATTCAAATTTAAACATGAATTTGGTCAATTGGCATAAGGCATGAAACAAAAGGCATATAGAAGACATGTTGTTTCTCCCAAATAAAGGCACAAATCGTAGTTTTCAAATTGGGTAAAGAATTAACCTAATTACACAACCCAAAAGAGAAAGATCAATGTTTAGGCCAAAATTACACAAGGCATAGGAAGAAATCAATCAATATTTGAATTCTAACTTGTCAAGGTTAATTAAAAACTCAACTTCAGAAATGAGGATTCTTTAAATAAATAAGCTAGACAAAATTTGAATGACATAATGACAGTAGGCAAAGATCCAAAAAGGCATATATGGCTTTGGTTTCGAAATTGGCATCTGGCACAAGGCAAACAAGACCATGAAATAATTCGAGTAGTATGACATTATCATGCTCTAAAGATGTAATCAATGGTTTGTTTCAATACTTAGATGCATAAAGGTCTAAATAGAATTGGGTAGTGTAATGTTACCCTTTTCAATCAAATGACACACATAAACAATATTTGTCAAAAGACTAAGGTAAAGTTATGCAATTAAAATAGCTAGTGTAATGCCTCCTAAAACAAAGGAGTGACATATAAACAAAACTCATTTTGACATGGTATGACAAAAAATAGACATATTAGACTCAAAACCATGAAATAAAGGATAAAATGACATAAAACACTTAAGTGTAATATCCTATATCCTAAAACTGACAAGGTTACATAGTACTATTGAGTTCCATCTATATATGTGCTCTTGAGAGGATTTTAAGTGTTAATCCAAAAATAAAAGTGCATGAATAATTAGGGTTTTTACACCCCCTTATATCAAGATATTATACAGTGACATGGAACTTTGGGTTACTTGCCTTGCATCAATAGTATGTCTACAACAAGTGGGGTTATTCTAATATATCATTTTTTGCACATTTATAGATGATCTTAAGTGTGGATAACACAATAAATGATCACATCATTTGTATATATGTCAAATATATTATTATGAAAATTTCTTATCCTATTCACAACCACTACATCCATCGCTTGCTTAGTATAATGAGATGTCTAAGTTACCCCTACAGTCCGAGGTAATATCTTACTAACAAAGCTTATTTAATTGCTCAAATAAGCATCCCAATAAGTCAACCTAAATTTTAATAAACTAATATATAATGGGGTTAAAATTATGCTAGGAGATAAATTATCAGGTTAACACTTCCCTAAATAACCTTTGAGGGAGAAGTGAACTCCTATGCACAAGCCAAAGTGCATAAAAATAAAGATAAGTGAAAAGACTTTATGATCATTTTAGGATCACCCAAACCATATAGGTTTGAGGAGAGCCATAGAAAATTTATTTTAATGCCTTGGGACAAGGAACCAAATACAAGTAATGAGAAATTTTGGTCACCTAAGTTCTCTAAAGGGGACGGGGGGAGAGCATACATGCAATCATTTTGTGAAAATAAACAACTTTGGAAGAACAAGCATAAAACAAAACACTTTTAAGAGTATGTAATCTAAGTGTGAGTGTTTATTTTAATGTGCCAAAATTAAATGTTTAATAATATTATCCCCTTGGTATTTTTTATTTAAAACTTTAAACAAAACAAAAACAACTTAAGTGAAAATATTTTAAACACCAAATTTAGATGTTTGTTTTATAACTTAGAGTGTTTATAAGTGTCTTCTCTTGGCCTTCGGGTCCTGTAAAATATGTTAGCAGGTTTTTTACATCTTAAAAAAATTATATTCCTAAAATTTAGATCAATAATATACAAAATTTAATAATTAAACTATGAAAACTTGTAAGCAACAAATTATAAGCCTAAAAATAAAACCGAACACATAAAACATAAAAACCAGTAGTCAATGTTTTGATCATAAATTATAAAATATGCACCAGTTTATCATGAAAGTTTTGAAAGTTGTTAATAGGTCTAAGGTGAACCTATATAAAATATTTTAGATAAAAATGGTGAATAAAAAATGTTATTAGCTCTATACCAGATCTTTTTAAACATAAAACAAAAATTATAGTTACTAAAATGATCATAAATGCTAAAATATAGAGAGTTTTATTTTGAAAATTTCAAAGAATATTAATAATATACTTACATATATTCTTAAAAAAATTTATTAAAAAAATATGGGATGCATAAAAAATTATTATTCTTCATGGGTCATTTTTATTTTAGCAAAGCAAAAAATAAACACAAAATTAAAAACTAAGAATAAAATAATTTCATGGGGTGCATGCTCATGAAGAGTCCCACCTAGAGTGCCATTATGTGAAAAAATAATCCAAGAGGGGATATTAGTATTGTGTTATTCCAATAAATAAAACTCAAAACAACACACTAAATCCTAACACCTCTAGCATAAACACTAGGGAGAGCTTAGTAACAAGCAAACACATAAAAAACACAATAAAAACATAAAAAAAACACTCTTTTACCTTCCTTAGAGATTCTGAATGGCTTGTTTAATCAATTGATCAACTTGTGATCAGGAAATATGTCAATGAATATCCATTGCTTCACTTCTCCTTGTCACGTTGCCTTATATTGATTTGTCTTGGCATGTTGGCATGGTAACACTAAAATGAAGCTCTTTGGAGGTATTTTGGCATAATAATAGTGCACTACTGAAACTTTTTTTAGAGGTATATTGGTACTTGTATTTATAGGTCTCATAATCAAATATAACCCTAGGGAGGTTAGGTTTAGAACTAACCTTAGTTGAGCTAGTATAACCCTAAGTTGAGTTAGACTAACTTTGGGTTGGGTTGGATATAATCATGAGGGCCATGTGAGAGACATGAGTCAAAATGATTGTCTCAAAACCAATTATTGATATTTTACAAGTAGATTGAGAACTCATGGAAGATGTTTTTAGTTAAATTTATGAATTTCCAAAAATAAAAATTTATTATATCTGCATGATCCACTTGGTCACTTGTTATGAGAGTTAAGGAATAAATTCAATTAATGAATTTAGAAAATAGGAAATTCCAAAAGTTATGGATTTTAGATATTTGTGTGATGTCATGATGATGTCATCAAATCTAGATTTATGAATTTATAAAAATATAAATTCACTAATTAGCCATAGACATTTAAACTATTCATTTAATTGGGTTTAATAAATAAATTAATTTTGATTAGGTTAATTGTATTTTATAAATTTATGTAAGGTTATCACTCACCCTTGGTCAAAAATGTTAATTTGATAGGTCACAATTTGACTAGGGATTAATCTATGAGAGGTTATTGTTACATACAAGATAATATCCCAAATAGGGATGCCTCAACATGATTATGATTATTGATTAATGATGCAAGACCAAAATTGAGATGTTCAAGGATTCTTAGGCCTAATTTGTATTGTTTGGTAGGAATCAGTTTGAAGTCTAGTTGAAGGTCAGTTATGGCTAGAATTGGGTGTCTACATGATCCATATCATTCTAGTGACTTAGGTATCTTATAATGTACATACATATTAAAAATGATAAAAATATTTCACTATCAGTTTTAGATCCATACATATTTTCTATCTCTCTAGACACTATTGACCATAGAGGGACATTACCATCGATGGTAGTGTCTAGATCCTTATCTAGTGTTTAGTTTCCAAAATTTATCCAAATTAGAAATTCATTAAAACCTATGGGTTATATCATTTATATTATTGAACCATACCATGATATATTTTCAAAATGTGTTCTAAAAATACAAGTCTAAGCCTTCTCAATCTATATCACCTATGGGTTATATCATTTATATTATTGAACCATACCATAATATATATTTTCAAAATGTGTTATAAAAATACAAGTCTAAGCCTTCTCAATCTATATCTAACAAATACCAAGCAAACAACTACTAAAGTTAAGTCAATCAACTACAAAAGAACTCTATTCTACCCTATTCATCCCTATTTTCATATCAAGCATAGGAGATGTCATATTATAGGTCTAAATCATTTAGATAAAATCCCATGATAAATATTTGTTTTTGGACCCTAAATTTTGTAGTAATATATTCTAAGTGTTTTGGATTCATAACATGGAAAAGCAAGGGCATGAGAACAATGCATAATACCTTGACACAAGAGAGAATGAAATGAAAGAGAGGTATGAAAGAACATAAAAAATATTCTAGCATGGAATAGTGAGCTATGGAAGATAAGGAAATAGATAATGAGGAACTTAAGATGCAGGGCTCGATAAAACACAAGACTAGGACAAGGGTGCAGGAAGCAAATATGGTTATAAAGTAGTTCGAAGAAAAATCTAATATTAATCAAGAAAAAATATAAAATAAATTCATGAGGGAGGAGGACAATGAACAAAAATATATATCATAGAGATTATATAAGGGATATTAGGCACAAGTCAAAAGGACTTATTTATAATGGCTCACCATGACTTCTTTTTTTGAAATAGTTGTTGGCTTGTCATCTTTATTTATATTAATGATGTAACCTGAGGAGTTGGATTATGTATAAATACCCATTTTATTTGTTTATAAATTTTTATTGTTGGTGGTTGGTTAAGTTGTGATAGATGTGTTTAAATTAACATAGAATATTGTTGAATACCTTTTTAATCCTCTTCAATGAAATGAATGGAATTACTATTGTCCACAAATTTTGGTGTGTTAATATGCTTCTATGGAATTGATTAAAATACCATAGAGTGTGTTGAATGAGTAAAATTTTAACTCTAATATGATGAATAATAAAATTTATAATATATCTAACCCTAATTCCTAAGCATAAATAGATTTAAGTCTATCTACCACTACACAACATAATCAATGGGAACTGGTCTATGCTATGTGATTTAGGTGAGCACATGAGGTCACTACTTGTGTGATATGACAACACTCTATCTCATTGGTTTATTAATAATTCTATGTGTTTGACTAATAATTAGTCAATAAAAAATAAGGATAAAATACCCTAACATTTTAGTTCCATTATTGGGACCCATTGTACTTGTTAGCATAATAGTAAAAATATGTTCAAGTGGCTCTCTTTGGAAAACATCTAGTGCTGGGTTGTCATAGTAGAAGATAAAATTGTGCTTTAGTATATTGGACAAGGATTTTCTACCACACATGGGTAGAGTATCATCTATATTATTCTCTATATGAAACCTTCTTTGTATAATTACCCTTTCACTTTCATGCTTGGCTTTTGGCATATGCACAAGGCCACTCAATAGACTACAGATGGAAATCTCCCTAGTTAGTAGAGCATCAAATAGTCTTAGTGAATTTGAAAACTATTTGGACACATGTGGTGGATGTGTAGTGGAAGGAACACTCAATAGCTACATTTTGGAATATGTTGTCTCTACATATTCTTGTCTAGAGGAAGCATAATTCAACTTCCTGATGAAACTATGTGAAAGGTATCTACAATAATTTACCTTAGAAATAAAGAAACCCATGGTTGATTTTGGACTTGATAAGTTACCCATTGATGGTTAAAATCTATCACACATGAGCAACATGAATAGTGGAAAAATAGAGGGGTATACATTGGTATGGGATTTGTAGTCCATCATGGAAGTTAGTTAATGAGAATTATAGAAGCATAATTATTATGAGGCTAGGCATAAGGACATGAGAAAAAATGATCCCAAGGGTAAACAAGAGGATAATGGAAGTGCCTTGATAATTTTTAGGAAGATTGAAATGCCTAGTGAATACTCCCTAACCATGGGTTTATGCTCTTTAGTGGGATAGGTATTTGTAGAATAAGTAGGACAAGCATTAAAGATAGTAGAACCCAAACCAAATAGGTCTAATTCCCATACCATAGTGCATGCTCATGCATCTAAGTTTTAAATAATTCTTGTAATAAATTAGGATATCAATAGTGTAGATTTTGAAGCTGAGTCCATAGAAGAAACTTTAGGAGTGAAAGTTAAAAATAATAAATTACCATTGAGCTTTAATTTTTTAGTTCAAGTAATACCTATGGCTCACCTTGGAATGCCATGTGGACCAAATATAAGTAGTGATAAAAATATAGGCCCCATAAAAACTAATCAACCTCCTTTAGTGCTCAATCTTTTAGGGGATCCTGTTATTATAAGAGGCATGGGAAGTAGTATTGGAAATGGTTTTACTGAAGTGAAGGAAGACCAAGAGGAAACTTGGGAGGAATTGGTATAAATCTAACATAAGGTTCATAAGGAAATAGAAGAGTATCACCATAGGGTCCACTGAAACCACCCAACCTATGTACAATCTACTATGAGATGAAACTTCATCTTTTTGAATATCAAGGTATCAAAAATATAGCTAAACATGTTCAAAGGTATGAACTCATTTGGTGGGCATGGGGTATAATTTATATTGAGAAAAATGATACTTAGTTTTCCACTAGCTTATTAGATCACATGCACAAATGGTATAAAAATTTTGATCCTCAATAAACTATTAAAAACTATGAACTATTGAAGATATCTTTTCTCCAAAAATTTGGTATCCCTGAGTTTGAAAAATAAAGTATTGATAATTTAAAAGATATCAAGCAAGAAAGCACTGATTTTGTGTGTGCATATGAAGTTCACTTTAAAATACTTCTTTCAAATTTATCTTTTGAAATCAATCCTATGCAACATGCTCAATGGTTTGTGGGAAGATTATTACTTCCTTTTTGATCACACAATAATAATCTAAACTACATATATTAGACCAAAACACACATTACATATACATAATTCCTTTTATGGAAGGAATAACTCTGTATCTATATTATTCTCTATTTTAATGTTTTTTTGACACTAACACATGAAAAGATGACTATACAACAAATATTATGAATAATGACTTAAAATTAACAAATGATCAAGAAATTAAAAAAAATAACAAAAAAAAGATTAGGATATACCTAGGATACTACTATAAACATATCCTACACACTAGGAGATAATAATAAAACTAATAAAAATACACACCATAAAATGGGAAAGACATAACATACTATGAATTAAAAAAATCAAACATTAACTAATAAAAATTCTTGATAATCCAAATATTAATACACTAATACCTAAGACCATGTAATACCTAATAAACTAATACCTTACACCATGTAACATCTATAATTGATTAAAAAACTTTAAATCTAAAATAAATAGTAATCTAAACCCTAAAAGCAATTACAATTAAACAAAACAAAATACCATGAATTTAAGGAGCAAACCATAGATAACATGAGAGGTGGTTTCAAGTAAAAAATATGGATTTATTTGTGCCAAATTGTGGGTAGAATGGGTATCATTATAGGGTCAGTGCATTGGTCCAAGGCCAAAAGAGGACTTAATGTGTGTATACATTGCAAGGTAGAGGGAAGAGACACATCATGGTTTGATGCAAAGGAAAATACATTGAGTATGGATGTAGTAGAGATGGAGAATAGAAAGGGAGTCTAGGCTAAAGAAATATAGGCCAATTGATAGGGATCTCAAGTGGAGCTTGAGAAAGATGCAAGTAAAACCAAATCTAGATCCAAAAAAATGTTGGGGTTAAATAAAAACATGATATGAGATGTTAATTCCCAATTGGAACAATGGTGATCATATGTCATGTAGGAAGGATCAAGTTGCAAGTTATATCAACTCAAAAAAAGTGCACCATAGGTGAATGAGCTTATAGAGGAATGTGTAGGGTGGGAGGTGGTAGGCTATGGCTCAAATAGGGTTTTTATAATGAAGGGGCTTAACCAATGAAAATATAGTGAAGTAGAGCTAGGGTGGAGGGATGATGAGCACTAATTTTGGCAAAGGTGAAGAAGTTGAGGTCACAAGAAGAGATGGGAAGGGTTGGTGATTGGGTAGAGCTAAAGATCAATAGGGCTTGGGTCAGTGGATGATAGAGAAAAGTTATAATCAATTTCACCTTGATCAAGGATATCTAGTGGACTCTGCTCTATCTAGAAAATCATGTATGAATTTGATACCAATATAACATGTGAAAAGTGAAATGTATCTCACCAAGTAGGGGTGCTACCTAACTCATCTATGTAGAATACAAGTTGATCAAGTAGGGGATATGAATATTAGGTCCACCATGCTACCAAATCCAAGTTAGATGAAACTTTGATGTTAGATCTAGGCATTCAAAAGACAAGGATAGATCCAAGCCTTATAATGACTAAACCCTTGAAACACCATCAATGTGAGATGATAAAAATGAAAATCACCATGATACCAACTAGGAATAATAAACCTAACAACTAACAATGAATGTAAATCACATATAATTTTATAACATATTAACACATTGAACTCAACCTGTATGTATTATAAGGCTATGTATTGTAGGCTACTAGACTTCTAAACTTTCTATAAGCTTAAGATTACATGACTATATAAAAGAGCATGTATGGCCAAATCTAGGAGGATCTACAAATTTATTTTCACACAAAGAACTTAAGCACTAAAAACTCTTTCTCTAACCTCAAATTATATTGTAATGGAAAAAATGGCCTTGGAAAGGGCTTTGATACCAAATTATAGGAACCTCATACCCATAACTCACACAATAATAATCTAAACTGTATATATTAAACCAAAACATGTAATTACTTTTATGTAAGGAATAACTCCATATCATGGGCCTCTTCAAGGGGGAAAACTCCTATTAGAGCAATATCTAATTAAAAATTCTTCTTCTTGGATTATTAATACTCAACTCAATTCCCTTATTTATATAATGATCGAACATTATTAAATCGACACTATTCTCCCCAATAATAGTGTTAAGTGGACCCAAACCCCACTAACATATTTAATAAGAACTAACACTCCACTCACAATATAATATGATATCCCTAGGTACATGACATAAACACATACATATGCCTAATACTACCCTTCTAAGTACATAACACTTTTTGACATGCCTTATCACATAAGACTCTTATTAATCTATGTGAGGCAATGAAAGCTTCCCTCTGCATCAAAATCATGAGAAGTATAGGTACAGGTATTAGCCCCTTTATGGAGGCTCATATTACTACCATGTATTCTCAACTAGATAAGCTTATGACCAAAAATTATCATGACATATGTAGTGGCTTGTGGCGTGTTGATTACTAAGTAGAGGATCATAACAAAACCAATTATACACAGAGAAATGATCATGTTATTTTAAAATAGTTATATGATATATTTAAAGAAGACCATGATTTAAGGAGTTGTACCTTGTTTTAGCATGCCACCCAAGCTAAAGTGTCACTATAATTTAAAATATGTGATGTATATATACATGATAATAATGACTATTGGGTCATCAATGAAATCATGAAGAATGAAAAGGAGGTACATGCCAAGATTTTAAAGCTAACACACATAAGACTAGTCCAAGTTGATCATTCATAGGTTTATGGGATGAAAATAGATGAGGATGTGGTCACTTTCCACCAAAGACATGTTACAAGTGTGGATCTCTGAATCACTTCTAACACTATTGTACGGTCTACCCAATCAATACCTTTTATAAAAATGAACATCAATTGGAAGAATTCCTAGACTTGTATGATGCCATTACCAAACAATGGAATTAGAAGGGAACTATAATGATATGTGTTTAAAAAATACAAATAATCAGTGGAGACTATGGCCTAACACTCCACTAGCTATACATAAAGTAAATATTACTACTTGCAGGGGCATTTATTCTTAATCTATTATTTCAAATCCGCTTGTTGAAAAGGTTCAACATGAATAACATTGTGCATAACACTATCCATGCCAAACATCATAAATAAGTGTTTCATGACACAATGGACTTGGTATGGGAGATATAAGGTGAAATTAAGTTCTTGAAGGACAAGGATGCTACCATGCATGTCAAAATGCAAAGAGATAGGGTACTCACAGACTCAGGGCATGATGAATTTTTAGAGTTATGTAAGTTATTCCTTGGTGAGGGCATCCTCCTCCTAAATAATTTCTTACAATAAAAAATGAAAAATACTTCATAGGATCATCTTTTGAAACATGTAAAATGACAAGAGACTCATATCTAACCAAATCCGTAATTTGACAAAGAGGTACTTGTAAATGTATCCATTTATGGTTGAATGATCCATGATATCCCTATGGACACTAAAGTAGAGGTTAATATCCTAACTAAATATGCTTAGGAAAATATGGGGAGAACTACTTTGTAGCCTTCCCCACATGTTTTTTCATGGCTAATAAGACTCATTAACTACCCATAGGCATTCTTAAAGATGCCACTGTCGACATCTTAGGTGTCATATTCAAGGATGATTCTGAAGTGATTGTGCTCACTGTAATTGATGAATTCCCTACTTTCTAGTATATAACTTGGTGCTATACAATCAATGATGACTTATGTTTCAAAAATTGTTATGTCATATTTGATAATGACACTCAACATGTGGTTATTCCTCTCAATAATGACAAAGGACCTCCCTTTGTGAGAATTATTGATGTCGATGAGGATGTCGACACAATATATAACATCACTACCCAGGGAAATGAAAAATTATATCCTACTCCTGACAACACCTTTCAATGGAAAGATGTGTAATCCATTTATATCACTACCAATATTACTTACAACCAATGGGCTCAAGGCATATATGATCTTACAAGGTGTGTTTATGGTATCCTTGATAACTACCTAAGTTTCTCCCCTAATTTATATCAATGCCACAAGAATGTTCACCTCATTGGTCTACCACCCTTGAGATTGGACCATGCACCTTAGTTCTATGGTCAAATTAAGGTCAATGAATATTTGTAATAGTTGGAAGACTATTATGTTAATGAGGATGAATGTTTATGTGCACTCAATTTTATGTTTCAAATAATAATTATTTGGTGGTGGTCTACACATTAATACTAATTGAACACATGGGAGCAAGTACACACCACCATGTACTATCACTTCCATTATGACAACCACATTCATTCCACCCTAATTAATGATGCTATTGCTTTTCCAAAAGGCCATATAATATCTTGTGAAAGGCTTTGGAACATTGAAGACACATTTTTACCAAAATATTTATAAATTTCATGTCTTTTTATGGTAATCTAAGCACCCAAGCTAGAGTGTAGTACATCCATAAAGAAAACTACATGGATATAGATACCTAGTAGCACATCACACATGGTCTACTTATGACATTTTAATTTTATTCTCCATGAATGGATTTACATTTTTCCTTGCAAGAAATCCATTAGGTAGTTGTAGGAGATCTGGTAATAGTCAAAAATCACATACATCACATGCATGGTCCACCTAAGTAAAATTTGGATATATTTCAAAAACTTGATACTCCTACCTTGAATCTATTAGAATATGAATCTTAATCTAACTATGTCCACCAGGAATAGATATGTAAGGGCAAATAAAAGGTCATGTACTAGGTTAATGAGTGTACTAGATCTGATCCATCAAAACTAAATTTTGACCACCTAAACTTATATACAAATTATGGGGCATATGACATCAGGGATACTATGCATTTTGAGAAAAAACCATATTATACACCACTCTAAATAATTCAACATAATACTGGGATGGATGATGCACCTAAAATGGCCATTATGGGAAATAATTAGTCTGATGTTCAGTTAACCAAAATATTTGAAATCTTGTCAAAATATTAGGACATTTTACCACACAATTACATAGAAATGAAGGGAGTGTATCTATAATTGGGCAATATACACATCAATCTAGTTGAAGGTGCTCAATCGGTGAATAAAAAACTATATCATATGAACCTTAATAGACATGCTTGAGTTAAATAGGAAATTGGTAGATGTTGATATATATGTGTGTCAAGAACATAATGCAAATAGTATAATAATATTTATTTGATTGTGGTATAGGTCCTAGAAAACCTTAGGGCTTTACTCAAGTTTACTTTAGAGATTATGTGGTTACCACCTTTGAGTTTACAGGTAGACCCTACTATAGGGACAATAAGAGCTTGGAAGTGACACATTATACCTAAATTTATTTGTAGTTATGATGTAAATTGCTTTATGTTTTGAAAAAATAAGCCTAAAATTTTAAACAAATAAATGGATATACATAGTGAGTGCTAATCCAAAGCGATTCATGTTAAAAATTTTTATAAGAGAAAGCAAGGTAGGGTATAAAAGACTGTTTTCTTTGTAATAATAAAGACCAACAAATCATCTTTAGTTATCTCTCTAACAATAATGAAAATAAAATTATTAACTATGAGATCTTAATGCTTAGACTAAAAATGTCATAAGTGCAGTAAGAATTTTAGGGTAGATACAATGCATATACTTGAATAGTATACTTTAAAAGGTTACACAATAAATTATTTTAAACATATTTACTAGTAGAGTAGGAAGAAAAATAGAGTATATATAATAGAATTTGTTAGCCTATCTAAAATTACAAACTAATAAGATGCATTCAAATCAATACTACTAAATATTAACCATTGAGGAAATGAGATCATGTATTATTAGAAAATTTTGAGAAACAAGAACACATGAAAAATAATGAGTCAATTGCAGGATTTTACTTTCTCTTGGCATTAATTTCACAAAATTCTATCTCTAAATTATAACAAAGGGGAGAAACCCTATATATAGGCCATTAAAGGCCTTAAACAGTTACAAAAAAATTTGGATAATATGACACCTATCAGTAGACAAGGTCTCTAATGTCCCAAAGCTAAAGAATATTCCCTATTTAAAATAGGTGAATATTTTATAATATAATTTGAAGGATCTTGGGACATGATTACTATTTAGAGGGAACCCAATATATGACTATTTTGTTCTTGAAGAGACGGGATGACATCCCATTGGTGGAGTTGATGATGAAGATCCTAATATATAAGAAGATGGAGTGATAGTGTCAACTGAGGAAGTATATATCCCAAGAGGGGCTGGCAAGGTGGTGGCTCATGTGACAATTTTCTTTTTTGGAATTCAATTTGCTCTTTATAGGATTCAAAACATATCTTATAGTTGATGTCTATTAATATCAAATTGATTATAGTCTCCTTTAACAAGTTTGACCATTGCATCATGTTTGCTTAGGAGAGGACCTACAAATTCATTGATTACTATAGCCTTCTCTATCCTCTGATAGGTATAGGCTACCAAATCCACCATCTCATATTTTAAGGTCACTCCTTTGGCCATGGATTGTTTTCAAAACTTTACAACAAAGTTATATAATTGGGCCTTAAATTCATTCTTGCTAACAATGAAGCCATCTTTATTGGCAAGGTGCATAATTTTTGCATCTTTTAGTAAGGTGATGACTCTGTCACCTTGTTGTGTGAGAGACCAGCCCAATGACCTCATTTTATTGATCCAATAGTTTAGGTATTTCCTCCTACCAATCACATAGGAATGAGAAATTCTCAAGTTTTCTAAGGGGATCAAATTTAAGTTCTCAAATTTCTTCACTCTGATCAACTTCATTAAGTTGATTATCTTACTGTCATATGCACCATATGAAACTTATACCTTGAGGACTTTATTTTATACTTCATCTCTTTTTGCCTTATATTGATCTAAGGTATTCAACATATCAAACATATCTCCCATGGCCCACTCTAATTTTGTTATGGTTTACTATGGTAAGGTGTCCTTGTGATGCTATTATGAGATAGTTATTCTTTATTGCACTCCTTTAAAAAATTCAAAAAACACATCCATTGTTGCTTGAAGAATTAAGAGGGGGTCTTATTAATACTATTATTGTTGGCCTAAGTTGACCTTCTTTATCTTAGTCAGCTCCAACAAGGTTTATTATGACTCATACATGATTGTTTGGTCCAAGTGGGTGACCTTCCTCTTGGCCACCCTCTTCATTACCACATCCTCTTTGTCAAATTTCAATGTGACTTATGAGGGGTACATTAAGACAAAATCTAGATTCTTATTTATAGCCAATTACATTTTCTTATCCATGACTTGTTTGAAGAACCAATTGGGGATCTAATGATGTGGGTAATGGCTAGTTTGGAGTCAGTCCTTAGAAGGCAAACATCTGAGAGGTATCAATGGTCATGAATAATACAAATATAGAGTTAGGGGATGAAAAAAACCTAGTACTCATTAAAACACTATCTATGAACAAGGGAACTTGTGGAATGATGATAATGTGCATCTTATTAGGTAGTTGTGGACTAGGTCTAGGCATTGGATCAATCATGATTAGGGGTAAATTAACCATTATTAAGACCTTAGATGTGGATGCTATGATGAAGGGGTTATCAATGGGTAATGATATGGTCATATCCCTGATTATAGGCTTGGTGAGAGTCCTATGGGGTAGGAGGTTGACATGGTCTAGAGTTGGGGGCTCACCAAATATGTTAAGGGGTTGATTATAGAGGTAAAAAGGATGTAATAAAATGTGTTCCTGACCTAAAATACTTGGTCCTCTAGTAGGTGGAAGGGGAGGTAATGTTGATGTTGAAGTTGATAGAGTAGAAATCACTATAACCTCTACTAAAGGGGTTACCTATGTTGAGGTAGCACTCTGTATTTGGGATGGGGATCCTGAGCTATAAGCCCACTAAATTTACTTCCATGCATTATCTCTTCCCTTTTCTAAATTAAGAGACAATGCTTAAAGTATTTTGTGGCTAAGTTGTAGGTTAGTTGACCTTTCTTCTTCAATATTAGTGGCATGGATTATAAATGTTGATGCTTCTACCTGAGTGTCCCAGTGTTTGAAAACCTAAAAAATTACATCATCTAGTCTTCTTTTCACTTGTGTGATCTGAGTAGACTTTAGTCTCTACTTTAAATCTACATCATTAGCTATGTTAAGGTATAATTGGTCTCCATATTTAGGCTCATGATGGTATGTAATGCTAAGAGCTACCCTGTGTTTGACATAGTGATTGAATGTCAAATGCATAGGGTCCCATTCCTTGTTGGTATCCTTTTCCAAAATAAAGGTAGAAATTTATTTAGCAATAACCATGAATGAATTATAATTATAAATCTTTAATTAGCCAATGTTGGTTAATTGGGGATGGACCAGTCCCTTTTTCTTGTTCTTGGACAATCCATCTACTCATGTGAATAGTTAAAAGAAAATCTCATGCTCAGCTAGCCTACCTGGCACTATAATAGGCAACCTGAATGGGGCTATCTTGATTCCCTAAACTCTTATTACTATGTAGTCGGGGTAGTACTAATAGTCTCTCAATGTGTTGAGTGTTACCTTGATCTCTTTAGATAGTCTGGGCATAGTCCTCTCAAGGATGGCCTTGTATATAATCAGGTAAAAAATCTTGATGATGGTCCACATCTCCTACCTATACTTGTAAATTCTAACTTTTTTGAATATGTGGGGCACGATCCATTTTAAGTTTGGATCCCAATTAGTAAACTAGGGGAATTTTAGAGTGGAATAGATGGCATAAACCAAGTAGGATGTCATATAGAAATGATTTCATTGGTTGGCCATTGTTTTCCTAATCTGGGTATTTAGGTTACAAGAGATGATATCTCCAAGAGGGGGAGTGGTGGAGTCATCTATGATCATAGACATAAGTATAAATTAATTCTCATCCATGTGTTTGGTTTCCTTAGATCTATGCAACCTATTCATCATTTCCATCCCCATTCTCACCCCCTTCTTAAATAGGGTGATGGGGATTTGATTGATTTTGGATTTCTAGATGAACCTCCCTAGGTTTTTTGCCCAACTTCTCAAGACTTCTATGATTTTATTTGAGTTGACCATTGGGTTATGGATTTTTGATTGTAAATAATTTTAGGCCTAGGTAAATCATAATAGGCTTGAAAGGATAACCCAACTATGAAAGAGATATCATTGCTTGAATTAAATGGCTTGATCATATTATCTATATACCTAGACTAGATGAATATTTGGTGGACTAATTCCACATAGGGGAGTACCTATGGGTTAGATGTAGCCTTGTGCAATCTCATAAACTTGAGTTCTAAGATTTTAGACCTCTCCTCTTTAACACTAGGTTCTTCCTCATCATCACTATCCTAGTCTACCATCCTTTACACATGGTAAAATAAATCATTGTAGTGTTTATTATCTATGGCAAATGAAATGGAATTGAAATTGGTGTCTTAGAATACTATGTTTGTTCCATATGAATAAAAAAATGGGACATGTTCTGACTTGGTGGCTCCAGCCATTCCTAATTTAGCCATGAATTTTGAATTTTTTTATTGATGAGCTCATGTATTATATTGATTCTAGATGAATGCATAAAAATCTTTAGCAAAAAACAAAGATCACTTCAGAGTTATTTAGTAGATGGCAACTGAAAGTGAATGCAAAGCCTTGAGACTGCAAGCTATAAACTCTAAATTTTTGGAATTTTAAATTTCAAAATACAAGTCATAAATGGTAACTATTTTTTACTTAATTTGACTTAAAGCTGGGGTGGCTCTTCAATTTTATTTCAACAACTTCAAAAATCCACTTTTGGAGATTAACAAATCATTTCTCTTAGTTTGTCCATGCGTCTTCACATTATAGGCTTGACTTTTCCCTTTAGGTGACTTGGATTTAAAACCATCAAAATGATCCCCACTAGCATTCAATTGACACCTACAATTGAAACTTCATGGATAGCTATGTGTTTTTAGGTGTTTTACTTTGACACATGTTTGACACTTGGCATTATTTTGTGCACTTTAGTCTTTTATTTTGAATATCAAGCTGCCTGAGTGAGGTGCGCAATATTATACCAAGTCACATATTTTGATTGGCTTGCATTTCCTTTTGATGTTTCATGGTTTGAACCCTTTTGGTTTGGGATGTTGTGGTAATAGGACCCATTCTAGTTTTCTAAGTGGTAGGATTTCATTAGATCATGATTCTATGTAGCTTTGTAATATGAAACTCTTGATGGAACCAACTACTATGACATTTTTCCATGCATTAACCTTTGATTGGATCACTCTTTGATGGGTTTCATGGTTTTGGTTAACCTATATTACCCTAAGTTGAGGGGTCCACATGTAACTATCCTATTGGTTCCAACTATCAGGTGGCCTCGACATAACATCCAACTATCCAAGATTGAGTGACTAAGTGACATGTGTCACCCTATCATGCACTCATAATGTTGTTAGAATTGAACTTTGCATCTTAGCCCCTAGGGCACAAAGGATATGACTGAGTTATAAATGTCATGATGTGGTTGGATCACTCTATCATGATATCTTGGAAGAAACTATGGTCTTAGAAGGCTATGACTGAGCACCACATGACATGCCCTGATTGGGTCAATATTCTTTATAGGTTAAAACAAAATGATTAGATGAAATGTGGCACATTGCTTGATCATAATAGTTGAGAAATAAGTATGATCCTTAGAAGATCATGATTGGATTCCAAGTGGCATGTTACAATGGATTCACTAGGTAGTAAACATTTGTAACTTCATTCCAAACCTAAATGCCATGACTGATTGTCGAGTGGTAGACTCCCATTAGATTATGGGGTCACAAACCTTTCATACTTTCCTTTGAACTCAAAATGCTATGATTTAGTGCCAAGTGGCATATTGTAGTTGGGTCTCTAGGTCATGACCAGTTTCAAGGATAAAATGTACGTGATTAAGTCCCTAATTTTGTTCCCAAGTAGTCAATGCATGTGACACCTTTGTGTGTCAATTGAGGCTGAGATGGAATTAAGATCCTGTGCAAAGGCAAAATATGTGAAATTTAGTGATTTAAGTACAAAATTTGATTTGGACCCTTTTTTAATACTTATAATCAAGGTATGCCATAGTATTGAATACAAATTTTTGATATAATGAAAGCAATACTATGATTCAAAACCTTAATCAAGTGATTTTTATTGCATTTTAGGGACCATACCTTGGTTTTAAAATTTTAACCCTTTGCAAGATCACTTTAAAACAAGTTAGATCAATATAAAATTAATGAACTGAAACATTTTAAAAGTTACTCATCAATATTTGTCATGGACCAACATGACTATCAAACTTTTTAAAATTATGCAAAGGGTTTCATATCATGTGGAGCAAATTACAAGGTATGTCCTAGGGTAAATGACCCAAAATTTCGTGGGGTACCCATTTTAGGGAAAATGGGGCATGTTGAACTCAATAATAACATATTGCATGTCTAAGTTATAACTCCCATTGATTAATCTTAGTGGGTTAGTCTAATGGTTATCAACATCAAGAAATATGGTCTAATTCATATTTGTATGAATTATAAGATACTCAATGATACATGTCTAACTGACCCTTTAACAATGACTTTCATTGAGTAAATTTTGGAATGTGTTGCTGTGTGAGAAATCTACACCTCCACTGATGACTTTTCTAGTTATTACCAAGTAAAAATTGCTAAGGAAGACAAGGAAAAAATAACATTTGCAATAGAATGGGGTTATTTTGCATACAATGTTATAGCTTTTTACCTAAACAATACATCGATAGTATTCTTGTACATTATAGTAGAAGCCTTCAAGGATTTCATCAATGATTTCTTTCAAGTGTACCTAGATGACTAGATTATGTATGGTTTAGTGCATGACCATTGTGATAATTTGTGCCTCATGATCGAGCACTCATGTCAATTTCAGATTTCCTTGAATCTTAAGAAGTACATATTACATTCCATTTGAAATCCTATTATGACCCATCATTTGTTGGTATAGACTATAAATAGATCTAGTTAATATTCTGTTCACTTTCCAAATCCTAGCTCTTACCACTTAACATGAGTTCTACACCTTTTTAGGTCACACATGTTAATATCAAAAGTTCTCAAGGTTATGATAACATAGAGACACTAATGAAATAGCTACTCAAATATAATGGCCTCTTCTTATTGACTATTAAAAACTATAAAACATTAAATGATTTGAAGCAAAAATTGGTGGCTGCACCCATTCTCTAGTTCCCAAACTAGACCCAGCCATGTCATGTTCATGTTAATGCTTCAAGCCTAGAAATGGGTGACATCATTGCCTAACCCAGTGAAGGCAACCTTGATCACCCTATTTATTTTTCTAGCTAAAATCCCATACAATCTAAATTAAACTACTCTATTATAGATTATGAGGCCCTATCTATGGTTTATGTACTCTAGAAGTTTTTCCAATACTTGTTGGCCACTTGTTTTATAATCTATATAGATCAGGAAGTGCTTACGTATTTAGTTAATAACACAATGTTTTGTAGATGCATCTATCGATGGATTTTACTCTTTCTAGAGTTATATTTATCTATGGTCATGAACCTAGGCAAGATTAATTTCAGCCCATACCACCTCTCACACATTTAATTTGGCAAACTACTATGCACAATATAAGATGATTTAACAAATGCAAAACTCTTTCAAGTTACATGTGTGCTTGAAGAATTAGATAAAATTGTCACTTTTATTACAATAGGCTCAATGTTAAACCACCTAATCACCTAAGATAAAAATAAATTAGTTATACAAACTACCCCTTTCCAACTTATTAGAGGAGACCTATATAAACTAGGATGCCATGAGGTATGACAAAGGTGTGTAATGCAACATGAGCACATTGAAGTCCTTTAGGAGGTCCATGAGGGCATTTTAGGATGAAATTATATTGGTGATGTAATAATAAGAAAGTTTTGTTTAGCTTGGTTATGGTGGTCCATGTTATTTAAGGATGCAAAAGCCTATGCATGCCAATGCGATACCTATTAATGCGTAGGGAAACCAAACTGATGGCATGCCATGCTCCTTTATTTGGTGCTTGCTTATTAACCATTTGAGAAATGGAATATTGATTTTTTTGACCCCATTAAACCTACTGTGAGTGTTATACCCTTAAACTATAGTGCGTTAAGAGATATATGTGGCCTACTTATGGTTTACACACCTTCATATTATCTAATTGCATTTATCTATGTTTTTAGTATGGATAGCCTATGGAATAACCTTGGCTAAGTAGAGTACATATAAGAGGTATTGGTTAGTATTTTATCATAATATTACAAATTATGTTATTATTACATTATTTTGGAGGTTATCCCCTTTAAGCAACTCAATCATAATATTCAAGTATTATACTCTTTCACCAATTTTTATTGTGGATCTATTTATTCTACTCTTCATTTTATAATATATAATTATATTTCTATGAATTAAGTAATTTTATTAAAAGTGGTATTATATATTTTATTTGGGAAAGTTTATGCAACCTAATTTTTTTGGTTTGACATCCTAAGAACTAAAATACCAAAAAAGCATAACTTGTGATATGGGAGTAATTGATTTTTTCATCACCATAGTTTTGTTCGTGAGGTATTTTTACAAAAAATAAAAAAAGTATGGAATTTTTTTACCTTATACAAATTATTAGTAATTAGATTCATCTCTATTAAATGATTAAAATAATATATTTTACTAGTACATTTTGAAAATTTTGACCCTTGTGCACATTATCAATTGTTGGATTCATATTGGTGAGTGGGTTATAATGGTATCATCTGTTGATACATTTTTTGGGTCATGACCTCCATATTTTGTGGATGGTAGGGAATAACACTCATGGTGATGGAAAAGGAAAGAAATGACTAAAAATACTCACAAAGATAACATGGAGTTATAAAATTCTAATGTGGTATTTTGGAGATAGTTCAACAACTTAAGTTAGAGTTGCAGGGAATGGTGTAAATTTTTTATCTTGGTGCAGTTAAAGGGGACATCATAGGGCTAAGAGGGGACCTAAATAAATTTTAAGATCATTTGAACTAAACTATTAGGAAATTGGGAAAATTTAAAAATCAACAATTATAAAATTACCCTTCACCACTCCAATTTGTTTCTTCTCCTCCAAACAATCACAACACCAACCATGGTATGAAGTTGTTATTGCTAAAAGTGGACTTGCATAAGTTTGATGGTAATTGTTGGAAAATTTTGCCACCATTAGTAAAGGGTATGTGTAAAAAAAATTTGAGTACATTCAGTTTTGGTTAATGGTATATAAAAATTTATGGATAAATTGAGATAACTTTGCAAAAGTTAAGGTAAAATTAATCTAACTTATTTCTTACAAATTCTATCAAAACCTTTGGAAATTTCTTGTCAAGTGAGTCAAGTTCATTGTGTTAAAAGTAATTTTAAGTAATTTAATGTGATAGGGGATAGATTAAGAGTTATAATTAGTAAATTTAATCTCATTTTAATATTTCCATGTTTTTTTGTCTTTGTGGTTACTCTCAAATATCTTCAAAGCATAGAACAAGTGCAAATGAGGTTTAAAGTGTAAAATGACATCTTGGCACATTTAGTTACTTATGTCTAGGTATTTTGGAATACTAAATTAATGGATTGAGGATTAAATAATATATCAAAAATATAATAAATCATTAATAAATCCAAAGCCATTCTCAAGAATAGCTCACAAGTCTAAAAATGGTAGAAGTTTCTTCCAGTTCTCCATCAAGCTCTTTGTAAGCTAGTAATGGAAATTTTGAAATGTTTGGTTCATGAAGGAGAATAAGAGTTGGTTAAAATTATATTATGGGAAGATATGGGAACATATTAAATCAATATTACATAAAGTTTTTTAGGTTATAGGGGATAAACATTATGAACCATCGTTAAGAAGGAAAAGTGCTCTAAAACCCCCAATAGCTTAGTTTCAAGAAATATGATTGCATTTTTGATCTCTTTGATGTAAATGAAAAGTTTTGTGAGACATTAATGGGAATAAATAAAATTCATACACATTAATAAATTAAATTTTAAATACAAATAATGGTGAAAGGTGCATGTATAGGTTGTAGGGTTTCAAGAATGCAAGGGCGACAGTCAGTAAAGGGGGTTTTAAAAGGTTTAAGTGATTGGTTGAAGATATATAATGGATGGAATGGTTATATTGTATCATAAATATTAAAATTAAAATTAATTAGGTATTTATGTCTCATAAAACTAAATAAAATGCCAAAACACAGACTTATAGTCATGCAAAAATGTGAAAATATAAGCTAGAAAGGACTAAAAAGTACATATCTTGAGGTTTACTAAGTGAAATATCTTTAAAATTGACATGGATTTATTTTTTTATGTAATTTAATTTTAATAAGTGGTTTCATATCTGTTCACCCACTTATTATAGATAAAATGGCAAAACACAAGTCTTCACCATGAAGGAAATTAAGGTTCTTGACTAATTTGCTCATGGATGGAGTGTGAAATGAGTGTTTCAGACATTTTTAAGGGAATATAATGATATTATATGGTGTATAATTATTTTTAATGTTTTAATTAATTCTTATA
Source organism: Torreya grandis (assembly GCA_037957365.1). Lineage (NCBI taxonomy): Eukaryota > Viridiplantae > Streptophyta > Pinopsida > Cupressales > Taxaceae > Torreya > Torreya grandis. Next base: position 7,189,395 of record JARHVA010000127.1, read on the forward strand.
TAATGAGAAATAATGCAAAATAGGCTCAAATCACTGAAAAACATCTCTAGGTAACCCTGTGGTCAGCAAATAGGCACTTTTTAGAGAATTTTTATTTAAGAGTTTGGTGAAGTATTTTTGATATTTTAAAATTATATAAATATTAAAAATTTATTAATATAAAATTAGCCTAATTTTATTGTATAGTGAGACCTGTAACTCATTTTAGACCTCCAAATCCAAATCAGGGTTTCTTGAGGCCTAAAAAACACAAACAAGCATTTTTTGAAATTGTATGTCGAGTTTGGAGATAAAAATTTATATTAAGGTATGTTACATAATTAGTATTATATTAAAATACTACTTATACTCCTATTTTCTCAATAATTCAAGTTCATCAAGTTACTTTTTCTCATTATGCATTAGGCAAACTTACCAAGATGGAAAAAATGGACATTTCCAAGAAAGATCAGTATATAGAGCTGAAATTATTCATCATCAAATGAAATATAATAAAGGATATTTCATAAATAAATAAATAAATAATACATTCATCCATTCCCTATGCCAAGTTAGAGAAATAAGATTCCAAACCTCAACAAGCTTCATCAATGCATAAAAATCTTCAACAAACCTTGCCAAGTCAATCATTTGTGTTCTTTTCCATTTAGAGATCAACAAGAGGTCAAGAGTTTGTTTTTAAAAAGTATTAAAGTATGGAAGGATTATTAAAAAACCTCAATATGACATTTTATCTCTCTTTTATACCACCTTAGATCTATTTGAGGAAAAAAGTTAAATCAACATAAAGAGGCCTTCGAACAACCCTATAAAGGTGGAAATATATCATGCAAGAATGGAGGGATTAGTTAAAGACTTGAACAAGAATTGATGGAATATTTTCATTGAGGATAATTCGTCATCAATAAATACATGCAAACCTCTCCCTTCCACACCACCTTAGAGCTATTTTAAGAAGTTGAGAGAGAGAAACATGCAAACAAGAATATAAATGAATAGGTGGGTCAAACTCAAAGATACAATGAGGATAGTTAAATCCACTCACTAAAAATATTGAGTCTCAACAAATTTTAATGAGCTATTCAAAATTATTAAATGAAGATTATCAAAACCTTTTCAAGCATTAAATATAATCAAAGCATGCAAGGGGACCAATTCCCTTTAGGATAGGTCATGAATGAGGACCTAAGACTTATTCAATGCTTTCAAACAAGCCTACCTCTCCGTCCATGTAATTTTTAAATAAAAAGAGGTTAAAAGTATATAATTTACTACATAAGATTATAAAGTAAAATCATGTAATTTATAGAATATAAAAGTGGCTATGAAATGAGTAGTAAAAGATGACTAGGCATGATGACTCATCCCTAGTTTGGGTCTGCTTTATCTCCTCTCTCCTAACTCCCTTATATATATTAATTTTTGGAAGAAATAAAGGATTATGGTTTTTTATATGATTAAAATTTTACAAATTTTTTTACTACATCACTTTTTAAGCAATAATAAGTTTATTTTTCCTCTATTTTTAGGTTGTTCATGAAATGTGTGCCTCATGTTCATTGATGTAACCTAGTGAATGATTGATTTTACTATATTTATGTTTTTATTTTCACCTTTATTCAGCATATAATAATTTTTATAGGTCATATCAAGTGTCTACATATAATTTCTACCTAATTTGAAAGTGAATTCAACCACTATTCACTCCTTCCATGCTAGTGTGAGTATTTATCAAGACCTTTGTATGAAATATTGATGTAAGATTCATTAGCTGAAGATGAAGTGAATGTGTGTAAGTTATTTATATTATCAAGTGTGTCAAGTATAGGAATAATTTAATATATTAATGGTGCATCACCCCCAATTTTTAATTTTCATGTTCAATTTTAGTTTGAGTATTTCTCCCTTTACCATTTTCCTAGTCAAGAAATCACTAAATTAGAGAGGTTAGAGTGAATTAGGTGAGTGTACCAAGGGAACCAGGTCTTCATTTGGATATTATACCAAATATAAATCTACTCAAACCTTAGAGAGTTTCCATTATGTCAATAGGAGTGATAACAAGCACACATTCTCTCAAAGGTGCACTCCTAAGTGATAAAAGTAATGATCCACTCACATGGATTACTCAAATTAAAAATTTATTTAATCTAAATCATACTCCCTTTTCACAAAATTAGTTCATGGTCTCTCTATATATGGAACATGAGTATTTTATTTGGTATCATTAGTTATGTGATCAAAATAGAAAGAAGGGTCTTTTGGTTTTCTGTTCTATATTTTCTAAAGAACTACAAATCCACTATCATAATAATGTCTTAGAAAACTACTTCAGCCAACTAGCCAAGTTATGCCAACTTGGGATGGTAAAGGATTACATTCATCAATTTTATAATCTCTCCTTACATATGGTAGACATCACTGAATAAAATCTAATTGACCTACTTTTGGGTGGCCTCAAAGATAACATCCAATTAGAGGATCACATGTTTCATCCCAGTAGTGTAACTAAAGCCATACTGAGGGCATGTTTGGTTAAGAAAAATGAGTTGATCAAATAAATACCTTTCACTAATGTGCATGAATAAACCTTCCTAACACTATCATTTATATATCCTATTAGATTGACACCTCAATAAGTTCAAGAAAAGAATACAAAAGGTTTAAGTTTTGGATGTGATAGAAAATGGAGCAAAGGACATCAATGTCTTGAAAAGAATAAATTTTACATTGAAGGTGTTTTAAATTAATTTCTACTCATTTCTTAATTTAGAATCAAGTAATGAAAATAGTAATAGGGTGTGTATAACAATACTTGATAAAGTGTGCACACGATCCAGATGATGGTGAGAACTTCTCTTTGGATTGAAAATAATAACCTACAGATAAGAAAGACACTGAAAAAGGGTTGTTAGATGGATGGTTGAGTGGATTGCTTAGCATGATCTAGATTCAAGAAGTGTATGCTTGATAAGAGGCTATCAATCCATTATTTATAATAATTGAGTTGATATTAATGAAAAGAAAGAATACTTAAATTCAATAACTAAAAATTAAATGCATGTAAGATGAGATGAAATTAAATTGCTTGTTAAACAAAAGGAATAAATATAGCAAAAGTGGGTCAATAATCATGCTAAGATGGTTGGGGTATGATTCAAAAAATTAGAAAGGTCTCTATGAATAGGTAAGAACACAAAAAATAGGGTTTAGTTGGGGTCAAAAAGGTGAAAATAACTTTATATTGTTTTTTGCCATAGTGACCATCGACAGTTGGGTGAATCATCGATGGTTGGGCTAACCATAGATAGTTGGGTAATCATCGATAGTTTTGGTGACCATCGATAGTTGAGCTAACCATTGATAATTACCTATGTGTTTTTAAAAATGATAAAAAAAAGGATTATAGATTGGGTAATTAAGCAAACAGAGGTTTTTTATAGATTAAGGGAATGGAAAATTAGGTACTAATGGGTCTGATAGAGTAGGGAGGTTAGAAATGGAATATAAATCAAATAACATAAGAATGATATACTTGTTACTTGATGGTGGAAGGCTAACATAATTAGGATAGAGTAACAATACTTTGGTCTTCAAAAGTGATTCTGACAAAGGTTTGGGTCTCCATTGATGCTAATTATTTGCTGAAGGGACATTGGATACTTGTATGCAAGATGGCTTAGATGTGCATTGATACATTTCTAGATCTTTTCCTTTTCCTACTTCTCTCCTTTTATAGGATGAAGTTACTGAATGTGCAAGATAAAGTTCTTAATTATGATGTAGGAGAAAGTTTCTAATTATGATGTTTTAAAGCTGGTTTACATCATAAAAAATAAGTTGCTAAATGTGCCATACTTATCTTGTATAACCGATAATACTTTAAAGCTTTAAAGCAAGCTAGGAGACCTGATCATTGATGGTTAGGTTAACCATTGAAAATTAGGCTAACCATCGATGGCCAAGGTTCTAGAGGAAATGGGTTAAAAAGGCGTGAAAAAGTTAAGTTAGTAAATTAATAAATGGGCTAAGTCAACTAGGTGGTCAACTTGCCTCAAAGTTAGGTAGGGGTTCAAGGCATTTTGACATCTAAATTTGTGTAGTTTTTTTAGTGTCTATGTTTTTATCCTTTTTGTTATGGAGCTTTGAATTAATAATCTACAAAAAAAAGTTGATTGATGTTAGTCATGATCTAATTTCCCTAAGTATGGGAGGAGGTGTTCCCCCTCAAACTAGGAGTTGATAGAGGGAAAATGAAATGAAGTTAGGGTTCAATAAATGATAAATGGGTAGCCACAAGGTGAGTGACACAAAATGATTAGGTGTTTAAAACATAAACTGGTGCAAAAATTATGACTAAGTGTGATAATCAAGATCATGTAGAGATTAAAGTTTCAAATATTGATAAAAATAAGACCCAACTGGTCCATAACATTAGTCATAGTTGATCAGGTCAGTCTTATCAAGTCATATAAATAGGTCAATGTTACACATAGGTATCTAAGGTAGGAAGTGATCCTATACAACAACACAAATGGTCAAGTTGCACATGAGGTGGTGTGAATTGAAAAATGTCAACATGGCAAGGTTGGTTGATGTGGTCAAAATAAATAAGGCAAAGTCATCACAAAACATGTGAAAGTTTGGGTAAAAACTGGCCAAAATCAAAGTGGGCACAATTTAAGGGGTTGATTGAAAAAGGGTAAACTATAGGTTGGTGGAGATTAGGTGATCTCCTAAAAGGTCAACACTTAGGCATGGTGCCTTGAAAAAGTTAAAAAAAGGTGGGATCCCAATGGTTGATGGTTAGGGTTTTCCCCAAGGTTGACTGTCGATGGTCACCCTGACTGTTGATAGCGAAGGAAAACCCTAAAAAGCTAAGATAAAAGTAAAAATGTGAAATCATTTTCACCATTATGACTTTTGGTAGTTTTCTCTTTGATGAGTTTGTGTATTTTGTTGGGCTATGTGTAATCTGATTGAGGTGGAGTGTTGTGATTGGTTAATAGCATGTGTGTAAGGAGATTGAGGGTTAACCAGATGAAGGGTGGATGTGGGCATGGTTGAGTAATGGGAAGAGGGATCTAACCATGTCAGTGATCATGAAATGAGGTAGGTGTTATTTTGAGATGATTAGATAGTTGAATTTGTTGTGTTATATGTGTATTATAGTTAGCCTTGAATGATTTGGGTAGGGTGTTGAACTAGTTTGAGGAGAAATGATGCTCTAGTTTTTAGGTTGGGTTGAATTAAGAAAATATGTGGATGAATTTAATAGTTGGATGGTAACTTAGGTGGGGAATAGACTATATATTAATTTTAGGTAGGTTAATTTTAGGAGGTAGGTGTTTTGTGGAGGTTCTTAAGGTCTAGGGTTTGAGGGTTGCACCATTGATAATCACACACATTGATCATCAACAGTTTAACCCAATCATCTATGATCAAACCCAAGGGTAAAAGGATCCTAAGGTACTATCAATAGTTCAAGGAACCATCGATGATTGAAGGATTGGGTGAAAACTATGGTAAAATATGGAAAATGTGTGAAAAGTTTTTAAAATTTGTAGAATGGTGTTAAAGTAGGAATGTGGGTTTAGGAATTATGCTAAGTTGTGAAAGTATCTGAAAGGTTGTAAAATGTTTTAAAGTGATTTTAGATAAAATTATTAAATGGTTGTAAAGGTGAAAGTTGGTCAAAACTATGTAAATTAAAATTGTAAAAGTGGTAAAGTGGATTAAGGTGTTGAAAGTGTTGACGTGGATGAAAGTTGGAAAAGTTGTTTTAAATGTGTAAATTATGGTAGAGGGGTGACATGCTGGAAGAGATGTTTATAGTGGTAGTAAAAAAAAGGTGTAGATAGGATGAGGGGTTGGTGAGTGGAAGTTATCTAATAAAAATGATTTAGGTGTTAAAAATGATTTTTGGAGGGGTGGTGTGGAATAGTTAGGGCAATCATTTGTTATAGATGTGTGTTGTATACGAGGGTGAGGCTTGGTTGATTTTTAGAGGTAATATAAGAGATGTAAGGGATGAGGTTAGAATAGTTTAAAAAAGATAGGTTTATATTGGTAGTTAGATTGGTGTAGAAAATGAAATATGCATGCTAATGTTATTATTATGTAGGTGCATTATCAAATTTAGATGAGGGATAGGGTCCCTCAGATCTTTTCCAAGGTTTGAGACATGATGAGCATGAAAGAGTGGGGACATATGGAGAGGGTTGGATTAGGAATGATGATTCATTACCAGTACCTACTATGATATACGGGTCTAATTATGGCCTCATTGAGATATAGGACCCAACCAAAAACACATTTTTGCTATCGATGAGGGAGATGATGATTATCCTAGAGGACATTTAGTGTATCACATGGATACCTATTCATGGGGAGACAATCTACCATATAGAGAGTGAGGATATTAACTATAATATGGATTTGATGTATAGGGTAGATCGAGTACATGATTAGTTTCACTTTGGTGGATTTAGCTATAGACCCCTTACTTCATGGTGCCAAATTCAAGCAATGGTCATTTTTCATACCTACTACTAGGGGTTCTAGTGGAGATGATTCTAGGGAGGACTATATTTAGATGGGCCCCAATGCTATTAGTGTAGATCTATAGAGAACTCTATGCCTTTAGATCATGTAGGCAATATGGGATCAACATTGGGTTCATGCTCCATTTTTAGGTGTATGAGAAAATTCAAGTACTGAGGCTAGTGGGCACACCTAGGATGGATTTAGCTAGGATCCATTTATAGTTGGTTTTATCAGATAGAGAGGTGACTATGCATTGATAGGTTCAAGTGGTGGAGGATGAGACATTGAGTGGTTCCAAAATGCCTTGGAGGGTTTGGTGGTAGGTGATATAGTATGGAGGCCATATGTAAGTTGGCCTAGGTGAATAGGATACAAATATCATGCATTATCCTTATAGATATAGTGCTATATTTATGGGAGCTAGGATGGTGAGATAGAGCTTATCCTATTTGAGTAAGTGTAGAGGTAGTTTGGACTTGTACAAGGGATCCCACCAAATCTACCTAGATACACGAGGGAGGATGTTGAGATCTAACTCCCTGATCCACAACTATATGATGTTGTACTGGATTATGAAGAACTATCAATGAGAGTGGTGATAAATGATGTAGGTATGGTGGATGGTTACACATCATGGTATTATGATTGATAGATAGTGGATAATTTTGGATTGGGTGATGGGGGTCATCAACCCATGGATGTGGATCTTGCTAAGTCACTAACATAGGATGGATAGATGGTAGTGGCACTAATAGTGACAAAAGCATATATTACTTTCTTACAAGGATCGATGGCCTATTTACAGGGCTAGATCATCACCTTATAGGGTTAGGTGGCCACCTTGATTGGAGTATGAGATCAGGTGAAGATCTCTTTTGGGTGAGTGACATAGGAGAGAGATTCACTAAGATAAAGGGTAGGAATGGCTGTAATAGTAATAGGAGGACCACCTAACACAATTCCAAGGACATGATACTTAGCCATCATTGAGGAATTGATATATTATGAGGTGATAGTGCTAGTGTAGTTTCTATTAGAGATGAGATATGAATAGTATTGGGCTAGTTTGGTAAGGGGTCCATCTATAGCTACTTCATAATAGTGGGCATCAATAGTGGGGTAGGTAAGGATATCAGGGGGACCACTAATAGATGGTAGTGTAGGTGTAAGTGTAGGTGCAAACGGAGCCAGTGGGAGTGGTGCCCAAGGGGCTTGATAGATGAGAGTATATGATGTATATGTTTTTGATTTTGATACCAAACTGCATGTTGATGATGTGAGATGTATATGAATGAGAGAGATATGGATACATTATGACATGTATTTCCTTATTGATGTATCTGGTGATTATATCTTGATTATATTGATGACATGAGGATTATGTTATGATGTTTATGATTTTTATTGATTATGTATTTATGTATTATGATTATGATGATGAGATGAGGAATTTTGCTCATGAGAATATATGTAGATTGATTGTTGTTTTTCAAGTTTTGTTTATGTGATGGATATAATGTATTATGATGATGGAGAGGATGGAAGGAATTATGATTATGATGTTTTATAAGTGATGACATGAGATTAGGTATGTATGATTTTATATATGTGATGATTGATTTGACTATGCTATGAGTGATGTTGCTTATATATGTATATGCTTTGTTCATTAGATGGATATATATATATATATATATTTTGAGTTTGGTCATAGAATGATGTTCATGATGTGATTAATGATATGAGATAGATGATTTTATGTATATACGATCATGGTGATTTTATGTTTTAGATAGATTATTTGATATATAGATGTTGATAGTAAAGAGAATGATGACATTGTTTACATTGTGTCATAGTTGTGATGTGGCTTAGGGATAATTGCTTATGATGTATATTGGAAATGGTATATGACATGGTTTATGTGTTTTCTTGACATGATGTGATTTATGGATAGGATTATGGATATGTGGATTATGATTATCTCATGAATTTTGATATTTATGAATGTGTATGATGCATGTTTTAATGTTTATGAATGGAAGGATGATCATGCCCCATTCTTTATGAGATGAGATGTGTATACATGAGGATATGTGAAATAGACAATATTTTTGTCTTGTGTTTTGATAGGTATGATGTTTTGATAGGTATAGATTATGGATGATGAGATGAAGGAATTAAAGTGTGTTGTGGGATTAGATGTTTGAATTTGATATGTTGAAATTTTGAGGTGATGTTGTGTGTATATATGATGGATGATATATTTATACATGATGATAGATAGGATGGTTTTGATTGTTTATTTTGATGATGTGGTTTATGATATTTTTAATGTTTGGTGCATAGATGGGATATGGATCATAATGTTGTGAGGCATATGGATTAGTGTTGTGATGAAAATGATGTTTTAAATGTTTGGATATGATATGTGATAATGGGATATAATGAAGACACATAAAGTTGGCATATGTAAAAAACTAAATGTTTGGAAAAAGATAAAAGAATCATGAGACATCTGTCTTCATGAACTAATAATGAGAAGGTAAGAAGGACATGATGTGTTCATTAGTAAGGATCTAAAAAAACCAAAGTCAGATTGGCTTAATGAAAACAAGCCTTTCGAATGCTTCACATTAGCATGATTGGAGGTAAAAGATGGTATCTTGATCACATTGTGTCAAGTAAGCTTAGAATACCTTGATTTTTAGAGGGTATAAAGGGGAAAGTAGGTGATAGGTATTTTAAAGGGAAATGAGTGATACGATAACCTAATGTGGGTTAGTTTGCCCCTTCTATAGGTGACCTAAGAACTATAATAGACAAGTCCATGTCTTAATATAAATTGTAGACTGATCAATGTGAGAAGTATAATAAATATATATGAACGATCTGATTGGGGCCCTTTTGGGATAGATCACTTTGATTTTGATATACCCTTTTTTTGTATTTTGCTATTTTTGATAAAAGGGGTGAAGCTGATTGATGCAAGAAGCTTTAAATGATTACTTTGACAAATTTGTCTTATCCATCCTTCAAGGGAGTGGGTTAAGTTTAGATTTATTTTTATGTTGTAGCTATCCTTTAAGGGAACAATCTTTTTTTAAGCAATATTTGGTTATTGGGTAGCCATCCTTCAAGGGAGTGATTTGTAATGCTAGAGATATGGATCCAAGTGGGATTTTGGTATCCCAATTTTATTTTAAATTCTAGGTTAACGCATGGATAAGTATATTTGGGTTTAAAGGTATAACTTTATGGAGATAAGACTTTTAACACAAAAAGTTGATGATAGAGGAAGGAAAGTGGTGTGAGAGACAACTGATCATGGGATTCCATCTGATTATAGATAAACAGTATCCATGAGAACCATGCCATGGGTAGAGCCATAGTATCCATGCTTAGTATTAGGATATAAATGTGATGGATAATCACATGGTTCTATGTTGTAATCAATTGTTCTCAAGAGGAATAGGGATAGGTAGGTGAAAGGGAGTGAAAATTATGTGGACCAAGGGATGAGCTTAAGTTAGACACAAGGTGAATGTGACCCTTCTTTAACAATAGAAAGGATGTAGATGTGAAGCATTAAGAGGCTCAAGTTTTAGCTTACATTTGAGAAAGGATAAATAATAAGCTCCTAAGCCATACTTATAGGTTATGATGTAGGGTCCAAGCCAATTAAAAATAAATTTCCCCTTTTTCTTTTTTCCATATTAGTTACATGTTGATTTTCTTTAAGAACAAGGTCTCTGATATTGAATTCTCACTCTTTTAGATGTTTTTTATAAGCATGATTGATTCATTATTAATAGACATGAAGATGATTAAGGGTTGTGAGGTGATGTTTGTCAAGGAGTTCAAGTCATACAAGATGTTCTTGATGATAATCACTCTTAGAAAGGATTTCATGAAAAGATATGCAAAGAGAGGGAATATGCACTTCAAGAGGCAAGACTACCTTAGCTCCAAAGATGAGAGAGAAAGGGGTAGCACCCATAGAGGTTTAAATGCTAGTACGATAGGCCCATAAAGTGAAAGGGATGTGAAATTGCCAATCCCAACTTGAAACACTTACTACCTTGGTTAATAATTTGTTAAGGATTTTGTTAGAGGCTTTTGCCTATCCATTTTCTTGTGGATGATAAGGTGAGGAAAAGCTTAAATTGATGTCAAAATCATCAGAAAGACCTTGGAATTGCTTGTTCTTGAAAGATTTTCCATTATCAGTGATGATCGTATGGGGAACATCAAAATGATAGATGATGTGGTGAGTGATGAAATCAATAATATTTTTAGCTTTGGTTGAGATAAGAAGGAGGGATTATACCCATTTGGTGAAATATTTAGTGGCAGTAATGATAGATTGATGTCATTATGAAGAATGAGGGTTGATTTCTCCAATTAGATTGAGACCCCATTATGAGAAGGGTCAATAGTCTTTGGATACTCGAAGGCCTTAGACAGGTGTGTGATGTTAATTAGCATGCTGTTGATATTTAGAACAATTATTTACATAATCACAACAATATTTATTGAGGGAAGGCCAATACTATCCAAAGTGAAGGATACATTTAGTGATGTCCAAGCCATTAAATGTCCCCCACATATTTTGTCATGTGTTTCCTTGATAGCGTGGGAAGCTTCATAACTATGAAAGTAATGGATAAGGAAGCCATCAAAGCCATGTTTATAAAGGATTTCCCCTAGCATGGTGTAACTAGATGTACTTTGCATAAAAACTCTTTGGGAATTCTTTGAAAGGTTGGGAGGAACAATGTCAAGGTTAAGGTAGTTAAATGTTTGGTCATACCAAATGTCAGAAGGAGATGCTTCCACACTAAAAATGTTAGGAAGGTTAGAACTAATATATGAAGGTGTGATAAATTGATGGAATTTGGAAGGCAAGGGAAGCCATTATGTCTATGAATTTGTTGGTATATTGAGGAACTAACTGGATAAGGTAATGATTTAATGATGCAAAGAGTACATATACAAGTTATTTTTACTTCAATAGGACGTCATTTTTACATTGATAAGATCTATTGATTTGATTGGACACAAGCTAGGAATCTCTAATGATCTTGATTATTTTGACTCCCAAAGGTAAAATGGTTTGGAGACATATAACCAGGGATTTTTACTCAACCACACTATTGGTACATTCAAATTAAAGTTTAAAGGAAAGGGGAAGAGGTTCAATATTAATGGGAATGAGAATAACTCTAGCACCCCCACCATGTCAGTGTTTGGAGCCATTAAAAAACATTATCATTTGGTAGGTGGGTTTTTATTAGGAAAGAGTTACAATGGACTCATTGGGAAATGAAAGAGGAAGTGGTTGATTATCTAGTATAGGAGATTCAACCAATTGGTCAATAATGACTTACCTTTCAATGAAATTTTACTGTAGAAAATCAAGATCAAACTTTTCTAAGAACATAAGCCACTTAGCCATACACTAGTTTTGGTATGGTTTAGAGTTCATATACTTAAGTGGGTTGGTGTTAGTGATGACATAGGTTTTGTGGTTGATAAGGTAATGGAAAAGTTTGGAGGCCACAAAAACTAAGGTGAGGAAAAGTTTTTTGGGCCGGGTATACCGAGTCTCATATTCTATAAGTGTGAGACTAATGTAGCAGATGGCTTGTTCTTTGTTCTGTTCATCATGATGAACAAACATTGCCCATAGGGAATGGTTTATGGTGGATATATAAAGGTAGAAGGGTTCATACTATTTAGGAGGATTAAGAATGGGTGGAGAAATAATATACTCCGTGATTGAATAAAAGGCTTGTTGACAGTCTTTGGTCCACTTAAAAGAGGTGTCTTTCTTCAAGAGATGGTGAAAAGGTTAACATCTATTTGATAGCTTGGAAATGAGGTGACAAATGGATTGAAGCTTACCTTGTAGGTTTTGGATTTTCTTAAGGTTAGTAAGAGGAGGCATCTACAAGATTGCTCTGACTTTGGTGGGGTCTATTTTGATTCCTCAAAGAGAGATGATAAAGCTAAGAAGATTTATAGATAGGACCTCAAAAATGCAATTCTTGGGGTTAAATCTTACATGATAATGGATTAGTCAGTCAAAGATGATTGTGAGAATGACTAGTTGATCCTTGTGGTGTTTGGGTTTCTCAAGGATATCATTCACATAGTCTTCTACAATTTTATGGATGAGATCATGAAAAATGTAGGTCATGGCATGTTGATAGGTTACTCCAGCATTTTTAAGACCAAATGACATGACCCTATAAAAAATGGTCCCCCATGGAGTGAGAAAAGAAGTTTTATGTTGATCTTTGTGGGAAATCAAGATCTAATTATATCCTAAGAAACTATCTATGAGGGATAACATCTCGTGCCCAATTATAAGATCAACAAGTTTATCGATGTTCAGCAAAGGAAAGTCATCCTTTGGGAAAGTGAGGTTGAGGTCACAAAAGTTAATGCAGAGACAAAGTTACCCTATGGGTTTGGAAATGGGAATGATGTTAGAAACCAATTATGGATAGTCAATGGGTTGAATGAAGTTAATGGATAAGAGATGTTTAAGTTCTTATTTGACAAGAAGGGTTACGTGAGGATGCATCCTTCAAAGCTTTTATCACACTAACTTATCCTCAAGATGGGTGACAATGTTGTGGAGGAAAATAGAGTGAAATTATAATCATATATTGATAGGACCAAGCAAATGATATACTAAAATCATGAAAGAAAGAATGGTAATCTTGTTGCTCCATATAATTTAAAGATTGGCTTATTTTAATGATACAGGGGTTATCCTAAGTACCCAAGTCAACATCGATAGTAGATTCATTAAACATGGTTTGGTTATTAGGAGGAATAGATTTATGAATAGAATAATCCCTTGTATCAAGGTAGGTGAGAATGGAATCATCATCTTGATGTTGGATGGTGTTGATGGTTAGAGAATCCCACTCTATCAATTCAAGATGGATGAGAGGAAGGGTCATAGTTTGATCACCCTTTTGATAGGTCAAGGGGCCCAAACTAATGGTGTTGATAAAAAATTTAGATAGGATGATATCAAAGTATTTAATCTTTAGGGAAGGTGGGGTTGGTGAGGATGGGACATCCTCTTTGATGGTGGAAATGGGTTTTGGTGAGGTGGGTTCTTCTAGTGGTACGAATGCAAGGATGAATAACTCATGAGGTTTTTTTGAGTTTTGATTATGAGTAACTCATGAGGTCCCTATTCATAAAGGTCAAGACCAAACCCCTTCCAAGTAAACCTATAAAGGTAAGCTTTGGAAAAGGATGGTTTATTGAGATAAGAGAAATTAGAAGTGAATTGTCAGATATGAGAAGTGATAGTAGGAGCAAGAAGTAGATGATCGAGCCCCCCATAGATGATTTTTTTTTAATTTTTTGGGAGCCTAAAAGGGATGATGATTCCAATGTTGGGATCATAGGAAGGGTCATTTTTAAGGTTCCCATACTTTTACGGAGTAAGGAAAACATCCAAGGCTAAAAGGAAATATTCCCCAAGGGAGAGATGTTAAAACATGGATGCCAAGGGGTGCCCTACAAGAATCTAAGAAGAAGGGATATATGAGCTAGATGTAGCTTCATTACTATTATAGATAGGAGTGTTAGTGGTTTTGGTTGGTGGTGAGGTGGTATTATTAGTAGTTGATGGTGAGGTGGATGAAGGAAGAATAAGCACATTATTAGGTTGATATGTCATATTACAAGAGGCAAAAGGAATAGGGTTAGCTTTGATGGTAATAAATTGACCTTCATGCTCAAATTTAACACATCAGTGTAAGGTAAAAGGGACATAACTCATGGCATGAATCCAAGGGTGTCTAAGTAGCACATTATATTAGAACTCACCCTCTATAACGTAAAATAGTTTGGGAATAGTATGAGGTCCCAAGTGGATATGGAGGATAATGGTTCCTAAGGTAGTGGCCATGGTATCATTAAAGGAGTGAAGGACCACTGTGATTTCTAACATGATGTTCTTGGGTAGTTGAATTTGGTCATAAGCATGGGAGGAGATGATATTTATGCTAGCTCCTCCATCAATCATCAACCTTTTGATATGAGTCTAATTGATAAATGCAATAATAAATAGGGGAGGATCAGAATCCTCAAGATGAATAAGATATATTTTAGAATCCTAAAAAGTGACGAGGGAAAAAATTTGGAGGGCTCGAATAAAGGGTGTAAGAGGTTGAAGATCATCTAGTTAAACCTCTATAGATTATAAATCCTCTATTAGTACCTTATGATGGTGGGGCTAGGTGTTGATTAGTTCATAAAGGCTCATTTTCACTAATGTTTGGTGAAGTTGTTTCAACATGATACATAGGCAAAATTTAGAAGGGTTGGAGGGTGAGGCTCCCAAAATTAAGACTTTGGGTTTTCATGGTGGCATAGGTGAAGGTACAGGTGTTTGGGTTTGGTTAAAAGGCTAAGGGGTTGAAGGGTATGTCTAAGGAATATATACTTTGGATTTTCCCTTGTCCTTCTATTGGGTCCTTCTATTGGGTAACCATATGAATAGTGTGGTTGGGGGGATTTTCTAGGTTTGATGGTTGTTTTGGTTCTTCCTCCTCAATCTTGGGTGAGAGCAGGGGAATAGGTAAATGTTGGATAGGCTGAGTTGATGGTTAGATTGGTAATGGGTGAAAAAGAGGTTCATCTAATAATAGATCATCCTCATCATATAGGCTATTAATGAGTGCTTGGAGAGATTTTTAGTTCTCTGTGTCTTATCCCAGTGCCCTATGTTATGCATAGATCAGGTTATCATTGAACCATGAGGGTTTGCTATTAGAAGGGTAGAATGGTCTGATAGGTGGTAAGCTAATGGAAGAATTTTAAAAAAACTTCTATAGGATGGTTGAATATGATTCATTTAATAGTGTTTGAGGTGAAGGTTTATATTTTTAGGGATGGGAGCCTTCTTAGAAGTAATTTTCACCTTAGAAGTTGTAGGTGGTGGTATGGTTTTAGTTGGTGGTTGAGATTTCTTAGTTATGGTTGGCTTCAAGGTAAATGATTTGAAAGTGGAAGATTTAGATGATGAGGGGTTTGATATAGATGGGAAAGTAGAGGTGGATAGGTTAGTTAAGAATTAAGGTGAACTAGATGATCTGGTAGTGTTAGGTGTAGGTAGAGAAAAGGGGTATGGTTTATTAGAGGAAGAATAGGTAATTAGGATGGTAAAAAGATGGGGTCCTAAAATAGAAGGTAAGTGGGAAGGAGGTGGTATGGGTCTAGTTTGAGGTTGATGTTTGGGAAACTTTACCTTCTTAATTGGTTTTGTTGGGGGTATCTTTAGTGGACTAGATGGAGTTAAGTCTAACTTCAAAGGAGGGTGAGTTTGACTAGGTGTAGGAAGGATTCCTAGATTCTTGATAGGTTTGGTGAGAGAAGCATAAGGTGATTTGGAAATGTTAGATGGAGGTACTTGGGATGATTTAATTATGTTTTTAGAAGGAGACGTGTTTAATGGAGATGTAATAATGGGTGTAAGGGTGGATTTGAGTGAGGATGAGGATTCATATTTGTTTTGGTAAGGGATCCCAAGAAGATGCCAAAAGGTGGCTCTATCAAAGTTGGTTGAGAATTAAACTCTAAACTTTGGACCAGTTTAGAAAATGGCTTGTAGATGGGCTTGGTTCCTTAGTCATTAGTTTCAAAAATTAAGCCCTTAGGTGGAGAATATGGGATGGTTCTTTTATCCTTTTTTTTGATGGGAGTTTCCAAAAATGGTGGTTGGGTAGATGAGGTAACCTTCTCTTATGGGATGGTTTCCAAAGGGAGAATGGATGGTTTCATAATAGGGGAGGTAGGTACAGGGTCCTGAATTGAAGGAATGAACATGGTTGCTTCTATTTTTTGGGTGTTTAAAGTAATGGAGGGAAATTCTACCACTTCAATAGGTGGAGTGGAGGAAGAAGAAATGGATAAAGCAAGGTTTGTCTCTTTTTGTGTTTCCATCAAAGGAGAGGTGAATAAAGATAGTCTCATTAGGTGAAGAGAGAGGGGTGGTTGATTCCTTTGTTTAGGTATCTAAAGCAATATAAGGTGAGTCTACTACTTCCATCAATGAAATATAGGAATTAATAGTTATGATAATGGTTTCCTCAATAATGGTCTTACTAATAATAACATTAATTGTATGTGCCTCATGAGATGATTTTGGGTTATAGTCATGGTGATGGGTAGAAGGTGCATGATTAGGAAAAGATTTTCAAAATATGTCAATGGAATGATTAGGAGGTGCATAAATATTATCAAATGCAAGTTATCCATTATAAATTAAGCTTTGGATCAAAATTTTAAAGGTATTATATTTATTGATGTCATGTCCAATAACTTGGTGAAAGGCACAATGGTCATTCTCATTGTACCAGCCAGGGATGAGGCGAGAAGCATAAAATTGTTGGGGTGGTTTGATATGTGGAAGTTGGATGAGGTTATATTTGAATAATTTATCCAAAAATGAAGTATAAGACTACCCTATGGGAGTATAATTATTTTAAAGGAGCTCATTTTTGGTTTTAGTTTTATTGGTAGGAAGGGTTGGGAGAACTGGTTTGATGGGGTTGGTTAACAGTTGGTGGGGGAGCATTTTTTAGGACTACTAAGTTTATGGATGATTTTGTCTTAGTATTGGGATGGTTGGATTGCTTAGTGGTTTTGGTGGAGGGAGGGTAATTAGATTTAAATATAGAATTCTTGTTCTATAGTTTCAATTTCCCTTCATTATTGGCTCATTTTTCAATTTTATGTGCCATGGTGAATGCCTCATCAAAAGTTATAAAATTTTGAAATTGAAGAGTGGGGGAAATATTTTTGGCACAACATCAAGAGAAGATTTCAATAAACTCAGGTTGGGGTAAGGAGAAACAAATTTGGTTGATGAGACCTCTCCATCTAGCTATGAAATTGGCAATTGATTCATCATCAAATTGCCTAATAGAATAGAGGTCGGTAATGGAAACCTTTTTAGATATATTTATTAAGAAGTGATCTAAAAAGATTTGGGCCAATTAGGAGAAGGAAAATATGGAGTTATTAGTGAGACCACTATACCAAACAAGGGTTGGTCCTGATAAAGACATGGGGAAGGTACGAAGGAGGAGAGCATCATCATACATGATCAAATAACAAGAATGATGAAATGATCTAAAATGTTGTTGGGGGTCCTCCTTACCTTGGAACTTGGAAAACTTAGGTAACTCCTATTGAGGAGGATAAGAATGGATAAGGATGGATGGATGTATGGGTTCATTATAGATTTGATCATAGGATAAAAGGTTATGAGATCCAGAGATAAATGACTCTAGGTTGGTTATTTTGTCAATTAACATCTTGACCAAATTTGTTTGAGGTTGGAAAGATGCATAATTAGGTGGTAAATTTTGCTGAGTTTGGGTAGAAACAATGTATGGATAAGTGATAGAGGGTGCTGAAGAAGCCACATATTGGTAAGTGGTCATATGGGGTTGGGATAATGTCCCATAAGGATTGATTGGCATGAATGGTTGGGTGGAAGGTGCTATGTATCCTTGTGGGTTAGAAACATATGGGTAAGATGTCATGGGTACTTATTGGTGGGATAATGTGGGTTGGTTTAGAGGTATCTTTGGATTAGTGGATGGTAGAATATATGTAGATTGGGTTAGAGGTATGAAAGTGCTAGTTGGTTATTGGCGGGTGGTAACTCTAGTGCTAATAGGTGGGAGAGTTTGAGGTATAGAAAGTACCAAAATTTGAATTGGGGTCAAAGTTGGGGGGTTATTTAAACTAAGGGGAATGGTAGAAGTAGGGGTAGAAGATACCCCCATGGTACAAGGAGTATAGGTGAAAAGAGGTAAAGTTGATCCAATGTTAGAGGTATTGGTTGGAGTAATACGTGTCTGGTTACTGGTTGGGATGTTGGATGGAGTTTGGGGAGTGGTAGTATGTGGGATAATAGAAGGAGAAGAGGCTTGGGTGAGCATGGGTTGGGTTGAGGTGACACCCACCATAAGATGGGTATGTATACCATAGGGAGGATCCATACGAAAAACTAAAGAAAAAGGGGTACAGTTAGATAAGGTGTTTAGGTAATACTGAAGATCCATGGGGTTATTATTAAGGTAATGAAATCTAGATCACCCTTAGAAATAATTAGAGGCTTAATAGGAGGGGGATAAAAATGAGGGGAACCCTCAACATTAGAGATATACTCCATGGAGGAGGAAGAATAAGGTGGTTGTTTGTTATTTTGATTCCTCAGCTGCTATTTAGTAAAGACCATGAAAAGAATAGAAAAGAAATGACATAACTCATAACTCAAACACAAAGAAAGCCAAAAGATAAGATCTTAAGGAAATCAAACATACACTAAAGTGAATTTAACAACCTAAGGTTATTTTTAAATCACTTTTGGCTTATGCCTTAAAGAATGTGAAGAGGAAATTTGGTTTATAGATCAGGTACTAAAGAAGAAATATAAGGTTGGTTTTAGGTTATGTTTAGGTGCTCAAGAGAGAAAATATATATTGATCTTTAGTACATGGCTTGGTATTGGGGCTTATCCCCTCACTTCACACACCAAAATGATAAGGGTGTTGGGTGTTTAGCCAAAATATATTGAATCTCATAGTTTATACTCAACTAGAGAGCTGAGTTGGTTCTCCCCTTGGTAATGACCTCCAAGTAGGATTGTCAAGAAAGAGTAAGGTTTACTGCTAGGTTATGAAATCCTAGTCGAGCCTTGTCTCAAGTTTATTTTAATGTGTTGATTAGTTATGTGGTTTGGGAAAGGTGTGTGATACAAGAGTGAAAGCTATGATTAATTATTTTGCTTTTAGGTTACTAGATGAACTAAAACAAGCAAGCAATAAATGTATGTAAAATATATATTTTAAGCCCAAAATAATATTCAAATTTCATTCAAGGAACATACAATAAAGGAAGAGAAAGGGATTCTAGGTCCCACTGGGTATGCCAAAATGTTTCAGATTAATTTACACTCATTTCTTAATTTGGAAGCAAGTAATGAAATTAGTAATAGGGTGTGTAAAAGAATACCTTATAAAGTGTGCACCTGATCCAAATAATGTTGAGAACTCCTCTTTGGATTGGAAGGAATAAATTCTAGGTAAGAAGGAATAAATTCTAGGTAAGAAAGACACTAGAAAAGGGGTTTTTAGATGGATGGTTGAGTGGACTACTTAGTGTGAGCTAGATCTAAAGAGTGTATGCTTGTTAGGAGGCTATCAATCTAATATTTATAATAATTAATTTGATATAAATAAAAATAAAGAATACTTGAATTCAATAAATTGAAAGTAAATGCATTTAAGATGAGATGAAAGTAAATTTCTTATTCATCAAAAGTACTAAATATAAAAAAATTGGGTCAGTACTCATGTTGAGATGATTGGGGTTTGGTTTAGAAAATCAAAAAGGTCTCTATGAATAGGAAAGAACATAGAAAATAAGGTTTGGTTGGGGTTAAGGATGTGAAAATAACTTTTTGTTATTTTTTACCGTAGTGATCATCGATGATTGGGTGAACTGTCAGTAGTTAGGCTAACCATTGGTGGTTGGGTAACCATCGATGGTTGAGTTGACCATAGGCAGTTGAAATAACCATCGGTGGTTACCTATGTGATTCTATAAATGATCAAAAAAATTATTTTAGATTAGGTAATTGAGAAAATGAAGGTCTATTATGGATTAGGGGAATGTAAAATAAGGTAACAATGGGTTTGATAGGGTAGGGAGGTTAGAAATGGAATATAATTCAAAGAACACAAGCAAGATATACCTATAACTTGATGGTAGAAGACTGAAGCAATTTGGCCAGAGTAACAATAATTTGGCCTTTGAAAGTGATTCTAACAAAGGTTTAGGTCTCCATTGATGCTGATTGCTTGCTGAAGGGACACTGGATACCTGTATGCAAGATAAGTTGGATGCAAATTATTGGATTTATGGATCTTTTCCTTCTACTCTCCTTTTATAGGATGAAGTTACTAAATATACAGGAGAAAGTTGATAATTATGATGGAGGATAAAATTGATAATTATGATGCTTTAAAGTTAGTTTGCATCACAAAACATAAGTTTCTAAAGGTGCCATGCTTATCTCATATAATTGATAATTCTTTAAAACTTTAAATTAGGTTTGGAGACTTGACAATCGATGGTCAGGTCAATCATTGATGGTTAGGCTAACCATTGATGGTCAAAATTTTAGATGATATGGGTTAAAAAAGGGTGGAAAAATTTAAATTAGTAAATTAATAAATGGGCTAATTCAAATAGGTGGTCAATTAGCCTTAGAGTTAGGTAGGGGTTCAAGGTGTTTCGACATCTAAAACTATGTAGTTTTTGAGTGTCTACAGAAGGTGCCAATGAGGAGGAAGAAGATGATGAGGATTTAAGGGTAAGTTTGGAAGAACCTAAGGATGAATCTAAAAATTCTTAACCTAATATTCCTTATCATGAACTTTTAGGCATTATTACTCTTCAAAATCTTAAGGTGGTGGGTTTCCTAAAGAAACATAATGTGATTATGTTAATTGACTCTAAGAGTAGACATAACTTCATCAATAATAAATTAGATACTTGTTTAAACTATTTAATTTATACAGCTCCAAAATTTTAGGTTATGATTGTAGATAATGGTATAATCAACTATTCTAGAAAATGTCATAGCAATATTACTACTATGGGAGAATACTTTATATATACCCCTATGTTTGATATTCCTATGGGAAGAGATAAAATTATTTTGGTAGTGTAGTGTCTTACCACTTTGGGAACTATTGAGATGAATTTCTAATAATTAATCATGAGATTCCATTTATAAGTTAGGACCTTTGAACTATTGGATTATGGGCTAAATCTCCAAAACTAGTTAATTCCCATCAAATGACAAAGATTCTTAGAAAAGGTGTATAAGGATTTATGGCACTTATTTTACATAGAGGTTAAAATAACTAAAGAGTCTACACATCTTGATTTACAAAGAGTGGTGGATAACCATTCTATTTTTTTTGGTGACATGCCAAAAGGACTTCCTCCAAGTTGTGTAGATGATCATGCCATCAATCTCATTCTAGGAAGTAAACCACCCACCATTAGACCCTATAGGTATACCTATGCCCAAAAGAATGAAATTTAAAGGATGGTATAGGAGATGTTGGTGGTAGGAATCATTTGAAATAGTCAAAGCAAATATTCCTCACTAATGGTCATGGTGTAGAAGGATGATAGTTGGAGGATATACCCATACTATAGAGAAATAAACAAGTACACCATTAAAGATAAGTTTACTATTCCAATAATTGATGATTTACTAGATGAATTACATGGTCATATTTATTTTAAAAAGTTAAACCTTCACTCTGGGTATCATCAGATGTACATCTACAATGAGTACATACCTAAAACAACTTTCCAAACTCATGAAGACCATTATGAATTTATGGTCATGCATTTTGGTCTAAAAAATGAACTATCTACATTTTAGAGTTTGATGAATACTATTTTTAGGAAATTTTTGAGAAAGTTTGTATTAGTGTTTTTTGATGATATCCTTATCTACTGTAAAAATTGGGAAGACCATTTGAAACATGTGAAACAAGTGCATTCAGTTCTAGAACAACATCAGATTTATGCCAAAACTTCCAAATGTGCTTTTGGTGTCTAAGAGGTGGAGTACATGGGTAATATTTTTTCACATGGAGTGAAATTTGATCTTAAAAAATCCAAGCGATGATGGAGTAGTAGGTTCCCAAGACCCTCAAGAACCTTTGAGGATTTTTGGGGTTAACTGGTTACTATCATAGGTTTGTCAAAAATTATGGTAGAATTACAACCCTAATAACTTCTTTGTTGAAGAAAGACTCATTCCAATGGATTGATTTAGCTACCAAGGCATTTGAATAGTTGAAAATGGCTATGTACACAACTCTAATTTTGGCTACTCCTAATTTTTCAAAAAATTTTGTTGTGAAATGTGATGCATCAGTATATGGCATGTGGGATATATTTATGTAAGAAGACATACCAATAGTGTTTGAAAGTATCAAATTGAAGTGAAAAATAGGCTCAAACCAATCTATGAGAAAGAGATGACAACTATTTTTCATGCAATGAAATAATGGAGACCTTATCTTATGGTCATCACTTTTAGGTAACGACTGATCATGATAGCTATTGAATTTTTAAGTCACCCTGGTCAGTGTGATACTTTCCAAGTCCCTAAAAAAGGTTTTTGTACATGTAAAATCACAAGTGCTTCAAGTAAAGTATGTGAAATAATTCTATCCACACCCAAGCCCAAGATAGAAACACATGCTCACACAAGCAATGAAGTGGTGGTTTACACCCGTGAAGACCTAGGCACTTTGAGCAAGATATGCATAGACATTCCCTACCTATACTTGAGCCCAAAATAGATGGGCATAGGTATATTTTGACTAAAGTTTTATCTTCCTTATGTTTCTACCATATGGTATCCTGATGCTCACTTATCACAAATAAGTTCTTGGTTTGTCCAAGAGTAGTGCCAACTCTCTACGTGGTGACCTAATGCTCATCCAAGGTCGGTTTATTTTTATCAAAAATTCAAGATGAACTATTAGCTAAAGTAAAGGAGATATAAACATGATGTATGTAGCAAATCTATCAAACCTAAAAGATACCATATGGCATCATTTAGAGAGATCACATATGAACTAGCCTTTGGAATTTAAATCCATAGGCTACATGTAGAAATATCCCATCTCATGACCAAGTCCATTAAAATCTAAGATACCATGCATCCTAGTATGATCCAACCATCCATGAGGTGATTTTGTGTGTCCTAAGAATTATACAATAGCCTTCTAAGATTGAAAAGTGCCCCTCCAAAGGATATGTGTCATGCTTGCATAGCTCTTAGATGATAATCCAAAGGACTCTTTCAAGAGCCCACCAAGATGACATGTGTCCCCATCTGATCTACACATTTAATACAAAGTTACCAATAGTTATTAATAGGGTCCCCAAGAGAAATCAAAAGGTGTTGCATGGCAAGGAAAAATGATTCATCCACACAACAAAAACCAAAGCACTCAAGACCAATCAAAAAATGCCATGTGTTTAGACTTGAGCCGACTAAGTGGACTAGTCACATTTAAGCCCCACAAATTCCTAGCTAGATTTGATATGGCATGTCATGTGTTAAGAGGTAATTGGAGGTAGTTGAGAGAGGCTCAAGACATGTTAGAGATAGTAAATATAGAAATGGTTGTTAGACATCAGAATATGAGTACATATCACTCTATGACCTTGTTAGGGAAATATTCTAATCTTCTATGCACATGTGTACCATAATAGAATACCACCACCAAATTCAGATCTGATCTACTAAATAAAATTCAAAGGTATGGCCACAATGTCACAAAGGAATTAAAAGTTACACTCATCACCCTAATTTGTACATTCATTATAAAATAGTCTTGTTCACTATAAAATCTTGGTTCTTTAATTGTAAAAGGGTCAATTTTTTTTAGCAATCTCATGTTTTTGAAGTCTTCCTTCAAAGAGAACTTGTATTGGATAAATCTTGTAGACTAATGAGAATCAAGTTCACCTCCTTTTTCTCTTTTGATGTTCTGTGTGTTATTTGTGTTTGTTGATCCTTATCTATGGGTAATGTTCACCCCTGTCACTATTGTACATTCCAAACACCTCCTCATTGAACTCAGAACTCACTTTTAGGTCCTATTCTATGTGCATTAGGATCTGTGTTGATATTATTTGTTGATCATTTATCATCCCTCTCAATATTGCACTACATTCCCATACCTATATGCAAAATACTTATGCATTTTGAGTGTCCTTGGTATAATATATGTGGAGACATCTTATTCTCAAAGGTTTCTAATGTGTTTATGGAAGTAAGAACACTCACTCTATTCTGGTTGCATATCCTCTTTTAATTTCAACATCTCTTACCTTCTCTTTCCCATTTTCCCTCAAAAATCTTAGGTTTAGACTAGTGGTAGATTTACCTTTCTAATCTTTATGTAGACACCGCAAATGTGTCTGCACCTTGGTTCTCCCCCTTGTCCGCCTCAAACCCATATCCTAACCCTTGGCCTTAGTCCTCTCCATCCATTTGATTAGAATAACTTAAATATTTTAATTAAGTGGCCCCCTTTCCACCCCACCCTTGCCACCTTGGATCCTCCCTTGAATCCCTCCACCTTCCTCCTAGCATTTATTATGCCAAATCTCCTCATTATCTTCCCCCCCACGCCCATTTAAGCATCCTTTGGCAGACCAGATAACCGACACTGGCAACATTTCTGACCTCGGCGACTGTCATCAGCCCGACAGCCCCTTTCAGGTAATCATTTGTCTTTTCTTTCCTTTCTAATTTATTTATCACTTCTGTATTCTAGAATTATATATTTTCTTGGTCTTTTATCTATCTGTCATCAGTGGGTTGACCTCCCTTGAGGAAGTTTTCACACTCCCGGGAACAAGCTTTCACTTGGCAACCCACTGCCTATCCATCTAACATTTTCTTGTCCAAGTTCTTTTTCTTTGCAGGTGTCATTCCTCCACAGCCAAAGAGGGGTGCTCACAAGCGTCTGGATTACGGTGCGTAGTCTATATCCAGGTACTTCTAGCCTTTTCCATTTCCTTAGTTTATTTATTCATCTTTTGAATGTAGAAAGCAAATTAGCGATAGGAACACCTTATCCTTTTCCTGGGGCAACCAACTCCTATTTTTGTCTTGCAGTTCGTCAAGAACAACCAACAAGACAAAAAGGGGCAAATGTAGACACCACAAATATGTCTGCACCTTGGTTCTCCCCCTTGTCTACCTCAAACCCATATCCTAACCCTTGGCCTTAGTCCTCTCCATCCATTTGATTAGAATAACTTAAATATTTTAATTAAGTGGCCCCCTTTCCACCCCACCCTTGCCACCTTGGATCCTCCCTTGAATCCCTCCACCTTCCTCCTAGCATTTATTATGCCAAATCTCCTCATTATCTTCCCCCCACGCCCATTTAAGCATCCTCATGACCGTTCTTCCCACAATCCCTCGCCCGGCGGCATGTAAGAATGCGCAGAGGCTATTTTTAGCCTTTATCCCCATTCTACCACCGCCGACGTCGGTGACCCTTCGGCCGACGTCGGTGAAACTACCGACATCGGTAGCCTTCAAGACCCCTTTTTGCATCCGTTGCAGCCCCTGGACCCTTGAGCTCGCAAACTGAATTCTCTTGGCATTTTGGCACTCATCTCTTCTCCATCTGGACCTCGTGCAATAGCAGCAACAGGTGTAAAGACTCTTGATCAGAGATTTCCTCTTGAAAAGTCTTCTGTGGCTTCGACAACAGCTCTCCCACTCTTCATTCAGCAAGCTAAAAGGTAAGCAGAGTCTATTATTTCATTCTTTTGTTTAAGCTTTCAATTATCTGGCATATTTGCTGTCTCCTACTCCCTCTGTCCTTCCCCCTGAGAGGCTGAAAAGCCTTCTCAGGCCCTGTCCTCTATCCATCTTCCTCTCACACTGTCCCCCTTTCTATACAATCCTAGACACCTTCCTCATTCCCCTGCCAACAAAGACCCTATATAGGGCACCTAATCAGAACCAGACCATTCCCCAGTCCCCCCAAATTCGTCCCCGAACTCTGTCTCGACCCTGTTCACAAATTGGACCCATCCACAGCCCAAAAACCAAACCAGACCCAACTACAGGCCACTACCCCGACCGACGCCGGTCACTTCTCCAACCGACGTCGGCAGGATAACCGACGTCGGTAGACCAGATAACCGACGCCGGCAACATTTCCGACCTCGGCGACTGTCATCAGCCCGACAGCCCCTTTCAGGTAATCATTTGTCTTTTCTTTCCTTTCTAATTTATTTATCACTTCTGTATTCTGGCATTCTGTATTTTCTTGGTCTTTTATCTGTCTGTCATCAGTGGGTTAACCTCCCTTGAGGAAGTTTTCACACTCCCGGGAACAAGCTTTCGCTTGGCAACCCACTGCCTATCCATCTAACATTTTCTTGTCCAAGTTCTTTTTCTTTGCAGGTGTCATTCCTCCACAGCCAAAGAGGGGTGCTCACAAGCGTCTGAATTACGGTGCGCAGTCTATATCCAGGTACTTCTAGCCTTGTCCATTTCCTTAGTTTCTTTATTCATCTTTTGAATGTAGAAAGCGAATTAGTGATAGAAACATTCTAGCACGCCCGGTGGGACCCTAGGTTCCTCCTGGGTTCCTTTTCTTCTTCATTCATTTAGGAGCATTAGGTTCTTACCTTTTCTCCTCCTTTTCTTCTCAATGACACTATAAGCAAGAATTTAAAAAGAATCTTTCTTTTCTTTCTTGCACATTCTAGACTAATCCAACGTCATACTCTCAACCCTTTTTCAAACTTGTCTTCATAACAAACATCACATTTCGACTTGGGCATTAAAACACTTTGCATTCATTTCTGCTTGTGCTTGCATCTTCTTAGTCCACATCTAGTAACTTAAACGCATATTGAATAAATCGTAGACACTTGATGTTACACTACCAAACCACATGCACTAAAACAAACATAAAACTTACTTGAGACAAGGCCCGACTGGGATTTCATCCCCCAGCGGATACCTTACCCGTCCCGGTGACCCTACTTGGATTTCATCACCAAGGTGGAAGCCCACTCTGTTCTCTGGCAGAGGATAAACTCTAGGCGAGGTATATCTTGGCTAAGCGAGCCAGCTAACCACTGGAATCGTGAAGTGAGGGGAGCTTGCTCCTTAGCACCAGGCCACGTACCAGACCCTAACATAGATTTTTGAGCACCTAAAACAAGACCCGAAACCAGCTCTAGACTTCCTCTTCTAGGACCTTTCTTACAGCCAATCTCCCTAAAAATTCATCTAAGGCATAAGCCATAAGATTCTAAGGTTAATTTCTAGGATTTATCGCTTAGGCTTGTCTGTCTCTCTCAGTTCTTCTCTTCTCATCTATTTGTTTGAGTGAGTGAGGACGTTTTCTTCATTGTTTTTTCCAAGAATCTTAAAATCTTTTGGTTCTCTGGAAAACACAGTCACTGGCATCAGTTCTGTCACTGATGTCAGCTTTCTCCTATTATCGGCATCGGTTATCTGACCGACGTTGGCTATCTGCCTTACCGACATCAATTTTTTAACCGACATCGGTCTCTGTCACTGTCCTTTTTTTTCAAAACCAGCAGCCTAAAACCTATCCCTTCTCTGACAAAGACTCCATCCTGGTTTTCTGAAACAGAAAAACACAGTTTCTGAAACCTGAACCTCCTTTGCCTTGCATGGTTTTGACTCGTAGCCAAGCCAAAGCTCTTGTCAACCACGCTAGCCGTCAACCACTTCCGTCTACCCCGTCCGTGACCAAGCCTACAATGGAGTTCAACTCGGAGACCGAAAGAACTCCCATTCATCCCACCCCGCCGCAGACTCCTATTGTCCAAGAAGGGGACCAAGATTTTGAACGATTCTTGGACCTCAACGTCAAGGCCTTGCAACACTATCTCGCGCATAGCCAAACGCGAGACTCCTTGGGCAATCCAATCTACGGAATGCCAACCTCCCTTGCTGCACCTACGGCTGTATCGACAGCATCTGTAGTTCAACCTTTAGACACTCAAGCCATCGCTTCGACCACTGACCAGACTTTGACCAATCCTCCAGGTGTGGCCTCTCCCTCTATCATTGGGCCCACTTCCACTGGGGTTTTGGCCCCCTATCAACCTCAACCTACTCAACCGCTATCCACTCCTTTTCAAAGCCTTGTCGTCTCTATTCCGCCTACCCTGGCCCCTATCAACACCAGGGTGGCTTCTTATCCCTTGGCCCCCGTCACCACAGTCTAACCCCTCGTGATAACATCGGGCCTAGCTATGCCTTCTACCCAACCACCTTTAGCCTCTTCATCTATCCCTACAACTAGTTACCCCTACGTTGCACCTTTACAGGGACAACCGACTACGTCATATGCCTCCCCCAGCCTCTTCCAAGCGCCTTACAACTTAGGGGGCGCACCACCCATCAATCCGTCGGCAGACATCATCAAAATGCTGATGGACAAGATGACCAGTCTAGAGACCTCTGTTTTCAGCTCGCGCAACGCTCTCTCATACGAGCAGATCTGCAACGAGCCCATTCATCCTTCTATCCCAATCAGACCATATCCTAGCCAGTGGGAGCTTCCAAAGTTTTCTCACTTTCAAAGCAAGGAAGACCCCCAACAACACTTGCAGGCATTCAGACATGCCTATTACCTCATTTCCCATGACGATGCGTTGCTCTTACGCACGTTTCCTATGTCTCTCTCAGGTGCTGCGCTTGACTGGTACAGCTCCCTTCCTAGCCATTCTCTCTGCTCATTCACACAATTGGCCCAGCTCTTCCTTGATCACTTTTCCATCAACATAACCAAGAAGGTCTCAATCACAGACCTATATTCTATCCGGCAATTCGAGGATGAGTCCATAGCCGACTTCATTGCTCGATGGAGAGGCCTCATCAATCAACTCTCCTTTTCCTTACCCCAGGCCGAGCTTATTGAACTCTTTTCCCAAGCCTGTGCCAGACATATTTCTTCCACCCTGAGGGTTCAAACCTTCTGCACTTTTGACGAGGCCTTCACGATGGCCCGCAAACTTGAGTTACGTGCCATCGAGGAGAATAAAGTCAAGTTGCGGAGCAAGAATCCCAGCTCTAAGACCAATGACTCTTCTTCTGATAAGCCATCATCATCCAATTCTAAATCCAAGGCTTCAGCCAATGCCGTGGTTGTTAGACCTTCATCTTCTTCGACCACTCAGCCTGAGCCATCCACATCTCAGAGCGCCACTCGCCAATTCCAGCAAAGATACGTACAACGACGGTATACTCCTCTCAGAGAATCTTACGCGTCTATGCTGGAAAAGCTTGTTAAGCAGGGGGTCCTTAATCTCCCTCAAGCTCGACCTCCTCCACAATTTGATCCCTCACATGCCATCCCTACGTGGTATAGGGAACAAGACTTCTGCAGCTTCCACTGTGTTAAGGGACATGACACGAAAAACTGCAAAACCTTTAAGAACATAATCCAGGACATGCTTGAAAAGGGGGACCACATCTTAGATAATCCTAATGCACCCCCTAATCAAGCCATTGACATCTTCAAATAGCCATTCCCTAATCATCCACCAACTCAGAACAATGTCTAGACCTTAATTGATGACAATCATGAACACAATATTCAAACAGTCAATACGGTCTCGCCTTTTGTCCCCAATTAACCTCAAGAGGTTAGTCCATCAATCAGTCCATCACATGTGGACGAACCTCTTTCCCCGGCTACTTCTCCATCAACCTCCCTCATCTTAGAGGATGCCTCGGCTTTACCAGCACCACCGATCTCGCCATCCTCCTTTCTGCTGCCTATGGAGGACCCGACCCTTCCTACTCCTCAACCGCAAGTGGAGGGCACCATCATCCCTGCCCTTTACCCGCTTGAGGAGCCTCGCTTTCTAGATTCTTCTCCACCCAGGGAAGAACCTGTCTCCCCTTTGTCTCCATCTAGATCTATCTTATCTTCACCATACCATGCGTCTAAGACCACTACACCCATCTTGTCTTCAAACTTGCAACCATCAACGTCTTCTTCTCAGCCGTTTTCCTGGTTAGTGGAGAAAATCGAACTTCTCCCTCCGAGGAAAGTGATGCCTCAGGTGTTGTGGGAGCGTCTTAAAGCCCTTCAGCATACCCGTGCCCTCTCATCACATACCACTAATCTTCCCAAGGCAGAATCTCTTCAGACTCTTAACAAAGACCAGACTCTCAAACCTCAACCAAGCCCGTCAAAACCGAAACCTGCATCTCTCTCGTCTAAGCCTATCAAGTCACTTGGCATTCGCCCTGTCTCCACCCTCACTCACCCGCAAGTGAAGGTGGACCTAGCCCAGACCTTGACCAGTAGTAGTCTTCCAACCAAGTCAAAGGAGACTGCCAGACCGCTGAAGCGAACGCCTCCTTCCCCGTCACCATTGCCATCCATTTTGGGCCCCCATCCTTCGACCCTGGCTAGAATCCTTCCCACTCCGGCCTCCAGTCAAAACTCGTTGCCTCCTTTGCTTCCTCTACCTACCTCCAGTCGTCCCTCTCCCAAAAAGGTGGTACCAATCACCAAGAAAATGCCATCTCTACCTGTCACCGCACCATCAACCCATAAGGTGGTACGGAAACCTCTTCCAACCTCGCCAAAGCAAAAGCCACTAACTTTGCGCATATCAAATAGCATGGACCCTCTAGTGGGCTCATACTCGTTGATATTGTGCTGACTTCTATAGACTTCTGACATAACCCTTCCACCCATCAAGCCTTTCCAGCCTCTGGGTCCAAGCCCTCCTTGTTTGATGACACAAAAATCTGCTTATATCATCGTACACCAAGACACGATACCGAGACTTGCTGTGCCCTCAAAGCCATCATCCACCGCTATATGGAGAAGGACACTCTTCTCCTTGAGGACACTCTTGACCAGGCCCCGACTCCTTCCCGTCCAACCTCTTCAAACACGTCAACATCCCACCAGCAAGACATGACCCCTTCTTCGCCTCCCATTTTTGAAATCAATGCTATCCGTATAACCACTAGGTCACAAAAGGACAAGGCGAAAGAAAAAGCTGCCATCCCTTGGACCTATCCTTTCGTCAAGCCACCTCTTGTGCCCAAGCCTAAAATTTCTATCCTTGGCACGTCCCAACCTTCTTCATCTTCTTCTTCTGGGCCAATTCATGACTCCATGCTGAAGCAGCTTCACCAGACACTTGTAAAGATGTCTCTTTATGACCTTATCCAAACCTCGCCTCAGCACCATCAATCCCTCATCCAAGCCTTACAAGCAGCGGAGGTCTAACCTGAGGACCCCCAACCACTCGCTGCCCTCGTCCATTCTTTATCGCCTGTCGCCTCCATCACATTCAGTGATTCTGAGATTCCCACATCTAACACGGAAGATCAGGACGCCACCCTCTTCATCACTGCCTATGTTGATCGGACACGCATTAAACGCGTTATGATCAACGGCAGTGCTAGCATCAACATAATCTCTACCCATGCCTTTGACCAATTGGCTCTTCCCAAGAATTGCGTCTCCAAAATTGATGCGATCTTACGCTCTTTCAACGACACCACCGCCACGACCATTGGCATAGTCATCCTTCACATTCGGGTTGGTCCACACAGTCCCAGAGCTCTTCTATATCATCGAAGGAGAGTTTTAATACAACATTCTACTGGGATGACCTTGGATCTGTGCCATGGCCTGTGTCCCCTCCACCCTGCACCGTTGTGTGAAGTTTGAGCATGACGGGCAAATCCACACCATTCCCACTGACCCTTCACCCTTCAAAACTTGCAACACAACCTACCGTCCCAACGATGTCCTCATTCCCATCAAGCCGTCAACTCTAGCACTGCCTCCATCTGCGGAAGCTTCGACCAGTTCGCAATTGGCAGTCGCCCTCACCCCTCCTCTTCAAGCGCCGACCAAAGACCCCATGGAAGACATCTTCCAACGACTATCACTTGGGGAATATCGCTTGTTGACCCTAGACATGTTCCAAACTCCGCAAGAGTATGGACGCCTTCACCTCAGTCCTAATTACGACCATCGGATTGGGATGGTCGTGCCTTTTGGTCCTCCTCACTTCCAAACCAACTTTGTCTATGGGGGGCTCAATCAAGCTCCTACCAACGGCAATTCCCTCTCTTCGCCCCAACCTTTCACATCTGATTTCTCATTTCTTGGCAACCCCACCTTTGCACACACTTACCTTCACAGGTGTGTATGGAAGGGTTTCAGTTTCAGACGTTATGAGCAGGGCTCCCATCAGCCCATCGAGCCGCTCAATGATCACGATGCCAAGAAACGGTATGGCCTGGGATATCATGACCTCACTCAGGCCCCTTCCGACCTTTGTCCCGAGCCAACCATTGACCAATCTCCTCCAAACTCACCCATCTCTCCTTCGTCACCTACGGAGTCGGTGGTTTCCATCCCTCCTAGTTTTTTTTTTCCATAAACACCATTCGCCTGGAACCCCTGACCTATCAGCTCAATGGGGTGTCCAGGTCTCTCCCTCTCATTTTTCCTAGCATGGTAGAGGATGAGTCGGCAACCATTCACACTGTCCACTGCGTTGACGATGATGCCATCCTTTCCTACATGGGTGTCGAGGACTCTTTTGTCTAGCATTCCCTCCCTTCTAAGACCCAGGTTATGTTAAATGAATCAACCATTGACATCGACCTCCCTTCTTCTGATGTTCCTCACGTCTTAAAGATTGGCCAATCTTTAGACACTCAGGAGCAGCTTGACTATACCCAGTTCCTTTCCGACCATAGTAAGGCCTTTGCCTGGACTTACAGCGACATGCCTGGCATCGACCCCACCATTACTACCCATAACATTATCACCAAACCAGAGGCTAAGCCTGTTAGGCAAAAGCTTCGAAAGATGCATCTTCACGTTGTGCTCCTTGTCAAAGAGGAGCTTCAGCGCCTTCTTTCTGTCTCCTTCATCCAGCCCATCGATTATCTGCAGTGGGTCTCTAACATCGTCCTGATTACTAAAGCAACTGGGGGGATTAGGATCTGCACGGACTATCGCGACCTTAACCTAGCCTGTCCCAAAGATGACTTTCCTCTTCCTAACATTGACCAGCTTGTTGATCTCACGGCCGGCCATGAGATGCTATCTCTCATGGATGGTTTTTCAGGATACAATAAAATCCTGATCGCATCAAAAGATCAGCACAAGACTACCTTTATCACCCCATGGGGGACTTTCTACTATCGGGTCATGCCTTTCGGCTTGAAAAATGCTGGTGCCACATATCAGCATGCCATGACCTACATTTTCCATGATCTCCTCCACAAAATCATGGAGGACTATGTGGACGACCTTCTCGGCAAGTCCAAGCTTCACCGTGACCACTTGACCATTCTCAAAATCATCTTCTCTCGCCTTCTTCAATACAATGTTCACCTTAACCCCAAGAAATGTGTCTTTGGGGTCCTCTCAGGCAAGCTTCTCGGCTTCATCGTTTCCTTCCATGGCATCGAGATAGATCCCACCAAGATCCGCACTATCCTCGAAATGCCACCCCCGACCAATCTCAAGCAGATTTGTAGTCTACAAGGGAAGCTCCAGTCCATTCGCTATTTCATCTCGCAACTTTCAGACCGCTGCCAACCTTTTCATCATCTCCTTAAGAAGGACGTCTCCTTTAAATGGGATGAAGACTATCAAGAGGCTTTTGAAGCCCTCAAAAGCTATTTGGTCTCTCTGCCAGTCCTTGTTCCACCGAAAGATGACCAACCCTTCTACCTTTATATCTCTACCACCAACCATTCGTTAGGTGCCATGATCGCGCACCGAGATGAGCATCATCGTGAGCAAGCGGTTTACTACATCAGCTGAACACTAGTCGACTATGAAACTCGGTATACTCATACTGAGAAACTCTATTTGGCATTAGTCTTTTCCGCTACCAAGCTCTGCCACTATCTTCTCAACCACAAAACCTTTGTCGTCACTCACACTGACCCTCTCAAGTACATGCACTCCAAGCCATATCAGAATCAATGTATGGCTCGGTGGCTCATGCTACTTGCTGAGTTTGACCTTGAATATATCTAGCAAAAATCTATCAAGGGGCAAACCATCACTGACGAACTGGCAGATGCCCCTCTTCCCGACAACCAACCTTCACACTGTGAGTTCCCTGACGAGTCTATCGCCACACTTTCCACCGATGACACCGTCTACCAAATGACCATGTTCTTTGACGGCTCCAAATGTCAACTCAGTGGGGGTGCGGGGGTCATCCTCATCCCACTCGAAGGGGAGCCCATGCCTCTATCTTTCAAGCTTGACTTTGATTGTACCAATAATATGGCCGAATACGAGGCCTTAATTTTGGGACTTCAGACTACCCTTTCCCTCCACATCAAGTCTATCAACATCTTCGGCGACTCACAGCTCATCGTTAATCAAGTTAACGGTTCATATCTCTGCAAAAATGAAGTTTTGCAGAGGTATAAAAATCATGCTGACCTTCTTTTGGCATCTTTCGACCATTACCTCTTGCAGACTGTTCCACGCTCCATGAACAAGTTTGCCGACACCATGGCTTCTCTTGCTTCGCATATCCCATCTTCATCATCATCATCTTGCCTTTTTGTCACAGTGCATCGCGTACCTTTGCCTTCATACATCTCTCCTCACATCGACCATATCAACACTGTCAATTCTAGCCCACAAGATGACTGGTATAAGCAACTTGTAGACTACTTGTCTCTTTTTGTCACTCCTCCCAACCTCTCTAGCAATGCGCGGTGGGCCTTCATCAAGTGCACAGCTCGCTATACCATGCTAGGGGGTCTTCTTTATAAGCGAGGCTTTGACGGCCTCCTTCTTCGCTGTCTCACCTCCACTGAAACTCCTCAAGCCATAAAACAAGTTAACGATGGGATTTGTGGTGGACACTTCAGTGGAAACTCGGTTGCCAAGTGCATCCTTCACCTGGGTTATTATTGGCCCACCCTTCATCAAGACTGTAGCGACTATGTTCAGTGCTGCATCAAGTGTCAGCAGCACTCTAACCTACTTCATCTCCCCAGCCACGCCTTACAAGTCGCTCAGGATTTATGGCCTTTCTCTCAGTGGGGCTTAGATCTCATCGGTGAGATTAACCCTCACTCGTCTCTTCGTCATCAGTCCATCATCACTGCCACTGAGTATTTCACCAAGTGGGTGGAAGCCATTCCTCTTGTCTCCACAAAAGCCGACAAAATTGTCGACTTCATCAGCAGCCACATCATTTGTCGTTTCGGTGTCCCTCACAAAATCATCACCGACAACGGCAAGTCCTTCAAAAACAAGACTGTCCAAAAACTATGTGACTCATTTAGCATCAAACTCAGCTTTTCTTCGCCTTACTACCCACAAGCAAATGGGCAGGCTGAGGCTTCCAACAAAATTCTAACTAAAATTCTCATGAAGGTGGTCAACGACACTAGAAGGGATTGGCACATTCATATTCCCTTCGCTTTGTGGGCCTACCACACTAGCATCCGAACCTCTACGGGTGCTACTCCTTTCTCCCTCGTGTATGGAATAGAGGCTGTCTTACCTCTCAAAGTACAAATCCCATCTCTTCGCATCTCCCTGCATGACATTCTTTCCAATGACGACTTTCGTCAAGATCGCTTAGCTCAACTTGAGTTACTCGATGAGCGCCGTCTCGCAGCCCTCAATCATCTCCATGTCTACCAAAGTCGCATAAAGCGAGCCTACGACAAAAATCATCGAGAACGAGATTTCAACATCGGAGACCTCATCCTCAAAGAGAATCATCACGTGACCAATATGGAGCGAAGTAAACGAGGCAAATTCGCCCCCAATTGGCTTGGACCTTTTATCATCACGCACAAGTATGGGTCAGGGACTTATCATTTCACCTCCCTTGACGGACGGCCAGAACCTGAGCCTCTTAATGCATTGCATCTTCGACCATTCTTCTGTTAGTCGAGTACTCGCCTACTTAACACGTAACTTGAGCTCGTCCCTTGAGCAATCCTCATCCTCTTAATACTCATTCCTTTCAACCCTATTTCCCTTTAACAAGTCCTCTACAACCCTTTTATGATGCATGGATGCTTTGTCCTAATAAAAGGGAGTCCTTGAACTTCTACAGTCTTGTCCGTGACTCAAAATCAAAAAATCAAAAAAATCAAGATGTCAAAACATAATCCAAGGTCACAAAATCAAATCAAAAAGATAGACTGCTCCCTCAAAGGACAGCTGTACTATCATTGCTGTAGCTAATAGACTGATCCCTCGAAGGACAGCTATTCAAACATTATATCAAGCAAAATTATAGACCACTCCCTCGAAGGATGGCTATGACTAAATCTTGCTACAAACAACAACCTTTCTTAGAAGCTTCCCGCATTGATCAGCTTCGCAACATGACCATAAATCAAATGACATCTCTCTGTAGACTTCCCGCATCGATCAGTCTGCACAAAAAAAATTAAAAAAAAAAAAAAAAAAAAAAAAAAAAAAAATGAGTCATGGACTTGGCTTGTAGTTGTCTCAGGGTCTCCTATAAAAAGGGGCAAGGTTATTCCTACTCTTAAACTGGGTTACCCTATCCTCCTCCTATTACCTGCTCAAGGGACTTCGAGCTCACTTTAATGTCAAAGTGATTCGATTACCGCTCTAACACAACACTGGTCAATGACGTAATGCATAACCGGGGCTTTTGTTCTAATAACCCCTATCTATGCTCCCTTTCTGGTCCTTGTCAATGAAAGAGCAATTTGCCTTTCACTTTTTCTCTACACTTTGGTCACATTTAATCGACTCAAACCGAGCTACTTTTCATCCTATCAGGCATCATCCTCGTCCATTTCACATAGTTTCTATAGACACCAATACACATGGAAACTATCGACCAGACCCAATTTATGTTAAGCATAAACCAATACTTGCTGAAGCATAAATAGACCTCCATTCATTTTTAGCATACATCCATCACGACTATGGAAACTTGCTAGGGATGAAAGACTCTCGACCAATTCTACAGAATACACCATTTGTAGCATCATCTTATCCTCATCTTCCCCTCCCCATTTCGACACTTGACCACATCCAATCATCGACCAATCTTCTCAATTAGTCTGAACTACATTGGTCTAAGGCCCTATGACCAGGGCTATGTAGGTAGCACTCAGATAACACATCCTCTGAGGTTAGCTCGACCACCCCCGTTTGTTCATCTTTTTGATGGACAAACCTTTTCTTCTGTGACTTTGATCATGCTCAACTCCGCCAACTTAGACCAATCATTGTCTTTGACCATTCCTCCCTTTTAGGGAGAACTACATTGGCCTGAGGCCCTTCACACAAGGGCTATGTAGGCATCACTCAGATCACATGACATTTTCTGAGTTTAGCTCAGCCACATCCTTTCGTCCATTCATCTCCCTTGACCAATGACCATTGGAGATCATGCGTATCTCCTTCGACCTTCGACTACTTCCAAGCCAATGTTGCCTTGGTTGTTTTTGCATGTGTGCTACCTCACGGTTGGTTAGTAGAATTGTCTGTAGACTATTTTTGACCCTTCGCAAGTATAGGATCGCAAGCCAGTGGATCCCTACTACTTGTGGCATTTTCGTGTTTCTGAGAGCACTTCCTGAGCTTGGGATACCTGGAACACGATGACCATTTGGAGCTTCAGCTGAGATTGAGTAACTCGACCAACAGATGACTAAATGCTGGGGCCCAATTACTTCAATTTTGGCACTCCTTGACCCTCGACATGCGACAATTGGACCCAATCATCCCGTGAAGTGGCATATGCGCAATCACGACTATTGCAGCATTTTCGCTCACAATCTTCTATCCATCTCTCTGTCAAATCGACACTCAATCTCCAGTTCCCTTCTCTCAATTATCGCTTTGAGGGGGGAACACCTTATCCTTTTCCTGGGGCAACCAACTCCTATTTTTGTCTTGCAGTTCGTCAAGAACAACCAACAAGACAAAAAGGGGCAAATGTAGACATCACAAATGTGTCTGCACCTTGGTTCTCCCCCTTGTTCGCCTCAAACCCATATCCTAACCCTTGGCCTTAGTCCTCTCCATCCATTTGATTAGAATAACTTAAATATTTTAATTAAGTGGCCCCCTTTCCACCCCACCCTTGCCACCTTGGATCCTCCCTTAAATCCCTCCACCTTCCTCCTAGCATTTATTATGCCAAATCTCCTCATTATCTTCCCCCCACGCCCATTTAAGCATCCTCATGACCATTCTTCCCACAATCCCTCACTCAGCGGCGTGCAAGAATGCGCAGAGGCTATTTTTAGCCTCTGTCCCCATTCTGCCACCGCCGACGTCGGCGACCCTTCGGCCGACGTCGGTGAAACTGCCAGTGTCGGCAGCCTTCAAGACCCCTTTCTGCATCCGTTGCAGCCCCTGGACCCTTGAGCTCACAAACTGAATTCTCTTGGCATTTTGGCACTCGTCTCTTCTCCATCTAGACCTCGTGCAACAGCAGCAACAGGTGCAAAGACTCTTGATCAGAGATTTCCTCTTGAAAAGTCTTCTGTGGCTTCGACAACAGCTCTCCCACTCTTCATTCAGCAAGCTAAAAGGTAAGCAGAGTCTGTTATTTCATTCTTTTGTTTAAGCTTTCAGTTATCTGGCATATTTGCTGTCTCCTACTCCCTCTGTCCTTCCCCCTGAGAGGCTGAAAAGCCTTCTCAGGCCCTGTCCTCTATCCATCTTCCTCTCACACTGTCCCCCTTTCTATACAATCCCAGACAACTTCCTCATTCCCCTGCCAACAAAGACCCTATACAGGGCACCTAATCAGAACCAGACCATTCCCCAGTCCCCCCAAATTCGTCCCCAAACTCTGTCTTGACCCTGTTCACAAACCGGACCCGTCCACAGCCCAGAAACCAAACCAGACCCGACTACAGGCCACTACCCCGACCGACATCGGTCACTTCTCCAACCGACGTCGGCAGACCAGATAACCGATGCTGGCAACATTTCTGACCTCGGCAACTGTCATCAGCCCGACAGCCCCTTTCAGGTAATCATTTGTCTTTTCTTTCCTTTCTAATTTATTTATCACTTTTGTATTCTGGCATTCTGTATTTTCTTGGTCTTTTATCTATCTGTCATCAGTGGGTTGACCTCCCTTGAGGAAGTTTTCACACTCCCGGGAACAAGCTTTCGCTTGGCAACCCACTGCCTATCCATCTAACATTTTCTTGTCCAAGTTCTTTTTCTTTGCAGGTGTCATTCCTCCACAGCCAAAGAGGGGTGCTCACAAGCGTCTGGATTACGGTGCGCAGTCTATATCCAGGTACTTCTAGCCTTATCCATTTCCTTAGTTTCTTTATTCATCTTTTGAATGTAGAAAGTGAATTAGCGATAGAAACACTTTAAGCCTATACACTAGTCTTAAACTAGGTGAATTTAGAATATAAGAAATCTAATCTACTCTAGAGGATGATCCTAAGGAGCACAAGGTTCCCACACCTTGGGGATGTTCTCATCATTGTGATGAGATAACCTATGCTTGCATGTGAAGCTGAGTGATAATATTTCCACACCTAATTCCATAGACTCTTTCACCTTGTGTAAGGCCTTCATATTCATTGACCTACTGTAAATATCCTTCATGCTATAGAATATCCATGGGTGCATGTTTTGAATGATAATAGTTTCTAGCATGCCCAGTGGGACCAAAATTTGAAGAAAGGGTTAAGGAATTGGTACTATCTTTAGATAACAAGTGTAGAAGACACTTAGTAAGTGCACCTAGTGACTCCAAACTAGGTGTCACTTACTATCACTATATGTCTCTTACACACCCAGATAATTGTTCAAAAAACTTGAAAGAAACAGACTAGTACCTAATGCTTAAAGGCAAAATGTGACATGAATCCATCAGGGCTGCACCATACACTATGTGGGTGTTTTTACACTAGCACAAGGGCTATATTTATAATATAATGGAAGTGAGAGGAAGAGTCCTTTGGAACTATAAAGAGGAATAATTCTATTAGGAGTCTCTATCTTCAACTGAAACCATCTTTGCAAATGAGGTGTATTTGAGCTATTCGATTGATCCATGTCATCTCAAGTGGTTACATAGCTAGTTTTCTCACTCAAATATGCTTACCTAATGGTTGTACTTATAAAGATAAGATGTTTTTGAGTTGATTAGTGGCATAAATTAGTTATGTAAATGAGATTCCACTTGTTGTAGATTTATCTTGATGCTAACAACTTCTCACTAGCTTGCTAAAGTGTGCAACGATGTAGGGAAGAGTCACTTTCATTATATTTGGCCTTGGAGAGGCAACCACTTGAAGTATACATGTATGATTTCATATAATTTATCAAAATTCTTTAAAAAATCATTATATATTGACCAAGTTTAATGATTGAATCCTATAAATTTCCTTAGCCTTTTGTTCCTTTAATTGGCCATCAAAAAATGACATAGATCATGATCTGATGGTGAGATGAGCCTCATTTACATCTACTTGGGACCCATTATTTAAACACTAATGGATAGCTCATCACCTTGAAGTTGATGTACATATAACTATCACTCTACTAGGACCATTCCTTTAGACTTTTTGTTTCAGATAAAAAGTCTGAAACAATTTTCCCATAGACCCTTTTCTTTGAAAGAATCTTTCTTTCAAAATTTTTGCAAGTGTCCCTTCAAACTTTTTTTGAAGGACACTTTTGTTAAAAATAAATCTTTAGAATTTTCATTTCACCCCTTTGAAAGCCTAAACATTACCTTTGACATTCTTGAAATGTCCCTTTAGAAAGATTATTTTGGATAAAATGACTGAAACACTTCCTTCCTGCCTTGGACCTTTTATTTTGAAAAAACTCATTTAGGTCCTTTGCAAGTGCCCCTTGATTTATGAACATGCCATTCGACAAATTTTGAATTGGACACTTTCATGACAAAAAGACCCTTCAAATTTTTTAAAAGTGTCCCTTTAGAAATATTTAAAGTGTCCCTTTGTTTGAGAAAAGACCCTTCAAACTTTTGCAAGGTGTCCCTTTGAAAAAAAGAAAAGGACACTTTCATGAGTAATAATTATTTTGAAAAACCTAAAAAGGACCAATTCCTTCAGGATTTTGAAAGTGAACAATTCCTTCAGTAAAAATTAATTGACCAATTCCTGAGAAAAAACCCTTCAAAAATATTGAAAATGTCCCTTCACTTGAGAAATGACCCTTCAGAAAGATTATTTCAGACAAAAAGTCTAAAACAATTCTTTTGGATAAATTGTTTAAGCCAATTCATTTATAAAGTTTCAAGAGACATTTCCTTCAAAAATATTGAAATGTACCCTTCAAAAAACATGAAATGGACCAATTCCTTGAATGAACAAACCCTTCAAAAAATTTGAAAAGGACATTTCTCCTTTAGAATTCTTGAAGATGCCTTTTGGAAATCTTGAAATGTACTCTTCAAACTTTTTGCAAAGGATACTTCCATGAAAAAAGACCCTTCAAAAATATTAAAAGTGACTTATTCCTTTGGAAATTTTATTTTACATAAAAAGTTTGAAACAATTCCTTTGACACTTGGACAAAAAACTTGAAGCAAAACCTTGTTGAAATAAATAACTCTTGAGAAAAAAGATCAAAATAACACTTGTAAAAAGACTTAACAAAGGCTTCCAAAGGAAATAAAACTTGGTCTTTTTCTATAGGGATAAAATAATAATGATGTTGAAATTTAACCAAAAATAAATATGTAAAACTTGGGTGTGAAAATTGGCTATTAGTTCCTTTCAACATAGTAGAGCAGATGAAGAAGATGAACCTCAGTGTAACTATGTGGGATGCACTCACTATTCCATCTCAATTAAATTTTTTATAGGATGTGGTGAAAGGTTTTTAGGAATGTAAGGAATCCCAAATATCACCTACCACCTATACAAGTCTATGTTAGCCAAAAATAAAAGAACCATAGGTGTGTAGTGATAATAAACCACCTCCATTTTATGTCTCCTTAATCATCAACTAACATCTAGTACATAACTACACGATCAATCCAAGCACAAGTAACTCGTTGATGACCAAAAGATCATAAATATGCTAGGAATTATGTATTCCCATATTTAAAAAGGAGTGTTCCAATTCAATGGCA
Organism: Torreya grandis; assembly: GCA_037957365.1. Lineage (NCBI taxonomy): Eukaryota > Viridiplantae > Streptophyta > Pinopsida > Cupressales > Taxaceae > Torreya > Torreya grandis. The sequence continues at coordinate 7,231,734 of JARHVA010000127.1, forward strand.
TGATGGTCAAAGTTATAGGGGTCATCAAATATTTGAATGTTACACTACATGCATGCCCAAGCCTCTCCATTATGCAAAACATTACAGTCATTAACATACCTCCCTACTTTACCATCTACCTCTCTTGAGACTTCACAAAAAATATGGGTAGGTATTAATCTTCATATTGGTCACATATGAGAACCAAATATAGGACAAAAGTGACCATAAGTGTAGAGCCTATTTTAAAGATGCATGATGAGCCATACTCTCCTAGCCTAATTGAGAAAAATTGTGCAATGTTTGATCAAGAGAAGAATTTGATTCTCTATGAGGCCACAAAACCACTAGAGGAGATCCCATATGACCTTATAGATGAATGGGCACATGAAAATTTTGAGTGTGATCCATATAACAATGTAGAGACATGGCTATGGACATATTATATCATAGAGGAGGATTCCACACTCCCTAAACTCATAAAGGTGCATGATAATCCTGAAGGTGCATAGTAATTATAATTTGATGGCTCCTAAAGTAATAATGGTGCATGATATGGTGTCATGTTGGTCTTTACCCATATGGATAAATAATTCTATGACTTTAGATGATAGTTCACTTGCAAAAATAATGCTTCCAAGTATGAGGCACTAATCCAAGGCCTTCAACTTGCACAAAAGAAAGGAATCAATGAACTACAAGCATTAGGTGATAGTGAACTACTTGTCAACTAGGTTATAGTGTAGAGAATGACCAAGAATGGCTTGATGAAAGCTTATAAGAATAAAATATGGGATATGATTGAAGGATTTGATGCATTCAACATCAGTACCATACCAAGAGCACATAATGTCGATGTATATAGGCTTACGACTATAGGCACATAATATGATATCCCATGCGACATAATGAAGGATTTCAAATAGCTCATCAAACTCATGGTAAGACTAATAGTTATTAATAATATAGATAATTGATAAGTAATTGAGAGTGAAAAGTAATTCATCAGGTTTCTATTAGGATGAGGTAGAGTTTTTTGCGTACAACTAGGCATAGTTGTGAACCTAATATGAAGAGAAAGTCAAGGGATATTCACCCTAGAAATAATCTTCAATTCTAATGACCAATTTAAAGGTGAGAGACGTAGAATGACCACAAAGGAGGATATCTTTGTGCCCATAATCATTTCAAAAGGGAAGACTCTAAAAGTTGGTAGGGAATGTTCCCCACCAGAGATCAAGATCTTTATTCAACTCAATAGGAGATATGATGACATATTCACATGGAGCTATAAGGATCTTAGAGGCTTTGATATAGGCTTAGCATAACACACAATTGATCTCGATCCTGATGCACAACCTATGCACCAAAAGAAGATACCTATCAATAAAAAACTAGAGCTATTGATGCATAAGGAGCTCTTAAAACTCATTGAGGCTAGTATAATACTTCTGATAAAGCACTCTTTACAAGTCACCAACTTGGTACTGGTATGGAAAAAATTGGAGAGATACATCTCTATGTAGACTTTAGAGACCTGAACAAGGCTTCTCTTAAAGACCACTACCCTCTACTATCAATATAATAAATCATGAAGATGGTTGCATGCATATAAAGATTTTTATCATTGGATAGTTATTCAGGGTATAACTAAATCCTTATCCAAGAATGCAACCATTACAAAATTTCATTCACCACTAAGTGGGGACGTTTTCATACTAGTGCATGTCATTTGGTTTTACAAATATAGGCACAACATTTTAGAGAGATATGGTTATGACATTCAAGGAACTCATCAAAAAAATCAACTTGGTATACCTTGATGATATAACTATTTTATATAAGTATGCAAGAGGTCATTTGTGCCATTTAGAATAAGTCTTTCAAAGGTGTTGAGAGTTTGGAATATATCTAAACCCTAACAAATTCATCTTTATAGTTCATGAAGGTGTACTCTTAAGGCACATTTTTTCCAAGGATGGAATCATAATTGGTCTAGTGCACGCTGATGCTATCTCATCTCCTCCTCTTTCGAGCCATAAGAATAGTATCTAGAGCTTCGTAGGAAGAATTGAATTTTTCAAAAGATTCATTCCTAGTTTTTCCATCCTAACCAAGCCCCTTACTATGATGCTAAAAAATAATGTTATGTTTAGCTAGACTTGTGAGGGAAAGGATAGTTTTGAGGCCATCAAGTGCATCATTATATAGGCTCTCACTTTGATCAATCTTGACTACAACAAGGATTTCATCCTTTATGCATTTAATGGGATTGAAGGCTTCTCATCTATCCTTATATAACAAAATAATGATCATTTGGAGCATCCAATTGATTTCTTCAACTAGGCATTACATAATTAAGAGCTACACTATAGCTTCATGGATAAGCATACCCTCGCTATTGTGAGAGCACTCAATAAATTTAGACATATGATCTCCAACAAAAAAATTAAACTTATGATATCTCACACGAGCATCAAAAAGTTTCTTTTTATAAAGGACATCAATGAGAAAAGGGTTAGCTAGATTACAAAGGTGATGGAATATGACATAGACATCCAGGTCACCAAGCTAGTACAAGGAAAGGGACTTTGTGATCAATTGGCCTAAGTGGAAAAATCAAAATATAGTGTAGTCTTAGTTTTTCATGAAGGATATCATAGAATCATAGAGGCCTTAACTGACTAGGCATAAGATATGAAATCCTTCCTTTAGCATAATTTATATCCTCTTGGTCTTGATAAATCTAAGTGCAGGCATTTTAGGTTGCAGTCCATTCCTTATGTGCTTGTAGAAGGTGTGATTTTCTATAAATATCTCAATGGAATTATCTTGAGGTTCATAAAAGCAAAGTAAACAAGCATAATTCTTCAATAATTTTATGATGGCCCTATACAAGACCATTATTTGCCTAAGACCACTACTATGAAAATCATGCAAGATGGTTATTATTGGCCAAGTCTATTCAAAGATGCACATGTGCATGTGAAAAATTGCAAGAAATGTAAGTTATTCACAAGGAAACAAAGGCTATCAGCCTTTCCACTATGATAGATTCAATTTGATCAACCCTTCATGCATTGGGTCCTAAATTTCATCAACATCATTAATCCACCATCAAGTGATTGGCATAGATAGATTATTATAGCCACAAACTATTTCACAAGTTGCTCAAAAGTGGTTGCACTCAAAGAGGCTAATGAGACATCCATCCTCAACTTATATAAAGGCATTATAATGAGATTTGGAATCCTTGCCACCATTATCTATGATAATGCATTGGCCTTCTTTGGAACTAGGATAAACTAATGGGCCATCAAGCATAATATCTATCTGAGTGCTTTATAGAATTATTACCCTCAAGGTAATGGTCTAGCCTAGTACACAAATATGAATTTGATTTGCATCATAAAAAGGACTCTAGAGGATAACCAACCAACTTGGTATATGAATCTCAGAACTAGCCTTTAGGCTAATCAAATCACACCTAAGAAAGTGTTAGGAAATTTTTCCTTCATGCTAGTCTATGGAAGAGAGGCTAGATTTCCCACATCCCTCGAGTTTCTTTCATTGGAACTTTTGCTTTAGTTGGATTTGATTGATAATTATCCCATTTTAGTAATATTAGCCAAGCTAATGGATCTCAAAGAATTTAGAGTGCAATTTTCACACACCATATAGCTCTAATAGGCATAGATGAAAGGCATACTAAGTTAGATGTAATATAGAGCAACCCATATATCGTAACTAGTTACAAGCAATCCAATTCCTTCTAACTTGCCAAATTAAATGGGAAGGAGATGTGTATCCTAGTCAATGGGATTCATCTCAAGCACTATCTCCATTAACCCTTGTATAGTTTTAAATAAGTAGATAAAATGTTTTTTATTTCCCTAAGTGCCTTATGTGCCTTATTTTCAATTCCTCCAAGTGCTTGGGTATAGTGTTTATCTTAGCTTAGGTCTTTTTTCTTTAAGTGCCTTTAGAATAGTTCTTGTTTTTCTAGGTGAATTATAAATTCATTCAAAAATATAAAGGTATATAGATAAGAACATTCTCAATTGGAAAGACCATAAATTCCAAAGACTCCATTCCCAATGAATTACTCAAAAGCTATTGGATTCTTGCTTAACAGGCAAGTGGCTTATAGTTGTCACCGTAAGTGTTGACTTTATAAGTCACCCTAATCAACACGAGGATTTATAAGTCCCTACAGAAGGTCTATACACATTTGAAATTCCAAGCACTTTAATTAAAGTCTACATAAGCATTCCATCCAAACCCAAGCCCAAGATAGAAACACAAGCTTGTATAAACAATGAAGTGGTGGTTCTCACCTACAAGGACCCAAGAACTTCAAAAAGGATGTGTGTAGGTGTTTCTTGCCTATGATAAATCCTAAAATATACATTCACATGTCTATTTTGACTAAAGTTCTAGTTTCCTTCCAGTTTTACCACATTGTATCCTAACGCTCACTTATCATGAACAAATTCTCTATTCACCCAGGAGTAGTGCCAACTCTTCACGTGGTGACCTATCAATCATCTAAGGTAGGTTTATTTTTGACAAAACTTCAAGTTGTGCCATTTGATAAAATAAAGGCACTCTATGCATGACATATGGAACAAATCTACCTAACCCAAAATATATCACGTGGCATCATCCTAAGAGCTCACAGATGAACTAGTGGTTGGAATTAAAATCTATGGGCTACATGTAGAAATACCTCATATCATGAGTAATTCCATTTAAATTTGAGATACCATGCATCCCAGTACAATCTAATAGTCCATGAAATGATGCCACATGTCCCAAGTCTAATTCAAGAGCCACCTAAGATCAATAAGTGTCCCTATAAAGGACACATGTCATGCTTACACTGATCCTAGTTGAAAATATAAATGACTCTTTTAAGAGCCCACCAAAATGACTTGTGTCCCTATTCGAGTCACACATTTAATACAAAGTTACTAAAAGCTATCAATAGGGTCCCCAAGAGCATTCAAAAGGTATTGTGTGGAAAATAAAAAGGAGTCATCTACAAAGAGTTCCTAAGACTAATAGAAAAGTGCCACGTGTCCAAACTTGAGTTGACTAAGTGACTTAGTCACATTTAAGCCCCATGAATGCCTAAATAGATCTGATGTGGCATGCCACATGTTAAGAGGTAGTTAGAGGTAGTTGATTGAGTCCTAAGATGTGACATAGATAGCAAGTACAAAAGTGGTCGTTAGACATCAAAATAGGAATACATTCCACTCTCTTACCTTGTCAGGGAAATCTTTTGATCTTCTATGCACATGTTCACCCTAACAAAATCCTACCACTAAATCTAGATCAGATATGCTAAATAGAATTCAAAGGCATGTCCATGACATATTAAAGGAATTAAAAGACATACCCATTACCCCAAGTGGTGAATTTATTTTAAAATAGGCTTGTTCACTATAAAATCTTGGTTCTTCACTTGTAAAAGGGTCAACATTTTTTAGCAACCTCACACTACTAAAATTTTCCCTCCAAGAGCACTTGCATTGGCTAAATCTTCAGACTAATGAGAATTAATCTTGCCTACTTCCACTCTTCTAATGTTATATGTGTTTTTTGATCCTTGTCTATGGGTAATGTTCACCCCTCTCACCATTTACCATTCCCATCACCTCTTCATTGAATTTGGAATCACTTGCAGATCATATCTTGTTTGCATTCAGGACTATGTAGATATTATCTATGGATCATTTATCATCCCTCTTAATATTAAACTACATTATCATTCCTCTATATGAAATACTTATGAATTTTGAGTTTCCTTGGTGGAATTTATGTGGAGATGTCTTGTTCTCAAAGGTTTGTAGTGTGTTTATGGTAATACAAATGCTCATTCTATTCTGGGTGCATCACATATTTTAATTTATCCATCTCTTACCTTCTCCTTAGCCTTTTACCTCAAAAATATTAGGTTTAGACTAGTGGTAGATTTACCTTTTTCCTCTTTGGGCTTACACACTGGTATTAAACTAGGTGCATTTAGAATAGAAGGAATCTAGCCTACTTTGGAGCTCATCCCAAGGAGTTTAAGGGTGTCATGCCTTGGGGACATTCCCATCATTGTGATGAGACAACTAATGCTTACACATGCATTTGAGTGATAATATTTCCACACCTAATTCCATATAATCTTGCACCCCACATAAATCCTTCATTCTCAGTACCCCATATAAAATCTCCCCCGTGCCATAGAACATCCACGTGTGCACATTTCAAATGACAATGATAGCCTCAAATATTTTTTAGAGTAATGATTTTCATTTCAAGAATAACATAAATGGTGACTAAAATGTTAGGATATGATTTTGAAATAATTTATAAGAAAGGAAAAGACAATGTGGTGGTATATGACCTCTCTTTATAGGATGCATCAGTTGAGGCATTGTTATGTGCCATGACCATGTGGTAGATAGATTGGCTAGAGGAAACAAGATCTGAATGGCAGAATGATAGTGCTACTAAGGATTTGATTCAAAATATTTAGTATGTTTTTTATGAATCTAAAAATTTACATGGAAGGGGAACACATTATGGTATAATTATAGATCATACCTCTATAATCATTCTCTCCTCAAACATAAAATTCTTTAAGAACTTCATGCCTTTCCACTTAGAGGTCACTCTAAATTTTTGAGTACATATCATAGAATCAAGAATGATTTATTTTAAGAAGGAATCAAGGGGAATGCCCAAAAATATGTGGTTGAATGCATGGTATGCCAACAAAATAAAGGAGAAACTATTAAGACCCTAGGTCTTTTGCAGTCTTTATCCATCCCTCCCTAGCATTGGGAGGAGGTTTTCATGGATTTCATTACAGGGTTACCATGTTTTAAGGGTAAATTTTTTATAATGGTATTTGTGGATCAAATCACCAAGTATTCTCATTTTATTTCCTTATCATAACCATTTATTTCTATTATAGTAGCTTCTGCTTCTCTCAATACAATTCAAAAATTGTATGGTACTCTAAAGATCATTATAAGTGATTGAGATAACATATTTGATAGTAGTTTTTAGATTGAATTATTTTCATGTTTAGGTACCCAATTATATCATATATCATCCTAACATCCTCAATATAATGGACAAATATAGGTAGTCAATAAATGTCTAGAAGGGTATCTTCATTGTTTTGTTTCTAACAAATAGGACAAATGGGTTTATTGGCTGCCACTTGCTGAATGGTGGTATAACACTTCTTCTAAGATGTATCCCTTTGTGTAATTATATGGGTACCAACACCAATCCATCACTTCAACTTTGACAGTGCATCCTAAGGTTTGATTTGTTGAGGAACACATTCACCATCAATAAGAGGTGTTAGTTTGTGAGAGAGTTTAGTAATGCAACAAAATAGATTGAAGCAACAAGTAGATCAACACCAAAGTGAGTGGCATTTTGACATTGGTGATTGGGTATTTATGTGTTTGAAACCATATAAGTATATGTATCTAAAGAAATGGAATAATTATAATAAGCTATCACCTAAGTATTATGGCCCTTATCATATCTTGTATAAAATTGGTAGTGTGGCTTATAAGCTAGAATTACCTCCATCACTCACATACATCTAATATTATATGTATCTTGCATAAATAATGTAATTATACATAAATTTTATACTCAAAATAAGTTACCTAAAATGGATGAATAATGCCAAGTCATTCTAGATCATAAAGATATCCTTTACATGTGTACTAAACAAATACAGACTAGAGCCATTAAGGAGTATTTGATCAAATGTTATAACATACATTCTAAAGATGCAACATGAGAGGATGAATCATCCTTGCAACAAAATATTGGTTTGATTCAACATTGAGGATAATGTTTTTTTGAATAGGATGGGCATGTTATGCCCTTAACCTATAGTATGTCTAGGGATGTGTGTGGCTGACTTATGGTTTACACACTTTTATATTATCTTGTTACATTTATGTTTGTTCTTAGTATGGTCAGCCTATGGAATAACCTTGGTTAATTAGAGTATATATAGGAGGTAGTGGTTATTATTTTATCATCATATTTTTAATTCTATTCTTATTACATTATTGTTGAGTTTGGCCTTTTAAAGTGGCTCAATCATAATATTCAATTATTTTTCTCTTTTGTCAGTTTTGGTTGTGGATCTATTTATTCTAATCTTAATTATGTAATATATAAATCTATTATTTTGAATATTCTAAATAATTTCATTACAATGAGATATACTAGTGCATGTTACATTATTAATTCCATGAACTATCTCAAATGTTGGGATGAAACAGTGCCCACACAAAATTGTACTACTATTATCATATGATATGGATGCCACCCATTAATTCTAAAAAGTGATGATGGTAATTTTTTTTAAAAATATAACAATGTTGCATCATCCTAGCTGAATTCATGATTGCACACCCTAAGACCACACCTTACCACCCTCAAGCCAATGACACAATTGAATCCTTCAATAATGTCTTTGGTAATACACTGACCATGATTTTCAATATACTGATTGGGATGATCATGATTTATTGATATTATGGGATTAATATATCATATAAAAAAGGTTGAATAATAACACTCCTTTTAACCTTGTCTTTGGCACTGAATTAATGTTACCATTGAAATTCTTTGTGCCTTATTTGTGTAATGTGCATGTGGGTAGATTATATGAAGAAGAGTCCTTAAAAGCTCACCTAGATGCTTTAATTTAGTTGGATGAAGTGTGAATTTTCTCACACTAGAGTCAAAATGTTGAGAAGCAAAAAAAATAATCCTAACATGACCAACATATCAAAACCAAAGTTTTTCATCCTAGTAATCATGTCTTGGTCTATGATTCAGAGTTTGTGTGACATCTAGGTAAACCACAAATATGGTGCAATGGCCATTTTATCATTCACTATATATGTCTAATAGGTGTATATAAGTTGAAAAGATAAGATGGCCAATTCATTCCAAGCCATTCTAATGGTATTTGGATCTGACCCTACCATTCTATGTAACTCTTAAGTTCATTAAATAAGGTGTATTCCACTAGTTTAGTTTAAGACTTAGTTTTATTTTAAAATAAGGATCACATTGGTTGTGCACTTTTTTTATATTGATTATGACACTTTTGGTGCTCTTTGGCATTCAAAACTCTGTTATCTATTACTTTCTTGACAAATTGGTTTGATTCAGTTATGTCATGGAGGACTATGGACATATTTTAATGTGGGGTAAGTTTGAAGGTGAATAAGCTACTTAAACTAAAATTTCATAAATAAAAGGTTGGGAGGAATCACATATGATTAAATTAAATCTTAGGATAAAGAGGCACTTAAGTTATCATGTATGAAGACACAATATGAGGAACGTGAATGAGGTGTTCAAGAGGTGGCACATGACCCAAGAATGTGGAATAATTATGGAAAAAGAAACACCATTATAAATATGGGTTAAAATGAAAATGTAGTTATCATGAATAAAATGGAAAATTTGAATTTTTATAGTTGGTAAGAACTATAGGAAATGTGCAATAATTATCAAAGGAAGGATGGGACATGCATTTATTAATGACATAATGGCATAAATGGAAAGCATGTGAAATTGGCACCAAGGCATGCCATTTGAGGTATTAATAGGTGAAGTGATGGATGGAAACATGGAGGGTAGTTAATTTAAAAGTTTATTCCACCTATAAAATACCTAGAGGTCTCTCATTTTCATTTTTACTATTGAAAAATTAATGAATGTAGATCTCAAACAAGTGTAAACAAGTAGTGAAAAAGGAATTTATGTCATGTTCTCTTTGGAAAAAATTAAGTAGAGGTTAAGGAAGTGGAAATTAAAGAAAAAGGGAGTGGAAACATGTCTATAAGAGTGTGTTTGAGAGAATTATAGTTGGTATATGTTTTAGTTAGTGATTGGGCCAAAGCAAAAATGCAAGAGAAGAGATTCCCTTCTAGTCATTCCTAAAGTACAAGATAATGAGGGCATAAAATAAGGAAGTCCTAGTTTCATTCAAGAAGAAGGTTATCATGTATGTGGTGTGTAAGGTGAAAACTTGGTAGAAATGCAAAAGGAAACATCTAACAAGAAAGTACCAAATATGGTGCTTATAACAAAGAAGACAACCACCACATCACCTCCACTACCAATTTCAATTGAATAAATGCAGTTCCTCAACATAGTTTTATGCATACACTATTGAGAATCCAAAGTTTCCACTTGTCAAATACTTGAATACAATCATCACCAATATATTATGAAGGTGACTTTTAGCATGAGTTTTGGGTTTGCATGCTAGAATACAAGAAATGAGATTACTTATGATCTCATAGTTTACAACTTGTTGGAGGATGCGAGTGTGATCTAACTTTTCCAACTGCCTTACTTTAGGAAACCCCACAATGTGGTTTAGTTATTGATTTATCATATCTAAAAATATTATATCTACTTTTTAGGGCATAGAAAGAGGATTAATCCTTAATGGATCAATAAGGTAACCAGGTTACTATATTTTAGGACTAATGTAAATGTGGGTATTAACTATGAAGATGTGATTGAAAAGATGGTGATGGTGTTAAAGTAAAAGAAGGAAGGCCACACCATGTCTATTATAAGTCTTATATATCTTTCCAATTGGGTAGTTGTGTACTTGGACATGACCAATCTAGGGGCATAGATAAGTACAAGGAGGTGGATATGGACCACCTATATTTTACAATCCAAATGGCCAAGGGGACCAAGTAAAATTATTCCCAATTCTTTGCTAAGAAAATTTAAGAAGATTTTTTAAATGTGCATTGCCTACCTAACCACAAGTTTCCTTAGGGTAAAATTCTAATTTTACTTGTTTTTTATGATATTAGTGTCCTAGAGAATTCTAGTAAATAATTGAAGTGGGTTTACCCACTAGAACATGAGTCCCCCATCAAGAGATTTACATAGTTTACATGTTTTTTCACCATCACACCCTCCTATAAGGTAAAGATGAAGGGTTGACATGAGGGGATGAATGAAGGTTTTGGGAATTAATGACACATTACCAAATATTTACCCACATAAATGGGAAGCTACATCAAGTTTACCATCAAACAACACTATTCACTAGCATAGATCTAGTTGGAGACCATCGATAACTTATTAGGCTAGCTTAAATTGCCTTATGCATTCACTACCAAATATTTCATGGATTTTTTAATTACATTCAGAATGTGTGCCCAATGAATATTGATGTTGAGATTCACACTCTTCATAATATCTATGTCTATCTGGGAATGAAATCCTATATAGAGTGACATGAATTGGGTAAAACTAATATCAGTCCTTTCAAAATAATCATGCAAGGTAAAATATGGTTGGTTTACTACATGCTCAGGCCATGAACGAAGACATCAAAAAGTTGGGAGGTAGAGAAGGAACTACTCCCCCCTCAACCAAACACACATGTAGAGGAAAGGGTGTGAAAGAAGGAAAAATGGCCAAAAATTGAGGCCACCAGTTCTAGTAGGTTGTAGAAATAGCCAAGGGCCTCCCCAAATGACAAAGGTAGGACTCATCACCAACAAGAGCCTAGGGGCTACTTTCAGAACAAAAATATGAAATCACCACATCATAACTAACTTCCCAATAAGATATAGAGCTTGCATGACCCAAGTGGTGATTCTTAAACTAGGTGTAACATATCTTAAAGCATAACTTGTAAATGATCCCACTCTTGATCTTAACGAAGAACATCTTACTACTAAGTAAAAAATTAACATTGAAAGTCCAAATCTTGAGAAATAAATAAGAAGAGGGGAAGCAACCAATATAGAGGACCTTGGTGATGACTTGAGTGAACAACGGTAAAAGAGCCTTGAAGTTATAAATCTAGAGTGTGACCCCCAAAAGGAAAAGGAACCAATGCAAATCTTCCTCTAGCATGCTCACTAAAGGTTATTAGGTCACTTGAGGATTCTCACAAAGTTATAACTGATCACTAAAGGTTATTAGGTAAAGGATGCTCACTAAAGGTTAGGTCACTTGAGGATGCTAACAAAGTTATAATTGGTCATCTTGAGATTTTGAAAAATAAATTAGATGATTTTCTAGAGAAACTTGAGGAGATGAAATGACTGATAGGAAAAGTGGAAGTCATTAATTTAAATACTCAAATATCCCTCAACCAATGGGAGGAGCTCAATCACCATGTACAATAGGTAGGTCCCAAGTTTTTATTATAGCTTAGGAGTGTGAAGAGGAAATAAAATGTAGATTAGTCTCTTGCTAGTCAAAATGAGAAAACATCAAGAAAAATAGTGTACTAAGACTAAACCCTCTTTCCTAATAAATAGGGGAGCATAACACATTAAGTAAGAGTAAAACTATAGATGAATACAATATAAATTTATTAACTCTCTTGTCACATATGATGCTTGTGATCAAAGAATTTGACTCAAGAGAGGAGGCTAGTATAGTGTTAGTTCCAAAAAACAATGAAATCAACACACTAGCAAGCTAACATCTCTAGGACTAGACCATGATGGGAGCTTAGTGAAAAAACCAATTGAAAGCATAACTAAAATTCAAAGAAATGACAAATCTCCTTACCTTCTTTGATTACTCCAAGGGATATCTTCATTGGATTACTCAGATTGTGCTCAAAAGGTCTTCATAAATGGGGTTCAACTATTTCCATATCCTCTTAACACCATGGTTGGCTTGTCTTTGATTTAATGTTTCTTGAAAATGGCTTGATTTTGACATTATAACATTATGCATTTAATTTATGAATCAAATCTTGCATTATAACTCTATTATGTTCCAAGCTCTCTATATAGACTAATATTTTTAACTTTTATTGATTACTAACACTTTGTATCTTGTAGGAACCTATCGAGTCTCAATCTCTTTGAGTGCATGCCTTAAGGGGTGCACTGGGAAAGGGGTGGGTAGACCATTGATGGTTCATAAGATTGTTGTTCCTTTTTCCACTTGCCATCAACACTATAACCTCCTAGAATAATTGAACCCAAGCTTATTATTCTTAGTTATACATATTCCTATCATTTTCTATGTTTTATCCTTCATTTCTTGACTTATCACACTATTGACCTATCAATTATGCTAAGTTGACCAGGTCGACCTAGCATAGTTTAGGGACTTTTTCTCTTATTTGGTTTGTTAGCCTCTTGGTCAACCTATCATAAAACTAGAGAGTTAGCCTTGAAAATGTGCTAGGTTGATTGGGTTGACCTAACATAGCCAACATTCCTGAAAGATTTTAGGGTAAGATACTACTATATATACAAGGTCATTTAACAACATTTATAAGAGTGAATAACTAAGAAAATAAGTGTAAATAAGCATCTACCTATTAACCATTCTAATTAGGGAATAAAACTTTAGGGTCTAATGCTTTCTTTGAAGCTCTGATCTCATCTTATGGATAATTATTTTGGATGCTTAGATAAGTTGTGTAGCCTAGATCTAATTTATCTTAGTTGTCCTTACATACCATGATAATCTCTTGTGAAGTACCTTGGCCAAGAGGGATGCTGAGGCTTGATGGGTTCATCTTCAAATGTGAGTATTCCAAAATTTATTCCTCCTTTGTAAGAGTAGATAGATAGATCATATGTATTCTTCTCTTCCATGTATTAGGATTCTGTATACATTGACATGAGTATATGTCTTCTATACATGTTTAGTTTAGTTATTTATTTATTTTGGTTCTAACCCCCACTTTGTGCCACAATATTTAGTGAAAACTAAATTAGATTTACTTTTCTCGTTATTATATTAGTGAAATATTAAATCATAGGACTTTTTAGGGTTGTCATGTGATTATGTTAGACTATAGTCTTTGGAACCCTATCTTACATAGTTTGTTGTGACAAGTGATTCCCTAATTTGGTCTAGAAAATACTCACATTGGTCATGGTCCTACTTAACAATTATATGCCCCCAAATTGAAAGTGTAGGTGTGCTCTATCCCATCTAATTTAGGACTGATTTATGGACATGATGCATTTCTAATTGCATACATTCTGGTGAACCAAACGTGAATCAAACCCTAGTAAGATTTCATTCACTTATTTCATTTATATTCATCATTATTTTTATCATATCTTTACTATTCTAGATCAACCTTGTCAACCCATTTTATTTATCTCTATGCGTAGTCTTGTAGGAATAGGTAACTAGCTTGACTAGCTTAACATAGTATAGGTTTCAAAACTTGTAGAACTCTATTCAGATAATTGGATTGAAAAACTTGACCCAATGTAATTTTTTTAGGTTTTCAAACTTCCAATTCAACCTACTAGGTTGACCAAGTTGACCTAGTATATTTTTAGCACTTTTTCAGTAGGTTTTTGTAATGCTTGGTCAATCAACGCAACCTAGTTTTTTAGGTTTTTGATATTTTTATTCAAGGTTCTTGATAAAAAATCTTCTCATTTTCATATATAAACTATTTAGGTTAGTTTATATTCCTATGTATATTTCTATTTATATATTTTCCTTTCATAGTTTATAGTCTTCAAAACTACCCCCGCATAGTCAACTAGGTTGACCATATGGACCCAGTTTTGTGTTCTATGTTTTTAAAAATAACTAGGTCAACTTGACCGACCTAGTTAAATTTTAAACTTTGATTCCAAAATATAGGATTGAACCTATTGAACATATTCTTTATGATTTTCTATATAGTTTCTCAACTATACCTTGTTTCAAAATTGGAATAAACCATATATATTAATCACATCTTTCTTTTTAGTTGTTTGTATGCTTATAATAGCTCACATAGTCTAATTATGGTATTTTTAATTAATCACTTAGTTAAAATATTTATATTATTTTGCACACATGGCCAAACCACATAAACATCAACAAACATTTAAACATTTGACTACCTAGGCCAACCTACCTAGATTTCATCACTAAAGGGGAAGCCAAATTGATACTCTAGTCAAGTATAAAGTTTGGGTAATGGTATATTTTGTCTAAGCACCCATTACCCTTATTGATAAATTGTGTGAAGTGAGGGGTTAGGCCCAAATACCAAGCCTATATCATTACCACTATAGTCCCCTTCATCCTAAACTTACCTAAAATTATCCTTAGATTTTTATCTAGTACCTTGCTAATAACCAATCTCCCTTTACAATTAAAATCATTATTAATAATCTAATCAACATTATAGGTTGACCAAGTAGCTATCTTTACTTTCAAGTTGTTTTCTTTCTCTTTGATCAATTGTGTGTGCAAAAGCTTGTATTAGCTAGTGTTAGTGTAAGATTTTGCTTTGTGTGTATCAATTGGATTGGCTAGTGTCAATTCAATTGACTATAATTCATAACTTGTTATCAACTTTCATTTCTCCCCTATCTATTGTGCTAGGTCGACCTTATCAACCTAGTATATTTTTCAACCCCTATACATTGTGCTAAGTCAACCTGATTGACCTAGTACTATTTAAAACATCTTTACCTCTTTCTACCAATCACTATTCATTAAACTAGGTCGATATTGTGGACCTAATATAGCTTTATTGTCCCTATTTTATACTAAGTCAACTAGGTTGACCTAGTACTATTATCAATGACTTTTTGATCCTTTGATTTCTCACATTATATCTTTTCCTTTCATCATGGAATTTCTATTTGGTGATAAAATTGAATTTCAATCAATAGACATGATAAAATTTACCAATCCTAATAGGGTCTCCCATAGATGAAGTAGGGCTCCATTCATAAATGTTAGTAATGTTCATATTGCAACCCACATAATGGACTGTGGGACCCCTCCTTATAGCCCTTTGCAGCAAAACCCTCCTCTTCTCTTAGAGGATCAACTTGAGTTAGACTATACTCCTAAAATTCTTTTCTTTATTATGGAATTTACTCAACATAGAGGGAAGGATCCTTCCACCATCTATAACCTCATGATTAGCCATAAAGTTGATGAAATTCATTCTCCTACTCCCACTTTCTCAACTAGATTTGAGGGTACCAATTTATTTACTTCTTAACCTCTTCCTTCAATCTTGACTCCTTATGCCATGACATCTTCTTATTTAACTTATTCCACCTCTATGCAAAGTATCTCAACTGACATGGTAGGTTTTATATCTAATGGGCATCTCATAATATCCACCATCCTTAATACTTACACTAGTTCATCATTTGCTACCCAAGGCACTCATGATTATAGTGCTTCCTTTTCTCAACCATTTACTAGTCCATCTTTTGCTTCACAAGAATTTTTTTTCCACTAGTGCCTCAAATTCTCATAGCTTTTCTCAAGCTCATATCAACACTAATAGTGGTACCCAAGACACTAAAACCAACACAACCACTTATACTATTTCTTATAATAACACTAATCAAACCCATCAACTATTGTTGAAAAATCTCAATCAAATGAACACAATCCAAGCTCATAATATAAATCAAATGATACGAATGCAAAACCACCATCTTAATCTTCAATCCAATCCTCAACCAATGATTTGGGGAACACATAAAAAAAGTGTTCCTCTTCCTCCTCTTTGATATTCTAAATGTAATATCTTTTGTCAATCTCCATTAGCCAACAAAGTCATCAATCATTTACAAAATAAACCTCTTACCACCCAAATTACTAACATTGAAATTCGAGGTATAACACCTACAATTTCTTACAATGGATCAACTAATCCTACCCTTCACCTCAAAACATTTTGAAATATTTATGAGGATTGGGTCAAGTTAAATACCTTTACCAGTACCAAACTCTTATCAAAAATCCTCACGGGTGATGCCTTGGATTGGTACAATCAATTTATAACACACTCTATCACTAGTTTGGAGGAGTTAGTAAATGCTTTAGTTCAAGAATTTCAAAATAGTGATCTTTTAGAGAACACTTTGGCCCATTTCATCAATTGAAAACAAAACAAAAATGAAACTAACCAAGCCTTTGTTAAGTGATGAAAAAAATTGTCAAATAAATGTGAACATAACATGGTGGATGACAATCTCTTTCATCTCTTTACAAATTCTTTATTTTCTAAATTATAATATCGAGTTTGTACCTTTTCTCCATGTACCTTAGAGGAAGCCATTGATCAATACAAAAGATAATATTTCCTCATGCACCAATTCAAGCTACCCAAATATTCCATGAGCCCTCACCTATTAGTTAAGAATACAAATTACAATATTACCAATGATGGTGTTATCGATTCATATGAAACCATTCACAATGTTCAAGATATCATTCCTACCCCTTCTTTAGAACCAACTCCTTATCAATGATACACTAATCCTCATTTCTCAACAAACAACATTAATGTCCATAAGCCTTTATCTTTGGCTAAATTGATTAAACGTCTACCTAGGCCTCTCCCTTGAGAGCTTGACCCTACTCAACCTGTGAAACCATGGTATGATCCTAATAAGTTTTTCTAGTTTCATGCTAGTTAGCGTCACTCTGACGAGACTTGTAAACAACTCCATAATTTAGCTATGGACTTTCTTCTTGGCCCAAATTTTGATCATGGTTACATTATCCATAAACATCAACAAGCCTATGAGATTGATTTCAAAGACTATAAATCACATGTTAAAAATCAAGCCTTAAATCAAGCAAACACTTATTTAGATATCTATAAATACCCCTTGCTTAATAATCAACCAATCCAAGAAGGTCTAGGTAAGCCCACTTCCTCCACCAGTAACATAGAAATTCTTGTTGAACCAAACTCTAAAGAGAATGTGATCAACATAACTAATATGTGAAGAATGGTGGTTTTCATTGATTCAAAACCTATCTGCACTCCTCCTCATAAGACATATCATGTTATCCAAGATTCTTCTCCAACTCATCTAAATGAGTTAGGGCAAGCAAATCTTATTTATTTTGATGAATCAATTTATGATTCCCCCTTAGATGACACATCTCATACTATTTATACTTCTCTTCCATTATCTTCCAATACTAATGAAAATCTAATTTATACTAACACTTCTTCTTCCAAATTTCAAGATCAATCTAAACCAACTACTTCTTCATCACCAAATAATTTAAAACTTTCTTCTCAACTTTCTCATTCTTATCAAAATAAGTTTAAATGCTCTTTAGATCCACCTTTTAAAGACCTTCTTAATCATTACGCACCTATATCTAACAATATCCTTATGGGTTATGATGAGTGGGATCCCATTATGTAACTTACTATTATTTCATCCCAAATCCCTTTCCTTGAACTCATGAGGACATTTACACATCATAGAAACCACCTCATGCAACTCTTATTAGAGATGAATACCCCTCACCCTCATCTAGTAGGATAGAAGGCTACTTTATCTAGATCTGGGGATAGTATCTTATAGTAATCTAAAGAGATGTCTATTAATGTTGATGAAACTATAGACACTTCTATTTATTTATGATTTCCTATCACATATATGATTCTAGATGAGATTATGCTTCATGTAGATGATCCTCTATTATTTATTAGCATCCAAATAGGTGATATCCAAGTTAAGAGAGCCTTGATCAATAAGGATTATGGAACTTGTGGCATTTCCCTTGATTTCATTAAGATTTTTGGGTATTCCAAATGCAATGTCAAGTCTACATGCAACACATGCCAAGGATATGATAGAAGGCAAATGCATCCCTTAGGGTATGTGTGGCTTCCCATTACCATCCCACCTATCACCATTCATGTGAAGGTGATGATATTCAAATTTCCCCTTTTATATAACATCTTGCTTGGTATGTTATGGACTCATTTTATGTGAGCTGTCACATATTCTACTTGCCAATGCATTAAATTTACTCATAACGGAGCCATTTATAGGATTTGAGGAGATATTAACCCTTAAAATTTCAAATAATTCCAATATCATGGTGTCTTCAAGATTCCTACTCTTGAACCTTTTCTTAGTGTTCCATTCTATGAGTTAATAGTGTCTCAACTTTCTTATCAACTCAACTAGAGGTTATAATGGGCATCATGAGTTCATTGGTAACATTTCTCCCAACCTTTTAGACTTTGATGATGATGAGCCAAATGAGATTAACTTAAATATCAAAACTTATGATCTCTCACCTCATCCCATCTCATAACTTCCTTCTTCATTACAACCTCATTCACACAAGTCTCCTTGTGATGACATTACTGTAGTCTTAATCAAGATTAGGCACTCTATTCACTAAGCTTCCTTCGATGACAAGGTCATCCTAATCTATGTCATTGATCTTCATACTCCAAATTATGATGATAGCTATTTTTTTGATGATCCTATTTTAGGCAGTGTTTTCCAAGACCATGATACCAAGATTGTTTGTTACCGCTCTTATTTATTTGAGTCTTTACATGCATCTCATCATTATTTTATAGTTTTTGATTCTTGTATTTTTCCTTTTTATCATAAGTTAGAGATGGCATTGATACCTCCAATTTCTAAGGAGCCACTTAGGACCATGCTCTTGGATTGTTCTATGACTAGACCTTATCACTTTTCCATACTTAAGGTAGTCCTCCTTAGACCTTCTATAAATCCCACCCCTCCTTCAATAGGGCTAGCTATAGTTAAGCCTATTCCTTTTTCCACTCTAGTTGAACCTATTTCCTCTCCTAATATTGCTAAGCCTCTTCCTACTTCTCAACTTAGTGCTCCTCTTGTTAAGCCTAGTTCCACTCTTTCTCCATCATTACCCTCCATTGATGATGGTTTACTTCCATTGCCTAAGATGGATCCTTTACCCACTAAATGGGTTGATGAGTCCTCTTTAGCTTCTTTTTCTCCTATTTTACCTCCTTCTATGAGTGATCCTAAAACCACTCATAAACATATCTGTTGATTCCATGGGATAGATAATCACCCTTCAACCCATTGTCATAAGTTGTGACAATATCTTGATACATTGCATCCTTCTTACCCATCATCAAATAAATCTATACCTCCCCCAAAGGGACTTCATGAATATTTTCCTAAGTATGATGAGGTATATTATCTATGGCACCTATGTGGCACACATCACACTAATCATTATAACATTCTTTAACAACATCTTAAAGATCACCTTATAGCCATCCTTGGACCTTATACCATTCCTTTCATAGGTTGTTCTCATAAGAAGGATCCTCCTTCTTCTCTCATGGCTCTACCTCTAGTGGTTCCATCACCTCTTATGTTCCCTTCACCACCTTCTATACCTCTACCTATGATTCCTTCACTTGTGGACCTTCCCTTACCTATGGATCCTTATCCACTTGTGAGTAATTCACCCATGGATCCTTCTCTACGTAAGATTCCTTCTTCTCATGTAGATCCTATTTTCACACATTCTCCTGACCCATCTTTGCCTAACTTCCCTCCTCAGCATGATCCTTTAATAATTCCTACTTTTTTAGTTGAGGAGATCAAAAAAGAAGTATTTTTCAAGTATTCACTAAAGATTGATGAGACCTTAGTAGTAGTTTAATTTCATCTTCATAGAGACTTATCTAATGTATTGGATAATGTGTGTGGATAGATTTACCAGTATTTATGAGCACATGAATGGTGGTTTCTCATTTATATTTGGATTGGACAATTTCTCCAATCTTATTTCTATTTGATTATATCATTTAACACTGAGTCAAATTCTTTCTTATCTTATATCATGTTTCTTCTTCATGCTGTACTATAGCTAGCTTATGTTATCATTTTACATTTCACATATACTTGTCTTTTCCTTATCATTTTTATTTTCCCCTTATCATTTCTTTCTTTTTATTTAGATTTTTTCTCAAAATTATTCCCTTGTATCTTCATGATTATTTTCTTTTTTATCTTTATTTTTAACAAATAGTTGTCATGGTGACTTGTTTATATTTACCTTCTTCCCTTGGATACTATCTCCTATTACCATGTGATCAGTTAGCAATAAATCTTTCTCATTATTATTTCCTTTCACCAATCCTCCTTTGGATCTCCTTTTTCCATTCTTCCCTTTTCCAAAAACTAAGCATATACACAGTTGAGACTTAAGATCACATGCTTAGTTCATTGTCAAGCATAAGTGTTCTAGTCAGTATTTTGTCTTGGGTTACTTAGCTTCCTTTAGCCTTAGCCTATAGATAATTAATGTGTATCACTATATCTCTCATGATTGGTCATTCCAAACATGTATGGAGGAGGAATATTAAAAATCCATCAAAATAAAGTTAAAATCCAAATCATTTAAATAAAAGACAATGATATAAAAATGCAAAAATATTGAATATTCTTAAAAGTATAATCACGCTAAAAGACATGATTCAAAGAACATATCCTTCTTCTAGTCAAATCTCAAACTCCAAAATTGGACTCATAGTAGAGCCAAGGTCCTTTGGGGTGTGGTAGGCTACTAGATTAGAAGAGGATAATAATAAAATATTTTATTGCTACCTACTTTCTCACACAAGTACCCAATCTTCATAGTAGATTGATGACTCTATAAGGAGTCTTGAAAAGTGTGGAACATGTCATGGGAAGGTAGGTACATTTTAATTTTCCTTATACCAATATACCATCATGATTTGATCTTAGTATCACACTTATTTGCCTACAAAGCTTTTGTTGAAAATATTTTCATTGATGTCAAAGGTCTAGCATTGGTGATAAGGGATTTATAGTATTTATTATCTAAAGGTGTTTTTGAAGTTCATATTTTAGATAAAATGTTACTGATATTTATTTAATATTAATGAATATATTTTTGGTTTCATAAAATTCAAAAGAGGGCCCATGGAGAAGTCAAAGAGTCATGGGGTAAAGACAAAAGAGCAATGGGATGAATTTTCCCATGAAAAGTCATCTTGAGTAATTCTAAGAGTCACCAAGTGAAGACAAAAGAGGGTATGGTGTGTTTTTCCATGAATAATCATCTTAATGAATTCAAAAGGTCATAAAGATAAAGACAAAAGAGGAAAGGATGCATTTTTTTATGAAGGGTCACCATGTGACTTTTAAAATATAAGGATTTGAAGGGTCATGCAAGTTTGTCACCATTTTTCATGAGTGAAGAGTCACAAAGGGTAAATGTTAAAGGTCATTTGGAAAGCTATAAATAAAGGCATTAAAAGCCATTTGTAATATGCAAGAGAGTGCATGGTTTGTAATTGTTTTATATAAGAAAAGAGGAGAGAATGGGAAGAGATATTGTAGAGTTATATCATTTGTTGAGAAAGCAACATTGAGAGATAGTTGTGTTTTATACACAAGAGGGGTTAGTGCTCACAATAATTGCAAGGGGTTGGTGCTATTATGAGTTGGTGCTTGACAAATTGGTTGGTGATCCTGTAAGTTGGTGCTTTCAAAATTTATAATTTGAGTTGGTGCTCATTCATATACTTGAGATTGCTCTTCATTATTTTTCCCACTTTGGGTTTCCATGTAAAAATTTGGTCTCTTTCTCTTTTGTGTGGTGCATGTTATTATTTTAGTTTTATTCCATATCTTGAATGTATGGTTAAGTGGAGTTTGATTAAACAAAATATTTATAAGATATATGATATACTGATTCACCCCCCCTCTCAGTATATCATGTGCTTAGAAATTGGTATCAAAGTAGGTTCCTTTGGAAAAAGTTTTATAACTTGAAGGTAGATTAGGGAAAGCATGATGGCTAGATCACATAAAGGTTTTTCTACAAATAAAGAACCTTTTTTCGATGGGACAAATTATGATTTTTAGAGTATAAGGATGAGGACTTATTTGATGTCTCTTGGATTTGACATTTGGCAAGCAGTTGTAGAGGGATATGAAGAGCCACAAATACTTGTGACTACTTCGACATAAAAGAAGTAAAGTGAAAATAATGCTAAAGATTTAAATGCTATTTTATGTGGTTTATGTGAATAAATTTTGTTAAAGTTATGCAATGCAAATCTATTCATGAGACTTGGGTAAAGGTTGAAAATATTTACAAAGGTGATGGAAAGGTTCAACAAGCTAAGCTCAATACTTTCAGAAGATAGTTTGAGAGTTTAAAAATAGAAGAGGAAATAAATATAGAAAGTTATTTTTTATAAGTTGATAAAATAGTTAATCATATTCAAGGCTTTAGAGAAAAATTATAAGAATCAATGATGGTAAAAAAGGTTTTGAGATCTATACCAATGAGATATGATGCAAAAGTTTTGGTAATCAAGGAGATGAAGGATATAGACAAGTTAAAGATGGATAAACTACATGGTATTCTTACAACATATGAGATGTGGACTGAACAAGAGAAACCCTCAAAGAGGGAATCTTCTTTCAAGAAATCAAAGAAAGACAAGGCTAAGATTCAAGAATCAAGTGATGGCTCTAGCGATGATGAAGATGACAACATAGCTCTATTCATCTATAAGTTGAAAAAAGGAATTGGTAAATATCAAGAAAAATTACCTTTTAAATGTTTTAATCATGGAAATATTAGACATTTTGTAGCTAAGTGCCCAAATAAGAGTAATGGTGAAAATGAAGAAGGAAGGTCTACATATAAAAATAATTTCAAAGGAAAATTCAAGAAGGGATTCAAGAAGAGTTTATACTCTAAAGATCTTAGCTCAGATGAAGATAGTGGAGTTAGTGATTCAGATGAAGAAAAGATTTTATTCATGACCATACATGAAGATGCCTCCATAAATAAAAGTATAGATGATCAATAAGAAGAACAAGATGAAACTGAAGTGAATCTGGAAGGAGAAATCATTTTTGCCTTAGAAGAATTACAAGCTCTTGAGAAGAATAATCACAAATTAAAGTGCCAAATCAAGAAAAATGAAAAGGAGTCAAAAGAAATAATTGAAAATATACAATCACACATTAAAGAAGACAAAAATACTAAAGAATATATAATAGCTTAGTTACAAAAATTAAGTGAAGAATGCAAAAGGTATGTTGTTGAAATTACCTCTTCAAAAGTAGATCTTAAGAAAATAAATAAAGTAGTCAATGATAAAGCAACTAATGATTCAAAATTTGAGAATAACACTAATATGTTGAATAAGATATTAGAAAGTCAAAGATCAATGTTAGATAAGATAGGTATTATATTTGAAAAAAAGAAAGGGGAGGCTACTACATTTATATACAAGGTTAACACAGAAAAAGAAAAGAGCTATGCTGAAGCTCTTACAAAATAAGAAATGAAAAAAGAAGAAGTTAAGAATACATAGGACATCTCAAACAAAGAAGGTTGGAAGGAATAGAGCTACAAAAGTTAATCAGGTCAGAGATACACAAACATGGTCTATTTTTATGGTTAATATTTTTGTTGTAATGGATATGGTCATAATAAAATAGAATGTCAAAAAAGGGCTAACAATTTTAGAAACAAGGAGAAGAAAACTATGTAGAGTCAAGTAGAAGTCACAACTCTCTTGCTCCTCTATCAGGATTTAATTAAGAGGCCATAATATATTAAAAGTGAAATAAATTTAGACACATAGCTTGGTATTATATAATCATGTTTGAGTCAATCAAGAAAGACTAGAGTTTTAAGGCTCCATTCATCAAGAAGAAAGTTTAGACAATTTTATGGCAGAAGAAACAACTTGAAAAGTATATGTTGGTCCAAATAGCTTTACATGCAAGAAACAAAGAAAATCCATGGTTCATTTATAGTGTATGTTTAAGGAAAATAAAATATATAAGAGAAAGTTTATAACCTATAAGAAGATCAATGGTAGCACAGTGAAATTTAGAGATAATATTACTACAAAAATTGATAGAAAAGGTACACTAAATTTGGATAATAGAATAAATAAGAATGAAAATGTTATATATGTATAAGGTTTTAAGCATAATATTTTGAGTGTAAGTAAAATATGTGATTAGGGACACACACTAAATTTTTATGTGAAAGGTTATGAAATTAGGAGAAAAGATTCATATCTGTTGATTACAGATGCTCAGAGAACAAGCAACAATTTTTATATGTAATCAGATATCAAAAGTTAAGAATGTTGTTTGATTCAAGTTGAGGAAAGTTGGATATGGAATAGGAGAATGAGACACATAAATTTTGATAATATTATCAAAATAAAAGATAAGAAAGTAGTTAGATATCTTCTAAAGATTACAAATCCCTCTAATATGCTTTGTGAACCATGCCAACATGGGAAGCGGGTTAGAAGATGGTTCGAAACAAAAGAATAATCAACCACTCAAATTTTAGAGCTTGTTCACACTGATTTGTGTGGATTTATGAGAACTCAAAGTACTCAAGGTGAGAAATATTTCATGTTGATTAATGATGATTTTACATGTATGACTTGGGTGATGTTCTTGAAGAAAAAATCAAAAGCTTTCAGCCACTTCAAAGCATTCAAGGCTTTTGTTGATTTTGAAACTAATTTGAAGATTAAGTGTCTAAGATCAGATCAAGGAGGAGAATTCATTTCAGATGAGTTTATTGAGTATCTTGAATACCATCGGATAAAGAGACATTATTTAATAGCCAGAAATTTACAGAAAAATGGAGTAGTTGAACAAAAAAATAGAATAGTTCAGGAGATGGTAAGGACAATGCTAAATGAATCTAAGATAATAAATAAATATCAGTAGTAGGTACAATAGTGAATATTCAAAATAGAGCATTATTGAGAGTCAATAATGAAAATAATCCCTATGAGCTATGGAAAGATACACCAACTACAATTGATTACTTTAGATTTTTTGGTAGTAGATACCTCATAAAGAGAACCAATGAAAAATTGGGTAAGTTTGAATCTAGAATAGTTAAAGGTATATTTATTGGATATTCTAGTAAAACTAAAGCTTATAAATGTTATAACAAAAGAACCAAGAAGATTGTTAAAAGTGCAAGTGTTAGAATAGATGAAGATGTAACACAAAAAGCTAGTGATCTAGTGGACACTCCTAAAATCATTGAAGAAGAATATTTTGAAGAGTTAGATGAAGATGAGAAGGAGAATCAAAAGGACACTAATACCCCATCAAAATATTTTTAGATAATCATAATACGAGTGACATCATCAGGGACATAAATGAAGGAGTTCACACTAGAAGGATGATGGTAAGTGAATTTGAGCAAGTAAATTTTTCTTTATTATCCAAAATTTAGCCTAAATTTTTTTCAAAAGCTAGACATGATGAGAATTGGGTTAAGGAAATCGATGAATAATTAAATCAAATAGAAAAGAATGATACTTGGGAATTAGTGCCTAGACCAAAAGATTAAAATGTGATAGGAATAAAATAGGTATACAAAAATAAGTTGAATGAAGATGAAATTACCAGGAATAAAACAAGGATAGTATGCATAGGATATGCTCAAATTGAGGGTATAGATTTTTAAGAAATGTTTACACTAGTGGCAAGGTTAGAGGCTATTAGAATATTTCTTGCATATGCAATGGTTAAAAATTTCAAAGTGTTTTAGATGGATGTCAAGTCTACCTTCCTAAATGAGAATCTAGAAGAGGAGGTCTCTATTAAGAATCCTAAGGGATTTATTCTCTCAAATGATAGTATCCATGTATGTATATTAAATAAAGCACTATATGGATTGAAACAAGCTCGTAAAGCTTGGTATGTAAGACTTGATAAGTACCTGTAAGATCAAGGTTTCAAGAGAGGTTTTGATGATAGTAATCTCTACATCAAAATAAATGGTGAGAATCAATTGTTTATTGTGGTATATGTTGATGACATAATTTTTGGAGGAAACATTAGAAAGATGATAAAAGAATTTGAGATGTCTATGCTTAGATAATTGTCATTTTTCTTAGGGTTGTAAATATTTTAGTTAGATAAAGGAATTTTCATATCTTAAAGTAAGTATGCCAAGGAAATGTTGAAAAAATTTGGTTTTGAGGATTGTTCACCAGTTGTCACACTAATGAGTATAGGGAACAAGGTGAGTAAGGATAAAGATTCACCAGCTATAGATCAATTTTTGTATAGATATATAATTGATAGTCTTTTATAGTTGATAGCATCGAGGCTAGACATCATGTATGCATTAGGCATGATTGCAAGATATTAGGTAACCTTGAAGGAGAGTAATGTTTAGTTGGTAAAGAGAATATTCAAATATGTCAAGGGGACATTGGATTATAGATTGTGGTATCCCAAAGGTAGAGATTTCACTTTGGTTTCTTATACAAATTTAGATTCGGTAGGTTGCTTGGATGATAGAATGAGTACAAGTGGAGGAGCTTTATTCCTCAATGATAGCTTAGTATCATGGCTAAGCAAAAATTAGAATTTAGTATCACTTTCTATAGCTGAATTAGAATATATTGTAGTGGTATTGTGTTTTACTCAAGTGCTTTGGATGAAGCAAACTTTGGAAGATATCAAGGTAAAATATGATGAGCCTATTTTTATTTTTTATGACAACACAAGTGCTATTAATATTTATAAGAATCTAGTGATGCATTTAAGAACAAAACATATTCATATTAGATATCACTTCTTGAGAGAGTAGGTTACAGAACAATAGGTTAATATGGAATATATCAATACTACAGAATAGATTGTAGATATTTTCACATAGGCACTACCAAAAGACACATTCGAGTATTTGTAGGAGAAGTTGGGAGTAATTTATTTTACTTCATGCCATTAAGGATCAACATTAATTAAAGGGGAGCTAAGTATTATCTCCAAGATAGGCCCTTTACCATTGATGTCAAAGGGGGAGAAGAACTAGAAATAGGTACATGAATAGGTACAGGGAACAAGTGGAAAAATAGGTAAAAGATGTTATAGTTAGAGAGAGTTACTATATGTTTTTTAGATGGTAGTATGTGTAGGTTAGCTTGTGTAGTATAGGTTTGAAGATGTGGAAATTTTACTTTGAGGTTGCCATAAATGACAAAGGGGGAGATTATTGTAAATATTTTAATTGATGTCAAAGGTCTAGCATTGGTGATAAAGGCTCCATAACATTTATTGTCTAAAGGTGTTTTTAATGTTCATATTTTGGCTAAAATGTGTTGATATTTATTAAATATTAACGAATATACATATTTTTGCATAAAAGTCAAAAGAGGTCCCATAGAGAAGTCAAGGAGTTACAGAGTAAAGACAAAAGAGGAATGGGACTCATTTTCCTATGAAGAGAAATCGAAGAAAAAAGAGGGTATGGCACATTTTTCCATGAAGAGTCACCTTAAGGAATTCAAAAGGTCACCAAGATAAAGATAAAATAGGAAGGATGAATTTTATTATGAAGGGTCACCATGTGGCTTTTCAAAAACAAGGATTTGAAGGGTCATGCAAGTTTGGCACCCTTTTCTATGAGGAGTGAAGAGTCACAAAGGGTGAATACCAAAGGTCATTTGGAAAGCTATAAATAAAGGCTTGAGAATCCATTTGTAATATGAAAGAGAGTGTATGGTTTGTAATTTTTTTATATAAGAAAAGAGGAAAGAATAGGAAGAGATATTGTAGAGTTCTATTATTTGTTGAGAAATCAACATTGAGAGATAGTTGTGTGTTATACACAAGAGGGGTTGGTGCTCTTGTGGGTTGGTGCTCACAAATATTTTTTATGTTGGTGCTTGACAAATGGGTTGGTGCTCCTATAAGTTGGTGATTTTGAACTTTGTAATTTGAGTTGGTGCTCTTTCATATACTTGAGATTGTTTCATATATGTAAAAATCTGCTCTCTCTCTCTCTCTCTCTCTCTCTCTCTCTTGTATGGTGCATGTTATTTTTTCAATTTTATTTCATATCTTGAATGTATGGTTAAGTGGAGTTTGATTAAATAAAATATTTATAAGATATATGATATACTGATTCACCCCTTCCCTCTCAGTATATCACATGCTTAACATCTTTGTGTCTATAGAAAGCGAGTTTCCTTTGTACATAGATGAACACTAGTTACTTAGTGTCTTTTCATGTCCTTAGTATGCCTCTTGCCTCCTGAAGTCTTTTCATAATATGCATAAGTCTTGCTTCTTACACTCCTTTTTTCATTCCTTTTCCTTCATATTTCCTCTTGAAAAATATTGTTTTGCTTACTGATCACTCCCCATAGGATTTCATTTATGATTTTCTTTGTAAGACCATGGATAGGACCCGAACATCCTCATAAATTACCAAAATTTCCATCCTATTACCCACATACTTGATTTAAAAATACTTATCCTTCTACTTACCAATCTTGATTTGGTACCGCTTGGGTTTTTCTTTTGTGAGTTGCAATGTGAGATCGTGGATAGGACCCAACCCTCTTCATAAAATTTTCTAATAAATAAGTCACCATATAAACTTACATGTGTTAAATATGAGATACAATTGGATTGATTATGAGGTTACATGTCATTGACATAATTCCCATCTTGATATTTAGCATGTTTTATGCTTACTTCTCTTTTTTCACTTTTTTTTCTTATTTTCTAAGTACATGTAGGATTACAACCATTTATTGAATTTCTCATACTTCCTAGCTTGAATTAGTATGATAAATTTAGGAGCAATTTTTTTCAAATTTTGTTTTTATTTTGTACTTCGCATCATGAAATAGTATAATTGATTGACTTAATTTTGATTTGTTTTTATTACCATTTGTACCTTTTTACATACCTTCCATTTTATTACATTGTTTGTCATACTCCCCAACGTGATATTTAGTATGATTTTACTTGTTTTAATTTGGTGAAAAAATCTTTTACATTGGTTTAAAAACTAATCCCACTTTACCATCTTGTTTTCCATTTTCTTGGATTTTTATACTTAGTCATTTTTTGTTATTACACATTTCCCAACTTGAACTAGTGTGTAGTACATTTTTGATTGATTTCATTTTTCCAAGTTCCTTTTTGCCTATTTATTTTTAACCATGCATGTGTACTACATAATTATAGAAAAGAAACCACACCACATATATTTCCTATAGCATATACAACAAAGCTAAATACATGTGCTAGAAAGAAATATATCCAAAGCATCCATAACCTCAACCATAATGAACAAACACATCCATCATAAAGACAACATGCACAACCAACACCAATAAGCCAAAATGATGAGGCCTTAGTAGGTAGTGTGGTTATGCCACAAGATAGACATGATAGAGCTTATCCTGTGTGATAAGGTTTTGTTTATGGTTGTCTATATTATATCAAACTCAAGGTGTGTGTGTGTGTGTGTGTGTGTCTATATATATATATACATACATATATATATATATATATATATGTATGTATGTATGTATGTATACACACACACACACACACACACACACACACACACACACACACACACACACACACACACACACACACACACACACACACACACACACACACACACACACACACACACACCTTGAGTTTGATATAATATAGACAACCATAAACAAAACCTTATCACACATGATGAGCTCTATCATGTCTATCTTGTGGCATAACCACACTACCTATTAAGGCCTCAGTCTAACTGATCTAAATAGTACACTCTAATGAGGAAGTTTGAGATCTCAATCCCTCTACCTATCGCTATAGGCATGTTATTTGGATCTGTGCCTACACCAACTAAGCTTCTAGTGTCATGGGGTTATATGGTTGTAGAGTCCCATCTAGGATGTCATGGATTGATCCCCTCACTAGGGACCCCCATCTCTCCTCCTTATACTTAGGTACACTTAAAAAATCATACCAAATGGATATCATATATATATACATATACATATACATATACATATATATATGTATCTATATATGTATATACATATATATGTATATATACATATATATGTATATATACATATATATGTATATATATATATACATTTATATGTATATATATATATATGTATATATATATATATGTATATATGTATATGTATATATGTATATATATATATGTATATATGTATATATATATATATGTTTATATGTATATATATATATATATATGTATATATATACATATATATGTATATATATACATATAAACATATATATATATATATATATACATATATATATATATATATACATATATACATATATATATATATACATATATATATACATATATATATATATACATATATATATATATACATATATATATATATACCTATATACATATATAGATATATAGATATATACATATACATATATACATATACATATATATATATACATATACATATATATATATATATATACATATATATATATATACATATATATATATATATATATATATATATATATATATAAACACACACACACCATGAGTTTGATATAACATAGACAACCATAAACAAAACCTTATCACACAAGATGAGCTCTATCATGTCTATCTTTTGGCATAACCACACTACCTACTAAGGCCTCAGTCTAACTGCTCTAAATAGTACACTATAATGAGGTAGTTCGAGATCTCAATCCCTCTACCTATCCCTATAGGCAGGTTACTTGCATATATGCCTACACCAACTAAGCCTCTAGTGTTATGGGGTTGTATGTCTTTAGATTCTCATCTAGGATGTCATGGATTGATCCCCTCACTAGGGATCCCCATCTCTCCTCCTTATCCTTAGGTACACTTAAAAAATCATACCAAATGGATATTAGATCACTGTCATATCTCATAATATCTATCTATATCTCTCTACTACCAAATACAAACTTAATAAATAATTCAACCATCTTTATACCTATCCATGTCTTGGCTCCTATGATATCATCATCAACATGATCACCTAGCAAAGTCTCCCCATCTGCATGAACTCTTAGTACCTCCTCAGTATGTCACCTCCTTATCTCAAACCTAGATGTCATGGCTCATGTCTATCTCAAGCTACATTTGAGTGGTCTCTCTATCATCTTGTCATGTCCCCTTTTTCGTGGACATTGACAGACTTGATGATTAGCCTATTATGCAACCTTCGTAGGTTGATAGGATGGATAGAGGGTCATGATGGAGATTGGCTTGGCTTCGATTTGTAGAATTCCTATAGTTGGCTTTCATTTAGGCTATTTCAGACACATTTCATTTGGCCTAAGCTCTTATTATTTAGGGATATTTGACATGTATTGGAGTGCCTTTATTTTAGTATGGTCATGTGCAGAATCACTCCCTAGTTCACCAGCTTCGAACGGTTCAAGGATCTGACATGTATTGAGGGAGATATTAATATTTGATTGATTTAATCAAATATTAATTATTTAGCCTATTTTTAATTAGAAACCCTAATTCTAATCTAAGAAACCCTAATTAGGTAAAGCATATCTTTTTGAGGGTATAAGGGTTTCTCATGGAGGTCATTATTGATTATGCATTGATTATTGATTTTGATATTGAAGAATTCTTCTGTGAAGACTGAGCCAAGGGTTCCAGGATTCCATTGCAGTGGAGAATGTCAACTCTTCCTTGTGTGTGATTTAGAGGCTATGAGATATCAGCTGATTTATTGCCAAATTGAGAGATAGCTTCATACAAAAGTTATCACAGAGGTTTACAGATTTGAGAGGTAACTTCATATAGAAGTTGTCACAGAGCTTTTCCAGGTATTTCTTTATTTAGTTTTTATTCAATAAATTATACAGATAGAGATCTTCCGTATTAGAGCCACATATCTTCAGATCAAGGGTTGAAAATAGATAGGTTGTGCTTAATTAGTAGCCGTACGAAGTCCGTATAGGTCCGTATAGATCCACGTAGATACCAACCTCGGTAGATAGAGATCTCCAATGACCAACATCAACTGACTGAAGACCGACATCAGTAGAGAAGGACTGACAGAGACTAATGTTGGTAGTATATCGATCGACGTCAGAGACTGTGTGTTTGACATAGAAAGCTGAGCCATCCTAGAATTTAGGTTTCATTTCTAGATTTGTAGAAGATCAGGGTTTTAAGACCATATTTTAATATTATTTTATATGTATGAGAGAAGACTGTAATTATAATTATCTGAACAAGTGATAAGATATTTGATTGGTAGATAAGAGATTTACTGTGGTTTATTGTTTATCTAAATTTATTCTGCAAGATTGTATCTTTGTTCAGAGCTTTTGTGTTTCTATATTCCCTGTTAAAGGGGATATTACAGTGGTATCAGAGCTTTTGTGTTTCTATATTCCCTATTAGAAGGGGACATTACAGTGGTATCAGAGCTTTTGTTCAAAAAAGGAGCCCCTAAGTAAGGGATATCACAGTGGTATAAGAGCTAATGTCCTGCCATCCTGTTGGGTAGTTTGTTGAATCAGTTAGAAAATCATGATGACTTTAAGTACTCAAAAATAGTGGGACAATGATATGAAGAAGTTGAAGCAAAGTTTGAAACTGTTGGATGAAACCCAGAGGAGGATGAATGAAATTCTTTCATACCCTACATTCAAAGACAAATCCACATGGTATATGATAGCGAATTATGAGTGGGATTTATTATCACCTGAGGCTCAAAAGAAGGTGTCTTTTGATCACTTTGTTAAGCTGAGGAGGGAGCACTACATATCAGTTGGACAAGATAGCAACATGTCCCATGATTCTTATGAGATAGGAGATAACAGGTGTGCTACTGTTAATAGGAGAAAGCTTTGCTTATACTGCAAAGATCCATATGATGCCAATCACAATTGTCATTTGAGGCCTAAGGGCAAGGCATATCATGTAATATGGGAGTATTATGAGGATTCAAAATTAGAAGATTTCGAATAGCATGATGGTTCTGAGGAGTCAGAGGTAGAGGCTTCAGAGCCTAAGGTAGAGGTAATGAAGGTGGCTCACCAGGATTCTGAGAGACATGCGGATGAGCTTAGTCATGGAGATTCGGACTCTCAGTTAGTTGCAGAGGATGAGGGAGCTGGAGATTGTGATGATGAGATAGTTTCAGTAGTAGTTTCTTCAGAGTTAGATGAGGATGAGTCCGATGCTGGCATTTGGAGTATGGAGGTATGTTCAGAGGATAGTACATTGAGTTTTGTTGGTGAGTATGTTCCTACAGTTATAGCTGAGGAACATGTTGTGGGGGCTAACACACATGTTCAGGATTTGGGAGTACCTGGTCCTGATGAGTTTGGGATACCAGTGGAGTCGAGTCTCCAGATTGATTCTTCTCATAGATATGATAGTATGGTACCATTCGCTGTGCCATTTTTACAGAGGAATCAGTTTTGGTGTGTGGGGGAGTATGTTGATACTTCCTCATATAATTTTTACTGCACTAAATCATTCATGGAGTATTTGTTGGATAGTGTAGGTGTTCATTTGGACTCGCATAAGGTGACAGAAGGTGTTCTCATCCGAGGTACTAGTGCTATAAGTAGATTGGGTGGGGAGATTATAGTGATCCTTTCTACTATGCTACCTCATAGGGATTTTGAGGTGGGATTTGTTGAGTATATTACACAGGGTCTTATCTAGCCTACAGCCACTCAGAGTTAGAGATTGGCACTATTTGCTGATTCCCAGTTTAGTGATGGTGAGCCAGTGGCAGAGTTTGGGGGTTCCTACTGACATTATACGGTAGGATATGCTCATTATTTTTCTTTTGCCCCAGAGTTAGATGATTTGATTTCACGCAGGTGTGGATCAAATCCAGTTTCTTACCATCCATTATGGGATGGATTGGCACCATCTTCTGTAGATGGAATTGGTAGTAGCTAGTTACACAGACTGCAGTATCGACACATTTAGGGCAATTGTGATTTTAGAGATTGGTTGAGCTCCATTCACCAGTTTGATTGTGGATTCCTCTTGGTTATATTTCAAAGGATATTGTAGGAACTTGCATTGATTTACAGTAGTGTAGACCATAACTACATTTGGGATCCAGGTGGATCGAGTGGTTCATTATTCCGAGATTGCTTGGGGACAAGCAATTTTTGGAGGGGCAGATTGTCATGTCCCCTTTTTCATGGACATTGACAGAATTGATGATTAGCCTATTATGCAACCTTCATAGGTTGATAGGATGGATAGAGGGTCATGATGGAGATTGGCTTGGCTTCAATTTGTAGAATTCCTATAGTTGGGTTTCATTCAGGCTATTTTAGACACATTTCATTTGGCCTGAGCTCCTATTATTTAGGGATATTTGACATGTAGCAGAGCACCTTTATTTTAGTATGGTCATGTGTGGAATCACTCCCTAGTTCACCAGCTTTGAATGGTTTGAGGATCTGACATGTATTGAGGGAGATATTAATATTTGATTGATTTAATCAAATATTAATTATTTAGCCTTTTTGTAAATCGAAACCCTAATTCTAATTTAAGAAACCCTAATTAGGGAAATCATATCTTTTTGAGGGTATAAGGGTTTCTCATGGAGGCCATTGTTGATTATGCATTGATTATTGATTTTGATATTGAAGAATTCTTCTATGAAGACTGAGCCAAGGGTTCCAGGACTCCATTGTAGTGGAGAACGTCAACTCTTCATTATGTGTGATTTAGAGGCTATGAGATATCAGCTGATTTATTGCCAAATTGAGAGATAGCTTCATACAGAAGTTATCACAGAGGTTTACAAATTTGAGAGGTAACTTCATACAGAAGTTGTCACAGAGCTTTTCTAGGTATTTCTTTATTTAGTTTTTATTCAATAAATTATATAGATAGAGATCTTCTGTATTAGAGCCACATATCTTCAAATCAGGGGTTAAAAATAGATAGGTTGTGCTTAATTAGTGGCTGTACGAAGTCCGTACAGGTTCGTACAGATCCATGCAGATATCGACCTCAGTAGACAAAGATCCCCAGTGACCGACATCAACTGACTGAAGACCGACATCGGCAGAGAAGGACCGACAGAGACTGACATCGGCAGTATATCGACCGATGTTGGTGACTATGTGTTTGACACAGAAAGCTGAGCCATCCCAGAATTCAAGTTTCATTTCTAGATTTGCAAAAGATTAGGGTTTTAAGACCATATTTTAATATTCTTTTATATGTATGAGAGAAGACTGTAATTGTAATTATTTGAACAAGTGATAAGATATTTGATTGGTAGATAAGAGATTTACTGTGGTTTATTGTTTATCTGAATTTATTCTGCAAGATTGTATCTTTGTTCAGAGCTTTTGTGTTTCTATATTCCCTATTTGAAGGGGATATTACAGTGGTATTAGAGCTTTTGTGTTTCTATATTCCCTGTCAGAAGGGGACATTATAGTGGTATCAGAGCTTTTGTTCAAAAAAGGAGCCCCTAAGTAAGGGATATCACACATCTCCACTAGATTAGCTATGGGATCATCCAGGATGTCTATAGTCTCCAGTCTCTCTTATTCTATTACTACCATGTCATTAGTGGCTACTACTCATCTCATTATGGGGTTGATATTGGTATATATGGTATATTTACCTCCTCTACCTCCTCCTTTACCACTCAACTAATCCATGATCACTCCTAACATGGCGTCAGTGTCAACCTCACTTTCAATGGTCTGAGTCCCCTCTTCCCTCATGGTTCTCTCATATACTAAGCATATTAGTCAGGCATTAGTATCAGTTTCACTAGATGAGGTAGTCCCATTTATCTTAGCACTCATGCTACTAGATATGGCTCTCTCCACCATGTATAGGGTCTAATCACATCTCTCCTTTCTAGTGTTGGTGTAACTATGTGCCTACTCATCCATGTAGTTACCATGTGCCCATATAACTACCACACAATGTCTGCACATCTCATTGAATGTAGCACTAGCATGTGGGGCATATCCTATACTACCTATTCCTCTTTCCATCTTTTCACTGACATAACCCATCATCAATTGCATGGGGCAACCTAGTTGCTCAATAAATGGGGAATCTCTCATATATCCATGGTATTAGTAGTATGATGGTCCCATAGTCTTCTACCCTCTGACTAACATCTCAAATAGATCATGAATGAGCTAGACCTAGATGATAGAACCTAGATTATACAATAATCCCTCCTCTAGCATCATCCTACTCAAAGATACCACAAATAGTGGTACATTGCCATCTGAATTATGACAAAGCATTTGCTATGTCACAAGTCCTATCACTACCTTCCAAAGATCTAGAATATGTGATATATACATGTCATTTGTATTGACTCTCCATCCTCTCAATATCATCTCTGAGCTTATATCCCACATGGATAAGGATTTCCTCTCCTCTAATCTATCTAGTATCCCTATGGTCACCAGTGTTCCTACTATGGGTAGCCTAAGGATGGCATGGACATCCTCTAATGTGATACCCACCTCTATCACATTTGTATCCACCTCCCATCTAAAGGTGTTAGCCAATCATTCCCAACATCCTAGGAACATGACTAATAGGTTAGCATTGAGGGGGATCTTGGACATATTGGATATACCTCCTAGATTTGTAGATACCAGTCTATCTTGATCTCCATCTATGAATCTATCTAAAAAATCTAGTAACCAAGACATGTCTACCAACCTCTGGAATACGATCATCTCTACAACCAAGAAATAACAAAGGATGTATGAGTTCCTCAATGTCATGTATAATCACAATACATTCTTTACACAACATTTTTATAAATTTAATTAAAAAACAAGCCCAATTGCTATTACATTATTCATTTTATCCTATTTATAGCTTGCTTGGTCCCTCTTTCCCTCCTTTGGTCATTTTGGGCCATTCTAGCCCTCTTTTGACTTTCTACATGCATTTTCATGCTTATTTAGGTTCATTGGTCAAACTAGTTTGACCAAAATTTCCCTATTTTTTTCATAGTTGACTTCAAATTCCTAGTCAACCCTCTTCTTTTCCTCTCCCTAGTTTTGAGTTTTCATTATGGTCCTTACGGACTAATTTTTCACTCCTTTATAGATTTTTAGCTTAAAAATTACACTAGGTCAACCCATACCTACTGGGTCGACCATATGGATTCTACCCTATTTCAACCTACTAGGTTGACCTAGTATATTTTGTGTATTAACCTAGTACATTTCCCCCAAAATGTGTATTTTACTCACTTGTTTCCTGAACCCTTCAAACCCATTTTCTACCCTTAGAATCTAATTTTGTTTAATTTTGACATATATAAATGCTTAAAATCAAATTTTATCAAAAATCCACTTAATTCAATACAAATTTCAAAAACTAGTTGGAAATCTATAGTTGCATACCTATAGTGCACTTGCTACCACCTTTGTGTGTCTTCCTTGTCTAACATGTTGTTCCCTCACCATCCTAGCCTTGTTTGGTCTAAAAGATCTCTTTTGTCTTTTTCACAATTTA
Organism: Torreya grandis; assembly: GCA_037957365.1. NCBI lineage: Eukaryota > Viridiplantae > Streptophyta > Pinopsida > Cupressales > Taxaceae > Torreya > Torreya grandis. The sequence goes on from JARHVA010000127.1 coordinate 7,269,912, forward strand.
AAATGCCAAATGAATTCTCTATTTCCCTATTGAAAACCACTTTTCAGTAATTCAATTCTTTCATTTATTTTTCGGTAGATTCCTTATTTTGCCTCTATCTTTGTTTCTATTCATTTATTTTGTAAACCATAAAATGCATTAGAATCATGACGAAGTAGATATTATTTTCCACTATCATATTTATATCTTCCAAAAATTTCAATTTTTGACTATTTTTTGTACTAACTTCTATAGGTTCACCTAGTGTACTCTACATTTGGACTCCTTCATTTCTTACAATCTATGTCTTTATCTATAGTACTAAGGTAAGTTAAAGGTATTTTTTTTTCAATATAGTTATTTAATTTATATTATTTTCTACTTACTTCACCATACTTAGCATCATTGCTATGTGTTATAATGTTTTCTTCCAAAGCACCATCCCATGTTACACTTACATGACACATGATGAGCTTCGGCTGGGGCATATGTATACATATAATATTTTTAACTTTTATTGATTATTAACACTTTGTATCTTGAAAGAACCTATCAAGTCTCAATCTCTCTAAGTGCATGTGTTAAGGGGTACATTGGGAAAGGGGTGGGTAGACCATCAGTGCTTTGTAAGATTTTAATTCCTTTTTCCACTTGCCATCCACACTCTAGCCTCTTAAAACCATTGAACCCAAACTTATTCTTCTTATTTATACCTATTCCTATCATTTGATATGTTTTATCCTTCATTTCTTGCCTTATAACCCTTTTAACCTAATGGTTGTGATATGTCAACTAGATCAACCTAACACAGTTTAGGAATTTTTTCTCTCTTATGGTTTGTTGGCCTCTTGGCTAACCTAACACAGACCTAGAGAGTTATCCCCAAAAATGTGCTAGGTCAACTGGGTCGATCTAGCATAGCCAACATTATTGAAATATTTTAGGGTAAGATATATATATATATATATATATATATATATATATATATATATATATATATATGGTCATTTACCACCATTTATAAGATCAAATAATTAAGTGAATATATGCAAATGAACATCTACCTATTGACCATTCTACTTGGGGAATAAAGCTTTAGGGTATAATACTTTCTTTGGAGCTCTGATCTCATCTTATGGATAATTATTTTGGATGCTTGGATAGGTTGTGTAGCCTAGAGCTGATTTATCTTAGTTATCCTTACATACCACAATAATCTCTTGTGAAGCACCTTGGCCAAGGGGGATATTGAGGCTTGGTAGGTTCATCTTCAAAAATAAGTATTCCAAACTTTATTCCTCCTTTGTAAGAGTAGATAGATAAAGTATATGTATTCATATCTTAAATTTATTAGGATTTTTTATACATTAATGTGAGTATATGTCTTCTATACATGTTTAGTTTAGTTCTTTATTTATTTTGTTTATAACCCCCACTTTGTGCCACAAGATTTGGTGCACACTAGATTAGATTTACTTTTCTTGTTATTAGATTAGTGAAATATTAAATCATAATACTCTTTTAGGGTTGTTATATGTTTATGTTAGACTATAAGCTTTGGAACTCTATCTTGTATGATGTGTTGTGACAAGTGATCCCCCAATCAGGTCTAGTGGATCCTCACATTGGTCATGTTCTTGCTTAACAATTATATGCCCCCCAATTAGAAGTGTAAGTGTGACGTATCCCATATGATACAAGATTAATTTATGGACATGATACATTTTTGATTGTATACACTCTCCAAATGAAGAGATCTAGGCTTGCTTTTATAGGCTTTGAAATGACTTAGAATGGGTTAAATCTTAACCTTGGTTGGCTTAGTTAATCCCAATTGGGTTAAAAGGTGTCAAATGGTCATGATTAGCATGAAATAAGCATGGGTGGGATATTTTCCAAAAATGATAAATCACAAAATCTAATGATAAAAACCTAGGATATTTATTGATATTTGAATTTTCATTTTTGATAATTACTTTATTTGCTCATGGATAATTTAATTAGGCTTTGATTAAGATTTGATGTTAATTAATCTTTATCAAGATTTTTAAACATTTATGTAATATTTGAATTAAAATATGGATTATTTGTTTGATTTTATTGATTTATGGGCCAAATTGATTTATTTGCATGGTTATCAAGCCAAATTTGAGAAATTTAGAAATTATTAGACTAGATGTGCAATGATTGGTAAGAATTGGTTTAAAGTTAGGTATGAAGCCATTGGTGGCCAATTTTAGGTGTCTACAATTTTCACCTATTTGGGAAGATTTTATGAGTTGTAAGCAAAACAATATCTTCTCAAATAATGATAAAAGGCCTATACACCTAAAAAAATATGATGATTAAAGAAAAAGCTCTAAAGAAATGTTTAAGAAGCCTATAATGATGATGCCCCTTGAGGGAGTGGATATCACATGTTTTATGGATGGTCCCTCAAAAAGAATCAAGAAGAAAGGTATAATTAACCCATGGGTGAGACTAATCTAAATGAGAAAATGCTTGCATATATTGATGTGTTAAAAACAGAAGTACCAATTTGCTCATAATTAGTTATAAGCAATAACAAAAGTCAAAATAATGTTTTTATTTCAAAGGTGGTTATAAGCATTAACATGACCTAGATTGGATAAAGGTGATTTATTGATTAATTGAAAATATGTGTGAATGATTGTGCCCTAGTAATGCAGATTGTAAGATTAAATCATGAATATAACCTATTACATAGATTAAAGATGATTAGGTGCAAACATAGATGCATTGGTCTAATTATTGAAGAAGACACAAGCAATGAGGCACACGAGGATGCAAAAAGTGATGAAAGAAATGAATATAAGAATAAGAATTGATAAATGTAAATTATTCAATTATACCTACCAATGATGAAATACTCATATTGATTAGCATGGATACAACTAAAATGGTCAATGTGTTGATTTGATCAAGATGGGAGGGAGGCTTTTCTAAGGTACCAAGAAGATACTTCTCTGTCACTCCATTGCTTGTAATAATTTCTAAGATAATTTTTGATATAGCATGTGTTAGTATGCCTCATGATATAAAACACCATGAGAACTTGGCAAAAATATGCATAAGGATTGACTCCTAATATAATAAATAATTGAAAATAATGCACAAATGATAAAAAACCATGATGATAATATTGATGTATGAATGTGGATGGACTTAAAAATAATGTGTAAGGAATCACCCAATGAACATATATAAATTGAGTTAAGGCAATAGTGATGAAAGCAAACAAATAGGAAAACAAACAAACAAACAAAAAGTTTTAAAATAAAATAAATAAGAAGCACCCTACAATTGATTTTCCCCAGTAGGGCAGATTGAGGATAACTAACTAGGCCTAGATAGGAAAAATGTTTTTGGATTTTGAAATGTTATGAATGTTTTTGGTAATTTGGAGTGTCTCAACTCGATCAAGAATGACAAGATATTAAATGGTCCAAGCTCTCAAAATGATGAGAAAATGGATAACCTTGAATGGATGCTCATAAAATAGTGAGATTTTAATGGCAAAGGAGGACTAACTTAACCTCAACATGAATTGAGCATGACCCACATAGTCCCAAGATGGACCTAGGTCATCATAGTTCCACCTTAGAGTGAAGGAATTAGACAAGTGTAGAAGCCAATTCAAACAAAATAGGCATAATTGGTATAATGACATAGTACATCATAGGAGTGGAAATTTGGTATTTAAAGGCATAATAAATGAATGTTGGCCATAGTTTCACATAGATGCTTATAACTAGGATATAATGGATCAGATCAATGATACTAATTTGCCCATAGGTGGTTATAATTAATAGAAAGACTAGTGAAACACTAATTTTACCCTATAGATAGACATAATTAGGCTCACATAAATAAACATAATAATAAGGGAAGAATAAATGAAGGATGTAACTACCAAATCTTCTATTATACTACTCCCAAATACCAACTTTGTCTTTAATGCTTAAAATAATTATTGAAACTAATCTAATTCTTCATTTAGAAAATGTGAAACTAATGGACGAACCAAAGTCAAATGGGCAAGGATAAAATGGATCAAAACATGCTTGGTTGATAGAATAGAATGGTAAATCAATCTATGTGACAGGTAAAGTGATAGGTTGATATACTGATAAGATGATTGGATAAAAAGGTAAGAGGGTTTCCCCCAAGTGGTAAGGTGATTGGCTGGGTATGCGATAATGAAAAAAGGAATTGTAAATTGAAACAATATGGTAGAGTGTTAGTTCTAAAAAATAATGAAATCATCACACTAACAAGCTAACATCTCTAGGCCTAGATCATGAGGGGAAATTAATGAACAAACCAATTGAAAACACAACTAAAATTCAAAGAAATGACAACTTTACTTACCTTCCTTGATTATTCCAAGAGATCTCTTTATTGGCTTGATCAGATTATGCTCAAAAGGTCTTCATCAATGGGGTTTGGATATCTCCATCTCCTCTTAGCACCATGTTTGGCTTGGATTGGTTGATGTCTTATCTTGATTTTGGAATTATAATATTAAGCATTTGCATTATGAATTAATTCCTGCATTATAACTCTACTATGTTCTAAGCTCTCTAAATGAAGAGCTCTAGGATTGCTTTTATAGGCTTTTAAATGACTTGGAATGCGTTAAGTCCTAATCTTTGTTGGTTTAGTTGACCCTAATAGGGTTAAAAGGTGTCAGAAATCTGATGATTAGCATGGAATAGGTGTGCTTTGAGATATTTTGTATTTGGACAACTCACAAAAGGTAGTGATTAGCTTTTTTAGATATTTATTGATTTTTCCTTTTTGATAATTGATTTAATTTCTCATGGATGAATTCAATTAGGATTTTATTAGGATTTTTGAATGTTAATAAATCTCCTTTAGGTATTTTATCTTTTGACAAGAGTTGATTTAATTGATTTATGAGCCAAATTGATTTATTTGCATATGATGAAGCTAAATTCAAGATGTTTCAAAAAAATTTAGGATATATGTTCAATGATTGGTAAGAATTGATCTAAAGTTGGGTATAAATCCATTGGTGGCCAATTTTAAGTGTCTATAGTTTTCCCCTATTTGGGAATATGTTACAAACTGTAGGCACAATAATGTCTTCTCAAATAATGAGAAAAGTCTTGTATGCTTGAAAGAAGATGATGATTGAAGAAAAAGCTCCAAAGAAATGTTTAGGAAGCCTATAATGATGCCCCCTCGAGAGAGTGGCCATCATATGTTTGATAGATGGTCCCTTGAAAAGAAACAAGAATAAAGGTGAAATTAACCCATGGGTGAGATTAATTCAAATGAGAAAATGCTTGCATGCATTGATTTTTAAAATAAAATAAGTACTGATTTACACAAAGGTGGTTATAATCAATAATAAAATTTAAAATAATGATTTATCCAAAGGTGGTTATAAGCATTAAGATCACCTGGATTGGATAAATATGATATTTGATATGGTTATGCCCTAGTAGGGTAGATTTGCAAGCATGACTCAAGGATATAACCTATTACACAAATTAAAGATGAGTAGGCACAAGCATATATGCAATGGTCTAATGACTAAAAAATACACAAACAACAAAGCATATGAAGATGAAAAGTGATTAAAGTGATGAATATAATAATGAGATTATATAAATGATTTGATTATACCTACCAATGAGGAGATGCTTGTCCTTATTAGCAATGATACAACTAGAATGGTCAATGGGTTGATTTGATCAAGATGGGTGGAAGGATTTTCCAAGGTACCAAGGAGAAACTTCTAAATCTCCATTGCTTGTATGATCTTCTTTAGTTAATTTTTGCTATATCACATGACAGTATGCCTCATGATATAACACCATGAGAACTTGGCCAAAATGTGCATAAGGACTTACTCCCAATCCATTAAATAACTGAAAACAATGCACCAATGATAAAAACAATGATGAAAATTTTGACGTATGAATATGAATGGACTTAATAATAATGTGCAAGGAATCATCCAATAAACACATATAAACTGAGTTGAGGCAACAATGCTAAAATAAAATAAAAAGGCAAGCAAGCAAACAAACAAACAAGAAAACAAATAAACAAACATAAAGCCTAAAAAAAAATCAATAAAAAACATCCTTTAACAGATTTTCCATAGTAGGGTGGATTGAAGATAAATTACTAGGCTTAGATAGGAAAAATATTTTGGATTTTAAAATTTTTGAATGTTTTTGAAATTTTGGAAGCATCTCAACTCGATCGAGAATGACGAGATACTAAACGGTCCAAGTTTGCAAAATGGAAATAACATGGAAAACTTGAATTGATGATCATAAAATGGTAATAACGTAATGGTAGGGGGGATTGAATTAACCTCAACATAAATTGAGCACAATATATATAGTCCTAAAATGGCCTTAGTTCACAGTAGTTCTATATTATAGTAGAGGAATTTGACTAGTGTAGCAACCAATTCAAACAAAATTGGCATAATTGGCACAGTGAAACAATATGGCACATGAATGGCTAGTTGGTATGTCAAGGCATGATAAAAAAATGTTGCCCCTAGTTTTCCCATAGTTGGTTATAAGTAGGATATAGTTGATCAGATCAATGATACTGATTTTACCATAGGTAGTTATAATTAGTAGAAAGACCAGTGAGACATTGATTTTCCCCTATAGGTAGATATAATAAGGCTCACATAAATAAAAATAATTATAAGGGAATAAGAAATGAAGGATGAAAATACCAAAACTTCTATCTTAATACTCTAAAATGCTACTTTTATTTGGAATGCTTGAAATAACTGATGAAACTAATCTAATTGTTCATGCTAAAAATGTGAAACCAATGGATGAACGAAGGCTAAATGAGTTAGGATGGGATGAATCAAAACATGATTTGGTTAATAGAACAAAATGGTAGAATAAATAAGTGATAGGATGGTAAGATGATTGGACAAAATGGTAAGAAGGTTACCCCCAAGTGATAGGGTGAATGATAAGGTATGTATCAATGACAAGAGGAATGGTAAATAAAAACATGATGTTTGGTCAATGATGATGGTATGGTACATGTTTGTGTCTTGGGTGTGGGTTTTGATTCTATTGTTCTTATTGATGTGGAGATGCATGTCTTAATCAATAATTTTTATAAATATAATACTCAATCATGTAAATTATTAGACCACACCTCATCTAAATAATTGCTCTTTCAGAAATTGGCTATAGATTTGAATGCAAATGATGTTGTTGTGATATTTATTGGTCATTGATTTAGTTTCATTCAAACTTTAAGACAAGATATTTTTGTATCCTTTATAAAGTAAAGTGTGGCCATGGATGTTAAATAGGGTTAAACATTAATTGATAAGTTTGATTGGGAAATGGAATGGTGGTTGATAATGGAATGTATAATGGTTGGGAAATAAATGAAGATCAAGATTTTTAGGCACACACAATGTTATTGATTCTAGATTCAACATAACTTTGGATGTTGTGGGGCCAAAGACTTTTGAATATGCTCTTGATAGGACCTAGAGAATTTGCTATTATTTGGGTCTGAGAGTATCTACCATTTGATTAGGCTATAGATTAGAATCTATTTTTATTTCATTTTTGATTTTGTCTTCAAAAATTAGTGAAGGAATTTTTTGCTAAGATTTTGGTACCTTGATGAGGTTTCTACCAATGAAGTTGTCTTGATTGTCCCTTAGTAACTTCAAGAAGGATTCACTAAGGAATATTGAATTTTAAGTTTCATTATCTTTTATCACCTCTGAAAAGGTTTCACTAGAAGATGCTAAGTTTTAACTTTGATTGTCTTCTCATACCTTTGAAAAGGTTTCACTAGGAGATTGTTCTTATTCTACATTATTTTGGTCTTGGCCTCCTTGTTGTTATTCATATTATATGTCACCATGGATGCAGTTTAACAAGGTTTGATTCTATTGGTCCCAATTGACACTTGTATGAGGTAGAATGTCAATAATATGGCTATGTTGGTTGATGGTAATGGTATGTGGAATGGGGAGAGGTTGCATAATCCATAAAAGATACTAGGACAAGTTGTATTTATGCTGAATTAATCATCCTCAAAAATTGTAAAAGGATAAAAAATGTATTCAAATTGATTTTCAAGGCACATGTAGCCAATATTGTAACAACCACAAACATATTCTGATTCTAAATCTAATTTTGACTCAATGGAATATGAATCTAATTTTAAGACTGATGTTGATTTTGCTTCTAATGCTAAATATGATGTCAATTCAAGAATAGAACCTAACTCTAATTCTAATTCTTCATTTGGTGTGGATGCTGTTACAATGATGTTTTGTTGAATGTTTGGTTTTTGATAAGTAACAGCCTATGATGGCATGATGGAATCCATAGAGATTTATTTATCAAATTTATATTCCTCAATAATAAGAAATAGGTCAAGAGATAACTCCTTAGAGACTAGCTTGTCAAAGGGAGGCTCTTGAAAAATAAGCATATGGTCGAGGTAATGATTTGCCCAAGGGTGGTTATAATAATTAAGAAGTGACTCAACAAAGACTATCTTGTTAGAGTGAGACTCCTTGATAATATGAATATTATTGGAAGGTGATTCATCATAGGTTGACTTATCACAAATGGTTGTCTCAATAAAAACAACTTGGATTGGTTGGTTCTCTTGGCCTTGATTTATAATCAATTGTAAAATGCTAGATTTGAATATAGCTTGGTCTTCAAATGATTGTCTTGGTTGGAGAGGTACTAATCAGATCAATTGAGATACTGATTAGTTTGGTTAGGGTACTGATTAGCTTAGTTGGGGTATTGATTAGATTAGCTAGGATTGTGATTAGATTAGTTAAGGTTTTCTAAAGTGGGGAATGATTATCACTTAATGAGGAATGGTCAGTGGTTGGATAATGGTAGGGCATTATGGAGCTTGATTTCTCACATGATCCACATGATAATTTCTTGTAATGGTAGTAATAGGGTGTTGAAAATCTTGGTTGCTATAACGAGCCAAAGGATAAAGTCCTAGAATGATATGGATAGGGCATTTTGGATTTTGATTTATTATGCAAGAAAAAGGATGAGGTATTGTAATGATATGGATAGGGTATTGTGGATCTTCATTACTTGTAGAAGCTAATGGATAAGGTCTTGGAATGATAAGTCTAGGGCATTATGGAGCTTGATTTATCACACAAGTCAAAGGACAAGGTCCTAAAATGATAAATCTAAGGCATTGTAGATCCTAATTGCTTGCACAATCTAAATGATGAGGTCCTTACATGATAATTATAGGGCATTATGGAGCTTTATTTTTCACACAAGCCAAAGGATGAGGTCCTGACATAGAAATGGTTTTGTGTTTTAGAGCTTGATTACTTGCATAATCCAAAGGACAAGGTCTTAGTATAATAGTGGTATTCTTTGGATGTTGTAGATTTAGGTAGCTTACACATTATAAATAAGGGTTAAAGATATAGGTAGGGGTGAGGAGTGCCATGATTTTCATGAGTATAATAACACAACTAGCTACGAGAAAGTGTCATCAAATCCAATGTTTGGCTTTGTCCCATAGATGGGGGATTGTAAGGAGGGTATGAATCTGTTTAAAAGAAACATCATCTCATTAGGGGTATTTACCCAATTCCTCCTCATAAACCATATCATCCCATTTGGTAACTTGATTTGGATCATAATAAGGCATTTGACTTTGTTCCTCAAATAGGTCATGATTGTAATCAAATTATGTGACCATTCTATCATAAATTAGATTGTACATGACTCCACCATAAGTGTAGCTAGATATATCTATATCAATGAAGAAATATATGAGATAAATATGTCTTAGAGTTATATAAAATCTAAAAAATAATGTCTAAATGACAAAAGTTTTAAACTTGGTCTAACATGGTCAAAAGGGTGGAGTTGTATCTCTAAACAATGGTCTGAAAATGGATTTGTATCTCCAAAATGGTCTATGCTAAAAATTGGCATAAAATAGTCTAATGTCAAATGTCATATACACAAAAGGCCAAGAATCTAAAAAAAAATTAGAATGTCAAACTTTATAACCAAAGTGTTCCAAGCAGGTCTAAACTAAGAAAGGGAAATGTTGCTAGATCTTTTGTCTAAATGTGGAGTCAAAAGATAGGCTCAAATAAGTTGTGCTATGACTTTTGGTGAAACATGACATCAAAATATAGTATTTAAAAAAATATGATGATGAGATTTTAATCTAACAAATTTGAAACATTTTGACATAAAATCGGCACATGGAATCAAACATAAACATGATTAGTTAGTATAAGTCACAAGCAAAAGGCACCTAGAGAAAGGTTATTGTCTTCTAAATAAAGGCACAAACAAAGATGAGGATAGGATCTATGATCAAATAATAAATATTTTTCAAATTTGGGTAATTAATTAACCTAAGTTACATAACCCAAAAGAGAAAGACCTATGTATCAACCCCTATGAAATGAGGCCTAAATAAAAATTAATCAATGTTTGGATCCAAACTTGGAAAAGTTAATTAAAAACTCAAGTGTTGAAAACTTCTCTGTAGTTACCAAATAAGATAGAAAATTTTGAATAATATGACTATGCTAAACAAATATCCAACAAGGCTAAAATAATTGGTTTAAAATAATGATAGTTGGGACACAATACAAGACAAGTTTTGAAGTAATTTGGGCAATGTAATGATGTTATCACTTCTAAAAAGATGTGATCAATGGTTTGTGTTAAGATTTTATAAGGATAAAAACTTGGAATGATTTGGGTAGTACTATATTACCCATTTTAAACAAGTGACACACACAAACAAATCTATAAAAATTATAAGATAAATGTGCATGATAAAATGACTAGCATAATGCCTCCTTGAATAAAGGACTGGCATATAAACAAACTCAATTATATGTGGTTTAAACAAGAAATAATTTTAGTATCAAAACACCAAGAAATAAAAGAATAAATGACCAAAATATAACTAAATATAATAATCCTATATCCTATCAAGGTGCGGCAATGTGGGGTTGACTAAAACCTACAAGTTTTCCACTGTCTAGATTGATCCTATGTGTACACACTTTCACGTATGTACACAAGATAAGTAGTATGTTAATTGAGTCCACATCAATAAAATTATTGTGAAAAGGTCTTATCCTTTTCAAAATAATTAAATCCATCACTTTCTCAGTGTAGTATGATGTTTAGATTGATCATACATCTTAGGCTTAGCTTGCCACTAACATAGATGGTTTAACTACTCAAACCAACATCTCAGTGGGGATATCCTAATTTTTATACCCCCCATGATGAGGGGTTAAAAAACTATCAAGATATGAAGCCTTGGGTCAATTATTCCCTAGATAATTCATTAGAGGTAATGACATCCCCTTCATAAGCCAAAATGCATGAAAATAAAAGACACATAGAAAGACTTTAGGGTTGATTTTAGATCACCCAATACCATGTAGGTTTTATGGAGAGCATAGGAAAATTTATTTTTACACCTTAGAATAGGCACTAAATGAAATGGAAATGTGTTTTTGATCTCACAAGTTCCCTATAAGGGATGGGGTGAGAGCATACACACACTATCTTTTTTGCAAACATAAATAATCAACAAATAAGTTTTACAAGCAATTATGAGTGAGGTTTTATTTTTAAGCACCAATTTAAATGCGAAATTGTTATTTAATATCCCCTTAGATTAAGTACAAAAAATTTAAAGAATATTTGCACAAAAGACCAAAGTAAGAAAGACCATCTAGTTCATTTTAAGCCCAAAGTCCAAATGTGCAAGATGTATCCTAAGCTCATTTTAAAACACCAACTTGAAATGTTAAAGATTTAAACATGTGTTTTAGGCACCAAATTTGAAATTTTTCTAAGACTTATCATGTTAAATTAATTTTAGGCACCAAATACTAAATGTGTAACATCTAAAATGTTCATTTTAGATCCAAACTAAAATGTGCATGATTTTGACTAAGCTATTTTTCAAGCTCAGAACAGTGTTTGATTTGTCAAAAACATGAAATTTTATCATCAAATAAATCCTTCAACCTATAGATGTTAGATTATAACCCCCTTCTTTGAAGCACTTTATTGGCTAGGCAAATGAGGTTTAAATTTTTATGCTTGGGTTTGTATTTAATTGCACACAGTGACCATTAGTGGTCACAAATGACCATTGACGGTTTTAAGGGAACCATGATGGATGGTTAGTAGGTAGCTACCATCAATAAAAAAAAATCACCATCAGTCAATAAAAACCATTGATGTTGACCTATGAACCTAAATTTAAAAGCATAAAAGCTAAATACATTAGGTTAATCTTGGTTAGATGAAATTTGATAAAAAATGCAAGGTAAAACTTAGTTGAGAGATTTAGATGATCTTGAAACCTAGAAATCAAGGAATGAAATGATAATAAAATCAAAATGTAATATTTAGGTCTATTTCTCCCCTACAACCTAACCATTGATGGTTTCAAAAAATTAGTGGTGGTTGGTCAAACCATTGGTGATTAGGGCCTAACTGTCAACAATTGACCCCGGCCATCGATAGTCTCTATGTATAGCCGAGAAATACAAAAAAATGAAATCCATCCAAAATAAGGTTAGAAAATCAATTTTAGAGAGCTTCAAGCATCTAAATGAAGATTTAAAAGTTGCATATTGATGTCCTTGGTATGTGGGATATGTTGTGTCTCACTGGGCATGTCATCTATGATCAAGAAATTTGACTCAAGAGAGGAGGTTAGTATAGTGTTAGTTCTAAAAAGTAATGAAATCAAAACACTATTAAGCTAACATATCAAGGCCTATATCATGAGGGGAGATTCGTGAAAAAACCAATTGAAAACACAACTAAAATGTAGTGAAATGAAAATTTTCATTACCTTCCTTGATTATTCTAAGAGATCTCTCTTTTGGCTTGCTTAGATTTTTCTCAAAAGGTCTTCATCAATGGGGTTTGACTATATCCATCTCCTGTTAGCACCATGGTTGGTTTGGATTGATTGATGGATTAGCTTGATTTTGAAATTATAACACTATGCATTTGTATTATGAATCAAATCTTGCATTATAACTCTACTATGGTCCAAGATATCTAATTGAAGAGCTTTAGGCTTGCTTTTATAGGCTTTTAAATGACTTGGAATGGGTTAAATCCAAACCTTGGTTGGATTGGTTAACCCCATTACGGTTAAAAGGTGTCCAAAATATCATGATTAACATGGAATAGGTGTGATTTGAGATATTTTGTATTTAGACAACTCACAAAAGGTAATGATTAGCTTTTTAGGATATTTATTGATTTTTGATTTTCCCTTTTTGATAATTGCTTTAATTGTTTATGGATGAATTCAATTAAGATTTGATTAGGATTTTAAATGTTAATTAATCTCTTTTTTTTGAAAATATTTGATTTAATTTATTTGGTCATTTGATCTATTTAATTGATTTATGGGCCAAATTGATTTATTTGCATATGATGAATCTAAATTCAATATGTTTTAGAAATTCTTAGGCTAGATGTTCAATGATTGGTAAGAATTGATCTAAAGTTGGGTATAAAGCCATTGGTGGTTAATTTTAGGTGTCTACAAAGCTTACTTATTGGCATAATAATGTTTGTGCTAAGCTTAAAATAATTGTAGTCTCTTAGTAATGTTATTCCAAGATGGTAGCATCTCTCCAATAGTTTCTTATGGTTTGGTGTTGAACCTTAGCATAATTTTGGCATAATAACGCTACTCTCAAAGGCTTCAAGATGGTATTCCAATAGAATAACCTTACACATAAATTTTTTTTTGTCAATGGTATGGGAACTTATATTTATAGCTCAAAGAACTAACTCTAACCATGGGTATGCTAGGTTAAATTCTAACTTGGGTTGAGTCTAAATTAACCTTGGTTAAGTCAATTTGACTCTAGGAGAGTTTAAGAAACACATGAAATCTTAATGCCTTAATTTTTGATATTTGTGAGGCATGAAAACTAAATTTAGATATTTTTGAGGTGTGAGTCATATTGTTGAATATTTATGAGATAATAAATCACTTTATTAGCTCATTTTACTCTTTATCTTCATTTTTGGCAAAAATTCCTTTTTAGTAAATAAATTCATTAATTCAATTTAGAATTTTAACCTAGGTAATCTAATTAGGATTTGAAATATAATTTGTCTTGATTAGTGATTTTTTAGATTTTGGTAATTGATTTAAATGTCATGAATTAATAGATTAACATGCTAAAAGTGCCAAATTACTAGGTCATAATTTGACTTGGGTTAGAATTGAACTAGGTTAGTGATGCATATAGGGTAATACACCAAATAAATTAGCCTCATCATTTTTTTTTGAAATTAAATCCCTTGTGCAGATGAATTTGGGTAATTTATGTGACTCATAGGCTTAAAATATGTCATTCGATAGAAATTGAATTTAATTCTAATTTATGCATGAAAGTGGCCAAAATTAAGTGTTTATGGTTTGCCCCTATTCAAGAAGGTGTTGGAAGAGACAAGAATAGTAATGTCTTTTCAAAGAATGAAAAAGTCATTAATCTAAATGGTTCGTGCCCCAAAGAGAAGTTGATAAGTCCTTGATGCCCCCTTGAGTAAATGAGCAAAAATATAGATTCATCAAATGTTCCCTCGAAATGAATAAATGACGTGATGTAGATGGAATAGGGGTGGGATTACTAAATTTACCAAAGGTGGTTATAGACAGTAATGGTGGTAGAGTCACTAATTTGGCCACAGGCAGTTATAATTAATAATAAATGGTGTGACATTAGTTTTCCCAAAGGTAGTTATAAGTAGTGGCATAGATGGATTCCCTAGTAGGGAAGTGGGATGTTTACTAATTTGCCCACAGGTGGTTATAAATAGTAACCAAATGGAAAACACTAATTTTATGAAAGGTAATTATTATTAGGAACAAAATGTAGGAAACATAATGATTTGCCCAAAGGTGGTTATAATCAAGAACACATGCACTGGTAAAGTATAAAAACACATTTATAGCCTAAATATGAGTTTGAAGATACACATTCAAACAAACATGGGATATAGGTTGAGAAATCATGTTGTGAAATGGGTCTTAGGGGGAGGCCCAAAAGTATGGTGCTGGCAAAAGATAAAAACACACTTATATCCTAAATGTAAGTTCAAATATGCACATCTGAACAAACATGGGATAAAGGTAGATAAATCATGTTGTGAAATGTGTCTTAGGAGGAGGCCCAAAAGGATGGTAAAGGTAGGGGATTTTATTTGGGGATGATCATCTTATTATGTTTTATGCTTCATATCAATGCTTATTTAAAGATGATTGTCTATATAAACACATAATAAATCATTTTTTGCACTTGTTTATGATTCATGAATTGAGGCATGTGTTAGGGTAGTTGGCTAGTTTGTGACTATCAAAGAGTTACTTCCATTGCAAGGATACTAAACATGGTTTTATTATAGCTTTTGATATTATGCATGATAGTTATGCATAACTAAAATGACAATGTATATACAAATCATGGAAAACTTAATTTAAATGTAAATATAAATAACTTAAGAATAATATATGAACAATCAAATCCCAAGTGTAAATACAACAAATAAATAAAGTGTAATACTAAATAAAAAAATTCACAACCGAAGGACATGATATGGATGATCATGACTATAGTGGGAATAAAATGGAATAATCTTATGACAATTTAAAAATAACTAAAAAACAAAAACAAAATAAAAATTAATAAAAACATAAAAAAATACCAATAAAAATATAACAAAACAACAATAAAAATAAATAAACAAAGTGAACAAAACAATCAAAAAAACTAAACAATCAAAAGAAAAGAAAAGTGTAATAAACAAACTACTCTAAACACACAATAATACACAAAAAATGGTTAATCATAATATTTGTGAAATAAAAAACCAAACTATTAATTCATATGAAACAACAACATAAATAAGACAATAAAAAGTGCCCCTAGTCTATAGGAGACAACAATAAAATTAGACGACAAACAAAATGGGGGGGGGTATAAAATAAAAGTAAGGGGTAGCCAAGCTAACTCCAAATGCACTAGGAAAGTGGACCCTACCTATATATTTCTATGGACACAAGATCCAATGTAAAATTTAGGCCAAATCTAATTCTCCTAAGATACATATAGAAGGAAATGAAGGATAAGAAAATGTGATTGATGTGTAGATTAAAATAGGAATGATATTTCAAAATGATGAGTGCATGAGATAATAGGGGATGATGTTCTAAATTCATGAAAACATCAACATAAAAAAATCACACAAACATGAGAGAGTATGGTTTAAGGTAAACCCACACTAAAAGTAAAGAGACGAGTATCCACTAATGAACTAAAATAGTAATTCATAGTGTCTACTACATTTAAGGATTGGAAGGAGAAGGAGCTCATAAAATGATGAGAGTGTTGAAAATTAGAGTACTTGCAAAATGATGAGAGAATAATATGAAGCTGAGTGGTCATTAGTATATCGAAGTTGAATATAAAATGCTCACAACATGAAATCACAAAATGGATAGAGCTGAAAACTTGAGGCCAATAAGGATGGAGAAAACTAAATGACAAGTGGTTACTTGTGAATTAATTAAGGATCCCAAGATACTTAAGGAAAATAAATGGTTGAAAAAGAAAGGAAGGTACTTTTGAGCTAACTCAAGATACCCCATGTATATAGGTGATACCTACATAGTTTGTCCAAACATCAAGCCAATGTAGTTCTCTTAGAAATGGGAGGGGAGATAAAAGACCAAGTTAGTCTAGAAATAAATTGAATATATAAGATTATAAATTTTTTGATAACTTTATATATCACATGGAAATTCTAAGCCAATTTCATGATTTTGTGATTTTTAGAAATTTCTACAAGTTTTTACAAATGTTTGGGATTTTGAAACTGTTTTAAATGTTTTTGAAATTTTCTAGGCATCTCAACTCAATAAAAAATTATGAGACACAAAATAGTTCAACTCACAAAATCATGAGATCATGGCTTAGGCTACTCATAAAATGGTGAGAACATGGAAAAATGAATGATTGAGATGGCCTCAATGTGAATTGAGGACTGCCTACATAGTCCTGTTAGGACCTCAAGTCACTACAATTACACCTATACAAAAGGCATCCAATTAAGTACCATTAAGTTTCAATTAAAAGGCAAATGGAAAAGTAAATGATAATAGTAATGGCAAGGTGATGTGGCAATACATGGTAAAGGTGTTGTTACTAATTTTCCCATAGGCAATTATAATTAGGAAATAATGATAAAGGGTCAGTGGTACTAATTTTCCCATAAGTGATTATAATTAGTAGAACAAGGTGGAACATTAATTTTCCCAAAGGTGGTTATAATCAGTAGAACCAATATAATGTAATAACAAATGAAGGATGTAATTTCTAGATCCACTATCATACTACTCTCATATACTATAATTTGAACATGTAATTATGAAACTACTGATGGTATTGAATCTATCATCAAACATTATACATACTTGAAGAATAAATGAAACCAACCCCAAATGTGATAGGCATGGGTCAGGTAAAATAATTGGCTAGAAAAGGGTTAAGGGTATGATAGGATGGTAAGGGGTATAGTATAAAGAATAAGTATAATATGGGATAACTTAGATGATCCTTGTAGATAATAATCTAAATCCCTCAAGCGTATAAATGTTTGAGGTGCATTATGTTCATATGCTCATCAAGTTCATCTCCCTCTAGCATAACGATCTTGTACTCTCTAAAACCATAGTTGGCAATAATTCCATAGGGTCCTAACCAATTTGGTTAGAACTTCCCCTTTTTATTAAACTCAACATTAATATTCTTCTAATTATCTTTTAGTACTATGCCACCAAGCTCAAATTCACAATGCTTTACTCACCTATTATATTGGCTTATGAGTCATTTTTGATAAGCATGAATATTATTCAAGCCTTCCAAATGTTTACCATCAAGTACATCTATCCCCTGAAAGTGACCCACTCTATAGTCTTCATCATCATTAATTTGTTGTAATGAAATTTAAAGAGAAGGTAACTTGAATTCAATAGGAAGAATGGATTCAGTGCCATAAATAAGTGAATAGGGTATAGCTCTTGTTAGAGTATATAATGTGGTATGGTATGCCCATAGGGTGTTGAATAAATGTAAGTGCTAATTACAACCAATGTCGTTGATAATATTTTTAATAATATTAACAATAGTCTTATTAGAAGCCTCAACTTAGACATTGCCTTGTAGGTAACAAGTGGCAGGAAAATGTTTTTTTATGTGGTATTGAGAAAAAAGTGTTTTCACATATTTATTCTTGAAAGATCTACCATTATCAGATATAATTTTAGAAGGGATGCCATAGTGGAAAATGAGATGGTTGAATATGAACTTGGAGATATGATTACCATTGATGTAAGGGGAATAGATTCCATGCACTTAGTGAAGTATTTGGTAGTATTCAAGATGTGTTTATGGCCATGTGAAGAGGTTGGACTGATCTTCCCAACAAGGTTGAGCCCTGACATTGAGAATGACCATGGTGTTGTTAATGGTTTGAGTGTCTTGGCTATATTATGAATCAAATTGGCATTCTTCTGACACTTGACACACTTATTTACATATGCAGATGCATCTAATTCCATCATTGGCTAGTAATAACTAGCACGTAGTAAATTTTTGGATAAGATTTCCCCACTAGTGTGGGCTCCATACGCTCCTTCACACATACCACAGTGTTAGTCCATATTCTATTGAAGGTAAACAATAAAGTAGAGTTCCATCATAACTTCTAAAATATAAGGTTAGTCCAAATAGGGTATAGCGAGAGGATTTATGGATGAAGGGTTTTTTTTTTTAATGTGATAAATTAGGAGGAATGGTTTGGTTTTGAAGATAGGCATATATATCAAAATACCAAGGAGATGTTGGACTAGAAATGTCATAAACTATCTTGAAAATTGTTTGTTTATGTGCCAATGCTAAGAGATGTTGAATAATAAATTGATAATCCCTATCCATGTCAATGATCTAGATCATGGAACCAATAGTGGCCATAACATCCACTATTTTATTATTGGTTTGATGTATTTTTCAAATTAGATATTAGTAATTTACTTCTTGAGAGTATCGACCATGCTTTTATAAGGTATCAAATTTTCATCCTTGGTCTGATACTGATCCATGGTTTGATTGATGATTAAATGAAAATAACCATATATTAGTAAATTTTTACTGTTACACTATACTAATTGATAAATCCTTGTAATTAGTGCTTCATACTCAGCCATGCTATTGGTATATGGAAATCCAACATGAAAGGACTTTGGAATGAGATACTCTTGTGGTATAACAAATAATATTCCATCTCCTAATCCATGAGTCATGAATGATCCATAAAAATACATATTCCACTATTTTAATAATGGCATATAGTTCTTCAACTACAATAATGGCCTCATCTAAAAATCCAAATGTGAGAGGTTGAGTATCTTGAAGAGGAGCTTCAATAAGATGATTTGTGAATACTTGCCCCTTAATAGATTTTTGGTTGGCATATTCAATTTAAAACTCACTTAATAGAATGATCCATTTTTACATATGACCCTATAGAGTGGATTTATAAAGTAAATATTTTAGTGGATCTACACTGGTGATAATAATGGTCTTTTTGTTTAGCATATAATGACATAGTTTTTGGGTTGTGAACAACATAGCTAAATAGGCTTTTTCAATTAGTATATAGTTATGTTCATACATGAAAAATGTTCTAATTAGATAATAAATGGAATTATCCTTTCCTTATTCATTTTGATGTGCCAAAAGTGCCCCTAGTGCATTCTCAATTTTTGTTAAGTAAAGAAATAATGGCTTGTTTGGCATCAGTGGCAATAAAATAGGTGGGTTGGTAAGATATTATTTGAGATGATCAAATGTTTTTTGACACTCTTCATTACAATAGAATGTAACACCTTTTTTAAAAAAGTGTGTAAATGGATGGAATTTATTGACTAATTTTGAGATGAAGCATCTGATAGATTGAATCTTTCCCTATAATTAGTGAAGCTTCTTCAAGGTAGTCAGTGGTGGAATTTTTGTAATTATGCAGACTTTGGTTGGGTTGACTTCCATGACCCTATGAGAGATAATGAAACCTAACATTTTAATATTAGTTGTGCCAAAATACATTTCATTATATTATCCTAATTTAATACTTGTGAATTCTCTCAAAGATTCTTTGTATCATAACTCAAAATATCATTGATTTACCCAAAATATCATTGACATAGTCTTTGATTTGCATCATGTCATGGAAAATCATTATCATAAATATTTGGTAAGTGGATTCAACATTCTTAAGTCCAAATGACATTACCTAATAACCAAACACTCCCCATAGAGTGGTGAATTCTATTTAATGTTGGTCTTCTTGTGTTATCTTGATTTGATTGTACCGTAAAAGCCTTCCATTAGAGAGAGAATTTCATAGCCATCCATTGAGTCAACTATCATGTCAATATTAGGTAGATAAAAGTCATCTTTTGTGAAGGCTTTATTTATATCTCTAAAAATAGTAAAAATTCTAATACCTTATGGATTTTTAATTATTGGCACAATGTTTGATATCCACACATAATAGTTGATTGGCCTAATGCATTCTGTGTATAAGAGTTTTTAAAACTCTTTATTTACTAACATAGAAATATGAGGATGCTTCTTACATAACTTATGTTTAATATGGTTTTAATTAGGATGTAAAACTAAATGGTATACAACCAAGGTAGGGTCAAAAACTGGCATGTCTTAATAGGCCCATGCAAATTTGTCAATAAATTCCTTCAAAATGGTTGTAAAAACTTCATGTTCCTCCTTAGTAAGGGATGTGCCTAATTTAATCCACTTTATGTTGTTGGGAGTCCCAATATTCACCTCTAAAATATATTTAATTAAATTTATAGAACTATCATCTAGAATAGCTGGCAAGGAGTTGAAATGATTGGCATTAATAAATTCCTCTAGATGGATTGGCTATTGTAATTCTCTTAAACATGACAAATCAAAATCTCCTAATGGTGGCATCAACCATGATACAAATACATCAGGGAACTCTTGAATAACATGTAAAATCTTTCCAATCCCTAGTACTAATATCTAATCCATAATGAGGTTATGGGTTATTGGTCTCTTATGCTTCATAGGAAGAGGGGTGAACATCCTTGTCTAATGGTGATGGGAACCAATTTTCACCAAGAGACTTTCCTTTCTCTTTACTTTTTCTCTAGTTATAAATTGCCTCAAACAAGTTTTCACTTTCAAAGATTAATGTTTAATTTTATTTATTTTTGGCTAGGGAAGTTCACCCACTCTCCTAAATAGGTATCAGGATTTAATATAATAGAAAATCCCTACTTGTGGTCTTTAAGAGGAATATGACTCCTTAATCCTAGAAATTCATACAAGGCCTCTTAATTTTCAAAATCATCTAATGGTAAAGGGTTAAATGCATAGGTTGATAAACAAGGCTAAAATTGCATATGACATGGGGGTCAAATAAGTTTGTAGTGGTAAGGTCATCATAGATGAAATAATCAGACCCTACATCACTACCATCATCATCATCATTATTCATGAGTGTTGAAACATGAATTAGGTATGTGGGGTCACCTCCAAGTAGTTTAAATTTGATAACATGAGTTTCCTTGTATTTAGTCATTGAAACTAGTTTGATAGCTCCTTGTTGATGTAACTTGAGCCCTCAACCTTCATAAGCTAAGTGATCAATAATCTAGTTGGGAATATGATATTTCATACTTTGGAAATAGTCAACCAACTCATCAATGTAGAGACATGAATCATCCTCTACTAAGGGGTCATGTTCTAGGCCAGAGGTTAGTTTGAAGAAAATGGGATTATTTAATTGAGATTTTCCTTTGGTTTCTCATTCCATATTGGTTGATTTGGTCATAGGTCTCTTGTAAGATTTAGGATTTTTTGGTAATTTAGATATATATAATGCATTATGGATGATATATTCTATAATACATTTTTCAATGACATAAAAATGGTTGGAAATGTATAGTAGAGGCATGGCTGAGGTAGAGGTCAAGTTGTCTAGGTTAATGAAATTAACTTCTAGGACTGATTCAATGGCTTTTCCTTTATCAACCTTTTTTCCTTCTACTTTGGGAATATGATTCATGCCAAACTTGTAATTATAGTTTTTATACTCAAATTCAAGGGGATTACAATATTGATATGGTTGATGATCAATAGGTATAGTTACTTCCATTATGGAGTGTGAAAATTTTATACACTGATGTAATGTAGAAGCTATAGTCCTGATTTCATAGATCTAGGGTCATCCCAATAACAAATTATAAGATAGTTTTAGATCTAAAACATGGCACAAAGTATCATGGGTTAATGGTCCAATGACTAATTTTAGGCTAATTATACCTTGAGATTCCCATTCTTTGTTATCATATGCCTTGATAGCAATGGTATCTGGTTTAAAGTCAGTTGTTATATATCAAAGATGTTTGACCAATTTCAAAGACACAATGTTGAGACCCAAACCATTGTTTATAAGGACACATTTAAATCTATGGTTAGTTATAACAAATTTAATGTATAATGGGTTATTATGTAGAGGGCCCTGAGAAGATATATCATTTTGGTTAAAGGTGAGATGGTGGCCAAGGGCCAAGTGTCCTACCATAGCTTGAAATTTGTCTGGAGTGATATCATCTAGCATAAGAGATTAGTTTAAATACTCATTCATGATGTATTTTCAGATGATATATGTTTGCAAAAAATACATAATGGATATGTGTGCATGTGTCTTCTTCAGTTGTTCTATAATATCATATGTTTTCCCCTCAATTTTATTAGTTAGTTTATTTATGATAGGAATAAAAATTTGATTACACTAATTTGTAGTATTTGGTTATGGTCATATGATAATGACTCTAGCTCTTCGACTTGAGATTGTGCAATCCCAATATATAATTTGGTTTTAATAGGTGGTTGGGTATGTAGGAAGGTTCAAAATGATGATTCTTGGATGGTATGGTGTTTGATTATCAACATAACTCATAGAATAATTACCATCATAAGGACTTTGGAAGGTATTATTTGGTAAATAGGCATTATTATATGAAGGCCCAGGTCTATTAGTAGTTGGTCTAAGGTTAATAGTGATGGAGGCAACAAGACCACCTAAAATGTGTCCTATAACATTATTGTAGGTATACGTAATGGTATTATTACCTCTTTGGTTAGTTTGATCATTTTCCCCTTGATTTCAACCATTTTGATATTATTGTTGTGACTGGTGTTGCTTTTACTAATTCTATGGTAGAGTTCTCTACTATTGTTGTTATTATTATTAGTACTACTACTAGTTGTTTTTATTGTTATATTATGGAAACATATTTTGGTATATACCCAAGTTATGATTGCTTTTAGGAGCATGGGTATCTCTTTTTATCTCTTTATTCTCCAACATGTTTTTGATTAGATGTTTGGGTTGGATAAATTATCTTATAGAATGTGACCTAACATGATGGTACTCACAAAATTCATTTTCTTTATACTAATCAGTGAAAGGATTATCTTCAGTAAATGGCTTTGGTATAAGCCAACTGATCATATTTACTTGAATAGTCTTCAAAAAAAAAATTTAATGGGCTCACCAAGGTCAATAAATTAGTGGGAAATGGGTGGTCTTATCTTTAGAGGTGGGGTTTAAAATTGGATTTGATTTTGTGGTAGTTGGTTTTATGGAGGTCCTACTTGAATGTCTAGAGGAAGTGATTTTTGAGTGGGTGGAAGGATATAGACAGTCAATGTTTACATCATCTGAACATGGCATGATTCAATAACTCCATTACCAATCACATTCTTATTATGATTTTAGGGTTTAGGTATTTTATTATTGTTGTATTGATATGGCATTGAAGTTGGTACTTGAGTTTGGTTTTGATTATAGTTTTGACCTTGATTTTGGTTTTGGTTTTGATTAGAAGAGGATATATAGAGTATGCCTTTATTAACAAGGGATTTCTCAATCTAGATTCCTGAATATGTGATCACATTAAAAATAAAGATGATAAGATATCTCACTATGTAAATTACTTGTAAATATGGAAACCAATTATTTGTCCAATAGATTATGTGTAAATTGACTTATTAGGGCTCTTTAATGTTACAAGTATGTAGTGAATCTCTAACCAAGTTTTTTTTATCCTGGCCTAGATCAACAATAGTAATTTCATGCTTGAGATTGTATGAAAAGTGTTGTAAAAACTTCTCTAAGAGGTCATCAAAGTTAGGTAAAAAATTCTTTGGTATTTCCAATAGCTATTCCAAGGCTTGTCTAGCTATACTCTTTAGGAAGATCAGAAGTAGATATATATCACTATAGGCCACTAGTTGATAGGAAGTAAAGAATTCCTTCAAATTATCTCTAGGCTCATATTTTCATTTGAATTTATCAAATTTAGGTGGCTCATAACTTGGTGGAAATGGTATTTGAAAATACTCCATGTTGAATGGATAAGAACATATATCCTCTAGTTTAAATATCTTCATTTGTTTTCCAACCTGTATCACCTAAATTATATCTTTAATATATTACAACTCTTAAGATAAGAAACCATAAGGAATGGCCTATTTTTGGGGACATTATATAGTTAAATGTGGATTAATTTTACTAAGGTAGGCATATTATGGGACACTGGCTGAATTAGCTTGATGACCAAGTATGCATATCCATACATTAGGTTATACTGTGGGTACATAATACACTATTGTTGAAGCACATTTTGGTTAGGGTTGGATAAATAAACATGGTTAGTGAATTTTGGCTATAAAAATGACATTTGGATCTATAGAATATGTTAGTAATATTAGGCTCAGGTGGGAACTTTTTATCTACTTATTAAACCCTGTTAGATATAGGGAACAAATTATTGACTGGCTCCCTACTATTGAAGGTGTTGGTAATTGGATCCTTATTACACATGTGATACCCATTAGGTGAAAGGAAATTTCTATTAATCACTTGGTACCTATTGTGTGTAATAACCTTGTTGTTGGATAAACACTTGTGGTTGGATCAGTACTTGTTGAAATGACACTTGTTGATTTGGCATTTATTATTGAAATGACACTTGTTGGGGGTTCTACATTGGTTGATTTGGAAACTATTTTTGACCAACTGGCACACTTTGACCAATAGGAATACATTTTTGGTTAGGAAATGTTTTTAATTGATAAGGTACATTGGTTTATGATTATTATGGCAAAACATTTATTGTCACCTATTAAGATGTTATAGCATTATGCACTTGTTGCAGTGGTAAGCTAGTTTATTATTGGCTTGTTTCCCTTATTACACATTTAAGGAAGTAGCTAGTTAAGAAGTGGAGGTTGATTGTTTATTTTGGTAAATAGGTGTACATATTCCCTATTGTTGCAATCCACTCATGGTATTGTCCAAAGGAACTTGTTACATATTATTTGGTGGTAAGTTAGACCCACTTTGGTTTAAATTGGATTATACTTACATGTTATCCATAACATTGTGAGTGGTATCTTCTATTTGAAAAATATTATCTTCTATCAAAATATGGATGTAATACATATAAAAAACCAAGATGATTTTACTAAAGGGGTCCATGTTTTGACTTGTGTAGCTCAAGGCATTCATTTATTTTGCTATTGATGGATCTATCTCAATAAGTTGTGTTAGAAATGACCCTTGTGTTGAGGTTATGATATATATTGAGATAGGTTTGGTACACTTATTTTACCTATTCCATTTATTCATCCATAATTCCTTCTCCTTTTTCAAGCATACTTTGGTCTTGTTGTGGCATTTGGACCAAATCTTAGCTATAACTAATAGATTTCTATTTGAATTGTTGAATTTGTAGTGCATTACTAGGCATTCTGATCAAACTACTTAGAATTTATTGTGGGAAGTTTGGCATAAATTTGGCCCCTACTTTAATATCTCTAGCTATCACTTTGTCTCTATTTTCCAACAAATGGCATTCAAATAAGAATGGATCATAGCTAGTTTGTGTTATCAAAGTAACATATAGGGCTCTTATTTTTGGTTATGTTCCATGTTAGGAAACATTTTAGTGAGGTGTTTTTTCATTTTATCTAGTTCTTATCCTAAATAAGGAGGCACAGTTACCAAATATTAAACTAAAGGCTCATGCCTTTATTGAATGTATGGGATGTTATAAGATGGATAAGGATCTATCTCATAAGCAACATTGTCATACAACTCTTAAATAAAAGGGTCATTAGTCACAAAGTTCCCATAGCCTAGATTATACATAACTTCATTACGTGTGTAACAAGGAAATTTTAAATCCATGGATAGGTTATGTGACACACAAAAGGTATAAAGGAAATAAACAACCAAGATATAAAAAAGGGCCTTTGGCTCTTTAAAAGAGACACAAAGGGAGAAAAAACTAAACTAGGCAAAGTGAGGACAAAACAAACATGAAACTAGTCTAACAAAATAATATTGATTTTCCTAAAGATAGTTATAATCAGAACCAAAAGTAATATAAAGGCTCAAATTCATTTATGGTTAGAGTACTGATTTTCCCACAGGCGGTTATAATCAGTCACACGAGTGTATAAAAGTAGAACATTTATGAACTAGAAATAAGAGTAAATAATGGTTTTTTCAAAGGTGGTTATAATCATTCTAAAATAAGGCTAAAATTAGAAACATAAAAATAAAATAAAGAATGTGAAAGCAAACTAAACTAAGGAAATCAACTCAAACAATAGTTAGTAATTGGCTCACTTAAGACTCAAAGTTTGACTCATGAAAAACTATTGGACCAAAGGGACTAGGAAACTCAAAAATATTTGCCATAAAAACTTCAAAAAAAGTACATGATAACCATGTGGCTCAAAAAGGATGCTCTAAACAAGGTAAAAAAGGAATAACAATCACTAAGTCTAATCAAAAGGTCTTTTTAGATCAAATATGAAACCAACCTAAGTAACAAAAACCAAACACAAAAGGTGGAAAACCTAAGCCTAAATTAAACAAGGCTTTATCTTGAACCTAATTAGTTTAGGATTTGTATTTCAAAAGGTTAAAATTCAAATTTAATGTCAAAATGATGTGAATTTTATAAGGCAAAAGGATAGACCAAAATGGGTAGCATAACTACGCATTTGAAACAAGAGAGGTATAACAAAAGTTTAGAACTTCGTTTCAAAAGTGACAAGAGATGGGAACATATTTGGTAGTGTAATGATGCTTCTTAAAAATATTAAATGGATAAAGGTCTGTAATAAAATATCCAAGGCAAAAGTTTGAGATGAAATTGGTAGCATAATAATTCCCCATTTAAACAGGAGACCCACACATGGTTTTGGAATAAAATTCCAAGGCAAAAAGTGTGACACAAATGGAAAGAGTAACACTTATTATGCTAAAGGGGTGTAAAGACAACATGAAGGGTTAGAATTATTTTTAAATTTTTTTGACAAACAAAATAGTTTGACTCAAAATAATGAAAGTAAAAAAATAGACACAAAAAAACCTAAGTATATCATCCTATCCCTAAAAACTCACAAGGTTACTTCATATTATCAAATTCCATCGATATACTCCTTGAGAGGAAAATAAAATTTTAATCTAATAAATTTATATGGACATGAAAATTAGGATTCTTAGACCCCCTCTTCTCTCAAGAAATCATATGGTGACATGGAACTTCAAGATACTCACATTGCATTGATAATATTTCCATGGTAAGTGTGGTTTATCTAAAAATTATAAGTTTCACATGTTTTAGATGGTCCCAAGTGTGGTTAACACTAGAGATGCAATCACATCAATTGAGTTAATATCAGATAACTTATTATGCAAGGGTCTATTATTTTTCATATCAACTCCATCCATATAATTCTTAATGGAGTCCCCTGGTTAGCCAAACCTAACTCAGGGTTTTATTTTGATCAAATAGGCTAGTCATTTAGCCCCCTAGCAATCATAGTATCACAAGTCCTAAGTTATGTATCCCACCATGGAGTATGTTTGAAATGATTCTAAGAGATGAAATCTTAGGTAAATAATTCCCTAAATA
Organism: Torreya grandis; assembly: GCA_037957365.1. NCBI lineage: Eukaryota > Viridiplantae > Streptophyta > Pinopsida > Cupressales > Taxaceae > Torreya > Torreya grandis. The sequence continues at coordinate 7,298,100 of JARHVA010000127.1, forward strand.
ACTCATGGGGAGGCTATGATCTCCTTCCCACAAGACAAGATGTGAGAAATAAATATAGAAAGAATTTAAAGGTAATTTTAGGATCACCCAAGTCACTTGGATCTTGGGGTGTGCCTTTTCAACATTCCTTCTATGCTTGTAAGAAGTGAAAAAATCAATAAGCAAAGTTATTTTGCCCATCCAAATTCCCTAAAAGGGATGGGGGGAGATCATACATGTTAGGCATTGTTTGAAAAACACATAACAAATAACAACTAATGAAAAAAAACAAAAGCTCTTAAGAGCACCTAGTTTATTTTGTGTTTTCATTTTGAAGCACTAAGTGAAATCTAAAGTGAAGTTTGAACCCTTTGGATTTGTTGTTGATAATTGAAAAACTTCAAAAATAACTAAGAGATGAAAAGAACTAAGTACATATTAATCACTAAATACAATGTGTGTATGATTTAACCATGATTAGACTTTGCTCCTTCCACCTTAAGGCCTACAAATTGTTAGAGGGTTTTTTTGCTTAGAAGACCAAAAGTAAGTAATAAAATGACATTTTAAATTTAGTTCTCAAGTTTTTAAAATTTTCTCTTAGGGACTAATCATCACCAATCCATAGAGATCAATGTTGATTATAGATAGTGACATTGATTAAAGCAGATTATTGATGTTTCCTATAAAAAACATAAAAATAAACTCTATTCTAAAGGAAAAATGATTAAAAAATGAGCTTAGAATCAAAAAAAAAAAAAGATTCTACAAGGATATGGTTATATAAATAACATACAAATCACTAAACATGAAATTAAGGCAAGCATAATAAAGTAAAACCATTAGCCATGTTTCCTGTCTTGTTTTATTTTTCACGTAGAGATCGTAGTTGAATCCTGTAATCAATGTCAATATGAAAAATAAACATTGATAATTGTGATGTTATTAGAAAAATATGTAAAAAACCAAGTTAAAACTATAAACTTGAATATTTATATGCAATTATTTGATAAATAAAGACTAGAATATTAATCTCCTTGGCCATACAGGATGTTTGGTTCCACCAGGCATGCCATTATGTAGCTTAGGATTGGGAAGAAGAAAGAAACTTTAGATTAGTCTCTTGTTAGTCAAAATGGGAAAACATCAAGAATAAAAATGTAATAAGACTAAATACTCTTACCTAAGAACTAGGGGGAGTATAACACAATAAGCAAGAACACAAAAAAGAGATGAAGACAATACAAATTTATTACCTCCCTTATTACATATGATTCTTAATTATTGGCATAAGAATGTTCTTACTTTGCCTATGATGATTTTAGTCTCTTAGTAATGCTATTACAAGATAGTAGCATCTCTTTAATAATCACTTTTGGCTTGGTGTTTAAGCTTGGTATAATAAGACTACTCTCAAAGGCTTCAAAAGGTATTTGAATAGAATAACCTTACACATAAAAGCTTGTTTATTAATGGTGTGGGAACTTTTATTTATATCTAAAAGAGATAAATATAACCATGGTTAGGTTAGGTTAAATTCTAACTTGTATTGAGTATAAATTATCCTTGGTTAGGTCAGTCTAATTCTAGGAGGGTTTAAGGTACTCATGAAATCTTAACACCTAAATTTTTGATATTTGTGAGGCATGAAAACCCACTTTTAATATTTTTGAGGTGTGAGTCATATTTTTGAATATTTATGAGATAATAAATCACTTTATTAGCTCATTTGAATCTTTGAATTCATTTTTGGAAAAAAATCTTTTTTAGTAAATCAAATTCAATAATTTGATTTAGAATTTTTACTTAGGCAAGTTAATTAGGATTTTCAATATAATTAGTCTTGATTATTTATTTTTAACTTTTGAAATTTTATTTAAATGTCATGAATTAATAGATTAACATGCCAAAAGTGCCAAATTACTAGGTCATAGTTTGACTATGGTTAGAACTAAACTAGGATAGTGATGCATATAGGGTAATACACTAAATAAGCTAGCCTTGTCATGTTTCTAGGTAATTAAATCCATTACTCAGATGAATTTTGGAAACTAAAGTGATTTATAGGCTTAAAATATGTCATTTGATATAAATTAAATTGAATGTAGGTTTAAGCACAAAAGTGGCCAAATTAGGTGTTTATATTTATTATCTGAAGAAATTGTACCATAGTCTGGGATGGACTATCAATTTAGTAAGGGATGATGTTATACCTAAAATTTTGTAGTAATATATTATAAGTGTTTTAGAGTCATATAATTTAAAATCAATGGAATGATAATAGTGTAGAGGACCATGGCATAAGAAAGAAAGATGTGAAAGAGAGGCATCTAAGAACAATTGGAAAGACCCTTGCACATAAGCACGTGTTGTGGAATATAAGGAAATAGAGAATGAGGAACATAGAATGTAGGATTCAATAGAACACAAGACTTGGATAAGGGTTCAAGAAGCATAGACAATTATAAATTAGTTCATAGAAGCATCAGAGATTAATCAAGCATGAATCTAACACTAGTTCATGAGGGAGGAGGAGTATGGACACAAATATCTAGCATAGAGAGATTATATAGGGGATGTTAGGCCTAAGTCAAAATTACTTAATTATAATGTCTCCCCATGAATTTTTTTTTGAAATAATCATTGGCTTGTCATATTTATTTATATTAATGATGTAACCTAAGAAGGGGTTGGAATATGTATAAATACCCCATAACTTTGTTTATAAAGTGTTGATATTGGTGGTTGGTTAATTTTTCATAGATGTTTTTAAATGGACAAATAATTATATTAAAATACCTTTGTATTCCTCTTCAATGAAATGAATGGATTACTATTGTTTGTAAATTCTAGTGTGTTAATATGTTTCTATAGCATTGATTAAAATATTGTAGAGTGTGTTGAATGAGTAAAATGATAACTCTAATATGATTACTAATAACAATGATAATATATCTAAACCCAATTCATAAGCATAAATATAGTTAAGTCTATCCACCAATGCATGACATAATCGACAGGAACTAGTTTAGGATGCATGCCTTAGGTGAACATGTGAGGTTATTAATCATGTGATATCCAATATACTAATTCATTAGTTTCTTCCTTATTTTAGGTGAATGACAATATTTAGTTAATAAAAAATAAGGATAAAATACCCCAACATTTGTCAAATTAAATTCTAGATCACTACATGCATCTTCATATAGTATATTTCACCCTTGTGAACACACTTTACCACACATGGGGTAAAAATACATATGTTTGAGGCCCTCCTTAGAGTAATAGCTATGTAGGTAGTGCCCATTGATACATGGTTCTTTAAGGAAGATCAATGCCATGAGCACACTAACCCATTTTTCATTAAACTCATTCAAAAGGTGAAGAGAGGTGAAGAGATAGGGTTTGATCAATCAACAAAGAGTGAAAAATTATATCCTAGATCTAAATAAACCATTATAAAGGTGATATAAAACCCATAAAATCTAAGTTGGTTATGTATATATTTAGTCATTATTTTGTATTAGATATCTACATCATAGTCATATACTAGCATTTATGGTAGTGTCCAGATATGATGATAGTGTTTGTGATTATAAAAGTACAATTTATAGAATCTAAAAACTAGCATATAATACTGATCATACATATTTTACACTTGTTTCTAGTCCATCTACCTACACATAGTAAACCAAATAAGTACCATTGTTTCTTATTTATTTCATTATCTCTTAATAGATGTACTTTACTATTTTAGAAATCTGAATTGTATAAATTTAAAATATTGTTTATCTTGGTTCTATATTAATTGGCTTATTATAGATTAGTTTATCACCCTTGTGCTTGAACTATTTATATATTCTTAACCTTATCCCCCACTTATAAATTTAGGGTTTAACATTGGTGAACCTAACCTCTACATCTTTCTATGCAAACCCTAGCTTGCCTTATGGTATTTATCTTAATCAAGTTTTTCCTTGTTTTTTTCTAGAGCTTTTCTATTATTTGTATGTAACTAAGGCATAGCCCTAGATTAGGTGGTGTTTCTATTAAACACTTAGAGCTTACTCTTTTTCCGCATAATATGGATCATAAAAATGAAGTATCAAATCCTAATCCTAATGAAAGTGATAATAATGAAATTAAATAAAATTAAGAGGTTATCATAGAATATAATTCTGATCATGAAAATAATGAACATGAACAAATAGATCAAGAGAAAGTACAATCTATTACTATGTTTCAAGAGCGTATCCATCAAAACCTAGAAGATATTTTTGTTAGAGGTAAAATAACTAAGAGGGGGGGTGAATCAGTGATGCCAAAAAATCCAATTCAATTTCCAAATCTTAAACATTTAGTACATACAATCATGATGCATACAAATTAATCATTGTAATGAATAAAGAAGATATAGAAAGATCAAGCACATAACACATGATATATGTGAGAAAATCTCTTAGGGGATAAAACCCACTAAACCCTTAAAGATGGACTATATTCCTATAAATACAAGATTCAAATTTAGAGAAGCACCAACTAATCAAGGAACACCCATCCCTTAATTTAGTGAGACACTCATCCCATAAGGAGGAACTGATCCCCTAGGCAACCAAGCACTAACCCAACTACCTTGATCTAATCTCCACCTCTAATTTGATGTATTATACATCTGATGATGGAATTATCTTACTTGATCTCTATCCCCATTACACTCTCACAAACTTGCACACACATGTAATGCATCCAAAACACCCTTTTGGATCACTTTTCACTTATTATCACACACACAATCAGAAAACCCATAAAAAATCTATAAAAATATCAAAAACATGACCTTTAGGTCATATAAACAATCCTCAACATAATATACTCTTTAATCCATCTACTAAGCATACTCACTCAATCAGCCTCTAGGGCTTACTCGTTCAATCTACCTCTTCTAAGATCATTAGGTCCAATGACCTATGTGTTCATCTTCATCACCTTGATAAAAAAATCATGAACTATCCTCTTCCCTATATATTAGTATTAAATGACCTCTACCTTCTCTTTCAAAGGTTATCTCCTTCACTTGGCTCTACACACTCTCAATCCCACTCCAAATAGGCCAATTACACCTAATATTTATACTATACACTCATCTAACCTATCTTGGTCATCAAAGATGCTTACCATACTTGTTATAAATTTTAAATATATCTTCATACATGTTACATGTAATAAACCCACACTCCTTTGTCTATACATTACCTCATTAACCCCAAACCACCATTAGGTCTTGGTGAGACCCAAAATAATTATGTCTTCATACTCACGTGATACATGTGAGACTACTTGGACCACCTTCATACTTTAACAATGATTTTAACACATAAAAATTGTCTCAAATATCCCCTTAGTAACTCCCTCATGTGTCCATTCCACATATAACATCAACTCAATACTTGAACCTACCAATTAGGTCTCCTTGCTCTTTAGGCCTTCAAACATATAAAACATACTCTAAATTTTTTGAAGAAACAACTCAAATATTTCACATAAAAATATAATTAGATCATATGGGTGAAAATTTTTAGGACCTATACAACACCTCCATGTGCTTTAGACACTTCAACATAAGCTCTAATCACTAAAAAAACTCTCTCAAAATGATCACTCAGGCTAGTCACACAAAGGCAAAATATAATTATACTATTTTGACTCTCCATAAATGATTATGGGAATATTATGACATATAATACTTTATAATAATCTGAAGATACTTATATAACATCCCAATACTCATTTTATTCTTTAATTCTGCTCAAAACACCTTCAACTCATTTCTACAACATAGTCACTCAATCTACTAGTGTATTCAACAAACACAATCAACTTATAAGCAATTGTTAACACTGTAGATAGATTGGTAAAACCTAAAAAATCCACATAAATAGTCATAATTTAGTCTATAACACTTTAAATAGTTATATATTCTTGAAACATCAAAATACCATCAAGAAATCTTCAATTACCCTTCTTGGGTTACTTGCATAACATGGTCAAACACACAGTCAAATTTAGAGCTCAGTAATTGTAATTTTATGAACATTCAAACCTTATACATGATTTTTATGGATAGAAATTGAATTCATTTACAAATTTTATTTTTTACTTCATCATCAAATTTTACATATATCAAAAGTTATGGCTTAAACATTGTAGACTGGTTTTTCCTTTGTTAATTTAAATATTCAAATTCTAATGGTCACTATGTATTGTAAAACCATCAACCACATGTCTTCATCTTATTTCTCATATAAATTTTATCACATATGTTTTATTGATCTCATTAAGAGTCTTCCTAACTTTACCTTCAGTCACTGACCATATATCTTTGATCTGTGCTACCAAGATTGAGACACTTGGTAGCCTTGTGTGCATTCTATGGATTTTACTTATCAGCCTCAATGCATTTATGCCACTTAGCAGTATCACATGCATTTTGAGTACCCTACTAATTTTTTTAATTTATATTTACCATTTATCTTCATCTATATAAACACCTTCATGTTGTTGATCTTCTATCAAATCATTATGATTGAGACACATGTCACTAGTGCATGCAATCTCAGGAAACTATGACATATTGACTTCACATGTGCTATTGATCTATATATTTGTGATCATACAATAATTATTGTATCTTCATCTATCATATTATACTCTCACCATTATATATTTTGAACACTCATCATTAGATCTCCTCTTACAAATTTGGCAAAGTATATAAACCAGTGCAATCTACCTAGAAGGCCAACTTTTCACCTTAATAACTTTTTCTATGCTCAACCTCATGACCTCAAAATTTTAACCACATGATCACATTTCATAATGTAATACATACATGTATCAAAATATTCTTGAAACCTTCACACATGAAAAATATGATGTCATCAAATTATTTACTTAGTCTTGTCTACCAAGATGACTATTTGAACCTAGACACTCATATGACTACTCTGATGAATTAATTTTACTTAAATAAGCAATCAAAGAAATCATAACAACCCATAAGTTATATAAAACATTTCCATACCATAAATATCATCAATCAATTGCCTATACAAGTCAAACACTAAAGAACTATGTAAGAACATTGAAGCTCATTGAATCACACTTTATCATTGTCATTCTAGCAGACATGACACCTCATAAAAATCCTTGGTCACCTTGGAGACATCATTTATAAAAATAAAACAATCTCCCCCTTTGTCATTAATGTCAAACACTGATACAAAGCTTATACTCAGACCCAATCTCTCTCTTCAATCACTTTTTCCCCCTTTGACACAATGACAAAGTGGGCTCAACTCCTAATCCTACAGACCTAAAAAGACTTCAAGGACCAATAATAGGAAATTAATACCTCTAATAGATGATACATACTCCCCCTAACATTTTACATACCTCTTCTTACCTTGAGCTTCTAAAACATGCTCCATGACTACATTGTTCTTTGATCAAACTCTATTTTATAAAGACAAAACATATAATAGCTACAAAAACTACTTGAAATCACCTTGAAAACATTAAGAGGGACTCATCCTAAGTCACATAAGCTTAGGAATCCTTTGAGTACCTTGGTATTTTGGATAAAATGACCAAAAATCCCACTTTTTCATACTAGCCTTGCTTATAGGCCTTATTGCCCTACTTGGACTTTAAAGAGCCCATAAATTTTTTTGTATGATATTTCATGACTTGAAATTTCATATCTATATCATTCTTATATTCCCCCTCATTCATGAAAAAAATAAAAAATAAACTCTTACTATGAAACATACTTCCTTCACAAACTTACTAGCCAATTAGCCCTCCATTTGCACAAATCCTCCTCCATGGAACCAACCATGCACTTACGAAAGAATATGAAAGAATTTTTAAGCATCCATTTTTACATTTTAACTAATTAATTAGCCTTAGATCTCAAATCATTAGGTAAACCATTTTTCCAACATAAGCAAAACACTTGGTTTATAAGAAAAAATTAGTTTACACACCACCTTCTAGTTAACACCCATATCTAAAACATTTATCACACTTATAGGTCATAAATACACAATTTTGGACAAAATTTTGATCTTATAATCCTTTGCAAAACCATACTTCCTATACCATGGTTTTTAACCTGCATACCTTTAAGCATAAACTGGGAAACCTGAGAGCAAATAAAATTCTCCAATTACACACAAAAGACCTTATAAAATTGAAATCACCTAGAACACACTTGGATGAGTCAAAACACATTTTTATCCTAATAAGAAACCTTTACAACTTCCAATTATTCAAATGACACTTGGAAATATCCATACCTAGCCTATAGACCTTTATGACCAAAGTCCCTGAATACTCCATTATGACTGAAACATCTCACATATGATCCCACTCAAATCATGCATAGCTCTTCAATCCTTTAAAACTATCTAAATTAGCTTCCCCTAAATCCATATCAATCTTGAAACTTCTAGGGCCCATAATTCCTCTCTCAAGAGTCACCATACTACTGATCAAAATAATAAGAACAAATACAATGCATAATGACTCACTTGAAATCAAGGTCCCAAGTACTTTTAAGGAACTACACCAAATCAAGATACCTCAATAGGCCAAATATGGATGAAATATAATTGTATCCATACCTTTCTTCTACTATAACATCTCTTCACAATATTATCCCTCAAAGACCCCTCTTTTTACACCAAGGATTGCCTTCATGGATTTCTTGTCATGTAACACCAACCAATACCTAACAAGCATCCACCATGCTTTCTCTTTATGTAAAATGTCTCCTTGAAGCCTAGAGAGAGATACCCCTTTGACATAGTGACACTAAAAGTCCCAAAACTTAGAAGACTCCCATATCTCCATACTCTCATTTGACTTGCAATCCTACCTCATCATCAAATTGACTTTGAATAGATCCTTGACTTCATTCTTTTCTTTAGACTTGTTAACAAATGTAGAAAATGGAAAATCTTGACTTTCCTTCATGTTTATCATGGTAAACAAACCATCTTTATTCTCAAACTGATCTCTTTTAATAGACTTAGGTCTCCATAACCATGTGTGACCTCTTCCTTGCACACTAAGATCTCCATTGATCTTATCTTGACTTGATGGTCTTTTCTTACATAACCTAGCAATGTGACCAAAAATTTGACAATTATATCAAAAAATTTATTCCATACCTTTTTTTTGAATATGGTAGTGATCTCCTTTTGATTGATTGCTTCTTTTTATATAGTCCTTTGCCCTATGACTAACAAGATGACAAATAAAATAATGGACCATAAAATATTTGGCATACCTTGAAGCATTTGGTTATTTTATTAGCTTCTTTATTTTGCCTTTTACCTAATTTGACTTGTTGTCTTTCATGCTACCATCTTCTTTGCCTTCTTTTGATCTATTTTATTCTTATTTAATCTTGCTTATCTTAATTATGACCTTTTCGTGTTCATCCTTCAGGGAAACAAGATTATTCTTCAATTAAACACATTCATCTTCTTTAGTTCTCATGCTTAAACTTGTAGCCTCTAATTTATTATAAGATCTTCGATGGTCTTCTTATCCTCATCTTCTTCATTCATGTCATCCTTCAATCTATATGCTTGTTCTTCCATAGATTTGATCAATTCTTGATTCTCCTTTTCCTCTTGCATGGACTTTCCTGATAAACTCATTTCAAGAGACTTGACTTGTGCTTCAAGACCTTTGATCACATTCCTCATTTTATTATTCCTCTTCTTTTGATCCTTTAGTTCACCAAGTTCACCCATGATCTCAACTTCTAGATCAACTTCTTCTTCCTCACTATAATAGGACACTTCTTCTCTATTGTCATGACAAACTAATTCATCATCCATGATGTTCTTTTCTTTTAAAAAACTTTTATTTTTACTCATATTGTACCTTAGATCACCTTCAAGTGGTTAAACTTGAAATGAAGGTCTTACTCTGATACTAATTGTTAGAGGTACAATCATTGAGAGGAAGGGTGAATCAATAATGTTAGATAATCCAATTTAACTTCTAGCTCTTAAAAATTCAACACATATAATCATCATGCATAAAAATTAATCATTGTAATGAACAAAGAAGATTTAGAAAGATCCAATACATAACACATGATACATGTGGGAAACCCTTGGGGGATAAAACCTACTAAACCCTGAAAGATGGACTATAGTCATATAAAGACAAGATTTAACATTTAGATCAGTACCAATTGATCAAGGAACACCCATCCCTTAATTTAGTGAAACAATCATCCCACAAGGAGGAACCAAGCCCCAAGGCAACCAAACACCAACATAACTACCTTGATATGATATCTACCCTTTGATCTGATTTATTCTAGACCTGATGATGGACTTCTCTTACTTGATCTCTTTCCCCGTTACACTCTCATAAAATTGCACACACAAGTAATGCATCCAAAACAGCCTTTTAGATCACTCTTCACTTCATATCACATACACAATTAGAAAAAATATAATACATCTATAAAAAATCATCAACATTACCTATAGGTCATGCACATAATCCTCAACCTACTCTACTCTTCAATCCATCCACTAAACATACTCACTCAATCAGCCTCTAGGATTTACTCACTCAACCTGCCTCTTTTAGGCTCATTAGGTCCAATGACCTATGTATTCATCTTAATCACCTTTATTATACAATAATGAATGATCCTCTTCAATATTTATTAGTATTTAATGACATGTACCTTCTCTTTCAAAGGTTCTCTCCTTTGCTTGGCTCCACACACTCTCAATCCCACTCTAAATAAGCCAATTATGCTTAGTATTTATACCATACACTCATCTAACCCATATTGGTCAGCCAAGATACTTATCATACTTATTATAAATTTTAAATAGGTCTTCATACACATTAAATATAATAAACCCACACTCCTTAGGTTTTCCATTACCTCATTAACCCTGAACCACCATTAGGTCTTAGTAAGACCCAAAATAATTAGGCCTTCATACTCACATGTTACATGTGAGACTACTTGGACAACCTCCATAATTTTAAAATACTTAAAAAACATCAATAATATCACTAATGTCCCATTTATAACTCCCTCATGTGTCCATTCCACCTATAACACCAACTCAAGACTTGAACTTACCAATTAGGTCTCCTTTCTCTTTAGGCCTTTAAACATAGAAAACACAGTCTCAAACTTATGAAGAAAAAAATCAAAATTTTCACAAATCCATATGATTATATAATATGGGTGAAACCTTTAAGACCTATTCAACACCTCCATTCTCTTTATACACTTCAACATAATCTCTATGCACTAAAAAGAACTCTCTCAAAATGACCACTCAGGCTGGTCACACACAATCAAAATAAAGTTATACTATTTTGAATCTCCATATATGATTAGGGGCATATAATGACATAAAATAATTTATTATAATCCTTATATAATTATATAACATCTCCATACTCATTTTCTTCTTCAATTCTATTCAGAATACCTTCAACTCACTCCTACAATATGGTCACTCAATCTGCCAGTGCATTCAACAAACATAGTCAACTTATAAGAAATTATACACTCTATATATGGATTGTTCAAACCTCAAAAATCTATAAATATGGTTATAATGGAGTATGTAATAATATTTAATAGTTATCTCATCTTGAAACATCAAAATACCATCAAGAAATCTTTAATTACCCTTTTTGGGTTGCTTGTAGAATATGGTCAAACACACAGTCAAATTTGCATCTCAATAATTAAAATTATATGAAATTTAAAACCTTATAGCCAATTTTTATATATTAACCTTTAATTACTTTAAAAAAATTATTTTTCCTTCGTCAACAAATTTTGCATATATCAAAAGTTATGGATTAAACACTGCAAGCTAATTTTTCCTTTGTTAATTTAAATATTCAAATTCCAATGGTCACTGTGTATTAAAAAAACATCAGTCACATGTATTCATCTCATTTCTTATAGAAATTTTATCACATACAATCCATTAATCTCATTGAGACTCTTCCTAACTTTACCTTTAGTTATTGATTATAGATCTTTGATCTGTGCTACCAAGAATGAGACACTTAGTAGCCCTACATGCCTTCTGTGGACCCTGCTTGTTAGAATCAATGCAGTTATGCCACTTGGTAGTCTTGTGTGTATTTTTATTACCCTATTAACTTGATATTCACCATTTATGTTCATATGTATTAATACCTGCATTCCATTAATCTTCTATCAAATCATCATGATTGAGACACATGTCACTAGCGTGTGCAATCTCAAGAACCTTTGACATATTGACTTCATGCATGACATTGATATCTATCTACATGATCATATTATCAAAATTGGATATTTGTTTTTAAAATTATATGATTTACATTATATATTTTTAACTCTCACTATTATATCTCTTCTTGCAAATTTGGCTAAGTATAAAAACCACTACAATCTACCTGGAAGACCAACTTTACACCTTAATAAAATTTTCTATGATCAATCTCATACCCTAAAATTTAAACCACATGATCACATTTCATAGAGGAATCCATACATGTATCAAACTAATCTTTAAACCCTAACATATGTGAAATATGACATCATCAAACTACTTACTTAGTCTTATCTACCAAGATGATTACTTGAACTTAGACACTCATATGACTACTAGGATGAATTAATTTTAATTTCATAATCACTCCAAGCATTCATAACAGCCCATAGGATCTTTAAAACATGTATATACCATAAATATAATCAATCAATTTCCTATCTAAGTCAAACACTGAATAACTATGTAAGAATATTGAATCTCATTGAATCACACTTTGTCATTATCATTCTAGCACACATGACACCTCATCAACATCCTTAGTCACCTTAGAGACATCATTGACAAACCTCCAACACTTGTTGAGATCTTAAAAAATATATTAAAAACTAAAAAATAAAAAAGCATAGATGAACAATCAAGATCATCTATTGATAATGCTATTAGAGCTATGGGACACCCTTATATTCCTATTTCCCTCCCCTTGAGCACATCATCTCTTCTTACATCTAATAAGGGAATGATTCATGTGTTTACACCATTTTTATTTGAAACAAATCTTACTATTACTACATCCTCTATAATAACCATTAGAAATTCAACCCAATTATTATTTTCAATGCCTATCTCAACCCAAACCATGTTTCTATCCCCTTTGGTAAGTTCTCAAACTTTAAATCTTAGTGATCAATATATGCAAGACCTTGTATACAAACTACACATTTTTTTCAAGCTAAGGTTACTAATATTGTAAAAAATTATATGAAATCACCTTATTCTATTGATTCAAAATATGTATTACACAATCCTCTTAAACTTGTAATATGTTTACACCCTTTAACAAATGTTTTTGTTGCACCCAAGTTCACATTTTATGATGGAAAGGGTGATCCTAAATAACATATTCGATATTTCTAGGAGTCATGTCTTGATTATGCCTTCAATGATAAAATTTTGACCAATTTTTTCACAAAGATCCTCAATGACTATGATTTATGATGGTTCTATGACTTACCACTCCAATTATTAAATGTAACAACCCCAATGGGTTTTATTGGGATAGAGTAATTTTTTTAAAAATTGATTACCCATATTCATCAAACATATTTCACCAAAATAAACACTAACAAAGTGATCTTTAAATAAATGTATTATTGTTATTTAACCCCAAAAATTTTATAACTAATCCATTTAACTAATGATCACCATGATAATGATATATCAAAACATGAGCAATGTTGAATAAATAATAAAAAATGCATTTATTTCATAATAGTAATATTACAATTTTAGCCACGATGAATATAACATTACATCCACTACTATAAATATACAAATGAATAAATAATATAATTTTATCAAATAATAATGTCTCAATAATAATAATAATAATACAATGATACAAAGCTCCATAGAGCATGAGTCTCAATGAACTCAAGTATTCATCGGTAATTTCAAGTGTGGTCTCTAGTGTAGTACTATTGTAGGGAAGGAGAGCATCATTCGAGTGATTTTCCAGAGCAACCATAGACCATCAATCTCCCACACTATCTCCCAAAAATAGTGTTGACACTGGAGATTGCACCCGAGGCAAGGAGGCCTAGCTCCTGCCTTCTCCTTGCAACATGGAAACTCTCCTCTCGCCTGTGGGACCGGCGAAGCTGGAGGAGAGAGTCTCTAGATAAGGGATAGCTCCCTTTGATGCATCATGTTTTTTCCAACAAGTGCTAACATATATATATGTATATATAAGGGGGGGATGAAAAGAGAGAGAGAGAATGCAGGAAAAACAAGCCTACTCTAAAAGAGGTGATACACCAAAAAAACAAGGGTCAACCTTCACACATCCACTCTCAGAACCAGACAAATACAGACATACACTACATATTTGGTAGAAAAGACCAGGCTGCAAAAGATCAACAGGGAGGCTTTCATGAAAACACAGGAGACAAAAAATCACTGAGGTGCTCTGAAATGCACACTATAAGTAGCTCTTTCTATTCTGGTCTTCTTAAATGTCAGCTCTTCTCCTTTTAGCTACAGAAATGGCACCTTGTAGATGATAGGCCTACTGGTGTTAAACCTGTGAGAGCATCAAGAAATGAAGACTGGACACAGACAAACATTAAATGCATACTCTGAAACATCTATCCAAATGGAGGTAAAAAACTGCATTTTATTTGATTTAGGTGAAATTTTGCCAGGGCTGTGCCTTTACAAAAGTGGAAGAACCGATCCTTCTCAAAAATGAGAAGTTACAATATATAGAAGAAAAGAGAAAGAAACTTGGCACTTTTTTTGACAAGTTGGCATGTTGCGTCCCATTTGAAAGAGGAAACACTATTGTGTTATCATTGTCGTAGAAGAAGCCTGCCGGAACCATGCTGTATAATAGCCAAATTTGACTTTGGCATTCAAGCTTTAATGTGGAAGCGTGGATCACACCTCTTTTTTTCCAACAAACTAAAATTTGTCCCCTTTTCAAAGCACGGGTCATGTTGCTTGTTGTTTGTGCCATTTGGGGACTATCAGGCAATAAATCACCTGCACTTTGTCACTTGGGCTGCCTTGTCACTTTTGTGCCATGTCATTCTCCTTATCTGTCACTTTATTTTGTCTTCTTTTGCATCCTGGTCTTTTCTAGCTTATTCAGCCCCTGGGGCAAACTTTCTGGTGGGTCGCTGCATTTTGAGCCCCTTTCCATGGCTATCGCTTCTCATTTGAAAACAAACAGTTATTCTATTCCATTAAAATTGATGCTTCTACAGTTGTCATGCTTTTAAACATTAATGAACATTTCATTCTATTAAATTTGATGGCCACTGCGATGTCATCAGGCCCATGTGGCATCATATCGGATCCCTTATCGGCCTTCACATTTGTAGCAGCCTGAATCCTTTGAAATATTTGAAGTGTCTTCCCACCCTCCAAAGGGCACTTTGACTTTGACTGTGCCTTCGGCCAAGGGCAACCCCTTAAACCAAACCGTTGAACTTAGCATTGAACTTTCTATTGAACCTAGACAGTCCTTAAACCAAGCGATGAACTAAGATGAACCAGGCTGAACCAATGAACCAGGCTTGAACTAAGCATGAACTTGATGATGAGCTCGCAACTCGAAAGTGACTGGCTTTGAAAAGCTAGAGAAGAAGTTGACCACAATTTTGCTAGGGGCAAAAATTGGTCAACAGATTGGTGACTCACAGGGGAAGCATGCCTGCTATGCTTAGAACCTAGTTGCCTTAAAATCCATTGGGTACGGAGTTAGGTGCAGCCATGAAATAATTAAAAATAGCCTGAAAGATCGAGAATCAAACATGAATCCTTTTACCCCACACGCGAAGGGAAACACACAAGGCTAAAAACACTACCTGTGCAAAATGCACTTAGGGAAAGCAGGAAAGAAACTAAAAATAAACTACTATATATAGCTAACCAAGAATAACTGCCTCCCTCCTAGATCAAAAGTAAAATTTCTTAAGTCTCCTTCTTGGAAAGAAGACTTATGGCAGCAGGCAAGTAGCTGAATGAAGAAGAGAGTTGGTGACCTGCTCTTCTTGCCTATCACCTGCATTGGCTAGAATCTAAGTGGATCAAAATCAAACATGCCTCTGATATATATGTAATCTGTTTGTCCTTGGAAGCCTATAAAATGTTGGTCCTTTGAATTGGTGCTCTTCACCAAGAAATTTGTGGCTGCTGGCTCATCACCGTTAGCCCTTTAATATGTATATCTCCTCTGCATTGTGTCATGGTCTGACCCATTTCCTTCTGCTTCACTACAAACTCTATTAGAATCATCCTCTGCTTCCTCTTGGACTTATTTAAGAAGGGTGACTGTGGTGATGTCTGAAATGGACTCATAAAATGACTGCTCATCCCACAGAACATCACCTCTTTCTTCAAAAATCTCTTCTTCAAGGCATTCCTCCAGGAAAAAATACCTCTCCTTTTCTTCCTCCAACTCAGGCTCTTCAACGTAGTCATCCTCCTCATCGAAGCGACAAGGAAGTTCATCAAACAAGGGGGAAGAGAGCTCACCATGCATTTGTTCCTCTTTGAATTGCTAGAAAATCTGCATATATGCAAGACCTGCATCTTCTCCACTGCTGATGGTGACTTCACAAGGAGCATTAATGATGATTTCTTCTTCGTCATCACTCATGACAGCCTCTTGAAGGACTATAGATTAGATATTTTGCTCCTCACTCACAACCTGTAGAATAGGTTCCTCCTCGAGAAGGGGTGAAGTGGGAAAACAATGTGGAAGAGGAAGCAGTCCTTGAGCTAGAATCGAATGATTCTCCTCCTTCCATTTGGTCAGCACTTCATCAATATCAGGTGTGGCCTGATATGTCTCTTGGAGTGTGTGGATGGCTAGGTTTAGATAGGTCCACCACACGTTGGCTGAGGAATCTCATTCTAGATTTCAACTCTGTAATTCTTCTGGCTATATCCTCTTGGAAGAGCCTTTCTTGGAGATCATAGGAATCATGAATAGGAGCAGCTTCATCTTCTTCAAGGTTTTGAACAAAACCTTTCTTTTCCTCTTTCTTGCCCCATGATTCCACTATTTCCTCCCAAGTCAGGAATGTAACATTAGGGTGAAAGATCTCAGGATTGGAAATTTCTCTTCTAGTTGAAGGGTGAATAGGAGGGCTACTTGAGGGGATGCCATAAAGAGGCTGAGTCTGATCAAAACTATAGGAAGGATAGCAAGGTCCATGTTTTTGTGTAAAATAATTATACATATAAAATAAATGATTTTTGAATGGCACCAGTGGACAAAACCTGTCCCAGTTGGTCCCACCAGGCGTGCCAAAACTGTTGACGTAGGAAATTACACCCAAGGTAAGGAGGTCAAACTCCTATCTTCTCCTCACAACATGGAAACTCCCCTCTCACCTATGGGACATGCGAAGCTAGAGGGGAGAGTATCTATATAAGGGCTAGTTCCCTTTGATGCATCATGTTTTTTTCCAACAAGTGCTAACATACATACATACATACATACATACATACATACATACATACATATATATATATATATATACATACATACATATATATATATATATATACATACATACATACATATATATATATATATATATATATATATATATATATATATATATATATATATATATATATATATATATATATATATATATATATAAAGGGGGGGTGATGAAAAGAGAGAGAGAGAATTCAGAAAAAACAAGCCTAGTCTAAAAGAGGTGATGCACCAAAAAAACAAGGGTTGACCTTCACACATCCACTCTCAAAACCAGACAAATACAGACATACACTACACATTTGGCAGAAAAGACCAGGCTGTAAAAGACCAATAGGGAGGCTTTCATGAAAACACAGGAGATAAAAAATCACTGAGGTGCTATGAAATGCACACTGTAAGTAACTATTTCTATTCTGGTCTTCTCAAATGTCAGCTCTTCTCCTTTCAGCTGTAGAAATGGTGCCTTGTAGATGACAGGTCTGTTGGTGTTAAACCTGTGAGAGCATCAAGAAATGATGATTGGACATAGACAAAAATTCAATGCATACTCTGAAACACCTATCCAAATGGAGGTAAAAAAACTACATTTTATTTGATTCAAGTGAAATTTTTCCAGGGCTGTGCCTTTGCAAAAGTGGAAGAACCGATCCTTCTTAAAAATGAGAAGTTACAATATATAGAAGAAAAGAGAAAGAAACTTGGCACTTTTTTTGACAAGTTGGCCTGTCGCATCCCATTTGAAAGAGGAAACATTGTTGTGTTGTCATCATCCTAAAAGAAGCCTACTGGAACCATGCTGTATAATCACCAAATTTGACTTTGGCGTTTGAGATTTAATGTGGAAGTGTGGATTGCACCTCTTTTTTGCCAAAAAACTAAAATTTGTTCCCTTTTCAAAGCATGGGTCATGTTGCTTGTTATTTGCACTATTTGGGGACTATCAGGCAATAAATCGCTTGCACTTTGCCACTTGGGCTGCCTTGTCACTTCTGCGCCATGTCATTCTCCTTGTCTATCACTTTATTTTGTCTTCTTTTGCATCTTTGTCTTTTCTGGCTTATTCAGCCCCTGGGGCAAACTTTCTGGTGGGTTGCTGCATTTTGAGCCCCTTTCCATGGCTATCGCTTCTCATTTGAAAACAAATAGTTATTCTATTCCATTAAAATTGATGCTTCTACGGCCGTCATGCTTTTAAACATTAACAAATATTTCATTCTATTAAATTTGATAGCCACTACGACATCATTGGGCCCATGTGGCATCATATCAGATCCCTTTTCAGCCTTCACATTTGTAGCAGCCCAAATCCTTTGAAATATTTGAAGTGTCCACCTGCCCTCCAAAGGGCACTTTGACTTTGACTGTGCCTTCGGCCAAGGGCAGCCCCTTGAACCAAACCATTGAACTTAGCTTTGAGCTTTCCGTTGAACCCAGACCATCCTTGAACCAAGAGATGAACTGAGATGAACCAGGCTAAACCAATGAACCAAGCTTGAACTGAGCATGAACTTGAAGATGAGCTCACAATGCGAAAGTGATTGGCTTCGAAAATCCAAAGAAGAAGTTGACCACAATTTTGCCAGGGGGAAAAAATTGGTCAACAAATAGAATGGCCCTTCCTTCATAGATGAGTAGATAAGGATGGTGCAAGAATCTAGAATGACAAACTAAAACCTACATGTTTTAAGATAACTAATACATGATGTATACCATAACTAAATCCATTCCAATATTATATTTTAAAGACATGTAAACTATATCAAACACATGAAATGATAATGTTTAACTATAAACATCACTTTGGCCAAAGTTTTCATATATTTATTGATCTATAAGATATGTCAATTTCATACACATCACTCAATAGGATTACACCTCATCTTGCATCGATGATGCTAATTAAGGTAGTGGAATCCATCACATAACTTATTGTAGTATCACAAAGGCAAGATTTGGTTAATTATATAATAATATAGAAACAAATAGATTTAATCAAAATATTTCTCATTAGAGATAATAAATATGCTAAATATGTAAATATCAAATACATATATTTAGTCCATCAAATGTAGTACAATGAATATAAAATCATCTAATTTGTTTCATAATAATAAATAGATTCATAAACAACCTATAAAAGTATCATACCATTTGGGTAAGAAATATATCAAGGCATCTAGTTACAGAATATCAAAATGTAACTATAAATGTTATTACATCCATCTAATAACATTAACACACCTTATCAACAAAATGGCTTCATCCCAGGTAGACAAATCCTTAACTCTATCATCTCTACTCATGAGAACATTCACTCCTTGTCTTGTTCTAATAATCAGGGGTTCATTATGAAAGTTGACATTGCTAAGGCTTATGACAGAGTTGATTGGTCATTCCTCTCAAACATTGTATTAGCTTTTGGCTTTGACCAAAAGGTTGTTGGTCTTATTCATCAATTGATTTCTACCTCCTCTATTGTTGTTCTGGTTAATGGAAGTTCATCTCATTTCATTTATCCCTCTAGGAGATTAAGACAAGGTGATCCTTTATCCCCCATCCTTTTTTTTATTATGGCTGATTGCTTGGGGAGATATATTGGGGACTTGGTCCATAGAGGTTTCTTTAAGGGATTTCAACCTTCTTCCCATCCTTTAATTTGTTCTCATGGACAATTTGTTGATGACACCATCTTTATGGGTAAGGCTGAAGTCAAGGAAGCCAAAAATTTGAAGCAAGCTATTAACTTAAATTGTTCTGCCTCTGGTCAATTGGTTAACTGAAATAAAAGTGATGTGTTCTTTATCAACACTCCTATCCAGAGACAAAATAAAATTGCTAAAATCCTTGGATGTTCTATAGGATCTCTCCCCTCTTCTTACTTGGGTCTTCCTCTTGGCCTGAAGGTCCCTGATGCCTTCTGGGAAGATCTTATTAACAAATTCAGCAAGAAACTTGTGAGATGGAAAGGAAATATTTTAAGCCAGGTAGATAAGTTAACTCTTCTCAAAGCTTGTCTTCAAAGCATACCTACTTATGCTTTAAGTCTCTTTAGAATTCCTATTAAATTTGCTGAATCTATTGAAAAAATTCAAAGAAATTTTCTATGGACTGGCACTGAGGAAAAAAGGAGAATGCCTTTAATTGCTTAGGATCATGTTTGCAAACCTCTCAGTGAAGGGGGATTGGGAATCAGGAAAATTAGAAGTATGAACAAAGCTCTTTTAGCCAAACTAGGTTAGAGAGTTTACCATGACAACAAAGAGTGGAGTACCATATGGAAACATAAGTACCTCTTCAATGCTAAATCCCTTCTTGATTTCTTCTCTTCTCCTGATGTTATTCATCCTTCTTCCATATGGGGGGCTATTCAGGGGACCAAGAAAACTCTAGGAAAAGGATGTTCCTAGAAAATTGATAATGGGCTTAAGGTGAAATTTTGGGAAGATGTCTGGTTAAAGGATCATCCCTTGATTGGAGATTTTCATGACAAGGATTTAGTTGACCGATGCAAGCAGAGATATGGCATATTAGTTAGTCATTATTGGCAGAATGATTCTTAGGTGAATTTAACAGATGTTGATCAAGGCTTTAGTAGCATCCAATTATCTCTCAATGCTGTCTCTCTTTATCCTTATCTTGAGGATGAGATTATTTGGCATGCTGACCCTAGTGGCCAATTTAAAGTCTCTACTATCTTCGCTTCAAAGGAAAAGGGTAATCAACCTTTTAGGTCTCATGCATGGATTAAGGGGCTCACCCTCAAAATTAATATCTTCTTTTGGACTCTGCTTCAAAATAAAATTCTGACCCTTGACAATTTGCAAAAAAGAGGTATAAATGTGGTTAATAGGTGTATTTTATGCAAAAATGGACTTGAAGATAAAGACCATATGTTTTTGAATTGATCTTACACCCAGCAAGTTTGGACTGAGATTCTTAATTTTTGGGGTATAACATGGGTCCATCAAAACAATGTAGAACTCTCTTTTAAAAGCTGGTGCTGCCCCTCTAAGGATCTTGATGCTCATTTTCTTTGGAAACTAACTCTCCCTCATCTCTGGTGGGGTATCTAGAAAGAAAGAAACAATAGAATATTCAGGAGTAAAGAACTTCCAGGATGGGTACTTGGTCAGAATATCATTAGAGCCATCAAGGAGAAATTTAAATCCCAGAGGGATTCTGATAAAACCTTCCAATTTGATAACCCTTTACGATCAGAAGGGTCTAATTTGAAAACTGATAATCCAAGATCGATCATAAAATGGTATGTTCCTCCTAATGGATGGATCAAAGGGAACTTTGATGGAGCAGCTAAGGGAAATCTGAGAAGAGTGGGATGTGGAGGGGTTTTGAGAGATCATGTGGGAAATGTAATTGATGCTATCCCTGTCCCAATTGGTAATTCAAATAGCCATATGCTGAAGCTACTGCAGCCCTCTACACTATTAAATTAGCTATTGATTTGGGGTATTCCAAATTATGGTTGGAAGGTGATTCTTTGAATATTATTAACACCCTAAATAACTAAAAATTCAATATCATGGTCTATTGAGGCTACGGTTATGGAAATCAAAGCCTTAATTCAAAAATTTGAAAAAGTGGCCATATCCCATACATATTGAGAGGCCAATGGGGTTGTTGACTAGATAGCCAATCATGCTATTCAAACGGGGCATAAGGTGAGGTGGCTTGATGAATTAAATAAGCACATTGATCTTAAAGTGATTATTAATTATGATGCCATTCATTCCAAAGTGGGAAAGATCTACTTGGATTAGCAATTTAATGATTTGGTGGAGTGGCCTTATGGCTGTCAGATTACCTTTCCTAAGGAGGTACATTCATGAGAATGTAATGTGGTCACTGCATGTATCATCAAAAAGGTGACCTCCATTTCAAGTAACAAATAACTAGTTCCATTTCAACCTTACCACCTTCTGTGTTTGGGTGCTTCTGGTTTTTCATCTGCTCTATAATATGGGGGCTGAACCGAGGAAGCAAGAGCCCAAAAAATGTGATGACTAGAAGGCTAGATAGGATGTATGGAAGATTCTATAGAAAGGGAAGGTGGTTAGTTATCTGGAGTGGTTGCATGGCTTTAAACCCCATGTCACTACTGCCTTCTTTAAAAAATGGGTTGATGACAGAGTTACTCTCTACAGAGTCACTGTGAAGCTTACTGAGGACTTCATTGCCAAGGTCATGGGGCTTCCCATGTGTGGTATTAAGTTCTCAAAATAGACTAGTATCTCCAATGTAGCCTACAAATTTTTTTTGAAGATAGATGCAGAGGCAAAGCAACTTGAAAATAATGGAGACTTCTTTGATGTGGAACAGATAAAAGGAGTTTGGCGAGATGTGCTATGTTGTATTCGTGAGTACTTTATCCTTGATGGTAGGAATAAAAGAGTTCACAAATTTCATTTTGTTTTTCTCAACCACTTCAAGCACAAGGATAGAATTTCTTTCCCTTTCTATCTGCATTTTTCGTTGCTTCAAAGTTTGTATGCCCATAGGAAGAAGGAGTCTCGCCCCATTTTACATGAAGGTCTGATACTTATCATAGAGGGTTTTTGTAAAAATAAATCCATAACTTTGACTCCTTCTGACAAATATAAGGGTTCTCAGTCCAAAAAGTGTAAGAAGGATGAGAATGTTAAAGGGATAGAAAAGGCATAACCAAAACCCTTTAATTCTCAAAAACAAATTGTAGAAGAGGATTTTGAGTCGAAGAGTACTGAAAGTTCTGAGAAGGATGTCCTGGAGGAAGAGGAAGGGATGGATGTTGGAGATTTCAACTCCAATTTGGATAGATATCTAGAAACTAAAGGAAAAATTGAGAAAGGGAATGAAGAGGATACAACTAAGGGAAACTCAGAACAGAGCAATTATGACAATGAGGGTAATCAGATTGTGTTCAGGAGAGGTGTTAAAGACAAATATAACTTAATTGATGATCCAATTTCTATGAGAGAGGAGGATCACATGGTTTTGGATTCTACTCCTACTATAGAAATTGGTGGACAAGAAAAGGAGGACCCTGTTCAACATGATAACCCTGTTGAGACTAGAAAGGAGGAACTAATGGATAGGGAGGAATAAATTGAAAAGGTTGATTCCCCTCCACATGAGATTGCAGAAGACATTTGTGACTCTCCATAGAGGGAAACCAAACTTTCCTTCTTGCATTCTACCAATTTCAAGTTCGACTCTATTCTCTAAGTTGATTCTTGGATTTGTAATGAAATAATGGGGCTGAAGAAGAAATTGGAAACAATGCAACACAACCAGGATGTTGATCGGGCCATAATCAACCACTTGGAGGTGTAAATGGGAGATATCCCAAAAAAACTTAAAGATTATGAGCATAATCTTAGAATGGTCATTAAGGAAAGTGGAACAAAGATGAAGTAGGTAACATCAAGCATTTGTGATACTGCATCTAGCCTTGGTAAAAGAGCAAATGAAGAAATAATATCTTTAGAGGGTCCAAATAAGAGGACAAGGTAGAGTTCGATGAAGAAAGCCTTGCAAGCTACTGCTACTTTGGCTGCTAATTCCATCCACGATACTGCTATGATTGGGAAGGAGGCTGTCAAGATGATCATGGAACTGCAATAGAAGCTTAGGGTCTTTTTTGTTGGTTTTATTCCTGTTCAGGTCCTTATTGCTAGTTGTTGTAACTGGATCTTTTTTTTGATCCTATTTCTTGGTTTTTGGTCTTAAACTTTATTTGAGGTTCCAGGTCCTTATAAAACTTGGGTACTTTTATTGGACTATGTTTGTGGTTTCAGGTCCCTGTAAAACCTGATTTTGATGATGTTCTTCAGTAGGTTTTAGGATTGCTTTTCCTGGTGGTTGTTAATGCTTTATCTTTTTTGATTCTCTTATAGGGTTTTGGGGTCCCTTCAAAACCTACTTTTACTGTAATCTAAAACATTAAAACACCTTTAAACCACATATAAAAAGTACAATAATAAGCTTATTTTCATACACAACATTAAAATGACTAGCAATCAATCTCAATGATCTCATATATGAATGTTTTCCCAAAATAGTCAAACACACTCAAAACTCAGCCATGATTACAAAATATACCCATACACACACACACACACACACACACACACACACACACACACACACACACACACACACACACACACACACACACACACACACACACACACACACACACACACACACACACACACACACACACACACATGTCTAATCATGCAATGTTTTAACATACTACCTGTGTGTGTGTGTGTGTGTGTGTGTGTGTGTGTGTGTGTGTGTGTGTGTGTGTGTGTGTGTGTGTGTGTGTGTGTGTGTGTGTGTGTGTGTGTGTGTGTGTGTGTGTGTGTGTGTGTGTGCGTGCGCGCGCGCACACATGTGTGAATGTGTGTATGAGCATGTACGTGTGTGTGTGGGGTATACACATAGATTTGAACCAATTATATATATATATATATATATATATATATATATATATATATATATATATATAATCTCTTACTTAGCTGTGTATAACAAGTGAATAATTAATATAAATATCAAACTATATATGTATTGCAAATACGTTATACTCCAAATTGACTTAGTATTCTATCCATAACTCCCATCAATATCACATATAAAATCAAATGCATATACTTATTTATCTAAGGAATAATTTTACTTTTGATTAAAACATAAGATAACTATAATGTTTCAGCTTTGAACATAAACAACAACCCTCACAGAAGTATTTAAAATCTTAGCCAACACTAAATACATAAGTGTACATTATCATATATAAATAATCTATGTTGATGTATAATATATCCAAGTTATTTACTTAATCATTTTAGGATTATTTTTCTCATTTACCCAGCTAAGATTAAATTACCCATTCATTCATAATACCCACATATATAGTAATCAATTGGTAATTTATACTTAAAGCACAAAAATGTATCAATAAACATACAACCATAAATATATCCATAACCAACTATATTATATCTAATTTATTCAAGTTTGTATCCAGTAGAAAATAATAAAAAAAATGGTTTATAGAAATAACAATCCTTTGTTTAAAGTCTTTGACACACAAACTTAAGACTAACTCAACTAATTGTATTTATACAGTTTAGATATAGATTACTAACTTAGATCCCTTCAATCATAATTTATATAATTTACAAAATCATTGAAATCCTAAGGTAGTTTATATTCATTCTAGGTCTTAGTAGATAACTATGATCATTTAAATTTCATTCATACAAATAAACCAGTCGATTTATAATTTTATGCTCAATCTCAAGTTGATTCATAGCCACCTATAATAGATGTCGTAACATTTAATTTATTTTTCATATATATAGTTTATATATATGTATATACACTTTATATATATATATATATATATATATATATATATATATATATATATATATATATATATATATACCTCAAGTCACTAAAGTCTTATAGGGTGTATATACATACTCCTATATATATGTTTATCATTTAGACAAACATATTAAATGAAATAAACTAATTTCATTCCATTCTACCTAACAATCGATATACACAGTCGAACCTTGCTCAGAATTATAAAATTATAAACCAATATATTTTTTTAAAAAACTAATGTCTGGTAAAAATAAAGGCTTCAACCCTATTTTTACTAAGTTTGAGTTAAACCCCCAATTTTTAATTATCATACCATACAGGGTTTCAAATCTATGCCTAAGTATTAACATTTATTTATATCCAAACTAGATTCACATCTAAACTGAGTCTAAGACCCTACCAAGTCTAGGTTAAACTATGCATTTAATGAAATAACTATACTATGAATTTGTAGGGTTTACAAATTCAAAACAAGCATTATCACAGAGCTTTCAAGGTACTAATATAAACATGGTGAAAACCATACATTCCTATCCATTCCACTTAAGGTTTTTTTGGGTTGTATGTAGGTTTTTATGGATGGCTGAGCCATCCACAAGGCCCTACATTCAACTCACTTTTTATAATTTCAATTTAACTAAAATTATCTAAACCCTTTTATAAGTTCTTCAAAATTCATCCAACTATCAAACATGAATTTTAAATACAATACCAACTTGAAAGAGATATTTATATACCAAGGAATCAATTTTGTTTTCTCTTCTTAGCTCAAACCTACTTTCTCTTTTGCCTATTGTGCCATTGTATGCCATGCCCCATAGGCCTCTCTCCACTTTATTTTATTATCTTTCATGCCCTTTCTTTCCACATTAATTTATCCCAATTCCTCATCCAAATCATGACTCAATCTATGCATGTAACAAAGAGCTAATAGAACTAATAGTCTTCCATCTTTTTCTCATGTAGAAGACCTCAAGTCTAAATAATGGTTTTATTAAATGATTGTTAACTCAAGTCAAAGGCTAGTTAGAAAATATATTCATCTCAAACATTCTCTATTAATAATAAAATAATAATTAAAATATCCCTTCGCATTATGAATGTTTGTTGAATTCTATTTAAAACCATGCATCAAATTTTCAAAAGTCATCAAACATTATAATTTCATAAGACAATGTTAATACACCCTATGGTTATTAAAAGATGATCAAAACTAACAAATTATCTATCAACATTATATATTCCAATGTTAATGCAACTTATCATAGCATTAATTATAAATCATAAACACATTATTTAACACTATGACTTTGCCTAGTCATGCAAACAATATAATCATTGTTTAATTATATGAATAATTCAACCTTAGTCAACACTAAGTTAAATATAATGATATTTCCTTTTAACACTTAATATTGAAACTATTTATATTGATTTAGGATACAAAATCATTATAAACAATAATAATCTCTTAAGTATGATAATCACTTAATAATTGATCAAGCAAAGTATTAAAATCCGTTGAATACCTACAAATATGAATCCAATAAAGTGTTGTTTAAAATATACATAGTTATATCCTAGAAAATGGTAACTCATATAATATATGCATAGATTCACTCTTTTGTTAGAGCAATAACATTAACATCCATTAATGCAATAACACAATCAAATTAATTCAATCACATATTTAGAAAAACATGATCATCAAACAACAAACAAGATAATAATAAAAATCATATTAACATTCATTCAAATTGAGTAACACAAAAACATACTATAAATATCTAAATCAAGAAATTAACATAAAGCATGCTAATCTATCGTGGTGTGTGCATGGATTTCTAGTCTTTCTCTATATCATTCGCCAATTCCTCCATATACACCACCTTCTTCAATGATGCCCTCCCTCCATCACACTCTAAGGGATGGATCTACCTATATCCACCTCACAACAATGAAAGTAATTAGTTTGAAACACACACACACACACACACACACACACACACACACACACACACACACACACACACACACACAAACACACACACACACACACACACACACACACACAATGCTACTATATAAGCTAATAAACATGATCATAATGTAAAAAATATAAAATTACAATTAACTCCATATCTAATCAATCATGTAAATTAAGCAACATATAACTGTCCCATAACTAACATAAAAAATAAATATTAATCAAATAGTAGTTAATTAGATAATAACCATGAAAATCCATGGATCAAAAGGTTATAAATCTTAGAGAGAAATTGGGATGTGATATCCTTCCCCCTAAAGTTGGTAATTGTATCAATGACATTTATTTAAACATAAGTTCTGAATTTAAAACACTATTCAATAGAAAAATAACATAATATGCAATGAAATATCAAGCAAACAAATATTGAAATAGCCTATAGAAATCATCATAGTCCTCTCAAGTGGAACTATATTTAGAATATTTTTCCCACTAGACCTTACAATATGACACTTCTCTATTATGTAAATTGAGTTTGTGAGTGTCAATTATTTTGATTGGTTCTACCATAACCACCTTGGGATCCAAAACCTTCAAAGCATTCTAATCCAACACATGTGAAGGATCAGAAAAATAATTTTCAAGATAAGACACATATAAGACATTATGTAAAATAGCTAAAGTTGGTGGCTGTGCAATCCTATATGCTACAAAATTGATTGCTTCTAAAATCTCTAAAGGTCCCACATATCTAGGTAAAAGTTTCACTAACTTCTCAAACTTAATCAAGAGTTTTTGAGGCTTAACCCATAGAAATGCTTTATCACCTACAAAAAACTACCTTGTCATTCTCTTCAAATTAGCATAATGTTTCTATCTATCATTAGTCTCAACCAACCTCTGATTGATTTTCCTAACGTGCTCTTCCATTCCCACAAGCATCTCAAGTCCAAAGAATAATTTGTCCTCTAACCTATCCCAACTGATTGGTGTTCTATACCTCCTTCCATATAATGCCTAAAATAGATCCATATTCAACACTGATTGGTATGATTTATTTTAATCCAACTCAATCAATGGAAGGTACTCTTCCTAATTCTATTTTTGATCCATGCAATACATATGAAGGGGATATTTTGAAACCTAGTTAACTCTCTCTATATCTATCCATTAGTTTCTAGGTGATAAGTATTTCTAAAATTCAACTACATACCCATAGTTGAATTCAGAGTCAACCAAATTCTAGAAGCCATCCTCAGATATTGATCTATAATAATAATTTTTATAAATCCATGTAATCGATACACCTCTTTCACAAATATATTCACAAGCATATGTGCATCATCTATCAAGTTTCCTAGTATGAAGTGGGATACCTTAGTTAGTTTGTTAACTACAACTAAGATCATATCATGTCAGTTCCATGATAATGATAACCCTTGGATAAATTCCATGCTAATCACATTCCACTTCCATTATGGTATATCATGATGATATAGAAACCTAGCTAGATGCACATGTTCAACTTTCACGTCTTAACATTCCAAACAAAAAGACTCAAAATCTACAACATCTTTCTTGATTCCTTTCTAGAAATAGAGTGGTCTTAGCTTAGCCAAGAGGTTGGTTACATTTGAATGTCTTTCATATTGGGAATTATGTAGTTTTTTAGTACTATGATCCTCAAATTTTCTCTTTCAAGCACATAAATCCTACTATTTTACCTCAAAATACCATCACTTTCTATCTTGAATCCTTTATACTGAGGATTCTAAGCATTCTATGACAATGATTTCTTGATCTGATCATAGAATTTATATCCTAGAGTTAATTTGATTACCTAATCTCAAAAACTACTCCTAATAGTAGCTATAATTTCTATGTGCCTTCTGTGACTTAGAGCATCAATAACTCTATTCTACTTACCTTTGATATAATTAATATCAAAATCATAATCATATAAGAAATCTAATCATCATCTCTAATGAGAATTCAAGTTTGGTTGGGTGAATATGTACTTGAGTTGAAAGTTTTCAGTATTGAATTAAAATAGTTTTCCCAATAGATAATGCTTTTAAACTTGTAAGGCATTCACAATTGCATTAATTTCTAGATAATGAGAGTCATAATTCACCTCATATGGCTTTAATGTTTTGGACTCATGTTAGAATTGAACCATCCTACATAATAAATCCTCCAAGTCCATCCCTAGATGCATTTGTGATCACTAAAAATTGATCATTATGATCAGGAAATCTTAGCACTAGTGCTAAAGTAAGCCTCTTTTTCATCTCTTGAAAGGCTTTCTCACACTTGTCTGGCCAGACAAAACTTTGATTCTTCCATTGAAGAGAGGTAATTGGATTAGCTATCTTATATAAATTTAGAATGAATTTCCTATAATAGCTTGATAATCTCATGAAACTCCTTACCTCATGCACATCTTAGGCACTGGCCATTCCATTATGGCTCTTATCTTCACTAGATCTATTAAAAATACATTTTTAGAGATAATATGTCCCAGATATTACACTTTCTTTTGGAGAAATTCACACTTAGACAACTTGCCATACAACATGTGTTTTCTTAAATTTTATAAAACTAGTTCTATATTCTAAATATGTACTTCCTCATCCTTGGAATATATGAAGATATCATCTATAAATACATGTTAACCACCAAACTACACCCTTAGGAGAGGATTGTTCAGACCTTTCCAAGTTTGGGGTAATATGGGATTAGTCCAAGGATGTGGATGACATATATGTGAAATAAACCTTTAGTTTATGGATATATATCTCCTAGATCATCAATTGAGAACAATTCTTAAGACTACTAAATTGGTGATGAAAAGGTATAAAAGGAAAACCTGAAAGGAAACCTATGCTATTAGAGGTGATGTACCAATATGAGGTCTCTACTCTATTTGACATTTCAATTAACACTAATAAATAAGATAAGTGACTGAACCACTCTCTCTAAATTATTATAAGAAATAATGTTTCACCTAGAGGTTGTGTTAGGTGATTAGAACTTGAGGGTTGTGAATAGAAGGCCTATTTAAAGATACTTACCAATCAAATGCCACTCCAAGCTTGACTACTAACATCTTCACACACTATATGAACTAAATAAAATAATTTACTAGTATATAGGTGAGGAAATGAACTAAAAAGGGAGATAAACCTACCAATTATCCAAATAAAACAAGCTTAAACACACTAAACTATAATTAGAGAAGCTAAAACAGTCTTGGTATTAGTTCAAGAGGTTACAAAGTATAAATTTGGGCAGAATCTCTTCATTCCTAGTAGAGTGATCCTTATAATGGAATTAGATCCTTAATTTATAGAATAAGATAAGGTGATAAAAGGGAATATATCATGGATAATTCATGTATAGGCCATAATGACCATGATTTAATCAATTAACAATTACTAGTAGACCTTCATGCTATTTCCATGTATTGCCTAGGCTAGTTGGGGGCCTTCAATGAGATTTGGGTGTGGAAGTTGAGTGGTGGAGGCTAATTAAATAATTTTTAACCCCGTGAATATAATATTCATGTTGACTTGGTCAAATCCCTCTCATTTTCATAGTTACAAAGGTGCATTATGCTCTAATTAGCCTCCACAAAGCATTAACTAACCCATTTCCCTTTTGCATGCTAATAAGGCTTGGGAAAATGCTATATAATATATTATGGGAATGATAAGTGTGCCTAATAACCTTAATGAGTCATTTAAATTATTTTTCATGACCCTATATTTACTCCCTTGGTAGTGCTCTATGTAATTAGTCATCCTTCATTATTGACCAAATAGGCTAATTAGGTAACTAGGACTAGTAACTTAGTGTTAGTTGATTGGATGACCATGAGACTTGAATAAAAATTTTAGAATAGGTAAGTGATTATGATTTATCTCAATTAAATCATATTACACTATGATTTGTGCCTTGAAAATAATGCACACCATGGAACTTTTCCCATCTAGGTGACTAGGTCACGTTTTACTAGATTTTATAGATTGGACTTTTAGTGCAAACTTATAGAGGAATTTATAGAGAGATTTTAGGGTAGTTTTTGATATAGTAATTTTTAATACATATCATAATAGTCCACTAAATTATTTTTATCTATTCATTAAGCTTTTCACCTTGGATTCATCCCTAAATCTTGACAAAATAGTGTTTCAAAGGGGTCCATACAACTGTCTATACAAACTAATGCTATATATAGGAGCCTCTCAGAGTTCAAAATGTGATTTAGGTGTCTTTCAGACAAATCAAATGCATTTGGATGTAAATTCCTTAGGATTTCCTCGATTGGGTCTCTATTAGGGTTTATA
This sequence comes from Torreya grandis, assembly GCA_037957365.1. NCBI lineage: Eukaryota > Viridiplantae > Streptophyta > Pinopsida > Cupressales > Taxaceae > Torreya > Torreya grandis. The sequence continues at coordinate 7,330,449 of JARHVA010000127.1, forward strand.
TATGGTTTTAGTGGTCTATCATCTTGATGATGGTTCATAGATTACAAGCCTATAATCCAAATAATATTTACATGGATGTTTAGACCATAAACCCATTTAAATATCCTAAATATATCCTAATCCCATGTAATGTATATGGTGAGTTGTGATTGAAATTTGATAGCCTTCAAGCTTTCTGCTAAACATTCTATGTGGGTTTTAGGGTTAAGGATTATTTATAGCATTAGGATCTTGAATGCCACTCTTTCCTCCATGGATAGTGAGTTCATGGTGGCACTAAAATCCAAATAAAAAAATTGGGCCTAATTAATCTTTCCATATGTGATATGAGCATTGGAGTTGGTAATTTTACATGGCATACGAGGGTAGTAGAGCTCAAGAGGGGTAATGAGACCAACTTTGAAACTTTATTACCTTCTTCCATCCAAAATATATTCCTCAAGGCGTGTATCATCCTCATATGTATTTTTAAGACCTTAAGTCTTCTTTGGGGGTTTGGATATGCCATAAAGAGGAGGTCAGGGTTTTGAGGCCTAAAGGTAGTTTTAGGTCTTGTAGGCCTAAACCGAGTCTCAAGAATTTGAGCTACCTATAGATGAATTAGTGACCTCAATGTCATAATAAAACATTTTTACATATATTTAAACCCTTTTTCACTTGTCTCTATTTTCCTATAATACCTTTTTTGACCCTTTCTCTTGTAGGCCTACCATGACCATCATTGCTCAGGATGAGTTCTTAGGCTAGTTGGTGTTAGAGACCTAAGTAGTATCTTCACTCATTCTATATTGTTGATATAATTAGGATTCATGTAGCATGCTTTTAGGGTTTGATAACACCCTTTCAACTAGGGTCCCCTTCAATTCTTCTTTCTTTACACCCTTATGGTTAGGCACATAGGCCTATAACTGCCTATTTACGCCTACTAAGCCTAATAGCTATCAAGGCTATTTTTAATCCAAAATATAAAAGTGTTAAAAATGGAAAACATTATGTAATTTTAAAGGAAATTTCAAGACACTTTCCTTTCCCCCTTTCACTTCACTTATTTATATGGCTCCTTGTATTTTCACTCCTTACTAAGGTCCTTCTTGTAGGTGTTTTCAAGCCTACTTGGACTGTGAGTATGAATTCCATGATTTTTTAGAATATTTATATTATTTGAATAGTATAACATGAGTAATATGACCTACATATTATGAACATACCCTCTATATATCTTGTTAAGGTTACCTTCCATTTAGCTACCATTTTTCCTCATGACTAGCCTATATATGGCAGCTTATGATCTTGACTGTGTGTAAGGAGGTAAGTCTTGTCTTGGAATTTGAATATATAAGATTTAAATAAAATCATAAAATTTTGAATTAATTAAAGACATACCTAAAAATAAATGATTTTTAGCTTATTAGACTCCTCCTTTGTTGGGATGTTGACCCTTAGGTCTGTGATCTGTGAAAAGAAGCCCTTAAGGTCATCTAGGCCTTCTAGGTTTTCCTCATGAAATGATACTATGTGAGGTAAATTCCTCATTATAATAAACTAGGATAAATTTTAACATTTGAAAACTTTCCTTAAATCTCTTTTTCACCTTTAACCTTAGACCAAGTAAAAGGTCTCTATTTGGTTAAGTAGGCAATGTTATAGTCTCATTTGGTTTGGTATATGTAGAGCTTGAGTGAACCATATTTGGTCATTTATCCAACTTCATATTTCAAGTTTTTCAGACTTATAATGAGTTATTGAACCTTTTAACACCTTCCAACACAATCCATTTTCACCATTATTCCTTATATCTTCCTTCCTACTATGTATACCACTTGTGTAATTGGTTTTAGGGCTAGTATCCCTAAACAAGTTTAGCTATGTTTGTATCACCTTGTTGACTTCAAATATGGATTAAGAGTCATAATGTGTTATGAAATAATACCTATGTTCTTTTCACCCCTTAGTATACCCTTTCTCTTTTGTGACATTCAAGACACCTTATCATCTATATCGATAGTCCTATAAGATGGCCTTATGTATTCCTAACTATGCTTAATAGGTTGAGTCATTCCTTGAAATATTATTAAATTATATATTTAATGGTTTGGAATACTAGGATTTTTTTGTTCTTATCACACCTCTATAACTCCTCCAACTCATCATTGTGTTAATGTTTCTTCAACTTACAAACACAACCCTATGTATAAATTCAGGGATCTTGACTGAGTTTCTCTACTCTTGGAGTGAGTTTGGTCATCATGAAATATTATCCTCTAATCCTCCATGATTATTAATGATCACTATACTCCTCATGAATCCCTAATGTTTTCTATTCCCCATCCCAACAACCAACACCTTATCTTCTTAATCTACATAATAGTCATGTAGGTACCTAAATGGAAGCTTGTCTCTCTCTAGGGATAAGTATGGGAATGGGTTATGTATGTAAGATGTAGTTATGAGTATAACTGTAATGGTACAAAGCATGACTAAAATTTGAGGTCATGTATGTCCTTAAAACAACCTAATGATTCTCTACAACTACCTTGCTCACACTTGTAAAAGAGGTTACATAATATGCATGGTAAGCACCTTGAAATAGGGATTTGAAGGAGTTTTTTGGTCATTTTGTGGATAAAGTATGATTGAGAGGAAATTATAACTTTAATTTATCTAAAAAACCACCATCCAACATTAAACCATTACTCACTTCCACTGTCATGCCTTGAAGATTCTACAACATGAAGAAATATCGCCTGCAACCTGCACATGTGACATCATGGAGGTTTCCTTAATATATAAGGATCACACATGTGAAGTGAGTATTTAATATTGTGTATAAGGGTTTTGTTTACCCTTGATAAGACACCAAACTTTCCATTCCTCTTTTATCATGCTCAGAAATGGAGAAAATGAAATAAACCATAACCCTACTTGGATGGATGAGATATAGTGAGTCCTTAACCTTTTTAGTGATTTTTCATAAAGGAGAAGAAAAAAATATGATAAATAATACAAAAAAATGGAATCAAACTAGGTTCACCTGTTATTCTCAAAATCTTAGGTCCTCACTTTCTCTCTCTTATCTATATTGAATAGAAACATGACTAGTTTTTCTGAGCTACAAAAGAGCTTGATAGAGTAAGGGGGTCAGTTTTTAAATTGTTTAAACTTGAAAATAATAGATTATATTTAATTATGACTTAAATAATTTCCCTCTAAATATTTATGACCTCCTTTAATCATGACTGAACTATACAAATCTATACAAGCTTGAAAGTTCCTGAAACATGTAACTTTCTTGATGTTCTCAAGTTTCATATCTTGAAATGTCAATGGTGGGAAAGAGGAGGGAAATACTGAGATAAAAGCATAAGGTATATCTTTTTAAGTCTAAAATTAAAATTTACAAGTGTGTGGGGTCTTTATGATGAATTAAAGATGTGTTTGACTTCTAAAAGGACCCTTTTATGCATAAAAACACCTTGTCATCACATTATGATGGAAATGAGACATTTTTAGAGACATTAATAATAAAATGTGACATCTAAACACCACTTATCCAAAATTTTATAATGTGTATTTGACTCTTATGAGAGTTTTAAGGACCATTTAATGACTTGGAGGGTTAATTAAGGCTTGAAACAGGTTTAAATAAGTAAAACATTGAAAACAACCTTGGATGCATCATTAATCACCATTTTAAGACTTAAAAAAGACTTGGACAGCCTTCACATCATGATATCAAGTTCCCTCCTTTAGAAGTGGCTAAAACAAGCCTAAGCACTATGAGAACTAAAGACCTTAACTTCCCTAAATACCTTAATTTCTGTTAAAGAGCCTTAATTTTGTCAAACAATGTTTAAACCATTATCTATACCTAAAAAATCACTTTACACCCTTGCACTCACCCAAATACCACCATGACAACTTAGCACATCATCCAAAGACTCAAAATAGGTTATCATGTGATTATCCCTTAAGCAATGTCTAACACATATAATGACACCTTAAATAGTGTTAAAAGGATTTTAAAGAGACCAAAAGAGGAAATCACAAGGCATGTAGATCACCATGTATAAGCTTAGATGTATGTCATGAGAATTTTTTAGATTATATGGGTTGAAATTTGTCATGGGAGGCCAAATTATCAACATTCTTGGTAGCTCATAGGGGTTGACCAGCCTGCTAGTCAAGAAGACCTATAATTTCTTACATAACAGTCATTGTTCAGATGAAAGACCTCTCTAACTAGGCTGATACTTCATGACTAATACCTTTTAGAGTTTAACGATTGTAACAACTCATAAGAAACAAAGAAACCAAAATAAAAAATGCCTAACACCTAAAAAAATAACAAGATAGGATAACAAAGCAATTAAGGCATCAAACACACCACACTTGTGTTGACAACACTTATTAGAAACAAGACAACAACCTAATACAAACCACCAAACTGAACACAATTTATTTCTCATCCAGGATCAAATGGGAAGCTTATTTGATCACTATGACACCATGAGGTTATATTATCATGTGTTGACTAGAGTACAATTAGGTATTATTCATGGGATGAGAACCTCCACTGGAATCTAGAGATATTGGCATGCTGATAGCCTCTTAGAATATCAATTAAACCTTATTTCTCCATTCTCAAGTGCATAGGCTGGATATGTGAATTAATTACCCAATCATATTCATTCTAAAATTGTCCACTTTGCATGAGTAGTACCATTTTTACCTCACCCATAGGTTGCTCCTAATCAAGCTAAATAGTTTGAGGTAAATCTTCTAGCATACTTTCAGGGTTGAATTCCAAGAGAGATGAATATTGTTTCATGAAATATTTAGGCTAATAAAGTTTAATTTCATTCCCCAAGAGTGAAGAGACACTAGTAAATGGAATGAGGGTCTGATAACCTTATTTGAAGACCTCCAACAAGTCACCTTCTAATGAGACAACCTCTTGGAATGGCATGGTTGGAGGGATACCTTACTCTTATCTAATGAAACTACCTTATTCAATATGAACTATATCATGACATGCCTTAGAGAATAAAGTAACCTAATATTATTATCTCAAACTAGTTTTTTGATTGATCCTCACATAGATCTAATTTTTTCAGAATCTCTTGATTCATAGGGGTTGATGTATAATTAGGCATAACACAACTTGATAAGTATTTAGAAATAATACCTCCTTAACCATGCTTATGGAACTCTAGATAAATTTATACCACCTCTAATAGATCATTATATTCTCTCTCATCCATCACAACAACTTGATCAGCTTGTATCTCATCAAAGTTACCTTTCTCTTCAACCTCACAAGTTGATTTACATCTTTCTTGACCAACTAAAACCTCTTGATGGCTATCCATTTTTTTAAAATATTTAAATTTTGGAAAATACCCAATTTCCATACTCTTCAAGGTTTTCATCAAAAAGAGCATCTACCATGTCATCAAGAAGGTCCTAAAAATCACCCCCTTCTTGGCCAACTGATATGTTTCCCTCTTGTGACTCAATTTGTTCTTAAATTACATCTTCTTCTCAATCCTTGAAGATTGATATGTAATTCTCTTCACCAAGAGGTGTCCCAATTGACATCTCTTCTTCTAAATAACATGAATCATTTTTTTCAACTATTGTTATAGATTAAATTTTTTTACTCACCTCCCATAGGATTGGTTCTTTTTAAAGGAGGTTGGGGGTGGGAGAGTGATTGATGTGTTCATAAATTATCTTAAGAGTTAAGGAAACAACTATATTATTTTTAAAAATTTCTTGGATAAATCTACAATATGGGAAAGACTTGGGTTTTGGAGGAGTAGGGAGTGAGGTCTGACTAGATTCTTTTACAAGTTCAATTTCCTTAATTATGCGAGCTTCAAAATCAAGTCTCATATTATAACAAATATCTTCAAGCTAACTAGGAAGGGAAATAATATTAAAATTATGATTTGAACCATGATATTCAATCCTCTCAACACACACGTTTTCCCTCTTTTACATAGTCTCTTGAATATACTTCTAAGTAGGGAAGGCTTGAAGAGCTTGTGGGGAACTTGCAAGGTTTTGATACTCATTTGAATAAATATTTTGAGGAAGGATGGGATGATCAAAATAGGAATTATATGGAATGGGGAAGGGCACATGAAGTTGATGACATTGGATTTGTTTCCCCTCATGAACTAATACATTATCCTCTAAACTTGAAATCATACCACCTATGTCTAACATATTACTAGTGATCCCTGAATGATTCTCTCTCATAATATATGCTCACTCTCTCTAAAATTGCTAAAATGAGTATCTCATACTCTTAATGAGGTGACTACAAACCTTTTAACCATACCCTCTCTATGTATCAATCTCAACCATATATCTCTCATATTATAAAAGGGTTTACTTATGGCTTGAAATGGACTAATTTGGAACCTGGCTATGTTGACTAGGAACATCATGACCTTACCAAGACTGATTAGGATGGTAGGTAGGTTACCAAAGAGGCTTATAGGGTTCACAAGGGGGTAAGGGTGATATTATTATAAGTAAGGAATATCATAATACTTATTGTAGAAAAATTCATTCAAGGTTATTTTAGTTAGTTCTAAGATTATTCCAACTAGGTGTAAACATGGGTTATCCCTTTTATGCTCAACATTTTACACTTGGTTGTGCTAACATAATTTCACATAAGGCATAGGCCTTATGCACTCACCCAAAGTGCATTTTATAAGGTACTAGGGCCCGTATTAGGATAGTTGTGATATGGTACAAGGCATCAATTATAGGACTTGGTTAATTCAAAGGAGGATTGAAGTCGATCCATAGGTGTAAGCTTTTCATATCCTGAGCTTGATGGTCTATATGTGCAAGCCTTTTGGTGGACTAGTCTTAGCATCATATAGGTGCAAGGCTTTGATAAACTTAGCCTAAATTCATATTAGTGCTTGTAGGGTTAAGGGGATTCTTTCACTTTAAGAATTCATACTAGTGTCATGCTTCTTAGCAAGGTTAGGAACACTTGGTACATGGGATTTATTTACTTAGTATTTATACAAGCTATAGATGACATCATCATTTATTACATGGATGCCATTAAAATTTTAAACTAGAAGTATGCATACACATTACTCAATAAAAATGGAATAAACTTATAACATTACACTCATTTTTCATTTCAAAGACAATATAGAGACATAAACTAGATTCATCATGCGTAACACAACAATTCTTTGTCATTAATCATAGTTAAAAGATAGAATAAGTTTCATAACACTTAAAATTAAGTACATGTTTAACTCAAAATAGTTAATGACCTAGAGGCTCATAGGTGAACTTGAGTTCTTACACATGGAGCCTTCATGGCATCTATATCTCTCCTAAGTATAAATATATCCATAACTATATTTATAGAGCATTTCCAATTCACTAGCTACACCAATTCCTATCTCTTTCATTGACTAGTTTGAGCTTATTTTATATCCTTTATGAATAGTTTTGGCAGGGTAGAATGCACATTTTAGGTGCCAAGATGGAGCCTTGGTGATCATTATAATAGCTCCATAACCTTATGATATTTGTGCTACATTTTCTACATATTTCCCAACCTAGAAGATACCTCAAAAATCCTAGAATTAGTTAGTTATGTGCTATCTGGTGAAAGGTATGTACAGATCCATTTAGATGGTGCTAAGATGCAAAAAGGTCATCATAATGAAAATTTATGCCTCACACCAATTTGTATGTCATTCTATCATGAATCATATTTTTTCCAAAATAAGGTGCCCAACATTACCCCACACAAAAGTTTTAGTCAATCCTGAGACTATGTTGTCAAGGTATTTGGTGCACATAACTTGAGTGAACTCTCCTTAAGCTTAGCATGAGGTCTTCAAATCCCTTTATATCAAGATATATTTCTTTAGTGGCACTATCTATTTTAGTGGAAGCCACACTAAGTGAAAGTACATTGATATTTTCTAGATCCTTTCTAAAGGCCTCTAGATTTGACTTAGACTTAGTCACACTCCCATCTAGGATTATTCCTTGCTTATAGGCCTTGGTCTATAGATCATGAAAGAGTTTTTCTAGGTTCTATTATTGGTCCTTTATTTGGGTAATTAGTGCATTAATTTTACCCATGATCTATGCATGCTCTAACCTACTCATTGAGTATACTGACACCATTAGCTTCTCCTTCTCCTCCTTTGCCTATTTGAGGTACACATTTATGATTGATGTTTGGTTGGAGAATCTCAAGAAGATGGAATTGACTACATCTGAACCCTCTTATAGTTATGAAAATAGGTCTTCTACCTCTTTTATCTTATAAATAATATCTTTTTATATCATGGTGTAGGGATCCTATTCTTCTTCTTTTTATGCTGGCTCTAGTTTCATCCTTAGGATCATCTACTTCACTACCAGATACATCTTACCAATGTCATAAATGGTTCGGTCATCTCTATACACTAACATAATTATTATAGATTAAAATTAATAGCCTATGCTTTCTCCTAGGGTTCTTTATGGAATTGTTCCATTTTATTTCCATACAATCATTGATTATATTTTGGCATGCAACCTCAGTGGCCATCTTGATCAACACATTCATAGATTGCACTGGGTTCATGGAACAAATTTTTATGATAAGGGAGTCATGCCCTTAATTAGGTTCTTATATACCCAAAATAGCCACTTTAGGTGACTAAAAGTGAAGCTCATCCATGTAATGATCAAATGAAAATGCAATTTGTTTGTGTGTCCTAATTGTGGTAGCTTGCAGAGTATGGTGTCAAACATGTAAAAATATTCATCTCCCAATCCCTTCTATGCCCTTTACCTTATGATTAGTTCCACATCATCCTTCTTGATGATGGCCATCTCCATTTTCTCTTTTTCCTCTTCATTGGTACCACCTCTTTGTTTGACGCTTTCTTTAGAGGACTCATTTGCTTATTCCTTAGGGGTTTCTTCCTCAGACTTTTCCCCTTTATCTACTTCTTCTTCTTGGTATTTCTCAATATTTACCTTTAGGTTAATTCCCTTAGCTCCAACATTACCTTATTTATATTAGGGTTCACTTATAACCTCTATTTGATATTTTAAGGTGCTAATATTACCTTCTTTTTCTTTAGGTTCCCCTTCATTACTCAGACATGCCTCTTGTGTAGATTCATCTACCTTCCTAGTGGGGGTTCTAGGAATGTTATTGGATGCTTCTATGGTTGGTACCATGCCTTTGGGAGCCTTCTTAGCATTCTCTATCTCAGCCACTTCTTTTTCCTTTAGATATCTAAACTTTTATTCAAGCACCAATGCCATCTCAATTTCTTCCTCACTTAGGCACATTTTCTTCCACAAACTTTTCATCTCCTCTTCTATTCATGGAGGGAGTGTGGAGTGTTCTTCATTAAATGAGGATCTCACTAGCTCCTATACTTATTCAAGCATGGTGGTTGTGTCACTTTGGAGGGCCTCCTGTACATCTTTGGTGCTTAGATCCTCTTCTTCTTCTTATTCAATATGCACTATGTAGGTCCTTTTTCCTTCTTATTCCATATATTCCTCCATCATGGGTGTGAGGGTCTCTTCCATCTCCATTTCTACCAGAGTTATTATTAGAAATGCAATGGGTCCTTTATACTTCTTATTTGTTTTCTTATTTTTAGAGGAATTAGTTTTTTGTGTGAAGGTTACATGATTCTTAGGAGCTGAAGGTGTAGCTTGTTCTATAGAGGTAATATTCAACTTGATGTCCTCCTCAATCTCATTAAGTGTTTCTTCTTACTTTTTATAGGGGATCTTCTCCTACATTTTTGGCACTATCTTCCCTTCATAATTGATTAGGAGGGAGAGATCATCATATTTTTATAGATTGATACCCTTATTACATAACTTCATCTCATAATACATATTAAAGATGTGCCTAGTTATTATTTCCCTCTAGAGGTGATGGAGGTCCATTCAGTTGGAGTTATCCTCCTCATTTTTTATGGCCTTGGTATTGGGGTGCATAGACTAACACCTAAACCTATTCCTTTATTGATCCATGATCTTCACTAGGATCTCCAATTAATATGTGTTATGAATCCTCCTTAGTGATGCCATGAAATATTTGGTAGAAAATTCATAAGGTAGCTTAAGCCATCTAGACAGGTTCTCATTTTTGAGTGCTAGGTGCACTATATAGAAATGTTTCATGATGATGAAGATTTCCATTCCTACCATGTTTTATGGGATCTATTGTATGATACACCATTCAATCTCAAATGCCTTGATGTACTATTGATGAACTAGTCATATCACCCTTGTACTCTCATCTTATACTTTTGGGAGAAGATAGGTGGGCAAATTAAGTCTTGATATTTCAATGTCAGGGACTCATTAGGGGGTAATAACACCAAAGGTTGTCATCATCTCCATCTAGCATGTTAATCTCCTCCATCACTATTAATATCAACATAGATCCCCACTTAAAGGTTTTGTGCAGCTTATGACATTCCAACACATCCTTAACAATCTCATCTATAATAAAATTAGAGATGTTGAAATTTTCCCCTTGCACATTATAGTGGGTGATGCATATGTAGGTCTTACTGATATTAGACCATAGTTCATTGGGACATAGCTTGGATCTAACTAAGCACATTGTGGCCCTCATGCTTGGGTCATGTATATCCTTAATAAGGAATCTAAACCATACCTTATGGTAGCCTAAGAGTTTTAGAATTCTTTCCACATCCACATCATCCTCCATCATTTGGTGAATGTCTAACCTTACACTTTGGATCCCTATGATTTTTTTGATGAGGGACACTGAGATCCATATGCACTTCCCTACAAAATAGAAGTGATCACCATAGATGTGTGAGAGGAATAATTGCACCAATTCCTTTATCTTTCCAAAAATTGTTAGCTCATATAATTGGTTTGCACCTATTGTCACCAACTTATCTCAAATGGAGATGTCAAATAGTGTCATTGCCAAATTATTCTTCCTCCTTTTATAAACCATCCAATGTTGGTTGATTTATTGCATGTTACTTGGTTTTCAATGGCTTTAATAATTCAATTTGCATATGTGTGTGAAGGATACCCATTTCTCCCCCACTATGACCTTTGGGGGGAACTATATCTCTCTATAAGCAAGCTTTGTGCTTGTTTCTAGATTAATTATGGTGATGCTAATGCCTTCTACTGGTTGTAACTCTTTCTTCATAGTGGCTAATTCTTTTATCATCCACTCCTTCTTGGCATCTTTTTTTGCTTACAATAGACCTAAACTTACTTATTTCTTGCTCATTCTACACTGACTATTATTAAAACATTATTGATTGATCTTTCTAAATCCCTTAATCTTGATTGACACTTATTCATAGTCATGGGGTCTATGATTATAAATTTATCTCTTGAGATTCTAGTGTTATTAATGGTAGCATTAACATTCTACAAAACTTCCACTACCTAGTTTCTCTTTCAATTCTTCTCCACTCACCTCCTTTCTAATTCGAAGTGAAATGTCATCTTTGTCTTAGTTCAACCATTCTTGTTTTGGGGATATGGGTGATCTAGTTTTCAATGTGGTAGCATTTTCTAGTTTTTGGGTGGCTTTATCTCTAGTTCTACTCTATATTTTGGTTTAAATTTGTACAAGGTTTGTAACCTTTCATATGTTTACATTTCCCCCTTTATACCTTAGTTTTAAGTTACATCATTAATGGATAGTAAGTAATGGCATGGTGATATGTGGATTTATTGAAATATATCCAAACACATGAAATATGTGAAAATACACTACCATATTCTCATTTATTATGGATCTTATATCATCATAGTCATTAAATTTTCTTAAAAAGTTATTTGATGAAGTGACAGGTAATTCAAATGGGTAATTCCCACCAATCGTGGGGTGGGTGCCAACCATTTAGACAATCTTTCTCTTGTGATTTATTCACCTTGTCATGAACTTCACCCTTTTTATGGAAACCTATGTGAAACATTCCACATGCATGTGATTCAACCTCCTTGGTTCTATTTCTCCTTACATGCCTCTCTTTCTTGGTTAATTTCTCTATGTTTTCGTGTTTCTTGCTTCAACCTTCCCTACCCCATAAAAATCCTTGTGCTGGTCCTCTAATGCTTCATTATCTCTTCTTGGTTTTTTATGTACTATCATAATGTGTGCCTCCCTTTGTATGCTTATACTCACATCTTTCTAAATCTAGAAACTTTATGTGTTTATAAACTTAGGTGCTTGGCCTCAAGCATGTAGAGAGCATCCATTCTCAACTCACCTAACTAGATTATTCTTGTAAGTGATAGAAGAGTTATCCTATGGTATTGAAATTTCCATGATTGTTCACTTAACACAAACAACACATAACATAAGGAACCATTAGCTTTTAGTAAATTTTATTCTGGTCAATAAAATAACTAATTTGTGATTGAGAAGTCAATGTCTAATGACACTAGTACCATACTAGTGACTATAGGGATTTAATCTATTACTGTTAAAATTCCCAAGGAGCATTTCAATTTTCAACATGTGTATCTTACATGTGCAAGTATACAATATAATTTAGATGACATAAGGTCTAAGCCACCTAATTTGTAGCTTGCCTAGGTGATTGAGGTACTTTGAGTCATATAACAAGACCATGATTATCATGCCATAGCTTTTGATTCACCTTTTTAATTTATTGGATCCATATTTCTTGGGAACATGTCTCATATAAGTGCTCTAAGTCTTCTAGGCATGAGTTTAAATATTTTTGGTCATTCAATCGACCAATATGCATGATGCACAATGAAGACACTATGAACTCCATAAATAAAATGGCCTCTATGACAAACACCATTTAAAATGGTGTATCCTTATTTAGGTACTTGTACATAGTGAAATATCCATAATATGATGGACACATGATCATCCAAATCTTTGTAACCAACATCACATATCTTTGTGAGGCACATTCCCAATATATTATTAAATGCCTCAGTGATGTCAATCACTTGAGGATGATAAGGTGCCATCTTATGGTGCACCACCATATATTTAGTTAGCAAGATCCAAATAGTTACATTAATGAAATATGAACCATGATCAGTAGTCAAGATAAGTGGACATCTATAATGATTGATGATATTCTCCCAGATAAACCCTACTATAGTGGTAGTTGTAAAATCTTTAGTTGGCATTGCCTTAGCCCACTTGGTGAAGTAATCTATGGTTGTTAGAATGTATCATGTGCATATGTACCTTATAGTGGGAGTAATAGTCCCAAAAAATTCAAGGGCCCATATTTTAAATGGAACTTGGGAAAGGATGGGGATAAGAGGCATTTCATCCTAGTGGTTTGGTATTCCTATGTGTTGGCAGATGTCACATGCTTTGGTGCAATATTTTACATCATAGAATAGAGTTGGATATTATAAACTTGATTATAGTACCTTACATACCATACATTCTAAAACATAATGACCTCTAGTAATCCCCTTGAACACCTCTTACAATATTGAGTCCCATTCATGCTTTAAGACACATTAGTGCATGACCTCATTGCTTAACTTGTATAGTTCCCTACTAATGAGTTGAAATGGGGTAATGAAAAATATGAGCTATTTTTTCTCCTTAGTTGTCATAGTCTAGGGTACATATCTATATGTCAATAATGTGACAATCTCTACCAAGTCTTTTGGGATGTGTTGAACCCTATATAATTGTGTATTAGGCATATCATATTCTCTAGGTGTTGTTTCACCACCAGAGTTGATGCAAGATAAATGGTCCAGGTCTAAGTTTTGTTTTCTAGGTTTTAATGCAATAGAGAAATGGAACTCTTGAAATAAAACAATCCATCAACAAATGGACCCATGGAAAATGGGCTTATTCACCAAGTAGTTAAGCACCTCATGATTAGTGAAAAATATGAAGGAGGTCTCTAATAAGTACTATTGGAACATTTTTAGGGCATAAACCATGGAAATCACCTCATGCTCAATTATGGTATAGTTTTATTCTACTTTGGTCAATTTTTTACTTGTGAAAGAAATGATATGGTCCATTTTGCCTTCACTTGGTTGTACTAAAATGACATCGATTGTAGTACTGGATGTGTTGATATGGACATAGAATGGAGTTGTCTAATCAGGAAATTACAATTTTGATGTACTTACCAATTTAAGTTTCAAGGTCTCAAATGAATCTTCCTATGCCACACCCTAATATAATGGGCCATCTTTTTGCTAGAGCTCTTCTAGTAGTGATGAAATCCTAGAATAGTTTCTTATGAACTTATTATAGTAACCATAATGTCCAATAAAGGTGTGAATGTTTGTCTACACTAATGGGGTCTAAAGCTAAAGGATGATGGAAATATTCAATATATCAAAAAATAAACCATTTTTTCAAATGATGTGCCCAAGAAAAGTGCCAAATAGTGTTAAAAAAACATACTTCTTGAGGTTTAATGAAATATATAACTATCAATACCCCTCAAACATCAGACACAAGTTGTCATAGTGATCCTTCAATAATCCATACATAGTCTAGTCATCTAAGTATACTTGGATGAATTTTTGGATGAAATATTTGAAAATGGTGATCACCACTTGAGAGAATATGCTTGACACATTATTAAGTCCAAGGGGAATCAAATTATATGGAAAGTAACCCCATTCTACCATAAAGGTAGTTTTAGGATTGTCCTCTTATTCAATCTAGACTTGATGGTATCATAAGAACCCATCAGTGAAATTGTATATCTTAATACCTATGATGCCATCCAAGACTTCATTGAAGAATAAAGTTGGAACTGGGTCAGTTACATAAGTGGTATTCAACAATCTATAGTTGACATAAATCTAGATGTGCCCATCCTTCTTAATGTTGATGACCATGGGGATAACCCATTTAGATTATTGCATAGGGTAGATGATGCCTAATACTAACATAACATCAATATTTATTTTTACCTTGGTGCAATTATTGGGGTTTATCTTATAAGGTTACTTCTTGACAAGTCTTGCACCATCGACTAGCTTGATGTTCATCTTCCTAAGGAATGAGTGTATGTATTCCATATATCAATAATTTTGAGGGAGAAAGTATTTGAATTCCTTCAAGAGGTCCATAATATGTGCTATCTCTATTTCAAACCAATAGACACCCATAGTAGCAATCTTTATTTCCCCTTCTGAGCTAATATATACCTTAGTAGTTTTTAGTATCATGTGATAGGGTTCATTCTTCTCCTAGTGTGAATCCTTAACCTATATTTTTACCTTAGTTTTTTATATCTAAAGGTGGGTAGGGTCTTCTTATTTAGGGGCACTATCCTTAATTTGGTGAACTAACTTTCTCTTTCTTGTCAAATTTATCTAATTGTGTGCCTTCCATATTTCAATATCCTCATCACTAGAGTCACTATTGAGGGTTTAATATTCAAAGAAGATTAGGACTACCAACCCCTTTTCATTGAAAATGTATTTTAGGCACTCCTCTAATATTGAAGTGTCCTCAAACACTAACCTTTGAACTACCTATAGTGGCTCCATTAGTTCAAAGTTTTGTGAATAAAGGGAGAAAGGGTAGAAAAACTGCACTTTAAGTACATCCCAATTGGTTATCTAATGGCACATATTATCAATAATGTACCACACTCACACCCAAATCCTTAAGGTACTATAGAAGACATACACCCATAGGTACCTTAAATAATTATTTCCATAAACAATCCATGTTTCTTCATAAATTCACACATATAGTATTGGCTCAGAGTCACCATAGTAGGTTGAGATATCCATGTCTTCGTTACTCTTCCTAAATCTAGTAAAAATGGCTACCTTCACATCTTTCCAATTTTGAAAATTAGGATTTTAAATTTCCCACCAACAAGTGATAGTAATGTTAAATTTATACACTAGTGCACCCATTCTATCCAAATCTTTTGGGATGCATGATTCAAGGTCTCAGACA
Organism: Torreya grandis; assembly: GCA_037957365.1. Taxonomy (NCBI): domain Eukaryota; kingdom Viridiplantae; phylum Streptophyta; class Pinopsida; order Cupressales; family Taxaceae; genus Torreya; species Torreya grandis. Next base: position 7,346,425 of record JARHVA010000127.1, read on the forward strand.
TAATTTTCCATTGGATCAATCCCCTCATATCTTGGGAGTGATACAAGTTTTCCCTTACTAAGGAAAAAAACTCTTTTTCCCTTCTTCTTGGAATAAGGGCCCCACCTTTTAGAAGTGTGGTTCATCTAAATCCATCTTGTTTTTACTAGTTTTGGTGCCTTTACACATACCACGTATCATCTCCGACCAGTGGTCTCATATGCCTCCTTGACCCATCAGTTGTAGGCACCATCAATAGTGTCTAAGGCTGATTTTACATCTTCCCAAGAAAACACTCCTTTATCATTGGGGTCTAGCATCTTAGTTCCTTGCATCAAGATGTTATATATGTGGTTTATCTCATCTTCAAGGTCTAGACTCTCGACATAGGGGGTAATTGGTCCTATGAAGGGGTATTACTACCCTCTCCTTTCCATTCTCAAATGTCATGTAGTACTTCTTGAAGTGTATATATAGATTATTTTCATGGCACCATGGCCTTCTTAGAAATGTTGGATAGTTGTCTTGTTATGCTAACTTGATCACTTTGAAGTCAGTGTGGAATTTGGTGCCCATGATATCTACAAATAAACTCTTTAGAATTATGATAGGATATGATTGGGTCTTATTGGCCATGAAAATTACTAGAGGGGAAGGCCTCAAGGCTAGTCTACCCATTTTATCCCAAGAATTCTTGGTTAAAATGTTGACCTCAGTGCCTATGTCTATAAAGACCTCATAAATAGACCATCTATCAATAGTGGCATTCATGAGGAATTCTTGGTCATACTCTACATTTTGTGTATGAAAAAATTATTACACCCTCTCCATGTGTGAAGTAGTGACTTCAACTAGATTTTGACCCACATGATCTAAGAACTAGTTTATTCAATAGGGGTATCATGCCCTTATTTTTCAAGAGGCACATGATATCTATTAATTTTTGTATCTCAACTTCCTAGCTATCCTGCTTCTTTTGATAAGTAGCAACCTGTGCCTCTATATATCATACTAATTATAGATCCCATTATAGGTTTTAGATTATACTCATGGCTTATTAAAAACATCTTTTGACACACTAGGTCTGGGTAAGGCACAACTTTGGGTTTAGGATGTGTTATGTGCTCAGTGTAACCCTTATCCTCATATTTTAAGCATAACTCAGGTATTGGCACAACTGGTGATTGAGTGGTGAATCCACTATGAGTAGTTTCCTACACTTTGACCATCTTTATGTGGGTCAATTTCACCTTTAAGTCCACTTTTCCATCTTCAAATTTCACCTGATCATTCTTGCACCTTTTTTTATGCTAGGTCTACCTTGGGTCAATGTTTTGTACAAGTTAGGGTACTCTTCAACCTTATGGGACCCTCAATAGTACCTATACGTGGGATGTGTAGGGAAATCATGATGATAATTCTCTATCAAACCATACTTATAACATGAGCATGGTGGGAACCTTCCACCACCTCATCATCTAATTCTTCCTCTAGTGCCTTATTGCATCCCAAATCCTATATTTTATTGACTATAATATTCATTTCCTTGATTAACTTGCCCTTCAATTACTATAATGGCCTACCTTTCACCTCTTTCCATGTTCTCATGCATCTTATAAATCACCTAAAAATTAGATATGGTATGGGTGTAGGCATTGTATGACTAATAACATATGGTTATGTTGACTTGGATAACACATTATAATAAAGGGTAGTTGCAAACATCATGTTCCTCTTGATAAACTTCATATCTTAAAAGCAATGTGCACACATTCTTTTATAGGTAATTATTCCTATTATGGCCTTCCACTTTATATTTGATGTACCATACTCCACTTTGAGCATCTTGAAATGAGTTAGAGGTAAAATTTTGGAGTTGGGAAGCCATAGATACAATATGTGCCTCCATAACTAGGCTAATCCCATATTTGTGCTTCTAACTACCTCAAATCTGAGTACATATTCAAGCATTTTGTGAGGGTCTATAAAATTCTTCATGGAAATCACTCTTAGGAATAGAACTAGAAACCCTCCAATGAAGCCCTATGCATATTGGGAAGGGTAAATATCATATGAAAGCTTTGATAGAAGAGTTCTGAACCTTACATCATATAGGTACACACTTTTTGAAAGTCTTTGGGTAATCTCTTTGAACACAATGATGATCTATTGTTCAAACTCTAGAATGTCAAATTCCTTTAGGAATGGCTCTCTCAAGTTATCATATTCAATCATATCCTAGTTAGGGTCAAATTTTTTTCACCGAGTGTGGGCATGATCAAGAAGAGTGGTTTCAAACTAGGTTATCTTGCACTCTAATTGTGTTATGCCTTATGTGTACCACTATAGTTCACATTTTAGTATATAATATATGGCATTCTCCATGACAAAACACTCTAAAAGGTGTATGGCCATCTCATATTATATTTTATTTGGGAGGAAGTTGAGATCTGAGGTGCTTATCCCCCTGGCATATATCTTGGTAGAGACCTTCTAACAACTCCATCTATTGGGTTAGGCATTATTCTAGTTGTTACTACTAGTGAAGTTGATGTTGATGGTGCTCTACTAATTACTTGTGGCACCAAACTACTTCTTACAAGCTATTTCCCACTTTATGTCACTAAAATAAGCTGAGTTAATATACTTATGATCAAGTTATATTGTGGCGAGTTAGTACCCAAACGTCTAAAGGTAGTCGTGCTCACCTCCTTGTAAGGAATAATTTGTTCAATAATAAAGTTACACTCCAAGTCTGAAAAATGTCTAAAATCTATTTCAATAGAGTCAATTATCATTTTAATACTTTCTTCAAGTGGGGGATATAAAGTGTGAGCATGAACTATAGGTTTAAAGGGGGTAGGCACATCAAACATATTTTTAGTCACCAAATCCTGTTGAAACCTAATGAATTCTACACTTGTCAAATGTTGAGATCGATCCATCACTTTATTGTATCTCTCATCCTCATGTTGATATATTTCAAGAGATCCTTCCCCATGCCCTTCCCACTTTCTATGGGTCCTCTTGACACTTTTAGGTTCCAGATCTTCCATTAGTTTGTGCCATCTCTTGTTATAAGTTTGTTTCCTAAGATCTTAGGTGTTAATATGTTCATCCCCTTTCACTATGATTTACCTACACATCACCTTCTCCCCCTTTTCACTTCTCATACATGAAATTACTTTAGAATTCCATACCTAAAGTTTCAAAACCATAGTCCACCATTATCTTCTTGAGTTCTATACCAAATTACTTCACAAATGTACCTTGAGGGTTGCATAAGAATTGGTACTCTGATTCCTTAGGGCATAAGTATGTTGAAATTATAAACTCAATCATGTAACTATTCAGTGTTCCTTGCCACCATTTATCTACTACTCTAGTCCAAATGGCATCCAAGGTCTCAAGCCTCTCTAGGCACTCCTTTTTCCACTCATAGTGTTATCCATAGCTCTTTCTTCTATTGGTTGAGTATGCACCTAACCACCAACACACATGCTTAGGTAATTCATAGAAAAAACCCTTATATAGGCATCATATATGTTGTTATAAACCCACTTTTTCAAATTTTGTCCTCTATAATTTGGATGCTTCAGTTCAAAATTGTCTTCCACCTATTACAGCTAGTGCTCAATATTTTTGAGGGAGAGTCATTACATCATTTTGTTGCACTATTGCAACAAAAAAATTCAACATGAGTCTTGAAAAAGGAACTAAAATTTTGTATAAAAGGGAAATCAAGGTTTTTTTAGTCTATTCTAGGATTATTCCAACCAGGCACAAACATGGGTTATCCCCTTTACACTCAACATTTTACACTTGGTTATGCTGGAATCATTTCACATAAAGGACATGCCTTATAAACTCACTTGAAGTATAGCTGAGAAGGGATAAGGGCCAGTATTGGGATGGTTATGTCATGACATAAGGTATTAATTATAGTACTTGTTTAATTTAAAGGAGGCTTGAAGTTGATTGATAGGTGTAAGCATTTCAAGGAATGATCTTGATGGCCTATAGGTGCATAACTTTTGGTGGACTAGCCTTATCATCATATGGGTGCAATCCTTTTTTTTAAATTAGCTTAACATCATATTTTCACTTTAAGGGTCAAGGGGCTAATTTCACTTTAAGCATTTATACCAGGCTCATGCTCCTTAGTAAGGGTAAGAACACTTGGTGCATGGGATTTATATACTTAGTCTTTAAACAATCTATGACTGGCATCAATATTTATTATAGGGATGTAATTAAAATTTTTAAATAAAATCATGCATATACATTACTTAACAAACATGGAATGAACTTATAACATTACACTCATTTTGCATTTCAATCATAATACAAAGGCATATAAACTAGATTCATCATGGGTACCACAATCATTCTTTGTCATTAATCAAAGTTCAAATACAAAATAGGGTTCATAACACTTAAAATAGAGTACAAGCTTAACTTAAAATACTTAATGACTCAGAGGCTCATATATAATATTGGGTGCATACACATGGAGCCTTCATAGAATCTATATCTCTCCTAAGTCTAAATGTGGCCATAACTATGTTTACAAAGAATTCCCAAATCACCAGAGCTTCACTATACCAATTCATGTCTCTTTTATCAACTAGTTTTAGCTCATTTTATAGCCTTTATGAGAAGCTCTACCAAGGTAGAATTCACACATCGAGTGCCAAGATGGATCCATGGTGATCATTCTATCAGCTCCATCACCTTGTGATAATTATGTTGTAGTCACCATATATCACCCAACCTAGAAGATTCCTTTAAAATCTTAAAATTAGTTAGTGACCTATCAACTGGCATAATGTATACACAGATCCCTCTAGATGGCACCAAGATGCCAAAAATTCATCATCATGCAAAATGATTCCTTGCACTGATGTGGATGTCATGCTAGCACAAATCCTATTTTTATTGAAATAAAATGCCAAATAAGACTAATGTGAGCCATCATGTTGATGATAGGTGTTAATTTAAGATTGGTAAGGCTCATGGTGAGGTAGGTATAGGTCATAATACTATTGATAAGGAGGGTTAGGATAGATGTTTAATTTATATGTATCCATTACACATTGTGAGACAACTAAAGAACATAGTTAAATATCAACAACAAGATGTTCCTACCCTCAAGTGGAGACCTTATGATGACCCTTGATATGAGATCCTAACTAATAATCTACCACTAGAATGATTAGAGTTTCTTAATAACACCAAATGTTACAAGTGAGTGCTTGAATTACTTGAATCCTAGTCCCACTATCCGTGTTATAACTTTTGACCACCAAACTACACCCTTAGGAGAGGATTATTCATACCTTTCTAAGTTTGGGGTAACATGGGATTAGTCTAAGGATTTGGGTGACCTATAGTTTATGGGTCTAGCTTCCGTGATATATTAATTGATATCAATTCCTAAGACTACTAAATTGGTGATGAAAAGGGATAGAAGTAAAACATTAAATGAGACCTATGCTACTAGAGATGATGCACCAATATGATGTCTCCACTCTATACCTTCATATAGTGGTAAATGGTCAACAGGCCAATTTAAAATTACTGGACCTTAATGAACAAGATAAGTGACTGAACCACTCTCCCCAAATACTTATAAGCAATAATGTTTCACATAAAGGCTATTCTAGGTGTTTATAACCTAAGGGTTATGAATAAAAGGCTTGATTTAAAGACGCTTACCAATCAAATGCCACTCCAAGCTCAACCACTAGCACTTTCACACACTATATAACCTACATAAAATAATGTAATAGTTTATACATAAGGCAAAGGCCTAAAAAGGTAGAAAAACCTTCTACTTATGTAAATCAAATAATCATAAAAACACTAAACTAGTATTTGATAAGCTAAAATAGTCCTTATTTTTGTTAAAGAGGTTACAAAGTACAAATCTAGGTAGAATATCTTCATACCCTTTAGAGGGATCCATATAATGGCCTTAGAGCCTCAATTTATATAAGAAGAGAAGGTGAGAGAAGAGAATATATTATGGAGAAGTCATGTAGAGGCCATAATGACCCTGATTCACTCAAATAATAGTTACAAGTAGCCTCCCATGTTTTCTTCATGCGTTGCCTAGGCTAGTTGGGGGTCTTCAATGAGATTTTGGGTGTGGAAGTGGAGTGGTGGAGGTTAATTCAGTCTTGGTTAACCCATGCATGCCAACTTGGTTAACTTCCTCTAATTTTAATAGGTACAAAGGTGCATTATTCTCTAATTATCCTCCATAAAGCTTTAGGTAACCCATTTCCCTTTTACATGTGAATAAGGCTTGGAAAACTACCTATCCTCCATTATGGGGATGATAAGTGTTCTTTATTGACTTCATAAGGTAGTTGTATGGTTATTCAGGACCTAAAATTACTCCCTTGGCAGCCCTCTATGCCAATAGCCATCCTTCCTTGTTGACCAAATAGGCCAATTAGACAACTAAGCCTAGTAATTTAGTGATAGCTGATTGGATGATCATGAGACATGAATAAAACCCTCAAAATTGTTAATTTAGTATTATTTAAATCTAATAAATCATATTACACTATGACTTGTTATTTCCAAACAATTCACACCATGCAACTTTACCTATCTAAGTGACTAAGTCACCTTTTACTATATTTTCTAGACTGGCCTTTTAGTACAAACCTATAGAGGCATTTATAGAGAGATTTGAGGGTAATTTTTGATTTAGGAATTTGGAATACATCTCATACTATTACCCTAAATGATTTATATATGTTCACCAAGATCTATACCTTAGATTCATCCCTAAATCTTACCAAAATAGTGTTTTTGGGGGGTCTATACAAACTAATACCATGTTTGGGACCCTCTCAAGGTTTATAATGTGATTCATGTGTCTTTATGACCAATTAAATGAATTTGGATTGAAATTACTCAAGATTTCCTCCATTGGGTCTCTATTAGGGTTTATGTAGGGTTTAAGTGGTCTACCAGCTTAACAATGGTTCATAAAGTACAAGACTCAAATATAAATTTTATTTTTATGGATGTTTAGTCAATATATCCCTTAAATACTCCTAAATAGCTCCTAGTCCCATGTAATGTTTATGGTGAGTTGTGAGTGAAAGTTGGCATCCTTCAAGCTTTATACTAAACATTCTATGTTATAGTGTTAGGGATTATTCATAGAGTTGGTATCATAAATGATACTCTTTCCTCTATGGATATTGAGTTCATAGGGGCCCCCAACTCCCCTTAAGATAATTGGGCATAATTCATCTTTCCATATGATATATGAGTGTTAGATTTGGCAGCTTGACATGGCAAACTAGGTTAGTAGAGATCAAGAGGGGTAATGAGACCAAGTCTAACACTTTCTTAATTTCCTCCATCCAAAACATCTTCCTCAGGTCCTATATAATACTAATATGTATTTTCAAGACCTTAAGTATACTATGGGGGTTTGGATATGCCACAAGGAGGTTGGGGTTTTGAATCCTAAGGGTGGTTTTCTGTTTTATAGGCCTAAACTAAGTCTCATGACTCTGAGACACCTATAGATGAATTGGTGACTTAATTATCACCATAGTACATTTTTACATCTATTTAAACCATTTTTCACTTATCTACATATTTTTATATTCCCATCTCTACCCCTTTATCTTGTAAGCCTGCCTTGATCATCACTACTCAATCTGAGTGCTTAGACTAGTTCGTATTATAGACCTAAGTGGTATCTCATCTCCTTATATACTATTGATAGAATTTGTAATCATGTAACATGATTTTATGGTTATATAACACCATTTTAAATAGGTCTACTTTCAATTCTTCTCTCTTTATTCCCTTATAGTTAGGCACACAAGCCTGTGATTGCCTATTTAAGCCTAATAGCTATCAAGGCTCTTTTTACTCTAGAGGATTAGAGTGTTAAAAATGGGAAACACTATGAAATTTTAGAGGATAAGTAAATAAATTTCCTTTTCCCCCTTTCACTTCACTTCTCTATATGGCTCCTTGTATTTTCACTCCTTACTAAGGTCCTTGTTATGGGTGTTCTCAGGGTTGCCTAGACTGTGAGTATGAATTACCTCCTTTGTTAGCACCTTGAGATTTTTTTGAATAGTATAACATGAGGAATATTACCTACATATTATTTACAAACCCTCTAAATCTAATATCAAGTAAACCTTCCACTTAGCTACCTTCTTTCATCATGATTAGCTTGTGTATGGTAACTTGTGATCTTGACTGTGATAAAGAGTTGAGTCTACTCTTAGAATTTGACTATAAAAGATTTGAATAAACTCATCAAAGTTTTAATTAATTTAATATATATCTAAAAATCAGTGCCTCTCAGCTTATCAGATTCCTCCTTCACTAGGATGGTGAACCTTAGGTTTATGATGTGTGAAAAGAAGCCCTTAAGCCCATCTAGGCATTCTAGGTTTTACTCATGAAATTATAATATGTAAGGTCAATTAATAATTTATAAAAACTAAGGTAGCTTTTCCCATTTGACAAATTTCTCTAAATCTTTTTTTACCTCTAGCCTTAGACCAATCAAAAGGTCTCCATCTAGTTAAGCAAGCAACTTTATAGTCTCATTTGGTTTGGCATATGTAGAGCTTGAATGACCCTTGTTTGATCATTTATAAAACTCACTCTTTCAAGTTTTTCAGACCTCCAATGAGTTATTTAACCTTTTCACACCTTACAACACAATCCATTTTCACCATTATGCCTTGTATCTTCCTTCCCATCGTGTATACCACTTACATAATTGGTTTTAGGACTAAAAGGCCTAAACATGTTTATTTATGTTTTTATCACCTTATTGAATTCAAATATGGATTATGAGTCATAATTTTTTATGAAATCATCTCCATGTGCTTTTCATCCCTTAGCAGACCCTTTCTCTTCTATGACATTCAAGGCACCTTATCATCTATATTGGTAGGCCTGTAGGATGGCCTTATGTATTCTTGATTATGAATAGGGGTTGAGTCCTTCCTTGAAAGCTTATTAAATGATCTATTGAATGTTTTAGCATGATAGTATTATTTTTGTCTTCTCACACCTATGTAACTCCTCTAACTCATCACTAAGTTAATATTTCTTCAATTTGCAAACACAACCCTGTGTATGTACTTGGGGATCTTGATCAATTTTGTCTCTTCCTAGAGTGAGTTTGGTCATCATAAAATATGATACTATAATATTACATGTTTATTCATGATCCATATACTTCTCATGACTCCTCAATTCTTTCTAGACCCCATCCCAATAACCAACACCTCATCCACTTGATCTACAAATAGGCCTATAGGTGCATATATGGGATCTTATCTCTCTAGGGGTAAGGATGAGAATGGGTTATATAGGTAAGATTTAGTGAGGAGTATGAGGGAAATGGTATATATAATGACCAAAATATGTTTGTCATGTGTGTCCCTAAAATAACCTAATGATTCTCTACATCTACTCTGCTCACACTTGCAAAAGAGGTTATATAATATGCATCATAGTTACCTTAGAATAGGGATTTGAGGGAGTATTTTGGTAATTTGGTGGCTCAACTATGATTTATAGGAAATTAATACTTTAGTGTATCTAATAACCCACCATATAACATTAAACCATAACTCACTTCCACTTTCATGCCTTGAAGGCTCTGCAACATGAAGAAATATTATTTGCAGCCTACACATGTGACATCATAGAGGTTTCCTTATTCTATAGGGATAAAACGTGTGAAGTGAGTCTTAATGATGGTGTATAATGGTTTTACAAACCCTTGATAATCCACCCAACTTTCCATTCCTCTTTTGTCATGCTAAAAAATGGAGAAAATGAAGTAAACCAGAACCCTGCCTAGATGGACGAGACACTATGAGCCCTCAACCTTATTAGTGATTTTTCATAAATGAGGGGAAGCCAATATGGTAAATAATACTAAAAAATTTAATCCAAATAGGGTCCTCTCATCTACCCAAAATCTTAGGTCCTCACTTTCTCTCTCCTATTCATACCAAATATAAATTTGGCTAGCTTTTTTGAGCTATAAAGGAGTTTGATAGAGGAGGGGGGTCAATTTTTGACTGGTTTGACCTTAAAAATAATATATTCTCTTTATTTATACCTTTTTTTAGTTCCCTCTAAATATTTATGACCTTTTATGATCATTACCATACTATACAAATCTGGAAAACACTTGTAACCTATAACTTTCTTGAATTTTCTCAAGTTTTAGATCTGGAAATACCATTGGTGGGAAATAAGAGGGAAATAAGGAGGTAAATAAATATTTAAAAACATAATTTTTGTATGGGGGAAGTTTAAAATTCACATTTTAAATATTTTAAAACATAAGTTATGGATAGGGGAAGTTGAAAAGTCACATGTCCAAGTGTGTAGGGCCCTTTTGGTGAATGAAAGATGTGTTTGACTCCTAAAAGGACCCTTTTATGCATAAAAACACATTTTCATGAAATTATGATGGAAATGAGACCATTTTTGATACGTTCCTAATATAATGTGACATATAAACACCACTTTTACAAAGTTTTATAATGTGGAGTTGACTCATATGAGAGTTTGAAGGACCATTTGATGGCTTGGAGGGTTAATTAAGGCTTGAAATAGGTTTATATAATTAAACCATTTAAATCAACCTTTTATACATCATTAATAACCATTTTAATACTTAAAAATACTTGGAAACCCTTCTAAACGTACTAGCAAGGTCCCTCTTTTAGAAGTGGCTAAAACAAGCCTAATCACTATGAGAACTAGAAACCTTAACTTCCCCAAATACATTAATTTCTACTAAAGAGACTTATTTTTGTCAAACAATGTTTAGGCACCCTTCCACTCACCCAAGTACCACCATGATAACTTATGACATCATCCAAAGACTCAAAACATAGTATCATGTGATGATCCCTCAAGCAATGTCAACCACATACCATGACACCTTAAATAATGCTAAAAGGCTTAAAAAGAGACCAAAATAGGACATCACAAGGAATGTAGACTACCATGTATAATTTTGGATGGGTGTCATGATAAATTTTTGGATTTTAGGGGTTAAAATTTATCTTGGTAGGCCAAATTATCAATAAGACCAATATAAAACTATCTATATAATCTTTGAACACACTATTCATAAGATTCATAAATGTTGTAGGAGCATTTATCAACCCAAATGGTAACACTATGAACTTGTAGTTCCCATATCAAGTTCTGAATGCTATTTTTGAAATATCCTCATCAAAAATTCTTAGTTGATGATAACATACTCTAAAATCAATCTTATAAAATATTATTGCCCCTTGCATATGATAAAATATATCATAAATACAAGGTAATATATATCCATTATTGATCGTTTCCTTGTTCAACGTCCTATAATTAATACATAGGTGAAGAGTGCCATCCTTCTTCTTGATGAAGAGACTTGGTGCACCCCATGGTGACACACTTGGTCTAATCAACCCTTTCAATAATAGCTCCTAAAGTTAATCCTTTAACTCAACAAATTTCGTGGTTATCATCTTATATGGTGTCTTAGAATAGAGTTTTGATCCAAGTGTGATATCAATCAATAAGTCAAACTCATGCTTGGGTGGAAATCTAGATAATTATTTTGGAAATACATCTTGAAATTTACTTAGAAAAGGATAATCCTTGATGGATGGTTCCTTATATTCCTCCATCTCATTTATCTTAACAATAAATGCCTAAAATCCCTTCTTCTAAGCTTTCTTGAGTTGAGTTGTAGAGATTTCTCTAAGCTTTAACTCTCTTATCTCACTTTGAAGTTGTGTCTAATTTCTAAAATCATCTTGACACTCAACCTTCTTCAAATAGCAGTCAACCTTAGATTTATGCTTCACAAGCCATTTGACTCCTAGGATCACATCATATGACCCTAATGGTGTAGTATAAAGATCCACTACTATAATTAATTCAAGCACTCTAATCTTGGCTTTAACTAAACACTTGTCAACTTTGACCTTTGAATCATTCCCATACTATACTGACCATGCATTTTTCATAACTCTTGCTTTTCTAGATAATTTATTAAGCATTCTAATAGGAATGAAAAATTATGTATCTCATATGTAAATCAAAATAGAAACTAGATGATCAAACAAAATACCAAATATTTCTATGTGTGAAGCTTGATACTCAGCCTGATGATTGTCAACAACTACATGACTTTGCTACTAAAATGTTACCTATTAAGAAGTAAGACTCTTATTCTTTGAATTATCCTATGTGCACTCTAGAGAATAATGGTCACCTGCACAAATTAAGAAACCTCTAGGTGGTTTTCCTATTATACTATTGGTTTACCTTAAAACCTCCCTTAAAACCATTACCAAGTTTCTAGTTCCTTGAACCACTACTAAAGTTGGTATTCTAGTTCTTGAACTGACTCTTACAGTCTCCACTCCTTTGCTTCTAGTTCTTATTTTTGAAAGTTGGTTTAGAACTTCCAAACTTCTTCTTAAAATTATCTCTCACTTGGGAAAGAGATTTCAACTTCTAGTCCTACTTGACTACCTTCCCAAAAACTTGATCCATGTTAGATGGCCCATACACATCTACTTCATAAACAATTTGAAGTTTTAATCTCATGATGATTTTTTTGTTCCTAACCTCTCATCTACTTGATATTAAGGTTCATACTTCAAGAGCTTGGTGAATTTCTCCCATTATTCAATCACCAATAATTCTTGTTTAATATTCTAAAAATCTATAATCTTCTGACCGAATTACAAATATAGAAGACATCATGGCCTAGATAGTGTCACAAATTATTCCCAAGTGGTGGTGGTAGAGTCAAGGTTCATATCAAGCTTCTTATCTTCCCACTAAGTTATTTCTTCATCATCAAGCTAATATGCTCCCCAAACTACTTTCATAACTTCAAAGTATTTCTAAATCCAAAATATTTTACCATCTTTGTTAGCCATGCTTTAGATCTATCTCCAAATATAGTTCCATCAAACTTGGGTTGGTTCATCTTTTTCATGTCACATGCCAACTCTGTAGTTACTCAAGCTATTGCATCTTGTGGCACTTCCTCATGATTTTTCTCTTGAGGATGTTCCTAATCAGTAGGATACTCTTAAAGTTCCTCTCAAGTATTCTCCTCTTCATGACCATCCACTTCTTATTCTAGGGCCATGATTTGGTCCCTAGTTTCTTGCATGGTTAGTGTTGATGCAGAAGATTGCACCCTTGGTAGGAAGCTGAGCTCCTGCCTTCTTCACACAACTATGGAAACTCCCCTCTCACTTGTGGGACCAGCAAAGCTACAGGGGAGAGTCTCTAGATAAGGGCTAGCTCCCTTTGATGCATCATGTTCATTCCAAAAAGTGCTAACATATATATATATATATATATATATATATATATATATATATATATATATATAATGGGGGGGATGAAAAGGGAGAGAGATTACAGGAAAAAAAACTACTCTAAAGAGGTGATGAACCAAAAATAAATCAATCTTCTCACATCCACACTTTAAATCAGACATACACGTACATACACTTTAGACTTGGCAAAAGGACCAAGCTAGAAGAAACTCGGCAGGGAGGCTTTAATGGAAATATACAAAAAATAGAGATTCACCAAAGGTGCTGTGAAATGCACACTGCAAGTGACTTCCTCTATTTTTGTACTTTCAGATACTGCTATCCTTGTCAGCTATAGAAATGGCACCTTGTAGACAACATATATGTTGGTGTTGGACCTGTGAAAGCATCAAGAAATAATGACTAAACACAAACTAACACTCAAGACATACATAGAAGTATCTATCCAAGATAGAGGTAAAAAATGCATTTATTGATTCAGGTGAAATTTTGCCAAGGCTACGCCTTACAAATGTGGAAGATCCTTTCTCAAATGACAAGTCTTTAATATATAGGAGAAGAAAGGAGGCCTTTTGGTGCCCCTTTTTACAAGTGGTCCATTTGCATCCCCTCATTGGGAAGAGAAAGCTACCTAAATAAATAAATGTTGTGTCGACCTTGGCTTTGACTTCAGGCATTTTTTGACATGGTTGTGCTATTTTCTCATTAACCAAGGCTACTTCTTGAAGGCACCTACGTAGCTTGTCTGCTCATAAATATGAAATAAAGAAAAAAGGGTCACATGGTTGGCTATTCACATCTTCTAATGGTCAATTTGTAGCTACTATTTCACTTGCTAGAGTAACTTCTTGAATCGACACTTCCCTTTGCCACTTAGGCTATCTGCCTACTCCATGCCTGACACTTTGTCTTTTCCCCATTTTATCTCTTCTAGCTCCTTTGGACCTCGAGGGTGATCTTCTGGTAGGTCACTACATTTTTGGGCCTCCTTTCATGATTGGCCTCCTTTTAGTTTGAAAGCCAATGACTATTTCATTGTGTTAATTTTGACATTCACGCAGCCATCATCGCTTTGAAAACCAACGGCTAATTCACTTTCTTAAGGTTAACAGCTTTTGAGACGTCGCCATCCCTAGAAAAATGTCATCTGGTCCTTTGCTAGCTTCTCTCTACTTGAAGTCCCTTCTTAGCACCTTCCTGAAGGGAAGGTGACCCTTTGGCCTTTGCTAAGTGCTCCTTTATTTGGGCTGAGAGTCCCCCGCAAGGGCACCTACCCTTTAGGGTCCTTCGGTGGGTCGCTGTGCTCTTCCAGATTATTTCCCTAGTTTTCATAGACTTTTGGTTCGTAGACATTTTCTCCCAGAATTTTGTCTACAGACATTTTCCCACAGACTTTTGTCTGCAGACATTTTGTCCCAGCCTTTGGTTTGAATTATGGCCCTTCCTCGAATTCCTTCAGGCTTTTTATTCGAAGGAATTCCTTTAGAAAAAAAGTACAGAGGAATTGGGACTTTGCCTTAATCAAAATTCTAAAAGTTAAAACATCCCTTTGAAGTGTTCCATGCCATTCACAAGGGCAGATGCTCTTCAACTTTGGGGTGCCTTGTTGAACTTGCCAATGAGCTGACTGATTAAACTAGGCCAATTGAACCAAGGTTGATGAACCAAGTGGTGAACCAAGCCGAAGAACCATGGCATTGAACTTGTGCAACCTAAAATTGATTGGCTTTGAATAGCAAGGGAAAAAGGGGACCGATTTTAGCCTGTTGGGCAAAATGGTCAACAAATTGGCGACTCCCAGGGGAAGCGTGGCTACTATGCTTAAAGATCAGTTGCCTTGTAGTCCATTGGGTATGGAGTTAGATGGTAACTTTAAAATCAACAACAGCCCCAATAAATTTTAGAACCAAACACGCAGATGTACCTCTAAGGAAATGAAAACACACACAAGGCTAAGAAAACTACTTGTGCAATATCACTTAGGGAAAATAGGGGAAAAAATAAGGGAAAATATATATAGATGAAAGGAGACTCAGTGGCAGTGCTTCAGATGTATCCCATTAACTAGGATATGTAGTTCTTCACCATCCAACTTGGAGAGTTGGAATGCAATATGTTGCTTACACTGAGTGATTATGTATGGACCACTCCATAGGGCATCAAATTTTGTGTGCTTTTTAGGCTTAGCTTGGTCTTTGTCCCATTTCAAGACAATTTCTCCTTCAAAGAAATCTTTTGATGAAGATTTCTTGTCAAAGTGTCTCTTTGTTTGCTACTAGCACCTGGTCATAGAAGCCATAGCCTGGTCCCTAGTCTCTTGGAGCTCCATTAGCTTGCACAGCCTGACCTCCATGCTATTTCCTTCTTCTAATTATAGTTGGCGAGCGAGGTCCAATGCTGGCAATTCAAGTGAGATGGGAAGCCTAGCTTCCCTTCCATATACAAGTGTATATGGAGAATTTTTGATTGCTCTCTTTGGAGTGATTTAGACAACCCACAGAGCTATTTTTAGCTTGGCATGCCAAGTCCTCTGATTTTCTTCCATGGTCCTCTTTATGATCTTGATCAAATTTTTGTTGGTGGACTCAGCTAGCCCATTCACCTGTGGGTAATAATTAGATGAAGTGCTAAGATATATACCATACCTCAGCACCCACTCACTTGTTTTGGTTCCTAGAAAAGCCAAGGTGTTATCTAAGATTATGGTGGCTGGAACCCCGAATCTTGTCACTAGGTCCTCATAAAATTCTAGGACTGCACTTTCATTTGCCTCATTTAGAGAAATAGCCTCCACCCACCTTGTGAAATAATTCATGGTGGTCAAGACCCACTTGTGTCTAGCACTGGAGGGAGGATTAATCATCTATGAAGTCCATGCCCCACTACATGAATGGCTATTCCACCTGAATAGGTTGTAGAGGCATGGCAGCCAACCATTGTTTCCCATCAAAAAGTGCACACTTATGGCACTTTCTTACCCAGGCATGGGTGTCCCTAAAAAGAGTAGGCCAAAAATAGCCAGCTCTCATTATCCTTGCTACAGTAGCTCTAGGAATGAAATGATCACCTACTGGCCCATCATGGAACTTAGACAGTACCTTATCAACCTAGTTTGGGTCAATGCATCTTATAAAGACCCCAGAGAGATCCTTCCTAAATAATACTCCATCAACCAAAACATAAGGGAGAAACTAGAGCCTAAAGTACCTTCTTTTGGTCTTATCAAGACCCTGCAGGCACTCACTAGTGAGAAGGAAATGCCTTAGGTCTGATGTCTAGTCCTTTATGATAGTTGGTTCTTCTATTGTAGTTGCATCATAAATTAGTAAACTATCTTCCCCTTTCTACATGAAGTCTACAACAAGGTGTTCACACAGGCCTCTTCCCCTCACCAACTTGGTGATCTTGATGTCTACGTCATAATCCATCACCTTGGTGATCCACCCCACTCTCTTCTCATTTAGGTCTTGATTGGTCAAGAAATCCCTAATGCCAGCATGTGGAACCATGAGGTGAATCCTGCTATTAGACAACATATTTTTAAATTTATTTAGGCTCTACACTACTGCTAGGACTTGCTTCTCTACATACGTGTATCTAACTTCAAAATCCTCTAGCCCTTGGCTAAAAAAGGCAAGTGGATGCTCAAGGCCATCACCATTTTCTTGGGTAAGCATGATGGAGATCACCTCTTCATTGCTAAAAGTGTAGAGGTTAAAGTCTTTATTAAAGTTGGGAATGATCAAAGTAGGAGCCTGGGTTATGGCCTTCTTGATGGCTTCAAAGTTGTCCTTCCTTTGTGTTGTCCACTTGAACTCCTCACTCTTCCTTAGCATAGAGGTCAGTGGCTTGACTATATCTATGAAATTCAGAATGAATCTCTGAATAAAATTTATCCTACCAAAGAAGCTCTACAGGCCTTTATTCTACTTAGGTAGGGACATCTCTAGGATAGAACGAACTCTCTTAGGGTCAATAGATAATCCCTCCTTGGAAATGATGTGGCCAAGGAGTTTCCCCTTGTGAACAACAAACACACATTTCTTCAAGTTAAGAGAGATGTCAAACTCCCTACACCTTTAAAAAATCTACCCGAGGTGTTTCATGTGTTGGCTCACTTCCTTGGAGAACACCATCACATCATCGAGGTATACCAGCACATTGTTGTTTATCAAGACTCCAAAATCCATGTCCATGGCTCGCTGAAAGGTAACACCAATATTAGCCAACCCTAATGGCATCTTCTTGTAGGCGAACATTCCCCATTTAGTAGTGAAAGCTATTTTGTGCTGGTCACAGCCTTGCACTAGAATTTGATTATACCCTAAATAACCATCCAGGAGGGAGAAAAGCTCACTGCCTGTTACCTTCTAAAGGTTCCACTCCATGCTTGGGAAGGGGTAGTGGTCTTTTAAAGAGACTTTATTAAGGTCCCTAAAATTGACACATAGCTTGATCTCCCCATTATTATTTTGAACAATAACAAGATTGGCCAACCAGGAGGAATGTTTGATTGGAAATATAATCTCAGACTCAATCAATTTGGCTAGTTCCCTCTGCATGAGAGGCTCAATCATTGAGTTGATAGGTCTCTGATTCTACGTGATTGGCCTAGCACCTTCTTATAATTTGATGGTGTGCTAGGTGAGTCTTAGGTTAAATCCCTTCAAATCACTGTAATCCCACACAAAAACATAGCAAATTCTTGACATAACAAAATGAAAGCTTGCCTTTCTTGAACTATGCAAACTTTTCCAAGCACAAGCAGCTTGTCCCTTAATATCTCAACCCTTTCATAATTCTCCTCCTTAGTTGTGATGCATGCCTTGTCATTTCTCAATTGGTCATCTCCATTGAAGATGCTCTCAAGAGTGACCAAACCTTTAGGGATCTTATTGTTATTTAATTAATCAATCTGGTTTCCATATTACTGTTGTAGCTTTGCCTAGTTCTGTGTTGTGAACTCAGCTTCCTCCTATAGGAGAAAGCTATTTGCTGGTCATTTTTGAAAACCTACTAGTTTTTAATTTTGTCAAGGATGGAGGGCCAAACTAGCACCTTCAATTAGCATGAACCATAGTCTCGACTTATCTCCCTGAAAACATCGAACTGAGCACCAATTGCTGCTAGCCTATCCGCTTGTTTGTTCTGCTCTCTGGGAATGGAGGTGATATTGAAAGTGAGGAAATCTTCCACCAAGTCTTAGAACCTATGCTTGTAGGACTTCAACAAGGAATTCTTGGTTAGATTCTATCCTTTCACTTGATTTACAATAGCTCATTATCTCCCAAAACTTGCAACTCCTTGATCCCTGTTTTTCTTGCCCATTCCAAACCATGGATAAGGGACTCATATTTTGCAATGTTGCTTGTGCAAGAAAAATGGAAATGGAAAGATGAAAAGTATCTCTCCTTTGAAGGGGAGACTAACATCACTCCACCACCAGCTCCCAGCCTACTTCTAGAACCATCAAATTATAACTGCCATAGACCTAGGTCCTCTTAGCTTGCCTTCATTATATTTGGTATGAAGGAGCCCTCTTCATGTATGTAGTAGACTCCAAGGCCTACCTCCTCTATGAAATTGTAAGGATCATGCTCAAATTTATCATTTCCCCACTCATCCAAGAGTAGGTCTACAACTCTTTTAAGAGCAGAGGATGGAGATTGGTCTGTCTGGGGCTCTTCTAGGTCGATAATGATGTAACTGATGTTCACTACCTTGGGTGAATATGGTTTTAGATGGTCCTTGTAGAGTGGCTCAGATTTGATCTTTACCTTGGTCCCATACTTGGTTTTAAAAACTAGATAAGACCAATTCACTGCTAGATAGCCACCTATCTTTGACGTGAAGTCCTTGGACAAGCAAATTGTGAAATAAGGAGGAACATCTACTACCACTATATCATGGGGAATTGAGAAGGTTGGGCAAGCATGCAATGTCAAGCTTAAACCTTTCAAAATCCCAACTATTTTTTTAGGTGTCCCATCTAGCTACATGACTCCCTTATTCATCTCTTCATATTTAAATCCCATCTTGTCAGCATACACTTGGGCATCACTGAGGTACTAGCCCCACTATCAATGATGCAGTTGTGCACCAAGAAATCCCTTATAACCAAGGACACATAAAAAGGGGGAATTTTCTCTTCCTTCTTTACCTGACTTGAAGTGGAAGGCTGTCCATTCATCATCAAGACATTATCGGTGATCACTAGGACAGCTTGTTGATCTAGTTCATGCAATTCCTTTTGTAGCATGTCCTTTTGTCCTGGTAGAGATAATGAATCCCATAAGGAGATGTTCATATGCAGCTTCTTCATCTAGTCCACTATATTGACTTGAGGATTGCCTCCCTTCAAGCCTTCTTTGGGGCTAATTCCAACTTGAGGTGTAGGCTGAGGGGCTAAAGGTACAAATGGCTATCTAAAGTTTGGGGCCTTTTGATTTGAGTGTAATGGAGAGGGTACAACTATCAATTGGGTAGTATCTTGGGATTTTCCCAATGCTCTTCTCTTGAATCTTGTGTTGGCTGCAACACAGTCGGCCTAATGGTCTATAGCTACCACATAATTCACTTCACAGAACTCACCCTCTAGGTGGTTCATAAGGATAGAGTCAGGGTGACTCTGACTGCTGCTTGTGCTAGGTTGCATTAGAGGCTCAAAGACCTAGGGTTGAGTGGCTGCCTGATTGTCTACATTCTAGAAATAACCTATCATCTCATTTTTATAAATAGCCTATTCCTAACCATATCCCATGGTTGAACAACCTAGCTATTCCTATACTAGGTTATTCTCAATGGGCACCATGACCTTAGATGATGAAGGGGGGCCTGGATTGTAGCCTTGAAATAGCCTGGTATGAGTAAGCTGACCCTATCCTTGATTATAGTTTTGGAAAGGGGGTCTAGGGGCTTGACCATAATGCTAGTATATCTGATTCAGTTTGTTGCTTTGAGCTTGTTTCCTTTTAAGAGCTACAAGTTCATTTGACATGCTCTGCAATAGACTCTTAACCTCATGAAGCTCATTAGATGAAACAATAGCTAGTTTCTTTATGCTAGGTAGAGGAGCTAACGTGGGAGCAACGACTTGAATTGGAGGTAGCATTTCTAGGAAAAGTGGCATGTGAGGTCTAGGGGCTATTTTCCTAGCCTGTACTAAGTAATTTTCCATTGCTATGGCTATGTCATAAGCAATAGGCAGTATATGCCCTCCCATGGATTATATCATCATAGCAATATCACTATTTAATGCTCTTAAATAATACAAGAAAGCATAGCTGGGAGTTGGCCTTACCAGAATGGGGATTCTATCCCAAGTCTTCTGAAGCTGCGTGTTGAAATCTTGCATATATTCATGTGGGGCTCTTTTGATTGTCGTCAGCTGCTCAATAAGCGAGAGGCCATCGCTCTTTTCCCCAAAATGGTTTGTCAACTGAGTACCCAATTCATTCTAGGAATGGATTGAATTTACAAGCAAGGTCCTGTACCAGTCAAGAGCCTTGCCTTTGAGAGACAATGCTAGCAATTTAGTGGTGATATTTTCCTCTATGACATTGTGAATATTGCAGAGGTTAGTAGTATTCCTAATGTATTTGATGACTGTAATGGGTCTATCTCCATCAAAAGAAGGCACATTTTGTAGGGCTAATCTTGGGATTGGATCATAATGTGGGAGGTTCAAGGGGATCTGACAACGAAAATCCATAAAGGGCAATGCCATAGCAGGGATGGGATGTATCTATGGCTCTGCTATATATGCATCCCTTACAACAGGTCTGGGAGGGTGGCTTGTTGAATAAGGATGGGTCTTCTCAAACCTTAGTCTTTTTTCTAAGTTCAAAGGCAACTCATAAAAATTGAAGGGAACCCCTTTAGAAGCAGACCTTGTGGTGACTTTAGGCATAGAAAGTTGAAAAACTGGTCTTTGATTTGCTATAATAAGACCAACATCAATCCTGAAACCTTACTGAGTTGTCAAACTGGGTCCCACCAGGTGTGCCAAAAATATTGACACAGAAGATTGCACCCTTGGTAGGAAGCCGAGCTCCTGCCTTCTTCACACAACTATGGAAACTCCCCTCTCATCTGTGGGACTGGTGAAGTTAGAGGGGAGAGTCTCTAGATAAGGGCTAGCTCCCTTTGATGCATCATGTTCATTCCAGAAAGTGCTAACATATATATATATATATATATATATAATGGGGGGGATGAAAAGGGAGAGAGATTACAGGAAAACAAACTACTCTAAAGAGGTGATGCACCAAAAATAAGTCAACCTTCTCACATCCACACTTTAACTCAGACATACACATACATACACTTTAGACTTGGCAGAAGGACCAGGCTATAAGAAACTTGGCAGGGAGGCTTTAATGGAAAAATATAGAAAATAGAGATTCACCAAAGGTGATGTGAAATGCACACTGCAAGTGACTTCCTCTATTTTTTCACTTTCAGATATTACTCTCCTTGTCAGCTATAGAAATGGCACCTTGTAGACAACATATATGTTGGTGTTGGACCTATGAAAGCATCAAGAAACAATGACTAAACACAAACTAACACTCAAGACATACACAAAAGTATCTATCCAAGATAGAGGTAAAAAATGCATTTATTGATTCAGGTGAATTTTGCTAGGGCTATGCCTTACAAATGTGGAAGATCCTTTCTCAAATGACAAGTCTTTAATATATAGGAGAAGAAAGGAGGCCTTTTGGTGCCTCTTTTTACAAGTGGCCTATTTGCATCCCCTTATTGGGAAGAGCAGGCTGCCTAAAAAAATAAATGTTGTGTCAACCTTGGCTTTGACTTCAGGCATTTTTTGACATGGCCGTGCTATTTTCTCATTAACTGAGGCCGCTTCTTGAAGGTACCTACGTAGCTTGTTTGCTCGTAAATATGAAATGAAGAAAAAAGGGTTGCATGGTTGGTTGTTTGCATCTTCTAATGGTCAATTTGTAGCTATTGTTTCACCTATTGGAGTAACTTCTTGAATCGGTGCTTCCCTTCACCACTTGGGCTATCTGCTTGCTCCATGCCTGGCACTTTGTCTTTTCCCCATTTTGTCTCTTCTGGCTCCTTTGGCCCTTGGGAGTGATCTTCTAGTGGGTCACTACATTTTTGGGCCTCCTTTAATGGTTGGCATCGTTTTAGTTTAAAATAAAATGGCTATTTCATTTTGCTAATTTTGATGTTCACGTGGCCATTGTTGCTTTGAAAACCAAAGGCTAATTCACTTTCTTAAGGTTGATGGCTTTTGAGACGTCACCATCCTCGATAGAATGTCATCAAGTCCTTCACTAGCTTCTCTCTACTTGAAGTCCCTTCTTAGCACCTTCTTGAAGGGAAGGTGACACTTCAGCCTTTGCTAAGTGCTCCTTTATTTGGGCCGAGAGTCCCCCGTAAGGGCACTTACCCTTTGGGGTCCTTTGGCAAATCGCTGTGCTCTTCCAGATTATTTCCTGGGTTTCTGTGGACTTTTGGTCTGCAAACATTTTCCCGTGGACTTTTGTCTGTAGACATTTTCCTAGGGACTTTTATCCGCAGATATTTTGTCCCAACCTTTGGTTTGAACTACGGCCCTTCCCCGAATTCCTTCAGGCTTTTTGTCTGAAGGAATTCCTTCAGAAAATTTTTTTGAAGGAATTCGAGACTTTACCTTAATCAAAATTCTAAAATTTAAAACATCCCTTTGAAGTGTTCCATGCCCTTCACAAGGGCACTTGCTCTTTGACTTTGGGGTGCCTCATTGAACTTGCCAATGAGCTGACTGATCGAACTAGGCCGATTGAACCAAGGCCGATGAACCAAGTGGTGAACCAAGCCAAAGAACCATGGCATTGAACTTGTGCAACTTGAAATTGACTGGCTTCAAATAGCAAGGGAAGAAGGGGACTGATTTTAGCCTATTGGGAAGAATGGTCAATAGTTAGAAGCATTTGATCCAACTTCACAACTTGCTTAGTGGTGAAATGATTTGGATCAATAGGGGGATTGGTATTTGAAGTACGCTCACCTCTTAGTCTAACATGAACCATTCTTCTTCCTACTTAATAGGATAATAAGTTTGCATTAGTGTACACATTAAGTCCTAGAGCTTGATACTTAAATCTGAGACCATAATGTAACAACCCCATTGGGTTTTATTGGAATAGAGTATTTAGAAAAATTAATTACCCATATTCATCTAACATATTTCACCATAATAAAAACTACAAAGTGATATTTAACTAAATGTATTATTTTTATTTAACCCCACAAGGTTTATAACTAATCTATTTAGCTAATGATCACCATGATAATGATATATCAAAACATGAGCAATGTTGAACAAATAATAAAGACTAGATTTATTTCATAATAGTAATATTACAATTTCAGCCATGACTAATACAATATTACAACCACTACTGTAAATGTACAAATGAATAAATAATACAATTTTAGTAAATAATAATGTCTCAATAATAATAATAATAATAATAATAATAATAATAATAATAATAATACAAAGCTCCATAGAGCATGATTCTCAATGAATGCAAGTATTTATCGATAATCTCAAGTGCAGTCTCTAGTGTATTACTATTGTGGGGAGGAAGAGCATCATCCAAGTGATTTTCCACACTAACCATAGACCATCGATCCATTAGACTATCTCTTAAAAAAGGAATGGCCATCCCTTCACACATGGGTAGATAATGATGGTGTAGGAATCCAAAGTGATAAAATAGAAATTGTGTGCTATAAGATAACTAATACATGATGTATACCATAAATAAATCCATTCTAACATGATATCGTATAAACATGTAAACTATATCAAACATATGAAAGGATAATGTTTAACTATAAACATTACTTTGGCCAAACTTTTCGTATAGTTATTGATCTCTAGGATTAGTAAGTTTCATACACACCACTCAATCAGATTATACCTCATCTTTCAATGATGGTGGTAATTAAGCCAATATAATCTGTCACATTTCTTACTTAGTGTAAAAAATGCAAGATTGGGTTATTTATATAAACAAATAAAACCTAATAGATTTAATTAGAATATTTCCTATTAGTAAATAATAAATATGTTCAGTATAAAAATATTAAACACATACATTTAGTCCATGTTGACGCAGAAGAATGCACCCAGTGGCAAGAAAATAGGTTCCTATTTTCTCCTTACAGCATGGAAACTCCTCTCTCACCTGTGGGATGGTGAAGTAGGAGAGGAGAGTCTCTAGTTAAGGGCTAGCTCCCTTTGATGTATCATTATTTGTTTCAGCAAGTGTAAATACATACAGGCATAGATATATATAGCTATATGGACTGGGGGAGAATGAAAAGGGAGGAAAATACAGGAAAATAAACTACTCTAAAGAGGTGATACACCAAAATAAGATGACCTTCTTACACCCACTCTTTAAATTAGACAAACAAACTTATACGCTTCACCCTTGATAAAAGAAATAATTTGCAAACTTGACAGGGAAGTAGAAATGAAAGATACAAAAAAGGGAGGTTCACCAAAGGTGTTGTGAGAATCACTCTGTAGATGATCCTCTTTGTTCTGCACTCCAAAATAGAACTATTCTCCTCTCAGCTGTAGATGGTGCCTTATAGATATCTGGTGTGTTGGTGTTGAACTTGTGAGAGCATCAAAGACAATGACTGAACACAAATCAACACTCAAGACATATAAAATATCTATTCAAGAAGAGGTAAAAAATGTGTTTATAAACTCAGGTAGAAATATTAGTAGGGCTACACCTTGTAAAATTCATGGAAAAAGATCCTTACAAATGAACAAGTCCACAATATATATGAAAAACAAAGAGGCCCATTTGGCACTCCTTCTTTTACAAGTGGCATGCGTGTCCTTTCATGAAGAGAATAAGTCACTCAAGGAATTAAATGGACTGTTCATTTTGCCTACTCGAGACTTACATTTCTTACTTGGGTGACTTACATGGTTTGCCTTCCAATTTAATGTAAAATAGAGAAAGTGGTTGCACTGTTGGCTGCTATCATTCTAAATGATCAATTCATTGGCACTATTTCACCTGCCAAAGTTACTTCCCCAATTTGTGCCAGTTGGACTTAACTGCTCACTCATCACCTGCCTGTCACTTTGTCCATTTGTTGTTCATGCCATTAGGTGATAAAAATGCTTTGGTTATGCCACTTGGACTGATTGACTGCTCCCTGCCTTGTCACTCTACTTGTCACTTGGAATTTGTCTTTTCTAACTGCTTGGCCCCTTGGGCAAACATACTGGTGGGTCGCTACATTCTGAGCTCTTTCCTAGCTAGCGCTTCCCATTTGAAAACAAATGGTTATTCCATTTCACTAAAATTGATGCTTCTATGGCCATCATGCCTTGAATATCATTGGCTATTTTATTCTTTTAAATTTGATGGCCTCGCGGCCATCATCAGGTCCACGTGGCATCTCCTCAGACACCTGTGGCTTTTCTACCTTCATTAAGTCCTCTTGGGCTCCCATAGGTAAATTTGTCTACGGATAATTTCCTTGGGTCTTGTGGCTTCATTGTATTTTCCATGAACAAAATGTCTATGGAAATTGTTCCACTTTGAGTTTGAGCTTTGACTGTGTATTTTTGCAAACAAATTGTCTGCGAGAATCCTATTCGGCCCATTCCTTTATTATGAAGTGCCCGAATCTTTAAAATCATTGAAGTGTCAGCCCTCTAAAAAGGTCATTTGACTATTGACTACCCTTCTATTTAAGGGCATACCCTTGAACCATGCATTGAACTATCTTGTTGAACCAAGCCATTGAACCAAAAAGGTTCAATGGTTCAATGGTTCAACTGAGTGTGCCGATGAACCTTTGAACCCTTCCATTAAACTTTTCGTTGAACCAAACATTGAACCCTTTGACTTGAAATAAGCTGCTTGAACTTACATGTTGAACCAAGCCCATTGAACCAAGATTTGGTTCAATCGTTCAAGTTTAAACCATTGTGCACCGATTCCCTGCTGAACCAAGACCGACGAACCTCTTCATTGAACTTTTCCTTTGAACCAAACCCGTTGAGCCAAAATTTGGTTCAACGGTTCACCTAAGTGTGTTGATTAGTTATGAAGGCCAATGGAATCTATTGAACCATTGACGTTGAACCTTTTCCATTGAACCAAATGTTGGTTCCACGGTTCAATCGGTTCAACCACTATGCGCCGATGACGTTGAACCAAGCCTTGAAGTGGTGCATTGAACTTGAACTGATTAAACTAAGCGTTGAACTTAGGCATTGAATGGGTTAAATGGTTTAAAGACACTAAATTTTCTTGTGATTTTCTTTAGACCAGAGCTTGAAGAAGCTTTGTAAAACCCAAAACTCTTTAAACTGATTCTCCACGCGCCAAAGGACTAACCTGCCGAGTCCGTAGAAATCCAAAACCTATAGAGTCTGTAGATTTAGACCTATAGAGTCTATAAAATTTTTGTAGAGTCCATAGAAATGAACAGATTCATGCAAAATCAAAAAATGAAAAGGCCTAGAAAAATAGGGATAGAAGGGGACCAAATTTTTTGGCCTGTTGGGCAAACAATGGTCAACAGATTGGTGACTCCCAGGGGAAGCGTGATTGCTATGCTTAGAATCTAGCTGCTTTAAAAAATCCATTGGGCATGGAGTCATTAGTAACTTTGAGAACTAGCAATAGCTCTTTTATAACTTAGAACCAAAATGCACAGACCCACCTTCGAGGAAAAGAAAACACACGCAAGGCTAAGAAAACTATAACTTGTGCAACAACACTTAGGGAAAATAGGAAAAGAAAACAAAGGAGAATATGTAGAAGCGAACCCAAAAATTAGTGGCAGTGTTTCAAATGTATCCCATTAATTAGGATACACAATTCTTTACCATCCAACCTAGAAAGTTGGAACGCATTATGCTGCTTACACTGAGTGATCATGTAAGGACCGCTCCATAGGGCATCAAATTTTGCATGTTTTCTGGGCTTAGCTTGATCTTCGTCCCACTTTAAGACAATGTCTCCTTTGGTGAAATATTTTAGCAAAGATTTCTTGTCAAAGTGCCTCTTTACTTGCTATTGGGGACTGGTCATGGAAGCCATAACCCGATCCCTTACCTCTTGGAGTTCCATCAGCTCACACAACCTAACCTCCAGGCCATTTCCTTCTTCAAATTGTAGTTGGTGGGAGAGATCCAACACTAGAAATTCAAGCGAGATGGGAAGCCTAGCTTCCCTTCCATACACAAACATCTATGGAAAATTTTTGATTGTTCTTTTTGGAGTAATTCGGTTGGCCCATAGAGCTATCTTTAGCTTGGCATGCCAAGTTTTTTAATTTTCTTTCATAGTCCTGTTTATGATTCTGATTATATTTTTGTTGGTGGACTCAACTAGTCCATTCCCTTGTAGATAATAATTTGATGATGTACTGAGGTATATGCCATACTTCAGTGCCCATTCACTTGTTCTGGTCCCTAGAAAAGCTAAAGAATTATTTGAGATTATGGTGGCTGGGACCCCAAATTTTGTTACCAGGTCCTCATAGAACTCTAGGACTACACTTTCATTCACCTCTTTCAGAGCGATGGCCTCCACCCACCTAGTGAAATAATCTGTAGCAGTTAGGACCCATTTGTGCCTAGCACTAGAGGGAGGGTTGATCATCCCTATGAAGTCCAGGCCCCACTACATGAATGGTTGCTCAACTTGAATGGGCTATAGAGGCATGGTAGCCAATCACTATTTTATGTCAAAGGCATGGGTGTCCTTGAAAAGAGTAGGCTAGAAATAGCTAGCTCTCATTATCTTTGTTGCTGTAGCTCTAGGGGCGAAGTGACTACCTGGTGGCCCATCATGGAACTCAACCAATACCTTATCAGTCTGGTTTGGGTCAATGCACCTTAGGAGGACCCCAGAGAAATCCCTCCTAACAATACTTCATTAACCAGAACATAAGGAAGAGACTAGAGTTTAAAATACCTTCTTTTGGTCTTATCAAGACCCTGTGGACATTCACCCATGAGAAGGAAATGCTTCATGTTTAGCGTATAATCCTTAATGACATCTAGTTTTTCTGTTGTGGCTGCATCATGGATTAACAAGCTGTCTCTCTTTTCTTGCTTTAAGTTTACAGCCAACTATTTGCACAAGCCTCTTCCCCTCACTAGCTTGGTGATCTTGATGTCTATGTTGTATTCCATCACTTTGGTAATCCACCCTGCCCTCTTTTCATTTAAATCTTGATTGGTCAATAAATCCTTAACACCCAGATGTGGGACCATAAGGTGGATCCTACTATTAGACAACATATGCCTAAATTTATTCAAGCTTTGCACCACTGCCAGGACTTGCTTTTCTACATACATGTACCTGACTTCAAAGTCCTCTAACCCTTGGCTGAAGAAAGCAAGTGGCTACTCGAGGTCATCACTGTTAGCTTGGGTAAGCATGGTGTGTATCACTTCCTCATTGCTGAAATCTGGGCTGATCAAAGTGGGAGCCCAAGTTATGGCCTGCTTGATGGCCTCAAAGTTGTGTTTCCTCTTAGCTATCCATTTGAAATCCTCACCTTTCTTCAACATAGGGGTGAGTGGCTTGACTATCTCTACAAAATTTGGAATGAATCTCTGAATAAAATTAATTCTGCCAAAGAAGCTCTGCAAACTCTTCTTGTGCTTTGGTAGGGACATCTCTAGGATAGAGCGAACTCTCTCAGGGTCAATAGACAAACCTTCCTTAGATACAATGTGGCTAAGGAGTTTCCCCTCATGAACAACAAACACGCACTTATTTAGATTAAGAGAGATGCCAAATTACCTGCACCTTTCAAAAATCTACCTGAGGTGTTTCATGTGCTAGCTCGCTTTCTTGGAGAATACTGTTACATCATCAAGGTATACCAGCATGTTATTATTTATCAAGCCACCAAAAGCCATGTCCATGGCTCTCTAAAAGGTAGCACTAGCATTAGATAGCCTACAAGGCATCTTCTTGTAGGCAAACATTCCCCATTTTCTTGGATGGAACTAGAATCTAATTGTACCCTGAATAACCATCCAAGAAGGAGAAACACTCACTACTAGTTACCTTGTAGAGGATCCGCTCCATGCTTGGAAAGGGGTAATGATCCTTTAAAGAGACTTTATTAAGGTCTCTAAAGTCGACACACAACTTTATCTCCCCATTTTTCTTTCTAATAAGAATAAGGTTGGCTAGCCATGAGGAATGTTTGATTGGAAATATAATTCTGGACTCAATTAATTTGGCCAATTCCCTTTGCATGAGGGGCTCAATTATAAGATTGATAGGCTTTGGTTTTGTGTTACTAGCCTGACACCTTCTTCTAATTCAATGGTGTGCTAGACAAGCCTTGGGTCGAAGCCCTTCAAGTCACTGTAATCCCATGCAAACACATCAACAAATTCTTGACACAGCAGAATGAAAGCTCACCTCTCCTGAAACATGCAGACCTTGCCAAGCACCAGCAGCTTGCCTTTGAAGATTTCAACCCTTTCATAATTTTCTTCTTTGGTAGTGATGCACACCTTGTCATTTCTCAATTGATCATCTCTGTTGAAAATGCTTTCAAGTGTGACCAGAACTCTAGGAAGTTTATTGTTCTTTAATTGAACAATCTGATTGCCATATTGCTGTTGCAGTTTTAGTTGGTTGTGTGTTGTGAACTTAGCTTCTTCTTGTAGGAAGAAGGCTATCTACTAGTCACTTTCAAATACTTTCCAATTCAAAACATTATTTGGGATTGAAGGCTGAACCACCACTTTCAAGTGGTGTGAACCACAGTCTCGACTTATTTCCTTTGAAATGTCAAACTGGGCACCAATTGCTGCCAGCCTATCAGCCTATTTGTTCTACTCCCTGGGAATAGAGGCAATGTTAAAAGCAAGAAAATCCTCCACCAAGTCCCAAACTCTATGTTTGTAAGACTTCAACAAGGAGTTCTTGGTCAGATTCATGCCTCTTACTTGATTTACAATTAGTTCACTATCTCCCAGGACTTGCAACTCCCTAATCCCTCTTTTTCTTGCCCATTCAAGGCCATGGATCAAAGACTCATATTCTACAACATTACTCATGTAAGATAATTGGAAATGTAAATCTAAAAAGTACCTTTCCTTTGAAGGGGAAACCAACATTGCCCCACCACCATCGCCTATTTTACTTTTGGAACTGTCAAAATACAACTACCATAGGCCAAGGTCTTCTTCACTTTCCTTCATTAAATTTGGCATGAAGGCACCTTCCTCGTGCATGCAATAGACTCCAAGGTCTACCTCCTCAATGAATTTGTATGGATCATGTTTGAAGTTATCATTTCCCCACTCATCCAAGAGTAAGTCTGCAACTCCTTCAAGAGTAGAGGATGGAGATTGGTCCGTCTAAGACTCTTCTGGGTCGATGATGGTGTAACTAACATTTGTTGTCTTGGGCGAATATGGTTCTAGATGGTCCTTATAGAGTGGCTCAGACTTGATTTTCACTTTGGTCCCATACTTGGTTCTGAAAACTAGATATGACCAATTCGCTGCTAGATAGCCACCTATCTTTGACGTGAAGTCCCTGGACAAGCAAATTGTGAAATACAGAGGAACATCCACTACCACTATATCATGGGGAATTGAGAAGGTTGGGCAAGCATGAAATTTCAAGCCTAAACCCTTCACAATCCCAACTATTTTTGCAAGTGTCCCATCTAGCTGTAGGACTCTTTTGTTCATTTCTTCATACTTTAATCCCATCTTATTAGCAATGCACTTGGGCATCACTGAGGTGCTGGCCCCACTATCAATTATGTAGTTGTGCACCAAGAAGTTCCCAATGACCAAGGATACATAGAAAGGAGGAGTTTTCTCTTCCTTCTTCACCTGTCCTAAAGTGGAAGGCTGTCCATTTGTCATCAAGACATTATCAGTGCTGGCTGGGATAGCTTGACAATCTAGCTCATTTAATTCCTTTTTTAACACATCCTTCTGGCCTAGAAGAGACAATGAATCCCATAAAGAGATATTCATATTTAGCTTCTTCATCTGATCTACTATATTGATTTGAGGACTACCATGCCTTAAGCTTTCTTTAAGGTTGATTCCAAGCTAAACTGTAGGCTGAGGGACTGAAGATATAGATGGTTGCCTAAAATTTGGGGCCTTTGCATTGAAGTGTGATGGAGGAGGTGATGGTGATGCATGAGTGGTAGCCTGGGCTTCTCCCATTGCCCTTCTCTTAAACCTTATGTTGGCTAAAACACAATCAGCCTGGCTATCTGCATCACCCACATAATTCACTAAATAAAATTCTTCTTCCAAATGATTCATCAGGGCAGAATCAGGCTGAGCCTGATTGTTACTTATGTTGGGTTGCATTGAAGGCTCAAAGGCCTGAGATTGAGTGGCTATTTGGTTGTCTACATTATGAAAATAGTTCATCATCTCATTTGTATAGATAGCCTGTTTTTGACCATATCCCATGGTCGAACAACTTGGCTGCTCTTATACTAAATTATTCTAAACATGCACCATGGCCTTAGATGATGAAAGGGGACCGGTGTTATAATTTTGAAATGGCCTAGTTGTAGTGAGCTACCCCTGACCTTGGTTATAATTTTGAAAGGGGGGTTTAGGGGCTTGGCCATATTATTGATATCCTTGGTTCAGCCTGTTGCTTTGAGCTTGCTGCCTTTTAAGGGCAACAAGTTCATTTGACATGTTTTGCAACATGCTCTTAACTTCATTTAATTCATTTGATGGAGCAGCAGCTAGTTTCTCAATGATAGGCAAGGGAGCAATTGTGGGAGCAATAGCTTGAATCAAGGACAACGATTCTAGGAAAAGTGGCATGTGAGGCCTAGGGGTGATTTTCCCAGCTTGAACCAAGCAATTTTTGGCTGCTATGGTAATGTCATAAGCAGCTGGTAGTATATGTCCTCCCATAGATTAGATCATCACAACAATATCACTGTTTAATGCCTTTAAATAGTACAAAAATGTGTAGCTAGGGGTTGGTCTTACCAAGATGGGAATTTTGTCCCAAGTCTTTTGAAAGCGTGTGTTGAAGTCCTGCATATACTCGTGTGGAGCTCTCTTTATAGTCGTCAGCTCCATCACTCTTTTCCCCAAAATGATCTATTAACTGAGTGCCCAATTCATTCCAAGAATGTATGGAATTCACATGCAAGGTCCCATACTAGTCGAGAGCCTTTCCTTTCAGAGACAAAGCTAACAGCCTGATGGCAATATTTTCTTCTGTTATATTGTGAATATTGCAAAGGTTGGAAATATTTTTAATATGCTCAATGGCTATAATAGGTCCCACTCCATCAAAAGAAGGCACATTCTTTAGAGCTATTCTTGGAATTGGATCATAGTGTGGGAGGTTTCAGGGGCTCTCACCATGGAAAGATGCAAAAGGCAATGCCATGGCTGGGATAACTTATAACTGTGGCTGTGCTGCAACTGTGTTTCCTACAACAGGCCTAGGAGGATTGATTGCTGGATAAGGTTGGGTCCTCTCAAATCATAGTCTTTTAGCAGAGTTTAAAGGTAACTCAACTAAATCAAAAGAGACCCCTCTTGAAGTAGACCTTGTGGTGACCTTAGGCATAGAGAGTTTAAGCAACTGGTACTAAAATAGAAACTGAAGATCTTACCAGTGGAGTCACCAGATGCTAAAAACATTGAATTGGCTGTATCAGGACTAGCATCAATCTTGAACTTCTCTAAATTATCAAACTAAAGGTCCTATTAGGCATACTAGAACTGTTGACATAGAAGAATGCACCCAATGGCAAGAAAATAGGTTCCTACCTTCTCCTCACAACATGGAAACTCCTCTCTCACCTATGGGACGGTGAAGTGGGAGAGGAGAGTCTCTAGTTAAGGGCTAGCTGCCTTTGATGTATCAGTGTTTGTTTCAACAAGTGTAAATAAATAAAGGAATAGATATATATAGCTATATGGACTGGGGGAATGAAAAGGGAGGAAAATATAGGAAAATAAACTACTCTAAAGAGGTGGTACACCAAAATAAGATGACCTTCCTACACCCACTCTTGAAATCAGACAAACACACTTATACGCTTCACCCTTGACAGAAGAAATAATCTATAAACTTGAGAGGGAGGTAGAAATGAAAGATACAAAAAAGGGAGGTTCACCAAAGGTGTTGTGAGAAGCACTCTGTAGATGATCCTCTCTGCTTTGCACTCCAAAATAAAACTCTTCTCCTATCAGCTATAGATGGCAACTTGTAGATAGCTGGTGTGTTGGTGTTAAACCTATGAGAGCATCAAAGACAATGACTGAACACAAATCAACACTCAAGACATACTTAAAATATCTATTCAAGAAGAGGTAAAAATTGTGTTTATAGACTCAAGTAGAAATTCTAGTAGGGCTACGCCTTGTAAAATTCATGGAAAAAAATCCTTACAAATGAACAAGTACACAATATATATGAGAAGCAAAGAGGCCCATTTGGTGCTCCTTTTACAAGTGGCATATGTGTCCTTTCATGAAGAGAACAAGTCACTCAAGGAATTAAATGGACTGTTCATTTTGCCTGCTCAAGACTTACATTTCCTGCTTGGGTGACTTACACGGTTTGCCTTCCAATTTAATGTGAAACAGAGAAAGTGGTTGCACTATTGGCTGCTATCATTCCAAATGATCAATTCACTGGCACTATTTCACCTACCAAAGTTGCTTCTCTAATTTGCACCAGTTGGACTTAACTGCTCACTCATCACCCCCTGTCACTTTGTCCATTTGTTGTTCACACCATCTGGTGATAAAAATGCTTTATTTATGCCACTTGGACTTCTTGACTACTCCCTGCCTTGTCACTCTGCTTGTCACTTGGAATTTGTCTTTTCTAGCTGTTTGGCCCCTTGGGTGAACATACTATCAGGTTGCTACATTTTGAGCTCTTTCCTGGCTAGCACTTCCCATTTGAAAACAAATGGTTATTCCATTTCACTAAAATTGACGCTTCTACAGTCGTCATGCTTTGAATATCATCAAATTTTCTATTCTTTTAAATTTGACGGCCTCATGGCCATCATCAGGTCCACGTGGCATCTCCTCAGGCACCTACGGCTTTTTTGCCTTCGTTAAGTCCTCTCGGGCTCTCGCAGGTAAATTTGTTTACAGACAATTTCCCCGAGTCTTGTGGCTTTGCTGTATTTTCTACAGACAAAATGTCTATAGAAATTCTTCCACTTTGACTTTGAGCTTTGACCACATATTTATATAGACAAATTATCTGCGAGAATCCTATTCAACCCATTCCTTTATTATGAAGTGCCTGAATCTTTGAAATCATCAAAGTGTCATCCCTCTGAAAAGATCATTTGACTATTGACTGCCCTTCAGTTCAAGGGCATACCCTTGAACCATGCATTGAAATATCCTGTTAAAATAAGCTGTTGAATGAAAAAGGTTCAATGGTTTAATGGTTAAATCAAGCACACTGATGAACCTTTAAACCCTTCCATTGAAATTTTTGTTGAACCAAATGTTGAACCCTTTGACTTAAACTAAGCCGCTTGAACTTCCATGTTGAACCAAGCCTGTTGAACCAAGATTTGGTTCAATGATTGAACTTCCATGTTGAACCAAGCCTGTTGAACCAAGATTTGGTTCAATGATTCAAGGTTTAACCATTGCACACTGATTCCCTGCTGAACCAAGACTGACAAACCTCTTCATTGAGCTTTTCCTTTGAACCGAACCCGTTGAACCAAAATTTGGTTCAACGGTTCTCCTATGCGCGCTAATTAGTTATGAAGGCCAATGGACTCTATTGAACCGTTGATGTTGAACCTTTTCCATTGAACCAAATGTCAGTTCAATAGTTCAATTGATTCAATAGTTGAACCACTATGTGCCAATGACGTTAAACTAAGCCTTGAACTGGTGCATTAAACCAAGCATTGAACTTGAACCGATCTAACCAAGCGTTGAACTTAGGCATTGAACGGGTTCAATGGTTCAAAGACATTGAATTTTATTGTGATTTTATTTAGACCAGAGCCAGAAGAAGCTCTGTAAAACCCATAACTCTTTGAACTAATTCTCCATGTGCCAAAGGACTAACCTGCCAAGTTCGTAGAAATCCAAAACCTGTAGAGTCCGTAGATTTAGACCTGCAGAGTCTGTAGAAATTCTGCAGAGTCTGTAAAAATGAATAGATTCATGCAAAATCAAAAAATGAAAAGGCCTAGAACAATAGGGATAGAAGGGGACCAATTTTTTTGGCCTGTTGGGATAAAAATGGTCAATAGTTCATAAAATGTAATGTAATGAATCTAAAATCAGCTAATTTATTTCAAAATAATAAATAGATTCATAAACAATCCATACAAGTATCATACCATCTAAGTAAAAAACATCTCAAGGCATTTAGTTATAGAATATTAAAATGTAACTATAAATATTATTTCATCCATCTAATAGCATTAATATACAACTTAAAACCACATAAAAAAATTATAGTAATAAGCTTATTTTCATACACAATATGAAAATGACTAATAATCAATCTCAATTACCTCATATATAAATGTTTTACCAAAAAAGTAAAATGGACTCAAAACTCACCCCTGATTATAAAATACACCCATATATATATATTTGTCTAATCATGAAATGTTTTAACATATAACTCTCTATGTGTGTGTGTGTGTGTGTGTGTGTGTGTGTGTGTGTGTGTGTGTGTGTGTGTGTGTGTGTGTGTGTGTGTGTGTGTGTGTGTGGTATGTACACAAATTTGGACCAATTCAACTATCTGTATATATCCCATATATTTATATAAAATCTCTTACTTAGCTTGTATAATAAGTGAATATCTCATATAAACATCAAACTGTATATGCATTGTAAATATGTTATACTCAAAATGGACTTAGTATTTTATCCATAACTCCCTTGAATATCATGTATAAAATAAAATTCATATAATTATTTATCTAAGCAATAATTATCCTTTTAATTACAACATAAGATAACTAGAATGTTTCATCTTTGAGCATAAACAACAACCCTCATAGAAGTATTTAAAATCTCAGCCAACACTAAATACATAAGTGTACATTGTAATAAATAAATCATCTATGTTGATGTATAATATATCCAAATTACTTAATTAATCAACTTAGGATTGTTTTTATTTTTTACCCATCCATTCATAATACCCATATATATAGTAATCAATCGGTAATTTATACTCAACTGCCTTTATCTTAAAAGGCAGATTTATATAAGCACATAAATGTATCAATAAACATGTAACTATAAATATAGCCATAACCAACTGTATTGTATTGAACTTATTCAAGTTTGTATCTTTTAAAATAAAAATAAAAAGAATGGTTTATACAAACAACAATCCTTTGTTTAAATTCTTCGACACACAATCCTAAGACTAACTTAACTAACTATATTTATACAATTCAGATTTAGATTTCTAACTTATATCTCTTCAATTACAATTTATATAATTTAAAAACTCACTGAAATCCTAAGGTAGTTTGTAGTCATTCTATGTCTTAGTATATAAATAGGATTATTTAAATTTCATTCATACAAATAAACCAGTTGAATTTCAATTTTATGGTCAATCTTAGGTCGATTCACAGCTACCTATAATAGATACTATAATATTTAATTAATTTTCTAGATATATATTATATATATGTATATACACTAATATATATATATATATATATACCTTAAGTCATTGAGTCCTATAAGGTGTATATATACCCATATATATGTATACACACACACACAAACACATATATTTATCATTTAGATAAACATATTAAATGAAATAAACCAATTTCATTCCATTCTACGTAATAAATGATATACACAGTCAAACCTTGCCCAGATTTATAAAATTATAAATTGATATGAATATACTTAAATCTAATATCTGGTAAAAATGAAGGCTTCAAATTTATTTTTACTAAGTCTAAGTTAAACCCCCAATTTTTAACCATCTTACCCTATATGGGTTTCAAATCTATGTCTAAGTATTAACGTTTATATATATCTAGACTAGTTCAGAATCTAAATTAAGTCCAAGACCCTACCAAGTCTATGTAAAAATACCCATTTAATGAAATAGATATATTATAAATTTGTAGGGTTTACAAATTCAAAACAAGCATTATCATAGAGCTTTCAAGGTATTAATATAAACATGGTGAAAACTATACATTCCCATCCATTCCACTTGGGGTTTTTATGGGTTGTATGTAGGGTTCTATGGATGACCAATCCATCCATAGGGCCCTTCCTTTAGCCCACTTTTTATAATTTCAATTTAACTAAAAATATCTAAACCTTTTTATAAGTTATTTATCAGAATTCATCCAACTATCAAACATGAATTTTAAATACACCACCAACCTGAAAGAGAGATTTATATGCCAAGGAATCAAATTTATTTTATCTTCTTATCTTGAAATCCTTAATTTCTCTTTTACCTAATGTGCCATTATATGTCATGCCCCCACAAGCCTCTCTCCACTTTATTTTATTCTCTTATATGCCCTTTCTTACCACACAAATTTATCACGGTTCTTAAACCCAATCATGACTCAGTTTATGCATGCAATAAAGAGCTAACTTAACTAACAATTATATTTTCCTCATGCATAAGACCTCAAGTCTGAATAATGGTTTTGTTAAATGAGTGTTAACTCAAGTCAAAGACTACTTAGAAACCCTAATCATCTCGAACATATCTATTAACAATAAAATAATAATTACAATAGCCTTTCACATTATGCATGTTTTTTGACTTTGATTTAAAACCATGCATCAAATTTATAAAAATCATCAAACATTATAATTCCATATGACAATGTTGATATAGCCTGTGGTTGTTAAAATACCATTAAATTTAACAAGTATATCAACATTATATGTTATAATGTTAATTCAACTAATCACAGCCTTCATTATAAATCATAAACACATTATTTAATACTATGACTTTACCTAGTCATACAAATAATATAATCATTGTTTAATTATATGAATAATTCAACCTTAGTCAACACTAAGTTAAATATAATGATGTTTCCTTTTGTCACTTAATAATGAAACTATTGATATTTATTTAGGATTGAAAATAATTATAAACAATATTAACCTCCTAAGTATGATAATCACTTAACAAATGATAAAGAAAAGTATTAGAATCTGTATAATACCTACAACTATGAATCTAATAAAGAACTATTTAAAATATACATGGTTCTATCCTATACAATGGCAAATCATTTAAGATATGCACATATTCACTCTTTCATTAAAGTAATAAAATCAATATCCATTAATGAAATAACACAACCAAATTAATGAAATCACATGTTTAAATCAAAATGATCATCAAACAATAAACAAGATCATAATAGAAAGCATATTAACAATCATTTAAATGTAGGTAACACAAGAACATATTATAGCTATCTAAATAAAATAATTAACATAGATCATGATAATATATTGTGGTGTGTGTATGGGTTTCTATTCTTACTCTATGTCATCCCCAAACACATCCATCTACACCACCCTCTCCGATGATTCCATCCCTCCATCACACTCTAAGGGATGGATCTATCCTGCATCCACCTCACAATAATGAAGGTAGTTAGCCCAAAACATAAATATATCCATAAAATGTTGATATATAAGCTAACAAACATGATCATAATGTATATAATATAAAATTACAACTAAATCCATAGCTAATCAATCATCTAAATTAAGTAACATATAATTATCCCATAACCAACATATGAAATAAAGCTTAATCAAATATTAGTTAATTAGATAATTACCATGAAAATACATGAATCAAAAGGTTACAAATCCTAGACATAAATCGATATATGATAGTAAAAGCATTCAACTTATTGCATAAAATTTCCTAGAATA
The DNA here is from genome assembly GCA_037957365.1 of Torreya grandis. Taxonomy (NCBI): domain Eukaryota; kingdom Viridiplantae; phylum Streptophyta; class Pinopsida; order Cupressales; family Taxaceae; genus Torreya; species Torreya grandis. The sequence continues at coordinate 7,385,767 of JARHVA010000127.1, forward strand.
TCTTTCTATCATCATAAATAAAAATATGTCATATGCTCAAATTGAAAAGATTAAAAAATAGAATGAATGAACGTATCAATGAATATTTTTTGAGATACAAAATAATGTTGTGAAATTTGACAAATAAAATTACATATAAAGAACTATAAGACATATTCAATAAATATTGCTTACCCCATTACATGATTCCATTATTTTTTAAAAAAATTAAAATATTTTGATGACTTATGCCATATTGTTCAAGACCATGAAATGAAACATATTTCTTTGAAAAAAAAAAGTATATAATAAACACACTGACTACATTCAATACCAAGTTTCATATCCATCCAAGATATAAGGTCAAACCTACATAACATAAAAAAGAAACAACCACAATGGTTAATTTAATTTCATAATACCTAATGAATCATATTATCCAATGCACCTAAGAGACAATTTACAAAATTACCCAAGTCTCCATCTTCTTTACTTTAGAAGCTTGTCGAGTGTCATCTCATATCTATACCTCTTCCCATAGAGGTTTATATTATTTGACCTCTACCCAAAGGATATTATGATAATGAATTTTATGATTATCACCAAGGCCCTAAGCATTATACAAAAATATGTTATACCTTGAAGCATAAGATCCAAGACCTCACTAATGACCAAAAGATTATTATTGACCATTTTGACCACAATTCAAAATGGTTCAACCACTCTATAGTAAAAACTTATATAGGGGTATAATATTTTGTCATAGGGTGTGCTATAGTTTATTTGGTGTAATTTAATGCCACTTTAGTCTTGATCATGGTCAAATTGATCTTTATGTCATTTTGAGTTATTTAATAGACATTTAGGGGTTATAAATGCAAGTGGCATGGTTTATAATGTGTCCAAGTATATTATTTTCCTTTAAAACATAAAATAAGTCAGATTATATGTTAGTAATGTCAATTCATCTAAAACTTGTAGGTTATCTAATTGAAACTAAGAAATCATTTGAAAAAGGAAGAGTTTGGCACTTGTATGACCCATGAGGGAGTGTGACACATGGGAGAAATATTTTAGATTAATATTTAGCTTAATTAAACTCATTTACATGCTTTAAATACTCTATAAGTGTCATTTTTGAGCTGAAAATATTCTACTCCTTTTCCCTTTTGGACACACAAAACCAATTAGTAGGTTTGTGCTTGGTAGAGATAGTTAGAGAAGTTTCAAACTAGATGCCTTTGGGAGGCGAAAATAAACTAAGAGAGATTAATTTTCATAAAAATATTTCAAGGATCCATCAATTTTTCTTCATGAATCATCCCTAACAAGTTGACTATGTTTTTTTACTTGCCAATCTGTGCGCCCTATAATTTTTTCTCTGTTTTGGATAGGTTTGTACAATATAGCTGGTGATGTTAACTCTAGATGATGTTTAATTTATCTTAAAATTATGTCCATGTTTTATTTAATTTTTCATGATGTTTTTATGGTTAAATTAACTTAAATTTTATGTGAATGCACCATTCCATGTTACATGTAAATTTTCACCATTTTCAAGATCCTCATGCTTTGGCAGTGATTCTAAGGGGTGAAAATAGGTTCATAATCTTGTTTATAATATAATATTTATCACATTTACCTTAAAATATATTTATCTAATCAATAATCCATCAGGATACAATCATAAGAATCATACATTCAGCTTACTCTCTAACTATCATGTACAGGTGCTCTCATAAAGGAAGTCATGTTAAAAACGAAGTTTTAGAGTTTGTCTTGATATTTGAAACATCCTAATATTTCATCTCAACATTATGAGAGGAGGTCAAGTGACTATAAAATCATATTCTTTAGTATAAATTACTCTAATTCATGCTTACTTCTTGCATACCAATCAAGGTGCACATATATGTATCTCATGATGATGTCATGATAATAATTATAGACTTAGTGGTGATTTTAATCCCTCTAAAGTGTGAAGAGATAATTTTAAGGAATTGAGATATGCCTATAACCAATTAAGATCAAATTTTATGCACACTACCTAAAATCATGTTTATTTCTTGTACATTAGGATGTCTACCTATAGGTTACACTAGCAGATCTATGAAAATACTTGTTTAGAAGTGTTGAAACAAGTGGTAGAACCCTATTTATAATCCTAATGTGTTATAGAGAGTATGGAATACCTATTGTAAATTATATATTTGTATATGATATAGAGATTACCTTCAAATGATGATGATTGTAGGTTTAGAGATCAAATCCCCAAACTGATAAAATAGAGGTCTGAGCCATTTGGTTGATAGCATATAATAGGGCTATAAGGATTTTTGATGCATCCTAAGGTTTTGTATTGTATACCCTACATAGTAAAAAATATATACAAAGTTTTGAGGTAATATATCTAAGGAAAGATGATTGTTGGAAGGCCTAAATTTAACATTTAAACACTAAATTCCTTCATTATCATCTATAGGTTTGAACTCCAAGGTGATTCTAACACCCAAAGTTGTAAGTGGAAAATAAATTCATGATTGAAAAGTATTATGTAGTGAAATTATAATTTTATGATCTATGGATAAATTAAAAATTATGATATACTATATATGACCTCGCAACTCTACCTACATGTCCCCTTTTCATCATAAATTTAACCCTACAGGGTGGTTATAGGGTTATCATGAATTTTGAGCTAGATACCTTAGGGATGGACCTCACTAAAATAATATAGTGAATGAAGTTATGATATGGTGTAAATAAATTCAATGAATGTTGTATTAATTTTATTTCAAGGCCTAGATCATATAGTTCACCTAAAGAACCAAACACAGTCAACTGTAGTTGACTGTAAGAGGCAAACATCAAATTGATTATGGTTTGATGAGGTATATCCTATAAAAGGTGAATATAATGGATAAAAATAAACAAAAAATTAATCAAATGAACTCTAAATATTTTTTATAAATTATCTCAAGCTCAAAACAATCAAGAACACCTACAGGTGCAGTTCTTTGAAGCAAAATACATTCAGGGTTATACACAGTCTTGACTATGTAGCAGTATGAGGGACATGTGAGAGGTTGGAGGGATGAATGAAGTTTATAAAACATTAATAAAATTTTTAAAAACCTAATGAAACCATAATTATAGATATTTAATAAATAAAATGTCTCAAATGATGCATTACATAGTTTATACCCCAAACCTTGCACATAGTCTGCCTTCTAGGAGTCTATTTTGGGGTTTGGAGAGGTTAGAGGGTCAAATGACCTAATATATGGATGAATTTTTGTTTATGATGTATCAATAACTTGGATAATCCCCTAAAATATTCACCATTATCTGATAAAATAGGGGAGTGCCCTCTAGTTTATCTCAGATAGAGGGCACTCCCCTTATGTGCAAACCTTGTAGTCTTGAGAAAAGGAGAGAAAAAGATGGAACATAATTTTATTGAACCTTTATAGGATTTTTTTAGAGTTTATTAAAACCTAAGAAAACATAAGAAACATCTCATATAGGGGATAATCCTTACAGGGAGTTCTAAACCATCAAAAGTGTAAATAGGCTTATGAGGTATGGTTATGCCTAGAATCCAAGTAAGAGGTCACTTTCACTTCTATCTCTAAGTGAGATTACCAAATAATTGGAACATGTTTATGGAATAATAATAGAGGTGTTAAAGTTATTGGTATGTAGGGTAGGCCATGAAAAATTCATTTTTAAACTTTAGGACAACTCAAGCCTATGTAAATGAAGAAAAGAGCTCGATAGGGCATCTTTGAGTTCTCATATATTCTCTAAAGATTTAAATGGAAATACAAGAAGGTTGAATGTGTTATAAAGGACATTTAATATTTATCTTGTTAAAAAAATTTGTAACTTCAATGCTAAATCTTTATGAATAAACCTTAAGAGCAAAATTGACTTAAAACCCTCATAAACCTTGGTTCTAGACCCAATGGAGAAAGCGAGCATGGATAGCTATTAAAATGGGATTAAATAGCCAAGGAATTAATTTAATGATGTAGAATAATCTCTAATGACCCTTCCCATCTACTTGAGTCATTCCTTATATGTATGAATAGGGTACAAAACTACTTCCTTTGATTTTTTATGCATTATACAAGTTTTAGAGACTTTCAAGGGATGAAATAAATTTTGGGAGGAATATAGATAATTTTAATAACTCAATCTGGTCATATAAATAAGTGTTCCTACTAGCTACTTCATCTCAGCCAATCAAAAATTAGCATAGTGAAAAAGATGGTGAGAAGTGTGAAAGCTCCAAGTGGCTGTCCTTTTAAGGTGTACCCGATGACTCTAAGGCCATGGATGATATCGAAACATGTAATTAAATTAATTTTATATATTTTCATGTGAAAATAAAGCTAAATTTTATGCCAAGTATGCAAGGTGTGGGAAACATGAGTTTCTTTGTGTGCAAGCAATGATGGCTCACTTTTAAAAGATTCTAGATGACTAAGAATGCAACTAATGCATAGAGAAGCATGTATGAGACCCTCCCATTTTATTCCAATCATTATATCTATCCCTAATCAGTTTTAGGATGTTCCAATAGAGGTTAATCATCAAGGCAATTTATTTGTGTAGAATGACAAATTATATGCCACTTTTCATGAGTTTCATGACTCAAGAAGCCATTTGTCTCTTCTAACATTGCATGGTCCATTTAATATCCTATTAGCATACACATTTAACTCCTTCTCTCAGCATGAAAAGTTACCTTGTGACCTTTGGACTTATTTCTTCTCTTTTCTCTCTCAAGTTTTATAAGAACTAGTCATTTTTGCCTTTGTAAACATACCACACCAGGTATGGCAAAACCCTACTAGTTTGACATTTTAATTTTCCTTATAAAATAAATTCAATCTTGTTTGAGTTCATATATCATCTTGTCAAAGTGTGTGAAGATATGTATAGTGAATGGTTAAGAGATATTAATATATCCTTGCTTTCTCTCAATCCTTCCATGTTTGATGTAAGTGATTCCAGCCTAATAGGTCATATGAAGTTTTGTTAAGTGTATGTATTTATTCTTAAGTTTACAAGGAAGCCTTATTATCTACAACTGATCTATGGTTTCACTTACCTTGGATAGTCTTCATGAATGCCACCTTCATTTTGAAATACTAATGTTAGTGCATTCTAAGACTATTAGACTAGTGTTGTATGCCTTGTCTCTTAATGATAGAGTATGATAGTCATGTGGTAAAAATAATTATGTATAAACCTATATAATATGTTTAATTTCATGTAAAATCTAACCCTTTTCCCCCATAAATAATCATTTGGTATAGGTGAAAGCACTTCAAGATACATTCAAGGAGCTAGCCCTTAAAATATAGAGGCCCACTTCCACTATACGTACACCCACATACCTGGAAGTGTTCCCATGTTGCCCAAATCTTGAAGAGGATTAAACACTCTCTTATAGGGTGAAATATTTTTTGAAAATAATCATCTTTTATGGTCATCTAAATGATTTGAGTTCACAACTTGGTGATCACTAGAATCAAAAGATATTTAAAAATCCTTTACAATATCATTATATGAAATATCGATAAGTAAAAATGTAATACAATGTACATCATCCTCCATAACATTATGGGCACCAATTAGATGGGATTATTGGAACTTATACATGCAAAATACCTCATATGGTTCAAAGACTTTTTATTATATTTGATGACAATGATATATTGGATTACGTTTGGAATATTCATTCATGATTTATTTAAGCATAGCTTGATCATCAACCTATACATAATGTTATGATTGGAAATAGTTCTAGTGATAATGTATGTAACATGACATTATTTACACATGATGATTTACACCTTTTGACCAAAATGGTTAGAGTGTTTAATGTCACATCAAAACATGTTATTGTTGAGATTGGTTTGCCTTTATAGGTTGGTCTAACACATGTGGTTACCAATTTATTATCTATACCATATACATGAGTCTTTGATATGTTATTAGGATAACCTTGGATAAATAAAATCTTCATAGTACCTTCCATAATGCATGGGTGTACTACATACATTCATACCAATAAGGTAATCATATTTCTTAGAATTTCATATGAACATCTAATTGAACAAGTGTAGTTTATTCCAAGAAAATAATTATCAAACCTACTAATTTTAATATTATATAAAATGTTAAACAACACTTAATTCACTTTTCTATGTATCCCATACTTGTGAGACCTTTACAACAAAGACACATAGTGGTTTCTATAGAATCTTAAGTTATTCCTACATAACACACTTATCTTTCTAGAGAAACTAAACATGTTCAAATTAAAAATACTATAAAGAAACCAAATATCACTCCATGATGGGTTAAAAAAATCCATAATCCTATTATTTATTCATAACCATACATGTATATTACATAAACATAGGATACCACAGATTTTACAGATCTAAATATGACAACTATCCATGCTTCTTGGTAGTACCATCACTTTCATATATCATATTATAAGTTTGGCTATACCTATGAGAAATACTTGGATGGGATAATATGATAGAATTTTTATATTAAAATATTATCAAAATATAATATAATTGAATTCAATAAAATACAAAAACATTCAAAAAAATAAAAAATACAAAAAAATTTAGTATTCCCAAATTTTATTAATTCCTTGGCATATATGTTATTTTAGTAGATAATATATAATTTAATTCCTACACACATATGTTTCACTCATATTTGAGTGTGATACAGACATAAGGACACATGATATATGCACTTCCAAATGTTGGACCTTTACTATACTCATGTCATATAGTATGTTGGGTGAATTTACTTCTTGATCTTGGTTGATACAGGTTACACATCCTTTATGATAATTTTTACATTATAATATTTAAAATTATATTATGAAAACATGTGTATATACATGCTCATATATTTCAAATTGTACTTGATATTACATAATACATAACATTTTTGGTAACACATATATGCAAGGACTAATATAATATGCTTATGTTGGTTTCTTATGATTCATCTATTTTTCACTTCCTTAAGTGTATTACATTACTTTTTATTGTCTTGATTATTGAATATTTTAATATTTTCCTTTATTTATGGCTCTTGTGCCATTGCATGTTGATTGGACATTTGAATATATCATTCCATTTTCATTGGACATTTAAATATGTCATTCATTTAAATTGTGTGGAATTTGAACATGCCCCTTGTAGACACTTAAAATTGGACACTTTGTGTTGATTTTAATCATACATATTTTTATCAAATTCTAATTCATCATCACCATTCATGGTTTAATATTCACATCTTTATTAAGTTAATTTAATCCAAATTAATTAGCTAATCCTTCCTTAATTAGAAATTCCATGGATTTTGAATATTCACAATTTCTATAAATCCATAAATCTAATTATCCTCACCTCATGAGGTCTTCTTCCACTCAATTTCACTTTATAAATTTCAAATATTCCATAAGTCTTGTTTATCCCCCATCATTATAATTTTATAATTTTATCTTTCGTATCTTTCCAATATAATAATCTACCTCATTTGACACTCAATTCCACTTACCAATTTTATATTATATCTTCCTCCCAAACTTATTTTATATTCATTTGTGAGTCCCACATGCTATCCACTCCAATTTTTAATTCAAGATTCCCATTTTGAATTAAAAATGATATTTTATTCTCATCCCTTGATTCTCATCTCAAGATGGATGGTTCACATTCATTTCAAAAGTCTACAAATTAGAGGTTATTCCTCTAATTTAGAAAAACTTATATATTCTAAATTTAATATGTAAGAATCATTCTAGGAGCTTGAATTTCTTCAAAATTTTCATAAATATTTCATTCCAAGATAATTTAATTAATCAATGAGAACAAGGAGAGATGCTTCCCATAAGGAACTAGCATTGCCAAAGACTTCTAGATTGCAATCTGAGCTTAACATCTATAAATTAATTTTCAAGAAAATATTCTAAGGAGGCATAATAATTATTTGTATATTATATTATGAATTTATTTCTTGTTAATCATATATCTCAACCTAGGGATTAGACTTGAGAAGTTATGTCTTTAATTTGTTTTTTATTTATTCACTAACAACGACTAATCTCTCTTGGATTTCTGATCTACACCCCTTGTATGAGGTCTCTTTGGACCATTATTATAAATTAAATTAAGTGATCTTGTGTGTGTGATTTATTTTTTATTAATCTTGTATTGTTATTTTTTAGACATTTACATGATCTATATCATGTATACTAGGACTTGATGTGATCACATACTATGACCCTAATCAATATATCTACTTTGACATGTTATCCCTATATACTACGTGATTCATACATATATTATATAGTTAAATTATAATTTTGAGGTAAGAACCTACTAGATTATATTTTAATCACCTTAAAAGAGGGGCATATCAGTGGGGGCATGTAATAGAATTATGACCTCCACATTTTTCACAGCTCTAGACTTCAGTGGGGGCATGTCATAAAAACATGATCTCTAAACTTATACACATTCTTTATTTACATATTTTAGTGGGGGAATGATATAAAAAACATGACTTAAACACTTTTATAATTACTAAATATCTATATATTTTAGTTGGGGAATGTCATAAAGATATGACCTCCACATTTACACAAACTCTAGTTTAATTTCATGATTTAGATATACACTTTGATCAAAATCTTATACATTACATAATTTTTTTGCATATATTTGAAATAATTTTTTTTAGATTTATGACACACTTACTCCATATCTTATATATTAGATGTGAATATACCATCCTATTACACCAAAAATTTCAAAACCTAATAATTATACTACTCACCACAATAAACCAATTACACTAGGATGTATTGTTATCGAGACTTTTCTAATGTAAAAATTAGTTCAATTTATAAGTTTAAGTGATTAATTCATTAAAAATTACTATATTTATATATTAAAGCTATTAAAACATCCAATATGACCATATGTATATGATGAGTTGATTAAATCACTCACCCTCACTATATTATATATATTCCCACTTGAGTTGTGTAATTGAGATATAATGATCTAAATGGCCATGTCACAACTCATCCTTGTAAAAATTGGGGGCACAATACCTTCCAATATCCTTCTTAAAATATCCAAGGTTCAAGATTGGATCTTTTCTAGTTTCAATTCTTCATAAAGAAACATCATTACCAAGTCAAATCATTAATGGGTAACATGGTTAAATCAACACATAGGTGTACTCCTTATTTGCTCTCTTTATTTTCAAGAATTTAAATTATTTAAAATTTAAGATCATGTGCATTGATTTATATCATAACATTCTCTTGGTTACATGTCATATGCCAAAAAATCTCCTGAATTGGGATAAAACAAAGTCAAGGTGTGTTATACACACCTAATAACACATTTATTTCCTTTAACATAGTAATTTAATTCTTATTCATTAATAGGTTAAATGGGGTAAATGTAGATACAAAAACTAAATATTTATAGTATCTTAGTCTTGTACATTTAAAAAATATCAATCAAGGCTCTACCCTTCAATCCTATACCTTCTTACTACTAAAATGCTTAAATTCACCATCTCATTATGTTTAAATGCTTATCTTTTAGTCTAATCCATATCATTTTGATGATGCTTAAAACTTGATAAACATAATTCACTATCATTTTTAGATCCATAACTATTTTCTATACCTTTAGACACTACCGACCATAGAGGGACACTACCATCGGTGGTAGTGTCTAGATCATTATCTAGTGTCCATTTTTAAAAATTCATACAAATTACAAATGTTTTAAAAATTATGGATCAACCTATTTGTCTTATTGAACCCTACTATGAGATATTTTCAGATGGTGTGGTATAAATATAATTATAAGCTTACTCATTACTCATCTAGTAAATACCAATCAAAATCCAACTAAAATCAAATCAATCAACTCCATAATAACTCTATTCTGATGTATTCATCCCTATTTTCATATCAAGACCATGAGTAATATTTGTCAAATTACAAGCTAGATCACTACATGCATCTTCATATAGCATATTTCAACCTTGTGCACACACTTTCATACACATAGGAGATAAATACATAAGTTTGAGGCCCTCCTTAGACTATTGGATATATAGGTAATGGTCATTGATATATGAGTCTTTATAGTATCTCAACACCATGAACCCACTAACCCATTTTTTAATAAACTCATTCTAAGGGTTAAAAAATTTTAATGGATGGAGTTTGATCAATTAGTGAAGAGTGACAACCAATATCTTAGATATAAATACATAAATATAAAAGTGATATAAAACCTAGAATAAATAAGTTGGTCACATCTAGATCTAGTCATTATTCCATACTGGACACCCACATCATAGTAGAACACTAGCATCGATGATAATGCCTAAATCCAATGGTAGTGTTCATGGCTACAAAAGTAAAATTTATAAAATATGATGACTGATTCAAAATATTGATCATGTATATTTTACACTTATTTCTAGTCTAGATCTATATTTACACTATAAACTAACTATAATTATCTATTATTTATTACAATATCTTTCAATAGATGTACTTTAATATATTTATCAATCTCAGTTGTTGTTTCACTAATTTTTTACTTATTTCTTTAGAAATAAAGTTGTATAACTTGAAAGAAGGATGAGGTTAGTATAACCTAGATTTGGTTTCCATTCCATGATCTAGATGGCTGTAGATGATCCTCTTTGTCTAGGGAGGAATGACCTATAGATAAGAAAGAACTAAAAAAATGGTTAATTAGTTGGATAATAGGGTGGATTGCCTAGTGTGAGCTAGATTCATGAATCACAAGATTCTTTAGTGGATATCAATCCACACTTTTAATAATAAGTTATGAAAATGAGATATAAATAGCTTACACAAATGAAAAAAGATACTAAAATCAAATACAAGAAGTGATTGAGAAGAAATAAGTGCTTTGACTAATTCTAATAATAAATGATTAGATATTAATGCTAAATAAATTAGATGTGGTTCATAAGGTTGAGTGATCTTATGTGGTAAGATAAAAACTTAGGAAGTGGAATTTGGATAGGATCTAGTGGGTCAAATAAGATTACTATTGAAAATAATAGATAGAGACTGTCAGTATTTGGGATCAAACTGTTAATGATTAGGAAACCAATGATGAGATCTAGTTTAGGAAAATAAGTTTAAATGGGAAGGTTGTAGGAGGGTTATGGAAGGTAAATTTAGATTAGATATAGGTTGCGAGGTAGAGGGAAAGTAATACAAGGAATGATATACAAGAACTAATTGTTGAATATTGATAAGGAATAGATAATTAGCTTTGTTGTTGCTAGTTTGAAGAATGTTGAGGTTGATTAAAATATTTTTATAAATCTTAGATAAATTCTATCAGAGTGACAATACTTTGGTTATTGATTAATGACTTATAGTAGCACTTTTGATCTCTATCCTAGTCACTAAAAGTTAGCAAAATACCTACATCAAGAAGTTCTGATCTCTTACACAAGAAGTTATGATAATGATTGTTGATGATATTTCACCTCTTCCTCTCTTAATATAAAGGGGAGGGAATGGTGAAATAATAAGTTCAACAAGGTGTCTAACAAGCTATCTAATTTTAAGCTCAACATGTGTTGATTATGAAAAATGGTAGATCAAATAGCTATTGATAAAAAATCAAGATGGAGTTTTAATTAAAGTTAAACCTTGAGGTAGTTAAGGGAAAACCATCTATGGTTAAGGGTTGACCATTAGTGGTTAGGTTCATAATCCCAAATGGCTAAAGTGAGACATTTTCACTAATAACCAATGGGGTAATTGGTTAAGAAATAGTCCCAAGGGGGTCTAGGGGTAGTTTAAGGGTTAGTATGACATTTGGAACTGTAATATATCATTTTATAGTGTCTAAATTTTCCATTTTTTGTAATGCAATTTGTATCTTCAAGCTACAAAACAAAAAATGGAAGGGTAGTATAAGGTTATATGACCTGAGTATGAGAGGAGGTGTTCTCCCTCAAACCAGGAAGTGATGAGGTGAAACAAAATTGGGTGTGGGTTTGATAATCAATGAAATGGGTGATAAAGATGGTGAGAGGTTAGGTAAGTAAACATAAAAAAGTGTACAAAATATGACTAAGTATGATATGAAAGATTACACATAGACTAGGATGACATAGTTGAAGTAGTAATAAAACATGGTTGGCACTAGAAGGACATCTAAAAAGTGGACCAAGTGACTAAATTCAAGCATGGTGGTTATGGTTTCACTTGTAAATGCAATTATCCTAGGCAAGGTCAATGTATTAATAGATATCCAAAGTAGGAAGTGATCCTAAGAAGATAAAAATTAGACGATGCATATAAGGTAGCACAAGTTCAAAATGTACAAATATGGTAGAGTAGTCATTGTGGTCAAAATGACCAAGGTAAGGTCATCATAAAAATGTAAAAGTTGGGCCAAAATGACCAATGTCAAGGTTATGTGGATGGTTATTCAGTTAGTAGAAAAGGTATACTCTAATGGTTGGTTGTGATATTTGTTGAAAGTGGTGAAATTTTGTGGTTGTTATGTCAAATTTTTGAAAGGGTTGACCATCAATGGTCAAGGTCAACCATTGATGGTCAAAAAGTGACCATCATCAGTCATACATTAGTCCTAAAAGGGTGAGGGTTAAAAGTCAAATAATTCATTTTAGTTCCTCATTTGTGAATTAACCTATAATGACTTCACTTGTGGTTCTTGTGAGAAAAATGATGATGGCTGAGAAGGTGCAAGTTGAGTGAGTGATTGTTGTGTTGTGAGTGTTGAGTGAGTTGATTGAGATAGAAGTGATGATTTGAAATTTTGACCAATGAGGATACAAAGAGGTTGAGGCAGAGCATGGGGTGAAGCGATGGTGGTTCTAAGGGTGCCTCTATGTTGGTAGTCACATAATGAGGTAGGTGTTATATTTAAATTGGTAGTTTAAAATGGAAATTGGTTTGATTGTGGCATTTTATTGGTATGGTTAGGTGGGTTAGATGTTGAGAAAATTTGGTTGGAGGTGAATTTAAGGTTGAAAATTTAGTATATGGGTGAGATTTAGGTAGAGTGGTGTAGGTAGAATGTTTATTTTATTGGTGGAAACATTTGGTGGTGTAGACCTAGGATTAGGTCACTGACATTCACCACATAGTGACCATTAATGATCATTATCAACCATTGTTAGTTGATGGGAAATTGTCATCAGTTGATAGCTGACTATTAAATGGCCATTGAGTGGACCATTAGTAGTTGACCACCAAACCATTGATAGTTGATGGTAGATTAGTGATGGTTCCATAAGGAACCCTCATCAATCGACATTAAACTATCAATGGTTATTTAGTAGGTGAGGATAGGTGAAATAAGAATGGGTTAAATATTTTTAATTGTTAATGAGGTAAGAGGATCCCTTATTTTAAGGCTTAATTCCATAAGGCTTGGATGATAGATTATAGTTTTAAAGAATGGTGTGATAGGTATGGTTTAGAAAAATGAAGGAAATAGGAATAGAAAGGGTATACGGTTATTTTTAAGAAAGGGTAAAGGTAGCATAGATTAGGTAAAAAGTTAAATTAGGAGGTGGGGGAATATGTGGTATTTATAGGTGCTAATTGATGGACTAGGTAAACTAAGGTATTTAGTATAAACTTACAAGTGAGGGAGTAGTTATAGATGTGAGATCAAGTGTCCCAGATCCTTAATGAGTTACATCAAGGGATGAATGATGAGGATTAGGATCACATGAGTAAGGTTGGTTGAAGAGGCATGAGATACTATTATCATGTGCCACATAATGCATTCATGTTAGTGATCCTCATTGAAAGATGGGATCTAGCCTATAACACATTCTTACTTTTGAGTAGAGAGATCACTATTTTACTGGAGGATATCCACTAGATAGTATGGCTACCATACAGGGTGAGATGATATACCATATCATCAATGATGAGAGAGACAAGCATATGGATCATCTATATGGAGTGGACCTCATTCTTGTGAGATGGAATTCAAGAGGATTTAAATATACACCATTGTATCATCATGATAGGGAAATGAGATGGATATTTATGATGATGATGATGATGATGATGATGATGATATCCATTACATGTTATGATCTACTATATTCTAGAAATGGTAGATTTCTATACATGTTGTTGTGGGTTCTTATTGATATGTGGTTGGATCAAATAGTATTTTCATGGGCACCTATCCTATTAATTTATATTTATTAGGATCTTTAGGGGTATCATACTCATAAGAGATATGGGATTAGCATCAAATTTGTGCTACACTATTGGGCATATGAGCATATCAAGGTACTGAGATTAACTAGACTATTATGGCATAGATTTGCTTAGATGGACTATAGGGTCAGCTATATGTGATGGAGGGGGGATTACATGCTCATAAGACCCAGGGGAGGATCCCAAGACCTAGATTGTTACAAATACTAATTAGAGGCACTTGTGGAGGGTGAGATAATTTGGCACCCATACATCAGGTTCCCTACATGGGAGAGCTATACCAGGTAGACCTTGTCTTTGTAGAGCTATAAATGAATTTTTGGGAGGTGAGACCATGAGGTGGAGCTCATACCTTTTGATAGGGTGAGTAGATAGTTTGGGCTCATCCAAGATATTTTATGTGAGTTTCCAAGGTCCAAAAGGAGGATGTAAAGTTCCCATTACCCATGTTAGATCTAAGTGATGAGTTCATTCATGATGAGCTTTTACAAGTGAGGGTGGAGATTGATGACATAGGTGTCAATAATGAGTACCCTACATGGTTTCAAGCACATTATAATGTAATAGTTTTTAGAGAAGATGATGACTAGTAGGATATGGATGTGGATATAGAAGTGGGGGTGGGGAATAAATAGAGGTGGATGCCCCTAATATATAGACATTGATTATAGAAAGAGACTAGGTATGAGAGGCACTAGCCATAACACATGTAGATTTACCATTGATTACCTAGGAGAGGGATGTGGCATAGGGCTAGGTGGCCACACTTACTAGGGAGAGAGATTAGGCTAGAGCTTAGCTAACCATGGTTATATAAGAGAGAGATGTTTTTAGATAGGTACGCAGGTGAGTACTAACACCTACAAGACTATTAGGGAATATCTATATGGAGATATATGTAGTAATAGTTGAGAAGCTAAGGTATTATGAGGCTTTGGTGTTTACACATATTCTATATGATCCTAGATGGTGTGAGTATAGATATGAGATAATCAAAGGGGCTAGTAGTGTGACACTAAGTCAGTGGGTTACCTTTGTAGGTGAATAGGTAGGTTCATGTGGTAGGTAGGATCTAGGAGGTAGTGGTGCTCTATCACCTTAGATTCTCACGAGACTCTAGATTTTGATGTATTATATGATTTTGATATCAGCCTATGAGATGATGTAGTGAGATGTAAATACCCCATTGAGAGACATGTACAATATTGTGTGTATGATGATTACTTTGATTATGAGTTATTAATGTGTGTGTGTGTGTGTGTGTGTGTGTGTGTGTGTGTGTGTGTGTGTGTGTGTGTGTGTGTGTGTGTGTGTGTGTGTGTGTGTGTGTGTGTGTGTGTGTTTGTGTGTGTGAGATTATGGTCCATATTTTTTGCTTGTTGTTATAGATGCAATTATTGTTATGATCATGATGCTTTTTATGAGTAACATGCTATTGTTTATCTTTACTCACCTAGATAGGTATGTGATAAATGACATACATGGATGACTTATTGATATATGAGGTGATGTTGATATATGGTTTATGATTAGTTGATGTGATTATTTATGTAGATGTTCTTTTATTAATATGATAATTATGTTATGATGCTTATGGATGTATGACTCATTATAAATGGGGATGTTTTTAGGTTAATGAGTCTATGTTTCTTTACTTTGTTAGGAATGTGACAATGTGGTTATTTAGTTGATGCTCATGTAGATGTTTAATATTTGATGGATGTTGTTATGTTCATATGTGATGATGTTTATGATGTTATGTTTTGTTGGACAGGGTATGATATTTTTGATTATTTTTCATGGTTATTGAAGACTATGTTCATGATGTGGATATGGTTTATTAGTGTTAATTATGAATATGATCATTTGATTTATGTGCATGATAAATATGTCTATGATGTTGATATTATGATGGTTATGGGTATTGATGATGATAATCATGGTTTAAATTAATGACTCCATACTTCCTTATCTAGATTGGACATGTGGTGGATAACATATGTGAATGACATATTCATTTTTTATGTATGATTAAATGGTTGTAGATATGATAGATGGTTTATGATTAGTTGATATATCTGGATAGTAGGATGAAATGATGTGTGATGTATGAGATTGGTTAACAGAACATATAGATTAAGTTAGATAACAAAACTAAATGTGAGAAAAGACAAAAAAGAGAGGACAATCAAAAGATAATCATTAAAATGAATGTATCAACAAGTAGGTATGAGGGAATAAGAAGAAGGCATGATGCTTATTCATTGGTAAGGACTAAAACAAACTAAAGTCAAATCAACTTATGAACCTAATCCTTAGAATGCTTCACAGTAGTGATCATTTGTTATTTAAATAGTTGCTTGATCACATAATGTCAAGTAAGATAAAAAATACTTTGTTTATAGAGGGTATGAAGGGGAGATGGGTGAAAATGGAACATTCTTGTGTAACTAGCATGCTTCTTCTATAGGTTTAATAAAGAGCTAGTATAATCAAGTCCATTTCATATGAGGTGTAGACTTATTGATGTGGGAAGTATAATTATGAAATGCAATTATAGCTTTCAAAATTATTCTTGCCTTATTCTGATTTTGATAATGGGTTATTTGATTGGGAAACTGATCAATGCAAGAAGCATCTTAGGAATTGCTTATGCTTTGATAAATACTTGACTCAGTCATACTTTAAGGGAATGGTCTAAGTATGTGATATTTGTTTAAGGATTTTGGTATCTATCCTTCAAAGGAATAGTTTATGAATGCTTGGAATGACCCATAAAATATATGATTTTTTTTGGTGAGTTTTTTAAATTTTTTTCGACTATTGACATGGATTTGCTTATATAAGCTTAAAAATTTTACCTTTATGAAGGCATAACTAGAGTAAAAGAATGTTGATGATGGGTAAAATAAGTTTAAGTGACAATGACCATGGGAATCCATCCTATAAAGGGATAGAAAGCACCATGAGAATCATGCCATGGGTAGAGCCATGGTACCCATATTTAGGATTAGGGATATAATTGTGATGATTTAATCACATGATTATAGATTTAATTAATTATCCTTAGAATAAGGAGATGAATGTTGGTGAACACAAGGGATGATATTAAGTAATATAAAAGGTGAGGTTGACCTTGTTTAATAAAAGAAAGGATGTAGATGTGAACATTGAGGGGATCAAGTTCTAGTTTCCCTTCAAGAGAGGATAATCGATAAGATCCTGATCCATACCTATGCATTATGATATAAGGCCCAAGCCAATTAAAAGAAAACTTACCCTACTTATTTTTCTCCATATTGGTAACATTTTGAATTTACTTTAAGATGAGACCTATGATATTGAATTCTTTCACTTTGAGGTGTTTGTTATAAGCACACTTGATTTGTTATTGATAGACATGAATATGGGTAAGTGCAGATAAATGATGTTCATTAAGTAGCTCAATTTGGGATAAATGTTCTTGATGATAATCACCCTTATAAATGATATATTGTAAGGATATGCAAAAAGAGGTAATTTGGACCTTGAAAGGCAAGATAACCTCTACTCTAAACATAAAAAAATGGTAACACCTGTAGGGGTTTGAATGCTAGTATGATATACCGATAAGGTGAAGGGGATGTGTAAATGCCAATCCCAACCATATGCATTAACCATTTTAGTTATAATGTTGTTTAGAGTTTTGTTAGAAGCTTCAGCCTATCCATTAGCTTATGGATGATAAGGTGATGAGAAACTTAACTTGATATCAAATGTGTCACAAAGACCTTTGACTTGTTTGTTCTTAAAAGACTTACCATTATTGGTGATTATTTTATGTGGAATACTAAAATGAGAGATAATGTGATGGTTGATGTAATTGCCAATATTTTAGACTTTAGTTGAGATGAGAAGAATTGCCTCTACCCATTTGGTGAAATATTCTATTGGAATGATGATATAATGATGCCACTATGAAGAATAGGGGTTAATTTCACCAATAAGATCTAGACCCCATTGCGATAAGGGCCAAAAATATTAGGATACTTGGAGACTATGGATAAGTTTGTGATGTAAATTAGTGTGTTGTTAACATTTAACACACTTCTTCATATAATCATAATAATCCTAGTTAAGAGTGGGTTAATAATAGCCAAGGTGAAGGATGCATTTAGTGACAACTAGGCCACTAAAGTGTCCCCCACATATCCCATCATGTTATTCCTTGATAGCATGAGAGATTTCATGGATACGTAGGAAAAAAAGGAAGGCCATTGAAGCCATGATTGTAAAGTATTCCCCTTAATATGGTGTAATTATAAGTACCTTGAATGAACACTCTTTGACCATTCCTAAAAATATTGGAAGGGATGATGGCAAGGTGGAGATAATCAAAGATCTACTTATACTAAAGGGCGGGTTAGGTATCCTCTATATTAAAGATTGTTGGAGAGTATAATTGGATATAATAATGCTAGGTAAGATGATTTATAATGACATATATATTAGATTTAAAAGGTGTAGACAAGATTTGGGGAGTGAGATAAGCCATCATATTGGCAAACTTGTTCATAGAGCATAGAGTGGCTTGGATGCGGTAGTGTTTGAATGATGATAAGAGTACATCAAATAGCTATTTTTACTATTGTAAGATATCATTATTAAATTTTTAAGAGACATTTATTTTATTTACCATGAGTTGGGAGTCACCAAAGATGTTGATTATTTTGATTCTTAAGGCTAAAGCAGTTTAGAGACCTATCACTAGGGCTTTGTACTCGACCATATTATTGGTACAGTTAAAGTCAAGCTTGAAGGATAAATGGAGAAGTTTAGCGTAAAGTGGAATTAATATGATACTTACTCATTCACCATGTTGAAATTTTGATCCATTAAAGAACATGAATAGGTGATGTCTTTTTAAGAAAGGGTGGTTATGGATTCATCAAGAAACTCAAGGGAGGATAGTCGATTATCTACTAAGGGTGCTTTAGCCAATTGGTCAGAAATGACTTTCCCTTTTATTAAATTTTAATAGAGAAACTAAAGGTCAAACTCAGCTAATAACATGAGCCACTTAGCCATACACTAGTTTTGGTATGGCTTAGAGTGCATGTACTTGAGTGGGTCAGCATTGGTTATGACATAGGTCTTATAGTTGAGAAGGTAGTGGAAAAGTTTGGAAGTGATGAAGACTAATGCAAGGTAAAGTTTTTCAATATGGGTGTATTAAGTCTCATACTCTATAAACATATGACTTATTTAGTAGATAGCTTACTCTTTATGATGCTCATCCCAATGGTCCAACATTGCCCCTAAGGAGTGGTCAATGGCAAAAATATAAAGATAAAAAGGTTGATTCTCATTGGGAGGAATGAGGATGTGTATAAAAATAAGGTAGTCTTTAATTTAATCAAAGTTATTTTGATAATTTTCATTCCACTTAAAAGATACATCCTTTTTGAGAAGGTGGTGGAACGGTCAACATCGATCTGAGAGCTGAGAAATAAAGTGCCGAATGGATTGGAGCTTCCTTTGTAAGATATGAAGTTGATTGAGGTGGGTGGGAGGAGGCAAGTCAAGGATTTCTTTGATTTTAGTGGATTGACTTTGATTCATCAAATGGAGATGATAAATCCAAGGAAATTTCTTGACAACACTCCAAATTTACACTTCTTGGGGTTAAGGAAAACATGGTAATGGATGAAGAATTTAAAGATAATCTTAAGAATGGCCAAATTATCTTTAATAAATTTGAATTTCCAAAGAAGGTCATCAACATAGTCTTCTATGATTTTGTGAATAAGGTCATGGAAGATATAGGTCATAGTGCACTATTAGGTTTCACTAGTGTTCTTCAGACCAAAAGGCATGACCCTATAGTAGAAAGTTCCCTAAGGGGTGATAAAGGTAATTTTGTGTTGATCTTCTAAGGCAATCAAGAACTGATTGTAACTTGAGAACCCATCCATAAGAGATAACATCTCATGGCCGGTTGTAAGATCAACAAGCTGGTTAATGCTTGGCAAAAGAAAGTCATCCTTTAGAAAAGAAAGGTTAAGGTCATGAAAGTCAACACAAATATGAAGTCCCCTATGGCTTTGGTAATAAGGAAAACATTAAAGACCCATTAATGATAATTAATGGGTTGAATGAAATTTACGGATAGGAGGCATTGAAGTTATTCTTTGATAATAAGGGCTATGCAAGGGTGCATCCAACAAAGTATTTACCTAATGGGCTTGGCATCATGGTTGGTGAATATATTATAGGTGATGATGGAGGGGTTGATTCCTAACATGTCATTGTAAGACCAAGCAAATGTTATACTATGGTCTTGTAAGGAGGGGAAATCCTAAAGCTCTTTAAAATTTAGTAATTGTCTAATTTTGATAATATATAGGTTATTCTGAGTACCAAAGTTAATATCCATGGTGGATTCATTCAACACGATTAAATTTTTATGAGGAAGGGACTTGTGGATAGAATAATCTTATGCATTAAGATATGTGAGAATGGAATTATCATCTTGACACTAAATAATATTAATGGTAGGAGAGTCGTCTCCTATCATCTCAAGATGAGTTATAAGAATGGTTATGGTCTCCCCATCCTTTTGATAAGTTAGGGTCCCAAGGCTAATCATGTTGATGAAATTTTTTTAGGGGGGATGATGTTGAAATCCTTAGATATTGATGGTGGATTGGATGGTGAGGATGGGATTTCCTCATCAATGACAATAATGGGATGTGAGTCTCTTGCCTCTTTGGGTGGAGTGAAACTGAGGCCAAATATTTCATGAGGATTTTTAGTCTTACATGGAGGGAAATCATGTGGTCTATGATCTTAATGTCCTAGACCAAATCCCTTCCAAACACACCTATGGAGGTATGTCTTGGTAAACTTTGGTTTATCCAAGTAGGATAAATTGGAGGTGAATGGTTGAGGATAAGAAGAGGTTGAGGAAAAAAAATTGGTTGATCAAGTCCCCCATAAATAAAGTTTGTTTAGAGATTGCGAAGACCTAAGGAAATAGTTCTTCCAGTATTGGGGTCATAACCAAGGTTATAGTCAAGGTTTCCATACTCCTAGGGAATGGGGAAGGTATCCAAGGATAAGAGGAGATACTTCCTATGCGAGAGGTGTTATAATGTAGATTCTAAGGGGTCCCCTATGGGGATTCAGGTAGAAGGAATGGATGAACTAGTTGAGGCTTGGTTGTTAGAAGAGGTGGAATTGTCATTGGTTGATGAAGACTTGGTAGTGGGAAGGAGGAGAACATCATTTTGATAGTACATCATGTTTCATGATGTAAAAGGAGTTGGGTCAGCTTGTATGGTAACCACTTGAAACTCATGCTCAAATTTGATGCACTAATGTAAGGTGGATGGCACACAATTCATATAATGGATCCAAAGGCATCTAAGCAAGACATTATACTAAAACTCACCTTATACTATGTATAAGAGCTTGAAAAGTGTGTGAGGTCCTAAATGAATGTGGAAGACAATAGTTCCTAGAGTTGTTACCATAGTGTCATTGAAGGAATAGATTAATATTGTGGTTTTTTAAATAATGTTCTCTGATAGTTTCAGCTGGTCATATGCATGGGAGGAGATAATGTTTATGTTATCCCCTCAATCAATCATAACCCTTTTGATGTAGGTTTGGTTGAAGTATGAGGTAATGAAGAGAGGAAGATCTAGATCTTGGGCATGAATGTAAGGTATTTCTAAATCTTTAAAGGTAACAAGGGTGGAAAGGTGGAGGACTCTAATAAAGTCTACTAGAGGTTGTGGATATTTAGGTTGGACCTCTATAGACTGCAAAGATTCTATCATTGCCAAGTAGTGATGGGGAAAGGTATTAATTAGTTCATATAAACTCATCTTCACCCATGTTTGGTGAATTTTCTTGAGAATTACCCTTTAGATTGACTTGAAAGGGTTGGATTGAGAGGTACTCAAGATGGATATCTTATGTTTGGGAGAAGGTGTGGATGGTTGGGTTTAGTTGAATGGTTTGGTGGTGTAATAAGGGTATGTCTATGGAATGGACACCTTTGCCTTTATCTTCTTATTCTTTTATTTGGCTTGTGATTATGTGACCACATGGATGGTATGGATTTGGGGAGGATTTGGGCTAGAGGACTACTTTAGTTCTTCTTCATTCTTGGATAAGAGTGTAGGAGTAGGTAGGTTTGGAAGGGTAATCTATGGTTCTTGGAGTGGAATTCGGGTTATGGGTGGTTTGTATGAAAATAAGTCATCATTGGCATATAGCTAATGGAATAAGACTTGGATAGATTTACAATTCTTTGTATCATGTCATAGTGTTCTATGGTATGATAAAATTAGATTATCATAAAACTAGGATGAATTAGGACTATGGGGGTCAAATGGTTTGATGGGAGGCAAAGTCAAGCAATAATCTTGCTATAATCTTTATAGGATGGTTGAGTAAGACTCATGTAGATTTGGAAGGGATTTTGGAGTTTTGGATTTAACTTTTGGGGTAGAGGCCTTCTTTGGGGTAGGCTTAGAAGTGGGAGTTTTGGGTGGTGGGTTATTCTTGGTGGTTAGTGGTTTGGAGGTAGAATTTTTAAATGTATCAGGACTGGAAGTGGGTGATTTAAAAATAGAGGGGTTATAAGTAGGATGTTTGGTAGTGGAGGGTTTAGAGGTAGAGGGCACAAAAATAATTGGTAGGGGTGTAGCTAGAAGAGGAGGTTGGGTTTGGGTTGTATTTGGGAGACATGTTTTCTTAACCAAAGGATGAGGTCCTAGGATGGAAGAAAGGTGTGGTTTCAAAATGGAAGGCAAGGTAAAAATAAGTGAAGAGGTTTTGGCTTTTAGGATCCTGGGTGGCTCCTCCTTGGTCAAATTTACTTAGTGTTTCTTTGGTGGGTTAGGTGATGCTAAATATAACTATAAAGGAGGGTGAGTAAAGATATGAATAGGGAACATGCCTAGGATTTTTATGGGATGGTAGAATGTGTTTTAGATACTTTGAATAGGGTTGGTGTGATTGCTTTAATGATGGCTTGAGGGGTAGATGTTTCTAATGGTTAGGTTGAGATGATGATGGTTTTGATAGTGGAAGCAAAAGGTTGGGTTGATAATGGTGTGGTTAGGGGATCTTGCTTACTTGGGTAAGGAAACTTGAGATGGTACCAAAATGTGGCATGATCCATATTAGGTTGGGATAGGTATGTCAAGTTTTAAACCAATCTAGAGAAAGGCTTATATATGGGTTTGATCCCTTTGGTATTGGTCTCAAATGACAAACCCATGGGCGGAGAGATATGATTGTTTACCTCATCCTTTTATTCAATCAAAGGTTCCAAGGTTTGGGAAGGTGAGTCTTTTATAAGAGAGGTAGGTAGAGTGACCTCTTCTTTAGGAATTCTTTCCAAAAGAAAAGTGGATTGTTATATGATGGAAGAGAAGGATATGGTGGTAATGGATACTTTTTATGGTATGTCTTACAAAGGAGAGGTTGGTATCTCTATTACCTTGATAAGTGGAGAAAGGGGAATGATTGTTTCCTTTGTCTTAGTTCCTAAAGGAATAGAGGGTGACTCCACTACCTCAATAATTGAAAGGAAGGAAAAGTGATTTGGGAAATGGTTTCATTGATAATAAGTTCACTAAGAACCACATTAATGGTATGGACCTCATGGTTGTGAGAGGATTGCTCTCTATTATTTTCATTATTTGTGGAAGGGGCATGGTTGGGGAATAGATATCTAAAGATGTTAAGTGATTGATTTGGGGGTGCATTAGGGTTATCCAACACAAGTTCTCCCTTGTCAATAAAACTTTAGACAACATTTTTGAAAGTATTTCACCTACTAACATCATGCCCAATGACATAGTAGAAGGCCCACAATTGATTTTCATTATACCAATTGGGTACAAGATGAGAGGAATCAAATTTTTGTGGAGGTTTGATTGGTGGGAGTTATATGATATTTGAGTTTAACAAATTTTCCTAGACTGAAGCATGTGATTCCCCTAGTGGAGTAAATTATTTTTGGTTGTTATGATTTTGGTTTCTAGAGTTTTGATTAGAGGAATTATAAAAGTTGGGATAGTTAACAACTGGTGGAGGAGCAGTTTTAAGGACAACCACATTCATGGTTCCTTTATTTTTAGTGTTAGTGTTGGTTTGGCTATTAGGTTTGGAGGAGGAAGCCTCATTTGATTTGAAGGTGGAGTTTTTGTTTCTCAATTTTAACTTCCCCTCATCAATGGATCTATTCTCTAACTTTTGTGCCATGGTGAAATCTTCATCAAAAGTCCTGAAAGTTTAAACTCATAAAGTGGAGGAAATGTGTTTAGCACAAGCCTAAGAAAAAATTTCAATCAACTCAAGTTGGGGTAAAGAGAAAGAGATCTGGTTTATAAAGCTTCTACAGTAGGATACAAAATCAAAAATTTAATCATAGTCAAATTAACAGATGGAGTAAATATTGGTGATGGAAAATTTCTTAGAGATATTTATGGAAAAGTGATCTAAGAATGTTTGAGCTAGTTGGGAAAAAGAAAAGAGGGAGTGTTTGGTAATAACACTATACAAATCTAGTGCCAGACTAGATAGAGACATGGGAAAGGTATGAATAAGGAAAGCATCATCATAGGTAATCAAATAGAAAGAGTGTCTAAATTCTCTCAGATGTTATTGAGGTCATCCTTCTTCTAAAATTTTAATTTTTTTGGAAGCTCCCATTAAGGAAGATAAGGTCGAATGGGGATGAATGGGTGAATTGGTTCATTATAGATTTGATCATATGATAAGAGGTTATGGGTGCCAAAAATAGATGAATCCAAAGTGGTCATCTTCTCACTTAACATCTTAACAAGCTCCATTTGTGGTTGTGCACCCTCATAGTTGTAGGGTAGATTATGTTGGGTTTGGGTTGGTGTAACATAAGAATAACTAGTATAAGGTTGGGAGGTTGTCACATGTTGATGTGTGGACATGGGTAGTTGGAAGGACACCATGAATGGGTAGGTAGACATAAAAGGTTGGGTAGAGGATGGAGCCATATACCCCTATGGGTTTAGAATATAGCTTTGATTGGGTGTAATATGAACTTGTTGAGGAATTGACATGGGTTGGGTTAGAGGTATGGTCAGGTTGATAGGTTGAGGATGGGTATTAATATTGGTACTAATGGGTGAAAGGTTAAAAGGTATGGGAACCACCAAGATATAGAATTGAGTGGAGGTAGGTGGGTTGGAAATAATAGGAAGGGTGGTAACACTAGTAGAGGGTATTCCCATGGTAAGTGGAGTACATATACCCAATGGTTGGGTTAAACTTATACTAGAAGGGTTATTGGTTGGGGTGAATGGTGTTTGGGTTTTAATTGGTTGGTTGGGTTGGTTTTGGATGGTGGTATTGGTTAGATTATTAGTAGAAAATAATACCTGGGAGACAAAAGGTTGGGTGGAAATGGTGGAAATAAAGGTGTTACCCATAAGGTGGGATGGCATACCATAGGGTGGGTCAATAGGTAGAACCAAAATATGGGTACGATGGGATATGGTGTTAAGGTAATGTTGAAGGGCCATGGGTTTGTTATCTAGAAAGGTGGAAAAATTTGTGTCACCTTGGGAAATCATTTAAGGGATACTAGGACTTCTAAAAGGATGGAGAGAAATCTCTGCATCTGAGATGTACTCCATGGATGAAGGAGAAGAGGAAGATGGGTGATTAGGAGGTGGATCCTAATTTTCTTGGTTTCTTAGTTGTTGCCTAGTTAAAACCATGCAAATAATGGAAAGAGTAAGATGCAATAGGCAATCAATATCCCAACTCAAAAAAGAAACAATCAAAATAAAAATGTCTTAAGGAAATTAATACATACACTAATGTGCATGAAAATCCTAGGATACTTTATTATCTCTCTTTAGGATTATGCCTCAATTTTAAAGAAGTTATGAATACCATATTGGGCTTGTAGAGTAGGTACTATAAGAAGATATCTAAGGATGGTTTTAGGTAGTTAAAGGCTCTCAAGATATATACTAAAACTTGGTATGTGGATTGATAGTGGGGCTTACCCCCTCACTTCACACACCATAGTGATAATGGTGTCAGGTGCTTAGCCAAAATATATCAAGTTTCTAGAGATTATACTTAGTCAGTGTACTCAATTGGTTATCCCCTTGGTGATGAAATCCAAGTAGGACAATGAAGGAAAGTTGATGACTAGATGATGAAATCACAGTCAGGCCTTATGTCAATATTTTGATGTTTAATTAAATGTGTGGTTTGGTCTTATGTGTGTGGAGAAAAGTGAGACTATGATTGATTTACTTTATTTAATTTAAGCTATGTGAGATAATCAATATAATAAAATAATGTATGTAGTCAATTTTAAGCCCAATTTTTTTTGATTTCATTCAAATGAGCATAAAACAAGAATAAAAACACTTAGATGCAAACTATGAACCCAAGAAGAGATTTATGGGTCCCATCGAGCATGTTATAATGTTTCACTAATTTTTTTCTTATTTCTTTAGAAATAAAGTTGTAAAACTTGAAAGAAGGATGACATTAATAGAAAATGGATTTGGTTTGTGTTTTATGATCTAGAGGGTTGTAGATGATCCTATTTGTTTGGGGAGAAATGATCTATATATAAGAAATCACTAAATAAAATGGTTGATTAGTTGGATAGTAGGGTGGATTTCCTAGTGTGAGCTAGATCCAAGTGGCACAAGCTTCCTTGAAGGCTATCAATCCACACTTTTAAACAATTAAGTTATGAAAATGAAAGATAAATATATTTCATAAATGATAGAAGATACTGAAATCAAATACAAGAAGTGCTTGAGAAGAAATAAGTGTTTTGACTTATTACAAAAATAAATGATTAATATCATAGCTAAATAAACTAGACATGGTTCAAAAGGTTGAGTGATCCTTTGTGGTAGGATAAAAACTTAGGAAGTGAAATTTGGTCAAGGTTTGGTGGGTCAAATAAACTTACTATTGAAAATGATAGACAGAGACTGTCGGTGGTTAGGATCAAACTGTTGATGGTTGGGAAAACATCAGGGGTTATTATAGGATCTATTTTAGGAAAATAAGTTTGGTTGGGAAGGTTGTAAGAGGGTTATGCAAGGTAAATTTGGATTAGATATTGGTTACAAGGTATATAGAAAGTGACACAAGGAATGATAGACAAGAACTAATTGTTGAATCCTAATAAGGAATAGATACTTAGCTTTGTTATTGTTAGTTTGAATAATGTTGAGGTTGGCTACAAGATTTCTAGAGATCCTGGAATAATTTTGGTAGAGTGAAAATACTTTAGTTGTTGATTGAGGAGCTACATCAACACTTTTAATATCTATCTTGGTCATTGGAAACTAGAAGAATACCTATATGAAGAAGCTTTGATATCTTACACAAGAAGTTTTATACAAGAAGTTTTGATAATGATTGCTGATGATCTTTCACTTCCTCTTCCTCTCTTAATTTAGAGGGGAGGGAGTGGTGAAATAATAAGTTCAACAAGGTGTCTAACAAGATATCTAATTTTAAGCTCAACATGTATTGATTATGAAAAATGGTGGATCAAACAACTATTAATAGAAAAGCAAGCTGGAGTTTTAGTTGAAGTTAACCCTTGAGGTAGTTAAGGGTAAACCATCGAAAGTCAAGGTTAACCATCAATGATTAAGAACCATCAGTGGTTAGGGTCATAGTCATAAATGGCTTAAGTGAGTAATTTTCACTACTGATCGATGGGGTAATTGGTTAGTAAATAGTCCCCAGGGGGTCCAGGGGTAGTCTAAGGGTTAGTATGACATCTAGAACTATAGTGTGTAATTTTCCAACGTCTACAATTTTATAAATTTATAATATTATTTATTTGAGTTTTATATTAATTGGTTTACTAGAGATTAGTTTATGACCCTTGTGTTTGATATATTTATATATTATTAACCCTATCTACCACTTCTAAATTTAGGGTTAAACACATAATAGTGGTTATACCTAACATAGTGGAAGAGGAAGGAAGAGAAGAAGTTGTGCATTGACTTCACCTAAATCCTATTAAAATATCATGTGTAGGTGATGGGGACATCCTTTGTGAGGTCCCATCATAAGCTTACAAATTACTTTATGATCTTTACCCATATGTTGCAGGTCTTCATTGATGAAAAGTATAATTTCACTAGTGTATTCAATATTACTCTCATCTTCAATCAGGGGAATGTGGGGAGGATAGTTAAAATTATTTAAAGTTTAGGAGTTAGAGAGAGAATTATAATCAATTGTTCTAATAGTTACATGAATATTAATTTTGTCTTGATTATTGATAATATTAAAATGATATTTAGGAGATTTATGGGAGTTATTCAAATCCATCATATTATGTTGTGTTAATTTTTGGGAATCATCAAAGATATACTACATCATATAGAGTTGAAGTGAAAACTATATTGACTAACTTACTAAAACAAAAAATATACTATATCATCCTCAGTCGATGTAGTTACATAGATAGAAATGAGAAACACAAACTATATTAAGCCTGGTTGATGTATTCTATAAAGGATAAATCAAAATGATAATAAAAATTTGTGATCATAAAATGTACTATATCAACCGTGGTCAATGTAGTTACATAGACAAAAATGTGAAAGATAGACTATATCGAGTTTAATCAATATAGTTAGTAAAGGATACAATTATCATAAAATATTTTTGTATAGACCATGATAGATGTAGTTACATAAGTAGATATGTGAGAGACATATTATATCATACATAGTTAATGTAGTCAATATATGATATACTAAAACAAATATTATAAATAATGATAAGAGAATGTACTTTATCAATGGTGGTTGATGTAGTTACATGAGCATAGATGTAAAAGATAGATTATAATGAGCCTGGTCGATGTAGCTATATTTGGGGAAAATTTATATGTATTATTAATAAACTATGTTAGTCTTAGTATATATAGTTTGATAAACAAAGATAGATAAAGATAATACTTAATAAACTATATTGAACATGGTGAATGTAGTATATTCACACACAAACAATTGAATTAATGATAATTGGTGTAATTAGAACACAAAAAACAAAAATATATCAATGTTGGCTGATATAGTCTATAATATAGAATACAATAAAATAAAACAATTTTAAAATTTAACTATCTTTGATAACTATTTATCCAAAATAAATATTTGGTAGATGTATTAAGAGGATGTGATTAGTTTGTAAGATCTCAAAGATACTTGTTTATCTATTGGATAGTGTCATCCCAATATCTTAGAGTGTTGAATATGGAGGAAGTATTGTTACCATATCCCACTAAACCCAATTTCAAAGGTAAATTGAGAATAACTTTTGGGCACTAATTACTAACTGATGCACTATAGAATCAAATGGATGGCTAGCTTCCTAAGGTCTGATAAAAGGGAAATGCTAGGCATTTTCTAAATACTATGAGATATATGGAAGCTAAATATTGTGTTTAGATATATACTATAGATATAATTATTGGGTCAATCTCCTCACACCATGATTTATATAAATAATATACAAGGATTATAAATAAAAATAACTAAGTAGTTAGAAAACTACTGAAACATAGTTTCTAGGAAAATCTAAACAAAGAGAAAATAAAATCTAAAAAATAAATATAAAAAATAAATTTAATACATTTAATGAATTGAAATAACCAAGAGTCAACTTGAAAATAAATGTTTGATTAATTATTGAAAATAAAGGTTATTTTACCTTGCTTATGAGAAAAATGAAAGCACATAGAACTATATGAATGCATGTCGATGTAGTTATTCACATCGTATAGAAATGTATCGGTGTAAGTTGATATAGTATGTATAAATATAGATAAAAATAAGAATGAAATAAATCAATTAGGATTGATGTAGTTTTTTATAGAGATGGGAACACAAAACTATATTAGCCAGGGTTGATATAATTTGGTAGATAGATAAAATGAAGTTATAACTAAATCAATCAAGGTCGACATACTTATTCAAGTAAAATAAAATTTTAAATAATTATAATTTTTAATACATAAATAAATATAGTTAATTATTTATTGTAAAAATGAACAAATAGAACTATATAAGATGAGGTTGATATAGTTGGGCAAAAGAATACCTAGAAAATAAAACTAGATCAACCTTGGTTGATATAGTTAAATGATTTTAAAGCAGTGTAGATATGAGTGTAAGAATGGATTGACCTATATTGATGTATCCTAATATAAAATAAACATAGATTAAATTATATCAACTTTCATTGATATAGTATTCATAAATACACATAAAGATTAGACTAGATCAACCTGTGTTGATGTAGTTTGTTGAAAAATGCAAATAAATAAAACCATTTCAACCCACATTGATATAGTTTTTTGAAAGAGAAAAATCAATGGTTAGTTCACGTTGGATTCAATATAATATATGAAATGAGTTAGTATTGACTTGTAACTTATCCTATTTAAGAGATTTAGACTCAAAAAAGGTAAATCAAATAGATCCCATTGATATTTAAAGTATCAGGGTATGACCAAATGGATCAGCTAAACCTAGAAATAAAAGAAATTATCAAAAAACATAAATGGATAAGGTTTCAAATCCTCTAGGAAATAAATATAATAGAATAACCCTAAATAGGTATTCTAATATTGTAATTAATCTAATCAAGTATTTCTAAGCTATCAACATAAATAAGGGGGATGGTTTAAACAAACTAAAAAGGGTAAGGAACCATGGTAGGAAAATGAGAGCTGAGGTTACTTAAGGTGGGAAATGGAAAGTTTTAAAAAACCTATAGCCACATTAGGTATAAGTGTAGAGGATATTTATACAAGGATTTATACATTAATTCAAGCTAGTAATTATGCAACTTCTATCTATCAAAATTAAATAGCTAAGGTTAGAATATACTTACCTTGAGCAAATATGTTGAGCCTTAATCTCCCCTTGGATAATGGTGGTTTTCAAGAGATTTTTATGGTCTTAAGTATCACAAAGTTTAAGCCAAGCTCTAGGATAAAATGGCTCATCATATTACTACCAAGATTCTACAAGACAAGATCTAAGAAATAGCTTCTCCAAATTTAGAATTAAGTATAATTGAGAGAAATGACAATGCAAAAAAAGAATGTTCAAATGTTTAGATTGAATTGGGGACTTGTATTTATAGTGATATATGATCCTAATCTTACCCAAATTTTTATCCAATTCCATCATCTAGTTGTAGACACTATTTATGAATTATATAACACCCTCGTCTTGTAAAGTTGGTAAATACATATCATGGATGTACCTTCATCTTCAATACCTTTCCCACTAAAAAAAGAACATATACACTATTTCTCTATGCTGAATTTCTTATCTCTTAATCTAAACATTGTTATTATGATGACTTAGACCTTTTATCTTTCCCAAAATGTTATAAATCCTCTTATATTCCGTCTCTATAAGTTATAAAATTGCATCTATTTTATAACTACCTAGACACTTTCATCCCAATAAAAAACCTATGTCAACATAAGTGTCTTATCCCAACACAAGTGCCCATTACCATAAAGTCATACAATTTGAAAATAAAACATATCATATGGTCAACCTAAGTGTGGTAATGTGAGATATTCTCTAAAGGTATTGGTATAAATATAAGATCAACATATATTCATTCTAAACATAGCACAAACCTAGAAACTTTGTACAAATTTATAAGGTAACTTACCAAAAACATACTATCAATCACTTAAGTCAGAAAAAATTCCCTATTTTCTCCGATTTCCATATCATCTATAGCTTTAAAGTACTAAAAGAGCACTCCATGAGCTATATTTTCCAAGTTACAAACTAGGTCACTATTATACTTTTTTATGACACATTATATGATTCACACACAAGCCAAAACGTAGGGGAAAATTACGTAAGTATAAGTCCCTCTTCAGATTAATGGCTATGTAGGAAATGCTCAGTAATAGAGGGGTATTTGGGGCAGCTCAACACCATGTTCCCACTAACCCATTTTCCCCATAGCTAATATGAAGATGAATAACTAGGATTTTTTAATTTGATAAGGAATGACAATCCATGACCTAGATTTGAATTCACTAGAGTGAAAGTGACATCCAGTTTTAATAACTATTAAATATAAAACACATTTGTCTAAGTTAGGCATTAGCATCAACATAACAATCCCAAGTAAATGAAGTGTCTACATATATAGAGGCAAAATTTATATAATCAAGTGATTATTCTAGAATCTAGGTCTAGTCCACTTTCAACCTGTCCTAGATCTAGATCTATATTAATATCATAATCAACTAAGTATCTTGTTTTAATTATTATATATATCATATCTATACTTTATATTTTTAACATATATTATTATAATAAATTCAATATATGTTTTATTAGAGTTTACCAAAAAATTGGATTGCTCTAGAGATAGTTTATCATTCTTATGCTTTATTCTATCTCTTCCCCCTTCAACCCTAGATTCCCCACATCTAGATTTTAGGGCTTAAAAATTAGTGAGCCCAATTCATGTGAATGATTTTTTTTTAATTCCTAGGGTTTTTATTCAGTTAGAGTATAAATTTGTTGTTCAAATTGTATATTTTCTTCATTTATAAGAAATGAAATAGTAATAAAAAACTTGATTTCAAATGGAAGATAAATAAACATTGATCACTCATCTCAATAATAATAAGGTTTTGATAGATGCATTTTTGTATTTTACAAGAGATGAAATTAGTAAGCATGATAAGTCTAAGGTTTCCTCACCAAGTGATGGTGATTATTTAGAAGGTAATACAACTAATTCCATACTAATCAATCTTCCTACATCTAGTGAAGGCATGGATTATGTTTTTTAACCTTTGTTACCTAAAAATACTATTACCACATCTTACATGGGAAACCAAAATGCTTCAAGTCAAATTCTAGTTTCAATAACTATATCTACCCAACCACCTTCTTTAGTGCCTTCTCAAATATCCAACCTAGAATACTAAGAGTTTTAAGCTCTTTCTAATATATATATATATATATATATATATATATATATATATATATATATATATATATATATATATATATATATATATATATATATATTTCAAATTAAGGTTACAAATATGGAACAAAATTCTATGAAATCACCTGATGCTATTGATTCAAAAGAGGTGTTACATAATCCTCTTACATCAAATATATATTTTCACCCATTTCCAATTAGTTTTGTTGCACCTAAGTTCACCTTTTATGATGGAAAGTGTGATCTTGAACAATATCTTCAATCCTTTTATGCAACATGCATGGATTATGCCTCAAATGATAAACTTTTAACCAAATTATTTCCATGAAACCTCAAAGACTATGATGTAAGGTGGTTCTATGATTTACCAACTCAATTAGAAAGTGACTTCAAACCCATTGTGGATTAGTTTTTTGAATACTTCTCTATTAACATTATCGAAAAGGTTTCCTCCACCCAAATTGTTAAAATCAAACAAGGAACCAATAAACCTATCAATGAATATGTCTTAAGATACAAGATAATGTTAGCTAAAATGACCAATCCTATGGAAGATAAAGATATTTAAGATATTTTAAATCAAAGTTTGCTTAATCCTTTACATGAATCCATTGTATTCAAAAGGTTCAAATATTTTTATGACTTATGCCACATTGTTCATGATCATGAAATTAAACTTATCTCATTGAACAAACTTAAATATGTAGAAAACACATTGGCTAAATCTGCATCTAATATAAATTTTGCTATAAAACTAAGTTATAAGGTCAAACCCCTTGAGCCTAAAAAAGAAAAATTTCCCACTATTAATATGGTGTCATAACATCCTAAATAACTTGTCTTATTAAATTTACCATAGAGATAATTTATATGCTTACCTAAGTCTCCTACATCATTACTCCTACAACTTATAGAGTGTCACGCCATATCTCTACCTCATCCCATAGAGGTTGATATGAGTAGACCTCTATCCAAGTGTCATGACATGAATTGTTATTATTACTATCTCCAAGGACCTAGGTATTCTATGAATATATTTTTCAAATTGAAGCATAAAATCTAGGGCCTCATCGATGACCAAAAGATTACATTGATGAGCCTTCAAAGGAATCAAGTTCATAACCTAGTGACCACCACAAACAAAAAATATTTAACAATCCTTTAAAATAACATTCAAATAAATATCCTAAAGTGAAAATGTCATCTAATACACACCCTCCTAGATCTCATTATGAGCACCTATTAGATGGGATTATTGGTATCTATACATGGGATACACCTCATATGGTTCATATACCCTTTATTAATTTTAATGATAGTGAGATTAGGAATGATAACTTAGATATTCATTACTTATTAATTTGAGCATACCTTAATCACCATATTATACATAATGGTATGATTGATAATGGTGTAAGTGAAAGTGTTTGTACCATGACATTAATTATGTATTTAGTCTATACAAATCATGATTTACATCCTTTGACTAGATTAGTTAGAGTATTTAATGTAAACTCACAACAATTTCTTGGTGAGATTGATTTACCTTTATAGGTTGATCCCACCCAGGTGGTTACTACCTTCTTAACTATACCTTCCTTAAGTGTCTTTGATATGTTATTGAGATGAATTTAGATACATACACTTTGAGTAGTACCTTATATAGTATATGGATGTGTTAAATACATTCATGCCAATCTTCTAGAATTACATATGACATCTTATTAAGCAAGAGAAATTTATATATTGGAAATTAATTATCAAACCTCCCATGGTTAATAATTTGAAAAAGGGTAAGTAACAGGAAATTCTATTTTCTAAGTGGATAGTACTTGGTTTGACCACTCCATCAAAGGTCCACAATGGGTTCTAAGGAATCCTTATATACTACACATCATATTTAGATATCCAAATCACCTCCACATGTTCCTATTATTTCTCTTCAAAATAAACCATATAATACTCAATCATGGGTTCCATGAATCCCTATTGCTTTATGATCATAGAGTCTATTTTACATATATAGAGAATCACATATACTACAATGATATATATTACACCTATGCATTATCCTTGACAACATTACCAATTTATTACACTAGGTTCATAATGGGGAGATATTTATGACCATACTTTGGATGTAATCATAAGATAATGTTTTCCTATCATATTCCAAAAATACCAAAAAAAAAACTTCAAAAATCCAAAAATCTTTTCAGCATTTAAATATCCTATTAGTTCCTTGGCATATATTTTGTTGGTTCCATGTTATTATACAACATATAAATAATTATTAAATACACGTGTTTCACATATCTTCAGAGCATGATTAAGACATACATAGATACATGATCTATGCATTATTGGATGTTGGTATCTCCCTCTACTCATATCACTAGGATGTTGGGGGAATCCACCTCTATGATCATAATACATCCATGCTATATCATTCTATGGTTAGTTTAAATTATCATGTTTGAGCTTATGTACTTATATAATCCTTTATCCATGCTTATATATTTTTTAGTGTACTTGATATTATATGCATTTAACATTTTTTGCTAACACATTATAAACATTATTTTATGGATTATATAACACATCAATCTAGTATACTTGTCAAACTTAAACCTTGTCTTTTCCTCTCAATTATGTACCTTTCCCACTTTCTAAATTCTCACTTATACTCTATCTTGTGTGCCTTGGCATATCTCTTGGTCTGACTAGTCTTATGTTGATGATCTAGAGATTCTATCTTGCCCAGAATGTTTAAAACCTACTTATCTTACACCTTTGAAAGTTCTAAGTCTATACTTGATTTCCTATTGTCTAGACACCAACGTCTAAGATAAAGACCTACATCGATGTTAATAGCTTCCAATGCCCTAAAGTCATCTTATTTTTAAATTGAATGTATCCTAATGGTCAGACTTAGTGATTTAATATGATTTACTTATCCAAAAGGATTAATATAAATACAAGATCAACCCTTATTCATTCTTCACCTTACTATACTAAAAAATACCTAAGGAAACTTATCAAAGAATTCAATAAAGTACTTGATAAAAAAAGGTTCTTATTTTCTCATATTTTCATATCAGTCATAGGGAAAACATACATTGGTCTAAAGTAATGAAAGAATAACTCAAGAGCTATATTTTAACATTTAAAATATATGTCACTATTGTATTTGATTTTTACATAGTAAATGATTCAAACATAATACAACACATAGGGGAGAAATACATCAATATAGGGAACTATTTAGAGTATTGGATATGTAGGAATAACTCATTGATATAGGGGTATTTAAGGTCATCTTGACACTGTATACGCAGTAACCTATTTCCCCAAAGTCACTATGAAGATGAATAAATAAGGTTTTATAAATTCATGAGGAGTGATAGTACATGACCCAAATATAAATACACTAAAAAAAAGGTGAATTCAAACCTAGAAGAAACTAGGTGGTCAGATCCTTTTCCACTAGGTATTTTGTATAAGAAACTTGTATCAGGTTTAGACAATAGTGTTGATGTAATTATCTAGGGATGATGCTAGTGTCTATGACTTTAGAGGCATCCAATATAAGACATAATGAATATTCTATAATCCTCTTCTAGTTTGATTTCTACCTATTCTAGATCTAGAATTGCATTAGTATCAGAAAATGCTAAGTATATTAATTCTTTGTCATTTTCATATCTAGCATAGTTGTACGTACTATTTTTATCTTATCTTAATTTAATGAATTCAACATATGGTTATATAAAATTTTAACACCTAATTAGACTAATGTAGGTCTGATCATCACCCTTGTACATTGTAATTTATATGTTTATTAACTCTATATACTAAAATATGATCCATATATAATTTAGGGTTAAATATTTGGTGAAATCAAATCATATGAATGCAAACATTTCTGATTACTAGGATTTTTAGTCAGCTAATGTTTTAGATTATTGTACTTTTTAATTTCCTACTTATATTATTTTGTATTGAACTTAGGCATATCCATAGATTTGGAGGTGTGCCTATTGAACACACTGAGCTTCCTATCCCACCACCTAAGTTGTCTTAAACCACTTAGGAACATAATCATATGGATCATGATGATAAAAATGTTGATAATGAAAAATTTACTAATGAGATTATCATAGAAGAATATTTTTCTAATGAAAATCATGAGTCTAATGAAACTAATGAACATGACCAGATAGATGAATACACATTATACACAATGTTATGACTGATAATGGTGAAAGCAAGAATGTTTGCACCATGACATTACTTACAAACTTGGGTTATACTCATCGTGATTTACATCCTTTTATTAGATAAATTAGATAATTCTATGAGACTCCCATAAGGTACTTGTCAATATTGACCTACCTCTATAGTTTAGTTCTTCACATGTGGTTACTACCTTTTTAGTTCTACATTCCATGAGCATATTTAATATTTTATTGGGAAGACCTTGGATCCATACACTTAGATCAATACCTTATATAGTTCATGGGTGTATTAAATACATTCATTCTA
This sequence comes from Torreya grandis, assembly GCA_037957365.1. NCBI lineage: Eukaryota > Viridiplantae > Streptophyta > Pinopsida > Cupressales > Taxaceae > Torreya > Torreya grandis. Next base: position 7,423,697 of record JARHVA010000127.1, read on the forward strand.
GTCAGGTAATTAAATTTGATAAAATAACATTTGAGCATCCTCTTAAATAATAAAAACTTATACCAAGGCAGCTAATTATCAAAACTACTATGGTTATTCCACTATAAAAGGGTAAAAAATAGGCAATCACCTTTACTAGGTGGCCAATACTTGAGAGACCATTATATCAGAGACATATAATGGATTGCATAGAATCTTCATCTACTATGCACCATGTTTAGATATCCATAACACCTACACATGTCCCTCTTTATGATATTCCAAAGAAACAATAGAGAACTCAATGATGGATTTCATGAACCCCTACTCTTATTGATCTTACTACTTATCTAGGACCATAAATTCCTAATATATATATATATATATATATATATATATATATATATATATATAGAGAGAGAGAGAGAGAGAGAGAGAGAGCATCACAAAAACTACAACGATAGATATTATACCTAAACATACTCTCATCAATAGTGTCACTATATTATTAAACCAAGTTCACAATGGATATATATCTATGATCACCCTTTAGATTAGATCATAAAATATCCTTTCCATTTCAAATTCCAAACATACCAAAAAAATAAAAAAAAAACATTCAAAAATCCAAAAAACATTTTCAACATGCAACATGTTATATTGGATCTTTGGCATATATGTATTAGCTCTATGTTGATAAATGACATATCAATTACTCTTTCATACATGTGTGTCATTCTTCTACTTGAATATGATACAAGCATACAAAAATACATGATCTATTCCTATTTTGGATGTTGGGCCTTTCATCTACTCATGTCCCATAGACATAAGGGCATCCACCTCTATGATCATGATACTCATATGTGATATCATTATATGGTTATTCTAAATTATTATGTTTTGATCTCATATACATACTTACACGTGACTTTATCCATGATTATATATTTAATAGGGTACTTAATATGCTATGCAATTGACATTTTTGCTAATACATTTGGTCCATAGGCTACTATGACATGTTTATGCTAGTTTATTATATTTTTCTCTATGTACTTCCTTGAGTATATTACCTTGTTATTGTCTTTCTTATTTGAGCATTTGAATAAACTACTTTATTTGAGGCCCCTGTTCTTATATATTCTTTCTTTGAAATTTGAACATGTAATTGTTTGATGTATGGACATTTGAATATTTCACCCTTGATTTTGTGGACATTTGACTAAGTCATGTCCCTTTTATTTTATGACATTTGAATATGCCCCTTATTTATAGTCTCTTTAGACCATTGCCTTTTGACTTGATTTTGATTGCTCTTGTTGTGTGTGCTTGATTAACTTGTTGATCTTGTATTGTTACTATCTATATGTCTCCATGATATTTATCATGCATCTTAGGGCTTCATGTAATCACATTTTCCTATGCACTTCAATGCTACATTTACCTTGACACATTATTTTATATGCTACATGGTTACATTCATAGATTATATAGTTATATTATATTTTTGAGGTGAGGTAACTACAAGTTTCTATTCTTACCTCACCTAAAAGCAGGGGGATATCACTGGAGTCATGTCTTAGAGGCATATTCTCCACATTTTAGGCATAGTTTTTTAGATTTAATGGAGGAATACTTTGGAAGAATGCTCTCCACACTTATTCAGTATTTAGTATTTATAACAGGTTTTTAGATTCAGTGGGGGAATGCCATAGAGGAATGGCTTGAACATATTCAAAGTATTATATTTAGTTATGTCATGATTTATAATCATGTTATCCACACTTATTCAATATTTGGCACACCCAAATTCAGTGGGGGCATGTTTTGGAAACATGTCCTCCACATTGGTACTTGTTTAAATTTTTAGATTTCTCCATATATAGTGGGGTAATGATTTGGAAGTATGTTATATGCACTTTTTTTTTTGAATTGGCCAAATTAAATAATTATATAATTTAGATTCATATTTGTGGTAGAATTTTATACATTGGTATCATTTTTATACATAGTTTCAACATGAGACATAGGTAAGGTGCATATATTATGATTAAAATTAATATTTCAAAATCCAAATTAGCTATATATTTAAAAACTTAGTTACTATCATCACCCACCAAGATGTAATTCTATACATTGATACGCAAGGTTTAATTTTATGTACTTTCATTTCAACTAGAAATTCTATTACTAGATAAAGTGGGGGGGGGATGTAGACACTATTTTATGGATTATATATCACCTCAATATTTTACACTTGACAAACTCAGATCTTGGTTGTTCCTCTTAGCTCTCAACCTTTCCCAAATTTTGAAGTCTTACATAGGCTCTATCTTATGCCCCTTGGCCTATCTCTTGGTATGAATAGTTTTATGTTGATGACCTAGAACTTATATCCTTTCCTAAAATGCTTAAAAATTACTTATCTTACACATATATAAGTTCTAAGTCTATACCTACTTTACTATTCCATAAACACTAGTGTCTAGGATAGATACATTCATCAACACTAGTGTCCTACTTCGATGCAAGTGTTTAGTTCCCTAAAGTAATTTAATTTTAAAATGAAATGTATCTTAATGGCTATAATAAGTTAATTAATCCAATTTATTTCTCCAAAGGTATTGATATTAATACAAGATCAACCCTTATTCATTTCTCACCTAGCTACACTCAAATATACCTAAGGTAAATTATCAACATTCAATCAATCACTTGATAGAGTAAATATTCCATATTTTATCCTATTTTAATATTATTAATAGGGATAACATATATAGGTCTAAATTATTTAAGGATAAAACAAATAGCTATATTTTACAATTTACAAGTTAGGTCATTATTGTACTTGCTTTGCACATATTACATGATTCACAAATAAGCCAACACATAGGGAAGAACTACATCAATCTGAGGCCCTATTTAGATTATTATATATGTATGTAGTGATAATTGATAGATTATTCTTTGGGGTCAGCCCAACATCATATTCCCACTTACTCATTTTATCCCAAGGTCACTATGAAGATGAAGAACTAGGGTTTTACACATTCATGAAAAGTGATAGTTCATGACCTAGATTTCAATACACGAAAGCAAAGGTGAAAAAAACTTAAAAGAATATAATTTGTCACATATATTTACAATAATTATTCTATATAGGACACTTATTTCATATTCAAACAATAGTGTTGATGTGATTGTCTAGGGCTAAAGCTAGTGTCTATGGATCCAAAGGCAACCAATCTAGAATCTAGTGACTATTGAAAAATCCTCTTCTAGTCTAATTTATTCCTATTATATATTCAAAACATCATTATCATAATAACAAAATAAGTAAATTATTTATTTTTCATATCCATATTTAGAATATTTATACTTATTATTTTTAGCCTATTTGAGTTTAATGAATTTAACATATGTTTATATTTAAGTTTAATACCCAATTAACCTACTATAGATATGATCATCACCCTTATACATTTACATTTATATATTTATTAACCCTATCTACTTAAATAGGATCCATATTAAATTTAGGGTTAAACACACATATACCCAAGGACCAATATGATATGTTTATATTGGTTGTTTATGCTTTCACTTATGTACTTCCTTGAGTGTCTTTCCTTGATATTATCTTGATTGTTTGATAATTTTAATATAATTCATTTTTTTTGGCCCTTATAGCTTTATTTTCATATTTGACATATGAATATGTCATTACTTCTTATATGTTTATATTTGAATACATCATTCCTTACTTTATGGACATTGACTATGTCATGTCCCTTCAATTGGGTAATATTTGAACATGCCCCTTATTTTAGGTCTCCTTGGATCATTGTATTTTTATTTTATTTTGAGATATCTTGTATGTGTGCTTGATTTTTTTTTAATCTTGTATTATTATTATATAGATGTTTCCATGATTTACAACATACATCTTAGGACTTGGTGTGATGACATTATTCATGTTTCAATGATATATCTACCTAGACATGTTCCTAATACATTATACATGATAATTTAAAACTTTACATGGTTATATTATCCTTTAAGGTAAGTTATCTACTATTTTTTACTTCCCTCACCTCAAATGTGGGGCATATCAGTTGGGACATACTATGAAGGCACAACTTCCACATTTCATCACAATTTCAAATTTAATGGGGGCATGTTTTGGAAATATGTTCTCCAAACTTATTAAGTATGTAAAATACTAAGATTAAAGTGGGAGAATGTTTTGAAAACATGTTATCCAAATTGGCACTTACACCAGTTCTCAGATTTAGATTATAGTGGGGACATGTTTTGGAAACATGTTCTCCACACTTATTCAGTACTCAACATACCTAGATTACATTGGGGTCATGTTTTGTAAACATATCCTCCACATAGGCACTTGTATAAATTTTTATATTTCTCCATATATAGTGGAGACATAATTTGTAAGCATGTTCTCTACACACAATTTCAATCTAGCCAGATTACATAATTATATGATTCAAATACACATTTATGGTAGAATTATATACATTGGTACCATTATTATACAATATTTTAGCATGAGACATATATGAGGTTAATATGGTATTAAATTTGCACCTAATATTACAAAATCAAATCAATTTTAGATTCCAAACACTTTTAATGACTATCAACACCCACCAAGTTGTAATTTTATGAATTGTATTGAGCCAATCTATTGAAGTAGTTGGTTCACTTTTTGGTATGGTTTAGGTGATTAAATCACTCAATATTTAAAAGTTTATAGGTTGGACTTGATTGCATCATATATCCTCACTAGTTTTATAGTGCGAGTTTACTTGGTTCACTCACACTCATTAGGTTATAAGTATGATTGGGTTGCATAGTTGAGATAATCTCAATTGTTGGGTGATAACTAATATTTTCTCCAAGGTTGGGGGCATGTGATGTATAATATATTTATATCTATTTAGATATATGAAATTTATAGATTTATATTTTTTTGTAATCTTAGTTTCAGTGATTCATAATTATATGTATTTCAAATGAAATTACCAAAAGGAAAAATAGTTGCAATGATACATAGGTGTACTCCTGAACCTTACTCTCTTTCAATTTTAATCATTTAAATATTTTTTATTTTAGATTATATGTACTAATTATATATTATAACATGCTCTAGGTTGTAATTTAGTCATTAAAAAAACACTTAAGTTGGACACAAGTAAAGACAAAGTGTGTTATACACACCCACATACACATTCCTTTTCCTTTAAACTAGAAATTTCATTACTAAATTAAAGGCATATTGTAAACAATATTTATAAATTATATATCACACTAGTCTTGTACACTTGGAAAAATACATATCATAGATGTAACTTCATCTTCTAGACCTTTCTTGTTGCCAAAAGGATCATATACACTATCTCTATGTGCCTAATTACTTATATCTTAGAATAAATAATGTTATTTTGATGTCTCAAACCTTTTATTTTTCTTATAATGTTATAAACTTATTAATCTTTTATATATACAAGTTTTTTACTTGCATCTCTTTTTTTAACTACCTAGACACTTGCATCCTAGTTAGAACCCTATGTCAACACAAGTGTCCATCCCAACATAAGTGTCTAATGACCAAAATTCATCCAATTTAAAAATAAAGCATATTTTTATGGTTGACCTATGTGATTTAATTTTAGATATTCTCCAAATGGATTGGTATAAATACAAGATCAACCCTCATTCATTTTAAACCTACCATAAACCTAGAAACTTCTTACCTACTCATAAAGAAACATACCAAAATAATTATATCAAGTAATCAAGTGAGAAAATATTTAATATTTTTCCCTATTTTTATATTGGTCATAGGTACATCACATATATAGGTCTAAAGTACTAAATCATCACTCTATGAGCTATATTTTCCAATTTATAAGCTAAGTCACTATTGCACTTTCTTATCACGCATTGTATGATTCACACATAAGCCAACACATAGGGGATAACTATATAATTCTAAGGCCCTCTTAAAAGTATTTGATATTTAGGTAGTACTCATTGAAAAAGGGGTCTTTAGGGAATATTGAAACTATGTTCTCACTAACCCATTATCTAACAACCAATGTGAAGATGAATAACTAAGGTTTTATTATTTTACAAGGAGAAATAGTCCATGACCCAAATCTGAATGCACTAGAGCAAAGATGACACATAACCCATAAGCATATATTTAAACTTAAAAATTCTAGATTGGGTTTATTTATGGTTAAAGGGGATAGAGATAGCTTAAGGTATAAGGGTGATGAATTATATCTATAACAAGCCAATCAGATGTTAAACTCAGATATAACATATGTTGAATTCAATAAACTATTATAGGCTAAAAATAGTAAGTAAAAATATGTTATATGTGGAAATAAAAAAGTAATATACTTAGCTAATTATAATGTTGACATAGTTTTAGATCTGAAATAGGTAAAAAATAGACAAGAAGATGATTATAAAATAGTCACCAAATTTTAGATCAAGTTCTTCTGGAGCTATGGACACTAATGTCAAACTTAGATGGTTACATTGATAATACTATTTGAACTTGATGCAAGTGTCTTATATATAATACCTGATGGAAAAAAATGCAACCACATAGATGCTTATGGGTTTGTCTTTACCTTTGCTCTAGTGCATTTAGATCTAGGTCATGGTCAATCACTCCTCATGAAATTGCAAAACACTAGTTCTTCATCTTCATAGTGACCCTAGTAAAAATGGGTTAGTGGGAACATGGTGTTGATATGACCTCAAATATCCCTCTACAAAAAGTAATTTACTACATAATTAATACCTTGAAGAGGGATTCAGATTAATGTAGTTATACCCTACATGTTGGATTGTGTGTGAATCATGCAATATGTGGAAATCAAGTCAATAGTGACCTACATTGTAACTTGGAAAATATAGCTCTTGGCCTAATCCATTAGTACTTTAGACCTATGTATGTGTTGTATAAATGAATGATATGAAAATATGATGAAATAGGGAATATTTGGTTTATCGAGTGATAGCATTTAAATCACATCAACACATAAAAATTACATAGAGTAATCTTGTGTCTATAGTAGGTAGACCACATGAATTTTATTAATATTCAAAATTGGTATATAAATAAGGGTGATAATATGTTGTTAACCCTTTTATAAGATCAAACATGAATATATAAGATTTCACCTTATGACTGGTAAAAACCAACTAAATAAATAACCAACTATTTTTGGGAATTCAACTTGTAAGGTAGTTTTATGATTAACACAAAAACATAATATCAAAATAAGTAAATATAAATAAGTTTATTTAAGGGGTTGCATTTATAATAAATATGCATGCCCCTTTTAAAATTTATTTATTTACCTAACAAACCTAAACTATAATTAATACTTTAGAACAAGCCCTAACAAAAGCCCCTATGATCTAAAGTTAGTTCTTTAGATACATGCCAAGCATTTTTTTGAATTTTTAAAATTTAATTTTGCTAAAGGGTTTTGTGAAGATATTAGTTGTATGATAAGTATTTTGGAAACATATTGGATTAATTGCTTTATTTAACACTAGAATTTGTAGATAATGACATTTGGCATCCATATGTTTTGTTTTGGCATCAAATACTAGATTTTTAGACATCTTGATTGCATTTTGATTATCAATATATAACTATGTCAGAGTAATTTAAGAAATCTAAAGATCTTCAATAATGCATTGTAAATAAACAATTTCTCTTGAAGTATCCCTTGATGAAATGTATTTATATTTTACTAATGAATTTTCCATTGTATCCTAATTCTTATAGCCCAATGCAATGACAATTAAACCCTTATGCATAATGTATCATGTTGTAGACATTCTATCATCCACACATCCACCAAAATCTACATCAAAATATCCAAAAAGTTTGAAGTTCTTGTTGTGATAGTTTTCAAGGCCATAGGTTTTCATTCCTTGAAGGTAATAAAGTACTCTTTTGTTGCATGTCAATGAATTTATCTAGGCTCATGCATAAAACTAGACACAATTTCAACTACAAAGGATATATTGGGCCTGGTAGTCATCAAGTATATAAAACCTCTCACTAATTGTTAGTATTTTATTCCATCAAAAAATGCATTACCATCATCCTTAGATAATTTCAAGTTACTTTCCATTGGAGTGAGGGCATGTTTTCAATCATTCATGCTAAACCTATTTAATAACTTAAAAAATATACTTTATTTTTTAAATTAAAATACTTTAATCTTTATGAGTAACTTATATTCCAAGGTAATAATGAATAATTTCAAGATCTATCATCTCAAAACCATATTTTATTCCTTCTTCATAAACTTGTTATGGTTTTCATCATTTCTTATTATAAATAAGTCATCGACACAAAGACCAAGAATTACCAATTTCTTTCCTTACACTTGAATTTATAGAGTATCATTAGATTAACTACATATAAATCCAATTTTATACAAGTAAGAATCCATTTTTTCATACCAAACCCTGGGTGCCTATTTGAGCCCATAGAGAGCTTTGATTAATTTACACACTTTATATTTTACACCCACTTTCTCAAAACCTTAGGGTTGTGTCATATAAATTTATTCTTGTAAATAACCATTTAAAAAAGCACTTTTGACATACATTTGATTTAATTTCTAACCATTTTGTGATACTAAGGCAAGAACCATATGAATAGTGTGCCATTTGGTAGTCGGTGCAAGTGTTTCCTCATCATCAATGCCTTATTATTGTATAAAATATTTTATAACAAGCCTTACCTTATGTTTATAAATGGACCCATCTAATTTATACTTTACCCTATAAACCCATTTTCATCCGCTAGATTGAACATGTGGAGGAGGATCAACCAAAACCCAAGTATTATTATTAAGAAGGCATCATACTCATTTTGCATGGAATTTCACCAAACCTATTTAATAAAAGCTTCATAAAAAGTGGATGGATTATTAGAAGAAGTATTAACAATAAAATCATAATTTACCTACTTTGGAGAACTCTTGGGACTTCTTATACCAACTTCATCTGCTTTCACGTCATAAAAAGTACTTTGAACCCATTTTGGATACTTGTCTAAATTGTTAAGATCAAGAATACTAGAATTATCTTCATGTGCATCATTTGGAGGAGGATTTTAAGATTTTTTAACATTTTATAAAGTCATTATTCTATTAAATACTTGAGGAATTATAATAAATGAAAGGGATACATGTTTTATACAACAATCTATGAGAGTTAGCTTCATTATTCAATCCCTTATCATGTTTTTGAATCTTCCTCTCTAACCTATCAAATTATGAGTCAATTTTTGTAGTGTTCATATTACCAGATTATTTAAATATCACATCCTTACTCACTATGAATTTTACTATATTATGTGCAAGCAATTTATACCCATTTTTAGTTTTTGAATACCCAAGAAAGATGCATTTTATACTTTGAGGTTCCAACTTAGTTCTGTGTTCAGTAGGAACTAAAGCAAAGCAAAGACATCCAAAAATTTTCAAGTTTTTAAATTTTGGTTTAAGTCCATGCCAAGCCTCATATGAAGTTTTACCAAAAAGTGTAGCTTTAGGGGATCTATTTATCAAATACACTACAATACCAATGATTTCTACCCAAAACTTATCATCGAGTTCATTTATAGTGCAACATACCTTGAGATGTGCCCTCCAAAGTTATTGTGTAGTCATTTAGAAAATACATTATATTATGTATTATAAGCATTATGGTATTATCATTGGATTCCATGTTCTTGATAATAATCCAAAAATTCATTTGAAGTATAATCACCACCATTGTCTAAATGAAGAGTAGTTAATTTTGAACCTATTTATTTTTCAACTAAGTGTAACCATTCAACAAACTTAGTGAAAACCTATAATTTTTTTTTCATAAAAATCACCCAAGTCATCCTATAAATATATTTGATAAAAAATAAAAAATACTTTCACCCTCTAATGAATGACTTTTTCATATCACAAACATCACTATGAACTAACTACAAACATCTGTTAGCTCACCATGAAAAATTCTTAGGAAATTTTTCCTTATTTTATTTTCATAAAATAAATGATTCATAAATAAAACTATCTTTTTTGAAAGTGGGAAAAACATTCACCATGCCATATAATTTTAATTCAACCAAAGAGTGAACATTCAAATGTTCATAGCGGAGATGCCACAAATAATGTGTAAACATTGGACCTATACCTATATCAACAAATGTTTCTAGTTCCATAGTGGGAGGAAGTAATTTGAACTAAAAATGAACCAAATTTCAATCCTCATAAGATATACACATCATTTTATATCCTTAATTGACCCATTTAATATAAATGAGCCCATTTTCATGAATAATTTGGTAACCCTTATTATGAATAGTTACTAAATAAATAATATGTTTTTGCAATATGGGAACATACCAAACATTCTTCAAGTATTTTATAGAACCATTAGGAATAAAAATCCAAATAGACCCAAGTTTCTATGGAGTATGCATATAATTATCTACCAAGGATACTAGAGTGAGAGGTGCTTCTTTGAAAGTCCAAAATAAGTCTCACATAAATGTCATGTGTTTGGTTACACCTGTATCTAAAACCTAAACATATGTGAACTCATCTCTAACCTCATATTCCATATAAGTAATATTCCCTAAAGTAGTGAACGCGGATTAATGATTAACATTTCCTGATTCATCATAGTCATGGTCTGCATATTGATCAAAATTAGACTTAGTAACTTTTTGTGGCCTCTAAATTTTATCAAAAGTAATCCTACATTGAGAAGTAACGTGACCAATTTTTCCACATATATGACATTTAATGTATGATCTACCTCGACCTATACCTCTATATGAATTATTACCACATCATTTATCGTTCATCTCATTTGAATGAGAATGGGTATATTGTTGATTAGAATAGTTGTTATGATGATATCCTCTACCTCTATTTTGAAATCTTCCTCCTCTATAACCTCTACCCCCTATATAACTTTTCCATCTATATTTGTGTTGACTAGAAGAAGGATATTTAGTTTTTAGAATCTATAAAATGGGCTTCCTTGGTTTTCTTTGATTTATTGGGTAGAGAAAGGTCATGCTGAATAAGTAATTAAATAAATTTATCAAAAGTTATGCTTGTGATTTTTTCATATACATGAAGCATTTGTACAAAGTTTCTATAGGACATAAGTAGTCCATCAATGTAGTAGTTACAATGAGATAATCTTCAAGTTTACCAATCCCAACCTTAGTATATTCAGTAGAAATGTTCTTCAACTTATACATGTACTATCTTATATCCCCATCTTTCGTTAATGAAAAATTACACAACTGCATATGTATATCTATCTTCTTATGCTTAGTATGTTTATCATACAAATCAGATAGTCTTCCATCTAGTGTAGCTATGGGTAGAGTTTTTAATATGAATGTAAGTATCTATAGTGCAAAAACACTTGATAAAAACTAAGGCTTTAAAATCATGCATATTAAAAATATCAAGTTTAGCCTATTCTATAGGTAATACATGATTTTCATTCTTCATAATATCCCATATTTTAGTGAAAACTAAAGATGTTTCCATTAAATGTTTCCAATCATTAAAATTTAATTTTTTTAAATGATCACTATCTGAAAACAAATTTTGAATTTTTGACATTTTGAAATCAAAGTAAATGTGAAAAGGAAAAAACAACACTCATAATAACACTTGACATAAAATAATGCTCCTATAGGGTTTTATACTTAACCTCCATGTAGACAAAATGAAATATTTTTTATGGCTTTTTCACTTAACCTCACCAAAACAACAGAACTTTACACCCTTATTTCACCAAATATTTACAACCTTATTACATCAAATAAACACATAGTTATTTCTCCCAATATTTCTCACTCTTTTATAATATTTATTCCCTTTACAATATGAAAAGCATGCATTTAATTATAAAAAAATCTAAAAATGGAATATTCCTTCAAATTTTCTTTTAACCAAATACAAACTTTGACCAAAAGAAAGATTTGAACCTTGGACCTCCAACTTCCAAGGGTTTATACAAAATAAGGATTTCTAATTGCTCTATGAGCCTTTACAAGACATATAAAGATAAATTTACACTTAAACCTGATTTTGTTCTCTATGGAAGTAAAAAAAATACTTTTACACGTAGAAATTTATTTAATCTATGAAAATTTTGAAAAAGGGATAAAAGCTTTTTATTTTTGTGGACCCCACAAACCCTAAAATTTGATCAAACTATATCAAAAATGTTTGATAAATGAAACTTTATATATTTTGGTTTATTCCAATGCCATGATCAGCTAGGATGCCATAGATGATAAAAAAACTTTCTCAGATCTTTCCCATTCTGTACAAGGCCATATAAATTGTACAAGGCTATACAATGTAAGTTTTATGCTATTTTATGGTTGTCAGAGGGGGTTTTTCAGCATATAAATAGTGGCTTAAGTTTTTGGATGCCATGGGGGTTGTACAGGTGGAAAAATAGGCTATACAACTCAAAAAAATGAATTTAAAATCTTCCAGGGTTTTTGAAATCAAATTTTTGGTAGATAAAAGCTCAAAGCAAGAAGCAACACTCAACAAATTCACTCAAATTTATTCCACAAAATTTTGGATGCCATGCCACATCTTCATAGGAGTTTTAAATCTTGATAAAGGCATAAAAATGGTTGATTTGGTCTTTCATGGTAGAAATTTGGTTTGAAAAAAAATCTTCTACAAGATTCAACAAGCTTCAAAATTGAGGATCAAGCTTCTAAATGGAGCAAGATAATTATTTTAATATTCTCTAAGCATATAGCCATAAAAATCAAAATCTCAATGTATTTAATTCATATATCCAATCACAAGATATGATATATGAATTTAAATGTATTTGAAAAATTAAATATTTGAATAATTTTTCAAATTTGACACCCATGTTTAATAAAGGGCATACCTTATTCTTTCAATAAAATTATTCAATGAAAACTTGATTTCACATGAGCCTTCTTTGTCTTTCACCTCAAATTTTACTTTAATTCACCATGCTCTCTTTTACCATGCTATGATACCATTGATATCATTCAAATCACATCAAAACTTAAAAATTACCATAGGGTAATGGCGTGTCTATAGTAGGTAGACCAAAAACATTTTATTAATATTAAAAATTGGTACATAGAAAAGGGTTCCAATATGTTTTTAACCATTTTACAATATCAAACATGAATATATAGGTTTTCACTTTATGAATGGTAAAAACCAACTAATTAAATAACCAACTATCTACGGGAATTCAACTTGTAAGGTATTTTTATTATTAACCAAAAAATTTAAAATCAAACTAAGTAAATATAAATAAGTTTATTTAAGGGGGTGTCCACATAATAAATATGCATGCCCCTTTTACAATTTATTTATTTAACTAACCAACCTAAACTATAGTTAAGACTTTAGAATAAGTCCTAACATCGAGTGCTTGATTAAATGCTTTTTATAGGTTGCCTTAGTCTATTCTAGGTTTTATAGGTTAGGAATGAATGAGGGTTTGTTGTAAATTAATAGAGAAGATATGAAGAATTAATCCATACACAAATAAGCCAAATACATAGAGACAATTATTTCAAATACTTTCAAAATATTATTTCACTCTATATCAAACATCCAGGACATTACACATATTTATAGGAAATGTATTTCATATAAAATTTCCCCTAATTTCTCTCACATCCAAATCCTATAAATAAGAAAACCTATTAGGATATATTATTATAAAAAATAATAATATATCACAAAAATATAATAATTTAACTTATTGTATTAACCATATGATTATAACCACCCCATAACCAATATTTACCTCTTAATACATCAACCAAAATCACTAATGTAAAAGTTATATTTTTTAACATTCCCCCATAGTTTTTACATGGTGTAAAAACATTCACACTCTTATTTGCAATATGGTCACCCGTTGTATCATGCCCTATTTGGATTATGACCTTTATATAAAGATAACCTCACTCCTCCCATGGTTTTATAGGTTTATCATAAACCTTGACATGAATAATAACACCATCTACCTCTAATAATTGATACAAAAAGAACTATATGCCACTGCATACTCATAAGTATGCATACTACTGACACAATCTTGCTATACATGACCACTATTATGTAAAGGAACACATGCCATATTTACATTACATGATCATAATGGACATGTCACTAAGGGTCATCTCTATAAATAATTAAGGCAATCATAGGATCTCTATAGTAGATGCTCTCCTAACTGTTGCTAAAACACTATTCATCTCCTATGGGTTTTTTGGATCTACCACAAACCATTTTAAGATATATGAATTGACTTACATTGGTTATTTTTATCCTTTTAAAATGTCTTCACTACAAGGAATCATGTTTGGAATTTTCACACAAATCACATATCATGAACATGCATTATTCTTTTGTTCTTATTTACACACACAAACGTCACCACATCATTGGTGTGGCCTTGATGATGGTGACTAATGAGAGGTCACTAAAAGACCTATATCCTTTGTGTATCCTCTAACTTATAGTATGTTATACTACTTATTCATCTAGTATGTCCATGTAACTCAGGTACATGAGTTTTTAAGGGAAATCCCCTCATAATACAAACATTATGTATAAGCAAAAATATGTCTATAAGGCAAATTTTTTTTTAGAATTTAGAATTTTAACTCTTTGAAAAATATGACACACTTAAAAATAGACTCCTAAATAACAATACTTTAAAAAAATACTAAACTCACTATTATATTTTAAATACATACATAATATTAAAATGACATTTCATAACCCTCAACTCTTTAACATTTTTGAATTTGTGACTACATCTTATGACTAATATTATGATACTATTCACTAATATGAAAGAGTGATATATTTTAGATTATCTATGAATTTGAATTGAAGGAAAATATAAAATATGTGTCCTTTTTAATGACCCATTAAACACTAAAAAATTACAAACCACTATATGAAATACCTAAAACATGGATTGCTCAAACCAGTGGGAAAAGTAGATTTTTGATAATAAATAAACTCAAAATATGGTTTTAATCAATTCCATTCAAATAAGGAATAATTTAGGTGGATCTGATGTGGAATTCCCTAATGCTCATGTTCGACATCAAGATCTTGATAATCAACTTGCAACCACATTGAATGAAAAACTATTGGAGTTGTCAAATTTGAGTAGATTGTAATTATAGCAATAAAAAACAAACTGAATTCTTGACAACTATACAATAGACTTTTTAATAGCCATGTCAATACACTAGATACCATTGATAGCTATCAATGTTATTCTATTCAACAATTTTGCTTTATCTTAGCAAATGAATCTTTAACGTAGATGTAGGTGAATGATGTTCATCAATGGTTGACTAAGAAGCATGTATCACTAGATTTGACCATGTGCTACATGTAAAATAGATAATAAAGCTATCATGCCATTTAAATATTTCAACATGCAAGATTGAACCTCAAAATAAAAATTATTGTTTTGCACCATCGAATTTTGAACAAACGATTGCAATTCATAACATGAAAAAATAAGATTGAGTAGAAGCATTTATGTGATGCCATGAAATAAAAGAGATTTTTAATCATATAAAACCATGTGAAAAAACATGTCCAAACAATTGTAGATCCATGACTTAGGGAAACATATAACTATGGACTACCCCTCAATCTTTCTAATTCTCCATAAAAGAATCCTACTCTGATACCACTATTGCAAATTCAAAGAGTAGATACAAAGAATTAATTCATAGACAGAGAAGCCAAATACATAAAGATAATTATTTCAAACTCTTTCACTATATTATCTCACTCTATATCAGACATTCAAGACATTACACATATTTATAGGAAATGTATTTCTTATAACCTCTCCTCTAATTTCTATCACACCTGAATCCTATAAATAAGCAAACCTATTATGATATATTATTATAAAAAATAAAAATATATCATAATAATATAATATTATAACTTACCGTATTAACCATATGGTTATAACCACCTTGTAACTAATATTTACCTATGTGTAAATCAACCAGATTCACTAATGTAAAAGTTATATTTTATAATAGGGTTGACATTATATTTATATAAATCCATTTTGAGAAGTAAATCACATTAAAGCACTTAGGTTGACCATCATAATTAGTTTCATTGATAAATTGGATGACTTTAAGGAACTAGACACTTACATCTGAGGAAGACACCTATGTTGGTACAAGTGTTTGTTTGGGATGCATCCAACGAGTAGGTAAATAGGTATAGACTCAAAAATTGTAGATGTGGAAAATAATCAGGTTTTAAGCATTCTGGAAAATATAATAGGTTTGGGTCATCAAAATAAGATTGGTTGAACTAAGAGATAGGCCAAAGGGCACAAGATATAATAGATGTGAGACTTATAAAATTGGGAAAGGTATACAACAAAGATGAAAAACAAAGGTCTAATTTTTCCAAGTGTACAAAATCAAGGTGTTATATAACCCATAAATATCATCTGCATTCCCCTTTTAATCTAGTATTGAAACTACTAGTTTAAAGGAAAATAAATACATAACTAAATCTATATAACACACCTTGTCTTTGCCTGAGTCCATATTGAGTGCTCTATTGGTGACTGACCTGCAACCAAGAGCATGTTACAATACATAATCAATGAATATAATATAAATTTTAAAATATTTTAAATGATTGAAATTGAAAGAGCAAGGTTTAGGAGAACACCTATGTATCAATGTAACTTCCTTGCTTATTGGGAAGTTTATTTGAAAAGATATATCATTTTAAGGATATGAAACTAATATTAGGACATATATATATATATAAATTTTAAAAGTGCATATATATAAGGAGATATATAGAAAGAGATATTGGAAGGCACAT
Source organism: Torreya grandis (assembly GCA_037957365.1). Lineage (NCBI taxonomy): Eukaryota > Viridiplantae > Streptophyta > Pinopsida > Cupressales > Taxaceae > Torreya > Torreya grandis. Next base: position 7,440,697 of record JARHVA010000127.1, read on the forward strand.
GCCCCCAACCTTTAAGAAAAGGTGAGTTGCCACCCAATAGTTGAGATTAGCTCAATCATGTAACCCAATCATACATATAACCTAGTGAGCATGAGTGAGCAAAGTTAACTCATATTGTCAAATTGGTAAGGCTAGATGACACAATCAAGTCCAACTTAAAAACTTGGAAAGATTGAGTGATTTAATCACCTTAACCATACTAAAAATGAATCAACTACTGTAGTATATTGGCTTAATATAGTCCATAATATTCCATCTTAATAGGTGATGATAGTCCTTGAGAGCATTTTAAAATCTAAAACTGATTTGGATTTTACAATATTATGTGAATATTACATAGCATATTTACCTTAGACATGTCTCATGTTGAAACTATGTATAACAATTGTACCAATGTATAAACTTATACCATAACTATGAATCTGAATTATGTAACTATGTGCTTTGGCTAATTCATAAATTGTGTAAGTGTGGATAACATGCTTCCAAAACATGCCCCCATAATATATGGATAAATCTAAAACTAAAATAAGTTCACATGTGGAGGACATGTTTCCAAAACATGTCCTCACTTAATCTGGGTGTGTCAAATATTGAGCAAGTGTGAAAAACATTCTTCCAAAGCATTCCTCCATTTATATTCACCCCCTTTAAGTGAGGTAAAAGAATAAATTGATATTTATCTCACCTTAAAAGGATAAGACAACTAAATAATCTATGGATGTAACCATGTAGCATATAAAATAACATGTCTAGGTAAATGTAGCATTGAAGTGCATAGAAAAATATTATCACATGAATGCCTAAGATGCATAATAAATATCATGGAAATGTCTAGATAGTAATAATACAAGCTCAATAAATAAATAATCACACACACAAGAGCACTCAAAAGTAATTCAAAAGTCAATGGTCCAAGGAGACCACAAACATGGGGAATAGTCAAATTCCACACAATCAAAAGGACATGAATTAATCAAATGTATATAAAATCAAGGATGACATATTCAAATGTACATACAAAAAACAATGACATATTTAAATTTTAGAGAAATCACACATAAGCACGATGGTCACAAATAAAGAAGCATATTTAAATGCTCTAACAAGTAAGATAATAGAAATTTAAGACAATTAAGGAAGTGCATAAATTAAATCGTAAGAAACCAATATAAACATATCATATTAACCTATGGATCAAATGTGTTAGTAAAAAATTTCAAGTTCATAGCTTATCAAATACCCTGTGAAAGATATAATCATGGATATAGGCATTTATAAGTACATATAAACTAAAAACATGATAATGTAAAGTGACCATAGAATTATATAGCCTTTAAGTAGCATGATCATATAGGTGGATTCCCCCAATGTCCATATGACATGAGTAGAGGGAAAGACCAACATCTTATATAAGAATAGACCATGTATTTGTATATGCCTATATCACACTCGAGTAGAAGCATGGCACACATGCGTATGTAGGATTAACTAATATGCCATTCATTAACATTAAATTAAAACATATATGCCAAGGATCTAATAGAATATGCAGGTGTTGAAAGTATTTTTGGATTTTTGAATGTTTTTTGATTTTTTCGGTATGTTTAGAATATTGGAACTTTTAGGTTCCCAAGTGATGTGTCAAGTGTAGGATCAAAACTATCAAATATGTGGTGTATCCTCTTCCTTAGGTAGAAATAGTGGCTTGTGTGATGCCTTTGCATTCTATGATATGCAATTAGTAGTTGGATCTATGTATAGGATGTACAAGAGGTAATTTGATCACTTTGTTTTTAAGCATTTTTCTTAGAATTTCACTTGGTCTCTTAGTATACTTTTGATTAGTTTAGAACTACTTATTTTGGATGTATTCTATTTTATCTTATTATTTGGATGTGAAACATTATTTGGCATAACATTGGTAGATGAGGGTGTAAACACATAATGAACACTTCTATGTGTTAGATTCTATAGTAGTGTAATCTAATTTTGTAACTCCTTTATTAATGTTATCATATCGATCATTTGATATTTTATGGATTCATAAACACAAACCCTAGGTCTGTCAAATTTAACATGCATACATACACCATATACATTACCCGTTGAAGGAGTGATAGTATGGACTTGGTTAGAGGGATGATAGATATGACCCTCCTTATGGTTAGGAGGAGGAAGAGGCTCCTCTTTATTAATTTGAAATGTTCTAAATACCAAAATGAGATTAGGATAGGAGAGAGACAAAAAATCTAAGGATAAATTTATTTTTTGATGTATTCTTTATATTTTGAAAACAAACTAATTTTTGAAATAAACTTTAGCAAATTATAAATTAAGAAAATTAGAAAGTTTCTAGAACACCTAGGAGTTGCATGAAAAGACACAAAGGTTGGGTTCACAAAATTTTTAACCCTAAAAATTATAAATTAGGGTTATCTAAGGTTAAAGGGGATAGAGATAGCTTAATGTATAAGGGTGATAAACTATCTCTATACCAAGTTAATTAGATGTTAAACTCAAATATAACATATTCTAAATTCATTAAACTAGGATAGGCTAAAAATAATAAGTATAATTATGTTAGATATGGAAAGGAAAAAAAATAATTTACTTATTTGGTTTTGATGATGACATAGTTCTAAATTTAGAACAAACAGAAAGAAAATTAGAATATAATTATAAAATAATCTATAAATTATAGATTAAGTGCCTCTAGATTTGTGGACACTAGAATTAGCCTTGAATTATTACATCGACACTACTTTATGAACCTAACACATGTGTCCTATATGGAATACCTATTGTAAAATTATTTGAACACATAGATGCTTCTAGTTTTGTCTTCACCTTCACTTTGGTGCCTTTATATCTGGCTCATGGACTTTTTCTCTTCATGAAATTATAAAACCCTATTTATTTATCTTCATAGTGACCTTGGGGAAAATGGGTTACTGAGAACATAGTGTTGAGATGACACCAAATACCCATTTATCAATGAGTGTTGCTTACATATACAATAATTTGAAGAGGGCCCTAGACTAATGTAGTTTCCCCCTATGTGTTGTCTTGTATGTGAATCATGCAATATATGGAAAGCAAGTACAATAGTAACCTAGCTTGTAAATGGTAAAATATAGCTCTTGGGATGCTCATTCATTACTTTAGACATATGTATGTGTTATCCAAATGACTGATATGAAAATAGGAGGAAATAAGGAAGCTTTAATTTATTGAGTGCTTGATTGAATGATTTTTATAGGTTGTCTTGGTTTGTTCTAGATTTTTTAGGTTAGCAATGAATGTGGGTTGATATTATATTTATATCAATCACTTTGGATAAGTAAACCACATTATATAACTTAGGATGAACATTAGGATATGTTTCATTTGAAAATGATATGAATTTAAGACACTAGACACTTGTGTCAAAGTAGGACACTTACGTCTATGCAAATGTCTATTCTGGGTGCTAGTGTGCAAGGAGAAAGTAGGCATAGACTTAGAACTTGCAAAGGTGTAAGATAAGTAGGGTTTAAACATTATAGATAAGATAAAAAGTCTAGGTCATCAACATAATACTGGTTTAACTAAGAAATAGGCCAAATGGCATAATATAGAGTAGATGCAATAATTCTAAAAGTGGGAAAGGTCTAGAATTGAGAGGAATAAATAAGGTCTAAGTTTACCAAGTGTACAAGATTGAAGTGATATATAATCCATAAATATCATCTAAAATATATAGGTGATTGTATATAACTTTAATAAGTATTACATACTAGACACTTCCATCCAATTTAAATAATAACATCAACTCAACTATCCCAAGTTTATACAAGTATCTACAGCTACAGAGGCATAATTTACAAAATCAGTTGATTGTTCTAGAATTCAAATACCTATCCTAGATATAGATATGTATTAGCATCTAAATCAACTGTGTAGCTTATTTTCATTTTTATATCTAGCATAGTTGTCCTTTTTATTTTTATCATATCTTAGTGTAATGAATTAAATATATGTTTTTATCCAAGTTTAAAAAATAATTGTCCTACTTTAGAGATACTATACCATCCTTATTCCTTAGGTTATCAGTTCCCCCTTTAAACCTATATTACCTACATAAATATTTTATGGTTAAACACCAATTTTGATTTAATTTAAGATATGGTGGTTTAACCTTAAATTAGGTAAATTAGGGCTGATTTACTTTATAAGTGTTTGTTGTAACTTTCAAACTACATCAAACTAGGCTGACTTAGTTTAAAATTTGGTGGGAGTTAGAAAATACTTCATTGAGATAGGTTAATATAGTTTAAAATCTAGGTCTTGGTATAGTTAGGGGTCATAATGAGGAATATTACTTAGGGGATCAAATCTGAGGGAAGTGTAGTGGATACATGCATGATAGATAAAAAATAATGTCTCTCACGAAGCACCATTAGTGTGCCCAACCATTTCCCAATGAAACCTTTAAGGCATGCACTTAGGGAGATTGAAGCTTGATAGGTTGTTGCAAGAAATAAAGTTTTAATAATTGATAAATTTTAAAAATATTATGTGTGTACACTTTGTTTTCTTTTTTGACTAGAAATTTAAACTTTTTAGATGTAACAAGAAATTTGGAGCAAACCATAATTTTTTTTAAGAATTATACTAATTATGTATTTAGTATTGAATCTTTATTTTTTTAAACCATAATTTATTAATATAAAATAAAAAATTATCAAAAAATGGGAAGTTTTGACCATCATTATCTACTCTAATCCCATGCACATTTTCCCTTTTGAATTGTCATGTGATCCTCCCATGTTTGGTCATGTGATCTAAATGAGTTTTATTTTATTAGTAGGTGTTGTATGGGAAATGAAATTTATATGAGACACCCATTTTAATTTAATATTATGTTATTTACTTTATATTTGCATTAGTAATTTTAAATGATTAGTTTTATATATTAGTTTTTAATTCATAGATATAGGGTAGTGGAGTCCTATATGCTAATGAGATTTTTAACTTTATATTGGGAAGTTAATATAAAATGTAAATTGATTAAAATAATTATTAAGATAGTATACATTTCATTTCCCAAATATTTATCCTCTTTTTTGTTCTATCAGTGGTATCATAGAGTGATGATTTTAGATCCTTAATGAAGCCACAATCATGAAAGCACATTGAATAATTCCTCTGATGAAATATCTTGGTAAAGATTTATTTTGAAGTTTTTTTGAATCTATCATTTTGATTGAAATTATTCATATTTTTGTTTTATATTTATTTTGGTAGGTTAGATGGTTTTTTGAAGTACAAAAAATAAACTATTTAAAACATTTCATTTAATTTAATTTGTTGCTTGAAAGCACTTTTTTTTTTTTTTTTAAATTTATTTATGATAAACCAATATTAGAGAGCATCATTCTTTACTTGATGAGAAAAAAATATAAGAAATATTTTTTCCCTTGAAAAAGGCATTGGAACCTTGAAGAAAAATTTATAAATAATGTCATATTTTATCTAAAATGTTAGAAATGAATTCTAGAGGAGTATTGAACACGGGGAAGAATTTTTGAACAAAAAAAGTGTTGAAATAGCCTAGAGGATGTTGAAACTATGTGAGAAGTTTTTTGAAAATTTGTTTAATATAGATGCAACACCATTTCTATACCTGGACATGTCTTGCTACAAATGTATCCTACTTATAAAATGTCAAAACCTTGTCCAAACACTTCAAATTACTTGAGGATAGTTGGAAATGCAAACTAGTAAATTCACAAAAGACAAATACATGGCATGGTCTTTAAATCATATTTTCAGTGTCAATATTTATTTTGGTCAAAGTCTAAAAAAAATAATTATCCCTATTATGAATTTATTTTCCATTTCCAGGTAATATTAAATTATTGTATAAAATTGATTACTACATTACTACATTGGGTCACCTTTTCTTAATGTATGGAATATAATTAAGTTTGTTTAAATTGTATTTCAAATTGTGATAATGAAGAGGTGGTAAAATTTTTAAGTTATAAAGGGAGAGGTCTTAGGTTTAAACTTTGATATGTTATTTTATTTCATGTAGAGAATATTAGATTAGGCTAAAATAAAAGATTGAGGTCTAAGTAAACACAAAACACAAATATATAAAATATTAAAAAATAAATTATGTAGAAGAGATACCTATTGTATAAGTGAAATCAAACATGATCTAGAATAATTTTGTCTTCAATAATTTAAGATTCAATTATTATCAATATAAGCATTAGCCAAAATAGCTTTAGAAAAGTTACATGTATAGGTGGAAGATATACACGATCACACATCCTCATGAATGTGATATTATCTTCCTTAATGACATAGAATAACACCTAAGCAAGATAAACAACACATGTAGGGAAAACCAATAAATGGAATAAAAAATTATATTAACCATCCCTTAAGCATAGTTTAGGTGGTAGGTAGAATTGGGTCATGATAATAAGGCCCAATGAGGTACACAAGTACATACAAAATCCCCTTAGAGGAGGATGAAAGAGATGACTAAACCCCAAGAAGATATAGTAAATAAAGATATTTTCTCTTAGTGAAGGGTTTGGTGAATATATCATCAATTTGATCTATAATTGTAGATGTATTTAAGATCAATGACTTGCTCATGAATAAGATCCCAAATGAAATGCATTTAAATATCGATATGTTTAGTCCATTTATGGAGGATCATAATATTTAAAATATGGTTTGTGATTTGGATGTCATAAAATATGACTATTGGTCATCAAAACTAGATACCAAAATTAATGAGAATCCCTTGAAGCCAAATAGTCTCAGTTGAAACATTAAAAACTCCTTTGTATTTTACCTATATATAATATAAATAAATAACATTATGATTCTTTCTTGACCAACTAGTTGGTCCTGAACCAAGGGAAAAATGAATCTTAAAGTAGACTTAGGATTATAAATATCACTAGTCCAATCTGAATCTATAAACCTAATCAAGTCAACATCAGTTCCTACTCCATAGTGAATCCCTAAATTATAACTACCTTGATTATAGTGGATAATACACATAGCTAATTTCTAATGTAGCTCATATTGTTCTGACATAAATATATAGACCATGCCAATTGCATATAAAATGTAAAGTCTAGCAAGTATAAAATAGATGATACTGCCAACAAGTTTTTGATACGAGGTAACATCATCCAAAGGAGAAGGAAAATTAACCTCAATAATCACACTAGATATAAAGGGCTTTGGAGCTAGTTTATATTCATCCATGTTAAACCATTCAAACAAATCAAGAACATACTTTGATTGTGTAATAATGATCCTGGAGTCAGACTACAAAATTTATATCTTGAGGATGTAATGAAACAAGTCCAAGTTAGTCATTAAGAACCTATCAGACAAAGTAATTTTCATTATTAAAATGGTGGATGAAGAAATCCCTATGATCAATAGGTCATCCACATATAGAACCAAAATCAATAATGAATCATCCTACCATAAAATGTAGACATTTGAACCAAAATGGCATCTAGTGAACCCAACTTAAAGAAGAAAAGGATTCTATATTGGAATACTAAGATCAAGGATATTTTTTGAGGACATAGATATATTTTTGAAGTTTATAAACTAAGTAATATTCTTCAACAAATAATTTTAGTTGATCCATGTATATTTCCTCTTTGAGGTCACCATGAAGAAAATCACTCTTCACATCCATCTAATGAACATCCAAGTGATATGCTATGATAATGGCAAGAGTGAGTCAAATTGAGTTCATTTTGGTAAATAGGGTAAATGTCTTGGCATAGTCAAATCCATGTACCTAATAAAAAACCTTTGATACCAAACATGCTTTGAACTTGTTGACAAACCCATGTGCTAAAATTTTTATTTGATATATCCATATACATCAAACAAGTTTTCTTCCCTTAAGAAGAGGGATTAAATTCCAAGTGTTCTTCCTTAGAAATGAACCATAATACTCTTCCATAGCATTATAACACTTAGGAGTTCATAATGCCTCCTCATAAAATTACTATGGATCAAAAATAGATGTAATAAATGAATGTGGGGCATTTTATATTTTTGAACATGTTTGCCTAGTGTCTAATGGATCTCCAACCCAATGGCCAACACTTTATTGTATCTATCTATGCCAAATAGGACCATAAGTTGGATATTTAATAAGGGATTCATCATTATCTAAATATATTATAAGATAATAACGAGGTGATTCCCCATCACTACTCTCATCATCATAACTAGAAGAAGAATCTAGATCATCAAGAAGCTACTCAGGTAGATCTGAATCAATAAAAATGTCATTAAATCCCAATGTGTTAAAGGAAGAGGGATAACTGTCAATTATGGATTTCAAAGGACCCTATTTAATGTGAACACTTGTCTCAATGAAAAAATCATGATTGGTGGGATGGAAAATCATGTATCCATTAACACCCTCATGATATAATATGAATATGTAAGGTTAACTTTGAGGTTCAATTACCTTACATTTCTTAGGAATGAAAGGCATAGTAGGAGATACAAACACTCAAAAATTATTTACTATGGGTTTTCAACCATTCCATGCTTCAAAATGAGTAAATCCATTCAATTTTTTATGAATAAATTAGTTTTGGATATAACAAGCATAGTTGATGGCCTCGACCCAATACTGAGGTGAGAGAGACTTGGAGTGTAACATACAATTGGCCATTTATTTAAAGACCTATTTTTGTGCTCTACAACACCATTTTTTTAGGACTATATGAAACTATAAGCTATAGTTCAATCCTCTCTAAAGTCTATAATTGTTCAAAATGATTACTAGCATATTCATGACCATTATTAAGCATGTATTTATCCTATTGAATGATGGAGATATAAATGGACTAGTAATGTTACTATGTATTATCTCAAATATATGTGTAGATTTTCGTGATTTGAATTTATCATTATTATATTTGGGATGCTTATAAAGTATGAAAACTTGACAAAATCCATCATAAACATGAACACATGGTAACCCTCAAACCATGTCATTATAACTGAGTTGCTCTAGGTAGTGATAGTTGAGATTTATGAATTGATCATGCCATAGTTTACTCTTCCCATTTGAATGAGTGAGAAATTAGTATAGGGTTGATTAGGAGTAAAATGTGAGAAAGGATATATTTGAGCCACCATACCACCATTTTTTTCTACTTTTAAAAAATAGGGACCCTTATGAATGTTTCAAAACATCTGTACCTTGAATTGGATTGGGAAAAGTCATTCTTTATTAGAATTTTAAGATCATCCACTTGAATGGACATGAACCTCTACATATTTGATTGTGATTATGCTTTACGGGCTAACCCTACTAATAGTTGTCTTTGGATGATGAAATGCAAGTTCCATGGAGAAAGGTATGGTTTTTAAGCAATATACCCTATGATTTGAATTTAAAAATGGTGGGAGAAGTTTAATGAGAAATCATATTTATTAAAAAAAAACCCTAAGTCTAATTTTATATTAAGGCTCGATCATGTTTTTGACATGACCAAACCTTAATATAAAATCATACTTAGACCTTTTTATTTTTTCCCCCTTTGATAACCTCCTAACCTTGCCTAATTTTTAGTCAATAGGCCCCCTTTCATTTATAACAAAGGATTTTTTTTGTTTAGATCAGGATTCAATCTTAAATTTCTCTATTTATATTAACACAAAGAACATTTTAAGATCAAAACCTTAGTCTAAACCATTATATATATCAGGTCCTAACTTAATGATTTGATTTAATTATAGATCTAATAGCTCTCACTTCCCCAAAGATCTAATCTAATGGTGCGAGATCACCTAGGAAGAACCATGCATCAACTTTGCTTTCTATAAAAAATTTCTTACAGGATTTAATTTGATAGTCTTGTTTCTGTCATTTGAAGCTTGTTATAACATCTTTGATGTTAGTGAGACCATCAAGTTGAAACTCATCCAAAATTTTACCTAGGCTTGAAGGAGACTGAATAAATGTTTTAACCTTAGGCTTATCATAATAAACTTTAGCTATAAGTTCATCATGTTTATTCACATAATTAACTTAGGACTAATAATTTGAATTAAGTCTATATGTGATCGATTAGTGACTTAATATTCATGCACTTTTGTAGATCCAATGATCCACGTTCACCCTCAGATCTTGATCTAATGGCATGAAGACAAATGAGTCCTCAATAGTTTAAATCCAATCAGCTTTGATCTCCTAGATTATAATCAATGATCCTCACTACATAACTAATCTTGATCCAGTGGCACAAATCATAAGAACAATGTCATCCAATATTGAAAACATCACTAAAGAGGGGAACTAATCACATACAAGTACATGGATCCAATGGTCCTTGCTATGTTACCTATCTGATCCAACAACATGATTTCTTTGATTGATAAGCCCTAAGATGTAGTCATATGTACTAAGGCCATAATTTCAATTTGAATATTCATTGTGTGCATAAACATAATATGATCTTAGGACTTAAACCTAAACCCTTACAGATTAAAACTCAATACTAAATTTGATAGTCTTGCTCCCATTATTTGACATCCATAAGGATGTCTTTTACATTATTGAAGCTATCAAATTTAACCGCGTCCACCACCTTTGCCATTAAATCTCTAAAAAGCCCTAGCAGAACAACATAAACCCCTAATTCTTAATTGTTGAGACATAATTACATTAAACAAGCTCAAATTTTATCCTAAGTAAAGAAAATCCAGTCATACACCAAAGGAAATTAAGGAATCATGGAAATAGCTAGGAAATAATGGAAAGAGGAGGCAAAATTGTATTTATCTATGAACAATGAGGGGAGACATTTTGGGGACATGAAATTGGACACTGGGGCACTCAATAATGGAATGAAGAATTGGTTTGAGATCTTCTTAGATGTTGAGGAAATGTAGTCTCTCACTTCCAATTAACAAAGGATTTTATTAACCAAGAGGAAATTTGATGACTTGGTTGTAATTCAACTGTCTAGTCTTCATCAACTAGCTACAAAACTAGAGGTACTCCATTGCATAGATATCCCTTGCACCTATGTTTGTTAATTGTAGAATTGATGGTGATTAGATAGTTAGGGAAGATGTGTCAAAAGGGATAGCATACATTACCCATGTAGCTTTTTAGGGATAATATAAACTCCCTAAGACTCATATATGCCTCCATACCATCAAGTGGTTGACAACCAATCATAATTTAGACACTATTATAAGACCCTAATTAAACCAGGCAACCCACATATCCAAGAGCCATGATAGGAAGATCCCTATTATAAAATTTAGGGAAGGTATTAGGATCATCATGAACCTATTGAATAGAGCTTTATGGGTATCCACCACAACCTATGTCAAGCCCAAATGGGTTTCTTACATATATTTCATGGTGGAAGAGAAGCTAACTCCACCTATTATAGAACTAATTAGCATCCACTTGGGAAGACAATTCTATGGCACAGAAAGTAATAGTAGCCAATAATTCACCATGATGTCCTATCTATTGTAATCATTGATTGACTTCACATATATTACTAATATCAATAATTGGTCCTCTCATAGCAAGATTACCATATCCCATCATTATTCAAAATTATATATCTTTAAATATAGGGGTCACATATAATTCATTTATGATTGCATATTCCTTCTTTGGTTAATACTATCATAGGGAAACTCATGGAAGAGTGCACCCCCTCATCAAGAAATATGTAGAGCCCATAGGTGACATATGGTATTACCTAGATTGCACCATCATCAGGATGGAAGGAGTCATGACTCAGCCATATAGATTGCCAATCTATGTCCCCACCAAATTGGCTGAACAAGAAATTACTTCCCAATTCCTCTAAGGGATTGAAAATGTATGTAGAGAGAAGAGGAAAGACATTTTGTATCCTTTTCCATTATTTATTGGAAAAACCATGATTCATGGTTGGAAATAGTTTGAAGTTATGTCTAGACATAGAGATGCCTTCTATTTTCAAAAAGATGACCTTAAGGAATGGGACCCAAATAATAAAGTTATCCCCAATATATAATACAAGAAGTTGACCAAGGTGGCCTATGAGCATAGGGTTAGTCCATATGACCATATCTACACTAAGGATACAAACTTCAAGGAAGTGATATCCAGGTGCAGGCAACATGGCTTCAAACTTGAGCATATATTGCAAAGAGAGGAGAAGCCAACTAGAGAAATTTGGCAGATGAACCCATTAAAATATCATCTATTACATTCCACCTCAAGTGCACTTCCAAGACTACCAAAAAAACAATTACTCCAAATTCAAGGACCTAGTGAGAAGAAATTAGAAGGCTAGGATAAGGTCCTTCATCATCAATTCCACCTTCAAGACCACCTTATCTAGTAGAGCACATTGATATGATTGCCCTAGAACCATATGAAATAGTTGAATAATTATTCAAAGAGATTGAAAATATATATGGGTTAGATTATGAAGATGAGGGAATTGAGGAAGCCATAACTAATTTGGCACGAGATAGAACCCTAGGCAGGTGAGATGGAAAAGGGGAAGGAAATAACTTTGGATTTAGTCCTTGTCTTACAAAATAAAATGGAAGCAGAGATGGCCCTTATTCTTAGGTCCTCTAAAAGGCCAAAAGTGACATGGAACCATCCTACCAATGAGGGTAACTTGTTTAGTGATGATTTCCCCATACATGGACCTATCATCCCTGACTAGTTCATATATGGAAAGCTCCAAAAGATTCCGTCCTAGTCACATTCATTGGAACTTACCAGCACTATAAGTATCGATACCCATGATGATATCAAACCTTGGATTAGAGAGCTCATGAAGGACTAGAAAGAAAGGAAGATTATTGAGTAAACTAAAGAGAGTGGTAAATGAATGAAGGATCTTGGAGCATTAAGTGGTACTATTATTGAGATATTAGAGGTACCCAAATTCTATGAACTAATATCCACTATGTAGTAAAATCTATACATAGTTGGGTTGGAGAAGTTAACAACAAAGAAGGCCAGTATAGGCATTAAGGAGTTCACCTTCCAAAGAGTGGAGCCTTTTGTGGGTCTAACTCTTATGTAAGGGCAAATAGTATGGGATCACCCCATCCATCAAGAGGACATTGCAATTTTTGTTGAGGCCCAATCAATAATGACCTTAATTGGGGTCAAGGGAATGAAATAAAGAATCATCAACCTAGAAAAGGATAAGTAGGACTTGGAAGCATAAGATGAATTTTTAATCCCTAAGGACATATTATAAATGTTGAATAAGTCTCTTCTTGACATATTTTAAGGATTTAAGACCATGAAGTTTAGATTAAGTGCCTTAACCCATCAAGATGAGATGGCACATGCATTAATCATTCAATAGAAAGAGTCCAAAGACCAGATAACTAAATTGATCAATGTGCATACTATAAAATAGTTCTAATACATCAAAACCATCAAATTAAGACATTTGAACATCCTCTTGGGAGTCATAGTGATAAAATATAGGACCTAAGCACCTGGTATAATAGTGTCAAAATTTTCATGAAGGAGGATAAGGACTTAATAGATAGAATGGAGAAGCTCTTGGAGACCTTGTTGGAAAACCCCTCTCTACCCACTACCATAGGCCTGATAGATGATAAAGAATTCAAGAAAAGAGTTAATGTCTTCATCTAAAACATAAAAAATAAACAAGGCCAGTCTATCAAGTATAATCAAAAGATCCTTGACATCATCCTTACCTCAGGAAGGTAGATTTCAGAGGCACAATGCATCCAAGAACTCATGGCCAAAAGTGACAAAGAATTCAATACATTGGTGGATCAAGAAGAGGATTGTTTGATGAAACCTATGGTATATTCTGAGCTCATTAAAGAAAAATACAATAGGGTGAAGGACATCCTCAAGCAAAGATAACCAAGAGGACCCACCAATGTAATATGAAAAGAATATTCCTTTGTAATGCATATATGCTATTCTGTTAGCATATATTAGTTCTATTTGTCAAATTTGATGTAGGAGGTCATGTGTATTATAATATTTATATGAAGGACAATTGTCCTTATCTTACATATAGATGTTTTAAGAAGTTACTTGGTACATGGCCTATGTTCTCTATAAATAGGCAAGGGTTACCATTTTGTAAAGGGAGGGACTCTAAGAAATTTATATAAAAGAAAGAATTTTAATACAACTAAGGAATTCTAAAAGGATTGTCTGAATAGTGTGTTAAAAGCTAATGCTATCTCTCAATTTCATGTTAATGTCTTATATTTGAATGGTTATTTTCATTTTGAGCTACTTTTTCTATCATAAGGTTGTTAATTTGTGCTATGATAGATTAGTTGAAAGGTTTTAGTTATACTTTGTTCATTTTCTCTAGATTTGGATGTGCTCATGCTATTCATGTTATAGTTGTAAATTATTTAAAGTAAGTATAGTTATTATTACTTATGATTTCTATATTTCCTTTGATGCTTGCCTTGTTTATGATGGAATCTGGGTTCATACTATTTTACATCATAAATTGGTTCATGTATGCTCAAACCAATTAGAACCTTGTCATGATATTTGAGATGGAAGCCTATGATCACATTTTCTTTTCTGCATTACCCTCCTTTTTTATATTTTCTTTTTCAAAGCTCACTTTAGTTTAAGATCTTTGTTAATATCTACTTAGGTTAGTTTTTGGATCATAGATATCATAAAGTTTCAAATATATAGGACCCTAGTGGCTTCTAACCACCAAATTAAACAAATATTATGGATAGTTCTCACACTCTACTTCTATTCCACCATAGACATCCAAAATTATCACAAACTGCAACTCATTCCATGGATATTCAAGATCCTAAAATGATAAGTGTTCATCAACACTGAGAGAACCTATGAGGTAGTTAGAAGTATCAATAGGAAAAAGAGCTTTGTTGGTGCTAGAAGGAAGGCCATTTGATCAATTGTGCTATTTCTTGTATTAAGTTTGAAGGATTTTTTACCCTTATGAATGATTATTCAATCTAAGCACAAATATCCTTGATATTTAAGTGGTTTCCCACCTATCTTTATGATTTATAAGGCAAAGATCTTATTTCTCTTTATAAAGTAATGGTTAAATTCTAGTAAAGATGGCTTCAAGTTTTAAGAATTTAGAGTATTTGAGATTAGGAAAACTTATTTAGGTTGAGGATTGAAAATTATTTATGAATATTGAGTTTACTTAAGTCATGAGTTCAAAATAATGGTCATCTTTGCATAATTCAACACATCTTTGAGCTTGTTTAGTCAAAGATCAGTGTCCTTTGTCCCTTATGAGTAAATATTTAAAAAAAAGGCTTAGTGTGTAGGTTGATTGTTTTTCTTTGTGAAATTTAACTTAAAAGACCATATTTCAAATAGGATCCTTAATATTCAAGCTAGAATTGCCAAGGATCAGGACCAGATCACATTCAGAGACTAAAGAACCCTTACTCAAGCTAGAAACCCATAAAAGAACCAAGAAAGATAGAGGAAGGCATAGGCATTCCAAGTTTCTACCATCTTCACCCTTAGAAGGGGTTTTTAAATTAAATATTCATCTAGATATGGCATGGCTTGGAAGTTCCCCCATCAATATACTAGGTCTAGTTCATGACTTACCAAATAATCCTAAAAAGTACTTGCTAATATTTAGTCCAACTAGTGTTACAACTGTAGAAGAATAGGTTAAATCTTTCAAGGCTGATTTAAGATTGTTAAATGTTATCCATGAGGATGTAGCATTTAGGTTGTTTCCATTTACATTTAAGGATGTTGCATATAAATGGTTCCTTAATTTTCTTGATGATTGCATCACCTCATGGAATAACTTTAACACTATTTTCATTAATCAATTTGGAAAGATCATAAGCCCCTACATCATTTATCACCAATTCACAACCATTAAGAGAGATGTAAGTGAACCTATTATATCATTCAATGCTAGGTCCAAAAGATGCTTAGTCAAACCATGGATTCATACAAACCTAATGATGGCTTTAACTCTATAAGTTTACAAAGATGCAGTACATCCTATGACTTCTTTGTTTCTAAAAAGGGCCCTTTTAGTCATCAACACATTATCTTGGGCTTATTCTGAAGTAGTGGTTATTAGTGACCAAATATATCCCCAAGGGAAGATGGATTATTCTATCCCAAACATTAACACCCAAATACTTATATTGAACCTTTTCCCAAATAATAGCCAAAATGCTCCAACCTTGAACCAACTCCCTACTTTAAATGTATTACCTATAGCCATGTTGCTCCTAATTAGAACCTAGGTTTCTTAACTCATCAAGGAACTACTAGATCTCACACCAATTACCAAAAGGCTTTAGTGTTAGTCAATGGTACTAACAATATCCAAGTTTAAAGCTCTGAAATCCCCAAGAATGAGAATGAATCTATATTAAAGATGGTCCAAAATCTCAGCACATATTTATTTCAACTACAAAAATAAGTTGGCATTGCTAATGATAGCTCTAAAAGGAACTTCACCTTCCAAAAGTTCAACATGCCTAGAAATATATTTTATAATGATAGCTTCTACCAAAACAAAGCTAGTGAGCCATCTTCTAGAAAGAAGACCATGAATATTAATCTCACTGATATTCCCTTTTCAAACTATTGTAGGGTACATTCCCCATCTAAACATGGTGAGATTAATTTCATTGAGTTTTGAAAAGCCTTTGAATTTTTCTAAGAATAACTTGACACATTTGAATTAGTCCTAAACAAAGATACTACTACAAGTCCTTTTGGTTCTAAGCCATCTGACCAAGTACACATGGTAGAGACATTACAATTCCCTTTATAAGAGGATAATGAGCTCAAAAATATTCTTGAAGAGATTCAAGCATTCCATCAATTCTTGAAAACCTACCCTCTAAGAAATAGAGAACAAAAATAGACATTAACTACTTCAACTCCCCCTAACAATTATGAGAATCCTCTAGACACTACATCAAGGAATAATCCTAAACCACCTAAGGTTAGTTCTTTCAAACCTACTACTAAACCTTCAAGTAAGACTAGTTACAACATTATGGACGATATGAAGAAGATCAAAGCCAACATCACTCTACATGAGCTAACACAGATTACAGAACAAAGGGACTTACTCTTGGAATCATTGTCCAAGAAACTTGGGAAGCCTCCAAAAAGTTATAGTGTAAATGTAACTATGAAAATAACTAAGGTAGGTCTCCACCCTTCCTACTCATAGTCAAGATGTTCATAAAGAATGCCCATAATTACCTTTTAGATTCTGGAGCCTCAACCAACATCATGCCTGTAGGGATATATGAACAACTTGGGTTGACCCCAATTAAGTCTAATAACATGGTCGTGTAATTAGACAAGTCAAAAGTCAAAGTCATTGGGAAATTATTGAATGTCCATATGCAATTGGCTAGTGAACCAAGAGTTCAATAATTAATGGACATACAAGTGGTGGATATCCCTAGTGCTTATGGATTGCTCCTTAGTAGAGCATAGACTAAGGCCCTAAATAGATACATGTCTACTAACTAATCCCACTTATGGTTACCTTAGAATGGTGTTCTAAATCAAATAAAGGTGGAAAGAGAGCCAAGGATGAAACACATGATAATAGAATATAATGCTATCAATGCAAAGGTGAACTTCTTGGATTCTGATCTAGGAATCTTCACTTTAAAAGCTATAAAAAACCTAGTTCTAAGAACCCTCCTTCAATTCCTAGCCTATCGAGACTATATGTTGATGTTGCCAAATGTAAGTCAAGATTAGGAGCTAGTATTGTATTGATAGACCCTATAGAAAAATAATATCATGCATCTTATAGATTATAATTCCCATGCACTAATAACTTGGTTGAATATAAAGCTCTGATTCTAGGGTTGTAGCTTTCTATTAAGCACAAGGTCAAGGAACTCCTTGTTTATGTAGATTCTAAAATTATGGTCAATCAAGTAAGAAACAAGTATTAATGTAAGCTATCTTAACTTAAGAGGTACAAGTTTAGGGTTTAGGACTTGGTAGAATATTTTGATGCTTTCAACATCATGTCTATCCTCAGGGAAGAAAACAAAGCTTCTAATGAGCTTACCTTTGTTATAGCTAATCTCGTGCCAAATAATGATTCCCCAAAGTTTAGAATTGAGCTAATACCATACCCCTCAATCCTAGACAACGTGAATCATTTTCAAGTCTTCAATGATGATCAACAAATTCTAGATTTATTGATCAATTCTAGGGCCTTTGAAGCTCACATCATGGATGATGCCAATGAAAGTTCTCTTGAAAGGGAGATTAATGGTAAAATCATCCAACTAAATGATAATAAGATACCTAAAGGGATGATCTCATTGGAAAGGTTTTTTGATCATGACAAGATTACTGAAACACCTAAAGTACCTAGAGTAATTGGTAAGGTCTATGATGTAATAAATCTTGGCCCACATGATCAATCCCAACAAGTGAACATATGAAAGGCTTGTATTGAAATGGGAAATAAAAAGGCTAGGGAGCTGCTTAAAAAATATAAGTATGTAATTACTTAGTCCTATGAAGATATAAAAATATTTGACCCAAGGGTTATTACTCACACCATACCCCTTAAGGAAAATTGAAAACCCTTCAGGAAAAAACAAATACCTATCAAACCTATCTTGGAACCCATGATATTTAAGGAGGTTAAGAAATTGATGGATGCAAAAATTATGTTTCCTATTAGGCATTCCACTTGGGTTGATAACTTGGTCCCAGTCGGAAAGAAGAATGGAGAAATTAGATTGTGCATAGACTATAGAAATCTAAATAAATCATTTGAAAAGGATAATTAACCCTTGTCTTCTCTATAAATTTCATCTAAGTTATTCCAGGATCAACCATTATGTCTTTCTTGGATGGATTTTCTAGATATAACCAAGTGCTTATTGTCAAAGAAGATAAAATGAAGATAGCCTTCACCAATAAATGGGGAACATATGCTTAAAAAAGAATGCCCTTTGGATTGATTAATGTAGGGGTAACCTTTTAGAGATCCATGGACCATGCTTTCTAAGTTCTAGTAGGTAAATTCATCATCATATATATGGATGATCTAATAGTGTTTTCCAAGAATAGATAATATCATTTCATGTACCTACAATAATTGTTTGAAAGGTGTAGGAGGTATGGCATATCCCTCAACCCCAAGAAGAACATCTTTTACATTCTTGAAGGAAAAATATTAGGGCATGTCATCACCAAATAAGGGATCTCCATAGATATTAAGAGAGTGGAAGCCATTTAAAAGATTGAGCTACTTGATAGTCAGAAAGAACTAAAGTCATTCTTTGGAAAGATCAACTTTTTAAATAAGTTCATCTTAGGCTTTGATGAGATTGTCAAACCCCTAAATTATATGCTTAAGAAAGATGTTAAAATATCTTAGGATGAAGGATCCAAGAAAGTATTTTTTGACATCAAGAAAATAATTAGTTAAGCCCCAGTCTTGATAGGTCCTGACTTCTCAAAAGACTTTCACTTATATTCATTTTCTTCTAACAACACCATGGCTACAGTATTGACTCAAAAGATTGATGGAAATGACCACCCTATAACCTTCATGAGCACCAATTTAAAAAATGAATAAGTAAACTATTCCATGATTGATAAGCAAGCCTATGCACTAGTGAAGGAAATAAAAAAAATTATACTTTACATCCTTAGAAATAAGGTACATTCCTTCTTACTAGACCCAGCCACAAAGATTATGTTGAGTAAGAATAAGATTAGGGCATGAAGGGGGCAGTAGATGTTAGTCCTAAAAGTATGATATAGAAATGAATATTTCCAAACTGGTGAAATGTCAAGGCTTAGTCCAGATGATTGCCAATACTAATCCTAAGCTTCATGTGATGTAAGTTGATCAGTAGAACTTCTAACCTAATAAATGGTATGAATCTCTAATCCACATACTTATCAATGGTATTTTTTCCTTGGGACTCACTAGAGAACAAAAGAGAGCCTTAAGGCTCAAATCAACCCATTACCTCATCAAAGATAGAATCCTTTATAGGAATAACTTTGAAGGGATCTACTTAAGGTATGTGTCTAAAGAAGAGGCTTCTCAAATCATTTCCACTTTTCATGAAAATCTAGACAGTGGACACCCTTCAAGGAAAAGCATAGCTCACAAGATTATCAAGGCTGGGTACTATTGGCCCACCATTTTTAAGGATGCTCACAGGCATGTGAGGGAGTGCCACTCATGTCAAATATTTAGCATAAAATATCCAAAGGCAGCCATTCCTTTACAACCAGTGATGATAGACAAACTTTTTTTATAGTGGGGGTTAGACTTTATGGGGGTAATTAACCCCAATTCCTCTGAAGGCCACAAGTATGTCCTGACTACTATAGATTATTTCACAAGGTGGAGTTAATCTATAACCACCAAACAATGTAGGATACAGGAGGTAATCAAATTCTTGGAAGAAAATATTTGCACTAGATTTGGAACCCTAGTTTCCTTAGTTTGTGATAATGGATTTGAATTTATATCCATATAAATGATTGAATTGGATTATGATAATGGAATCTCTTTGAATTTTACATCCAATCATTATCCTCAAGGAAATGAATTCTCTAAATCTACCAACAAGAATCTTATGAAATCCATCAAGAAGTTTGCTATGGATAAACCCAGAACATGGCACAAACTCCTTAAGTATGCATTATGGGCCAATGGGATAAGGATCAAGTAATCACTCAAGGCTTCACCATTATTGTTGGTGTATGGTCAGGAACCTATCTTTCCCATTACCCTCAAGTTACCCACGTTCACATTTATGCAAGAATGCATGGAAGAGAGCCAAGAACTGGCCATTTCCAAATTTTTAGACATCATTCAAATGGAGGATTCTAGATAAAAGGAATTTTTAGACTTCATTGGACATCAAACAACTATGAAGAGATGGTTTGATAAGAGGTCCAAAGTGAAAGTGTTTAGATAAGGAGACCTAGTCCTCCTTTGGGACAAGGCATCAGAGCCTAAAGGCAAGCATGGTAAGTTTAAACCATTATGGATTGGCCCATACCAAATTGTAAAAAATTTGGGAAATAAAACCTTCAAGTTAAAATACCTTCAAAGAACAGAATTCACATTGCCTACCAATGGGCAATATCTCAAACACTACTTTGTTTCTGCTCCACTAGCAGTCTTCATGGAATACAATATATAAGATTGTTTAAGGTTATAATAAGTACGCTAGTTAGTTTATTTCCTCATTTTTCTTTCCTTGTTTTTCCTATCTATATTTTTTTTTCTTTTTTTTTCTTTGCTTTCTTTCTTTGCTTGTCTATATTTATTTGCTTTATGTTGTGTACTTGCTTCCTTTTTTGGTCATGCTCTTTTGCTTCAATAAGCCTTGTAGATGGCCCTTGATTAGAATTTTCTTAGATTTCTTAAAATTTTAGTCACTTAGAAATGTGAGTATGAACATTACAAAGGTGAACATGAGGTTGTGACAAAGCATCATGTTACAGCCTTAAGCATTGGCATAGATTGGTATATAGGTTAGTTATCTGACAAGAAATCAAACCTTATTCTAAATAAAATTTTGTTTTTATGAATAATAATACATGTAGGAGGTGAATTAAAATTGTTAATGAAAATTTATGATTTCACTTAAAACACATCCTTATTAGGGATAAAAGTTACAACTATAGGTGATTACCCCAAGAACTGAACATCTAACTAAATCCTTAAAACCTAGCTATATTAGCTCCTAACCTTTGCTAAAGGACCTATAAAACACAAAAAATGGGAAAATATTTCTAAATAAAAATATATGAAGTCAAAGGTGATTTTGGTAACCTCCATTAGGGCTATGGATGTCTGGCTGGTAGTGAAGCAAGGCCTTGAGTGGAGCCAAAGGAATATTTGTCAGGGCTATAGATGCCTAGTTAGTAGCAAAGTAATGAACAAGTATTCTTTGAGATAAAAAACACTATTCTTAATGAATACCCAAATATTCTTCAAGTCAATGTTATGGTCAAAGGTATAAAACCTAGATTTTGTCTTCTAAAGTTCCATGACAAATAGTAAGTGGAATCAAAGCATATATTTCATGTTTGTGTTTTAACATTCAAGTCAAATTTTTACACATGAGAGGCTTGTTTCAACCAAGAATTATCTTGGATGATGGTGTAGGACAAATGAGATAAAAGACTTATGTACAAGTCTAAACTAGATCCATGGGTTCTTACATATTTTTATGTTTCCCCTATGAGTCACCATTGTTTTAAGCCAATGTACCCCCATTTTTTTATACTTTTGTAAAATAGAGACCCTTGTGAATGTTTCAAAACATATATACCTTAAATTCACTTTGGAAAGGTCATTATTTATTATAATTTGAAGACCATCCACTTGAAAGGACATGAACCTCTACATATTTGATTGTGATTATGCTTTATGGTCTAACCCTACTAATAGATATCTTTGGATGATGAAATGTAGGTTCCATGGAGAAAGGTATAGTTCTCAAGCAAAAAACCTTGTGATTTAAATTCAAAATTGTTGGGAGAAGTTTAATGAGAAATCTTATTTATTTAAAAAAAAACCCTAAGTCTAATTTTATATTAAGGCTCGATCATGTTTTTGACATGACCAAACCTTAATATAAAATAATACTTAGACCTTTTTATTTGTTATGCCTTTGTTAACCTCCTAACCTTGCCTAATTTTTAGTCCATAGGCCCCTTTCATTTATATCCAAGGATTTTTTTGTTTAGCCTAGGCTTCAATCTTAAATTTCTTTGTGTTTATTAACACAAACACCTTCTTAAGATCGAAACTTTAGTCTAAAATATTATACATATCAAGTCATAAATTAATAATTTAATTTAATTATAGATCCAATGGCTCTTGCTTCCATAGATATCTAATCTAACAACACAATATTACCCATGAAGAACCATGCATCAACTTTTCTTTCTATGAAAAATTTATTATAGGATTTAATTTGACAATCTCGCTCCCATCATTTGATGCTCATGAGGATGTCTTTGACATTAGTGAGACTATCAAGTTGAACCTCATACAAAATTTTAACTAAGCTCTAAGGGAACCACATTAATGTTTTAACCTTAGGCTTAACATAATAAACTTTATTTCTAAATTCATCATGTGTATTCACATAATTAACTTAGGACTAATCATTTGAGTTAAGTCTATATGTGACCAATCAATGACTTAAAATTCATGCACTTTTATAGATCTAATGATCTACATTCACCCTTATATATTTATATAATGACATAAAGACAAATGAGTCTTTGAAAGTTCAAACCTAATCAACTTTGACCTTCTAAATCATATTCAATGGCCCTTGCTGCATCACCGATCTTGATCCGATGGCATGAATCATAAGAACAACATCAACGAATCTTGAATATGTTACTAAAGAGGGGAACCAATCACATACAAGTACATGGATCTAATGACCCTTATTACATCACCTATTCAATCTAATGTCATGATTTGTTCAATTCATAATCCCTAATATGTGGTCATATGGACTAAGGCCATAATTTCAATTTGACGATTTATTGTGTGCATAAACATAATATGACCTCAGGAATTAAAACTAAGCCCTCATGGACCAAAAATCAAGAGTAAATTTTATAGTCTCACTCCTATCATTCAACATCTATAAGGACATCTTTTATGTTAGTGAGGCCATCAAATTTTACCACGGCTAATGTTTTACCCTAGGTAAAAGGGGCATTTTTTAAAACCATCAAAAGGGATGCTAACATATTAACATGGAAAAATTAGCATAAAAAACCTTAGCCTATGTTTGTTAGTGTTTATTACCATAAATAAAACTTAGGATTATATTTTAAGCTTAAGTTATATTAATACATTATATTAATTAAGTCATGTGCATCTTGTAAGATCCAACAAACTATGCTTGATCAGAGGTACTGATCCAATGGAGTGAAGATAAAGGACTTGGTTTGAAAACCAATGGCTAGTTTTCAAAGGAATATTTATGAGAGTTACTTAGGCACCATGTTTCACTAAATGATAAATCCAAAGATTTAACACACCCAAAAAGATAGAATTCACATAAGTGAGGTTATCCATAAGTTCTAAGGCATGAATGAATTTATGAAGTCTACCACCTTCACCATTAAATCTCTAAGAAGCCCTAGTAAAATAACATAAAGCCCTAATTCTTGATGGTTGAGATATAATTACATTAAACAAACTCAAATTTCATCTTGAGCAAAGAAAAGCTAGTCATACACCTAAGGTAATTAAGGAATCATGGTAGTAGGTAGGCAATAATGAAAAGAAGAGGCAGAATTGTATTTGTCTATGGATAATGAGGGAAGACATTTTTGGGACATGAAATTAGACACTGGGGCACTCAATAATGGAAACAATAAATGGTCTAAGATCTTCTTTGTTATTAAGGAAATGTAGCCTCTCACTTCTAACAAATAAAGGATCATAATAACCAAGAGGAAATTTGATGACTTGGTTGTAATTCAGTTGATTGGTCTCCATCGAGTAGATAAAAAATTGGAGGTACTCCATTGCATAGATATCCTTGCACCTATGTTTGTTAATTATATAATTGATGGTGATTGGATAGTTAGGGAAGATGTGTCAAAAATAATAGCATACATTTCCCTTGTAGCTTTTGATGGATAATATACAATCCCTAAGACTCATATAGACCTCCCAACCATCAAGGAGTGGATAACCAAGCATAATTTGGACACTATTCTAATAATTTGGTTAAACCAAGGAACCCACATATCCATGAAACATGATGGGAATATCCCTATTATATAGTTCAAAGAAGGAACTAGGATCATCATGACCCTATTGAATAGAGATTTAGGGTAGATGCCACAACCTATGTCAACCCCAAATGGGTTTCCTACATATATTTCATGGTGGAAGAGAAGCTAACTCCACCTATTGGAAAACTAATTAGCATCCACTTAGGAAGACAATTCTATTGCATAAAAATTAACAACCTAATAATTCACCATGATGTCCTATCTATTAGAATCATTGATGGCCTCCCCACATATTATTGATATCAAGAATTGGTCCTCTCATAGCAAGATTACCATATCCCATCATTATTCAAAATTTTATATCTTTAAATATAGGGGTCACATGTAATTCATTTGTGATTGCATATATCCTATTTTAGTTAAGACTATCATAGGGAACCCCATGCCCAGAGTGCACCCCCTCATCAATAAATATGTAGAGACCATGGGTGACATATGGTATTACCTAGATTGCACCATCATCAGGCTGGAAGGAGTCATGACTTAGCCATATAGATTGCCAGTCCATGTCCCCACCAAATTGGATGAATAAGAAATTGCTTCCCAACTCTTCCAAGGGATTTACAATGTATGTAGAGAGAAGAGGAAAAGCATTTTTCATCCTTTTCCATTCTTGATTGGAAAAACCTTGATTCATGGTTGGAAACATTTGGATGTTATGTCTTGATAAATAGATGCCTTCTATTTTCAAAAGGATGACCTCAAGGAATGGGACCCAAATAACAAAGTTTTAACCCATCTACAATTCAAATAGCTAACCAAGGTGGCCTATGAGCATAGGGTTAGCCCATATGACCATCTCTACACCAAGGATACAAACTTTGGGGAAGTGCTAGCCAAGTATAGGTAACATGGATTTAAAATTGAGTAGAGATTGTAAAGAGAGGAGAAGCCAACTAGAGAAATTTGGTAGATGAACCCATTACAATATCATCAATTACCTTCCACCTCAAGTGCACCTTCAAGACTATCATAATAGAACGTACTCAAAATTTAAGGACCTAGTGAGAGGAAATTAGAAGAAAGGCTAAGAGAAGGTCCTTCATCATTAGTTCCACCTCCAATACCACCTTCTCCAGTAGAGAGCATTGATATGATTACCTTAGAACCATATCAAATAGTTGAAGGATTATTCAAAGAGCTTACAAAGACCTATGGGTCAGATCAAGAAGATGAGTGAATTGAAGAATCCAAAACTAAGTTGGAATGAGCTGAATAACCCTAGGTAGGTGAGATGGAAAAGAGGAAGAAAATAAATTTGGATTTAGTTGTCTCACAAAATAATAGGGAAGTAGAGATGGTCTTTGTTCTTAGGTCTTTCAAAAGGCCAAAAGTGACATGGACCCATCCTACCAATGAATTTTTCTTGTTTAGTGACTAGTTCCACATACATGGACCTATCATCCCTTACTAGTTCATATATGGAAAGCTCTAAAAGATTCCATCCTAGTAACATTCATTAGTACTTTCTAGCACTACAAGTATTGATACCCATAATGATATCAAACCTTGGATTAGAGAGCTCATGAAGGAGTAGGAAAAAAGGAGGATTTTTAAGGCAACTAAAGAGAGTGGAAAAGGAATGAAGGATCTTAGAGCATCAAGTGTATTGGGATTAAGATCCCAAAGGTAACCAAATTATCTAAACTAATAGCCACTATGTAGTATAATCTAGACAGAGCTAGGTTGGAAAAGGTAACAATAAATAAGGACATAAAACAAAGAATCATCAACCTAGAAAAGGAGAAGTAGGACTTAGAAGCACAAGATGTATTTTTAGTCCTTGAGTACATATTGAAGATGTTGAATAAGTCTCTTCTTGACATATTTGAGGGATTAAAGACCATGAAGCTTAAATTAAGTGTCTTTACCCATCAACCCAAGATGGAATAGGCATTAATCATTCAATAGAAGGACTCCAAAGACCAGACAACTAAATTGATCAATGTGCATACTACAAAATAGGTGTAGGATATCAAAATAATTAAACTAGGACATTTAAACATCTTCTTAGGAGTCATAGTGGATAAAATATAGGACCTAAGAACTTGTTATAATAGTTTCAACAATTTCATGATGGAGGACAAGGAGTTGATAAATATAATGTAGAAGCTCTTGGAGACCTTATTGGCAAACCCCTCTCAACCCATTGTCATAGGCTTGATAGATGATGAATAATTTAATCAAAGAGTTAATGTCTTCATCTAGAACATCAAAAAGAACCAAAGCTAGCCTATCAAGGACAATTAGAAGGTCCTTGACATCATCCTTATCTCAGGAAGGTAGATTTTAGAGGCAAAATACATTCCAAAACTCATGGCCAAAAGTGACAAAGAATTCAATACATTGGTGGATCAAGAAGAGGATTGTTTGATGAAACCTATGGTAGATTTTGAGCTCATTAAATAACAACACACTAGGGTGAAATAAATCATCAAGAAAAGATAACCAAGAGGACCCACCAATGTAATATGAAAAGAATATTCTTTTGTAATGCATATATGCTAGTCAATTAGCATATATTAGTTATATTTATCAAATTTGATGTAGGAGGTCATGTGTATTTTAATATTTGTATGGAGGATATATATCTTTATCTTACATATATATTTTTCAAGAAATTAATTGGTACACCACCTATGTTCTCTATAAATAGGTAGGGGTTACCATTTTGTAAAGGGAGGGACTTTGAGAAATTGTATACAAGAAATCATTTTAATACAACTAAGGAATTCTAAAAGGATTGTTTGAATAGTGTGTTAAAAGCTAATGTTATCTCTCAATTTCATGTTAATGTCTTAGATTAAGATGGTTATTTGCATTTTGAGCTACATTTTCTATCATAAGGTTGTTAATTTATGCTATGCTAGATTAGTTGAAAGATCTTAGGTATACTTTGTTTCATTTACTCTAGATTTGGATGTGCTCATGTTATTCATGTTATAGTTGTACATTATTTAAATTAAATATAGTTATTACTTGTGATTTCTATATTTCCTTTGATGCTTGCCTAGTTTATGATGGAATCTAGTTTCATACTATTTTACATCATAAATTGGCTCATGTATGCTCAAACCAATTAGAACCTTGTCATGATATTTGAGATGGAAGCTTGAAATCACATTTTATTTTCTGCCTTACCCTCTTTTTCTCTATTTTCTTTGTCAAAGCTCACTTTAGTTTAAGATCATTGCTAATATCTACTTATGTTAGTTTGTGGATCATAAATATCATAAAGTTTCAAATATACAGGACCCTAATGGCTTCCAACCACCAAATTAGACAAATATTATGGATAGTTCTAATACTCTACTTCTATTCCACCATAGACATCCTAAATTGTCACAAACTACAACTCATTCCATGGATCTTCAATATCCTAAAATGAGAAGTGTTAAACAACATTGAGAGCACCTGTGAGGTAATTAGAAGCATCAATAGGATATAATCACTATTGCTGATATAATTTCTTAAATGAAACTATGGAGTCATTATCTTTTTCCCCAATAACCATAGAATTAGGTGTGAACTCAACTTTCCTACCTAAACCAATGTGAGTGATATGATAAATAGATAGGATATTGGTGGTTAAAGAGGGAACACATATAACATATTGAATTTACCATCATTCACTTCAACAAATCCTCTCCCACTAAGTTTTATGGAAGTATAATCACCCAAAAAATTGAAGGTATATAACAAGGCTCCATGGATGAGAAAACATCTTATGATGAATCCATGTGGTGTGAGGAACCAAAATCAATTACCCATTTGAAAGGTTATAATGTAACTATAATAAGTGATTTTCCCTTACCTTTTCCCTTACTATTTTATTTATCCCTAGAGGACTCTTGTGTTGATAAACTCTGATTGGTAGAGTTAAGGACACTGATATTGTGTTTCTCAAACATCTTTGTCTATTTATCAATATATTTCATACATTTATTTTCATCATGTCCATATTTATTATAGTAGGAACATGTGAGTCTCTCTTTCTTGGGTTTCCCACCTAAAGAGGACTATTAATTTTTTTGACTTAGCACCAAATATATAATCCTTTATTTACTCTTGGTCCTTGTTATATGTCTTCTCCTTAATACTACTAGAAGCCTTCTACTTTTTCATGAATCAAAATTAAGGGATGTGATTTGGAGGAGTTTAGTGTACCCATTTTGATAAGATTGTCTTAATCCCAAGTCAAGAAAGCAAAAAAATAATTCAAGGATGGCATGGTTCATGTATCTCCAAGGGCATGCTTGGTGGCATGGAAGGTAGACACAAAAATAAAATAAAGAAACATGTAATCCTCTCTACATCTTGGCAAGTTAGTCAAGCATAAAGAAAGATGTTTCATTATTTATGGTGTGATAAGATGTAGAGAGGATTACAAAGCAATTTAGTCAAGCATTATTCCATAAATAATGAAACATTCATAAAGAACTAACTAACCAAGCATGTTTATTCCTATGGGAATTAAAAAGGATATCAAGAAATAAAATGAAAGAAAATAACATCATATTACCTTCCCAAATGGATTCACCATACCCATGTGGCTCAAAACCATGTTCTCCCTTGATCAAACATCTTTGTCTTTATCAAAAAAGGTGGTAAACTCCTCCAATGTCTCAAGAACACTCCATAAAACCTAGGCTCATGATCCTAAATCACTAAACTAGCCTATAAATGAAAATTAGAAACAAAATCAATGATCAAATACAAAGGATTGTGGGAAAAATTTAACATTATAACTTTGCAATATTCAATCTTAAAATTCATGCCCATGGCCTTTATATTTATATATTTTTGAGATTGGTTAAATCCATAATTATCTTCATCATGACCTTGGAATAAGGGGAATTAAAGAGGCATGGGAGGCATTAACTAGGCATGGATGACCCATAATCTTGATATTTATGGCATTTATGACCTAGGGATGTCTTCCCAAGAAATGATGTCACTTGATGATGTAGTTAATAGGAATCAATTTTAAAAAAGAAATATTCAAAAAATATCATGGAAAATCCACTTAAGTTCTTGATTTGGATTAATTAGCCTTAAACAAGGTTAATCAAACTTTATGCAATTATTTTAAAATTGGCCCTCAATTAATCAAAATGGTCAGAAAGTCATATTACTGAGTTATAATTTGACTCGAGAAGAATTAGAAGGTGAAGTTAGATGCACCAAAATTGTATTTTCATTTAGGATGTTTCCAACATAAAATAACAAAGGTATGTGGTGTGTACCAATGAATTTAGGAGA
This sequence comes from Torreya grandis, assembly GCA_037957365.1. Taxonomy (NCBI): domain Eukaryota; kingdom Viridiplantae; phylum Streptophyta; class Pinopsida; order Cupressales; family Taxaceae; genus Torreya; species Torreya grandis. The sequence continues at coordinate 7,470,857 of JARHVA010000127.1, forward strand.
AAAGAGTGATCTAGAGTATAAAAGGCAAAATCATCATTTTGACTCGAAATGAATTGATCAAAGTTAGCTAATGCATAAATTGCATTTCCCCATTTAGGGATAATTTGACCTAAATTGGCACTTGTAAATGACAAGTTCAAACCATTTAGCATGTTTTATGGATTTTGACCTAAAATGTGCATTTGAGTGCAATTCAAGTAAGATTGACAATTTCAACATAACTGGTGTTAGGAATTGGATGCCTACATTTTACCCATATTTGAGAAGGTGTAATGAGACATTAAATTGAAGCAACATCTTTTTAAAGAAAAGTGTTGTCAATAAAAAATTGGAACAGACCCATGATGCCCCCTTAAGAGGACATACTAGGATGGAAGCAAAGTATGAACTCTTGAAAAAAGAGAGAAAGTGAGAGGTTAACCCATGGAATAGATCACATCTAGATGATTTAATGCTTGCACATGTGATTACCATCAATGATCAAAATATAATTAGACGTATAATAGGTCTTAGAGATAGGGGGAATGGGAAATATACAGTCCATAAATGTAAGGTTCACATTGTAAATGTACCCAATTTGAGAGTAAAAGCTATGTGTTTATGGCATTGATCAATCCTAAGATAAGTTGCACACTAAAATATTCCCATCATGGGCTTTAATTTGGAGAGCTTGTAATTAGATGAAAAGAGAGAACATTCTAATTTAGAAAGGGAATCACCACTAGAATAGGGTCTCTAAAGAGAAGATAATAAGAAGTATTCCAATAGAGCAAATGTGATCATGACAAAATAGTTTTTCCTTAGTAGGGTGAATTTTGATCATAGATAAAGAATAAATAATGATTTTTCACATGTAGATCTGATTTGATTTTAACATGGTTCAGATGTTGTGCCCCAACATGGGCAATTGGCAAGCAAAAATAGCTCAAGGATATAACAAAAAATATAGGTTAAAGTGAGTGGGTACAAATATACATATGATGGTGTAATGGCTTAGAAAGCCATATAAAACCAAGCATATGAGAATGACAAAAGTGATGAGAGAGATGAAAAAAAGAATGGAGATAGCCGAGCTAACCTCAATAGAAATTGAGCACTACCTAGATAGTTCCATGGACTCATGTTCCAACATGAACTTTAAGCTAATGTAGTTCACCCAAGTTTAGGAGATAATGAAATGAGGAATGATGAAAAATGAACATGGTTCAGATGTTGTATCCCAACATGGGCAATTGGCAAGCAAAAATAACTCAAGGATATAATTGAAAATATAGGTTAAAGTGAGTGGGTACAAATATACATATGATGGTGTAATGGCTTAGAAAGCCATATAAAACCAAGCATATGAGAATGCAAAAAGTGATGAGAGAGGTGAAAAAAATAATGGAGATAGCTGAGCTAACCTCAATAGAAATCGAGCACTACCTAGATAGTTCCATGGACTCATGTTCCAACATAAACTTTAGGCTAATTTAGTTCACCCAAGTTTAGGAGAGAATGAAATGAGGAATGATGAAAAATTACCAAGAATTTATTAGAATTATAATATATGCAAAGAGATTCACATCTAAGTATAGACAAAGAAGCCCAAAATGCATGCTACCTAGAAGCCTAATTCCATATCATGAGCCTATGTTTTGCAAAGTGTTCTTGAGAATTATTCATCAAAGCTGATGTTGATATTAAGACTTTGAGACCTGACCACAACGTGCTTGCTATAGGAAAATAAATTAGGCATCATAAGTATGAATAAAATAGAATGACATAAGATTCCAATTACACTAAGCCAATTCAAATGTGAATATCTATAACTAAGGATAATGGTAAAAAAATGACCAAAACTAGAGTTACAATGATTTACATTTAAACAAAAAAGCAAAAGACAAAGAAAAAGATAAACATAAATGAACCTATCTTAAAATCAAGAAATGATCTCAAGTAGAAACAAAAACGTTTAAAAATAAAAGGCAATAATGTCTTAACGACATGAGACCAAGATATAAATAATCAAGATCCATGTGGACCATCAAGGCATTCTTGAATACAAAATAAAAAAAGAAAAACCAATCAAGGAAACACAAGACCAAGAATGTAGATAAGAAGTAATAAAAAGAGAAAAGGAGAATAAATAAAACAAAACAAAACACTAATAAAACACAACAAAACACCAAGAAAACTCAAATAAACACAAATAAACAAAAACCAAGTTAGTGCAGTTTAAAGACAAATGTTCATGCATGTGTAGTAGAGGTGTTACTTTCTACCACATCATAACGAAGAATAATTACACAACAATTATTCCCTGATTAAAGAGGAAAAATGATAAAAGAAATGAGGGAAGAGAAGAAAAGGAAGGGGTTGGCTGAACTGACTCTAGATGTATAAGATAAGTGGACGATGCCTACATAGTTATATAGATGAATGTTCCAACATGAACTTCAGGCCAAATGTAGTTCTCCCAGGAAATGGGATAGAAGAAAAATTATGATTAGACTAGCACGATTAATGTTATAGAAGAAATGAAAGATATGACAAACAATGAGAATGGTTGAGCAAACAAAAAGCTGATGAGATGAGAAATAATCTTGAAAAATGGAAAGTATGTGAGATAAGATAAAATGAACTGGTGTTTTTGTGCTTGCAAAATGGTAAGAGCATAGCATGGTAGAATGAGAATGTACAAATATATAGAAGTATGAGATAATGTTTTTGTTATTTTGTGGATCATGTTCTAATGTTTTTGATATTTTCAAAGTATTTCTAATGTTTTTAGTGTTTTTATGATAAAATATGCACAAGGTGGGGCCATATAGTCAAGGAGATGCACATCCTAAGAGTAGAAGTTCTAATAAGATAGCTAAGCTAGCTATAACAACCCATGCTCACAAATCAATGAGAGTGAGGTTCTTGATAAAACAAGAAAGAGAAGTAAATGTGTTATGCAACCTAAATTGAAAAAGAAGTACTAGCATTCATCTATCTATAATAGTGTAGTAATGGCTTGGGACTGAGAAAATGATTTTGTTCACTTGTTTGAAGTTGTATAATACTATACTAGTTGAATTGCTTTGTAGAACTTCTGTTGATGATGTTCATAATGTTCATGAGACATAATCGAGATCATAATTGGTCAAGGGATAAAAAGTATTTAAGCTTATAACATGTCTTAGACATAAAAAAAATATGCTTCTCAAAGAGCACAATCTAAAATGGGATGAAGAATATGTTCAGAGTTCCAAGAATTCAAAGCCTTTACTATTAGGAATTATGAAAAGTGGACCAGGGTAGTATAAAATGTGTTAAAGGTAAGATCAAAGGGTGGGATAAAATTACAATAGCACAAGTTGCCCCCAAGTCAGGGGTCTTATAGATAATGGTTCAAAGTTGTTCATGCGTAGAACCTCTTAAGGTGTATGATGTTCATGGGCTCTAAAATTTCTTCACCATTAGGTTTGGCTAGTTGATATCCTCCTGATCCATAGTTTATTATGATAATATATGGTCCTAACTAATTAGGATAAAACTTGCCTTTCATTTTGGGTTCAACATTCATATTATTTTGGTTCTCTTTTAAAAACAAGTCACCAATCTCAAATTCTTGAGGGAAAACATGTTTGTTGTAGCTTCTCTATAATCTATTCTGATAGGCTTGCATGTCTTCTAAGGTATCCAAATGCTTACCATCAAGAAGCTCTAGTTTGTGCAGTCATGAGATTCTATAGTCTTCATTATCTTCAATGTGCTATAGTGATTTTTTTAATTATGGGATCTCAATCTCAATTGAGATGATATCTTCAATACGAAAAATAAGGGAGTATGGAGTAGCTCCAATTGGGGTACGATGATTGGTTCTATAAGCCCAAAGGGAAAGAAAGAGTTACAAGTGCCAATTATGACCAACATCATTGACAATCTTCTTTAAGATGGATAGAATGGTTTTATTTGATTCCTCAACTTGTCCATTTCCTTATGGGTTATATGGAGTAGATTTCTTATGCTTGATCTTGAATTTTTGATAAATAAATTTCATGTCTTGGTTCAAAAAGGATCCTTCATTATTGGATATAGTACTGACTGGGATGCCATATCAACAGATGATATGGTAATGAATGAATTTGGCTATTTATTTCTTGGTAACATAAGTGAGAGGGATGGCCTTAATCCACTTGGTAAAGTACTTAGTTGTAATCAAAATGTTCTTATGGCCATATGAAGATGTTAGGTTAATTTTCCTAATGAGATCAAGACCCCATGTTGAGAATGGCCATGGTGTGGTAATTAGCTGTAATGGTAAGGAAGGTGCATGTATCAAGTTTCCATGATACTGACAAGGAACACACTTATTCATATAATTACAAGCATCTATCTCCATTTTGGGCCAATAATAGCCTGTTCTAAGGAGTTTCTTTACTAATAATAAATCTTTGATATGGCCCACACATTCCTTCATGAACCTCCTTTAGTGCCAGCTTGGATTCTCCTAGTGATATATAATGAATAAGCATTCCATCATAGCCTTTATGATAAAGTATGTTTCCAAGGAGGATATAATATTTTAAGCAATGAAGGAATAGTTTTTTTTGGTTATTAGAAAGGTTGGTAGGAAATACATGACTATGGAAATAGTTATAAAAATCTTGGTATCATGGTAGCTCAGGTGAAGGATTAGGATAGAAAAAAATGCATATCCTCTCTAAATTTGATATAATATGTGTCAATTGAATAATATTTTCAATTAAGAACTGATACTCTTTAGCACTATCATGCATTTGAATCATGGAACCAATTATTGCCATGGCATTGGCAGTTCTTTTATTGACTTGTAAAACTTGCTCAAATTGCAAATATTTAAAATGTGTTTTGAAGTTATCAATAATTTTATTGTAAGGAACAAGCTTATCATCCCTTATTTTATATTGGTTAATTGTCTAATTTATGGTTAGCTATGAATTTCCATAGACCTTTAAGATTTGAATATCCCACTGTATAGCAAGATAGAGCCCTACAACCAATGCCTCATATTTGGCCATATTATTTGTACACTAAAAGTGTATATGGAATGATTTTGGGACCAAATACCCCTATGGTGTGATCAACAATATGATAGATCTAGATCCTTGAGATGTGAAGGATCTATCAAAATAGAGCATCCACTATTTAGGTTCCTATGATACTTATTCTATCATCATGATAAAATCATCTGGAAGGTCAAAGTTGAGAGGTTATGTGGTCATAATAGGAGCTTCTACAAGTTGGTCAGCAAAAACTTGTCCTTTGATTACCTTTTGATTCTAATACTTAATATCAAACTCATTTAGGAGAATGATCCATTTAGCCATATGTCCTTGAAGAATTGCTTTAGATAAGAGGAACTTGAGAGGATCTATCTTGATGATAACAATAGTTTTGTTATTTAGCATATAATGTCATAATTTTTGAGTGGAAAAGACCATAGCTAAACATGACTTCTCAATAGGAATATAATTATGTTCATAGCCTACCAATGTGTGGCTTAACTAATAAAGAATGTGTTCCCTTCCATGATCATCATGTTGAGCCAAAACTACCCCCAGTGCATGTTATGTGGCTGATATATAAAGAAGTAGTGGCTTTCCTTGTGTTGGAGGTCATAAGACTAGTGGATTGGCCAAGTATGTTTTAAGCTTTGCAAATGCTATCTGACAATCTTCATCCCATTGAAATTTTACCCTTTTCTTTTGGGTGTCACGTATCTACCAATTGAGAAATGAACCTATGTATAGACTGGATCTTCCCTTGTAGATCTCACAACTATTTAATATTATTTGGTTGAGGCATTTCCATTATATCATTAAACTTTATAGGTTCAACTTTGATCCCTCATTGTGATATAATGAACCCAATAAATTTTCTTGATGCAAATCTAAAGACACATTTCTTAGGATTCAAGCAAACTTTATATGCACAAAGCCTCTCAAGTATTATTTGTAGAATGTCAAGATGTCCAGCTCTTGTTCTTGATTTTTTTCATATATAATCAACATAGTCCTCAACAATATCATTCATAATGTCATGGAAAATGATAGTCATTGCATGTTAATATGTGGCTCCATCATTCTTCAAACCAAATGACATGACTTGGTAGCAGAATGTCACCCATGAAGTGGTGAATGTGGTCTTATGTTGATCTTTAGGGGATATCTTGATCTGATTATAACTAGAAAATACATCCATTAAGGATAACATCTCATACCCAATAGTTGAGTCGACAATCATTGCAATGTTGGGCAAAGGAAAATCATCTTTGGGGTATGCTTTGTTGATATCACAAAAAATTAGTACAAATATGTATGTTTGGGGTCTTTTTACTCACTAGTACTATGTTGGAAACCCATTCAGAGTATTCTAGTGGTCTGATAAAATTTTCTCTTAACAACTTTTCCAACGCGACCTTAACTAAAAGGGTGATGCGTGGATGCATCTTTCTCAACTTTTGCTTGACTGTTTTAACACCAGGGTGAGCAAAAAGATGATGCACAACTAAATATAGGTCCAAGCCTAGCATGTTAAAGTATGCCCATGCAAATATATCTATATAATCCTTAAGAATGGATATAATATGTTCACATTCTACTTCTATACATGAAACTCCAAGATAAAAAATTTTGGGATCCTCATGGGTTCCCAAATTCACTTTTATTGTGCTCTCCATAAGGAGTGTGAATCCATCTTATAGAATTATAGGCAATGTATGGTCATGATCATTTTCCTTAGCTATATCTTCTTATTATTCCTCCTAAAGATCTGGATAATCTGAAGAATCAAAATCTACCTTCTTAGGTAAAGGCCAATTGACAAAAACCTCTATAAACTCAAGAGCAAGATACTCAAATATTTGATGTTGTTCTGAAGAGATGCTTGTACTAGCTATGAAACTTGGGCTAGATGGGCTTTCTATGTCTTAAGGGGATGAGCAAACTTTCCCATTTAGGAGTACCATGTTATGGTCCTGGTGGGAGGACTTCACTAATGCCTCAAGGTTTTGGTGTAGCGGTTCATTACATGTGGTATCAGAGCCTTCTCTTGGGTTCAAGTCACAGAGTGGGTGGCTACGCTGGCATGTCAGTGTTCACTTGGGGCTCATACATGTAGGGAATCTTGGTGGTATGGGTGCAAATCTAGCCCAAAGTCTGGGCTTCGAAAGTGTGGTGGGATGTTATGGTCTTGGTGGGTAGACTTCACTATTGCCTCAAGGTTTTGGTGTAGTGGTTCGTTACACTGAAATAGGTTTTCACTCAAAGGCTTATCTTTTTCTTTACTTTTTCCTTGATCGATAAGTGCTTCAAAGAGGTTTTCACCTAAAAATATCCATGTTTGTTCTTTATTATGACCAAGAAATTTCTCCTACTCTCTAAAGTAGGTAGAAGTATCTAATGAAAAATCAAAACCCTACTTATGATCACCAATGGGGAATGCATCTCATAGGCCCATGTATTTTGCAATCAACTCTTCATTTTAAAACTCATTGAGGCATATGACCAAATTTTGTTGATCCCAATCTATGAGTTTAGGATGGTAAAGGCATAGGTTATAGTGAGGGTTTGCTTTAGGATGGGAAGTTCCAATAGTAAATATATAATGTCCTACTTCAGGAAGAGAAGCACTACTAAGATGGGTTTTTGATTCAAGATGGGAAGCTCTAATAGGTGTTATGGTCAATATGGCATTTGAATCAAACAAATCTAAGTCAACAAGCTCATTAAAAAGGCTATAATGGGATGTTGTGTCACTCCTAAGAGTCTCATTACTAATCACTTTGGAAGAGTCACTATCAAATGTTATAAGGTCATCCTCTAGTGGTCTAAATCTGAGACCATGATTCTAATTGACAACTCTAGCTAATAAGGGTTCTAAAATTCTTCTCACCTGTGGGCCAAGGCCTTTCCATATATAGTAAAGATGATCTATTATATTGTTAGGGATATGATACTTTAGATTCTAAAAATAATTATCAAGGCCTTCATAACATAACCAATCTCCCTCAATAAAACCCTTTCGATCTTTCTTTGGTGTAATTATAGGTACAAAAACCATAGGAGGTTTCAATTTTTCCTTCTTTGGTTGCCAAATCTAATCAGGTTTGTTAGGCATCTAGGAAGTTTTAGGCTTACCAAATGTTTTAGAGGATTTTGGCAATTTTTCAATATGGAGGATGTTGTTTAGATGGTACATGGAAATTCCCATGTCTTTAATAATAACCTTCTTGGCTAGAGCTACAGGAAATGGATCAACCAAAGTGGAGGCTAGATCACCAAGGTCTATATAATTATATGGAGATTGATGAGAAATGATGGCTTTGTTTCTCTTTTTAATGAATTTAGAACTTGGGCAATAGTTATAATTATGAAACTCTAATTTAAGATGTTTACAGTATTGATATGGCTATTGATCAGTAGGAATAGTAACCTCGATCCCATTATGGGGAAACTTAAGGCATTGGTGAAGAGTAGATGGAACTACATGTACTTCATGGATTTAAGGATGACCAAGAATTATGTTTAAGGAAGCTCAATATCCACAATATGGAATAATGTGCGATGAAAAATAAACCCAACCATGATTGGCAACCAAATTATACCAGATGACTCCCTCTTAGCATTGTCATAAGCCTTGATTGTAATATTATTGGTTAAATGTCTTTATCCATGTAGCCCAATCATCATACCAATTTAAGAGATATGATGTTTAGCCCTAAACCATTATCTATAAGAACCCACTTGATCTTGTGATCTGCAATGATTATCTCAATGTATAGTGGGTTATTGTGGTTTGGGTTGAGGGTGGACTTGTCTTTTTGATCAAATGTGATTTGCCAACATGAAGATAAGTGTCCAACTAGGTTCTAGAACTGATCAAGGTTTATATCATTTGACACAATAGACTCTTGAAATTTTTTGTTGAAGATGGTTTTATGGGGATCAGATGTTTGTACGAGTTCTAATATGGAAATTTATGCAAGGGTTTTATCTAATTGATCCATCAAACTATAAGGCCTTTGAATTGTGGATTGAACTATTGTAGTCTTTGTTTAGATAGGATTTAGCTTTGAAACAATTAGAATAATGTTCTCATTGGGTTTTATGGAAGAAGTGGGTGAAGGGCCCTAAATGATAACTCATGGGCATCTAGTTGTGTTTACACAACCTAGAGGTGGTAAGGAGAATTATAATTAGAAGAGGAAGGCAAAGGGCCTTAGATGGTGACTCATGGGTAACTAGCTATATTGCTATAATTTTGGGTCAACGAGGAGCCTTTATAATTAAAAGAAAGGTGATATTGTTTAGTATTAGTAACCCATGTAAATATATTAACAACATGATGATGTGAACCCTAAATGGTATTATTAGGGGGAGAGGGTGCTAATCCTATAATGATGGGTCTTGTGTTACGAGGAACATGATATTGGCCATGTAGTTTTATAGTAACAGTGGAAATGTGGGTTGAAAATATGCATCCCATAGTATTATTATAGTCATAGGGTATGTTATTATAATCCATATTATTAGTGTGGAAATTATGATCTTGATTATGCTAATTACAATTTTGAGATTATTGTTGGTTCTAATTCTACCCTTGATTGTGACCATTTTGATTGTTTCTTGGTGGTAGTGGATCATGTCAAGGAAAGGGGTCTTTGTAGATTCCCATATCCTAATTTGTGTCATAATTAGGGGTTAAATTAATTTATAGTTCCCAACTTTCAATAAATTCCTCAATAATATGTCATAATTAAACACAATGATATGCATGGTGACCAGTAACATGATGAAAGTTACACCATTCATTCTTTTTGTACGAATCTAGTTTTGGTTGATCTTGAGGAAATGGCCTTAATACTAGCCATATGATTAAATTAGCTATAATGAGATTTTTCAACACTATTTAAATTGATTCTCCTAACTTGCTAAGGACTCTAAAATTGTTATGAAATGTCCTTCATGGAGGTTGTCTCTGCAAAGTAGGTAGTGGATTTGGGGTAGTTAATTATACATTTGGAGGAGGCATAACATATACCATTTGTACATGTCTTGTTTCATTCACCCCATTTCCAACCATGTTCTTATTTTATCTAAAGCCTTTAGGCTTATCTTGCATAACTATTTGAACTGATGATTTAGTCTAATTAGATGCTTGACCTTGCACAAAAATCTTAACAAGACCTTAGCAATAAGAGCCTTCTCAATCTGCACTCCTTTGTCAATAATTTATTCAAATGAGCTAGCACAAGCTAACCATATATTATGGAAAATTCAAGATGAAAATTTTGTGCAAAGATATCAACCAACTATTTGTCTATAAAATTATGTTGAAAGTGGCTTGCCAATGCTCTCCATCTTTATAGATATGAAACACAACTTTCACCATCATGATGCTTGGATTTTCATAAGTCAACAAAGGTTAATTCATTTTCTATGTTATATGAGAAATGGTTAACAAACTTTTTTGATAAGTCATTCCAATCCACAACTAATCCCTTGGGTAGTTTAAATATCTAATCAAGAGCTTGCCCTACTAAACTTCATGGAAATAGTCATAGTAAGTACTTGATACTATAAGAAACCTCTTAACATAAGATGAAGAATGCATGTATGTGTTCACATGGATCTCCTTTTCCTTTGTACTTGTCAAATTTGGGTGCCTCAAAATGAGGTGGAAAGGGGTTTTGGAGAATAGATATATCAAATGGATATGGGCATATCTCACTGAATTTGTAATTTTTGACTCTATTATTCATATCTAACCTTTGATAAATTTAATTCATATAATTCCATTCTTGCATGTTTGGTGCATTTTTGGATTGAATAAGATGTTTTCAGGGTGTAATGTGCCCCTAGTTTCATTACTATTGGGGTGGAATGTGGCCCTAGTTTTGTGGGGATCTATAGGGAGTGTATACCTTTTGATCTATGACTTGGTTTTTATTTGATCCTTGAGTTGAGAATATAGGCTATTGATTCTTAGATTGTAAAACATTCCCTGAATTTGGCTATTTCATACTTTGTTGATTTTGGAAATTTCTATGTTTATTTACCAATTTTTGACTTGGTTGAAAAGAACCAGCCAAATTATCTTGAGGGATTTCTTCAATTTAAACCAAAGGTTTGGGTTTTTAAGTTTGTAAAGTAACAAGAGGTTCTTGATTATTGAAGAACATATGTTCTATGTCAAATATAATAATTTGTAAGGTTTCTTATGAATTTAACTACTCATTTAGATTACCTTGATCCACTATGGTAATGTCCTCATCTAATACTTGTTGCATAATTTTAACCATATTTCCTTGTTATTTTGAAGCATCATTGTGAATTTAAGTGGCAAATAGGGAGTTAGTTAAGTCTGTGACAAGTTGATTTGCATATTGTTGGCTTATTATCTTGATCTTAGCTAGAAGATTTGGATTTGTGGGTTTTAACTCTATTTGTATTTTTTTCCTTTGTTGGAGGAAGAAGGTATGTTTATTCATACAAAATCTTGATCTTGCCATTTTTGTTCTCCTTCTTTAAGGTATGTAATTGTTCTATATGAAATTTAGAAGGTAGTCTAGTCCCTGATTCTATCAATCTAAGAAGGGCTTCATCTTGATCTTCTTGGGGTTGATATTTATTATAATCATCTTCAGATCCTACTATTTTAGGGATATCATAAAAAATAATGAGGTTATCTTGACCATCATAAAAATTTTCATCTTCATAACTAAGGCCATAAGAGGCCCCACTATGAGTGAACCTTTGAGTCATGTCTAAAAGAGTTGTTCTCCATGTTTGAGTAACTTTAGACCAATGCTTAGCAACCAAACAAAGTGTGCTTTGGCTCTTTTTTAAATAAATAACCAAGGTACCAATGATATTATAAGGGAGGGTGGTTTGAAACCACACACAATTATAATATTTGGTTCATAAGTTTACTCAACCTTTGGTAAGGTTTAAATCATATAGATCAGAAGAGGGTAAGGTAACTCAAAGACCCAAGGTGAAAACTAGTGCACCAAAGCCTAAATCTTTGTGATATGCTTGTACTATAAAAACTAATTTCAACTTTGATAAGTTGACCCTATAAGTTTAGAGGAAATCTCTCTGAGTTATAAAGAAGACAAAATGGACTAAGAAACTCAAGATGTAAAAACATATGTGAATTACTAAGTATAAATCTAGGACTAAATAGGTAGCACAATGTTGCCACATGATTCCAAGAGGATAAAATATGTTCTAGGATTTAAAGTGTGATAAATATGCAAGATGAATTAATTCCACCAAGATGATAATGTGATTTTGAGCCTTAATAAATGACCTTTAATCCAAATGGAAAATTGAACCCAAGTTAGATCAAGCTTAGTGCACAAATGGTGAACCCAGTCTGACACACCAACACTTAGAACTCAGAAAGGTTCAATTTAAAATGTGGATTATAAATGAAGGATTTAAATAAATTGGGTAAATTATCTAGACTCAATTGGGCAGCATGACTATGCCAAAGTGGATGATATGACACAAAGTTTTTGATAATACTTTGAACAAGGAAAAGATGAATTTTTAATTTGAACAATGTAACACCTCCCTTGCTCAAAAAAAATGAGGAGAATGTGTTTTGGTTAAGTTCAATGAATTAACAAGTAGTTTTAGACATAAATCAAGACCAAGTAAGTTAATGATAAAAAACAAACGTCTTAAGTCTAAACTAACAAGGTATGGCAAAGTGGGGTCTACTAAACTAGCAAGTTTTTGATCATTCTAGGAGAATCAATTGCAAAATAACTTTCACATCAAATGATGAAAAAGACAAGCACATAAATTAGGTGACCATGGCATTGACTAGTTTAAAAAAAGTATAGTCCTTTTTACAACCACTACATCCTACTATTTTCTCAGTGTAGTGCGATGTCCAAATGTAGATATGTCCCATGTGTAACTCCAAAGGAGTAAGTGAAGTCAATGCTGGGAGATGAAACCTTGGGTCAAAGTTTCCCTAAAGAACTTGTGGGAGGTAATGACGTCCCCCTTGCAAGCCAAGTTTGCATGAAAATAAAAGACTAATAGAAAGACTTTAGGGTCATTTTCAAGGTCACCCAAACTTTGATGAGTTTTTGGGGAGTGCTTTAGATGACATTATTTCTAAGCCTTAGACTAGGCTACTTATAATAGGAATGGCATTTTTGATTCCAAGGGTTCCCTAAAGGGGATAAATGGAAGAGCATACATGCAACATCCCTCTTCTTTCTAAACAAAAATTAGATCAAGCAACTAAGTGAATACAAAAATATTGAAAATGTGAGTTCATTTTTAAGCCCAAATGGAAAATGAGGTGGTGTTTATTTGACCCCTTGGTCTTAGTTGAAAAATTTGAAAATATTCACCATAAACAATCTAAATTTTTTGTTAAACACCAAAATAAGGTTCTTAATTGATTTTTAAGCATGCAAAAGGTGATCTAAACATGTTTTTAGAAAATGTCAAGTTTGGTCCTGTAAAAAAAATATCAGCATGTCCTTTATCCTTGAAGCTCTTTTAGGTTTGAAATAATGAACTTTAAAAAAAGAGATCTTCGGTCAGTGTTTTAAGAAAAATATAGTGATCAATATTGGCTATATAATTGATGATGCTTATATTTTATAACTGATGACAGTTATCTAATCGACATTATTTATACCAATGTGATCGATGACAGGTATCCAATCGATGTTGAATTTACTAACTAATGCCAGTTAAGCTATCCAATTGATGTCAATATTAATAGTTAATTTCAATTACTATGTAAACCCATGGAAAATAAAAATGAAAAAATAAAGTTAGAAAATCAATTTGCAAGAGTTTTAATGATCTAAATGATAATTTTAAAGCTACAAAATAATCTTTATGTATGGGATGCATCTAGTCCCACTGGGTGTGCCAAGATGTGATCTAAGAATTTGACTCAAGAGAGGATGGCTAGTGTGGTGTTTGTTACAAAATGAAAACAAAATGAAAGAAACACACTAACTAGCATAACATCTCTAGGCCTAGACACTAGGGAGAGCTTAGTTAAAAAACATGAATAAAACACACAACTAAAATTCAAAAGAAACTCTCTTTTACCTTCCTTGGATGCTCAAAAATTATTATTGTAGTGGCTTGCTCAGTTTGTGTTCATGAAGTCCTTAGAAATGGAAGCTTGGCTGCCTCCATCTCTCTTTAGCACCTTTGGCTTGTGGCTTGGCTTGGCTTGGAAAATTTTTGGCATGGTAACACTAATTGAAATGGATTCTTGAAGATATTTGAGAATAATAACTTTACCCCAACATATTTTAGAAATGATGTTCATGGCCTCTCTATTTATAGATTTTTGAGAATGTCTAGAATCAACCTGAACTATCCATCCTGAGATTAAGAAATGTGGCTAAGGATTAATTCAATTATGCAATTAAAATTGACAAATAAGCTCATAAATATTTGGGATATGAGAGATATTAAAAGGCATGGGAGGCATGAATCTTGATATTTATGGCATTTATGGCCTAGGGATGTCTTCCCAAGAAATTATAGACATCTAATTCCTAACAACATTTGTGTTGAAATTATCAATATTACTCGAATTGCACTCAAATGCACATTTTAGGTCAAAATCCATAAAGAACCTTAAATGGTTTAAACTTGTCATTTATAAGTGTTAGTTTAGGTTAAAGTATCCCTAAATAGGGAAATACATTTTATGGGCCAGCTAACTTTGATCAAATCATTTCAAGTCAAAATGATGATTTTGCCTTTTATGCTTTGGATCACTCTTTTCTCCTAAATTCATTGGTACACGTCATGCACCCTTATTATTTTGTGTTGGAAACATCCAAAATAGAAATACAGTTCTGGTGCATCTAACGTCACCTTCTAATTCTTATCGAGTTAGATTATAACTTAGAATATGACTTTCTAACCATTTTGATTAACTGAGGGCCAATTTTCATATAGTTGCACAAATGTTGATTAACCTTATTTAAGGATAATTAATCCAAATCAAGAGCTTAAGTGTATTTTCCATGAGAGTTGTTGAATTTTTTTTTTGAAAATTGATTCTTATTAACTACATCATCAGGTGACATCATTTCTTGGGAAGACATCCCTAGGTCATAAATTCCACAAATATCAAGATTATGGGTCACCCATGACTATTTAATGCCTCCCATGCCTCTTCAATGCCCCTTCTTCTAGGGTCATAATAAAGATTATTATGGATTTAATTCCAAATATTAGGATTATCCATGGCCACACATCTCAATCTTGAGATGGATGGTCATGGTTGATCATGACTAATCTCAAAAATTTATAAATTGAGAGGCCATGGATGTGAATTTTAAGCTATTTTGGTGCAAAGTTATTCTTAAATATCTTCAAAAAGCTTTAATATTGAAAACTTATAATGTTAATTTGTTTCCACAAGGTGTTTCCAAACAAGTTTTCGCTTTTCACTTTCAAAAGGAAATGAGAAACTAAGATAAGTGGTCAAGGGATAGATGTTACCTGGATGAGGTCTTGCGCACCAGATTCAGATGACGAAAGGAACTCATCTTTGGTTGTGGAGGATGACACCTATAGGAGAAAGAGGCTCAAACACATAGGTTGTTAGATGGCTAGAAAGTGGACTGCCAAGTGAAAGCTTGGTCCTAGAAGTGCAAAGACTTCTTGGAGGATGATAGTCCACTGATAAAAAGCAAAATAAAGTTAGAAATAGAAATGACAAAAGACAAAAATAAAAGAAATGAAAGTAAATGCATACCTGTATGTAGTAGTCTGCCTTCCATAGTCACCAATGTCGGTGGTTTTACCGGCGTTGGTAGTAAAGGTCACAGACGTCAGTTAGTCTGCCGACGTCAGTAGGGGCAATGGTCTAGGTTGGTCAGGGTAATGGCCTGGGACAAGTTTTAGGTCTGGTTTATAATCCATAGAGTGGTTTGAGATTTGGTTTGAAAGTCAGAGAGCCTATTTGGAGGTTAGAGAGCCTGTCTGGAGGTCTGTGTAGGGTTGTAAGGCAGAAAATATGGTCTAAATAGGGGACTAGAAATAGAACATGGTGATAGGGAGACAGGGATTAAAGGCCTTTTAGCCTCCCAGGGAAGGGCAAGTTGGGTCTAGGCAGTGGTTTTGCTTAATAGATGAATTCAAATAAAAACTAAAATGAAAAACAAAGAAATACTTATCTCTTGCTTGCTGAAGGAAGAGTGAAGAAGACCTATTGCTGATGCTGTTGATGGACCTGCAATGCCTGGAAAGTGTTGTCAAAATGCTAATACCTGCAAGAAGTCAAGAAGTAAGAATGCTGGGAAGTAAGAGCCAGATAATTCTATCTCACGAGAAGAGGATTCGAGATTCATGATTAGCTGACTAGTGATTAGCGATTCGTGATTAGCCCGAGCGAGAGGTTAGAACTCGGTTTAAGTAAACTGACATCGGTGATCCCGCCAGCGTCGACTGACATTTGACCGACATTAGTGGGTGGAGAACGAGTAAAAGGGCTATCAAGCCCATTCTCCATCCACCAAGTGCATAATCCATTGGAGAATTGTCAAAGGTTGGGCCAAATACGCACGAGAGTTGGTTAGGCAGTTGGAAAGGAGTAAGAATAGGTCTTGGGTGAGTCACTTAGTCTTAAGGTGAGTCATAGGGTGGGAAATGGTCCAAGGCGAGGTGTCTTAGGCGAGGTGTTATGGGTGATGTGTCAAAGGGGGGGTTATTAATTCAAAATAAGTTATTATTTTAAATTAGTAAGTGTGTGGGTTAGGAATAGACCAAGGGGGAGGATGACCAAGGGTTAGACATGATTTCGGTGTCTACATTTGCCCCTTTTTGTCTTGTTGGTTGTTCTGACGAACTGCAAGACAAAAATAGGAGTTGATTGCCCCAGGTATAGGATGAGATTATTTTCATCCTATCAGTTGTTCTGGCGAACTGCAAGACAAAAAAAATGAATGTAGATTGCCTTAATTATGGGATGAGGTATTCCCCCTCAAAGTGGGAGTTGAGGGAAGGAAACCTAAAATCAGGTGCTAATTTGATAGACAGTGGATGGATATGGTGAAGTTTGAGTGTGAACGCTGCAAAAGTTTGAGATTACACGCATACCACTTCACAAGATGGTCAGGTAAAATTTTCACAGGTCAAGGTCGAGGAGTGCCAAAATCAAAATAATTGGGCCCCAGCATTTAGTCATAGCTAATTGGGTTATTCGATCCAAGCTGTAGCTCCAATGGTCATCGTGTTCCAAGTATCCCGGGCTCAGGAAGTGCTCTTCGAAAACACGAAAATGTCACAAGTAGTGGGGATCAACTTGCTCGTGATCCTATACTTGTGAGGGTCAAAATATGGGTTGCAGACAATTTTGATAACCATTCGTGAGGTAGCATACATGCAAAAACAACCAAGGCAACGTTGTCTTGGAAGTGGTTGTAGTCGAAGGAGATAGTTGCGATCTCCATGGTCATTGGTTGAGGTGGATGGTCCATTGGATGGACAAACGAAGGAATGGCTGAGCTAACCTTAGAAGACCCCATTTCAACTGAGTGCTGCCTATATAGCCCCTGTCATTAGGGCCTCAGGCCAATGTAGTTCTCCCAAAATAGAGGAAAAGGGTCGAAGTTATGGATTGGTTGGATGAGGTTAAGGCATGGTCAAAGGCCAAAAATGGTTTGTCCATCAGATAGACAAATAAATGGATGTGGTCAAGCTAACCTTAGAGGATGTTGTGTTAACTGAGTACTACCTACATAGCCCTCGTTGTTAGGGCCTCAGACCAATGTAGTTCAGGAGAAGAGTCAAAGTGGTCAATGATTGGTTTTGGTCATGTATTGAAGTGATGAGGATAAGATGATGTTACAACCTTTTCCATATGAGGTGATGGTGTATTCTATAACATTGGTCGAGGTTTTTCATCCCTAGCAATTGTCCATATTAAGTAATGAATGTATGCTAAAAATGAAATGGGTCTACTTATGCTTCAGCAAGTAATGGTTTATGCTTGACATAAATTGTGTGGTCAATAATTTCCATGTGTATTGGTGTCCATATAAACTAGTGTGAATAAGTTATGATAATGTGAGTGGTCTTGAAAAAGGATAGGTTGGGTTGGATGAAAAATGATTTGGTTGAATGTGACCAAAGGTAAGGAGGAAGTGAAAGGCATTTTTTCCCTTTCATTGACAAGGACCATAGTGATAACATAAGTAGGGGGTTTTTAGAAACAAAAGCCCCATTCATGCATTACGTCGTTGACCATTGGTTGTGTTAGAGAGGTAATCGAATCACTTTGATATTTAAAATGAGCTCAAAATCCCTTGAGTAGGTGATGCGATATGTGAGGAGAGGGTAACCCCTTTTAGTAGGGATAACTTTGCCCCTTTTGATAGGAGACCCTGAGACAACTACAAGCCAAGTCCATGACCCAAGGTTTTTTTTTTTTTTTGAGTAGACTGATCAATGCGGGAAGTCTATATAGAGATGTCATTTTGTTTTGTGGTCATTGGTGAAGCTGATCGATGTGGGAAGCTTCTGAGAAAGTGCTGTTTGTAGCAAGAGTTTAGTCATAGCCATCCTTCAAGGGAGTGGTCTATATTTGTGCTTTATATATATGTGAGGGCTTTGAATAGCTGTCCTTCGAGGGAGCAGTCTATTAGCTACAGCAATGATAGTATAGCTATCCTTCGAGGGAACAGTCTACCTTTAGAGTTTATGACCTTTGATATTTTGACATCAATTTATTATTTATTATTATTATTTTTTTGATATTATTTTGAGTCATGGACAAGACTATAGAAGTTCAAGGGCTCCCTTTTATTAGGACAAAGCATTCATACTTTATAAAAGGGTTACATAGGGCTTGCTTTAGAGAAATAGGGTTAAAAGAAATGAGGATTAAGAGGACAAGGGTTGCTCAAGGGATGAGCTCAAGTTAAATGTCAAGTGAGTGAGTACTCAACTAATAGTAGAATGGTCACAGATGCAAGGCATTAAGGGGCTTAGGTTCTAGTCAGCCTTCAAGAGAAGATAGACGATAAGTCCCCGATCCATACTTGTGCATGATGATGTAAGGTCTGAGCCAATTAGGAGAAAATTTTCCTCGTTTACTCCATTCCATATTGGTCACGTGTTGGTTCTCTTTGAGGACGAGGTCTTCAATGTTGAAATCTCATTCTCTCAGATTTTTGTTATAGGCTCGTTTGATGCAATTTTGATAGACATGGAGATGGTTAAGGGCAGCAAGATGATGCTCATCGAGTAACTCAAGTTGAGCTAATCGATCTTGATGAAAGTCATCATTAGAAAGAATGTCATGTGAAGAGATGTGAAGAGACAACATCTGTATTTTGAGAGGTAGGACAGCCTCTGTTCTATACACTAGAGAGAAAGGGGTAGCACCTGTAGAGGTTCGAATGCTAGTGCGGTAGGCCCACAAAGCGAAGGGAATGTGAATGTGCCAATCCCTTCCAGTGTTGTTGACCACCTTCATGAGAATTCTAGTTAAGATTTTGTTGGAAGCCTCAACTTTCCCATTTGCTTATGGGTAGTAAGGCGAAGAAAAGCTGAGTTTAATGCCAAAGGAGTCACAAAGTTTTTGGACAGTTTTGTTTTTGAATGACTTGCCATTATCGGTGATGATTTTGTGAGGTACACTAAAACAACAGATGATGTGGGTGTTGATGAAGTCAAAAATTTTGTCGGCTTTTGTGGAGATGAGAGGAATAGCTTCCACCCATTTAGTGAAATACTTGGTGGTGGTGATGATGGACTGATGACGAAGAGACGAATGAGGGTTAATCTCACTGATGAGATCTAAGCCCCATTGTGAAAAAGGCCATAAATCTTGAGTGACTTGTAGGGCATGGCTAGGGAGATGAAGCAAGTTAGCATGCTACTGACACTTGATGCAATGCCGAACATAGTCGCTACAGTCTTGATGAAGAGTGGGCCAATAATAGCCCAGGCAAAGGATGCACTTGGCAACCGAGTTACCAATAAAGTGTCCACCACAAATCTTGTCGTGGACCTATTTAATGGCATGAGATGCTTTAGTGGAGGTTAGACAGTGAAGAAGAAGGCTGTTGAATCCTCTCTTATAGAGAAGGCCCCCTAGCATGGTATAATGAGCTGTGCATTTGATGAAAGCCTACCGTGCATTGCTAGAAAGGTTGGGAGGAATGATAGAATGAGCCAAGTAGTCCACAAGTTGTTTATACCACACACCCTGTGGACTAGAGTCTATGGTGTTGACAAGGTTGATGTCAGTGGAAATGTATGAAGGCAATGGCACACGATGTACCATGATGTAAATTCTTGATGAAGATGATGAAGATGGAATATGCAAGGTGAGGGAAGCCATGGTGTCAGCAAACTTATTCATAGATCAAGGAATAGTCTGCAAGAGGTAATGGTCAAAAGATGCTAGAAGGGTGTCAACACGGTGCTTGTACCTTTGAAATTTTTTGTTTTTACAAAGATATGAACCATTGATTTGATTGATGACAAGTTGTGTGTCACTGAAGATGTTAATGGTCTTGATACTTAAAGAAAGGGCAATTTAAAGTCCCAAAATTAAGGCTTCGTATTCAACCATATTATTGGTACATTCAAAGTTGAGTTTGAAAGACAGGCGCATGGGCTCACCCTCATGTGGGATGAGGATGACCCTCGTACCCCCACCGAGTTGACATTTGGAGCAGTCGAAGAACATCATCATTTGGTAGAATGTGTCATCAATTGAGAAAGTGGCAATAGATTCATCGAGAAACTCACACTGAGAAGGTTGATTGTCGGGAAGAGGGGCATCTGCTAGTTGGTCAGTGATTGTTTTCCCCTTTATGGATTTTTACTAGATGAATTCCAAGTTGAACTCAGTAAGAAGCATGAGCCAACGAGCCATACGCTGGTTTTGGTATGGCTTGGAATGCATGTATTTAAGAGGGTCAGTGTGAGTGATGACAAAGGTTTTGTGATTGAGAAGATAATGACAGAGCTTGGTAGCGGCAAAGAATAAGGCCAAACAAAGTTTCTTGATATGAGTATATCGAGTTTCATAGTTGACAAGTGTTCATTTTATGTAGTAGACCGCTTGCTCATGGTGTTGCTCGTCTCGGTGTGCGATCATGGTACCTAACGAATGGTTGGTTGCTGAGATGTAGAGGTAGAAGGGTTAGTCATCTTTAGTGGAATGAGGACTAGTGGAGAGACCAGATAGCATTTAAGAGCTTCAAATGCCTCTTGACAGTCCTTATCCCATTTAAAGGAGATGTCCTTCTTGAGGAGATGATGAAAGGGTTGGCAGCAGTTAGAAAGCTACGAGATGAAGTGACGGATGGACTGGAGCTTCCCTTGTAGACTGTGAAGCTGCTTGAGATTGGTCAGAGGTGGCATCTCAAAGATAGCATGGATTTTGGCAGGATCTATCTCGATGCCACGAAGAGAAATGATGAAACCTAGGAGCTTTCCTGAGAGGACTCCAAAGATGCATTTCTTGGGGTTAAGGCAGACATTGTATTGAAGAAGGCGAGCGAAGATGATCTTGAGGATGGTCAAATGGTTGTGATGAAGATTAGACTTGCCAAGTAGGTCATCCACATAGTCCTCCATGATTTTGTGGAGGAGATCATGAAAAATGTAAGTCATGGCACGTTGATATGTGGCGCCTGCGTTCTTGAGGCCAAAAGGCATGACTCGATAACAGAAAGTCCCCCATGGGGTGATGAAGGTAGTCTTGTGCTGATCTTCTGGTGTAATTAGGATTTGATTATATCTTGAAAACCCATCCATGAGTGATAACATCTCATGACCGGCCATAAGATCAACAAGTTGATCGATGTTGGGAAGAGGAAAATCATCTTTTAAGTAGGCCAGGTTGAGGTCATGATAGTCTGTGCAGATTCGAATTCCCTCAGTTGCTTTGTTAATAGGGACAATGTTAGATACCCATTGTGGATAATCAATGGGTTGGATGAAAGATACAAAGAGAAGATGTTGAAGCTCCTCTTTGACAAGGAGTGCAATGCAAGGATGCATTTTATGAAGCTTTTACCTAACAGACTTAGCCTCTAGTTTGGTGACGATGTTATGAGTGGCAATGTTAGGGTCGATGCCAGGCATGTCACCATAGGTCTAGGCAAAGGCCTTGCTATTGTTTGAAAGAAATGTGGTATAGTTGATCTACTCTTGGGCGTCCAAAGATTGACCAATTTTTAAGACGTGAGGAACATCAAAAGATGGAAGGTTAATGTCAATGGTTGATTTATTTAACATAACCTGCATTTCAAAAGGGAGGGAGCGCTGAATGAAAGAGTCATCGGCACCCATGTAGGTGAGAATGGCATCATTGTCTATGTAGTGGATAGTGTTGATGGTTGCCAATTCATCATCTATCATGTTGGGATAAATGAGAGGGAGAGACCTGGAGACCCCATTGAGTTGATAGGTTAGGGGTTCCAAGCGGATGGTGTTTATGCAAAAAAAACTAGGAGGGATAGAAACCAACGACTCCGTAGGTGAAGGAGGAAGAATAGGTGAGCTTGGCAGAGATTGGTCTATGATGGGTTTGGGACAAAGGTTTGCAGAAGCCTCGGTGGGTTCTTGGAAACCCAAACCATATCATTTCTTGGCATTGTCATCATTGGGTGGTTCGATGGGCTGATGGGAGCCTTGTTTGTAGTGCCCAAAGCCAAAACCCGTCCATGCACACCTATAAAGGTAGGTATGAGCAAAGGTGGGGTTGCCAAGAAAGGAGAAGTCAGACGTGAATGGTTGAGGTGAGGATAAAGGATTCCCATCAGTAGGAGCTCAATCTAGCCCCCCATAGATGAGATTGGTTCGAAGGCTAAGAGGACCATAAGGAATGACCATTCTGATTCAATGATCATAGCTTAGACTTTGATGAAGCTATCCATACTCTTGCGGAGTCTGGAACATGTCTAGGGTAAGTAAGCAATATTCCCCGAGTGAAAGTCGTTGGAAGATATCTTCCATGGGGTCCTTGGTTGTCACTTGAGAAGGTGATGTGAGGGCAACTACCATTTACGTACTGGTTGAAGCTTCTGCAGATGGAGGCGGTGTTTGGGTTGGTGTCTTGAGAGGAATGAGAATGTCATTTGGTCGATAGGTCATGTTACAAGTCTTGAAAGGGGATGGGTCAGCAAGAATGACATGGACTTGCTCGTCATGTTCAAATTTGACACAACGGTGAAGTGTAGAAGGGATGCAAGCCATGGCATGGATCCAGGGTCATCCTAATAGCATGTTATATTGGAATTCTCCCTCGATGATGTAGAAGAGCTCTAGGATTGTGCATGGGCCAATGTGAATATGGAGGATGACGGTGCTAATAGTGTTAGTGGTGGTGTCATTAAAGGATCAAAGGATTGCATTAGTTTTTGATATGTAATTCTTGGGGAGGGCCAATTAATCAAAGGCATGGGTAGAAATGATATTAATGCTGGCACCCCCATCAATCATAACTTACTTAATGTGGGTTTGATCAATGTAGGCTGTGATGAAGAGGGCAACATCTTGATCTTCTAAGGTAGAGGTAGGAATTTCATAATCGATGAAAGTGATAGAGGCAATGGGGGATAAAGAATGGACTAGGGCAGCTAGTGGTTGGGGGTCTTCGAGTTGGACCTCTACTCCCTGTAAGGCTCTAATTAGAGCTTGACGATACTGGGGTGAGCTTTGGATGAGGTCATACAAGGTCATCTTCATGGGCATTTGGTGAAGCTATTTTAAAATAGAGTCATGGATTTCCCCTGAAGAAGAGGGTTGGGATGCACCCAGGATGGAAATCTTGGGATTTGCTGGTTGAGGTGGCTGGACAAAAGGGTAGGTCCAAGGAATAACAACTTTTTCTTTTGCCTTATCCTTTTGTGACCTAGTGGTTATGTGGATGGCATTAATTTTGAAGAGAGGAGGTGAAGGAGATGGAGGGGTCATAGTTTGTTGATGATATGTCGATGTCGATGAAGAGGTTTGAGGGATATGGGAAGGTGTCAGAAGTCTGTCGTCAGTGTTGGTGTCTTTCTCCATATATTGGCGAATGACCACTTTGAGGGCACAAAAATCCTCGGTATCATGTCTTGGCGTACGATAATATAGGCAAATCTTAGTATCATCGAACTAAGAAGGTTTTGACCTGAGGGGTTGGAATGGCTTGATAGGCGGAAGGGTTATGCTAGAGGTCTGCAAAAGTCAACACAATATCAAAGCGTATGAGCCTACTAAAGGGTCCGTGCTTGTTGATGTGTGAGATGCTGGTGACTTTTGCTTGGGGGGTGTTGAAGGAGGCTTCCGTACCACATTTTGGGTTGGTGGTGTGGCCACATGTGGAGATGACACTTTCCTTGTGAGAAGTGCCAATTTTTTTAGAGAGGGTAGGCTTGTGGTAGGCAAAGGAAGTAGTGGAGGTAAGTTGTTTTGGTTAGGGGTCAGAGTAGGGAGCACTCCTATTAGGGTAGAAGGATGAGGGCCCAAAATGGAGGGCAATGGTGATGGTGGAGGAGGGGTTCACTACCGTGGCTTAGCAGTCTTCTTTGGTTTGGTTTGAGGACTGCTATTGGGTGAGGCAAGGTTCAAGTCTACCTTCACTTGCAGGTGAGTGAGGTTAGTGATGGGGTGAACACTGAGTGACTTGATGGGTTTTGATATGGTGGATGAGGGTTTATGTTTTGATGTGAATGGTTGAGGTTTTAAAGGTTTAGAAGTGGAAGTCTGGTCATTGTTGGAAACTTTTGGAGATTTTGTCATAAGAGGGTTGGCGGCAAGAGATGAGACAGGCTGGGTAGGATGAGGAGTTTTGAGTCACTCCCATAATGCCTGATGTTCCAATTTCCTCGATTAGAGAAGTCCTAGTTTCTCTACTAATCGAGAGAATGGTTGGGAAGATGTAGGATGAGGCTTTGGTCCTTTAGAAGATGTGGATGGTTGTGGGGTCGAAAATGCGTTAGGTGTGGTAGTCTCAGACCCAAGGTGTGGGGGAGTTATAACTAGATTGTCATTGGTCAAAGAAGATGGAGAGACAGGTTCTTCTCTTGGTGGAGAATGAATTGGAGAATGTGGCTCCTCAAGAGGGTAGAGGGCAGGGATGATTGTGCCTTCTACATGTGGTTGAGGAGTAGGAAGGATAGGGTCCTCCATTGGTAGGAGGAATGATGAAGTTGAGGCTGGTGGTGATGGTATGGCCAAGGCATCCTCCAATATAAGGGAAGTTGATAGAGAACTAACAGGAGAAGAGGGTTCATCTACGTGTGATGGACTGATGGGCGGACTAACCTCTTGAGACTGTTAGAGAGGTTGGTCATATATTAGAGGTGAGACCATGTTGATTGTATGTATATTATGTTCTTGGGAGTCATTAGTCATGGTCTGCATATTGTTTTGGCTAGGAGGATGATTGGGAAAGGGTTGTTTAAAGATGTCTATGCTTTGATTGGGTGGCACATTTGGGTTGTCTAAGACAAGGTCACCTTTATCAAGCATGTCCTGAATGATGTTCCTAAGAGTCTTACAATTGCCTATGTCATGGCCTTTGACACGATGGTAATTACATAAGTCGTTCTCCCTATACCACATAGGGATAGCACGCAAGGGATCGAATTGAAGAGGCAGTCAGATTTGGGGGAGATTGAGGACTCCCTATTTGACAAGTTTATCCAACACAGATGCGTATGGTTCTCTTAGTGGAGTATACTGACGCTGCACATATCTTTCCTAGAATTGTTTGGTGATGTAGTCTAATGTGGAAGGTTGAGATTGGTTATTTGTTGAAGAAGATGATCTAACGACTACAACATTTGCTGATGCCTTAGATTTGGAATTAGAAGAAGAAGATTTAGAGGAAGAGTCATTGGACTTGGAGTTGGGGTTTTTACTCTGCAACTTGACTTTGTTTTCTTTGACGGCACGTAGTTCAAGCTTCTTAGCCATCGTGAAAGCCTCGTCAAAGGTGTGGAATGTCTGGACTTTCAAGGTAGAAGAGATGTGCTTGGCACATGCTCTTGAAAAGAGATCAATGAGCTTAGGTTGAGGTAGGGAAAAGGAGAGTTGATTGATCAGGCCTCTCCAACGAGCAACAAAATCGGCTATGGATTTGTCATCAAACTGCCAAATAGAATACAGATCTGTGATTGAGACCTTTTTAGTGGTATTGATCGAGAAGTGGTCAAGGAAGAGTTGGGCTAGCTGGGTGAATGTGAAAAGAGAGTGACTGGTGAGAGATTTATACCAGTCAAGAGCAGTACCAGCAAGCGACATGGGGAACGTGTGTAATAATAATGCATCATCATGCACTATGAGATAACAAGCATGTCTGAATGCTCATAGATGTTGTTGTGGGTCTTCCTTACTCTAGAAACGAGAAAATTTAGGAAGTTCCCACTAACTGGGATACGGCCGGATCGGGACTAAGGGATGAATGGGTTCATTGCAAATTTGCTCATACAAGAGAGCATTTTGTGAACTAGAAACAGAGGTCTCGAGAGTAGACATTTTGTCCATCAGCATTTTGATTATATCAACTAATGGATTGATGGGTGGAGTGCCCCCTAGGTTGTAGGGCATTTAAAAGGTATTGAGAGGAGCGTATGACGTGGTTGGTTGTGCTTGTGTAGGTGCAACATATGGATAGCTAGTTATTGGGGTGGATGTTGAAGCCAAGGGCACTTGTGCTATGGGGTTGGTGGGCACAAATTGGATAGGGGCCATTAAAGGTGGTTGAGGGGTGGCCACACTTGTTGAAGGGTAGGAAGTTACTCTTGTGTTGATAGGTGCAAGAGTAGGGGGGATAGAGACCACTAGGTTTTGGAAGGGTGTAGAATTTGGTTGAGTAGTTTGAGGTTAAGGGCATGCCAAAACCCCAATGGAGGTAGGTCTAAAAGGAGAGGCTAAATTTTGAAGATAGGACACAGTTAGGTTATTAGTCAAGGTGTTGGCTTGATTTTCTATAGGTTGAATTGTGGACGCTGTTGATATCACTGCTGTCTCGACTAAGGAGGTTGGCATCCCATAAATTGGGTTACCTAAAGAGTCTTGCATTTGGCTTCTCACGAGATAATGTTGAAGGGCCTTGAATTTAAGGTCAAGGAACCTTTCAAAGTCTTGGTCCCCCTCAAGGAAAGTGGGAGGCTGAGTCAAGGTTGGTTGGGTAGGAGTTTGTTCAATTTTTGAATGATACTCCATTAGAGGACTGGTTATGGATGGTGAAGGCAGAAGTGGTTGTTGCCTCACGTGGTCAAGAAGAGCCTTGGTTTGACTGCGTGTCAAAACCATTCAAGTCAAGAAAGGGTCAGGTTTCAAAAACTATGTTTTTTAGTCTCAGAAAACTAGAATGGGTGTTGGACAGCGAGAAAGTTAGATTTTAAGCTTGCTATTTGATAAGAGGATTTTGGACAGTGACCGACATCGGTTAAAAAATTGATGCTAGTGAAACAGGTTGCCGATGTTGGTCAGATAACTAATGCCGATGAAGAAAAGTTGTTGACGTCGGTGGTAAAACTGATGTCGGTTACTATTTTTCTAGAAACTCAAAAAATTTGAGAGTTTTTGGAAAAAAAGAAGAAAACATCCTCACTAGCTCAAAAAAACCAGATGGGAATAGAAAAGAAGATGAAGACAGGCAGATCCTAAACATTAAATCCTAAGAATAAACTTTTAGAATCTTGTTGGTTTATGCCTTAGAGTGTGTTGGGGAGGTTGGCTTGTAGAACAGGTCCTAGAAGAGGTAGTCTAAAGATGGTTTTAGGTCAGTTTCAGTGCTCAAGAGTCTATGTTAGTTTCTGTATGTGGCCTGGTGCTAGGAGCTTGCTCCCCTCACTTCACGAACCCAGAGCCGAGCTGGGCTGCTTAGCCACTATATACTTCCCCTAGAGATTATCCTCTGCCAGAGAATAGAGTGGGCTTTCCCCTTGGTAGTGAAGTCCAAGTGGGATTGCCGAGATGGGTAAGGTATCCGTTGGGTGATGAAATCCCAGTCGAGCCTTGTCTCAGGTAAGTTTTGATGTTTGATTTGTGTAAGTGATTTGGTTGTGTAACATAAGTGGCCTATGATTAATTCATGATGTGGTTTAATTACTAGATGTGTCGACTAAATATGCATGTAATCAGAAATGAAATGCAATTAATTTTAAGCCCAAATAGAAATGTATGTTCGTATGCAGACAAGTGAGAAAGGGTTGAAGAGTATGAATTTTGACTAGTCTACGATGCAAGAAAAGAAAGAACAAGAATGATTCTTTTTAATTTTTGCTAATAGTGTCTTTTGGAAGAGATAGAAGAAAGAGGTGAAAAGGAGAAACCTAATGCACCTATATGAAAAGAAAGAAAAGAACCCAAGGAAGACCCTAGGGTCCCACCGGGCATGCCAGAATGTTTCCAAACAAGTTTTCGCTTTTAACTTTCAAAAGGAAATGAGAAACTAAGATAAGTGGTCAAGGGATAGATGTTACCCAGATGAGGTCTTGCGCACCAAATTCAGATGATGGAAGGAAATCCTCTTTGGTTGTGGAGGATGACACCTGTAGGAGAAAGAGGCTCAAATATAGAGGTTTTTAGATGGCTAGAAAGTGGATTGCCAAGTGAAAGCTTGGTCCTAGAAGTGCAAAGACTTGGAGGATGATAGTCCACTGATAAAAAGTAGAATAAATTTAGAAATAAAAATGATAAAAGACAAAAATAAAGGAAATGAAAGCAAATGCGTACCTATATGCAGCAGTCTGCCTTCCACAGTCATCGACGTCGGTGGTTTTGCCGGTGTTGGTAGTAAAGGTCACCGACGTTGGTTAGTCTGCCGACATCGATAGGGGCAATGGTATAGGTCAGTCGGGGTAATGGCCTAGGACAAGTTTCAGGTCTGGTTTCTTAATCCACGGAGTGGTCTAAGATTCGGTTTGAAAGTCAGACAGCCTATTTGGAGGTCAGAGAGCCTGTCTGGAGGTCTGTGCAAGGTTGTAAGGCAAAAAATATGGTCTGAATAGGGGACCAGAAAGAGAATAGGGTGACAGGGAGATAGGGATTAGAGAAGGCCTTTCAACCTCCTAAGGAAGGGCAGGTTGGGTATGGGCAGTGGTTTTGCTTAATAGATGAATTCAAATAAAAACTGAAATGAAAAACAAAGAAATACTTATCTCCTGCTTGTTGAAGGAGGAGTGAAGGAGACCTATTGCCGATGTTGTTGATGGACCTATAATGCTTGGAAAGTGTTGTCAAAATTTTGATATCTGTAAGAAGTTAAGAAACAAGAACATTGGGAAGCAAGATCCAGAGAATTCTATCTCACGGGAAGAGGATTCGAGATTCGTGATTAGCCGACTAGTGATTAGCGATTCATTATTAGCCCGAGCGAGAGGTTAGAACTCGGTTTAAGTAAACTGACATCGGTGATCCCACTAGTGTCGGCTAACATTTGACCAACATCGGTGGGTGGAGAATGAGTAAAAGGGCTATCAAGCCCATTCTCCATCTTCCAAGTGCATAATCCATTGGAGAATTGTTGAAGGTTGGGCCAAATACGCACGAGAGTTGGTTAGGCGGTTGGAAAGGAGTAAGAATAGGTCTTGGATGAGTAACTTAGTCTTAAGGTGAGTCATAGGGTGGGAAATGGTCCAAGGTGAGGTGTCCTAGGCGAGGTTTTATGGGTGATGTGTCAAAGGGGGG
The DNA here is from genome assembly GCA_037957365.1 of Torreya grandis. Taxonomy (NCBI): domain Eukaryota; kingdom Viridiplantae; phylum Streptophyta; class Pinopsida; order Cupressales; family Taxaceae; genus Torreya; species Torreya grandis. The sequence goes on from JARHVA010000127.1 coordinate 7,500,532, forward strand.
GTTATTAATTCAAAATAAGTTATTATTTTAAATTAGTAAGTGTGTGGGTTAGGAATAGACCAAGGGGGAGGATGACCAAGGGTTAGACATGATTTTGGTGTCTACACAAGGCTTTGCATTTGATCATAGATTTTTTTTGCAAGCTTCATCGGTAGGCTACTTTAGTGATTTGGAATCAAGAGCCTAGGTTTTATGGAGTGTTCATGAGGAATTGGAGGAGATTACCACCATTTTTGATGAAGACAAAGATGTTTGATCAAGGGAGAACATGTTTTTGAGCCACATGGGTATGGTGAATCCATATGAGAAGGTAATATGGTGTTGCTTTCTTTCATTTATTTCTTGTTATCTTTTGTAATTCCCATAGGAATAGATAGGCTTGGTTAGTTATTTATTTATACATATTTCATTATTTATGGACTAATGCTTGACTAACTTGCTTTGTAATCCTCTCTACATCTTAGCACACCTGGTGGGATAAGACGTATCTCACACCTAAAGAAGATCATTTTGTAACTCTAAATAATTTAGTTGGACACTTAAAAATCATGCAAATTGATTTTCTAACTTTATTTTGCCATTTTTGTTTACCACAGTTTTACATAGTAACTGATGTCAGTAAGTGATATCGACATCGATTACCTAGATTAACCAATGTTGGTTAGCAAAAAATACATCAGTTAGGTTCTGTTAGCCAAAGTAATCATTTCCAATTGTAATAATTGATGTTTGTCACTATGTTTTTCAAAAAACATAGACATGAGAGCTACTTTTTCAAATTTCATTGTTTCGAGCTAAAAAGAGATTCAAAGATAAAGGACATGCTAACATTTTTTCTATAGGACCAAGCTTGACATTTGATAAAAACATGATTAAATCACCTTTTGCATTCTTAAAAAATAAATTAGAAACTTTGTTTTGGTGTTTAACAAAGAATTTATATGTTTTGGTGAATGTTTTCAAAGTTTGCAACTCAGACCAAGTGGTCAAATGAATACCACCAAACATTTCATTTGGGTTTAAAATTAAACACACTTGTTAATTCTTGTTTGTAATAATTGTTTAGTTAGATATTGTTTGGAAAAAAGAGGAATGTTACATGTATGCTCTTCCATTTATCCCCTATACATAACCCTTGGAATCAAAAGCACCATTCCTATTAAAAATAGCCTAGTCAAGGCTTAGAAACAATGTTGCTTACATCACTCCTCAAAAACTCACCAAAGTTTGGGTGATCTTGAAAATGACCCTAAAGTCTTTCTATTTTATGCTTTCTTTATTTTCATGCAAACTTGGCTTACAAGGGGGATGCCATTACCCCCCACAAGTTATTGAGGGAAGCTTTGACCCAGGGTTTCACCTCTTGGCATTGACTTCATTTAACTCCTTTTGATTTTCACATAGGACATATCTGCATTTGGACATCGTACTACACTAAGTGAATAATAGGATGTAGTGGTTGTAAAAAGGACTAGACCTTTTTACAACTAGCTAATGTCATGGTCACCTAATTTCCATGCTTGTATTTTACATCATTTGATGTGAAAGTGATTATGTAATTTATTCCCCTAGAATGATCAAAACTTTGCAAGTTTAGTAGACCCCAATTTACCATACTTTGTTAGTTTAGACTTAAGACATTTATTTTTTGTCATTAGCTTATTTGGTCTTGATTATGTCTAAAACTACTTGTTAACTCAATTAACTTAACCAAAACACATTTTCCTCAATTTTCTTGAGTAAGGGAGGTGTTACGCTATCCAAATAGAAAATTCATCTTTTCCTTGTTTAATTTGTTATCAAAATCTTTGTGTCATGTCATCCACTTTGGCATAGTCATGCTACCCAATTGAGTGTAGATATTTTACCCAATTTGTTTAAATCCTTCATTTATAATCCACATTTGAAATTGAACCTTTCTAAGTTCTAAAGGTTCGTGCATCAAAGTGGGTTCACCATTTTTTCACTAAGCTTGTTTTAACTTGGATTCAATTTTATATTTGGATTAAAGGTCATTTATTAAGACTTAAAATCACATTATCATCTTGTGTATCACTCATGCTTTGGGTCCTAGAACATATTTTATCCTATTAGAATCATGTAGTGACTTTGTACTATTTATTTGGTCCTAGCTTTATACTTAGTGATTCACGTATGTTTTTACATCTTGAGTTGCTTAGTTCATTTTGTCTTCTTCATAATCTAGAGAGCTTTCCTATAAATTTATAGGGTCAACTTGTCAAAGTTGAAGCTAGATTTTGTAGTGTGGGTGTATCACAAAGATCTAGGCTCTTGTGTATTAGTTTTCACCTTGGGTCTTTGAGTTACCTTACTCTCTTCTAATCTATATGATTTCAAATTTATCAAAGGTTGAGTAAACTCGTGAACCAAATATTCTAAATTGTGCATGGTTTCAAATCACCCTCCCTTATAGTCTCATTGGTACCTTGGTTATTTGTTTAAAAGAGAGCCAAAGCATACTTTGATTGGTTACTGAACATTGGTCCAAAGTTAGTTAATACATAGAACAACTCTTTTTTTTAGACATGACTCAAAGGTTCACTCATAGTGGGGCCTCTTATGGCCTTAGTTATGAGGATGATAAATTTTATGATGGTCAAAAATAACCCAATTATTTTTTATGATATCCCTAGAACAATAAGATTTGAATATGATTACAATGAATATCAACCCCAAGAATATTAAGATGAAACCCTTCTTAGATTGATAGAATCAAGTGCTAGACTACCTTCTAATTTTCCTATAGAAAAATTTCATACCTTAGTTAGATTAGGAGAAAAATGATGTCAAGAGCAATATTTTACATAAATATACATACCTTCTTCCTCTAACAAAGGAAAGGAAATACAAACAGAGTCAAAACCCACAAATCTATATCTTCTAGCTAAGATCAATTTAATAAGTCAATGATATGTAGATCAACTTATCATAGACTTAAATGACTCCCTAATTGCCACTTTAATTTACAATAATGTTTTGAAAGAACAAGGAAATGTGGTCAAAATTATGCAACAAGTATTGGATGAGAACATTACCATAGTGGATCAAGGTAATCTAAATGAATAGTTAAAGTCACAAAAAACCTTACAAGATGTTCCATTTGATATAAAACATACTTTCTTCAATCATCAAGAACCTCTTGTTAATTTACACACTCAAAAACCTAAACATTTAGTTTGAATTGAGGAAATACCTCAAGACAATTTGGCTAGTTCTTTTCAACCAACCCAAAGATTGGTAAATAAACATTGAAATTTCCAAAATCAACAAAGTGCAAAACAACCAAATTTAGGGAATGTTTTACAATCCAAGAATCAATGGCCTATGTTTTCAACTCAAGCAAAAAATTAGGACCAAATCATGGATCAAAAGGTATATGCTCTCTATAGATCCACACAAAACCAGGGGCACATTCCACCCCAACATCAACAAAACTAGGGTCACATTCCACCCTAATATCAACAAATCTAGGGGCACATTTCACCCTAACAACAATAAATCTAGGGACACATTCCACCCCAACAACAACAAAACCAGGGGCACATTCCACCCCAACAACATCTTATCCAATCCAGAAATGCACCAAACATGCAAGAATGGAATTCTATGAAGGAAATTGTCCAAAGATTGGAGATGAATAATAGAGTTAAAAAGTACAAATTTGATGAGATATGCCCATATCCATTTGATTTATCTATTCTCCAAAACCCCTTTCTACCTCATTTTGAGGCACCCAAATTTGACAAGTACAAAGGGAAATGAGATTTGTGTGAACACATACAAGCATTCTTTGTCTAATGTCAAGAATTTTCTTATAGTAGTGAGTACTTACTATGACTATTTCCATGAAGTTTAGTAGGACAAGCTCTTGATTGGATACTTAAACTAACTAAGGGATCAGTTACAGATTGGAATGACTTATCAAAAAAGTTTGTTACATATCTTTCATATAACATGAAATGACCATTCTTGACTTATGCAAAGCTAAGAAGCATGATGGCGAAAGTTTTACAACATATCTACAAAGGTGGAGAGCATTAGTAGGTCACTTTCAACATAATTTTCTAGACAAATAGTTGGCTGATATCTTTGCATAGAATTTGCATTTTTAAGTTATGAATAATATATGGTTATATTTTGCTAACTCATTTGAATAAATTATTGACAAAGGAGTGTATATTGAGAAGGCTCTTATTGCAAGAGGCCTTGTTAAGATCTTTGCACAAGGTCAAGCATCTAATCAGACTAAATCACCAAATCAAATAGTTATGCAGGATAAGCCTAAGGGATTTAACAAAAATAAGAACATGGTTTGAAATAGGGTGACAAAAATAAGACATGTACAAATGGTACAAGTTATGCCTCCTCCAAATGTATAATTAACTCCCTCAAATCCATTATCTAATTTGCAAAGACAACCTCCACAAAGGATGTTTCATAAAAAATTTAGAGTCTTTAACAAGTCAAGAGAATTGGTTAAAATAGTGTTATAAAAGCTCATTATAGCTAATTTAATTATATGGCCAATATCAAAGCCATTTCCTCAAGATCAACTAAAACCAAACTGGTACAAAGAGAAGAATGGCGTAACTTTCATCATGTTGCTAGTCATGGTGCATATCATTGCATTCAATTGTGACATATTATTGAGAACTTCATTGAAAATGGTGAGATAGAAATTAATTTTGCCCCTAATCAAGATATGGGAATCTACAAATACCCCTTTCCTCGACATGATCCACCACACCAAGAAATAATCAAAATGGTCAGAATCAAGGACAGAGGTAGAATTAGAACCAACAAAAAGGTTATAATTGTAATGCATATAATCAAGATCATAATGACCATACTAATAATGTGTCTTATAAAAATGTACCTTATGACTATAATAATACTATGGGATGCATTTCTGTAACCCACATTGCCACTATTACTATAATGCCACGTGGCCAATCTGATGTTCCTCGTAACATGAGACCCATAATTATAGGGTTAGTACCCTCTCCCCCTAGTAATACCATGTCAAGTTCACATAATCATGTTGTTACTCTATTTACATGGGTTACTAATCCTAAAAAACAATATCTTTCTTATAAAGGTTCCTCATTGACCTAAAATTTTCACAATAACATTAATCACACATGAATCACCATCCAAGGCCCTTTGCCTCCCTCTGCTAATTATAATAACTCCTTGACACCTCTAGTTTGTGTAGTCATAACTAGATGCCCATGAGTTACCATTCAGTACCCTTCACCCACTTCTTTCCACAAACCCAAAAAGAACACTCTACCAATAGTTTCAAAGTTGAATACTATCCCATCAAAGACCAAACTAGTTCAATCCACAATTCAAAGGCCTTATAGTATAATTAATCAATTAGATAAAGCCCCTACGTAAATTTATATATTATAACTCTTATAGACATGATATCCATTGAACCATCTTCAACAAACTTTTACAAGAGTCTATTGTGCCTAATGATATAAACCTTGACGAGTTTCAAAACCTAGTTGGACATTTATATTCATTTTGATCAAAAGGACATGTCCACCCTTGGCCTAAACCATAATAACCCACTATACATTGAGATAATCATTATGGATCACAAGATCAAGTGGGTTATTATAGATAATGGTTTAGGGCTAAACATCATCTCTTAAATTGGTGCAATGATTGGGTTACATGGATAAAGACATTCAGCCATAAACTATTACAATCAAGGCTTATAACAATGCTAAGAGGGAGTCATTTGGTATAGTTTGGTTACCAGTCATGGTTGGGTCTATTTATCATCACACATTATTCCATATTGTGGATATTGAGCTTCCTTATAACATATTTCTTGGTCATCCTTGGATCCATGAAGTACAAGCAGTTCTATCTACTCTTCACTAATGCCTTAAGTTTCCCCATGATGGGATTGAGGTTACTATTATCACTAATCAACAACCATTCCAATACTACAAACATCTTGAAGTAGAGTTTCATAATTATTACTATTTCCCAGGTTCTAAATTTATTACAAAGAAGAACAAAGCCATTATTTCTCATCCATCTCCATCTAATTATATAGACCCTGGTGATCTAGCCTCCACTTCAACTAATCCATTTCCTATAGCTCTAGCCAAATAGGTTATTATTAAAGACACATACATTTACATGTACCATATAAAGGATGTCCTCCATATTATAAATTACCAAAATCCCCTAAAACATTTGGTAAGCCTAAAACTTCCCAGACTCCTAATAGTCCTGATCAAATTTAGCAAGTAAAGAAAGAAGCAACCAAAACCTCTATGGTTATTGTGCCTATAATTACACCAAATAAAGATCAAGAGTATTTTATAGAGGGAGATTGGTTATATTTTGAGGGCCTTATGGATTGTTTTTAGAATCTAAAGCATCCTATCCCTAATAGGATAATGGATCATCTTGACTATATAGGGAAAGGCCTTGGCCCACATGCATAGGGAATTTTAGAACCCTTATCAATTGGAATCATGTTCTTGGATTTAAACCAATAGAGGATGACCTCATAACATTTGGTAGTGACTCTTCTAAAGTGACTAGTAATGAGACTCCTAATAGTGACATAGTGTCCCATTTTAGCCTTTTTGATGAGCTTGTTGATTCATATTTATTTGATTTAAATGCCATATTGACCATAACACCTATTAGAGCTTCTCGTCTTAAAGCAAAAAACCCATCCTAGTGGTGCTTCCCTTCATGAAGTAGGACATTATATCTTTACCATTGGTGATTCCCATCCTGAAGCAAACCCTCACTATAATCTATACCTTTGCCATCCTAAACTCATAGATTAGGATTAACAAAATTTGGTCATATGACTTGATGAGTTTCAAAATGAAGAATCGATTGAAAAATACATGGGCCTACAAGATGAATTCCCCATTGGTGATCATAATTAGGGTTTTGAATTTTCATTGAATTCTTCTATCTATTTTGGAGAGCAAGCAAACTTTCTTGGTCATAATAAAGAAAAAACATCAAGATCTTTAAGTGAAAACCTCTTTGAAGCACTTGTTGATCAGGGAAAAGGTAAAGAAAAAGATAAGCCTTTGAGTGAAAAATTATTTCAAGTGCTCCCAAGTGGGAAAGTTTGCTCATCCCCTCAGGACATAAAAAGTCCATCTAGCCTAAGTTCCATAGCTAGTATAATCATCTCTTTAGAACAACATCAAATATTTGAGCATATTGCTCTTGAGTTTCTAAAGGTCTTTGCCAATTGACCTTTACCTGAGAAGGTATATTTTGATTCTTCATATTATCTAGATCTCTAGGAGGAACAACAAGAAGATATATCAGAAGAAGATCATGACCATATATTGCCTACAATTCTAGAAGATGGATCCACACTCCTTATGGAGAGCACAATAGAAGTGAATTTGGGAACCCATGAGGATCCCAAAAATGTTTATCTTGGAGCTTCCCTTACTGAAGTAGAATGTGAACATATTATATCCATTGTTAAGGTTTATATAGACATATTTATATGGCCATATTTTGACATGCTAGGCCTGGATCCAAATTTAGTTGTGCATCATCTTATTGTTCACCCTGATGCTAAACCAATCAAGCAAAAGTTGAGAAAGATGCATCCATGCATGACCCTTTTGGTTAAGGCTGAGTTGGAAAAGTTTGTAGGAGCCAATTTTATTAGACCACTGGACTAATTTGAATGGATTTCTAACATAGTGCTAGTAAGTAAAAAGACCCCAAGCATACGTGTTTTTATTGATTTTTGTGATATCAACAAAGTATGTCCCAAAGATGATTTTCCTTTGCCCAACATCGACATGATTTTTGACTCAACTACTAGGTATAAGATACTATTCTTAATGGATGGATTTTATAGTTACAATTAGATCAAGATAGCCCCTAAAGATTATCATAAGACCACGTTCACCACTCTATGGGGGACATTTTATTACCAAGTTATACCATTTAGTTTTTAGAATGATAGAGTCACATATTAACATCTAATGACTATCATATTCCATGAAATGATGCATGACATTGTCAAGGACTATGTTGATGATATACTAGAAAAATCATGAACAAGATCTGGACACCTTGACATTCTAAAAATAATATTTGAGAGGCTTTGTGCATATAAAGTCTGCTCAAATCTTAAGAAATGTGTCTTTGGAGTCACATCAGGAAAATTTATAGGGTTCATTATATCACAATGAAGGATTGAATTTAACCATAAAAAGGTCACCACTATTATGGAAATGCCTCCACTAAACAATCTTAAATAGTTGTGAGGTCTACAAGGCAAGATCCAGCCTATACGTAGGTTCATTTTTCAATTGGCAGATAAGTGCCACCCATTTACCCATCCCTTAAAGAAAGGGGTAAAATTTCAGTGGGATGAATATTTTTAGATAGTATTTGTAAATATTAAAACATACTTGGCCAATACACCAGTCTTATGACCTTCAACACAAGGAAAACCACTGCTTATTTATATATCAGCCATGAAACATGCACCGGGGGCACTTTTGGCTCAGCATGATGATCATGGTAAGAAGCACATGGTTTATTATTTAAAATAAACATTGGTAGCCTATGAACATAATTATATGCCTATTGAGAAGGCATGTTTATCTATGGTGTTTGCCACTCAAAAATTATGACATTATATGCTAAATAATAAAACTATTATTATCACCAAGGTAGATCCTCTCAAGTTCCTCTTATCTAAAGTAGCTCTTCAAGGATGCATAGATAAATAGATTATGCTCCTCAGTGAGTTTGATATTGAATACCAAAATTAGAATGAAATCAAAGGATAAGTTCTTGTATACCAACTTGTGAAAGATCCTATTACAACCACTCAACGTCTGAACTTTGACCTTCTAGATGATTCTATCATAATGATAGAACAAGCATCATAAAAACCTGAATAGTGGACACTCTATTTTGATAGATCCTTCACATCTTGAGGATCTAGATCTGGTATATTATTGATCACACCATAGGGGGATTTGATCCCCAAATCCTTCCATATATAGTTTTAGTGTACAAATAATATGGCTGAATATGAGGCATTGGTTGTAGGGCTCTGTCTTGTCATACAATGGGACATTCAAAGCTTAAAGGTCTATGTAGATTTATAGATAATCATAAATTAGACAACTAATCAGTATCAAAAAAGAGATGATAATCTTGTTCCTTATAAGCAAGTTGTTGATGACCTTAAAACACATTTTAAATCTCTACAGTTTGAGCAAGTTTCATGAGTCAACAATAGATCTATCGATGCCATGGGAATAATTGGTTTCATGATTCAAATGCATGATAGTGATAAAGAGTATCAGTTCCTAATTGAAAATCTTCTCCAGTCAACACATATTTTATTATATTTAGAGAGGATATGCACCATTGTTGATCCTAATCTCTCATTTGAGCTACCATGGTACCCAGATTTTTATAACTATTTCCATAGTCATGTATTTCCTGCCAACCTTTCCAATAACCAACAAAAAACTTTTCCTTCAACACTTAACACATTATATCCTCCTTGGAAACATGCTTTATTGAAAAGGCTATGATGGAACACTTCTTCATTGTTTATCTTTGGGAGAATCCAAGCTAGCACTAAAGGAGGTTCATGAAGGAATGTGTGGAGCCCATACCAATGGTGTAGTCCTAACAAAGAAACTTCTCATAATAGGCTATTATTGGCCCAAAATGGAGACAATTGCTTGTAATTGTGTAAATAAGTGTGTTCCTTATTAGAAACATGGCAACTTGATACATGCAACTTTCTTACCATTGTAGTCAATTACAACACAATGGCCATTCTCAACATGGGGTCTCAATCTCATCAAGAAAATTAATCTGACATATTCAGATGGCCATAAACACATTTTGACTACAACTGAGTACTTTACCAAGTGTATTGAGGCTATTCCTCTCACTTATGTTATCAAGAAACAAATAGCCAAATTCATTCATTACCATATCATCTTTCGATATAGCCTCCTAGCCCATATTATATCTGATAATGGCAGATCCTTTGTAAACCAAGATGTGAAATATCTTTGTGCAAAATTCAAAATCAAACAAAAAAAATCCACTCCATATAACCCATAAGGAAATAGACAAGTTGAGGCATCAAATAAAACCATTCTATTCATCTTAAAAAATATTGTCAATGATGCTATTCGTAATTGTCACTTGCAACTTTTTCCTACCCTCTGAGCTTATAGAACCAATCATCACACCCCAACTAGAGCTACTCCATACTCCATTGTTTTTGGCACTGAATCTATCATCCCAATTGAGATTGAGATCTCATCATTAATAATATCACTAGAGCACATTGAAGATGATGAAGACTCTAGAGCCTCACGACTACAAGAACTAGAACTTCTTGATGGTAAGATTTTGGCTACCCTAGGAAACTTGTAGGCCTACTAGAATAGATTGTGGAGAAGCTACAAAAAACATATTCTCCATCAAGAATTTGAGATTGGTGGCTTAGTTTTGAAAGAGAACTAGAAGAACATGAATGTTGAACCCAAAAAGAAAGGAAAATTTTAGCCTAATTGATTAGGACCATAAATTGTCATAGTGAACTATGGATCAAGAGCATACCAACTAGCTAAACCTAATGGAGAAGAAATTTTAGAGCCCATGAACATCATATACCTTAAGAGGTTCTACACATGAACAAATTTGAACCATTATATATAATACCCTTGACTTGGGGGAAACTTGTGCTATCATAATTTTATCCCACCCTTTTATCTTACCTTAAACATGTTTTATACTACCCTGGCCCACTTTTCATGATTATCGACAATAAAGGATTTGAACCCTTAGTAATCTAAACACATTTTTCATCCCATTCTGAATTACTCTCTTTGAGATGAATAGTCTTTGTTATGTCTAAGGCATGTTATAAGCTTAAACACTTTTTATCCCTTGACTAATTATGATCTTGATTATGTCTCATAAACATTATGAACATCTTCAGTAGCATTTATACAAAGTAGCTCAACTAGGACAATCTTGTATATCTTTAGATAAGTGAACAACTGCATCTTCTTAGTTCAAGTATTTGCTGCTCTTTCTTATTTTATCAATAGCCTCACTCTCATTGATTTACAAACATGAGCCATTACAACTGGTTTAGCTATCTTATTGGAACTTCAACTCTCAAGACATGCATCTCCTCGACTATATGGTCCGACCTTGTGCATATTTTATCCCAAAAACATCAAAAACATTATAAATTCTTTTAAAATACCAAAAACATTAGAACATGATCTCCCAAAGAATAAAAACATTGTCTCATGCTTCTATACATTTGTACATTCCCATTCTACTATCCCATGCTCCCATCATTTTACAAGCAATTGTTAAGTTTGAATGCTCTTACCATTTTGCAATCACAGAAACACCAGTTCATTTCATCTTATTCCATGTACTTGCCCTTTTTCAAGATCATTCTTTCTCATCTCATCAACTTCTTATTTACCAGACCATTCTTGTTTATTTTTTGTATCTTCCATTTCTTCTATAACATTAATCATGCTGGTCTAATCATCATTTTTCTTCTCTCCCAATCTTGGGAAAACTACATTTGGCCTAAATTTCATATTGGAACATGCATCTATGGAACTATGTAAGCAATGTCCACTTGTCTTATACATCTGAAGTCAGCTCAGCCAACACCTTCTTTTTCTTCTATTCCCCTATTTCTTCTATCATTGGTCCTATTTAATTAGGGAACAATTGTCATGTCATTGTTATTTGTTATTATGTGGTCAAAAGTAATGCCTCTACTACACATGCATGAACATTTTTATTTAAACCACACTAACTTGGTTTCTATTTGTGTGTGTTTATTTGAGTTTTCTTGGTTTTTTTTGTGTTTTATTGTGATTTTGCACCTTTCCTTTTATTTATTCTTTTTTTCTCTTTTTATTTTCTTGGTCTTGTGTTTCCTTGTTTGTTTTTGCTTATCTCTTTTGTGTTTTAGAACATCTTGATGATTCACATGGATCTTGATTGTTTATATATTGATCCTATGCTATTACGTTGTTCTTGGACCATTTTTATATTTGATTGTTGTTGGTGTCTTATTTTTTCTATTTGATTTTACTTTTCTCTTTTATGTTTAAATAATGCCTTGATGTTCCACATAGATCTTGATTATTCATATCTTGATCTCATGTCATTAAGACATTCTTGACTTTTGTTTTTAAACATTTTTTTCCTACTTAAGATCATATATTGATTTCAAGTTAGGTTTATTTATGTTTATATTTTTATTTGTCTTTGCTTTGTTTGTTATTATTTAAATGTAAATCATTGTAACTCTAGTTTTGGTCATTTTTTTACCATTATCCTTAGTTAAAGATATTCACATTTGAACTAGATCAATGCAATTGGAATCTTATATCATTCTAAGTTATTCATACTTATGATTCCAAATTTATTTTTATATAACAAGCACTTTATGCTCAAGTCTCAACATCTTAATTCAACATCAGCTCTGATGAATTATTCTCAAGAACACATAATAAAACCTAGGATCATGATATGAAATTAGGCTTCTAAGTAGCATGCATTTTAGGCTTCTTTATCTATGCTTAGATGTGTATCTCTTTATATACATTATAAGGCTGATCAATTCTTGGTCATTTTTCATCATTCCTCATTCCATTCTCTCCCAAACTTGAGTGAACTACATTGGCTTGAATTTCATGTTGGAACATGAGTCCATGGAACTATGTAGGTAGTGCTCAATTTATATTGAGGTCAAATCGGCTATCTCCATTCTTATTTTCATATCTTTGCTTGGTTTTATATATATTTCTAAGCCATTACACCATCACATATACATTTTCACCCGTTCACTTTAACCTATCTTTTCATTTATATCCTTGAGCTATTTTTGGTTTACAATTGCCCATGCTAGGGTACACAATCTGAACCACATCCAAATCAAAGTAGCTCTACAAGGGCAAATAATTATTTATTATTTATCAATGATCAATATTTCCCTATTGGGGCAAAACTATTTTATCATGATCAAATTTGCTCTAATGGAGTACTTATTATATTCTATTTGGAGACCCTATTCTAGTGGTGTTTCCCTTCTTGAAGTAGAATGTTCTCTCTTTTCCTTTAATTCTAATATCTCCATATTAAAGCCCATGATGACAATATTTTAGTGTGTAACTTGTCTTGAGATTGATCAATGTCATAAGTGTGTAGCTTATACTCTCAAATTGGGTATGTTTATAGTGTGTCCCTTACATTTATGCTAGGGCCTATTATACCTCTAATTATATTTTGATCATTGATGGTAATCACATGTGCAAGAATTAGCTCATCTGGATGTGATCTATTCCATGGGTTAATCTCTCACTTTCTCTCTCTTTTTGAGAGTCCATACTTCTCTTCCATCCTAGTATGTCCTCTCAAGGGGGCATCATGGGTCTGTTTCAATTTCTTCTTGACAAGTATTTTATTTGAAAAGATGTTACTTCACCTAAATGTCTTCTCAAATAGGGAAAAAATGTCGACATCCAATTCCTAACACCATTTGTGTTGAAATTATCAATCGTACTCGAATTACACTCAAATGCACATTTTAGGTCAAAATCCATAAAACACCCTAAATGTAATCCTCTCTACATGTTGGCAAGTTAGTCAAGCATAAAGAAACATGTTTCATTATTTATGGTGTGACAATATTTAGAGAGGATTCCAAAGCAAGTTAGTCAAGCATTAGTCCATAAATAATGAAACATGCATAAATAACTAACTAACCAAGCCTATATATTCCTATGGGAATTACAAAGGATATCAAGAAACAAATGAAAGAAAGCAACACCATATTACCTTCCCAAATGGATTCACCATACCCATGTGGCTCAAAAACATGTTCTCCCTTGATCAAGCATCCTTGTCTTTGTCAAAAATGGTGGTAAGCTCCTCCAATTCCTCAAAAACACTCCATAAAACCTAGGCTCTTGATTCCAAATCACTAAACTAGCATATCAATAAAGCTTGCAAACAAAATCTATGATCAAATGCAAAGCCTTGTGGAAACAATTTAACATTATAACTTTGAAATATTCAATATTTTTGAAGATACTTAATCATAATAACTTTGCACCAAAATAGCTTGAAATTCACATCTATGGCCTCTTTATTTATAGATTTTTGAGATTGGTCAGGATCAACCATGACCGTCCATCTCAAGATTGAGATGTGTGTCCATAGATAATCCTAATATTTGGAATTAAATCCATAATTATATTCATCATGACCTTGAAAGAAGGGGCATTGAAGAGGTATGGGAGGCATTAACTAGGCATGAGTGACCCATAATCCTAATATTTGTGGCATTTATGACTTAGGGATGTTTTCCCAAGAAATGATGCCACCTGATGATGTAGCTAATAGGAATTAATTTAAAAAAAGAAATATTAAACAACTCTCATGAAAAATTGATTTGGATTAATTATCCTTAAACAAGGTTAATCAACATTTGTGTAATTATTTGAAAATTTGCATTCAATTAATCAAAATGGTCAGAAAGTCATATTACTGAGTTGTAATTTAACTCAAGAAGAATTAGAAGGTGATGTTAGATGAGTCAGAACTTTATTTACATTTAGGATGTTTCTAAAATAAAATAACAAAGGTATGTGATGTGTATCAATTAATTTAAGAGAAAAGAGTGATTTAGAGCACAAAAGGCAAAAATTGTCATTTTGACTCAAAATGATCTGATCAAAGTTAGTTGGACTATAAAATGCTTTTCCCTATTTAGGGATACATTAACCTAAATAGACACTTGTAAGTGACAAGTTCAAACCATTTAGGGTGTTTTATGTATTTTGACCTAAAATGTGCATTTTAGTGTAGTTTGAGTAAGATTGACAATTTCAACGCAAATGGTGTTAGGAATTTGATGTCTATAAAAATGAGCTCACCTAATGATGTAGATATTCAATATTCATTTCCAAAACAAATTATTCAACAATTTTATATGGAATTATTAATTAGGCTCTAACTTAGATTAATAATATGTAAGCATAATTAAGCACTTTGTGCATAAATTATTCAAATTGATCAGAATGCCTTGTTATTGGTCTAAAATTTGACTACATTGGAATTGGAAGGCAATGTAAGATGCATTGGATCTATTATCCTATTTAGGATGTTATTAATATAAAATAATAAAGGCACATGTCTCATGCAAGAGATTTGATAGGAAAGATAAATCTAAGGCACCTAGGTACAAAATTAGCATTTTGACTCAAAATGATCTGATCAAAGTTAACTGGCCCATAAATTGCATTGCCCCATTTAAGGATACCTTGGCCAAAATCAGCACTTGAATATATTAGTTTCATATCTTTTAATATGTTTTAGTGTTTTTATGCCAAATTATGCATTTTGGGTAGAGATTGGTCAAAATCCTAGTTGGAGGTTATCAGTGGCTAGTTTTAGGTGTCTACACCCTTTTGTCTATGTTGCACTACTTCAAATAAAATATAATTTATTTTAATGTTTTGAAGAAGTCTTGTATAGTGTCAAAATTTCTTGGACTCAAGTTGACGAGTTCATTATCCAATTCATGACCTTTCATTATGTCCTACTTCCTAAATATTTTTTCCAATGTGGTCCGAACATCATTAGGAAAAGTTGAATATTTAATATGAAAGAGAAAATCAAAAGGCATAGACATGCATAACAGACCATAGGATTTATCACTTTTTAAAAACTAATTAACCTTATCTACATTAGGTGTTGGTTATATTTCTATACCCATAATGATCTAATGTAAGACTTTGGTCCTCAAAATTATTTAAATTTTGACTTTCTACTCATGATAGTTGAATGGTGTAAGTTGAACTTGATTCTAATCCATGGCAATAAGTAGGTATGTGCTAAATTGATGGTGCTATAAATACAAGGATATGTAACCCATTGAATATTTAGAGGTTAAATTTTACAAAGCTAAATAATAACACCAATTCATAGAGCTAAAAAATCTCACACTTTCAAAAAACATGGTGCTTGAGAAGGAGTTATATGTTGAAAATTATGAGTTTGAATTTATTACTCGTAGAATAAATCTCCACTTTACATAAATTTTGGGTATGAACAAAGTTTAATTCAAAATTTCATTAAAAATTTGATCCACCTTTGGTTGTTTATGACCAAGGGCTAAACTCCCATATGAATAGGGGCTAAGGTTTACAATGAGTGCTTTATAGGAAAATCTACCAAATGAAAGATGACTTGCAAGAGACACATTTTCCCTTGTTATTTTTCTAAATATAGATCATTTAAGGACTATAGAAGGAGATAAAAATATGATAAATGATGAATATTCAATGTGATAGGTCAATGAATGGTATATTTATTACATACAAGCTGAAACTCAAGATTTCACAACAAGATTGTTTACATTTGGTTACCAGAAACCATGATCTAATACCATGTTAGATTAGGCCACAATTTAAGATTGAAGTTTAAGTAAACATGAAGAAAAAATATATAAAATATGAAAAAATAAATTATGTAGAAGAGATACCAATTGTATAATTGAAATCAAACATGAGCCAAAAGAAGCTTATCTTCAACAATTGAAAGATTTAATTATTAGCAAAATAAACATTAGCCAAAATATATTTAGGAAAGTTCAATATATATGTGGAAGATATACATGATCACACATCCTCATTAATTTTGGATCATCTTCACCATTGACCTAAAATAACACCTAATCAATCTAAACAACAGGTATATGAAAAAACTATTTAATGTAATAAAAACCTACACTAATAGAGAAATTTCAAGTTTAAGTAAACATGGATGGTATGCTAAACTTTAGAATTTACTTTATAAAAAAATTATGTGTTAAAATGGAGAAAATAGTATGTAAATCTATATAGGTCTTAGGATAAAGACCAAATAATTAATGTATTTATTTGGATTCACAAGCAAAAAAACATTGTAATAAGGATATATGAGAGGGATAAGGCAAAGCCCTAATAGTGTTCCTATTTTTTGTGGTATTTTTTTGTGTCATCATAGATAAAATAGTAATCTTCATCTCTAAATTAGGAATATTAACATAAAAATTTTATAAGGAATGCAACATGAATATGGATAATACAATAAAGTTTCAATTTTTGTAGGTACTAGTTAAAAAATAAACGGCATCTCCTACCGAAGTTGGTAAATTGTTTGAATTTAAAAAATGTAATAAGTGTGCACTTACATAAAAACACTCAAAGTTTTTTATGATAAATAACTTGTGTACAAGAAAATTGATCTCCTCATGCAATTTTTGAATACTAAGCTAAATGATGATGAATATATATATATATATATATATATATATATATATATATATATATATATGAATAAATTTATATAATTAAAAACTTGAAACAATAATGTAGTACTACATGAGGGAAAATAGATGATGGTATGCTTATCTCTAGTATTTTTAATGGACTCAATTCAACAAATATAATTATTTTAGAAATGTTTCAACTTAGTGAAAAAATAAATCATGTAATATTTAATTCCTTATGTGAGTTACTTTCTCAACATGAGATAAAATTAACCAAAAGGATGAATAGTAAGCCTAACAATGATGATTACTATAAAAAATCAGGAAAAAAATATAATAAATAAGAGAAATGAGAAAATAAAGCATTTGTAGAAACATTGTATGAAGCATTATTCATGGTCATCCAAACATAAAAATTGACATAAACATAAACATTTTTATCGATCTCATGATTACTTAAATAACTCCTCATATTCCAATGCTATTAGAATATAGCCAATATTCTATAACTATGGTGGTATAAGATATTATGTTGATGTGTGTCATTACAAAAAAACCTTATGGACATAGAAAGAAGGCATAAGCACATTACATTGCTCAATCTAGTGTAGTTTCTTCTAGTTACTCTAGTTATTATAGCACATCTTTTGACCAAGAAACATCCAACATGAATGAAATATGTGGTATATAATACTTGACTATATCTTATGAGTGCACAAATATTCACCCATATTGAGTGAGATGCTAACTCAAAGATAAGGTTATGTTATAGTATCAATTTTGGCTTGGATTTTATTGTTTTTAATCCATTTTTTATTAATTTATTTGATATCTATGATGAGGAGCAGACCAAGTTATTTGGATCTATCTTTTCACTACATGAAATTCTCACCTCTCACCTGATAGGGGAAGGCATTGTATTAGCTTTTGATTAGTCATTGATTATTTTACAAGTTGAAAAATATATAGGTTAGCATCATAGGGCATTAAGAGAAATGTGTCATATACTATAATATATGTGTATATATGGATTTGAGTAAA
The DNA here is from genome assembly GCA_037957365.1 of Torreya grandis. Classification (NCBI taxonomy): domain Eukaryota; kingdom Viridiplantae; phylum Streptophyta; class Pinopsida; order Cupressales; family Taxaceae; genus Torreya; species Torreya grandis. The sequence continues at coordinate 7,518,962 of JARHVA010000127.1, forward strand.
CCTTGATTGTAATTATACTATAGTATGGGTATAAACTAGTTAGAGTGGATGAGCTAGAAAAACATGATGTTCATCCTACATGTCAAAAATCACAAGGTAGTGGATTTTTATGTGAAGTGACATCTATTGATCAGTACCATGATGTATAATAAGCCATTTTACAAGTGCAATAGATACTACTAGATGGATTCATAGTCATATGATCTGGATCATCTTATATACCAATTTGGATCAAGGGAGTTTGCTAGGTCATGTGATCTAAATCAGTTTTATACTATTAGTAGGTGTTGCACAAGGCACGTATCATATGTGAAACACCCCCTTTAGTTTAATATTATGTTATTCACTAATATAATTAGTGTTAATAAATTATTGGTTAGTTATTAGTTTTAGGTTTGTTGAGAATCATATGCTAACATGTTTTGTAACTTGATATTATAAATCTAATATTAAACATTCCAATACTAAAATATCCCAAACTAGATTTGGATGCAAATTATTTTCAAAACTGATTTCAACTACTTGCAAGCATTCAGTCAAAGGGAACAACCATATCCAATGATAAAACAAGACAATGATATAAATCTGAATGCAATTGCAAATACAGTCCAGATCTCATAAAACAATACAAATGTGGTCTCAAAACCAAATTATTCTAGCAAACTAGCAAACTAGAATAAAAACCTGGATCTGTGTGGCTCAGGTTGCTATGTCCAAAAAACATAGTCACTGACATCGGTTATTCTGCCAACGTTAGTCGATACACTGCCATCATTGATTGCCTGGTGGTGATCTCTGCCTGCTGGGGACTGTCTGCCTACCGATGTTGGTCACTGATCGGCCGATGTCAGTCTACCTATCGATGTCAGCCTCTGTATTACCCTGTGGCCTGCAACTGCAAACTGTGCCCTTCTTCACTTTTATGAATCCACTGATACAACTTGGTACCGATCTGTGTGGATTCTGTATAGCACCTAATCTGAATATATATATATATATATATATATATATATATATATATATATATATATCTTAAATCAAATCTAATGAATAAATACTTGGGAACCTCAGCATATGCTGAACACCTAATATACCCAGTAAATGACCTCTGAAGCCCCAGATCTGATCAATAAGCACAATCTAAATTCCATCACGAATCCACCCCTAAAAAGCACTGGGTTTTCATCTAACTCTTCTCCAATCTACTGAAGGTTTGCATCCTCAGAGATTTTAGCTGAATCACAAATTCAAGCTTCACAATACTTAGAATATTTTTAGCAACAAAAAGATATGAATTGCTTTGCCCTCAAATTATTTTAAAGGCTCCCAAGTAACTTCTAGAAGAAGCCAAAATATTTTATTTATTTTTCCATATTAATTAAAATTAATTAATTAAAGTCATCCTTTTGAAGTAGTATTAATTTTGGACAACTTAAATTAATTAAATTAATTAAATCACTTTCTCAAAATTTTGGGGACATTACAGTCCTCCCTTCCTAGAGATTGCTTGTCCTCAAGCAATTCACCCCTAATACACAACACCAACTTCCAGGATCCCATATTATTCTCAAAAATTTGCAAACTCTACTATCTAAAACACTATGCTGCAAAGTATCTATGAATAAATTCTCCTTATTTCTCCTAGAGAGTAATGCGATAATTCTCAATATGTAATTAACAAACTCAACATCACATACCTTAGTCCTCACAAAAGACCGCTGCCCTACTCTAATTATCATACTCTCCAAATCCCCCATCTAAATACTAAGCTGTGAAATCCATTTGATACCACCAGACTTCTCATCCCATGGTATCAAACCATCCCATAACTTATGACAAGCACTTATAGTGTAATGTCGATAAAATGCGCCACTCTCAATCAGTGGCTCAGACTGTAATCTAGAAGAAACTAACTGCAACTGATCACTAACCAAGCCTGAACCAACTATTGCCTCTGAAGACACCTCCAAAGGAGTAGTATCATAAATAGGAACCAAACCAATTATTGGCTCACCAACATCACAACTGATCCCTGATACAACCTCATGTGTCGAAGCTTCTAACTGTGCCTGATACTCTCTCTCAACAAAGTCATGAATGCTCACCTCTTGATCAACTATACTATCCTCAAACATGATAGTATCCTCAACTATTGTAACTTCATCCAGACCAACTGTACTAGAATCACTATCTGTGTCAATCATGCAATCCGGTGGGCTATGAGTCTCTAGAGTTATTTCTTCTTTAGGATTCCCACATGATGACTGATTTTTGTTTTTCCTAGGCTGCAACTCAAATGATAACACATCTTCATGCCTTTCTACTGCATACCCTGCAAGTGACTGATCCATTATGGTGTTTTTATCATAAACATGGATAGGTTGACAGAAAACTTCTTTCTCACATGAAAACATATCATCAACTATGGCATGGTATTCCTTTTTTGCAGGCTTAGTCTTATGACAAATTTTTGGATGCATGTCAATGTAATCTTTGAAAGGAAATTTCTCCCTAACATATTGAGGAAGAGTATTATAGTCCTCAAGTATGGTAATTACTTCTATTTTTCTGTCTAGTGGCAATGGATCCTTTCTAGAAGAAGATGATGATCCACTAGCATGTCCAAATTTCCTTGACATAGAATCATTGAACTACTACAATTGAAGCTTAAATTTTTGTTGTGACTGTTCACATTCTTTCCATAGGGTTATATCTCTTAACCATTTTGCCATAATGAACTACCAAGCTAACCAACTGAAACTAATATGAAAGAGCAAAAATTGACCCTGTACTGCAAAAAAAACTAACATGCAACGCGAAATCCCAACAGGCTGGCAGAATCAAGGCTCTGATACCACTGAAATATCCCAAACTAGATTTGGATGCAAATTCTTTTCAAAACTGATTTCAACTACTTGCAAGCATTCAGTCAAAGGGAACAACCATATCCAATGATAAAACAAGACAATGATATAAATCTGAATGCAATTGTAAATACAGTCTAGATCTCATAAAATAATACAAATGTGGTCTCAAAACCAAATTATTCTAGAAAACTGGAATAAAAACCTAGATCTGTGTGGCTCGGGCTGCTGTGTCCAAAAAACATAGTCATAGATGTCAGTTATTCTACCAACGTCAGTCGATACACTACCATCATCGGTTGCCTGGTGGTGATCTCTACCTGTTGGGGACTGTCTGCCTACCGATGTCGATCACTGATCGGCCGATGTTAGTCTACCTACCGATGTCGGCCTCTGTACTACCCTACAGCTTGCAACTACGAACTATGCCCTTCTTCACTTTTTTGAATCCACTGGTACAGCCTGGTACCAATCTGTGTGGATTTCGTACAACACCTGATCTGAAGATATATATATATATATATATATATATAAATCTTAAATCAAATCTAATGAATAAATACCTGGGAACCTTTGCATATGCTGAACACCTTATATACCCAATGAATGACCTCTGAAGCCCTAGATCTGATCAATAAGCACAATCTGAATTCTGTCACGAATCCACCCCTAAAAAGCACTGGGTTTTCGTCCAACTCATCTCCAATTTTTTGAAGGTTTGCATCCTCAGAGATTTTAGCTGAATCACGGATTCAAGCTTCACAATACTCAGAATATTTTTAGCAACAAAAAGATATGAATTGCTTTGCCCTCAACTTCTTTTAAAGGCTCCCAGGTAACTTCTAGAAGAAGCCAAAATATTTTATTTATTTTTCCATATTAATTAAAATTAATTAATTAAAGTCATCCTTTTGAAGTAGTATTAATTTTGGACAACTTAAATTAATTAAATCACTTTCTCAAAATTTTGGGGACATTACAAATACACATTCCATTTATTGAACATTTAACCTATTTATTGTTCTATCGTCTTCAAATCAAGGAATAAGTTTTGAATTTTTCCATGTAGATCCCTACAACCTTAAACATTAATATACCCATCATTAGTGGATGATTCCTATTAACATATCTTTGATAAAAGATAGATGCATGCATATGTCAAAATTCCTCCTCCTTCAATTGAACTGAAATTTACACTAGAAAGACAAAAAATATTATTTTGGTTGAGGGGTCTAATTTAGTTAGTCCTTAATCCTATAATTACAATAGGTGTATATTTTGACACTTAATACTTATGTATGTTAATAAGAAAACAATATGTATGTCTAGATCCCACCCTTATCCCTATGAGACACAAGTTTATAAAATTAAAAAATATGTTGTTTCAGTAATACAATCATTATATTTATATAAGTATGCAAGAAAAATCCTTTAGAATATAGGGATTAAATGAGGGTAGAGTATGATAATGCATATTATGATTTTTAATGCATATGAGGACTTGATGTGATTTGGTGACCCTAAATTTTAGAGAATTCATGAAGGAAAAAGGTAAAACAAAAATCCTAAGTATGAAAGGATGTCAGTGAGACATATTATTCATACTAAGATATATTTTAAGAATGAATAAAGCATGGTGCATTATGCATGGGAAACACATAGGAAGGATGGTCCACAACTTGAAAAATTCAAAAAATCTAACAAATAATATGATGAAACTTGTTTCACATTCAAGAAGGTAGAGTGAAAGAGGATACAAGATATAAAATAAATAACCAATGAAGGAAAAAGGAATATTCCAATGTGAAAACATGTGGACATGATCTGGAATATAATATTATTAGATGCATAAATAATTAATATTAAAATTGGAATAAAGTATGAGTTGGAAATAACTTACATTATTATAAGGATATGTATATGGACTTTTTCCTCTAATTTGAGCATTCAAATCTATGTATGTTACATGGTTTGGATATGTGAAAGTGAATTGGAAATATAGGGTTTGAAGGATTTTATAGTCATAATAAGCTTATATAATGATAGTTTATGTTTTGTATTATTTAATGCATTTGAGCCTAAATATAATGGTGGTTTTATACACATGAGACATACATTTAATTTAAATATTATGGATTAATATATTGAATATTACACAAAATGGATAGGTGTATTGTGAATGTTTAGTGCTAGGGTTTTATGTTTTTGTATACACTTTTTATGTCTTTTTAATTCTCTTTATATCATTGGGGTTCTTAGTGATATTTTACTTCACCTTAAGTGAGTTCCTAAGTCTTCTAGATTAAGTTATAGGTAAATATAGTAATATTTTAGTGTCCTATTTGTTGCACACAACCTAACCTATGTATGGATAATGAAAAGTTACTAATTAAGCACTATATTTTGGTTCCATTTCCCAAATGTTATTTTTATGCAATGTGTAAAATGGGATAGTATGTTTCAATAATTACTATTGGATAAAGAAATGTTATGTTGCAACCATAGCCATGGCTCACTAAGCCTTGAACCACATTAAGGATAGGCATGGGAGAAATAGAGGTGAGGTTGACTTAGCACAAAGGAAATTGAGTATGAAATATATTATGGAAAGGGAAGACAAAGTTCCAATTAATTAATCCATGGTGAAGGGAAACTATGAAATTTGAATTCTATGAGGACTAACAATGTATGAGGAGAGCACATGACTAGTTCATGAGGAGAATATAACTTCTCAATAGGTGGAGAGTTAATTTTTAGTGAAGTGTGTGAATCCAAAAGGAAATGGAGGTTGGTGCATAAGGGGGATCTCAACTCTATTATTTATTATCATTAATGCCTATGCACATCATATTATGTTTTTCAAAAACATTCTTGTAATCTAACATGATTGTAGGGATTTGGGTAAAGATAATTATGGTTGAACATTAGATTCCATGTAATAATGTGTTATTTAATTTTAAAATATGAGTAAACCACTAAGAGGGGATGGTGAAAAAGGTTTTTTGGTTATGTTTATGGAAGAAACACAACATTTACCACATAAGGGAGAATGGGACAAACAACTAGAGGAATGTGAAATACTACCATATGGAGTGGTACATACTCACATTAGTATGTAGCATAATTAACTATATTTTATGAGATGTTTATGAAGATAATAGAGTATCAAAAAATGGAATATGTAGATGATCAATTCCATAATTGTGAGATTACTTGGCATAAAATAATGGTGACATTTCTAGAGCAAAAGTTGAGAAAGTTTTCCACAACATTTTTAGATCATGTAAATACCTAGCATAAGAATTTTTATTTAACTCAAACTATTGTGGAATTTATATATCTCAATAATACACTCTTGAGGGAGTTTTATATTATTGATTTTCATCAAAAAGTGTTTCTAATTTAAAATATATTCATCAAGGTCCAAAAAAAATAGATTCATCAAGGTTCAAAAAAATGTGAGCATGTACGATGCACATTTTAAGACACTTATCTCAAATGTTTATAATGATTTAGACATAAATTAAAATTTATTTATAAAATAATGCACTTTTGACCACTTACTATACACACTTAGCTCATGCCTAATTCCATGATATTTTGACCATCATTAATTCACTCTTATGTGGATGACCCTTACCTCTTAAAAAGATTTTGTTTCTATACATCCCTATCCAAAATCCTAAGTAACCTAAACTCAATTTAATACTGATCAACACTTCTAGATTATATATATCAACTCTTTAGATAAGACCACTCCTTTTGGACTATACCACTCCTCAATACTATCCAATTCTACTAGTTATGTCCTCATGCCAATAATTACTATTTGATAAAATTAAAATTCAACAAACATGTCATTCCAAACATTTTTCAATCCCCATCCAAAGGAATTATAAAATGATCATTATAAAGCTAGATATTATGATTGAAAAACACCAAAATATCTAACTACACATTGAGAGAAAAACACATATTTTTACCAATTTAGAGTCCACACAACCCTAGTATCTATAAGAAAACTATGAATACACTTTCAAGGTCACATGTTATTATTTAATAATTTAATCACACTAGGATTTCACCAATATCTAGTAGTTTACACTAGTATTTCACACACACCACCGTAACATGGGAGAACTACATAGAGTTTGATCCCTCCTCAGAGTATTAATATACAAGCAACTTTCAACATAAGGGATGTTGAGGTCAAGAACCCATTTTTACCTCATAATCAAATTCTTAATCTTATGTCATTGAGTTAGGGTTTGGTAAATAATAAGGTACACATTATCTTATGTAGTAGATCATGCATTAAAAAACACACACAAGACCAAGAGGAGACAATACATAGACCCAACTTTTCATAAAGGGGAAAAACCCTACCAAAAATAGGCATACGCTAAGGACACCAATGCAAATTTATGTTATCTAATTTAAAGGACCTTATCCAAGATTTATATGAAGACCTATTCCCAATTCCTATTGTCATCACATAATCACACAGTCAATTTTACAGTTTCATGTGAAGTCCTACACATTTGATTTTTAGCTAAGTTATATATATTTGGCACTTTCCATTTTTATAATATTTATAAATTTAATAATTTCCAAATAATTTTGTGTCATTTATTGTATATTTTATTCAATAATTTGTTTAATTAGTATTAAAACTCACTTACTTCCAAAATTTGATAAAAACATATTAGTGAACCCATTTAATGATCAAATATTTCAAAGTTTAAACATTAATGTTAACAAGGTTTATTTCATTTCTTTTATTATTTCCAATTTCTATCTTAGGATTTTTGGATTTGGTAAATTATTTAATAACAACACTATTCTAAGTTAAAATATCATATTTTAGGCAATCTAATAAAATTGTTTCTACCTCTCTTAGAAGAAGTGTTAGACTAAGTGGTACTAGGCACATAAGATGGATAAAAACAAGGATATATCATAACCTTTTGATACTACTGCACATGTTGAATATGTAGAAGTGCCTAATAATAATTCAAAGCATGAACAAATAATTAATTAACCCTTTTAATTTAAATGTTCTTAACATAATGGTATTAAAATTATGAAATTAAAATGTTGATATGTACTAATTTTGATAATAAAATATAGTCAAAAGTAGTATGCTACATAATTTATAGAAAATGGAAACTTGTGAAATATAGTAAAAAGGACTAAGGATGTGCAAACCTCCTTAAAACAAAAATAGGTCTGAATGTATAAGCTCACTATAACTATAAATTGTGTTAAATTAACATGTATATATATTAATATTTATAAAATTAATTTACAATCTACTAGGAAAATTTCATGGGAGATGGATAGGGACATACTACAATTAATTTCTAGTTGACTACATTCATGATTTTTAGATCTAGGTTTATGCAATTTCTTGTAAGTGTTAACTATTGATATTTATTTTTGTATTGACATGAATAATACCTAAAAAAGATAAAATCATAGACCATACACAATAAATAAGATAAATATCAAATCTAAAATGGGGGAAACAAGCAAGTGGAATATATATATATATATATATATATATATATATATATATATATATATATATATATATATATATATATTAGTCTTATACACTTGAAAAATACTAATCAGGGCTCTACCCTTTAGTTCTAGACCTTTCTATTGTCGAAAGGCTTACATTCATCATTCACTATGCCAAACTACTTATCTTATGTATTGAACATATCATTATGATGAACCATATCATTTTTAAACTACACAAATATTAAAATATTATTTATATCCTTCACTATCATTTAAATACCTTCAAAAAATTTCTACCCTACTAAATAATACCATTCGTATATGGACATTAACATCGAAACAAGTATCTAGATTCCTTATCTAGTGTCCATACCTCAAAATTCATTTAAATTTTAAATATTTAAAAACTTATGGGTTGGCCTATTTGTATTATCTAACCCTTATATGAGAAATTTTCAAAAGGATTGGTATAAATACAAATCAAATCCTACTCATTATTCATATATAAAATACCAAGCAAGCACCAATTTTAAGCTCATTCAATCAATTGAAAAACTGAGTTATACTACCCTATTCTTCCTTATTTATTTATTAGTCATATGAGTATTCATGTAACATGTATGAAGCATTAAAATAAAAACACATGAGCCTAACCTCTGTGTCTCCTCATATTAATCCTAGCTTGCTCTAGGGTTTAAACCTTCTAAGGTTTCTACTTGTTATACTTATTCACATTTGTTCCATCATTTTTTTGCATAGGTGTAGTCTTAGATTAGGTGGTGTTCCTATTGAACATATTGATCTACCCATTGGGCCACCTAAAATGTCTCAAGCTCATACCATGCCAAATTATACTAATAATGAGAGTTCCCATAATGAAAATGCGAAAAATAATGAAAAAAATCTTATAGAAGATTAATTTGATCATGAGGATAAGGAAACACATGAAAAAAATGAGCATGAAAAATTATACCAAGATAAATTTAAATCTATTATAATATTTTGAGAGATAATTCATGAAAATCATAAATATATCCACAATATCCTTAATAATATATCAAAAATTATAAAATCAAAAGGTGTTAGTGAATAACCATTCATCTCTATTGATAAAAATAATAAGGCTATTAGATATGCCTTTTACACATCCATTCCAATGTCCCTCCCCTCGAGCATAACATTCCATACTACATATAGTGGGGGCACACAATATGTTTTCAAACTATTTTTCCCAAAAGATCAAACATATATTTCCACATCCTCTATGGGAATAATCAATAATTCAACTCAATTACCGGTTTCAATCCCTACATTAACACTAGTGGTGTTTTCATCCCATTTGGAAGCTTGTCAATTATCAAATATAAACCACAATGGGTCTAACGTGCAAACTCTTTTCTAAGTTATTCAAGCTTAGGAATTTAAGTTTACTAATATTGAATAAAATTATTTGAAATCAACTCATGTTATTTATTCACAATATGTATTACATAATCATCTAGCACCTAAGATATATTTATACCCTTTACCAACTAGTTTTGTTGTACCCAGGTTTACATTTTAAGATGAGAAGGGTGATCCTAAATAGTATCTTCAATATTTATATGAAACATGCCTTGTTTATGTTTCTAATGATAAAATTTTAACCAAATTATTTCCAAAGAGCCTAAAATACTATGATTTAATATGGTTATATGATTTGTTAATCAAATTTTTGAAAGCATTCAAACCTATAATAGATCAATTTATAGAAAATTTATATATCAACATCACTAAAAAGATATAATATGCCCAAATTTATAATATCAAACAAGGAACCAATGAACCTATTAGTGAATATGTTTTGAGATACCAAAAAATGTTGGCCAAAATGACAAATCCAGTGGCTGATAATGAGTTGTAGGACATCTTTAAGAAAATTTTTCTTGCATCATTACATGAGTATATTTTCTTCAATAAGTTTAAATATTTTGATGACTTATTATATATTTATTGAGATAATGAAATGAAACTTATTTCATTTAAAAAGCCTAAGTATGTCGTAAACACATCAACTACATATAATACCAATTTTCATATCAAACCAAGCTATAAGGTAAAATAAACTTACCTAAAAAGAAAACAACCACAGTGGTTAATACAATGTCATAACAACCTAATCAACTTACCTTCAAGTCACCTAAGATACAATTTACATGATCACCTAGGTCTCCCACTTCATTACTTAATAATCTTGTGGAGTGTCATCTCATATATCTTTCTCCTCCTATAGAGGTTGATACGAGTCAACCTCTACCAAATAGATATGATTTTAATATAGATTATGACTATCACCAAGGTGTCAAGAATTGTATAAACATATGTTAGACCTTGAAACACAAGATACAATATCTTATTGACAATAAAAAACTTACCATTGATGATCCTTAAAAGTATTCAAGGTCACAACTTATTAAACATCAAAACCAAAAGATGTTTAATGATCCATTACAATATCATTCTAAGAAAAATTTGGAAGTGTAAATGGCATATAATGCACATCCTCCTCCACCTTATTATGGGAACCCATTAGATGTTATTATTAGAACACTTACACAAATTATACCTCCTATGGCTCAAAGGCCTTATATTACATTTTTGGATAGTGCAATTGTGGATGATAGTTCAGATCTTCACTCATTATTTATTAGATGATATCTTGATCATCAACCTACACATAATATTATGGTTAATAATGGTTCTAGTGATAAAGTATATATCATGAATTTACTCACACATTTGAGATATACACATGATGATTTATACCCTTCGACCAAAATAGTCAGAGCATTCAATGAGACATCACATTAGCTCATTGGTGAGATTAATTTACCTTTACAAGTTGGTCCAACACATGTGATCACTACCTTTTCCATTATACTATACATGAGATTATTTGATATGTTATTCTTATGACCTTTATACATAAAATATACATGGTACATTCCATACTCTATGGTTTTATTAAATACATTCATACCAATAGGATAATTATAGTTTATAGAATTCCATATGGACATATAATTGAAATAGAGAAGTTTTCTCCAATATAGTTAATTATAAAACCTACTAAGGTTAATCATAAAATAAATGGAAAGTAATATGTTATCCCATTTCATATGTGGTTGATACTTGAGATACCATTGCACTACAGATACACAATGGACTCCATAGAGTCCTCATCTACACTTACATGGTCTATTAGTTGTTAAGATTAAATAAACATGTTCCAATTATAGAAAAAATTAAGAAACCACAAAGCACTAAATAGTGGGTTAAAATAACCACTAATCCTTATATTATTTATTCATTATCATATATTCTTATGATATATTAACATAATACCACATATTCTATAGTTCCAGATATGACACATATACATGCCATTTGGTAGTATCACCAATTTGATGTATGATATTTAAAGTTTGGAACCCCTTGGTCTATCTCTTAGTTTGAAAAACCTTATATTTATGATATAAACATCCATTATTGCAAAAAATTCTTAAAATATACTTATATTACACCTCTAAAATTTTTAAGCATTTGCCTCCTCTCATTATCCCTAGACACTAACATCTAGGATAGTAGTAGTATCAATGTTATATCCTAGCCCCAAAAAGTGTCCAGTACCCTAAAGTCATCCAATTTTCAAATAAAATTTATTAAAATGGTCAACCTAAGTTATTTAATGTGATTTATCTACCTTAATATTAGTATAAATATAATATCAACCTTCATTCATTTTTCACCTAGTAATCAAACCAAAAGAGAACTCAAGAATCACTCAATTTATAAAAGTCTTTCCTATTCTACTCTATTCTAATATAAATCAAAGGAACAACCAAAATATAGGTATTAAATACTGAAGGAGTATCCATAAATTCATATTTTATAAATTACAAGTTAGGTCACTATTATACTTGATTTACACACATTGCATGATTCACACATAAGCCAACACGTAGGGGATACCTACATGAGTGTGAGGCCCTATTATAGAGGATTATCCATGTAGATATTTAATTTTGACATTAGGTTCATTTTATGTTATCTCAAAACTATGTGACCACTAACCCATTTTACCACAAGGTCACATTGAATATGTAAAGCTAGGGTTTTGCCATTTCACTAGGAGTGATAGTCCATAATCAATATCTAAATGCACTAGAGTGAAGGAAAAGCTAAACCTAAAAGTATATAGGTGTTTTTATACTATTTGAGTATATATTTCATACAAGACACTATCTTTGAACTCATATAACAACATCAATGCAACTATCCTAGGCTGACACAACTATTCAGAGAGCCAGAGGGACCAAATCTAGAATCTGATGACTGGTCTAGAATTGTCTTCCTACCTGATTCTTACCTATACCATATACAATATGATGTTAAATTATAAATATCTAAATAAATTATTTTATGTCATTTATATATATATATATATATATATATATATATATATATATATATATATATATATATATATATATATATATATATATATAACGTATTTGTACTTTCCATTAATAACCAATCTCAATTTTATAAATTCAACATATGTAATATTTGAGTTTAGCACATTAATTAGCATAACGTAGATTTGATAATCACCCTTATGACCTATAATTTCTATATCCTTGAATTTTTTTACCAAATTAAGGATTCATCAATCCAAATTAGAGTTAAAAATTTGGTGAACCTAATCTTTGAACATCAAATGGTAGGTTAGTTAGGGTTTTCTAATTTATTTTCCTATTATTGATCCTTGATTGATAGTTATTACAATCATGTTTTCCATGGACACATATGTCAATTATTTCATGGTCAAATACCTTATAATTTATATGGTTTGATACACTCTTTGTCTTGTCAAAACTGTTAATCAAATATGTGTACATAATGAGAAAGCATTAAAATGGAAACAACATTTGATAGTTCTCCATATGTCATTTTGAAATGCTATAGAGTAAGTATCTAGATGATAGCATGCATGTTCTCAGCCATTTGTTCTAACCAAGCCTTATTCAAGTGAAAATTACCATTCCACACCCATTATTCACTCATGTATTATATTGGATTCTATGGTCCATGTTATTACTACTCAAAGAGGTAAGGTTTCTCAACCTACACCACCACTTGTTTACATATAATAGGCTCCTTCTAATCCTAAACATGTGATAAAATCTAAGTGATATGACCTTGTTGACCAATTGAGCAATACACAAGCTAAAATTTCAATAATTGAGCTTCTAAAACAATCTAATGTTTACAAGGACATCATATATGAGACATTATGTTAACCCCAAGTTTGAAATGATATTAAACCTACTTATTTTACATATATCATGAAATATCTCAAAAACAATGCCTAACTTATTACCTTTAACCCAACTAAATTACCATCCAAAGATATTACTGATCAATAGTTATCTTTGTTCATACAAGTGACAATGTAAAATAAGGGCATCAAAAGGGTGATAATTTATAGTGGATCAATCCTCAACATATGTAGTATCAATTTCTTAACCACCATGAGCATTAACACACATTTGATCCAAATGTTGATTATACATATCTAAGGGTTTGATAATTCACATAATCCTCTAGTTGGTCAAATTACATTAGATGTGACATTAGAGCCAAAAACTATTTCAATTAATTTTTAGGTAATGTCTCAATCATGCCATTATAATGTACTTATGGGTAGACTTTGATACATTCAATGGAGGTTTTCTCATCTACACTTCATAGATGTGTAAAATTTATACATGATGGGACTTTATTAACAATGACCACCAATGATGAACCTTTAAAATTTCATAAAATTATACAATATTAAATCAAAGGCATTCCTATAGTGGTACCACCTAAACAATGAATTCTTATTGAACACATACACACTTATGAAATAGGTGAGTCAAGTACAATGGATTCTCCATCTCTAGATATAAATAAGGTACCACATATTGAGTTTCACACAGATGCACATCAAGATCAAGAAACATTACTAGAGAAACCATTAAACCATAAGAATCTTCTTTATTTTAGCTTCCTTTATTAGTTAATATTAAGTAGAAGGATGGGCATGCTTTTGATTACTATGATACTGATGATGATACTACTTATGATATGATATATGAAAAAATGCATGCAAAAAAATTTAATCTACTTGATCAAAATTTTCATAACTTATTTAAACCCAATGTCTTGGTACATATAGGATCAATCCACTTGCATAAAAAATAACACTGAATCTAGATAAGGGGAACACAACCATAGTAGATGAGCATGTAAATACTTGTTACTCGATTCACCCATCTTGGTTAAAAGCATTAATCCAATCTTATAAAGTTAAAATTAAGCTATACAATGTGAATAATGTGGAGTCTTTTCTAAAATATTCATAATGTACCAAAAGGCAAAATCCTTCCTATCTTTCAAATGATAACTATCTTTTAAATCGACCAAAACATGAAGAATTGACTATTAATGCTAATATTGATGGTGTATATTTTCACCATCTCCATTTTGATATGAAAAAATGGGATAAAACTTATGTAAATATAATCCTCAAACACTTGGGACTTATTGTGGATGAACTAATATACTCTCCATTGATGCTAAAATCCAATTAATAAATTCAGTTACATATTGTTTGTGGTACACCTTTGGTGAACACAACCATATGGCTATTAGACCATGACCCCCATTTGAAATTAAAGCTTAGACAATATTGGCCAGATGAATGGCAAGACAAGTATGATATTACAAATATGTGTGTTAAATTTCTTGATATGGGCACACATATTTGTATATCACATGATGGATATGATTATCTACCCACACCATTTGATTTAAGGAAGCCATTAGACAAATATATTAAAGAAGAGGTAATTCATAATTTAAAAAAAAAAAGAACACTTTGATTTTTTTAAAAATGGTCCCACACCTTTATATGATGATGAATTGCTCAATTGGAATGCTTAAAACTTCAAAGATTTAAAAAAAACAAAAAATAAAAAATATTCAAAAAACCAAAAACACTTTCAACACTTACATGTTCTATTAGATCCTTGTAATCTATGTGTTAGTTATATGTTGAGTACTAGAATATCATTTGATCCTACATACACATACAAATGCATACATAAATACATGGTACACTTATGGGTGTCAGGCCTTCCTTCTACTCACATCACTAGGACATTGGGAGCATCCATCTTCTATGATCTTGATACATAGGTTATGTGATTCGATGATCACTCTACACTATCATGTTTAAGATTATATTTGTACTTACGCATGCCTATTATCTATGATTATACATTACACAAGGTACTTGATATTATATGTACTTATCATTTTTTCTAACACATTCAATCCATGGGCCACTATGACATGTTTATGTTGGTTTCTTATGCTTTTTTTACACACTTCCTTGAGTGTTTTGACTTGCTATTGTATTTATTATTTGAGCATTTGAATATGATATATTATATGTAGCCCCTGTGCCTATGTTTATTTTATTAGACATTTTAATATGTCATTACTTTATTTTTTGGACATTTGAATAAGTCATTTCCATTTGATTTTATGGCATTTGAACATGCCCCTTATTTATGGTCTCCTTGGACCATTACCTTTTGACTTGATTTTGAGTGCTCTTGTGTTGGCTTATTTGATTATTAAGATTATATTATTACTATATAGACATTGCCATGATATTTATCATACATCATAGGCCTAAATATGATCACATTGGTCCTATGCTCTTCAATGATACACTTACCTAAACATGTTTCCTTTTATATGCTACATGGTTACATTCTTAGATTTACAATTATCTTACCCTTTTAAAGTGAGCTAAATACTAGGTGTTGTTTTTCCCTCACCTCAAGGGGGAATATTAGTGGGTACATGTCATGTATACATGGATTTCACATTTTCATAATTCTAAAATTTAGTGGGGCATGATTTAGAATAATTTTCTCCACACTCACATAGTATATGGTACTTACACCAATTTGCAGATTTAATGGGGGCATGCCATGATGACATGGCTTCCTCCATTCATAATTTTTATATTTAGTGGGGGTATGTTTTTAAAGCATGACCTCCACTTAATTTAGTATGATACTTATAAATCATAGATTTAGTGGAGGCATGATTTAGAAGCATGTTCTCCTTACCTACTCAGTATTAAACATATATAGTTTAGTGGGATATGGTTTGGAAACATGTCCTCCACATTGGTAATTATATAAATTTTAGATTTCTCTATATATAGTGTGGGTATTCTTTGGAAGCATGTCCTCCAAACTTACATAGTTTTATGAGTTGGCCAAAGCACATAGTTATATGAGTTGGCCAAAGCACATAGTTATATGATTTTGATACACATTTATGGTAGAATTATATACATGGTACCATTTTTACACATATTTTTATCATGAGATAAATATAAGGTGCATATTCTATGATACATGTGCATAATATTGTAAAATCCAAATCAAACTCAGATTCTAAAACTATTACATGTATTGATACCCCACATATTTTTATGAACTTTAGTGAGCCAATATACCACAATAGTTAGTTCATCTTTTGGCATGATTTGGGTGATTAAATCACTAAATATTTCCAGGTTTTTAGTTTGTACTTGACCATCCAAACTCACTAGGTTATGAGTATCATTAGGTTGCACAGTTGAGCTAATATCAACTACAGTGTACAACTCAGTTTTACTTCAAAGTTGGGGGCATGTGCCTTCCAAGATCTCTCTCTAAATATCTTTATATATATCCACTTTAAATATTTATTTTTATTTATTGTAATCTTAGTTTCAAAGCCTTACAATTCTACATCATTTGTAAAAATAACTTTTCAATAAGCAAGGTAGTGACATTGACACACATGTTTACTCCTAAACCTTGTCTTTTCAATTTCAATTTATTTCAAGTAATTTTGACCTAGATTATATGCACTTATTATAAATCATAACATGATCTTGGTTCCAATTTAGTCACCAATAAAACATTCAAATTCAACTCCAACAAATCACTCAAATTCAACTCAAGTAAAGATAAGGTGTGCATACACACCTGATACTTATTCTTTTCCTTTAAATGAGAAATTTCATTACTAGATTAAAGGAGGGGGGAAATGTAGATGATATTTTGTGATTATTTATCACCTCAATTTTTTATACTTGGTAAACTTAGACCTTGGTTGTTCCTCTTAGTTTTACACATGCCTTACTTCTACAAGCCTCTATATACTCTACCTTTTCCCCCTTGGCCTATATCTTAGTTTTAATAACCCTATATTAATGATGAAAATGTAATTATCTTATACCTATATAGGTTTTGATCATGTGCCTACTCTCATTCTTTGTGGACACTAACATCCAAGATATATAGGAACATCGACATTAATGTCCTAACCCAATGCAAGTCATCCAGTTTTAAAAAGAAACATATTAAAATGGTCATCATAAGTACTTTACTATGATTTATCTCTTGTTAGTATTGGTATAAATACAATATCAACCCTAATTCATTTCTCACCTAGAAATTAGACCAAAAGAGCACTGAAGAATCACTCAATTTACCAAAAGCTTTCCTATTCTACCATATTATAATATCATTCAAAGGAACAACCCAAATATAGATGTTAAATACTAAAGGAGCATTCATAATTTCATATTTTATAAGTTACAAGATAGGTCACTATTATACTTACTTTACATACATTCCATGATTCACACATAAGCCAACACGTAGGGGAGAACTACATGAGTCTAAAACCGTATTCTAGAGTATTAGATATGTAAACAACACCATTTTATAGTGGGGTCATTTTGGGTTATATTGACACCATGTGCCCACTAACCCATTCTCCCCCAAGGTTACATTGAAGATGAAAGGGTTTTTCCATTTCACCAAGAGCGATAGTCCATGACCCATATATGAATACACCAAAGCAAAGGAAAAAAAAACCTATAAGAACACATGTGGTCACATCCTATTTGAGTATATATTTCATACATGACACTAACATCAAACATAGATATTAGCATTGATGTAGCTATCATAGGATGATGCA